>CP136058.1:160134923-161471351 GCA_032464435.1 Aegilops umbellulata | reverse complement strand
ATGATCATGACATGGCAATATGCTGTGGTTTGAGCTAATGCAACTAGCAACAATTTAAATGGGGTTGGTTTGAACGCATGATTCAAATTCAAACCTCACACAAGGAATTTCAAATGCCATTAATTCAAATTGTCATATATAGTAGCTTTAGGTTACTCAAACATGCATGAAAATGCCATAAACAGATTCTTTGGATTTTTTGATAATTTTTCATATATAAATTTTTTCATTTGGAGTTATAGATTATTTCCTATGAATTTTTGAAGTTTCGGATATTTTCTGAAAAAAATAAATCATTTCAGATTTATTTTTAATCCCTAAAAATACTTACTGCGTCAGCATGTAGTCGGTGTGACATCAGCAAGTCAACAGGCGCGGTCCAGGTCAACCCTGACCTGTGGGTCCCGTAGTTAGTGTAACAGCGTCAGCAGCAGAGGTTGACCAGTGGGGCCAGGTCAACGCTAAGGTGGCATGGTCAAACTGACTGGTGGGGCCACGGGCATTAGCTTAATTTAAATAGGGAATAACTCTATGGTTAATTAAGGGGCGGGGCCCGTCTGTCAGTGAGCTAGGGGGTTAGTTAGTGGCGTCTTTAGCCGTTAATGATGGTGCCACTTCGGCATGGCCGGGGTTAGGCCGCCGACGACCATCCAGTGTGGCGGCAACTCGTCGGGTGGCGCTAGGGGCAGCGGCTAGTTGCATTGGCGGCACCAGGAGGAAGCTCGTGCTCCCGCGCATCCAGCGGAGGAAGCAGCAGGACGCGGGGCGGTCTGCAGCTGCGGCGGCAACGAGTTGGGCGGCGGCCGGAGCTCGGGTGTCGACGGAATCGACGACATGGCGCGCGGGAGGACCCGTGTTTTGCACCTACGGAATCTACGAGAGCTCACGAACCCAACGGAGGCATGCACGGGACCATTTGGTCACCGGAGCCTCGTCGGCGATGAGCTCGTGCGGTGGCAGCATACGTGTGCGAGTGGCACGGCGGCTATGGCGTGTGAGAGCGAGAATGGAGAGGAGGAGAAGGGGCAAGAGCTCACGGCGGTCACTTCAGGGCAGACGGAGAGCTCGGAGGAGGTCGAGGTTGAGCGGGGCGGCGAGGGGGATCTTCGGCGACGGGCGGTCGGGGACCAGCTCGGTGAGGGCAGAGGAGCGCGTCCGGCTACGTGTGGCGAAGCGAGGAGTTCAAGGACATTGAGGCGGAGCTCGCAGGCGCGGCGAGGGGTCGAGGGAGAGGCGGTGGCGTCGACTACAACGGCGGCGGCTTACTGGCGCGTCGGCCATAGCGGGAGAGGACGAGGGAGACAGCAGAGGAGGGGAGAGTGGTGTCCAGGGGGTCGAGGCGGCGCCGAGGAGAAGATGCGAGGCATCGCGGTGGCCAGGCGACGCAGGCAGGCAGCCTGGTTGTCGGCGTTCTGGGAACGGGGGTCCCCAGACTTGCCTGCCTACGGCCTGCGACGTGGCACAAATGGGGGCCCAGCGTGGCCCGTCTTCGTCAACACAAGGCTCAAGACCCTCGCGAGGGGCCAAGCCACGCGAGGCGGACGACATGGCGCTTCCTCAGGCACGACCTCCTTAGGCTGGCTCACGAGGAGGCGGAGAGATCAAGGCGGCTACCTCACGAGGTGCCCATGACGCAAGCCATGACGACCAAGGGTGCCAGGCGGGCGCCAGCCCTCGCAGCATCTCCCTTTCCTCTTTGGTGCAAAGGGGGCAAGCGCAGGCGAGAGGATCAAGCAAAGGCACCCATTTCGGTGCAACGAGACCAAGACCAGTCCAACGGTGGGAAGGAGGTCACCATGGAGCCCAGGACGGCGTCACCACAGGGCCTTCGAAGACCAACATTAGTCAGGATAAGTGTACCAGATGTTCCCCTTCAAATTGGCCAATTGTTGGCGCCCTTCCCGCTCAATATTTGGGAAGAGGCCCAGGGCCTTTGCCTATAAATAGGACTAGCCACCCACAGGACAGGGGAGGGCGAAAACCAGCATCTAGAGCAAGTAGAGAGAGAGAGAGAGAGAGAGAGAGAGAGAGAGAGAGAGAGAGAAGGGCGATCGAACTCGCCCTAGCAGTTCATCCCCTAGCCAAGAACAGACCCTCGCGAGGTTGTTCTTCCTTGTACTGTTCTTCCTCATCAGCCCAAGAGGCAATCCACCCGCCACATTGGAGTAGGGTATTACACCACAATGGTGGCCCGAACCAGTATAAACCTTGTGTCTCTTGTGTTGTTCTTGCAGTAGTTTAGATCCTTGCGAGACGGAGAGGTAGAGGGCACGATCTCCGAGCGCACCCCAGAGTTCGAACCTTAAGGGTCTGCCGGAACCCCTGAATCCGACATTTGGCGCGCGAGGTAGGGGTGCGCCGGAGTCCGTCTTCCACCGCTCCGCTCTCCTCCGACCGTCGCATCCATGTCTGACGCTCGTCGGGCCCGCGCTGAGCGCCGGGCCGCCATCGCTTCCCGCGCTGAGCGCCGGGCCGCCATCGCTTCCCGCGCTGAGCGCCGGGCCGCCATCGCTTCCCGCGCCGTCTAGACGGCCCCCATCGGTGGGCGTCCTCGTCGTTCCCCGTCGCCCGCTCCGTCATGCGCCGGCCCAGCAGGAACGGAGCTGCCAAGAAGTCCCGCGACCGCGAGAGGCCGCCCGGGCGCTCCCAGCCCCGGCTCGCCGAGACCCCGCTCCAGCTCCGGCACGTCAAGACCCCGTGCTGCTCCCAGCTGCAGCGCAAGGGGACCCACAAGGCCAAGCTCTCCCTCAACGAAAACCTTCCGCCGCCACCGCTGGCTGCCGCGCCTACACCCCCGAGCTGCGTAGCGTCGCGTGGCCCGGCAAGTTCAAGCCGGACCTGCCTCCCCGCTACGACGGCATAAATGATCCAAGAGTTCCTCTAGCTCTACGAGCTGGGAATCGAAGCTGCCAACAGGGACGAGAAGGTCATGGCGAACTGGTTCCCCATGGCGCTGAAGAAGGTGCTCGCACTTGGCTCCTGAACCTGGCCCCAGGCACGATCTGCTCCTGGGACCAGATGCGTACCCGCTTCATCGCCAACTTCCAAGGTACCCGCGACCGGCCTCCCGCCGTGAGCGACATGCGCCGCATCAAGCAGCAACCTGGGGAGACCCTGCAGAAGTACATCCAGCACTTCAACAGTGCGCGCCTCAAGATCCCCAGGGTGTCTGAAGAAGCCATCATTTCGGCCTTCTCCGATGGCGTGTGCGACGTCAAGATGAAGGAGGAGTTGGCGATGCACGAAGACCTCTGCACCTCCCTGGAACTGTTCAACCTGGCGACCAAGTGCGCCAGGGCTGAGGAGGGACGCCTCTCCCTCCTCGAGCTGCCTGCCGCAGACCCAGAAGAGAAGAAGCCCAAGGCCAAGGACGTGAAGCACAAGGGAGCCGCCGTGCTCGCGGCAGAGCCGGACACCAAGCAGGGCAAGGATCTGCCTGAATCCTCCAAGGGCAGCCGGTACTGTGTGTACCACGACCTCCACACCCACAACACCAATGAATGCCAAGAACTCCGCGCCGTGCGAGAAGGAAGAGTCGGCCGACGCCCTGACCGTGCTGACCGGGGCTACGGCCGAGGAGGAGGAAGGAACCCGGGACACTGGGAAGATCGTGGCCCACGTCCAGGATGGCGTGACCAACCTCGCGAGGACCGCTGGCGTGACCCGCCTCGCGAGGGGGACTGGAGGGACAAGCCTCGTGAGGATCGCCCTCATGGCAACCCAGGCCTGCCGCCGTTGCCGCCGCAGCCAAGAAGGAATGAAGACCGCCACCAAGACGAGGGAGCTGGGGGCTTCCAGGAGCCTCGCGCCATCGCCTGCATCCTGGGCGGAGCTCAAGCCCTAGCCTCTCAACGTATCATCAAGCACTTTGCTCGCGAAGTGAATGCAGTTCTCCCCAAGCTCGAAGCAACGCGTCCCCTCAGGTGGTCGGCCTGCACGATCCCGTTCAGCTCAGCAGACCAGCTCAAGTGCGCGGCCACAGCCGGAGTCCTCCCAATGCTTTGTTCCCCAGACATCAGCAACGTTCTGGTCACCAGGACCCTCATCGACAGAGGGGCAGGGCTCAATGTCTTGTCCGTGGAAACATTCAACAGCCTCCAAGTGCCCTATGACCAGCTCCAGCCAACCAAGCCCTTCTCTGGAGTCACCGACGGTTCCACGGTCCCGATCGGGCAGGTCCGCCTCCCAGTCACCTTCGGCACCTACGACAACTACCGCACCGAGCTCATCGACTTTGACGTCGCCCACATCCGCCTGCCGTACAACGCCAGCCTCGGGTACCTGGCGCTGGTTAAGTTCATGGCCGTGACTCACCATGGCTACAACGTCCTCAAGATGCTAGGAAGCGGCGGCGTCATCACGGTGCCATGTCAAGAGAAGGACGCAGTGTGTGCCCTGGAGCGAGCCTTTCAGGCCGCGTCACTAGAAGACCCAGATCGCGAAAGCAGGAGGCTTCCTGAGACCACCCCCAAAAAGAAGAAGACAACGTCAGGCTCAGCCCCTCAGGAGGCAGGCCCTGCAAGGCCCGCGTCTGCCCAAGGGGACCCTCCTTCAATCGCATAGGAAAGCGCGCCCGGCGCCCTCCTCAGGCAGGGCTCGGGGGCTCTCACCTAGAGGGCCACCGACCACGCCAAGGTCACGAGGGAGGCGCTAGGGCACCATGTGGAGGCGTGTTTCAAAGCACGCTTCCCTCGAAAGGAAGCCAGGGAAGGAAGGTCAGACCAGCATGAGTTTGTTAGCAAGGCCATTCAAGAACTACAGGAGTCAAGAATCATGAGAGGTTGCCGTCGCCCGCCGGCTGTGGCTCCCTATCCAGGCGAGGATGGTGGGCTGCGCGTCTGAGTCGACGTACCAGGGCTCAATCAGATCGCCACGGCGGAGGGCCTCTAGCCCTCACAAGTGGGGCGCTGTGGAGGACCACCCCACAGCTATGTTCGCATGCCTTATGGCCTGCCGAGCATGGCTGCGGCGTACCAGCGCATCATGAGGAGCATCTTGGAGGCACAAGAAGGCAGGCGTTCCGCAGCCCTGGCGGAGATGGAGGCTGCTCACGAGGGGCCACCAGTGCCTCCGGAGCCTCCCGAGGCCCCTGGGCCTGGGGGCTCGTGAGGATCGGCTTCCGCAGCCCACCGAGTCTGCTGCACCAACGCCACTGCACGGACGACATCTTTAGGTGACATCTTTCAAGTTTCATTCTCAGCTGGGAGCGCCCTCCCAGGGTTGCATCATTCCCAGGCTGCGTGGGTCCGTCCCTGTGGCATGTATCCCTTTTTATCTTTCAGTCACTAGCTTGCTTTGCTGGGGGCGCCCCTCGGGCTACATCATCCCCAGGCCACTCGGGCTAGGCCCAGTGGCTTGTATCCCTTCCGCGTTTATTTCCAATTATGCATCATGCTTGATTACTCGATGCCGTCCGCGGCACCTTTTCTTCTTCATGTCGACCACTTGCACGTTAAAGGGGGGGTGCCTGAGCATCGCGACTCAGGGCTCTTACTGGCTCTCCAGCCCTCACCCTCTGGCCTTGTCCACGGCATCGCGACCTGGCATACCAGCGACGGCTGAGACAAGCTCGAAGGCCGGGACCCGAGGACGTAGAGTGCCGGCATCTAACCAGATTTTGCAGGAACACATCTCAAGATACGGCCCAGTGCCAGGCGCAACCCGCGTAGAGGTAGGGCCCCGTGAGTCCCGCGCTGGCTCACGGGTGCCCAGATAAACCTCACCTAGCTCTACCGTGCCAGCCACGTGTCAGGGCGGGGCTGTACACGCCCCGGGGGCTCCTCCCAGAGGGGAGCCCCCTCCCATGTACCAGTGGAAGCACCATGCTCCGCGCTGGCTGACGACACTGCCGAGGAGCGGCTATGCCCGTACACATACGGAAGCGCTATGCTCCACGCTGGTGATAAACAACTGAGGGTGGCCTCCGGGCCGCATTAACTTCAGGGAGCCCCGAGCTCAGTGGCCGGCCTCATCGCAACGCCTCCCCCCCGGGAGCGCCGCGTGAGGGGGCTGGGAACGGGGGCTACGACTGGGTCACGCCCAGCCGTACGCCCCAGCCAGGCCCCAGGGCTACGACTGGGTCACGCCCAGCTGTACGCCCCAGCCAGGCCCCTCGGGCCTGGTTCATCGCGCGTCTCTCCCCGAGCGGAGCCAAGGTACAAAGGCCGTTTGCGCGTCAAGGGGGACTCCTGAGCATCGCGACTCAGGAGCCTAACTGGCTCCGTAGCCCCTCACTCCTTAGTTCCGAAAGGCTA
The DNA here is from genome assembly GCA_032464435.1 of Aegilops umbellulata. Taxonomy (NCBI): domain Eukaryota; kingdom Viridiplantae; phylum Streptophyta; class Magnoliopsida; order Poales; family Poaceae; genus Aegilops; species Aegilops umbellulata. The sequence goes on along the minus strand of CP136058.1, from coordinate 161,465,097 downwards.
TGCTGGGTGAGGTATGCGCGGGGTCGGGCTCTGCAGACATAGAACGGTAGCCCCGATTACATTCCATCTCATGTTGTTCGCGCGTCAAGGGGGACTCCTGAGCATTGCGACTCAGGAGCCTAACTGGCTCCGTAGCCCCTCACTCCTTAGTTCGAAAAGGCTATGCTGGGTGAGGTACGCGCGGGGTCGGGCTCTGCAGACGTAGAACGGAAACGCACCTACATCGCGCTTCCCTACTCATTGCTCGTGCGCCAAGAGGGACTCCTGAGAATCGCGACTCAGGAGCCTAACTTGTCACATGGCCCCTCATTCCTTTGGTCCCGTCCTGGTTTCCTGTCGGGGCTGATGCTGGGTGAGGCATGCGCGTGGCCGGGCTCTGCCGGCGTAAAGCATAAGCAAGTAGGGAAGAGGAACATAAAATTCAAGGAACTTAAAAGTGAATATTACAACCAATAATGTCGCCTTGGTACCAAACGCAAATTTAAATGCCTCCTCGAGGCGTCGTGCATGTTTAGGAATCGAAAGAAGAACAGGAGCGATAGCGGAGTCACTTGTCGGCAGCGGAGTCACGTGGAGTGGCTTCGCCTTGTGGGGTAGTGGGGTTGGCAGCGCCTCGCTTCGTCTTGGTGCTGAAGGCCTGGAACTTACCTAGCAACGCCTCCGCGCGCCCCTTCACGGCCTCGACGGCAGCAGCGGCGCCCTCGCCGCTCACCGGCTCCAGCAGGCTGTCGAGGTCGGCGCTGGGGTCGCGAAGGTAGACATGGGCGAAGACCCGCATTAGCGCGGCGGAAGACAGGACACATGCCTCTGCTTCAACCGTGGGGACGAGTCCGAGGGCGACATCTCCAAGAGCCTTCACCAAGAAGGGAAGCAGTTTGGCAGGGCCGTCCCCGTCGCCAGCCAGCGGGCAATCCAGGCCACTCTCGTAAAGCGTCTTCAGTGAAGCGCGGGCATCCTTCTCCATGTCCGCGAAGGCCACGCGATCCTCGGCAAGGACCCGGGCCTTGGCGTCCAGCTCGGCCTTCGTCGTCTCCAGCTCCTTCTTCAACGCACCTAGGTGGCTGCGGCGCTTCTTGAGCTTCGCCTCCCAGTCCTCGAGTGCCGCCTCGCGAGCCTTCACCCCCTTCTCCTGCTCTTGGCAAAGGCGGGTCTCCTCTGCAAGCTGACCACGCAGGCCTTGCAACTCGTCCTCCAGCTCCTTGCAGCGGCCGCGGATGCCAACCGCCTCTCCCAGGGCCGCGTCACGGGCAGCCTTCGCCTCGAGGGTAGCCTCCCTCTCCTCGTCATAGGCCGTCGAGGCTTGAACCAACGCTGCCCGGATCGAGGCATCAGAGCGAATCCACCCCGAGGCCAGCTCCAGGCGCCCGGCCACCAGGTGAGGGTCGGCGCCTAGAAGATCCTGCCGCAGCCGGTCCAGTCCAGCAACAGCTCGCTCCAGGATGGAAGAAGAAGGTAGAGAAGCATCAGTGCGCTTCAAGGCAGCAGGAGGAGTCGCGGAACCAGCAGCCGGCAGAACGGGAGGAGAAGGTAGTGGCGGCGAGGCTGCAGTATCTTGAGGCGGAGTCTGCTGCGCCTCCCCAGCCGTAGCAGCAGCACCAGACAAGGGCACCTCTGGGGTCGACCGAGCCATGGGGGCTGCGGCCCCAGCCAGATCAGCCAAGCCCCGCAAGGGCGAGTGGGCAGGAGGAGCCTGTGCGTCGGGTCGCCCTCCCCTGCAGGTGGAGGTGTCACCGCAGCTGGGGCCTGAGGAGCCCCCTTCAGCTTCTTCGCCGCGGGCGCTAGCCTGCTCAGGAGAAGTAATCGTCAAGCCTCGTCAGCGGAACAAGAAACCAGGGATCAAGGATCAAGCACTTACAGGTCGTCGCCGGAAAGCTCCAGCAGTCTCCTGCCAAACTTGAAGCCTGAGAGCCGGCTGGAAGGGTCGACCTCGGAAGCAGAAGGCGCGTCAGCGGTTCGCCCTGGAGTCAGGGCGGACCCGCGGGGGATCAACCCGGTCCTGCCATTCTTCGGGACTCGGGGCGAGCTCCCGCTGCCCAACACGTCGTCATCATCATCATCATCACTCAGCGAAAGGCGGAGAGCACGGGGCTTGCGCTGGAGCGAGGGAGCCCTGGACTCTCCGTCAGTCGCCTCAGAGTCGGGGCCTGCCTCCTGCTCCTCCTCGCCCCCGTCTCCGCTGGAGTCGCCGGAAGACACATTCACCAGATCCTCGGGAGCCACCACGGGCACAAGCCTGTCCCCGTTGAAGACGGGCATGGACTCCACCACTTGCTCCCAATCGTCGCGTAGGAACAGGGGCAAAGGCGCGCCCTCCAGCCTTGCTGCCTCGCCCCCGACCAGGGACTGGAGAACCGCGGGCACGTCCTCTTCGCCCACGGCTGCGGGGCTCGGGTGAGGCCTCCACATAGGGGGAGAGTACTGCCGAAGCGGAGCCAGCTGGTGCTCCAGGAACTCCCTCAGCAACGACGCGCCGGTCAGCTTCGCCGTCGCCAAGTTGGCCGGCTTCAGATCGGCGCCCATCTTCGCCAGCATCGACTTCACGCGGGGATCCGTGAGCTCCGCCCGGCACCAGTCTTCCGAGCTCACAACCGGCTCCGTGGGAAGGGCCAACCGAGGATCGACACACCCGGCGTCAACCAATACCCACTTGCTCCGAAAGCCCTCGATCCTCTTCCCTGGATTCGAGATGGCCATGGAGCTGCCGCACGCGACGAAGCCCGCGTGTGCAGAAGGAGAACCCTTGGAGGTCCGGAGGTAGAAGTAGTGGCGCAGCAAGGCCACTGAAGGCTGCACCCCCACATGCGCCTCGCAGTAGTAGGCGAAGATCGCTAGGAGAAGGACGGAGTTGGGGTGGAGATGCAAAGCTTGCAAGTTGTAATGGCGGAGGACGGCGAGGAAGAACTCAGAAAAAGGAGGCACCAGGCCCGCTGCAATGGAGCTCACGAACAAAGGATAGAAGGTGCTCCCTTGGCCTTCAGGGGCATCGGAGCCGACCTTGAACATCTGCGCCCCGTCAATGCCCTGCGCCGCAGCCATCCGGTGCAGTAGGGCGAGGCTCGCCTTCGACACGTTGGGGGAATCCAAAGCAGGCGAGAACCAAGCTTCGGCCGGGGCCCGGCGAGGCGCCATGGCTGCCTGGGTCGAGCGGGTGGAGCAGATCTGGAAGCTTGGAGGAAGGGAGAAGAAGCGCAAGAAAGGGGATCTGAGCAGTGGATGAAGAAGGAGAAGAACAAAACCCGAGCAAATGCCACGCCTTTAGTATCCTGCGCAGTTGCAAAAGCACCCACGTCCAATCAACCGCCAAGCGGCACCCAAGGCCGTAGGCTGTTAGGGCCCGCGGCGCTTTGCCCTTGCCCTTTCGCCTCTCGGCACGGCCAAGTCCGTGCGCGCCTTGGGCCCGGGGGCTACTGTCGGCGTTCTAGGAATGGGGGTCCCCAGACTTGCCTGCCTGTGGCCTGCGGCGTGGCACAAATGGGGGCCCAGCGTGGCCCGTCTTCGTCAACACAAGGCTCAAGACCCTCGCGAGGGGCCAAGCCTCGCGAGGCGGACGACATGGCGCTTCCTCAGGCACGGCCTCCTTAGGCAGGCTCGCGAGGAGGCGGAGAGATCACGGGTGCCAGGCGGGAGGGTACCTCACGAGGTGCCCATGACGCAAGCCATGACGACCAAGGGTGCCAGGCGGGCGCCAGCCCGCGCAGCGTCTCCCTTTCCTCTTTGGTGCAAAGGGGGCAAGCGCAGGCGAGAGGATCAAGCAAAGGCACCCATTTCGGTGCAACGAGACCAAGACCAGTCCAACGGTGGGAAGGAGGTCACCATGGAGCCCAGGACGGCGTCACCACAGGGCCTTTGGCAGGCGAAGACCAACTTTAGTCAGGATAAGTGTACCAGATGTTCCCCTTCAAATTGGCCAATTGTTGACGCCCTTCCCGCTCAATATTTGGGAAGAGGCCCAGGGCCTTTGCCTATAAATAGGACTAGCCACCCACAGGATAGGGGAGGGCGAAAACCAGCATCTAGAGCAAGTAGAGAGAGAGAGAGAGAAAGAGAAGGGCGATCGAACTCCCCCTAGCAGTTCATCCCCTAGCCAAGAACAGACCCTCGCGAGGTCGTTCTTCCTTGTACTGTTCTTCCTCATCAGCCCAAGAGGCAATCCACCCACCACACTAGAGTAGGGTATTACACCACAATGGTGGCCCGAACCAGTATAAACCCTGTGTCTCTTGTGTTGTTCTTGGAGTAGTTTAGATCCTTGCGAGACGGAGAGGTAGAGGGCACGATCTCCGCGCGCACTCCAGAGTTCAAACCTTAAGGGTCTGCTGGAACCCCTGAATCCGACACTGGTGGCGTGGCGCCTACACGCGCGCCATGCGCTGCCCTCCTCTGCCTATTGGCAGAGGTGGGTGACGACTGGCACAGGCCAGGTGGGCCGGCCCAGCCAGGTAAGTGGACCTAGGGTCCTTTCCCTCTCTCTCTCTCTCTCTCTCTTCTATTTTTCTATTTCTTTTACTTTTGTTTTGATTTAGTTTAACCACTAAATCATTTTGGTAAATTCTGAGGAAAGTAGTGGGTTCAAGATGGACTTATTCCAGAGACCCTCTACAATTTTTAGAAATATTGGAGCTGTATAAATATATATAGAATTTTATAGCCCCAACTCAAATACTTATTGATTTAATTCAAAGCCCAAATATGTCCTGCAAAAATGTAAACCATTTTGGGTAGATGCTTCCACCTTAATCCAGAAATGATGAACATTTTTAAAGGGCATTTTGAGTTCACTGAAAATATTTTTAGGTTGAACCTATTTGAATTCCATTTGATGCTAGGGTTTGAACATCCCCATTTCAAGTTTCAAAAAAAATTAGACATGATGCATGGATGCTTATGCAACTACTTGCAATCAAATTCTAGGGCTATGACACCTTGGTTGAGGTTGCAAAACTCGCACTTCTTTCTGTCGATCATTCCCTGAGGAATGAAGCGGGCATGGAAAGTAGCTTGGAAATCCGGCCAAGTGATGACCGTTCCAGTAAGTAGGGTACGCCTGTGGCTATCCCATCATTGAGCAGCGGGACCCTTCAGAAAGAAATATGCAAAGGTGACATAGCTAGCAGGGGCGCCACACTAGCAGACTCCATTTCATACGTGATGTCCTGGAGCCTGCCATCATCATCAAGGGGTTGAGTTCAGCTACGATAAATAGTTGGGTTGAGGCACATGAAGTCCTGCAGAGTTACTGGGGATGGCTGTTGATTTATATTTAGACGAGGAAACTGAGCCATCATTCCTTCCATGAACTGGCGGTTCGGCTCAAACTGCTGCATCATTCTGACCATAAATTCAGGCGGAGGTGGAGCATTGCCAGCACGGCCACGACCAGCGGGTCTAACCATCCTGCTAACATGTAACAGGGGGTAGCTTAGCATCAAGAATTTGTAAAGACAAGGATGATTCATGATGAAACATGCATAATGAAAGATGTACGATGGATACCACATAGTAGTCAACACGACAGTGTGTGCACTATTCAAAATACTATCCTAAGGTATAACTATGGCTTATCAAACTTTGGGGTGAATGTGGTCAGGATCCTAATGTTAGAGTTAGTAAATTCGTTTAATCCGAATGGAAGAGAGATAAAAGTCCTAGAGTATAGACGAGGAGTAAAAGATCCTAATACCACCCAATGGTGACGTGGGCTCGCACACAACCATGTTAGTAAAAGTTTTTCAGTGACTAGACTCAACTTCGGCCAAGGAGTTGGAAAGGGGGTTACCTATAGGCAGTCATCTCTGATACCAACTTGTGACGCACCTGATGCAATCGTACACTAATCATACACACAAATGTGTACGACCAAGATCAGAGACTCACGAGAAGGTATCACAACACAACTCTAGGCACAAATTAAAATAATACAAACTTTATATTACAAGCCAGGGGCCTTGAGGGCTCGAATACATAAGCTCGAATACACAAGAGTCAGCGTAAGCAACAATATCCGAGTACAAACATAAGTTAGACAAGTCTGCCTTAAGAAGGCTAGCACAAAAGCAACATCAATCGAAAAGGCAAGGCCTCCTGCCTGGGAGCCTCCTAACTACTCCTGGTCGTTGGCGGCCTCCATGTAGTAGTAGGCACCCTCGGTGTAGTAGTAGTCGTCGCCTGGCTCCTGGGCTCCACCATATGGTTGCGACGTCCGAGAAGAATGGAAAAGGGGGAAAAAGAGGAAGCAAAGCAACCATGAGTACTCATCTAAAGTACTCGCAAGCAAGGATCTAGACTACATATGCATCAGTGTCAAAGAAATGGGTAGTATCTGTGGACTGAACTGCAGAATGCCAGAATAAGAGGGGGAGAAGCTAGTCCTATCGAAGACTAGCATCTTCAAGCAGCTCCAAGCATCTTGCAGTATTTAGAAGAGTATAGAATAGCAGTTTATATTTAGCAAACATGTTGTAACATTAGCGCCCAGAGATCCTTTCTCGACTCCCTGCGAGAAAGCAATCCCGGAGCCATCATTTCCATTACATGTCTCAGCATCTAGTTCTAGTTGTATCGATTGGGATACAACTCCGAGCGTCCGTTACCGTAGGAAATGCTATCGATAGATGTTTTCTTCCCTGCAGGGGGTGCACCAACTTACCCAACACTCTCGATCAACTCCGGCCGGACACACCATCAGGTGATGACCGGCCTCGGCCGATCAACACTCTGTAGTCCTACCTAGGCTCAAGAGAGAGGCCATCACGGCGGTCTACATCCTAAATGCAAAGGGTCATGGGCCAATTGTCCTTTTCAATCTTGCGCGTTGCAAGGGCGGCCGGTGAGAAGACCTGACAACCTCCTTAAATAAGGCAGGTGCTTACGTAGTCCAACCCGACGCGCACCGCTCCATCGCTGATGTCAGTGAGCTTTCGGCTGATACATACGATGCGGAGTGCCCATACTTATTCCCGCGTGGTGGTTAGTGCGAAAAAGGCCAAAGGCCTACTCGGATCAAATATCCAAACCGTTAGTGTCTTGGTAGTGTGAGGTAACGATCAATGATCCACGATATGTGGTCCCGTCGCCCTGTCTCACGGACTTGCGGCAAGGGCTAAGAATGCCCAGCCGCACCGCGTGGAAAACATGCGGGTATCCTCCAGATCAACTCGACTTCGCATCACGCGCGGGTACCCCTCGTGGCCGACCCGATATCATCATCGCTCTGTGGTAAGTCAAAGTAACCGTGTGTTTGAAACAGCAAGGGGGAAACCTGAGGAATCACCCTCCATGGATCCCCACTTGATGTCACCATAAAGGTGGACTTGGAGGAATCACCCTCGTTGGACCACACTTGAAGGGTTGCACGATAGAGCCATTATCGGGAGTGGTCAAGGAGGAATCACCCTCGATGACCACGGCTGAATAGCTACACTACAGGGTTAACATCAGAAGTGCTAATGAGGTATCACCCTCGGCACCTGATAGTAACCCTGCAGAGTCGTACAATTAAGGGGGGGGGGGTGTGATGTGCGGTGTCGGGGCCTGGACGTCGATCACGTTGATTGAGTCATGGAACATAAAGCAGGGCAACTAGGACAAGGTGGGGGTCACTGATGGATCTCTAACCAGCCTATACTAAGCAGTTTAGATTAAGCAGGTAGCAAAAGTAGGCTATGCATCAGAATAGGAGCAAACAATAACAGTAGAAAAATCTAATGAAAGCATGAGATATAATGGAATGGGCGATATCGGAGTGATCAAGGGGGTGGGGGCTTGCCAGGAAGCTCAGCTACAAAGGAAGAAGGGTCGTTGGAGACGTAGTCGATCACAGGGCAAACATCGGTCTCGGTGTCTACCGGAGAGAAGAGGGGGAAGAGTCAATAAATATAAAGCAAACAAAGCATCATAAAGCATGACATGACGAAAAGCAGAACTAGGGTCGACCTAACGAAGTGCTGCGCGATATAGGTGAAGGGGCAATTCAACCGGGAATGTTTTCCTGGTTCCGGACATGTGTCAAACAGATGACCAGAGGGGGAATGTTCCATGTTCAGCATGCTAGGGGCATGTGACAAATGAACGGACCGCGTATTCGGATTCATTGGATTTTTCTGAGCAACTTTCATATATAAAACATTTTTATCGGAGTTACATTTTCAAAGTTTTAAACATTTCTCGAATTATCTTTAATTCGAAAATCTAACTAAAATGTTAGATGCATCCGGTGCGGTGCACCAGAGGCTGATCATTGGGCCCAGTTGACCGCTGACGCAACAGTCAACAGTGGACCATTGACTGGTCAACAGGGCCCCAGGGGCCCACTTGTCATTGAGACGTTTATTTTGAAACAGAGGGTTAATCATTTTTGTTAGCAGTGGGGGCCCAGTGGTTAGTGTGTGTTAGTGGGGTTTAATTAGCAGAGTCATTAGAGCTAAAGGCAAAGCAACATTAGCGGCGAACAACGGCGATAGCTCGAGCACGGTGGCGCCGCCTGTCCGGCCGATTCCGGCAGCGGCTCGGGGCGCAGGACGACACGTCTGAACGCGGGCGATAGGCTGCGTCGGGTGCCGGGGGTGGTTGGTGCGCAGGCGCCCCCAGTCGACGGCGGTGATGAAGGGCAGTGGCGGCGATTAGCGGCCGCAGCGTGCGACCGTGGGTGCGGGTAGCGCGGGCACGCAGAGGCCGGAAGCCGCAACGGGCATAGGTGCTCGGGCCTGCGTGAGCGCCTGTGTGCGGCCAGCAGGGGAGGAGGCGACCACGCCGCAACACAACCAGCAGCAGCTGTGTGCGGACGGGCGCCGGGCGCGGTGGTTGCGGCTTGGCTAGATGCGAGCATGGGGGCCGGGCACGAGACTGTGGGCGAGGCCGCGCATGAGCGGGAGGCGAGCAGCGGGGCAGGGGAGGTGGCCGCGCGTGCATGGGGCCGCGTCCAGGGGACAGGCGCGAGCGTGGCGGCCGGCGTCGTGGGGGAGCACTACAATAGAGGGGGAAGAAGGGGAGGGTTTGGCTCACCGAGAGCCGTAGGGGGTTGGCAGCGGGCTCGACGCGGGTCGGGGTGGCTGGAGTCGACGATGAGGGCGGCGGCATTTGAGGACGGAGGAGATGGTGTAGGCGTTGCTGTGGCGCTTCCTGTCTTGCGTTCGTGGGCGCAGATAAAGTAGCAGACGGCGGTGGATCGCTCCAGCACGAGGACGAGGCTAGGCAGCAACAACCGCTACGTGGGCGAGCTCGCAACAACGTCGATCGAGGCGGCCATAGCGGGAGAGGAAGCAAGCGAGCGTGGGAAGGAGGGGATCTGGGGCGAGCCCAGAGAGAAGCAGAGAGGGCGAAGGTGGGGGAGTGAGTGAGTGGGAGGTAGGTGGGGAGGAGGCCCGAGACGTCGAGGGGAGCCTTATTCTCTCGCGGGGGCATCGCCAGAGAGATGGTTCGGCAGCGACCAGGTTCCTGTAGCAACGGGGTCGGGGGCACAGAGAATCGACCGGTGAGCGAGAGTGGGCTGGCCAGCTGGAGTGGGCCGAGGCCCAATGGGAGGCCAGGGGCTCATCCTGTTTTGAACTTTTGCATTTTCCTTTCTTTAATACTTTTCTGTTTTATTTTAGCTACTGTTTTAAGTAGTTTAGGCCACTTAAACATTTTGCAAAAATGATGATTCACCACCAATGTCACCCGAAGAATACTTTCCACATGATGAACATTTTAGTTTTCATCTTTGGGCATTTTTGAATTTCGCAAATAATTTGAAATTTATTTCAACTGGAATTTGAAAGAGACAAGAGACAATGATGAACAAACACTTGTTTAGAAAATGGATTAGCTTAACCAAATAGATTACTGTACCATCATTACACCAGCGTGTTACAGAGATGCCCCCGAGTGGCATCCCCTCTTTCTTCTAACGACCATCAGTATTTTACTCGAAGATATATTTTTATTCGTCACATACTATGTGTTTTGCTTGGAGCGTCTTGTATGATATGAGTCTTTTCTTGTTTTATTTTGTGTTTTAAGTCTTGATTCCTTGCTGCACAAACCTATTTGAGAGAGCCAAATTTATGTCATGACTTGTTAGAATTGCTCTCTATGCTTCACTTAAATCATTTATGAGCTATGGACTTGCTCTAGTGCTTCACTTATATCTTTTTTAGCACGGTGTGCTTTAGTATTTTTGAGGAAATGCTCTCTTGCTTCACTTAGATTTATTTGAGAGTTAGTTAAATTTTCAAGAAATTCTCTCTTGCTTAACTTAAATTAATTTGAGAGAAAGAAAAAAAATTATGCTCATGATCTTCACTTATATTTGTTTGAGCTTATCAGAAGCATCATATGAAAATTAGTTCCGAAGTGATAGATATCCAAGAAGGATATAATAAAAACTTTCATGAAGATCATTGGACAAAATGAACTTGATTCTTAGTAATAGTTTTGAGATAAGCCGATTTGATATGTGAGTTATGTTGACGAGTAATTATGCTTTAGTAAGAATATTGGTGTTAAGGTTTTTGATTCCCTATGCAAGCACGAAAGTCAATAATTATGCAATGAAATTATATCATACTTGTGGTGCATTACTCGGTGTTAATTATGCTTAATGCTCGCTTATGAGAATTATTCGTTTCTTGGTTGGTCGCTTCTCAATCTTTTGCTTGCCTTCATTGTGCACTAAATATGATCTCTACTTGTGCATCCAAAAACCTTTAAACCAGTTTTGCCACATGAGTCCACTATATCTACCTATATGCGGTATTCTTTTGCGGTTCAAAGCAAATTTGTATGTGCCATCTCTGATTTTCAAAATAAACTTCTCTTTTGTGTGTTCATTCCGCTTGTGGAGAGGTGAGGGGTGGCTAATATTTTCCATGCTAGATGTGTTATTCTCACGATGAGTGTTTATTCGCTTGTCATTGCACGAGAGTAAGGCAAAGTTATTAGGGATGCTGAGTCCCGAAATGAAAAATGAATTTACTTTATGTTGTCATATAATAAATTACTTGGAAAGTGTTGGTATGGAGGGCAACCGTGGATACAACTAGCCATGGAAAGTGAAAGTATGGTTGAAAAAGGAATAATATTTATTTTCTGTTTGGGAACCGCCTATGATATGTCTAGCATGGAAAGTGTTGGGAACTCTAAGTTGTTTTCGTTGGTGGGAAGGATACACCTCCAAAAATGTTTTTATCTCTAATTTTTTTGCTTTGAGCTCTGGCACCTCTACAAATCCCTACTTCCCTCTACGAAGGGCCTTTCTTTTACTTTATGCAATTTTTATTTTTGAATTTGAGTCTCCATCTTCTCTTATAAAAGCACCAACTAAGAGGCAATATAATCGTACTTGAGTATTGGGTGTAGCTAATATGCGAGTGTGTTTCATGAATGGATCAATAGTTGAGCATGATGGGCTAGGGATAACTTATTTTAGCGTTGATATTTTGAAAGAGATGGTTGCTTGTTGATATGCTTGAGTATTTAAATTATCATGTCAAAACTATACTATTGCTTTGAATCACATAAGTCCAAATGTCCATGCTATAAAGAAAAGAACATGATACGACATGTTAGGCAGCATTCCACATTAAAAATTCTGTTTTTATCACTTACCTACTCGAGGACGAGTAGGAGTTAAGCTTGGGGATGTTGATACGTCTCCAACGCATCTATAATTTTTTATTGTTCCATGCTGTTATATTATCAACCTTGGATGTTTTACAATAATTTTATATCATTTTTTGGTACTAACCTATTGACATAGTGCCAAGTGCCCATTGATGTTTTCTGCATGTTTTTTACATCGCAGGAAATCAATACCAAACGGAGTCCAAATGCAACGAAACTTCACGGAGAATTTTTTTGTAGAAGAAGACACCTAATGGGCCCTGGCTGCGCCTGGGAGGTGCTCCGAGGAGAGCACAACGCACCAGGGCGCACCAGGAGGCCTAGGCGTGCCCTGGTGGGTTGTGCCCACCTCGGGTGCCCCGGACCGCCTCTTTGCTCTATAAATACCCCAATATTCCCAAAACCCTAGGGGAGTCGACGAAATATTGATCCAACCACCGCAGAGTCCAAAACCACCAGATCCAATCTAGACACCATCTCGGATGGGGTTCACCACCTCCATTGGTGCCTCTCCGATGATGCGTGACTAGTTCCTTGTAGACCTTTGGGTCCGTAGTTGGTTGCTAAATGGCTTCCTCTCTCTTGCTGAATTCTCAATACAATGGTCTCTTGGAGATCCATATGATGTAACTCTTTTTACGTTGTGTTTGGTTGGATCTGATGAACTTTGAGTTTATGATCAGTTATATCTTTTTATATCCATGAAAGTATTTGAGTTTCTTTGCTCACTTTTATGCATGATCTCTTATAGCCTTGTATTTCTTCTCCGATATTTGGGTTTTGATTGGCCAACTTGATCTATTAATCTTGAAATGGGAAGAGGTGCTTTGTAGTGGGTTCGATCTTACGGTGCTTGATCCCAGTGACAGAAGAGGAACCGACACGTATGTATCGTTGCTACTATGGATAAAACGATGGGGTCTATCTCTACATAAATATATCTTGTCAACATCATGTCATCGTTCTTATTGCATTACTCTATTTTTCCCATGAACTTAATACACTAGATGCATGTTGGATAGCGGTCGATGTGTGGAGTAATAGTAGTAGATGCAGGCAGGAGTCGGTCTACTAATCTTGGACGTGATGCCTATATAATGATTATTGCCTGGATATCGTCATGATTATTTTAAGTTCTATAAATTGCCCAACAGTAATTTGTTCACCCACCGTTTGCTATTTTTCTCGAGAGAAGCCACTAGTGAAACCTACGGCCCCCGGGTCTCTTTCTCATGTATTTGCCTTTGCGATCTACTTTTCCTTAGCTTTTTATTAGATCTATTAAACCAAAAATACAAAAAAAATACTTTGCTGCACTTTATTTTATTTGCGGTCTATTTATTCAATCTATTACAACTTTCTCCTGTCCACGCACCAATTTCTGGCGTCATTACCCGAAAGGGATTGACAACCCCTTTAACATGTCGGGTTGCGAGTGGTTGTTATTTGTGTGCAAGGGCTGTTTACATTGTGTTGCTTGGTTCTCCTACTGGTTCGATAACCTTGGTTTCATATCTGAGGGAAATACCTACCGCCGTTGTGCTACATCATCCCTTCCTCTTTGGGGAAATAACGACGTAGCTTCAAGCAACATCACTGCCCTCCCACCCCCTCACTATATATAGGGGAAGGGAGGAGGGGGTGGCGCCCCTAGGGTTTGCCCTAGGGGGCGGTGGCCAAGGCAGATTGGATCTCCCTAGGGAAACCCTAGGGAGACTTGCCCCCCAAGCTAAGCCAAGTGGAGGCGCCCCACCTCTCCAATCAACGTGGGAAAGGGTGTGGGGGCACACAACCCCTTAGTGGGCTGGTTTGCCCCCAGCCCTTGGCCCATGAGGCCCTGGAACACTTGCCGCCACCCCCCCCTGAAACACATTTTGGTCATGCTGGCCATAGCCCAGTACCCCCGGAACACTTTCGGAATCCAATACCCTTCGTCCAATATATCGATCTTCACCTCCGGACCATTCCGGAGTTCCTCGTCATGTCCAGGATCTCATTCGGGACTCCGAACAACCTTCGGTAACCACAAACAATTCCCATTACAACTCTAGCGTCACCGAACCTTAAGTGTGTAGACCCTACGGGTTCAGGAACCATGCAGACATGACAGAGACACCTCTCCAGCCAATAACCAATAGCGGGATCTGGATACCCATATTGGCTCCCACATGTTCCACGATGATCTCATCGGATGAACCACGATATCGGGGATTCAATAATTCTCGTATACAATTCCCTCTGTCCATCGGTATGTTACTTGCCCGAGATTCGATCATCGGTATCCCTATACCTTTTTCAATCTCGTTACCGGCAAGTCTCTTCACTCGTTCCGTAACACATGATCCCGTGACTAACTCCATAGTCACATTGAGCTCATTATGGTGATGCATTACCGAATGGGCCCAGAGATACCCCTCCGTCATACAGAGTGACAAATCCCAGTCTTGATTCGTGCCAACCCAACAGACACTTTCGGAGGTACCCTTAGTGCACCTTTATGGTCACCCAGTTACGTTGTGACATTTGATACACCCAAAGCATTCCAACGGCATCTGGGAGTTGCACAATCTCATGGTCTAAGGAAATGATACTTGACATTAGAGAAGCTCTAGCACACGAACTACACGATCTTGTGCTATGCTTAGGATAGGGTATTGACCATCACATCATTCTCCTAATGATGTGATCCCGTTATCAACGACATCCAATGTCCATGTTTAGGAAACCACAACCATCTCTTCATCAACGAGCTAGTCAACTAGAGGCTCACTAGGGACATATTGTGGTCTATGTATTCACACATGTATTACAGTTTCTGGTTAATACAATTATAGCATGAACAATAGAAAATTATCATGAACAAGGAAATATAATAATAACCATTTTATTATTGCCTCTAGGGCATATTTCCAACACCTTTGTGGCCCAAGTTACCTTCCACCTGTTGGCATTCTAAGGCCCCTTGATATTTAATTAAATATAAAATCCTTCTAGTTATTACTAGATCCTTTTATATATAATTTAGCATCATCGGAAACATTTCCCACCTACATATTAATTATCAAGAATACCCGGTATTGCTCGGTAAACCCCGGAACCCTTCCAGTGACCCCGAAACACTTCTGGTTCCTCTCGAAACTATTATAAATATTAATGAAATAATTCCACAAATAAATCCTTGATACTCTAATACTACTAGTACTCAGAAGATCATGATTATCTTAAGCTTGTGATCCTGTAGGTTTGGTAAATCATAGATATGAACGAAACCCTTTGTTTAATGACCGATAGCAGAACCATGGACATCCATATCGATCCCTATGATTACACGATGACATTTGAGTGAACCTTTGGTTATAATGTGATGTTCCCTTTGCTTCATGACACTTTACAAAACCCGGGATGCATCGGTGTCCTCCTGAGTCAGGCATATGCTCACTATACCATTGATCTCGTTACTAGTTTTGTTATTCTTTCTCGTTGAAGTGTTCCAGCGTCCCCGTGATGTAGTCACCTATGTCTGGCCAGACGATGATGGATGCCATCACACTGAGAGGGCCCTATGAATATCTCTCCATCGTCGGAGGAGCAAATCCCACTCTTGAGCTATACAGTCCCTTGTCAAACTTTTCGATGAACCTGTAAGTTGTCGTTATGATCACCTAGTTATAGGTGAAGTTTGAGTAACCCAAAAGTCCATCATTTGATAGGAAGTGACTACGATCTCTCATGGTCCGAGGAACTAAAATGTATACTAACACTCTGATACGTCCATTTTGCATCATGTTTACCTACTGTTATTTACTATGTTTTTATGCATAATAATGCTTTTTGGAGTAATTCTAATGCCTTTTCTCTCTTAGTATGCAAGGTTTGCACAAACAAGGAGAATACCGGCAGCTGGTATTCTGGACCTGAAAAAGCTACGTCAGAGTTACCTATTATGCACATCTCCAAATGAGATGAAAATTTACGGAGTATTGTTTTGGAATATATGAAAAATACTGGAGAAAATAACTACCAGAGGAGACCCACCAGGTGGGCACAACCCACCTGGGTGCGCCAGGCACCCCAGGCGCGCCCTGGTGGGTTGTGCCATCCTCGGCCCACCTCTGGTGCCTCTCTTCTGGTATATAAGTCATTTTGACCTAGAAAAAACAAGGAGAAAGACTTTGGGGACGGAGCGCCGCCATCTCGAGGCGGAACTTGGGCAGGAGCACTTTTGCCGTCCGGCAGAATGATTCTGCCTAGGGGAACTTCCCTCCTGGAGGGGGGAATCATCGCCATCATCATCACCAACAACCCTCTCATATTTGGGAGGGCAATCTCCATCAACATCTTCAACAACTCCATCTCCTCTCAAACCCTAGTTCATCTCTTGTGTTCAATCTTTGTAGCGGAACCTCAGATTGGTACTGATACGTCTCCAATGTATCTATAATTTTTTATTGTTCCATGCTGTTATGTTATCATTCTTGGATGTTTTACAATCATTTTATAGCAACTTTATATCATTATTTGGGACTAACCTATTGACATAGTGCCCAGTGCAAGTTGCTATTTTTGCTTGTTTATTACTTCGCAGAAAACCAATGCCAAACGGAGTCGAAATGCAGCAAAACTTTTTGGAATTTTTTTCTGGACCAGAAGACACAAGTTGGGCCAAGGAAGTACCAGACGGGGCTCCTCGGGGAGCAAAACCCACCCGGGCGTGCTTGGAGGCCTAGGCACACCCTGGTGGGTTGTGCCCACCTCAGACGCCTCCCGCACCGCCTCTTTGCTCAATAAATATCCCAATATTCCAAAAACCCTAGGGGATTCGACGAAACACAATTCCAGCCGTCGCAAGTACCAGAAACCACAGACCAATCTAGGCACCATCATAGAGGGGTTCATCATTCTCATTGGCGCCTCTCCAATGAAGCGTGAGTAGTTCATTGTAGACCTACGAGTCCGTAGTTAGTAGCTAGATGGTTTTCTCTCTCTTTTTTGATTCTCAATACAATGGTCTCTTGCAGATCTATTTGATGTAACTCTTTTTGCGGTGTGTTTGTTGGGATCCGGTGAGCTTTGAGTTTACGATTAGATCTATTTTATCCATGAAAGTTATTTGGGTTTTGATCTCTTATATGCATGATTGCTTATAGCCTCGTATTTCTTCTTCGAATCTTTAGTTTAGTTAGGCCGACTTCTTGCCATGGGAAGAGGTGCTTTGTGATGGGTTCAATCTTACAGTGCTCAATCCAGGTGACAGAAGGGGAAATGACACGTATGTATCATTGCTATTAAGGATAACAAGATGGGGTCTATTCCTACATGAATAGATATTGTCTACATCGTGTCATCATTCTTATTACATTACTCTGTTTCTCCATGAACTTAATACACTAGATGCATGCTGGATAGTGGCCGATGTGCGAGGTAATAGTAGTAGATGCAAGCAGGAGTCGATCTACTATTCTTGGACATGATGCCTATATAATGATCATTGCCAGGATATCATCATAATTATTTGAAGTTCTATCAATTTCCCAACAGTAATTTATTTACCCACCGTATGCTATTGTTCTCGAGAGAAGCCACTAATGAAATATATGGCCTTCGGGTCTATTCTTTATCATATTTGCTTGCAAGACCTATTTTTATATGCTTTTATTTTTAGATTGATTTATCCAAAAACCCAAAAATACCTTGCTACCATTTTTTGTTATATATTTTATCTCGCTTTCCCGCGAGATCTATTTATCCAATCTACTACAATTTAATCTATGATTTTACCGAGGAGGCATTGACAACTCGTCTTTTACGACGGGTTCAAGTATTTGTTCTTTGTGTGCACGTACCGTTTACGTACTGTTGCGTGGTTTTCCTACTGGTTCGATAACCTTTTTTTTTTACTGAAAGACTGTAAGGAAACACCATACAGTATAATTGGTGCAACAAACCCAAATTGCAAGTACCATGCCTAGAACCTGGGTGGGTGGGAAGGCATCAACCCCTTCCCACAACTAGGCTATGCCTTGGTATCATCACTAAGGGAAATATCTACCATACCTTGTCGGATTCTGGGTTCCGGCAAACTCTTGAGGTTCGAACACTGGGGTGCGCACGGAGATCTCTCTCTTCCTAGCTCGCTCTCGCAACGATCTCAAGGCCTAGCTCGAAAAACCCAAAGAACAAGACACATGAGGGTTTATACTGGTTCGGGCCACCATTGTGGTGTAATATCCTACTCCAATGTGGTGTGGTGGATTGCCTTGTAGGCTGGGGATGAACAACCTCCTGAGGAGAGGTGTTCTTGAGCTCGGTGAGCTGGTGTGTGCGAGGATGGTCTGAATGATCCCTCTCTCGATCCATCTAGTTCTGTTTTTGTCATCCCCACCCTCCTATGGTGATGGCTAGTCCTATTTATAGAGGCCGTAGTCCTCTTCCCAAATATTAGGCGGGATGGGATCCCACAGCGACCAATTTGAAGAGGGACAACCAGTACAAGTTATCCTGACAAAAGGTGGTCTTCGCCTGCCAAAGGCTCCGGTGGTGACGCCCCCGTGGGCTCTGCAGTGACCTGCGTCCTGCCATCCTGCTGGTCTTGGTCTCGTTGCACCAATATGGAAACCTTTGCCTGATGCCTCAGGACTCCTTGCCTGTGCTTGCCCCTTTAGCACCAAAGAAGCAACGGGTGCTCTGCGCCCGCTGGCGCCCGCTTGGCCTTGGTCGTCATGGCTCACGTCATACAAACCTCGCGAGGTGCCCCTTGCATAGATATCTCCACTCCTCGGGAGCCAGCCTAGTGAGGCTGCCCCTAAGGAGGTCTTGGCGTCGTCCGCCTCGCGGGGCTCGGCCCCTCGCGAGGGTCTTGAGCAGTTGTTGATGAAGATGGGCCATACCAGGCCATTGGTGGAGCCACGCCCTGGGCCGCAGGCAGGCAAGTCTGGGTACCCCCGTTCCTAGGACGCCGGCAGTAGCCCCCGGGCCGAAGGCGCGCTCAGACTTGGCTTCACGGCGAAGCCAAGGGTCAAGTGCGGAGCGCCGCGAGCCCCAATAGCCTGCGGCCTTGATTGACGCGTACCTCGGCAACCGCCCGACTTGATGAGTCCCTGATGCATGCAGGAAAACCATCATTACTGCGATTGTGGAGGCCAGCGGTTGGCCTCCCTCTAGCTATAAATGAGGAGAGGGGCCGAGCCCCCGTCGCTCATCTCTTCCTCCATTCCGCCCGCTTATTCTTCTTCCTCCTTGCTCCGCAACCTTGCAGCGATATTCATGGCGCCGATACGGAGGTTCTCTCCTGTTGAAAAGCGGAAAGCTCCCTGCGAAGAGCCGGGGCTGATACGTCTCCAACGTATCTATAATTTCTGATTGCTCCATGCTATAGTATCTACTGTTTTGGACAATCTTGGGCTTTATTTTCCACTTTTATATTATTTTTTGAACTAACCTATTAACCGGAGGCCCAACCCAGAAGTGCTGTTTTTTGCCTATTTCATAGTTTCGAAGAAACGGAATATCAAACGGAGTCCAAACGGAATGAAACCTTCGGGAACGTGATTTTCTCACCAAATATGATCCAGGAGACTTGGACCCTATGTCAAGAAAGAAAGGAGGTGGGCACGAGGTAGGGGGGCGCGCCCACCCCCCAGGGCGCACCCTCCACCCTCGTGGGCCCCACCTTGCTCCACAGACGTACTTCTTCCTCCTATATATACCTACATACCCCCAAACGATTAGATACGGAGCCAAAAACCAAATTCCACCACCGCAACCTTCTGTACCCACGAGATCCCATCTTGGGGCCTATTCCAGAGCTCCGCCAGAGGGGGCATCCATCACGGAGGGCTTCTACATCATCACCATAGCATCTCCGATGAAGTGTGAGTAGTTTACCTCATACCTTCGGATCCATAGTTAGTAGATAGATGGCTTGTTCTCTCTTTTTGGATCTCAATACAATGTTCTCCCCCTCTCTCGTGGAGATCTATTCGATGTAATCTTGTTTCTGCGGTGTGTTTGTTGAGACCGATGAATTGTGGGTTTATGATCAAGATTATCTATGAACAATATTTGAATCTTCTCTGAATTCTTTTATGTATGATTGGTTATCTTTGCAAGTCTCTTCAAATTATCATTTTGGTTTAGCCTACTAGATTGGTCTTTCTTGCAATGGGAGAAGTGCTTAGCTTTGGGTTCAATCTTGCGGTGTCCTTTGCGAGTGACAGTAGTGGCAGCAAGGCACGTATTGTATTGTTGCCATCGAGGATAACAAGATGGGGTTTTTATCATATTGCATGAATTTATCCCTCTACATCATGTCATCTTGCTTAAGGCGTTACTCTGTCTCCATAAACTTAATACTCTAGATGCATGCTGGATAGCGGTCGATGAGTGGAGTAATAGTTGTAGATGCAGGCAGGAGTCGGTCTACTTGTCTCGGACGTGATGCCTATATACATGATCATACCTAGATACCCTCATAACTATGCTCAATTCTGTCAGTTGCTCAACAGTAATTCGTTCACCCACCATAAAATACTTATGCTCTTGAGAGAAGCCACTAGTGAAATCTATGGCCCCCGGGTCTATCTTCATCATATTAATCTTCCAACACTTTATTATTGCCTTTGCTTTTTTTACTTTGCTTTTATTTTACTTTGCATCTTTATCACAAAAAATACCAAAAATATTATTTATCATATCTATCAGATCTCACTCTCGTAAGTGACCATGAAGGGATTGACAACCCCTTATCGCATTGGTTGCGAGGAGTTATTTGTTTTGTGTAGGTACGAGGGACTCGCACGTAGACTCCTACTGGATTGATACCTTGGTTCTAAAAAACTGAGGGAAATACTTCCGCTACTTTGCTACATCATCCTTTCCTCTTCAAGGAAATCCAACGAAGTACTCAAGAGGTAGCAAGAAGAATTTCTGGCGCCGTTGCCGGGGAGTCTACACAAAAGTCAACATACCAAGTACCCATCACGTTCCCTTATCTCTCGCATTAAATTATTTGCCATTTGCCTCTCATTTTCCTCTCCCCCACTTCACCCTTGCCATTTTATTTGCCCTCTCTTTTCCGTTCGTCTTTTCGTTTGCCTAGATGTCTTACTTGGCTCGTTTGCTTGTTTGGTTGAAATAGTTGAGTATTTATTCCTAAACAGAGAAGCTAATATATATGGATCCTCATCCGCTTGCCAATCTTTTTAAGAGATGCAATTATGATTAACCAATTCCTAGTGATTTGGATGCACTAGATTATCTTTATAAGGTTTTGCCTGAAATCCGTAAATCTGAAAATTATGATGAAGTGCTTTATGAAGGGATTCACGATAGATCTTTGAATAAAAAGCATGATTGAAATGATTTTATTATAAATTCTATTGATGTAAATTATGCTAATAATATGCAAAACCCTAAGCTTGGGGATGCTAGTTTTGCTATGTCCAATAGTCATGATTGGGGAGATTCTTCTTATGATCTTGAAAATTTATTTAAGCCCCATGATGAATATAAGATTGATAATAGTGTTTGCAATAATATTGAAAGTGGGTTTGGAAGAGTGTCAACTTTAGATCCCACATATTTGGATAACATTCAATCTTATGAAATTTTTGATAAAAGTGGGCTTGGAGAAATCATGACTTTAGTTAATGATAATCCCACTATTTTGGAAGAGTGTCAACTTCGCATGCATGTGGATCGTGTTGAGAATATGTTATGTTATAGCTATATTGTTGAATTTTCTTATGATCCTACATGTAATTATTTTGAGAGAGGAAAATATGGTTATAGAAATTCTCATGTTACTAAATTACCTCTCGTTATGTTGAGATTGCTATTGTTCCTTTCCGCTTCCTTGCATATGCTAGTTTTTTCTTGCTACGATAATTTGTTTGCCTATAATATGCCTATGCATAGGAAGTATGTTAGACTTAAGTGTGTTTGTCACATGTTTTATGATGCTCTCTTTGTGCCTCAATTCTTGTCTGTCTTGTGAGCATCATTGAAATCTCAATGCCTAGCTAAAAAGGCTTTAAACAAAAGCGCTTGTTGGGAGACAAACCAATATTTTTCCTTGCTGCTTAGTAATAAATATTAGATATAGCCTATGGTTAGATGTGTTTTTATGTTTTAATTAGTGTTTGTGCCAACTTAAACCTATAGGATCTTCTTGGATGATAGTTATTTGATCTTGCTGTAATTTCCAGAAACTTTCTGTTCACGAAAACAATTGTTAAAAATCACCAAAACTTGATAAAACAGTGATTCCAATTGCTTCTGATCAATAAACAAATTTCCTAGGTCTTCCTATTTTTGCTGAAGTTTTGTAGTTCTAGAAGTTTGCGTTAGTTACAGATTACTACAGACTGTTCTGTTTTTGACAGATTCTGTTTTTCGTGTGTTGTTTGCTTATTTTGATGAATCTATGGCTAGTAAAATAGTTTATAAACCATATATAAGTTGGAATACAGTAGGTTTAACACCAATATAAATAAAGAATGAGTTCACTACAGTACCTTGAAGTGGTCTTTTGTTTTCTTTCGCTAACGGAGCTCACGAGATTTCTGTTGAGTTTTGTGTTGTGAAGTTTTCAAGTTTTGGGTGAAATCTTTTGATGGATTATGGAACAACAAGTGGCAAGAGCCTAAGCTTGGGGATGCCCATGGCACCCCCAAGATAATCTAAGGACACCAAAAATCCAAAGCTTGGGGATGCCCCGGAAGGCATCCCCTCTTTCGTCTACTTCCATCGGTAACTTTACTTGGAGCTATATTCTTATTCACCACATGATATGTGTTTTGCTTGGAGCGTCTTGTATGATTTGAGTCTTTGCTTTTTAGTTTACCACAATCATCCTTGCTGTACACACATTTTGAGAGAGCCATACATGATTTGGAATTTGTTAGAATACTCTATGTGCTTCACTTATATCTTTTGAGCTATATAGTTTTGCTCTAGTGCTTCACTTATATCTTTTAGAGCACGGTGGTGGATTTGTTTTATAGAAACTATTGATCTCTCATGATTCACTTAGATTATTTTGAGAGTCTTAAATAGCATGGTAATTTGCTTAAAAATCTTAATATGCTTGCTATTCAAGATTTGTAAAACTTTCTTTTGAGTGCGTTGAATACTAAGAAAAGTTTGATGCTTGATAATTGTTTTGAGATATGAAGATGGTGATATTAGAGTCATGCTAGTTGAGTAGTTGTGAATTTGAGAAATACTTGTGTTAAAGTTTGTGACTCCCGTAGCATGCACGTATGGTGAACCGTTATGTGATGAAGTCGGAGCATGATTTATTTATTGATTGTCTTCCTTATGATTGGCGGTCGGGGAAGAGCGATGGTCTTTTACTACCAATCTATCCCCCTAGGAGCATGCGCGTAATACTTTGCTTTGATAACTTGTAGATTTTTGCAATAAGTATATGAGTTCTTCATGACTAATGTTGAGTCCATGGATTATACGCACTTTTCTTCCTTCCACCATTGCTAGCCTCTCTAATACCGCGCACTTTTCGCCAGTATCATACACCCACTGAGGGAGTCCTGGATTAGGGGGTGTCCGGGTAGCCGGACTATACCTTCAGCCGGACTCCTGGACTATGAAGATACAAGATTGGAGACTTCGTCCCGTGTTCGGATGGGACTTTCCTTGGCGTGGAAGGCAAGCTTGGCGATGCGGATATTCAGATCTCCTACCATTGTAACCGACTTTGTGTAACCCTAACCCTCTCCGGTGCCTATATAAACCGGAGGGTTTTAGTCCATAGGACAATCTCCAACATACAACAATTATACCATAGGCTAGCTTCTAGGGTTTAGCCTCCTTGATCCCGTGGTAGATCTACTCTTGTACTACCCATATCATCAATATTAATCAAGCATGACGTAAGGTTTTACCTCCATCAAGAGGGCCCGAACCTGGGTAAAACATTGTGTCCCTTGTCTCCTGTTACCATCCGCCTAGACGCAGAGTTCGGGACCCCCTACCCGAGATTCGCCGGTTTTGACACCGACATTGGTGCTTTCATTGAGAGTTCCTCTGTGTCGTCGCTTTTAGGCCTGATGGCTCCTTTGATCATCAACAACGATGCAATCTAGGGTGAGACTTTTCTCCCCGGACAGATCTTCGTCTTTGGCGGCTTCGCACTGTGGGCCAATTCGCTTGGCCACCTGGAGCAGATCGAAAGCTACCCCCTAGCCATCAGGTCAGATTTGGAAGTTTAAACTACACAGCGGACATCCGCGGGGACTTGATCTTCGACGGATTCGAGGTACAGCCAAGCGCGCCGCACTGTCTCGATGGGCATGATCTAGCTCTGCCGCCGAACAGTGTCCTGGAGGCTGCACGCGCATTTGTTCCGACCCTTAATTCGGAGCCTACTGCACCGATCGAGGATGAGTGGTTGGACGCCGCCTCGGGGGCTACGATCTCAAAGGCGATCGAGCCGAACGCCAGCCCTGCACCCTGCATGGCCCGTGACTCCGAGGGGCCGGATTCCTCTCTGGACTCCGTGCCCTCCGCGCGCCCGCCGATCGAATCCGATTGGGCGCCGATCATGGAGTTCACCACCGCGGACATCTTTCAGCACTCGCACTTTGGCGATATCCTGAAGTCGCTAAAGTCTCTCTCTTTATCAGGATAGCCCTGGCCGGACTACGTTCAGCAAGGTTGGGATATAGACGATGAAGAAATTCGAAGCCCACCCACCACCCACTTCGTAGCCACTGTCGACGACTTAACCGACATGCTCGACTTCGACTCCAAAGACATCGACGGTATGGACGACGATGCAGGAGACGACCAAGAACCACCACCTATAGGGCGCTCGAAGGCCACCTCGTCATACGACATATATATGGTGGACACTCCAAAAGATGGAGATGGCGATGGAACATCAGAGGATGACGCATCCAAGAAACAGACCAAGCGCCGGCGTCAGCGGCGCCACTCTAAATCCCGCCAAAGAAAAAACGGTGATTCTGGCACGGGAGATAATAATACTCCAGATAGCACCGAAGAACACCCCCTCCAGCAAGAATCAACACAGGAGAATGGAGAAGCCAGCCCTCACGAGAGAGCGGCAGACAGAGAGGTTGAGGATGATAATTATATGCCTCCCTCCGAAGACGAGGCAAGCCTCGATGACGATGAATTCGTCGTGCCAGAGGATCCAGCCGAACAAGAGCGTTTTAAACGCAGGCTTATAGCCACGGCAAGCAGCCTCAAGAAAAAGCAGCAATAGCTTAGAGCTGATCAAGATTTGCTAGCTGACAGATGGACTGAAGTCCTTGCGGCTGAAGAGTATGAACTCGAACGCCCCTCCAAGAGTTACCCAAAGCGCATGCTGCTACCCCGATTAGAGGAGGAAGCACCTACATCACCAGCGCATGACATGGCCGACCGGCCACCTCGTGGCCGTGACAGATAGGCCTCTCGGCCCTCCACTCAAGCCGTGCCCCGGCGCCGCGCAAAACATGCCAAGGCACGGGAAAACGCGCCAGACCTGCAAGAGATACTAGAGGACAAGGCAAGACAAACAAGATCGATCTACGGATCGCGTGGGCGCCCTTCGACACGTGACGGGGATCGTCACTCCAGACATAATAAATCCGGCCGGGCCGAACACAGTAAACAACGCTCATTGGAGCTGCGTCGTGATATAGCCCAATATAGAGGCGTGCACACCCACTATGCTTCACAGATGACATAATGGATCATAAAATCCCTGAGGGTTTCAAACCCGTGAACATCGAATCATACGATGGCACAACGGATACTGCGGTATGGATCGAGGATTATCTCCTTCATATCCACATGGCCCACGGTGATGATCTACACGCCATCAAATACCTCCCACTCAAACTTAAGGGACCAGCCCGGCATTGGCTTAACAGCTTGCCGGCAGATTCGATCAGTTCATGGGAAGATCTGGAAGCCGCATTCCTCGACAATTTTCAGGGCACCTATGTGCGACCACCGGACGCTGATGACATAAGCCACATAATTCAGCAGCTAGAGGAATCGGCCAGGCAATTCTGGACACGGTTCCTAACAAAGAAAAACCAAAAAGTCGACTGTCCGGACGCAGAGGCCCTAGCAGCCTTCAAGCATAATATCGGTGATGAGTGGCTTGCCAGGCACCTTGGACAAGAAAAGCCGAAATCTATGGCAGCCCTCACGACACTCATGACCCGCTTTTGCGCGGGAGAAGACAGCTGGCTAGCTCACAGCAACATCTTAACCAAGAACCTTGGTAATTCGGATACCAAGGACAAAAGTGGCAGGTCGCGCCGGAACAAGCAAAAATGCCTCGTTAACAGCGACAACAGCGAGGATACGGCAGTCAATGCCGGATTCCGAGGCTACAAATCCGGTCAGTGGAAAAAGCCATTCAAAAGAAATACTCAGGGCCCGTCCAGTTTGGACCGAATACTCGACCGCTTGGTCCAGATACATGGCACCCCCGAAAAGCCAGCCAATCACACCAACAGGGATTGTTGGGTGTTCAAGCAGGCAGGCAAGTTAAATGCTGAAAATAGAGACAAGGGGCTGCGTAGCGACGACGAGGAGGACCCCAGGCCGCCGAACAACAGTGGACAGAAGGGTTTTCCCCCACAAGTGCGGACGGTGAACATGATATACGCAACCCACATCCCCAAGAGAGAGCGGAAGCGTGCGTTACGGGACGTATACGCGATAGAGCCAGTCGTCCCAAAGTTCAACCCATGGTCCTCCTGCCCGATCACTTTTGATCGAAGGGACCACCCCACTAGCATCCGTCATGGCGGGTTCGCCGCATTGGTTCTAGACCCAATTATTGACGGATTTCATCTCACAAGAGTCCTTATGGACGGCGGCAGCAGCCTGAACCTGCTTTACCAGGAGACAGTGCGGAAAATTGGCATAGATCCCTCGAGGATTAAGCCCACCAAAACGACCTTTAAAGGCATCGTACCAGGTGTAGAGGCCAACTGTACAGGCTCAGTCACACTTGAAGTGGTCTTGGGATCTCCGGATAACTTCCGAAGCGAGGAGTTAATCTTCGACATAGTCCCGTTTCGTAGTGGCTATCACGCACTGCTCGGGCGAACCGCATTTGCAAAGTTCAATGCGGTACCGCACTACGCATACCTTAAGCTCAAGATGCCAGGCCCTCAAGGAGTAATTACGGTCAACGGAAACAAGGAACGCTCCCTCCGAACGGAGGAGCACACGGCGGCCCTCGCAGCGGAAGTACAAAGCAGCCTCTCTAGGCAGTTCTCCAGCCCAGCCGTTAAAAGGCCGGACACCGTCAAGCGCGCCCGGAGTAACCTACAACAAGACCGCCTGGCACATTTTGAGCAGGCGTAGCAATGCGGCCCCAACCCCAGCCCTCGCGAAATAGCGAAACTAGCGCTTCGCGTACATAACTATGCTCTCAAAATACCATGGGCGCAGGGGAAGGGGCACCATCACGGCACGCCCAAAACACGGCTTAAACCGCACTAGGGGCTGCCGAATTCTTTCTTTATCTTCTCTTACTTTCAGGACTCCATACTTCGGACGACCTGTTTGGCAATTCAACTACCGCACAAACGATGCAAGAACCAGGGATGCAGACAAGCTATGCCGCATTATGGAACTACCAGGTGGTATCTATCACGAGCAGTATACCTATTTTGCATACAATTCCGCGGCCTGCCCCTGGACCGGACATGTTCAATAGTCCAACCTTTTGCTTATCAAGCTATTTGTATCGTTCTGCTTCGATCGCAGCATTTTTATTAAACAATGCATAGCCTTTATATATTTTTGCATTACCTTTTTTTACGAATATATGTTCATTAATGACATGTTGCACCCGTACACTATGGTACGGCAAATACGCCAGGGGCTTCAGTACCCCTCAATATGGTGTGAGAAGTCCGAACACTTTCACAAGTGCGGCACCCCGAACTTATAGCATTATATGCATCGGCTCTGAATCAAGTCTTGGGTCAATAGTTGGGTTTGCCCGGCTCCTATGTTTTGGTACCTTACGTTCCGCTATATCGGCTAAGGTAGCACTAGGAGAACTACTGCGATTGTGCGCCAGTTGAGTTGGGCTGAGCACCCCAGTAGAGAAAGCTAATACTGACTGTCATGATGAAGCGAGAGACCGGTCGCTGTTCGAGAGGTTTTTCGAGTCCTTAAAGACTTATGCCGCTTAGAGCGAGGAACCAGATTTGTCCGGCCAAGGCGTGGATAGTGCCCCGAACTCGGTCTTCCGAATACTAGGGGTTTCGCCGAAATTTAAAATTATGAGTTCTATGGCTAAGTGAGAGTGTTCAAGCATTATAGTCTGATTGCCTTGTTCGTTGTGCTGAGCGCCTCCCTCGAAGGACCCAAACATTGGAAAAAGAGCACTCAGGTTTATCCCGAACAACCCAGCACTAGTGGCATGGGGGCAGAAGCTGAGGATTGGCCATCTCTCAATTTTTGATAAACGGCCGCACAGAAAGTAATATTTTAAATTCAAAAAGCATTGCTTAGCGCATATGAACAAGTTTTTAGTGCACAGGACAACACGAGCGAGTTCATTCAAAAATTACATCCTTGGTACAATCATCCACCATAACGCGGGGACCCTTCAGAACATCCTTATAATAGTTCTCGGGTTTGCGATGCTCTTTCCCCGGCGGAGGCCCGTCCTTCACAAGCTTCTCATCGTCCAACTTACCCCAGTGCACCTTAGCGCGGGCAAGGGCCCTCCGGGCACCTTCGATGCAGACGGAGCACTTGATGACCTCGAGCCTTGGACAGGCCGCCACCAGCCGGTGAACCAGTCCGAAATAGCTCCCAGGCAGGGCCTCTCCAGGCCACAGCCGAACTACGAGGCCCTTCATGTCCTGTTCGGCCGCCTTGTGGAGCTTGACCAGCTGCTTCAGTTGGTCGGTCAGGGGCACGGGGTGTCCGGCCTCAGCATATTGAGACCAGAACACCTTCTCCGTCGAGCTGCCCTCCTCGGCTCGGTAGAATGCGGCGGCATCAGACACGCTACGGGGAAGATCTGCGAATGCCCCTGGAGAGCTCCGGATTCGGGTAAGTAACAGGTAGCTTAATTTTATATGTCTGGTTTGCATAAAGAATGCCTTACCCTCTGCTATCTTTTTCACCGTATCCAACTCGTGGAGGGCCTTCTAGGATTCGGCCTTGGCAGACTTGGTAGTCTCGATGGCCGCCGCGAGCTCGGACGCTTGCGTCTTCGAGTCAAGCTCCAAACTCTCATGTTTTTTCACGAGAGCATGAAGCTCTTGCCGCGCCTCGCCGACCTGCGCCTCAAATTTCTCTCGCTCGATGCGCTCCGAGGCCGCTCTCTTCTCGGCCTCTGATAGCACCTGCTTGAGGGTAGCCACCTCAGTTGTGGCCCCTGCAATAAGCAGCGTAATCCTGTCATTTTTTGCAATTGCATCTTTTTATATATTTTCTATAAGGTATCTCTTACCTTCTTTCTCCTTGAGCTGCCGCCTGGCAAGGCCGAGCTCTTGCTCGGACCGCTTGAGACCCTGTTTCAGGGTGCCTACCTCCGCAGTCAGTGCGACGGTCGCAAGCAACGAAGCCTGCATACACATATTGACTCATTTTTTGTTAGACTCCTGCGAAATTTATTAGATCCTCTATTCGGCTTTTCTTTCCGAATGCCAAACAGAGCATCAGGGGCTACTGTCTATGCGGTAATACTTTTATATATTTTTTACTTACCCTGAAGCCTGTTAGAAGGCTGGCACAAGCTTCAGCCAGTCCGCTCTTGGCGGACTGAACCTTCTGGAGCACCGTACTCATAATAGTACGGTGCTCCTCCTTGATGGAGGCGCCGTGAAGCACCTCTAGCAGATTGTCCGGCACCTCCGGTTGGACGGAGGCCGCCGGCTCAGAAGGCTTGCTCCTCTTGGAAGGAGTTCACCTACCGCGGTCCGGAACCGTTGAGGATTCCGGCGCGGTGTCCGGCTCAAAGCCGGACTTGGAGCCCTGGGGGGTCTTGTCCCCTTTACTCCCGGAGTCTGGGGGGTCGCCTCGCGGCTCTTCCAGGACCACCTCCTCTTGGCCCGGAGCTTGTAACGACGCCACTTCGGCGTCGTCCGCAGTGCGGGGGGAGGCAGCGGGCGGAACTGAATTCACGTCTGATGAATCCAGGGAACCGCTCGACGACTCGTCGAGCCCGGCCTTGGGCGGACTGCATAATTATATTCGACATAAGGGAAATCTGTGCAACAAAGGAATGCTATGAGTTACTTTAGTGTACGAATACTTACGGTCCCGCCGGGCGCCTGGCCCTTTGTGGCCACTCCTCTTCGCCCTCATCGGCATCAGTGGAGTAGTCCGGAGGAAGGGTCTTCCCCTTCTTGGACCCTTCGGCCTCCCCTGTTGGGGCGGCCTTCCTCTTCTTTCCTCCCCCCGCTGGAGGGGGAGAGGTTTCTTCTTCCTCCTCCTCGTTTTCACTGGAGGAGCGCGTCTCGGATTCGTCGGATGAAGAATCTGACACCTCCTGGCGCCGGGAACTCTTTCGAGTCCCCGTGGCCCCTTCTTGGCCTTCTTCTCCGGCACCACGTAAGGTGCCAGAGCCAGCAGCTTCGCTAAGCGAGCGTTGGCTGGGTCTTCGGGCAAAGGGACCGGACAGTCGATCTGTATGGACTTCGCCAGCCAATCCTATCAAAGGAAAGGGAGTTTAGATCCCGCATAGAGTCAAATTATGGAAAACCAACATCCTGTAAAAGGTAAAAATAGCCTACCGCACTAGAAGGATGTTGCGTGCTGAATCCGCGGTCCTCGGAAGCGGATGCGGGAGCCTCAGCGCCTTTGAATAGCACCTTCCAGGCGTCTTTGTACGTTGTGTCGAAGAGCCTGCTCAGGGTTGGATGCTGCCCCGGGTCGAACTCCCACAAATTGAAGCCCCGTTGCTGACACGGGAGGATCCGGCGGACGAGCATAACCTGGACTACGTTAACAAGCTTAAGCTGCTTGTTCACCAAGGTTTGGATGCATTTTTGCAGTCCGGTTACCTCTCCTTTATTGCCCCACGACAGGCCCGTCTCTTTCCAAGACGTGAGCCGCGTAGGGGGTCCGGACCGGAACTCAGGGGCTGCGACCCATCTGGGATCGCGCGGCTCGGTGTTGTAAAACCACCCCGATTGCCACCCCTTCAGGGTCTCCACGAAGGAGCCCTCGAGCCATAGGACATTGGCTATCTTGCCTGCCATGGCACCTCCGCACTCCGCCTGGTTGCCGCGCACCACCTTGGGCTTGACATTGAGAGTCTTGAGCCATAGGCCGAAATGGGGGCGGACATAGAGGAAAGCCTCACATACGACGATAAACGCCGAGATGTTGAGGACGAAGTTCGGGGCCAGATCGTGGAAATCTAGGCCATAGTAGAACATGAGCCCCCGGACGAACGGATGGAGAGGAAAGCCCAGTCCGCGGAGGAAATGGGGAAGGAATACTACCCTCTCATGGGGCCTTGGGGTGGGAAGGAGCTGCCCCTCTTCGGGAAGCCGGTGCACGATGTCGTTGGACAAGTATCTGGCCTTCCTTAGCTTTTTGATATGGCCCTCCGTGACGGAGGAGACCATCCACTTGCCTGCCGCTCCGGACATGGCTGGAGAAGGTTGAGGTGGGAAGTGCGGACGTGGGTGCTGGAGCTCGGGTACGCAGGAGATGGATAAGCAGAGGAGGAAGAAGGCGTAGGTAAAAAGGTGGATCCTTATCCCCTTATATGGGCGGATGCGGCTATGCATCCCCACCAGCCTGGTAAAACTTGCTTATCTCCCAAGCGCCGTGATAAATGGCGCAGTTGGGTTACCCACATCCGTATTGATGAGAATCCGGTGAATAGGGGACACGATCTCTGCTTTGACAAGACGTGCCAAGGAAACCGCCTCGCAAAATGCGCTGAGGTGGGGAAGTAAAAACGATTTGAATAAAGGCTTGGCCGTAGTGTGATGTCATGCTACGGAGTACGTCAGCAGATTAGATTTGTGTTAATATTATTCTCTCTATGGCAATATGTGGAAACTTATTTTGCAGAGCCGGACACTACCCTTAGTGTTTACAAACTTTTATGAAGAACTTGGAGGAGGAACACGCCTTGCAATGCCGAAGACAATCTGCGCGCCGGACTCGTCGTCATTGAAGCCTGATTCAGGGGCTACTGAGGGAGTCCTGGATTAGGGGTTGTCCGGGTAGCCGGACTATACCTTCAGCCGGACTCCTGGACTATGAAAATACTGTTGGGGAACGTAGTAATTTCAAAAAAAATTCCTACGCACATGCAAGATCATGGTGATGCATAGCAACGAGAGGGGAGAGTGTTGTCTACGTACCCTCGTAGACCGAAGCGGAAGCGTTGACACAACGTAGAGGAAGTAGTCGTACGTTCTCCTCGCGATCCAACCGATCACAGCACCGTTACTCTGGCACCTCCGAGTTCTTGGCACACGTTCGGCTCGATGACGATCCCCGGGCTCCGATCCAGCAAAGCGTCGAGGAAGAGTTCCGCCAGCACGACGGCGTGGTGACGATCTTGATGTGTTACCGGCGCAGGGCTTCGCCTAAGCACTGCAACGATATGATCGAGGTGGAATTTGGTGGAAGGGGGCACCGCACACGGCTAAGGAACAATCCGTAGATCAACTTGTGTGTCATGGGGTGCCCCCTGCCCCCGTATATAAAGGAGCAAGGGAGGGGGTGGCCGGCCTAGGGTTTGGCGCGCCAGGGTGTGGAGTCCTACTAGGTCTCCAAGTCCTAGTAGGAGTCCACCAAGAGGGGAGGAAGGGAGAAGGAATAGGAGGAGTAGGAAAGGTGGCCGGCCCCCTTTTCCCTAGTCCAATTCGGACCAAAGGGGAGGGGGGGCGCAGCAGCCTTTTCCTCTTCCCACTAAAGCCCATCAAGGCCCATTACTTCTCCCGTAATCCCGTAACTCCCCGATACTCCCGAAAATACCCGGATCACTCAGAACCTTTCCGATGTCCGAATATAGTCGTCCAATATATCGATCTTTACGTCTCGACCATTTCGAGACTCCTCGTCATGTCCCCAATCTCATCCGGGACTCCGAACTCCTTCGGTACATCAAAACTCATAAACTCATAATATAACTGTCATCGAAACCTTAAGCGTGCGGACCCTACGGTTCGAGAACAATGTAGACATGACCGAGACACGTCTCCGGTCAATAACCAATAGCGGGACCTGGATGCCCATATTGGCTCCTACATATTCTGCGAAGATCTTTATCGGTCAGACCGCATAACAACATACGTTGTTCCCTTTGTCCATCGGTATGTTACTTGCCCGAGATTCGACCGTCGGTATCCAATACCTAGTTCAATCTCGTTACCGGCAAGTCTCTTTACTCGTTCCGTAATACATCATCCCGCAACTAACTCATTAGTTGCAATGCTTGCAAGGCTTTAAGTGATGTGCATTACCGAGAGGGCCCAGAGATACCTCTCCGACAATCGGAGTGACAAATCCTAATCTCGAAATACGCCAACCCAACATGTACCTTCGGAGACACCTGTAGAGCACCTTTATAATCACCCAGTTACGTTGTGACGTTTGGTAGCACACAAAGTGTTCCTACGGTAAACGGGAGTTGCAAAATCTCATAGTTAAAGGAACATGTATAAGTCATGGATAAAAGCAATAGCAACATACTAAACGATCGGGTGCTATGCTAATGGAATGGGTCATGTCAATCAGATCATTCAACTAATGATGTGATCTCGTTAATCAAATAACAACTCTTTGTTCATGGTTAGGAAACATAACCATCTTTGATTAATGAGCTAGTCAAGTAGAGGCATACTAGTGACACTCTGTTTGTCTATGTATTCACACATGTATTATGTTTCCAGTTAATACAATTCTAGCATGAATAATAAACATTTATCATGATATAAGGAAATAAATAATAACTTTTATTATTGCCTCTAGGGCATATTTCCTTCAGTCTCCCACTTGCACTAGAGTCAATAATCTAGATCACATCACCATGTGATTAACATCAATAGTTCACATCATCATGTGATTAACACCCATAGTTCACATCGATATGTGACCAACACCCAAAGGGTTTACTAGATTCAGTAATCTAGTTCACATCGCTATGTGATTAACACCCAAAGAGTACTACGATGTGATCATGTTTTGCTTGTGAGAGAAATTTAGTTAACGGGTCTGCCACATTCAGATCCGTTATGTATTTTGCAATTTTCTATGTCTACAATGCTCTGCACGGAGCTACTTTAGCTAATTGCTCCCACTTTCAATATGTATCTAGATTGAGACTTAGAGTCATCTAGATTAGTGTCAAAACTTGCATCGACGTAACCTTTTACGACGAACCTTTTTGTCACATCCATAATCGAGAAACATATCCTTATTCCACTAAGGATAATTTTGACCGCTTGTCCAGTGATCTACTCCTAGATCACTATTGTACTCCCTTGCCAAACTCAGTGGCAGGGTATGCAATAGATCTGGTACACAGCATGGCATACTTTATAGAACCTACGGCTGAGGCATAGGGAATGACTTTCATTCTCTTTCTATCTTCTGCCGTGGTCGTGCTTTGAGTCTTACTCAATTTCACACCTTGTAATATAGGCAAGAACTCTTTCTTTGACTGTTCCATTTTGAACTACTTCAAAATCTTTTCAAGGTATGTACTTATTGAAAAACTTATCAAGCGTCTTGATCTATCTCTATAGATCTTGATGCTCAATATGTAAGCAGCTTCACCGAGGTCCTTCTTCGAAAAACTCCTTTCAAATACTCCTTTATGCTTTACAGAATAATTCTACATTATTTCCGATCAATAATATGTCATTTACATATACTTATCAGAGATGCTGTAGTGCTCCCACTCACTTTCTTGTAAATACAGGCTTCACCGCAAGTCTGTATAAAACTATATGCTTTAATCAACTTATCAAAGCGTATATTCCGACTCCGAGATGCTTGCACCAGTCCATAGATGGATCGCTGGAGCTTGCATATTTTGTTAACACCTTCAGGATCGACAAAACTTTCTAGTTGCATCGTATACAACTCTTCTTTAATAAATCCATTAAGGAATGCAGTTTTGTTTATCCATTTGCCGGATTTCATAAAATGCGGCAATTGCTAACATGATTCGGACAGACTTAAGCATAGATACGAGTGAGAAACTCTCATCGTAGTCAACACCTTGAACTTGTCGAAAACCTTTTGCGACAATTCTAGCTTTGTAGATAGTAACACTACTATCAGTGTCCGTCTTCCTCTTCAAGATCCATTTATTTTCTTTGGCTTGCCGATCATCGGGCAAATCCATCAAAGTCCATACTTTCTTCTCATACATGGATCATATCTCAGATTTCATGGCCTCTAACCATTTCGCGGAATCTGGGCTCATCATCGCTTCCTCATAGTTCGCAAGTTCGTCATGGTCTAGTAACATGACTTCCAGAACAGGATTACCGTACCACTCTGGTGCGGATCTCACTCTAGTTTACTTACGAGATTCGGTAGTAACTTGATCCTGAAGTTACATGATCATCATCATTAGCTTCCTTACTAATTGGTGTAGTAGTCACAAGAACAGATTTCTGTGATGAACTACTTTCCAACAAGGGAGAAGGTACAATTACCTTATCAAGTTTTCTACTTTCCTCCCACTCACTTCTTTCGAGAGAATCTCCTTCTCTAGAAAGGATCCATTCTCAGCAACAAATGTCTTGCCTTTGGATCTGTGATAGAAGGTGTACCCAACAATTTCCTTTGGGTATCCTATGAAGACATATTTCTCCGATTTGGGTTTGAGCTTATCAGGATGAAACTTTTCCATATAAGCATCACAACCCCAAACTTTAAGAAACGACAACTTTGGTTTCTTGCTAAACCACAGTTCATATTGTGTCGTCTCAACGGACTTAGATGGTGCCCCTTTTAACATGAATGCAGTTGTCTCTAATGCATGATCCCAAAACGATATTGGCAAATCGGTAAGAAACATCATAGATTGTACTATATCCAATAAAGTACGGTTATGACGTTCGGACACACCATTATGCTGTGGTGTTCCAGGTGGCATGAATTTGTGAAACTATTCCACACGGTTTTAACTGAAGGCCAAAACTCGTAACTCAAATATTTTACCTCTGCGATCATATCGTAGAAATTTTTTATTTTCTTGTTACGATGATTATCCACTTCACTCTGAAATTCTTTGAACTTTTCAAACGTTTCAGACTTATGTTTCATTAAGTAGATATACCCATATCTGCTTAAATCATCTGTGAAGTTCTGAAAATAATGATACTTGTCGCGAGCCTTAATATTCATCGGACCACATACATCAGTATGTATGATTTCCAACAAATCTGTTGCTTGCTCCATTGTTCCGGAGAACGGCGTTTTAGTCATCTTGCCCAAGAGGCATGGTTCGCAAGCATCAAGTGATTCATAATCAAGTGATTCCAAAATCCCATCAGCATGGAGTTTCTTCATGCGCTTTACACCAATATGACCTAAACGGCAGTGCCACAGATAGGTTGCACTATCATCATTAACTTCGCATCTTTTGGTTTCAATATTATGAATATGTGTATCACTGCGATCGAGATCCAATGAACTATTTTCATTGGTGTGTATGACCATAGAAGGTTTTATTCATGTAAACAGAACAACAATTTATTCTCTTACTTAAATGAATAACCGTATTGCAATTAACATGATCAAATCATATTCATGCTCAACGCAAACACCAAATAACACTTATTTAGTTTCAACACTAATCCCGAAAGTATAGGGAGTGTGTGATGATGATCATATCAATCTTGGAACAACTTCCAACACACATCGTCACCTTCCCTTTAACTAGTTTTTGTTCATTCTGCAACTCCTGTTTCGAGTTACTAATCTTAGCAACTTGAACTAGTACCAAATACTGAGGGGTTGCTATGAACACTAGTAAAGTACACATCAATAACATGTATATCAAATATACTTATGTTCACTTTGCCATCCTTCTTATCCGCCAATCACTTGGGGTAGTTCCGCTTCCAGTGACCAGTCCCTTTGCAGTAGAAGCACTTAGTCTCAGGCTTAGGACCAGACTTGGGCTTTTTCACTTGAGCAGCAACTTGCTTGCCGTTCTTCTTGAAGTTCCCCTTCTTTCCTTTTGCCCTTTTCTTGAAACTAGTGATCTTGTCAATCATCAACATTTGATGTTTTTCTTTGATTTCTACCTTCGCTGATTTTAGCATCGCGAAGAGCTTGGGAATATTTTCCGTTATCCCTTGCATATTATAGTTCATCACGAAGTTCTACTAACTTGGTGATGGTGACTAGAGAATTCTGTCAATCACTATCTTATCTGGAAGATTAACTCCCACTTGATTCAAGCGATTGTAGTACCCAGACAATCTGAGCACATGCTCACTAGTTGAGCGATTCTCCTCCATCTTTTAGCTATAGAACTTGTTGGAGACTTCATATCTCTCAACTCGGGTATTTGCTTGAAATATTAACTTCAACTCCTAGAACATCTCATATGCTCCATGACGTTCAAAACGTCTTTGAAGTCCCGATTCTAAGCAGTTAAGCATGGTGCACTAAACTATTAAGTAGTCATCATATTGAGCTAGCAAAACGTTCATAATGTCTGCATCTGCTCCTGCAATAGGTCCGTCACCTAGCGGTGCATCAAGGACATAATTCTTCTGTGCAGCAATGAGGATAAACCTCAGATCACGGATCCAATCCGCATCATTGCTACTAACATTTTTCAACACAATTTTCTCTAGGAACATATCAAAATAAACACAGGGAAGCAACAACGCGAGCTATTGATCTACAACATAGATATGCTAATACTACCAGGACTAAGTTCATGATAAATTTAAGTTCAATTAATCATATTACTTAAGAACTCCCACTTAGATAGACATCCCTCTAATCCTCTAAGTGATCACGTGATCCAAATCAACTAAACCATGTCCGATCATCACGTGAGATGGAGTAGTTTCAATGGTGAACATTACTATGTTGATCATATCTACTATATGATTCACGCTCGACCTTTCGGTCTCCGTGTTCCGAGGCCATATCTGTTATATGCTAGGCTCGTCAAGTTAAACCTGAGTATTCCGCGTGTGCAACTGTTTTGCACCCGTTGTATTTGAACGTAGAGCCTATCACACCCGATCATCACGTGGTGTCTTAGCACGAAGAACTTTCGCAACGGTGCATACTCAGGGAGAACACTTCTTGATAATTTAGTGAGAGATCATCTTATAATGCTACCGTCAATCAAAGCAAGATAAGATGCATAAAAGGATAAACATCACATGCAATCAATATAAGTGATATGATATGGCCATCATCATCTTGTGCTTGTGATCTCCATCTTCGAAGCACCGTCATGATCACCATTGTCACCGGCGCGACACCTTGATCTTCATCGTAGCATCGTTGTCGTCTCGCCAATCTTATGCTTCCACGACTATCACTACCGCTTAGTAATAAAGTAAAGCATTACATCGCGATTGCATTGCGTACAATAAAGCGACAACCATATGGCTCCCGCCAGTTGCCGATAACTCGGTTACAAAACATGATCATCTCATACAATAAAATTTAGCATCACGTCTTGACCATATCACATCACAACATGCCCTGCAAAAACAAGTTAGACGTCCTCTACTTTGTTGTTGCAAGTTTTACGTGGCTGCTACGGGCTTTAAGCAAGAACTCATCTTACCTACGCATCAAAACCACAACGATAGTTTGTCAAATAGACTCCGTTTTAACCTTCTCAAGGACCGGGCGTAGCCACACTCGGTTCAACTAAAGTTGGAGAGACATTCTTCCGCAAGCCATCTATGTGCAAAG
The DNA here is from genome assembly GCA_032464435.1 of Aegilops umbellulata. NCBI lineage: Eukaryota > Viridiplantae > Streptophyta > Magnoliopsida > Poales > Poaceae > Aegilops > Aegilops umbellulata. The sequence continues at coordinate 161,426,598 of CP136058.1, read as the reverse complement.
CACGTCGAGGGAACCGGTCTCGCGTAAGCGTACGCGTAAGGTTGGTCCGGATCGTCTCGTCCAACAATACCGCTGAACCAAAGTATGACATGCTGGTAGGCAGTATGACTTGTATCGTCCACAACTCACTTGTGTTCTACTCGTGCAAATAACATCAAACCATAAAAACCTAGGCTCGGATGCCACTGTTGGGGAACGTAGTAATTTCAAAAAAAATTCCTACGCACATGCAAGATCATGGTGATGCATAGCAACGAGAGGGGAGAGTGTTGTCTACGTACCCTCGTAGACCGAAGCGGAAGTGTTGACACAACGTAGAGGAAGTAGTCGTACGTTCTCCTCGCGATCCAACCGATCCTAGCACCGTTACTCCGGCACCTCCGAGTTCTTGGCACACGTTCGGCTCGATGACGATCCCCGGGCTCCGATCCAGCAAAGCGTCGAGGAAGAGTTCCGTCAGCACGACGGCGTGGTGACGATCTTGATGTGTTACCGGCGCAGGGCTTTGCCTAAGCACTGCAACGATATGATCGAGGTGGAATTTGGTGGAAGGGGGCACCGCACACGGCTAAGGAACAATCCGTAGATCAACTTGTGTGTCATGGGGTGCCCCCTGCCCCCGTATATAAAGGAGCAAGGGAGGGGGTGGCTGTAACGCCCCGATGTAACTTGCCATAATTGTAATCCAACTCTTGCCGTTTCCGGCTATGTGTTATGATATTCCCTCCATGGTTGGGTTCTCTCTGTCTTGCATTTTGGTCTTGTCATGCATTTCATATCATGTCATCATGTGCATCGCATTTGCATACGCGTTCGTCTCATAAATCCGAGCATCTTTCCCGTTGTCCGTTTTGCAATCCGGCGCTCCTATGTCTCCCGGCGTCCCCTTTTACATTTCTTCGTGAGCGGGTATTAAACATTCTCGGAATGGACCGAGGTTTGACATGTGGCCTCGGTATAGCACCGGTAGACCGCCTGTCAAGTTTCGGGTCAATCGGAGTTCGTTTGGTACTCCAACGGTTAACCGGGTAACCGTGAAGGCCTCGTGTGTGTTGCGGCCCAACACCCCTTCAAACAGCCCAATAACCCATCTAAGTCACTCCCATGTCCTCCGCCGTTCGATCACGATCGCGTGGGCGAAAACCGCACTCCGTTTGGAGCCTCCTAGCTCCTCCTATCTGTAAAAACGTCTCCCCCTCCTCAAATCACGGGCAAATCCACCCCTAACCCTAGATCCCCGTCGCCCCGCGCCGCCGGACACGTCCGGTCCGCGCCGGACGCGCCGCCGCCGCCACCCGCAGCCAGCCAGGGGCCGCCACGTGGCCCGCCGCCAGCTCCCGAGCCGCCGGCCCGCTCGGCCCGCCGCGAGCCCCGCGGGCCCGCGCCGCCCCGCGCGCCCCCAGCTCGCCCGCGCCGCCGCCTGGCCTCGCGCCTCCGCCGCCTCGCCCGGTCCCCGCCGCGGCTCCCGCCGGCCGCCGCCGCCTCCCGGCCGCGCCGCGCCGCCCGGCGCCGCCCGCCCCGGCGCCGCGCCGCCCCGCGCCGTCCCCGCCTCCTCCGCACCGCGCCGCACCAGATCCGGGCATCCCGGCCCCGGATCCGGCCGCCCCTGGGCTGCAGCCGCCTCCTCCGGCGCTCCTCCGGCGACCCGCGCCGGCGAACCTCGGGAACCGCGCCACCGTTGACTTCTTCCCTCCCTCTTTATTTCTCTAAGTCCCTGACTTTTGCATCATGTGCCCATGTCAATCCTGCCATAACTTTGCATCCGTAGCTCCGTTTCGCGCGCATAATATGTCATTTTGTTCGCCTCGAAGAGTACATCATTTTGTTCCATTGCATCATTTTCATTTGAAGTCATCTTGATGCCCTAAATGCTGTTAGAAGAGGGCTAGTTGATGTTTATTGCTGGATCTTAACTGATCATGCACTTTTGTCATTTTTGCCATGATTGATGTGTACCTCCTATGAGGTTGAGTTATATATGTGTTTTGTAATATGCCATGTTACCTTTCCAGAGGATTTTGCTATGTATTTTTATGATGCTTGAGGTGGCTAGAAATTGCATGCAAAGTAGGGATGTTGATATTGCTGTTTTCAGAGACTTAGTGATTTCACTAAGTCCCTGACTTTTGTTATTATCATGCCATGTATTCATGTTGTTTCTGAGAGATCCATGCATAATTTGAGCATGATCAGTAAGGGAGTTTTGAACTTGAGTATTTGCTTAATCCATCCATGCCTTTGTTTGCATTTATGGGGTGCCATAGCTTGAGTCAATCGAGCTCTACTTTTGCTTCAAAATGTTACTGGCAGATTGTTTACGTGTTATTCAATTTTGCCAAGCTTGGTGTAGTTGATCCTTGCATGATATGATGTTATTCTTGCCATGTATTGTTACTATGCCATGTCTTATTGATGTATGTATGCTTAGTTTATCATGCAAAGCTCTGTAGTGAGTGCATCGAGCTCTCGAACATGTCTAGTCGTTAACAGTTTTCTGCCATGTCCAGTTTTCTACTAAGTCTGAAACCTGTAACGAAACTTGCTTATTTGATTTGGGTGTAATTATATTTTCTGATCCTTTTTGGCTTATGGTCAGTAAGGGACTTTTGTCAAGTGCTATGAGTAGATTCATGACATGCCTTTCTTTGCTATGTTCAGAACCTGTAGTATGTTGTTTCGTTGCTCTGAACACGTCATCCTGATGTTGTTTTCCTGACTTCTTGTTATTTCACTAAGTCTGTGAATCTGTTATAAGTTGTACTTTTGCCATGCTTGTTTGAACCTGTTATGAGGTGAATTAGCCGTAGCTCAGTGTTCATCTTTTGTCGTGCATCTTGAGTAGATTACTGTCATATGCTTTGTTGCCATGTTTGGGTGCAGTAGCTTAATTATTTGTTGTTTGCTAAGTAGCATCATGCTGTTTATGGCAGATTCGTGTCATTCTTGTTTTGCTTGCCATTTGCAAACCGTGCATCCGTTTCCGGTGATCTTTATATCGATTTCAACCGAAATCACCTCATCTATCCAGTGGCATGCTTGGTTTGCCAAGATTATGCCCTGTTCATCCTTGTCCTTCCGGAGCATGCATACGCATTGCATATCACCTCTCGCATTTCATGCCATGCTTTGCATCATGTTGATTGCGCGTTGCATCGTGGTTGATTTTGGTTCCTTTGCTTGTTCTCTTGTCTTGGGTAGAGCCGGGAGACGAGTACGTGAACGAGGAACCTGTTGAGAACGCTTACGAGGACCAAGCTTTCGACAACTCTGAGAACCTTGCAGGCAAGATGACCATACCCTCGAAATCACTTCTATCTTTGCTTGCTAGATTGCTCGCTCTTTTGCTATGCCCATGCTGCGATACCTACCACTTGCTATATCATGCCTCCTATATTGCCTTGTCAGCCCCTAACCATCCATGTCCTAGCAAACCGTTGTTTGGCTATGTTACCGCTTTGCTCAGCCCCTCTTATAGCGTTGTTAGTTGCAGGTGAAGATGAAGTTTGTTCCTTGTTGGAACATGATCTTGTTGTTCCTTGTTGGAACATGTTTACTTGTTGGGATATCACAATATCTCTTATTTAATTAATGCATCTATATACTTGGTAAAGGGTGGAAGGCTCGGCCTTATGCCTGGTGTTTTGTTCCACTCTTGCCACCCTAGTTTTCCGTCATACCGGTGTTATGTTCCCGGAGTTGCGTTCCTTACACGGTTGGGTGATTTATGGGACCCCCTTGACAGTTCGCTTTGAATAAGACTTTTCCAGCAAGGCCCAACATTGGTTTTACCATTTGCCACCTAGCCTTTTTTCCCTTGGGTTCTGCAGACTCAAGGGTCATCTTTATTTTAACCCCCGGGCCAGTTCTCCTTCGATTGCTGGTCCAAACCGTCAGCCGCCGGTGGCCACCAGGGGCAACTCTGGGTTCGCCTATCGGAAGTTTGGACAATCCGGATGTGCCCTGAGACCGAGATATGTGCAGCTCCTATCAGGATTTGTCGGCACAATCGGGCGGCTTTGCTGGACTTGTTTTATTGCTGTTGAAATGTCTTGTAGTCCGGGATTCCGAGATTGATCGGGTCTTCCCGGTAGAAGGAATATCCTTCGTTGACCGTGAGAGCTTATCATGGGCTAAGTTGGGACACCCCTGCAGGGTATTATCTTTCGAAAGCCGTGCCCGCGGTTATGAGGCAGATGGGAATTTGTTGATGTCCGGTTGTAGAAAACCCGAAGTTGACCTTAACTAAAACACATCAACCGCGTGTGTAACCGTGATGGTCTCTTCTCGGCGGGGTCCGGGAAGTGAACACGGTTGTTGGAGTTATGTCTGACGTAGGTTGTTTCAGGATCACTTCTTGATCACTTCTAGCTTCACGACCGTGCTTTGCCTTCTCTTCTCGCTCTCTTTTGCGCCATAGCCACCACATGCTAGTCGCTTGCTGCAGCTCCACCTCACTATCCTTTTCCCACCTTTAAGCTTAAATAGTCTTGATCTCGCGGGTGTGAGATTGCTGAGTCCCCGTGGCTCACAGATATTATCACCTCAGTTGCAGGTACCAACGATGTCAGTGCAGATGACGCGACCGAGCTCACTTGGGAGTTCGATGAGGAACGTGGCCGTTACTATGTTTCTTTTCCAGATGATCAGTAGTGGAGCCCAGTTGGGAGATCCGGGGATCTGTTAGCATTTGGGGTAGTCTTCTTTCATTTTGGTACCGTAGTCGGACCTTGAGTGTAATCTGCTTGATGGATGTTATTTATGTACTTGTGTGAAGTGGCGATTGTAAGCCAACTATGTATCTTTCCCTCGTTATTTATTACATGGATTGTGTGAAGATTACCTCACTTGCGACATTGCTTTCAATGCGGTTATGCCTCTAAGTCGTGCCTCGACACGTGGGAGATATAGCCGCATCGAGGGCGTTACAAGTTGGTATCAGAGCCTTTCCCGACCTTAGGAGTCCCCACTGTTTGATCGTCTTTAGTGGCCGAGTTGTGTCTAGAAAAATGTTTTGAGTCATTTAGGAATTATATATCGGAGAGTTTAGGAATTCTTTTTACTTCCCAGTCCCTTCGACCTTCTGGTAAGGCATCCTGACGTAGAGTTTTGACTCTTCTCTTCTCAAATTTCACTAAAAAAATTTTTTAGGTTCACGCGGGTATATTACAATCGTTCCGATGGTTTTATGATGACAACATTGTCTTGGTTGCCTCCTGACATTTAGGGGTTGTGGCAGTGTCCCGGGGAGTTGAGCTCCGAGGTGTTGTCGTCATAATCTTATCGTTGCGGTTTTGGAATACCTGAGTTTAGTACGACCGACATCGAAAATCTCTTTTGTACAGTTGTTGGTGAGATAACCTGATAGCCCAGTACTGTGGCGAGTGCAGGAGTATTGCCATGACTTGTATAACGGATGTGTTTTCGAAGGTTGAGGTAGACGATTTCCGAAGGTTTCTTGGTTATGTGTTGAAGGATGGATACAGCTGGTTGTAGGATTTGCTAGTTTGGGTGAGATATTATGCTTCCCCTGTATCCCCAACACCTGATTGCATAACCAGAAAATTTCGGGAGTTTATAAGTGGGAATTCTTGTAGCTCTAGTATTTTCTTCCGCAGATATTTGGTTTGTGATTGGGTAATCCTTACCAAGTATTTGTTCACTTCCGTACCTTTTTGATTTTATTCCTTACCATGTTCTAAGTGGCTTCTCAGCTTTGGAAGTGTGATGATTTACATTGGAATTCATTCGTTCATTCTCGTTCGAATGTTAATTGTGAAGACTATATGTTGCAATTTCGTTCCTTTGATTCAGCTTCAATATATCTCTGTCAAGATGCTAATGGATGTCACCCTCTTCAGGATGGCTCCACCAACGCGTCAGAATCCGGAACGCAATGATGGAGATCAGGCTAACCCTCCGCCACCACCTCCGCCTCCGGAAGCTTGGCAAGCCTTGATGACTGCCACAAATGCCAATGCTCAGATTCTGATTCAGCTCTTGCAAGATCGCAACCAAGGTCAAGCTAATCAAGAGAATCAAGGCCAAGGCAACAATCAGCCGCACTTCGCTTCACTGAACCAGTTCCTTGCTAATCAGCCAAAAACCTTCAGCTACTGTGTCGAGGCCACAGACGCAGATGATTGGCTAGTGGACATCAGCAAGCATTTCGAATGCAGCAATGTGAGACCTGAGGACTTTGTCAAGTTTGCCTCTTTTCAACTCAAAGATCAAGCTGCTGAGTGGTTCCAGCAATACAAAGATTCCAGAGGAGGTCGTGTGATCACTTGGGATGATTTCCGCCGTGACTTCAAAGCGCACCACATTCCAGAAAGTGTTGTTGAGCTTAAGCGTGAGGAATTCCGCAATCTCAAGCAAGGCAACATGACTGTCTATCAATACAACACTCAGTTCCAGAAGCTCTCTCGTTTTGCAAGGCAAGACATCCCTGATGAGAAGAGTATGATCTACCAGTTCAGGCGTGGTCTCAGAGAAGATATGCAACTTGCTCTCGTGCTTTTCGAGCCATTAAAGTATGATGAATTCTACAACATGGCACTGAAACAAGAAGCTGCTCAGCTCAAGTGTGAGGCATCTAAGAAGAGAGTCAGAGACGCAGTTCAGTCTTCTTCTTCCTCACTTGTGGCAGCTAAGCAACAGAAGTTCTGGTTGCCTCCTCCTCCTCCGTTCCGTCAGCCTTATCAGCAGAAGAACTCAAGTGGCCGTGGATCTTCCCACCCACCCAACCCTGGTTATCAGAACAAGTCTCAGAATCAAGCTCCAAGGCCAAGTGCTCCTTACCATCGTCCGCTCTCAGAAGTGACTTGTAACAAATGCCAGCAGAAGGGTCACTATGCGAACAAGTGCTTCAACCAGAGGCGCCTTCCGCCTCCTCCTCCTGTGAAATCTAACAGCAATGCAGTGGTTAAGCATAATTCCAAGTATGCCAAGGTGAACATGTTGAATGCAGCTCAAGCAGAAGAGTCTTCTGAAGTGATCATGGGTAATCTTCCTGTTAATGATATTCCTGCCAAAGTCTTATTTGATACTGGTGCATCACATTGTTTCATCTCAAAGCCTTTTGCATCGATGCATGAATTGCCTATCCAAGGTTTGCCTAAATCCTTATCAGTTGTCTCTCCGGCTAAATGCATGAATGCAAGTTATATGGTTCCGGATGTCTCTATCAAGATGGGTGACTATAAATTTCTGTCTTCTCCAATGGTGCTTGGTGACTCTGATATTGATCTTATTCTCGGGATGGACTGGCTTTCTAAGCACAAGGCTCAGCTTGAGTGTGCTGCCAGGGAAATCAAATTGACTCACACTTCGAACGATGTGATCATCTATGCTTCTCGTGATGATACCATTCGGTTGTTCTCTCTCAATGAGATGGGTGAAATGGAGGCTATCTCTCAGATTCCAGTCGTTTGTGAGTACCAAGATGTTTTTCCAGAAGAGCTTCCGGGTATGCCTCCCCGTTGGCCAGTTGAATTCGTTATTGAGCTTGAGCCTGGCACAGAACCCGTGTGCAAGCGTCCCTACAAGCTTGGACCAGATGAGCTCAAGGAATTGAAGATTCAACTCGATAAACAAGAACGTCTGGGTCTGATCAGACCAAGTTCTTCTCCTTGGGGTTGTGGTGTTCTTTTTGTCAAGAAGAAGGATGGCACGGACCGACTTTGCGTCGATTACCGTCCATTGAACAAGAAGACTATCAAGAACAAGTACCCACTTCCCAACATCAATGAGCTATTTGAGCAACTCAAAGGTGCTAAGGTGTTCTCCAAGCTGGACCTTCGTATGGGTTATCATCAGATTCGCATTCGTGAAGAAGATATTCCCAAGACAGCATTCAGAACTAGCTTTGGTTCTTATGAATATACTGTCATGTCTTTCGGCCTCGTCAATGCTCCTCCGTATTTCACTCGATTGATGAATTTCATCTTCAACCCCTACATCAACGAATTTGTCTTGGTCTATCTCGATGATATTTTGGTCTTCTCCAAGAATAAGAAGGATCATGCCGAACATTTGAGATTGGTACTCGACAAGCTCAGAGAGTATCAATTATATGCGAAGTTCTCCAAATGTGAATTCTGGCTTGATGAAGTTCTTTATCTTGGTCATATCATCTCTGCCAAGGGCATCGCTGTTAATCCAGAGAGGGTGTCTGCAGTTTTGAATTGGAATCCTCCTCAGAATGTCAAGCAGCTTCGCAGTTTCCTTGGACTTGCAAGCTATTGCCGAAGATTCGTTGAGAATTTCTCCAAGATTGCCAAGCCTCTTTCCAACCTCCTCCAGAAGCATGTGAAATATGTCTGGTCTCCTGAGTGTGACGTTGCTTTCAACACTCTCAAAGAGAAACTTGTCACTGCTCCAGTGCTGACTCCTCCTGATGAATCAAAGCCTTATGAAGTATTCTGTGATGCTTCTCTCCAGGGCCTCGGTGCTGTCTTAATGCAAGAGAAGAAGGTTGTTGCCTATACCTCTCGCCAGTTGAAGCCCAATGAAAGGAACTACCCCACTCACGATCTTGAGTTGGCGGCAGTTGTCCACGCACTAATAACATGGAGACATCTCCTGTTAGGAAGGAAAGTGGACATATTCACAGATCACAAGAGTCTCAAGTATATCTTCACTCAGCCTCATCTCAACCTCAGGCAAACTCGATGGGTCGAAATGATTCAAGAGTATAATCCGAGTATTGAATATACTCCAGGCAAGGCTAATGTGGTTGCAGACGCTTTGAGCAGAAAGGCTTACTGCAACAGCTTAATCCTCAAGCCTTTTCAACCGGATCTCTGTGAGGCTCTTCGCAAGTTGAATCTCCAAGTTGTTCCTCAAGGTGTTCTTGCCAACCTCATTGTTTCTCCTACTTTGGAAGATCAGATTCGTGAGGCTCAATTGTTGGATACCATGGTGAAGAAGGTGAAACGTGGTATTGAGAAGAGCATTCCCAAATACAAATGCTATCGAGTGGATGACAGAGATACTCTTTTCTTCGAGGACCGGATCGTGGTTCCAAAGGGTGATCTTCGTAAAGTCATTATGAACGAAGCGCACAATTCTCTTCTGTCTATTCATCCTGGAAGTACAAAGATGTACCATGACCTCAAGCAGTCGTATTGGTGGACTCGAATGAAGCGTGAGATCGCTCAATTCGTGAATGAGTGTGATGTCTGCAGAAGGGTGAAAGCAGAACACCAACGACCAGCTGGTCTTCTCCAACCTCTTGCTATTCCAGAATGGAAGTTTGATCATATCGAAATGGACTTCGTGACTGGTTTTCCTAAGTCCAAGCGTGGAAATGATGCTATCTTCGTCGTCATCGACAAGCTCACCAAAGTGGCTCATTTTCTTCCTATCAAAGAGTCTATCACAGCAGCGCAGCTGGCAGAGCTCTACACCTCCAGAATTGTCTCTTTGCACGGCATTCCACAATTGATCTCTTCAGACCGTGGCAGCATCTTTACCTCCAAGTTTTGGGATTCTTTCCAGACGGCCATGGGCACCAACATCCGCTTCAGCACAGCTTTCCACCCTCAGACTAGTGGACAAGTCGAGCGTGTCAATCAAATCCTTGAAGATATGCTCAGAGCCTGTGTTATCTCTTTCGGCATGAAGTGGGAGGATTGTCTTCCTTATGCTGAATTCTCTTACAACAACAGCTTTCAAGCCAGCTCGGGCAAAGCCCCATTCGAGATTCTCTATGGCAGAAAGTGCCGTACTCCACTCAACTGGTCTGAAACCGGTGAACATCAATTGCTCGGCAATGATTTGATCTCAGAGGCTGAGGCCATGTGCAAGGTGATTCGTGAGAACCTCAAAGCAGCGCAATCGCGCCAGAAGAGCTATTACGACAGCAAACACCGAGATGTGGCATTCGAGATCGGAGACCATGTTTACCTCCGTGTCTCGCCAATGAAAGGAACTCGTCGCTTCGGTATCAAGGGGAAACTTGCCCCGCGATACGTGGGTCCCTTCAAGATCATCGGCAAACGAGGCGATCTCGCCTATCAACTTGAGCTCCCCTCCAACTTTGCAAATGTGCACGATGTCTTCCACGTGTCACAGCTTCGCAAGTGCTTCAAGACGCCTGAGCGCACCATCAACTTCGAAGAGATTGATCTTCAAGAAGATTTGTCGTATCATGAGCATCCAGTTGCTATTCTTGAGACAACTGAGCGCAAGACTCGCAACAAGTCAATCAAATTCCTCAAAGTGAAATGGTCACATCATTCAGACCGAGAGGCCACCTGGGAGCGTGAAGACCACCTACGTTCTGAGTATCCGGAGTTCTTTCAGTCCTAGATCTCGGGACGAGATCCTCTCGTAGTGGTGGTGTGTTGTAACGCCCCGATGTAACTTGCCATAATTGTAATCCAACTCTTGCCGTTTCCGGCTATGTGTTATGATATTCCCTCCATGGTTGGGTTCTCTCTGTCTTGCATTTTGGTCTTGTCATGCATTTCATATCATGTCATCATGTGCATCGCATTTGCATACGCGTTCGTCTCATAAATCCGAGCATCTTTCCCGTTGTCCGTTTTGCAATCCGGCGCTCCTATGTCTCCCGGCGTCCCCTTTTACATTTCTTCGTGAGCGGGTATTAAACATTCTCGGAATGGACCGAGGTTTGACATGTGGCCTCGGTATAGCACCGGTAGACCGCCTGTCAAGTTTCGGGTCAATCGGAGTTCGTTTGGTACTCCAACGGTTAACCGGGTAACCGTGAAGGCCTCGTGTGTGTTGCGGCCCAACACCCCTTCAAACAGCCCAATAACCCATCTAAGTCACTCCCATGTCCTCCGCCGTTCGATCACGATCGCGTGGGCGAAAACCGCACTCCGTTTGGAGCCTCCTAGCTCCTCCTATCTATAAAAACGTCCCCCCCTCCTCAAATCACGGGCAAATCCACCCCTAACCCTAGATCCCCGTCGCCCCGCGCCGCCGGACACGTCCGGTCCGCGCCGGACGCGCCGCCGCCGCCACCCGCAGCCAGCCAGGGGCCGCCACGTGGCCCGCCGCCAGCTCCCGAGCCGCCGGCCCGCTCGGCCCGCCGCGAGCCCCGCGGGCCCGCGCCGCCCCGCGCGCCCCCAGCTCGCCCGCGCCGCCGCCTGGCCTCGCGCCTCCGCCGCCTCGCCCGGTCCCCGCCGCGGCTCCCGCCGGCCGCCGCCGCCTCCCGGCCGCGCCGCGCCGCCCGGCGCCGCCCGCCCCGGCGCCGCGCCGCCCCGCGCCGTCCCCGCCTCCTCCGCACCGCGCCGCACCTGATCCGGGCATCCCGGCCCCGGATCCGGCCGCCCCTGGGCTGCAGCCGCCTCCTCCGGCGCTCCTCCGGCGACCCGCGCCGGCGAACCTCGGGAACCGCGCCACCGTTGACTTCTTCCCTCCCTCTTTATTTCTCTAAGTCCCTGACTTTTGCATCATGTGCCCATGTCAATCCTGCCATAACTTTGCATCCGTAGCTCCGTTTCGCGCGCATAATATGTCATTTTGTTCGTCTCGAAGAGTACATCATTTTGTTCCATTGCATCATTTTCATTTGAAGTCATCTTGATGCCCTAAATGCTGTTAGAAGAGGGCTAGTTGATGTTTATTGCTGGATCTTAACTGATCATGCACTTTTGTCATTTTTGCCATGATTGATGTGTACCTCCTATGAGGTTGAGTTATATATGTGTTTTGTAATATGCCATGTTACCTTTCCAGAGGATTTTGCTATGTATTTTTATGATGCTTGAGGTGGCTAGAAATTGCATGCAAAGTAGGGATGTTGATATTGCTGTTTTCAGAGACTTAGTGATTTCACTAAGTCCCTGACTTTTGTTATTATCATGCCATGTATTCATGTTGTTTCTGAGAGATCCATGCATAATTTGAGCATGATCAGTAAGGGAGTTTTGAACTTGAGTATTTGCTTAATCCATCCATGCCTTTGTTTGCATTTATGGGGTGCCATAGCTTGAGTCAATCGAGCTCTACTTTTGCTTCAAAATGTTACTGGCAGATTGTTTACGTGTTATTCAATTTTGCCAAGCTTGGTGTAGTTGATCCTTGCATGATATGATGTTATTCTTGCCATGTATTGTTACTATGCCATGTCTTATTGATGTATGTATGCTTAGTTTATCATGCAAAGCTCTGTAGTGAGTGCATCGAGCTCTCGAACATGTCTAGTCGTTAACAGTTTTCTGCCATGTCCAGTTTTCTACTAAGTCTGAAACCTGTAACGAAACTTGCTTATTTGATTTGGGTGTAATTATATTTTCTGATCCTTTTTGGCTTATGGTCAGTAAGGGACTTTTGTCAAGTGCTATGAGTAGATTCATGACATGCCTTTCTTTGCTATGTTCAGAACCTGTAGTATGTTGTTTCGTTGCTCTGAACACGTCATCCTGATGTTGTTTTCCTGACTTCTTGTTATTTCACTAAGTCTGTGAATCTGTTATAAGTTGTACTTTTGCCATGCTTGTTTGAACCTGTTATGAGGTGAATTAGCCGTAGCTCAGTGTTCATCTTTTGTCGTGCATCTTGAGTAGATTACTGTCATATGCTTTGTTGCCATGTTTGGGTGCAGTAGCTTAATTATTTGTTGTTTGCTAAGTAGCATCATGCTGTTTATGGCAGATTCGTGTCATTCTTGTTTTGCTTGCCATTTGCAAACCGTGCATCCGTTTCCGGTGATCTTTATATCGATTTCAACCGAAATCACCTCATCTATCCAGTGGCATGCTTGGTTTGCCAAGATTATGCCCTGTTCATCCTTGTCCTTCCGGAGCATGCATACGCATTGCATATCACCTCTCGCATTTCATGCCATGCTTTGCATCATGTTGATTGCGCGTTGCATCGTGGTTGATTTTGGTTCCTTTGCTTGTTCTCTTGTCTTGGGTAGAGCCGGGAGACGAGTACGTGAACGAGGAACTTGTTGAGAACGCTTACGAGGACCAAGCTTTCGACAACTCTGAGAACCTTGCAGGCAAGATGACCATACCCTCGAAATCACTTCTATCTTTGCTTGCTAGATTGCTCGCTCTTTTGCTATGCCCATGCTGCGATACCTACCACTTGCTATATCATGCCTCCTATATTGCCTTGTCAGCCCCTAACCATCCATGTCCTAGCAAACCGTTGTTTGGCTATGTTACCGCTTTGCTCAGCCCCTCTTATAGCGTTGTTAGTTGCAGGTGAAGATGAAGTTTGTTCCTTGTTGGAACATGATCTTGTTGTTCCTTGTTGGAACATGTTTACTTGTTGGGATATCACAATATCTCTTATTTAATTAATGCATCTATATACTTGGTAAAGGGTGGAAGGCTCGGCCTTATGCCTGGTGTTTTGTTCCACTCTTGCCACCCTAGTTTTCCGTCATACCGGTGTTATGTTCCCGGAGTTGCGTTCCTTACACGGTTGGGTGATTTATGGGACCCCCTTGACAGTTCGCTTTGAATAAGACTTTTCCAGCAAGGCCCAACATTGGTTTTACCATTTGCCACCTAGCCTTTTTTCCCTTGGGTTCTGCAGACTCAAGGGTCATCTTTATTTTAACCCCCGGGCCAGTTCTCCTTCGATTGCTGGTCCAAACCGTCAGCCGCCGGTGGCCACCAGGGGCAACTCTGGGTTCGCCTATCGGAAGTTTGGACAATCCGGATGTGCCCTGAGACCGAGATATGTGCAGCTCCTATCAGGATTTGTCGGCACAATCGGGCGGCTTTGCTGGACTTGTTTTATTGCTGTTGAAATGTCTTGTAGTCCGGGATTCCGAGATTGATCGGGTCTTCCCGGTAGAAGGAATATCCTTCGTTGACCGTGAGAGCTTATCATGGGCTAAGTTGGGACACCCCTGCAGGGTATTATCTTTCGAAAGCCGTGCCCGCGGTTATGAGGCAGATGGGAATTTGTTGATGTCCGGTTGTAGAAAACCCGAAGTTGACCTTAACTAAAACACATCAACCGCGTGTGTAACCGTGATGGTCTCTTCTCGGCGGGGTCCGGGAAGTGAACACGGTTGTTGGAGTTATGTCTGACGTAGGTTGTTTCAGGATCACTTCTTGATCACTTCTAGCTTCACGACCGTGCTTTGCCTTCTCTTCTCGCTCTCTTTTGCGCCATAGCCACCACATGCTAGTCGCTTGCTGCAGCTCCACCTCACTATCCTTTTCCCACCTTTAAGCTTAAATAGTCTTGATCTCGCGGGTGTGAGATTGCTGAGTCCCCGTGGCTCACAGATATTATCACCTCAGTTGCAGGTACCAACGATGTCAGTGCAGATGACGCGACCGAGCTCACTTGGGAGTTCGATGAGGAACGTGGCCGTTACTATGTTTCTTTTCCAGATGATCAGTAGTGGAGCCCAGTTGGGAGATCCGGGGATCTGTTAGCATTTGGGGTAGTCTTCTTTCATTTTGGTACCGTAGTCGGACCTTGAGTGTAATCTGCTTGATGGATGTTATTTATGTACTTGTGTGAAGTGGCGATTGTAAGCCAACTATGTATCTTTCCCTCGTTATTTATTACATGGATTGTGTGAAGATTACCTCACTTGCGACATTGCTTTCAATGCGGTTATGCCTCTAAGTCGTGCCTCGACACGTGGGAGATATAGCCGCATCGAGGGCGTTACAGTGGCCGGCCTAGGGTTTGGCGCGCCAGGGTGTGGAGTCCTACTAGGTCTCCAAGTCCTAGTAGGAGTCCACCAAGAGGGGAGGAAGGGAGAAGGAATAGGAGGAGTAGGAAAGGTGGCCGGCCCCCTTTTCCCTAGTCCAATTCGGACCAAAGGGGAGGGGGGCGCAGCAGCCTTTTCCTCTTCCCACTAAAGCCCATCAAGGCCCATTACTTCTCCCGTAATCCCGTAACTCCCCGATACTCCCGAAAATACCCGGATCACTCAGAACCTTTCCGATGTCCGAATATAGTCGTCCAATATATCGATCTTTACGTCTCGACCATTTCGAGACTCCTCGTCATGTCCCCAATCTCATCCGGGACTCCGAACTCCTTCGGTACATCAAAACTCATAAACTCATAATATAACTGTCATCGAAACCTTAAGCGTGCGGACCCTACGGTTCGAGAACAATGTAGACATGACCGAGACACGTCTCCGGTCAATAACCAATAGCGGGACCTAGATGCCCATATTGGCTCCTACATATTCTGCGAAGATCTTTATCGGTCAGACCGCATAACAACATACGTTGTTCCCTTTGTCCATCGGTATGTTACTTGCCCGAGATTCGACCGTCGGTATCCAATACCTAGTTCAATCTCGTTACCGGCAAGTCTCTTTACTCGTTCCGTAATACATCATCCCGCAACTAACTCATTAGTTGCAATGCTTGCAAGGCTTTAAGTGATGTGCATTACCGAGAGGGCCCAGAGATACCTCTCCGACAATCGGAGTGACAAATCCTAATCTCGAAATACGCCAACCCAACATGTACCTTCGGAGACACCTGTAGAGCACCTTTATAATCACCCAGTTACGTTGTGACGTTTGGTAGCACACAAAGTGTTCCTACGGTAAACGGGAGTTGCAAAATCTCATAGTTAAAGGAACATGTATAAGTCATGGATAAAAGCAATAGCAACATACTAAATGATCGGGTGCTATGCTAATGGAATGGGTCATGTCAATCAGATCATTCAACTAATGATGTGATCTCGTTAATCAAATAACAACTCTTTGTTCATGGTTAGGAAACATAACCATCTTTGATTAATGAGCTAGTCAAGTAGAGGCATACTAGTGACACTCTGTTTGTCTATGTATTCACACATGTATTATGTTTCCAGTTAATACAATTCTAGCATGAATAATAAACATTTATCATGATATAAGGAAATAAATAATAACTTTTATTATTGCCTCTAGGGCATATTTCCTTCAGATACAAGATTGAAGACTTCGTCCTGTGTCCGGATGGGACTTTCCTTGGCGTGGAAGGCAAGCTTGGCGATGCGGATATTCAGATCTCCTACCATTGTAACCGACTTTGTGTAACCCTAACCCTCTCCGGTGCCTATATAAACCGGAGGGTTTTAGTCCGTAGGACAATCTCCAACATACAACAATCATACCATAGGCTAGCCTCTAGGGTTTAGCCTCCTTGATCTCGTGGTAGATCTACTCTTGTACTACCCATATCATCAATATTAATCAAGCAGGACGTATGGTTTTACCTCCATCAAGAGGGCCCGAACCTGGGTAAAACATTGTGTCCCTTGTCTCCTGTTACCATCCGCCTAGACGCACAGTTCGGGACCCCCTACCCGAGATCCGCCGGTTTTGACACCGACACCCACTATATACCTTCCTCAAAACAGCCACCATACCTACCTATCATGGCATTTCCATAGCCATTCCATGATATATTGCCATGCAACTTTCCACCGTTCCGTTTATTATGACACGCTCCATCATTCTCATATTGCTAGCATGATCATGTAGTTGACATCGTATTTGTGGCAAAGCCACCGTTCATAATTCTTTCATACATGTCACTCTTGATTCATTGCATATCCCAGTACACCGTCGGAGGCATTCATATAGAGTCATATTTTGTTCTAAGTATCGAGTTGTAATTGTTGAGTTGTAAGAAAATAAAAGTGTGATGATCATCATTTTTAGAGCATTGTCCCAAGTGAGGAAAAGGATGATGGAGACTATGATTCCCCCACAAGTCGGGATGAGACTCCGGACGAAAAATAATAATAATAATAAAGAGGCCATAAAAAAAGAGAAAAGGCCCAAACAAAAAAATGAGAGAAAAAGAGAGAAGGGACAATGTTACTATCCTTTTGCCACACTTGTGCTTCAAAGTAGCACCATGATCTTCATTGTAGAGAGTCTCTCATTTTGTCACTTTCATATACTAGTGGGAATTTTTCATTATAGAACCTGTCTTGTATATTCCAATGATGGGCTTTGTCGGTGTCAAAACCGGCGGATCACGGGTAGGGGGTCCCGAACTATGCGTCTAGGATCGATGGTGACATGTACACGGGGTTTTACCCAGCTTCGGGCTCTCTTGATGAGATAATACCCTACATGCTGCTTTTGATTGTATTCATATGGGTGTAGTACAGAGTTGATCTACCTCGAGATCATATGTTGTGGTCTAAACCCTAGAGGTATGATGAGTCATCTCATAATAATCTATCAACTAGTCTGGCCTTGGTTTATATAATGCACCAGAGGCCCAGGATAACAAGAGTCCTAGCCGAATACGCCGGTGGGGGAGGAGTACTTGTCTTGATCGCCAAGTCTTGTGGAATCTTCCTTGTATGCGGCACCTGTCCGGACTGGCGCATGAGTATGCGGCCCTGGGGGTCCTCGGCCCAATCTAACCGATTGGGGGACGACGTGGTGAGTACCCCCTAGTCCAGGACACTGTCAGTAGCCCCCTGAACCGGTCTTCAAGTTAGGGACGCTCCTTGATTCTTCCGAACTGTTCTTCATCTTCGGTCGTCGGTCTTGAAAACTGGTTCAACGAATCTTCTTTATCTTCGATCTTGAGGATCGCTGAAATGGATTCGACGGGTTTACACGTCGGGTATCCGAGGAGCCCCTTTAAGTTTCTTGCCTTTATCAATGCCTTGTAATTTTTATGCCACACCTCGGGTTTGAAGTTGTTCCCGGGAGGCAGTTCCCTCTTGCGTCCGAGCTCTAACGCCGGACTGCATTCGAGGTATTTTTTGCAGCCGAGCACCAATGCCGGACTACTTCCCAGCTCTAACGCCGGACTATGTATCCGAGCTCCAATGCCGGACTGTATCCGAGGTGTCGTAAATCACCTTGGTTCAAAGAAGTTTGAAGGAGTTTAGCCGAGCTTAATGCCGGAAATGCCCTCTATGGAGCCAGCCACTAGTGCCCGAGCTTTATGCCGGACTGCTTTCGAGGTGGTGCACCACCCCGAATGTGGGCCGATTTTTGTCAATATTTTTTATTGGTGCAATTTATTCTCTGCCGAGATATAAGCCAGTAGCCCTCAAGGTGGGTATCGGTCTAAAACCCGAGATGCACATGAAGGATGACATAAGACCGCTGATTCCCATAGCCGCTGAGACTCAGGTTCATTTGCAAAATCGGCCTGAGGATCAAGTCCAAGCTCAGCAGAATACTTCGGGACACTAAAAGTGGCGTGCTCAGTCCTCGAGACTCAAGTTGGGTGCGGCCGACCAACCTGAGGATCAAAATCTCCTCGGAAACTATATTGCACATAAAATTTTCTGCATTGGACAAGAAATGCAGTAGCCCCCGAGACACTGGCCGGGTGGCAACAACAGATCAGGGGATCGATGTGCCCCTTTAATATGTTTCAATAATAAGCCCAGAGCCCAGTAGCCCCCGAGCCTTAATGCGGGCACGGGTGACCGAATTAAGGATCAATATCCATAGTAAAATCACAAATTATGTGTAATGACTCTATGTATCCAAGTACTTTATGTCATTAATGCTCGGATCCGCATTGAATAAAACTTTGTTGACCGACCATCGGCTTCCACCTCCACGGCCAGTAGCCGAGGAGTGTTTGTCTTACTTTATAAAGCCTTCATGAGGGCAAAGATTTATGACAAACAAGGCAATCTGGCCATACGGTTTTATAAACAAATGTACGCGGAGAGATATGGTATATTACTATTTAACAGAAGAAATGTCTTCCAAAGAAAATAGTCCCGCTATCGGTTCCTTTCTTTGGGTTGTCATGCTAAGCATGATCATAAATCCTCAGCTCCAATGTAAGAGAAAAATATCGAGGATTTAGTTTGGGAGGCTAGTTTAGCCCCCGGTAGTGTTCGGCGACAGTCGAGGTCAAGCCGTAAACACTTCGGCCAATGTTATGAACGACCTGTTATTTAACATAGTCATCGGATCGCTGACCAGTTTACGCTTATTGTGACAATCAGTTTTCGGCTTTCTCCACTGAGGTGCTTAATCGTGTGAGCTGGAAGCACAATCGCAGTGGTTCTCCCTTTGCACGCTTAGCCGAACAAAACGAAACGTAGGAAGCAAGTGCGGGAGTCGGGCAACCCAACTATTGACCGAAGACACAATTTGAAACCGATGCATATATAGCAATATCTGAGAATGTTTTTACCGAATCCCTAAAAGGTGTCCGGCGTTGCACTACGAGACTAATGCTGGAAAAGCACAAATAGTTTAAAAGTGCAAAAAAGCTTGGAAAACCAAGAAACGTCAGTAAAAACATGACGTCCGAACAATATCAAGTGTTCGGTGCCAACCCGAAAATTGGTCTTAGAAAAAAGAAGTGCTTCTGTCGTGCTTTAACATGATACATCCTATCTCAAGACTTCGAGCGGGTCAGCCTACGGCTTCAACCTCCTATCCCCAGGCGGGAGTACTTCTCATCAGGCCAGTTTAGCAAACTAAACTCTAGCGGCTTTTGAGAGAGAAATTAGGCTCCCCGGCTAGTGACCGCACACTCGTGTCGAAAAAAGGAGTGATAAATAATAATAACTTTGCAACGACTAAGAAGAAAAACACTTAGTATGAAACGTCTCAAATAAACATAAGAGCCCCCCAAGTGACTTGGGTAAAAGTTGACTATATAATGTAAGGTGACATGTAGAATGCCTTCTAGTCGGATTGTAGATCGTTTGTCGTAGTGGACCTTTTCGCTTCAACCTCTGGACCCAATAGTCCGGAGTGTGTACGAATACCCTCGCGGTTATAAAAACCGGGGCGTGCGTGGAGACCAAACGTAGGGGTCATTAGTGCTTTATCAGACAAGTGCCCAACTAGTTATGTTATATTACATGGTTAGTAAGAAACATTTTCCAGGGAGAATAGTTCCGTTAGGGGTTCCTTTCCCTGGGAGGCATGCCCTAAAGTGCATGTCCGGACTGCGAAAAGAGCAGAAAAGCATCTGGGGGTAGGTAAATAAATAGGTAAGAAATCATCTTTTAGTTCACCGACCGAGTATTCCCTTAAGAACGCTAGCTTTCGGCTTCACCCAGTCTGAGGTACACATCCGGCTGACCCGGCAGTAACAATCGCAGAGGTGCTCCCTTTACCACCTAGCCGAACAATCAGGAACGCAGGGGTAAGCGCAGGAGGCAGGCAACCTAGCTTGGCCAAAACTTAAGTCATATGGATGCATATAATGGTGAATAAAAGGTACATGCGGAAGTGTGACACATGTGTTGGGCATAAAGCCCGTATTAATAAGCTTCTGTTAAAGAAGCCCCTAGGTATAATGAGCGCGGGTAGCGCGTCAAGTATGTGTGAACAAAGTTTGGACAAGAAATTTTTTTACAAGCAACTTTTTTTTTCAAAAAAGTATAACGCTTGATCGAACCGAACACAAGTTAGAAATTAAAGCTTTTAGCATGAAAGCGACTTAGCTGGTTAATGTGTTCGTAGTCCGAGCTTGATGCGGGACAAGGTTCTATCCCCCAAGCTGGTCCCGAGGTGGCGGAGCAGAGAGCTCGACACGCCGAAGTGGTGAAATAGCACGGTCGATGCAGACCGGCAGAGTGACGCCGAAGTCCCCGGATAATTTTCCTGTGCACAAAAAATAGTGCAAACGGGAGATAATGGTAATAATGATAAATAAAAAATCGTTGCATAATGAATAATTTATGCAAAGTGAGTAAAAAAAGAAATATGGCCTGGCGCCGAAGTCGATGTCGATGCAGGGCGTCGGCGTGATGCGGTAAAGGCGTGGCAAAGCCTGAATTCACAGGTCGGTCCGCGCTCCGGATGCGGCGTTCGCCGGACTATGTACGGAGACTGACTGAACCAGCATGCGACCGTCGTTAATGCGGCCACCATTTGATAGACCTGTGAACATATGATGGACAAACCAGAGTAATAATTCCTTAGAAAAATGAACCCAAACATGCAAAAAATATTAGGATTAATAGCACCTGGTTTATTTGTTGTAATAATCCAAAGGAAGATGATGCTGGCAAAGGTTGGCTCGCCGAGGCGGAGCCCTCGGTCCGGCCAATCGTGACGAAGCTGGTCGGCTAGTGACGCCGAAGTGTCCGGAGTAGGTTGATGAAGAGATGATGAATCCTCCGGTCCAGCCGAGATGTCGAGGCCTCGAGGCCAGTCGATGAGTCGAAGTAGTCCGGCGTGAT
This sequence comes from Aegilops umbellulata, assembly GCA_032464435.1. Taxonomy (NCBI): domain Eukaryota; kingdom Viridiplantae; phylum Streptophyta; class Magnoliopsida; order Poales; family Poaceae; genus Aegilops; species Aegilops umbellulata. Next base: position 161,405,490 of record CP136058.1, on the reverse strand, counting down.
GGACACCAGCTTGAAGGGGCAACAGTGCGGCCCTGCCGATGCAGGTCGTGACGTGGTAGATGCCGGTATGCCCGCTTCGTGTAATCCGTGGGGCGGCGATGTTGGTGATGATTTGTCCTTCGCGATGCCGGACTCTTGTTCGGCTTGCCGAGATGATGATCCGAAGAAGTTGAGCTCGGCTCAACAAAGTGACGACGTGTCTAGCACAGGTCGACAGCCGTGGAGCAATATTGTCGGACTGGTTTGACACCAGCAATGATGTTGAAGATCATGTTCAAAAGATCTTAAAGTTAGTGGGATGTGTTCGGTAACAATACACAATATCCCATACAAAACTTCCTTCAAAAAGGATGTCCGAAATGCCGTTCATAAAAAAGATGAATTCGGGTCGGATTCGTTCTCATGCAGAAAACAGATCCGAAAAGTGATGCACTAATCGGAAGGTTCCCGGAGTTTGGACGGTCGGATCGAGCTGAAATTTTGAAGGGTGGTAGATATAGTAATTCCACAGCCGATCAACGGTTGGATCTTCCAAAGGACGCCCGAGCTAGAAGCTGGACACCACGCCCTAAACTCGTCCAGATTCCCGTCCAGATTTGACAGGGCTCCGGTATATTATGGATTGCCGGAGATTCCTCCATCGGAACTCGATGAAATTTTCCAGGGTTGTTGTAGACTCAATTCCGCACAATTCCACCAAAAGCGATCGTCAAAGCGAAACTCGAGGAGGTGGCGGTAGAAGATACAAGTTCGCTGTCCAGAAAAACAGCACGGTCGCTTGAGGGCAATGTTGACGTTGAGCCCCCGAGCTTCATGGATGCTTCCTCCGTGATCTTGATAGAGATCGGAGTTGATGTTTGATGAAGTCCCTCGTCCGAACATGGTGATCCGAACACGGGGCGCAATTCTTGGTCGAACCAAGGTGACCAGTCGAGCTGGTGACGAAGATGCCGAAGTCGCAGTTGATCTGCAGGCGAGCCATCGATCCTTTTGTCGATCACACAGCGGAACTTTCAATGAAAGCACCAATGTCGGTGTCAAAACCGGCGGATCTTGGATAGGGGGTCCCGAACTATGTGTCTAGGATCGATGGTGACATGTACACGGGGTTTTACCTAGCTTCGGGCTCTCTTGATGAGATAATACCCTACATGCTGCATTTGATTGTATTCATATGGGTGTAGTACAGAGTTGATCTACCTCGAGATCATATGTTGTGGTGTAAACCCTAGAGGTATGATGAGTCATCTCATAATAATCTATCGACTAGTCTGGCCTCAGTTTATATAATGCACTAGAGGCCCAGGATAACAAGAGTCCTAGCCGAATACGCCGGTGGGGAAGGAGTCCTTGTCTTGATCGCCAAGTCTTGTGGAATCTTCCTTGTATGCGGCACCTATCCGGACTGGCCCATGAGTATGCGGCCCTGGGGGTCCTCGGCCCAATCTAACCGATTGGGGGACGACGTGGTGAGTACCCCCTAGTCCAGGACACCGTCAGGCTTCCTCAAAATGCCCTAGGTCTTCGTGAGCAAGCGAGTTGGATGCACACCCACTTAGTTTATTTTGTTGAGCTTTCATATACTTATAGCTCTAGTGCATCCGTTGCATGGCAATCCCTACTCACTCACATTGATATCTATTGATGGGCATCTCCATAGCCCGTTGATACGCCTACTTGATGTGAGACTATCTTCCCCTCTTTCTGTCTTCTCCACAACCACCATTCTATTCCACATATAGTGCTATATCCATGGCTCACGCTCATGTATTGCGTGAAGATTGAAAAAGTTTTGAAAATGACAAAAGTATGAAACAATTGCTTGGATTGTCATTGGGGTTGTGCATGATTTAAATACTTTGTGTGGTGAAGAAAAAAGCATGGCCAGACTATATGCTTTTGTAGGGATAACTTTCTTTGCCCATGTTATTTTGAGAAGACATGATTGCTTTGTTAGTATGCTTGAAGTATTATTATTTTTATGTCAATATGAACTTTTGTCTTGAATCTTTCGGATCTGAATATTCATACGACAATTAAGAAGAATTACATTGAAATTATGCCAAGTAGCACGCCGCATCAAAAATTCTATTTTTATCATTTACCTACTCGAGGACGAGCAGGAACTAAGCTTGGGGATGCCTGATACGTCTCCAACGTATCTATAATTTTTGATTGCTCCATGCTATATTATCTACTGTTTTGGACAATATTGGGCTTTATTTTCCACTTTTATGTTATTTTTGGGACTAACCTATTAACTGGAGGCCCAGCCCAGAATTGCTGTTCTTAGCCTATTGAGAGTTTCGAAGAAACGGAATATCAAACGGAGTCCAAACGGAATGAAACCTTCGGGAATGTGATTTTCTCACTGAATATGATCCAGGAGACTTGGGCCCTATGTCAAGAAAGAATGGAGGTGGGCACGAGGTAGGGGGGCGCGCCCACCTCACCAGGCCGCGCCCTGCACCCTCTTGGGCCCCACCTTGCTCCACCGACGTACTTCTTCCTCCTATATATACCTACGTACCCCCAAACGATCAGATACGGAGCCAAAAACCTTATTCCACTGCTGCAACCTTCTGTACCCACGAGATCTCATCTTGGGGCCTGTTCTGGAGCTCCCCCGGAGAGGGCATCCATCACGGAGGGCTTCTACATCATCACCATAGCCTCTCCGATGAAGTGTGAGTAGTTTACCTCAGACCTTCGTGTCCATAGTTAGTAGCTAGATGGCTTCTTCTCTCTTTTTGTATCTCAATACAATGTTCTCCCCCTCTCTCGTGGACATCTATTCGATGTAATCTTGTTTTTGCGATGTGTTTGTTGAGACCGATGAATTATGATCAAGATTATCAATGAACAATATTTGAATCTTCTCTGAATTCTTTTATGTATGATTGGTTATCTTTGCAAGTCTCTTCGAATTATAAGTTTGGTTTGGCCTACTATATTGGTCTTTCTTGCAATGGGAGAAGTGCTTAGCTTTGGGCTCAATCTTGCGGTGTCCTTTCCCAGTGACAGTGGGGGCAGCAAGGCACGTGTTTTGTTGTTGCCATTGAGGATAACAAGATGGAGTTTTTATCTTATTGCATGAATTTATCCCTCTACATCATGTCATCTTGCTTAAGACGTTACTCTGTTTCCATAAACTTAATACTCTAGATGCATGCTGGATAGCGGTCGATGAGTGGAGTAATAGTAGTAGATGCAGGCAGGAGTCGGTCTACTTGTCTCGGACGTGGTGCCTATATACATGATCATACCTAGATACTCTCATAACTATGCTCAGTTCTATCAATTGCTCAACAGTAATTCGTTCACCCACTGTAAAATACTTATGCTCTTAAGAGAAGCCAGTATTGAAATCTATGGCCCCCGGGTCTATGTTCATCATAGTAATCTTCCAACACTTTATTATTGCCTTTGCTTTTTTACTTTGCTTTTATTTTACTTTGCATCTTTATCACAAAAAAATACCAAAAATATTATGTATCATATCTATCAGATCTCACTCTCGTAAGTGATCGTGAAGGGATTGACAACCCCTTATCGCGTTGGTTGCGAGGAGTTATTTGTTTTGTGTAGGTACGAGGGACTCGCGCGTAGCCTCCTGCTGGATTGATACCTTGGTTCTCAAAAACTGAGGGAAATACTTGCGCTACTTTGCTGCATCATCCTTTCCTCTTCAAGGAAATCCAACGCAGTGCTCAAGAGGTAGCAGGGGCTACTCACGCCGAAGAAGAGGCTTGCCCGCTCCCGCGATGTCGTCGTGAGGCCGGAGGTGACGAGCCTTGGCATGAACGGCCTCCCCCCGGTTATCCGCTTCCTTTGTATGCCCAGGTAGAGGGTTCCAGAGGAGGAGGCAATGATCGGCGCCGACCACGCCATGGCCATGGTGGCCGTGCTGTGGCAGTGCACGCCACCGCCGCGGGAACCCACGCCGAGGGTTCCTCGAGTGAACTTGTGGTGTGGGCAGTGATGCCACCGCGCTGTTGGATCCGCTTCCCGCAGTTCTTCTCAGCAGAGATGCCGTCGAGGGGGCCACTCGAGCTGTGGCTGCAGCATGCTGAGTGCGATGCCCCGACGACGGGGGTGAAGGTTGAGGTCATCTCCCCGGGCAAAATCTTCATGACCCGCGCATGGGGCGAGATCGCCCGAGCTTGCCGAGCGGAGGGCGCCCTTGCCATCCACTTCGAATATGACGATGCTTCCTCGATGTTCTTCAAGGTCTTCGATGAGGAAGGCCGCCGCCTGGAGTGCTGCCTTGGAGGGAGCTGTCGGGACGGCGCAGTGGCAGGAGCCGGGCCCGCCACTGGCCTCGTCAGCAGTTCCTCTAACAGCAGCGACGACACTTGGGAGTCCAGCGACTCTCCCGAGAGCTATGAGACTCCGGAGACGAGCGACGACAGCTGCAACATCTGCCCATCAACGCCGTTGATCTGGATGAGGTTGGTGTCGGCCTCTGTTGGCATTGTGGGAACGGGGGTCCCCATTGTGGGCGTGGCTCAAGTGGGGGCCCAGCGCGGCCCATCTTCATCAGCTCAGGCTCAAGACCCTCGCGAGGGGCTAAGCCTCGCGGGGCGAACGGCGGGAAGCTTCCCCACGGGCGGCCTCATCAGGCAGGCTCGCGAGGAGGGGGAGAGATCAAGGCAGGGGCACCTCGCGAGGAGCCCGTGATGCAAGCCATGACGATCAAGACCAGGCGGGCGCCAGGCGGGCACCGGCCTATGCAGTCTCCTTTTCTTTCCCCTTCGGTGCAAAGGGAGCAAGCAAAGGCCAAGGCATCGGGCAAAGGTTACCATTCCGGTGCAACGAGACCAAGACCAGCAGAGCGGCAGGATGGAGGTCACCGTGGAGCCCAAGACGGCGTCATCACCAGTGCTTTTGGCAGTCGAAGACCACCTTTTGTGAGGATAACTTGTGCTAGATGTTCCCCTCCAAAATGGCCAATTGTTGGCGCCCTTCCCGCTCATTATTTGGGGAGAGGCCCAGGGCCTCTATAATAGAGCTAGCCACCACAGAGTAGAGAGATCTGATAGAGCCCTAGTAGAGGGAGGGAGAGAGTCAATTGAACTCACCCAAACAGTTCATCGCATTAGTTCAAGAACACCTCTCGCGAGGCTGTTCTTCCCCTGTACTGTTCATCATCAGCCCCTGAGGCAATCAACCACACCACACATTGGAGTAGGGTATTACACCACAACAGTGGCCCGAACCAGTATAAATCTCGTGTCCCTTGTGTTGTTCGTCTTTTCCAGCTTAGATCACACGAGGCAATCGGACGTAGATCGTTAGGGGAGAGATCTTCGCGTGCACCCCAGTGTTCGAACCTCAAGGGTCTGCCGGAACATGAAATCTGACATTTGGCGCGCCAGGTAGGGGTGCGCCGGAATCTTCCTTCCACTGTTCGCGTGTGATCTTCCGTCGTGTCCATGGCTGGCGCTCGTCGGGCTCGCGCCGAGCGCCGGGCTGCTCTCACCACCCGCGTCACCCAGACGGCGCCCGTCGGCGGACGCCCCCGTCGTTCCCCATCGCCTGCCGCAACCGCTGCCACCGGCCCGGCGGGGAACGAGCAGCAGGCCTCGTCCCTGCATCCTTCGGTGCGGCGAGATGGCCGCACCACCACATCGTCGCTGACACTAGTCGCTTCGTTGGCCCACGCCCGTCGCGCCCCCACGGACGCGCACGCCGCGATGCTCCTGGCAAGAGAGCTCCTACACTACCGCCCCATCGACGACCTCTACGAGGACTGGCTCGCCCGCATCACCGAGCTCGTCAGCACCGCAGGGGGTTCTCCCTTGCCGTCCCTCTCGCTGCCTCGCCCTCCATTCCGCGCAGGGGGCGATGATCAGGAGGCGCCTCCACCACCTCCTCCCCAAGAAGGCGCCCTGGCTCCAAGGCGCGCAGCCCCAGGGCGAGACCCTCCGCGTCCGGCGCCAGCGCAGCAAGAAGGGAGCTGCCAGGAGATCCCTCGTCCCCAAGAAGGTGCTCGCGTGCTCCCAGCGCCCGCGCGCCAAGATCGCGTCCCTGTGCCTCTACGCCAAGACCCTGTGATGCTCCAAGCGGCGGCGCGTGGTAATCCCCAGGAGAAGGCCTAGCACCAGCAAAGGGTGCCGGTGGCCACAGCAGGCTGCCGCGCCTTCACTCCCGAGCTATGCAGCGTCGCATGGCCAGGCAAATTCAAGCCTGATCTGCCCCTCGCTACGATGGCACGGCGGACCCCGCGGAATTCCTACAGCTCTACGAGCTGGGCATCGAAGCCGCCAACGGAGATGAAAAGGTCATGGCGAACTGGTTTCCCATGGCGCTCAAGGACGGCGCCCGCACCTGGCTCCTGAACCAGGCTCCTGGCACGATCTCCTCCTGGGATGAGATGCGCACCCGCTTCATCGTCAACTTCCAGGGCACTCGCGACCGGCCCCCGGCCGTGAGCGACCTGCGCCGTATCAAGCAACAGCAAGGGGAAACCCTGCAGAAATACATCCAGCGCTTCAACAACGCTCGCCTCAAGATCCCCAGGTTGACTGAAGAAGCCATCATCTCGGCCTTCTCCGATGGCGTGTGCGACATCAAGATGAAGGAGGAGCTAGCAATCCATGAAGACCTGTGCACATCCCTGGAGCTGTTCAACTTGGCGACCAAGTGTGCCTGGGCTGAGGAAGGGCGCCTCTCCCTCCTCGAGCTCCCGACAGCCGACCCAGAAGAGAAAAAGCTCAAGACCAAGGACGTGAACCGCAAGGGGGCTGCCGTTCTTGCAGCGGAACCAGACACCAAGCGAGGCAGGGATCAGCCTGAGTCATCCAAGGGAAGACGATATTGCATGTACCACGACCTCCACATCGACAACACCAACGAATGTCAAGAGCTCAGGGCTATGCGAGATGGGCGAATTGGCCGACGCCCCGAGCGCAACGACAGGGGCAATGGCCAAGGAGGAGGAAGAGGTGGAGGACGATGGGAAGACCGTGGCCCTCGCCAAGGGTGGCGTGACCGACGCTGTCAGGACCCCGATCCTAAGTCACATCGATCCAGCATGTAACACATCATATCGCTTTGCGGCCTCACACACGGTACTCCCACGGGTGCCACCTTACCTGGCCCGGGACCGTTTGCGCCTTTTGGCTCACGTATATGATAGTGTCGCTAGCATCCATATGACAGAGAACCCGGGCCGACATGGCTAGTCGTGAACCCAAAGCGGCACTAGCCTATGAGGACAGGCATACATGAATCACATCGAGCATGTCGGCCATCAACGAGATTTATCCGGGCTGTAGCACTGAGCTAACAGGACTCCGGTAATCCGGGCTGTAGCAGGCTAGGCAGGACTCCGAATAACACGCGTGACATTTCCCCGAAGGGACAGACATAGGAACGACGTGGAACACATGCCGGCCAGTCAAGTGTTCCGAGCAGTAGTGCTGGGCTAGCAGGACTCCGGTGAACCGGGCTGTAGCGGACTACTATCGCTCAGAAGCACTAGACCTACATTTCCCCATATGATAGGCTGCTAAGGATAAACAACTAGATAGTCGGATCCCACTCATACCAAGCATTTCAATCATACACACAATATGCCCGATATGAGTAAATACAACATGGCATCACAACATAACTCTACAACTCAAAGTATTTATTCATTAGGCTCCGAGGAGCGAGATATTACAAACATAGGTCTCATGACCCAACATTCAGAGCATACAAGTCAAAACACATGCGGAAGCTAAACATGTCTGAGTACAGACATCTACAAATGAAGAAGGCTGAGAAGCCTGACTATCTACCAGATCCTGCCGAGGGCACAAGATCGTAGCTGAGGTATCAAGCTAAACGTCGAAGTCCAAGCGGTACTACTAGCGAGACTGACGTCTCTCTGCAAAAACATAAAATAGGCAAACATGAGTACAAACGTACTCAGCAAGACTTACATCAGAACTATCTACATATGCATCAGTATCAACAAAGGGGGTGGTGGAGTTTGACTGCAGCAAGCCAGCTTTGACTCGGTGGCTATCCTGAACTACGACTGCAAGCAACTCTTTTGAGGTGGCGCACACGAGTCCACATATTCACCATATCAATACACCACTATGGATCCACTTCCGTCTCCCTACGAGAAGGCCATCCATAGCACTCACGCTTATCTTGCGTATTTTAGAGTATCCACTTTCACTTGTCTATGAACTGTTATAGGCAACCCAGAAGTCCATTACCGCGGACACGGATATTCGAATAGATGATGTTAACCCTGCAGGGGTGTACTTCTTCACACACGCTCTCACCACTTACCGCCGTTTACACGACATGTACTCGGCAACCTTCAAGCGGAAGCCCAGCGAGGGTGTCGGCCACGGCCTACCTAAACACTCAAGTCTCTAGTCCAGGTTTATCGCCTATTCGGGTTCCATCCATGAGGAGATCCGGCCGGAGTTTCGCTCACAGCCCCAAACGATGTGTACAGGGTCCGAGACACTAAACGGGCGCCCGGCTGCCCGGCCACGTGCCTACCGCAACACAGCCCACCCCGACGGTCAGCGCTGCGTGCGGCCCCCAGCATACTACAAACACCAGAAACTACTTTGCAACTCCTGGACAGAGGACAAGCGTGATCAAGAAGCCGAGAGAGTCAATTAAGGATCCCAATGTGTGGTAGTAACTGTTTCATGGATCACAAACATAGAACTCAGTTCCTGAGGACGGCTGCAATGAGACAACCCACCATGTACTCCTACATGGCCTCTCACCGCTACCTTTACCAAATCGTGTTCACACACTTAGCTCTCACACAGTAGGACATGTTCATCACTATTCCAATTCATTCCCGATGAATCAGACCCGACTCAACTCTAAGCAGTAGCAGGCATGACAAACAAGCATGAATGAGTAGGCACAACAGGGCTCAAACAACTCCTACTCATACTAGTGGGTTTCATCTATTTACTGTGGAATGACAGGTCATGCAGAGGATAATGGGGTTCAGCTACCGCAGCATGTAACAGTTGAATCGTTGTTGTCCTAATGCAGTAAAAGAGAGCAGGAGCGAGAGAGTGGGATTGTATCGGAATGAACAAGGTGGTTTTGCTTGCCTGGCACTTCTGAAGATAACATTGAGTCTTCATCAGTGTCAACGATCTCATCGTCGGAACATACGTCTACCGAGGGGGAACAACCACCGGCAACTGAGGAGGAAACACAATCAATGCAATGCACAATATGATGCATGATCATGACATGGCAATATGTTGTGGTTGAGCTAATGCAACTAGCAACATGTTAAATGGAGTGGGTTTGAACCTTAGGTTCAAATTCAAACTCCATATGTGAGAGTTTAAATGCCATTTATGCAAATTGCCTTAAACAGCAACTTTAAGTTGTTCAAACATGCATGAAAATGGTACAGATGGATTCCTTGAATTTTTCTGATAATTTTTCATATATAAATTATTTCCATTGGAGTTATAGATTAATTTCTATGATTTTTCGAAGTTTTGGATATTTTCTGAAATAAATAAATCATTTAAGATTTATTTAAATTCCAGAAAAGATTACTGCGTCAGCCTGACATCAGCATGACGTCAGCAGGTCAACTGGGCTGACCAGGTCAAACCTGACCAGTGGGGTCCACTGGTCAGTGAGACATAGCTGTCTGGGTCACAGACATGTGGGGTTAAGTCAACACCCACGTCAGCACGGTCAGCTCTAAGCAGTGGGTCCCGCGTGTCAGGTCATTAGACTATCTAATGTTTAGTTAACACTAATCCTATCCTAATTAGCAGGCCGGCCCCACCTGTCATGGACTCAGGGGGGGAAGTCAACCGGGGCCCGCACGGGGTCAAACGTGGTCAACTGGGTCAAACTCGCCGGCGGCTCGACGCCGGCGAGGCCCGTGACGGCGGCGCGGCTCGGAAAACGCCCACAGGGCACGGACGAGGCCGTTCTTGGGCTCGTTGGAGACCTCTTGCAGGCGCGCGTCGAGTGGTGGTAGTCTCCAGGCCTGGGGTGGCCGGAGTCGACGGCGGCGAGCTCAGCTGCGGCCGCCGGAGTTCGGTGACCAGGGGTTAGTTGCTGCGGCATGCAAACGGGCGGGTGCTTGCGCTAGGGATGCTTTACGGGATGCCACAAGTACGTTGGGCTCGCCAGGGTGACCAAATGGTCACCGGAGCTATGTCGACGGCGAGCTCGTGCGGCGGCTTGCTACGGCCATCAAGGGGGCGACGTCTACGACGAGCAAATGGCGCGGGGAAGAGGGGGAAACGGTGGCGGAGCTCACAGTGAGTCGAATGGGAGGGTCAGCGAGCCCGGGGAGGCACCGGAGCGGTCGGGGCGGCGAGGAGGATCTCCGGCGACCGGCGAGGAAGAGGATGATGCAGCCGGCGATGTAGGCCGTCCCAGCGCTCGGGGCTAGGGTGGGGCGGAGCGGAGGATGATGGCGGAGCTTGTGGACTACACGGGGAGGCGAGAGGAGCATGGTGGCTGCGGTAATCATCGTCGGCGGCGACGGGCTCCGCTCGGGAGGAGAGCAGAGAGGGGAGGGAGAGATCGGGAGAGAGTGAACGGTTCCAGGGGGCGCGTGGCGTTGCGGAGGAACGTCCAGGGGAGGAGGAGGCAGCCAGGCAGGGAGGAGGTGGCCGGCGTGTGGCTGCGCGCGCCGGCCACGCGCCCTGTCCTACTGTCCGAGGAGGAAGACGACGGGGAGGGAGGCGGTGGCGGGCTGGGCCGCCAGCTGGGCCAGTCAGCTGCAGTGCTGGGCCGAGCAGGTGAGTTAGCCAGGTACTATCTCTCTCTCTGCTTTTCTTATTTAGTTCCTGTTTCTATTATTCTGTAGTCTTTAGGGCTTTATTAAAAATGCCAGAGCATTTCCAAAAATCATAAAACTAAACATGGATACTGTTTATAATATATTCAACAGTAAACATTTTAGTTTATGTTTATTTGAGCAATTTAAATATTTTATAGTATTAAAGTGCCCAAATTCAAATAGAATATGATTTAAATTAGAGCCCAAATGGTCATGGAAAAATATTCATCATCTCTGGATATGGTTTTCACCCTTTTCCATTAATCATGAACATTTTTGCAAACCAGTTTGGGTTCTTTGAAAATATTTTGAAGTTGAGCCTATTTGAATTGTTTTAGTGCTAGGGCTTGGTCATCCCCATTTCAAATTAATTGAATTTAACATGATGCATGGATGCTCACAGATGCAACTAACCACTTGCAATTCTAGGGATGTGACAACTCACCCCCACTAAACAAGAATCTCGGCCCGAGATTCAAGACGTGAGGTAAGAAGACAGAGGGGTCGCAAGCTAACACAATCTTCACGATCCAGGTTGCACTTCAAATGAACTTTGATCTTGACATCCTCGCTTTGAGATCTTCATCCAACACGATGGCGACAGAAGGAAACTCTATAGAAAACGATCTCCTTGAAGATCGAGCATTCAAGATCAATTCGTGGAATGAGATGTTGAAACATCTCGAGTTGAGACACAACACACACATCGAGAGGGATGGAAGAACAATCGACGAGGTTTGATTTGGTGGGCAACAAATCCACGCTTAGAAAGAAGGTGCATGAGTAGCAAGGAGATGAATTGCTATGATTCCAAAACGGGGCACCCCAGGGAAGGTGACTCGTAGAACTATTCCCCTAAGTGGCAAAAGAATTACTTTTGATACTAAGATCATTAAAATTCTTTATACCAGCCTAAGGCAATCACAATCGATCATTGGAAGGGGTTCGAAGAATGGCATACTCCGACTAGGATGAATGATGTGGACTACCTTGTTGAAGACAACGCAATGGATGATTTGCTTGCGCGTGCTCTCAAGAACTTGAGCATTTCCATATTCATCAAAGTTCTACCAACATCCGCGTCGAGGATCCTGGCAACACATCTTACTACCTTGACGAATAGTGATGGACAATGCAGATGCATAGAAAGACACCACTTTCCCAGATTTCACCTTAGCGAGGCCAAGGGAACGAAATCTGGATGATCGACCGAGAGACATTTAGCACTTCGCTTCTAATGTTCTCCTTGATGTACTAGGTACCACGATCAATGCTTAAAAGCATCAACATGGCCATCAAGTAAAGGTCGGACTTCGGGTGCACAAAAATCCATAAGGAACAACTATTAGAATAAATTCTACGAGATCCTTATGGGGAAGTGGCCATCTTTCTCAATCAAGATACTACAATAATAACCCTTCCGGTTGGGTGTGTTGGCCACAACATCCACTTTACCGGATATAGAGAGGCCAATATTATAGTCCTTGAGAACGTTCCAACCATCATATCCGCCTGAGATTCAGATCTGGTTGGTGTCAGGATATTCCAGACTCATCAAGTCTAGAAAGAAAATGAAAGTTTGCAACACAAATCAACGAGATGACGTTGCGAGATTCTCGGGAAAATGAACTACGATAGCAAGCTCCAAAACATGAGCGGGTTTTTGCTACACACATGTGAACACACTGTCCTAGACAAGCGTGACCACGTGGCAGTCTTATAATCAAACACTACCGAGTTCAGGTGGGGAACCATCATCGAGGATAACGAAGTCCTAGTATAAGTCATGATTCTTAAGAAGAAACTTCTTCACCTTGAACAAATCAATCAGTGGCTTGGTGTGCTAGGAACACACATGGAGTGGAGGTAATTAATCTACCAAACCATAGAATACTTTGCACGTGTGCATGACTGATTTGGGATGATTCCAAGGAATACAAAACAAACCTTTCTCAAACTCACGGCGGCAACTTGCACCAAGTGCACGTGAATTAGAGGAAGTATCTGCTTTCATCCAAACATATACTTCATGAAGGAAACACGAAGACAATGCTTATAAAGCTTCCAATACTAGTGTAGCGTTCCACATGAATCATGGGGGAGACAAAATGCTGCTGATGGGCTCAACAACAACTCATCGGAATTTCCATATCACTGGACTTCCACCATCATGTGAACACGGTGATAGCATTGGTCAGACCAAATGATATAATGGTGTATGCTCGAGGGATCAACCACGGGTAAGACAACATTACGAACATCGTTGGTACTGATTTGACTTGATGATAGCCCATACTCAAATCAAAGATTGGGTAAGACAATAGGTTCAACAACTGACCACGAGGGTCAATCGAGGAAGATATCATCTTTCTTCAACACACACACACAAGGATATCCATTAGAGATGAACTAGATGGATTAAGCTTTTATCTTCCAACTCTCCAAGTTGTTGTTTAGCTCAACCAACTAGCTCAAAGGTATCCAACACAGATCCTTGGAGAAGGGGTGGTTTGCACGAAACCATCTTGATCACGAGCTCAACATAACGGTCAGGGAACAACCTGGTAATACTTCCGAGAAGATCTTCGGAAAATCACGAACCACCGATATGATGCTAAACTCGAGATCAATCTTGCTTCTCAGGGCAAGACGATATGATTAAAAGAGTGAGGGGTTGACACAATCCTAACTCATTGATCGAAGAGTGCACCAGAAATAAGGACTAGGTAGCACGATCCATCTTAGAATGATGGTTCAGTAACCAACACGCTAAGAATGAGTTTATTGTCCTTTAACTACCAAGCAACACAGTTGCTAGGAGTATTGATTTCACACAACACGATTCACTTGTCGGCATTCCGGTTACAATAACACAAAACCGAGGAATGAATAATGATGGTGATAAGTATTACTGCGTCAAGAATTCATAAGAGGTGGTGCAATTCTCATGACACTCTTGACATAAAGATGGTAACACTCCAAGGTAGAGCAGAGCAGAAGCTGGATTGGCATTTTGATCTGCGGGATACAATTGCTTTGACCCAATCCGAGATATGGATGAGGTACTGGAGTTTGTTTCTCCTAGTCATTCCGGAATAAGAATGGCTTGACGGACCACAAGAATAGTAGGCATCGATGAACACGAATGCACAACTATTCCTGACTATGAATTGATAGACTAGGGTCGGAATACAGCTGAGGAGGGTCAACTCAAGGAACATATAACTTTCTGAGTTGTGGATTCATGGGTTAGTATGTCAAATGAGTTCAACAATTTCTTCCGGATAACCCATGCAGAAGGTAGAACTGGCAGGATCACAATATGAGTGGAGTACTCCTCAAGGGCACCCTGGTTGTGATCTTTTGATTCAAAACGAATTTCTGCCGAGGATGGTTCGTAGTATTTGGAAGAAGGAAGTACCACGAACCTCGAGGACTATCGCAAAGGTTACTAATATCCTAAAGGAACTAGCAAACACTATCGACATGAGGTAAGTAGGGTGAAGCTCGGGTTCGGGAACCCAGGAGTAGAATACCTACATACTAATGGCATCACGGGATGCTTTCGAGAATGGTGGAAAGATTCACCACACTGGGAACACAAACATGGACAGATTACTAGATGGTTTCATAAGACACCTAGGGTCATAATAGTAGTTCCAACATATCCGCCGAGGCATCGGAGTACCTCAACAGACCGATTAGTGTGCTTATTCTAACCAAAAGGATATCGGGAACTGAGAGAAAGGTTTTGCAAATGCATCGGATTATTTAGAAACCTGGGATGACTCGGACAGCATAACGGCTGTAAATGCTCAAAAATATTTGAGACATCCTGCAAAAATGGTGGCATAGCCACTCAACATCGCAATATCAAGGTTCTGAGGCCAGCTATGAACACATGGAGGTAGTAGGAACTGAACTGAGGCTTGAACTCAACAATCCTAGGCAACTATGGTTTAGTAACACGTCATCCTGAGAGATAGAAGAGAAGCCTAGTTCTTAACCCCCGTAGAAGAGAAGAGGTTGACTCAGATTAGAAGGCCATGAGGTATAAGGAGTAAAAAGAGCCTTACGTTCCCTTCCACAATCAATTCCCTTATATAACTAAAGCATTTCTAGACTCAACTTCGACCAGTTTGGCTTGGTAATCCTACAGGCAGTCAGGCTCTGATACCAACGCTGTCAGGACCCCGATCCTAAGTCACATCGATCCAGCATGTAACACATCATATCGCTTTGCGGCCTCACGCACGGTACTCCCACAGGTGCCACCTTACCTGGCCCGGGACCGTTTGCGCCTTTTGGCTCACGTATATGATAGTGTCGCTAGCATCCATATGATAGAGAACCCGGGCCGACATGGCTAGTCGTGAACCCAAAGCGGCACTAGCCTATGAGGACAGGCATACATGAATCACATCGAGCATGTCGGCCATCAACGAGATTTATCCGGGCTGTAGCACTGAGCTAACAGGACTCCGGTAATCCGGGCTGTAGCAGGCTAGGAAGGACTCCGAATAACACGCGTGACATTTCCCCGAAGGGACAGACATAGGAACGACGTGGAACACATGCCGGCCAGTCAAGTGTTCCGAGCAGTAGTGCTGGGCTAGCAGGACTCCGGTGAACCGGGCTGTAGCGGACTACTATCGCTCAGAAGCACTAGACCTACATTTCCCCATATGATAGGCTGCTAAGGATAAACAACTAGATAGTCGGATCCCACTCATACCAAGCATTTCAATCATACACACAATATGCCCGATATGAGTAAATACAACATGGCATCACAACATAACTCTACAACTCAAAGTATTTATTCATTAGGCTCCGAGGAGCGAGATATTACAAACATAGGTCTCATGACCCAACATTCAGAGCATACAAGTCAAAACACATGCGGAAGCTAAACATGTCTGAGTACAGACATCTACAAATGAAGAAGGCTGAGAAGCCTGACTATCTACCAGATCCTGCCGAGGGAACAAGATCGTAGCTGAGGTATCAAGCTAAACGTCGAAGTCCAAGCGGTACTACTAGCGAGACTGACGTCTCTCTGCAAAAACATAAAATAGGCAAACGTGAGTACAAACATACTCAGCAAGACTTACATCAGAACTATCTACAGATGCATCAGTATCAACAAAGGGGGTGGTGGAGTTTGACTGCAGCAAGCCAGCTTTGACTCGGTGGCTATCCTGAACTACGACTGCAAGCAACTCTTTTGAGGTGGCGCACACGAGTCCACATATTCACCATATCAATACACCACTATGGATCCACTTCCGTCTCCCTACGAGAAGGCCATCCATAGCACTCACGCTTATCTTGCGTATTTTAGAGTATCCACTTTCACTTGTCTATGAACTGTTATAGGCAACCCAGAAGTCCATTACCGCGGACACGGATATTCGAATAGATGATGTTAACCCTGCAGGGGTGTACTTCTTCACACACGCTCTCACCACTTACCGCCGTTTACACGACATGTACTCGGCAACCTTCAAGCGGAAGCCCAGCGAGGGTGTCGGCCACGGCCTACCTAAACACTCAAGTCTCTAGTCCAGGTTTATCGCCTATTCGGGTTCCATCCATGAGGAGATCCGGCAGGAGTTTCGCTCACAGCCCCAAACGATGTGTACAGGGTCCGAGACACCAAACGGGCGCCCGGCTGCCCGGCCACGTGCCTACCGCAACACAGCCCACCCCGACGGTCAGCGCTGCGTGCGGCCCCCAGCATACTACAAACACCAGAAACTACTTTGCAACTCCTGGACAGAGGACAAGCGTGATCAAGAAGCCGAGAGAGTCAATTAAGGATCCCAATGTGTGGTAGTAACTGTTTCATGGATCACAAACATAGAACTCAGTTCCTGAGGACGGCTGCAATGAGACAACCCACCATGTACTCCTACATGGCCTCTCACCGCTACCTTTACCAAATCGTGTTCACACACTTAGCTCTCACACAGTAGGACATGTTCATCACTATTCCAATTCATTCCCGATGAATCAGACCCGACTCAACTCTAAGCAGTAGCAGGCATGACAAACAAGCATGAATGAGTAGGCACAACAGGGCTCAAACAACTCCTACTCATACTAGTGGGTTTCATCTATTTACTGTGGAATGACAGGTCATGCAGAGGATAATGGGGTTCAGCTACCGCAGCATGTAACAGTTGAATCGTTGTTGTCCTAATGCAGTAAAAGAGAGCAGGAGCGAGAGAGTGGGATTGTATCGGAATGAACAAGGTGGTTTTGCTTGCCTGGCACTTCTGAAGATAACATTGAGTCTTCATCAGTGTCAACGATCTCATCGTCGGAACATACGTCTACCGAGGGGGAACAACCACCGGCAACTGAGGAGGAAACACAATCAATGCAATGCACAATATGATGCATGATCATGACATGGCAATATGTTGTGGTTGAGCTAATGCAACTAGCAACATGTTAAATGGAGTGGGTTTGAACCTTAGGTTCAAATTCAAACTCCATATGTGAGAGTTTAAATGCCATTTATGCAAATTGCCTTAAACAGCAACTTTAAGTTGTTCAAACATGCATGAAAATGGTACAGATGGATTCCTTGAATTTTTCTGATAATTTTTCATATATAAATTATTTCCATTGGAGTTATAGATTAATTTCTATGATTTTTCGAAGTTTTGGATATTTTCTGAAATAAATAAATCATTTAAGATTTATTTAAATTCCAAAAAAGATTACTGCGTCAGCCTGACATCAGCATGACGTCAGCAGGTCAACTGGGCTGACCAGGTCAAACCAGTGGGGTTAAGTCAACACCCACGTCAGCACGGTCAGCTCTAAGCAGTGGGTCCCGCGTGTCAGGTCATTAGACTATCTAATGTTTAGTTAACACTAATCCTATCCTAATTAGCAGGCCGGCCCCACCTGTCATGGACTCAGGGGGGGAAGTCAACCGGGGCCCGCACGGGGTCAAACGTGGTCAACTGGGTCAAACTCACCGGCGGCTCGACGCCGGCGAGGCCCGTGACGGCGGCGCGGCTCGGAAAACGCCCACAGGGCACGGACGAGGCCGTTCTTGGGCTCGTTGGAGACCTCTTGCAGGCGCGCGTCGAGTGGTGGTAGTCTCCAGGCCTGGGGTGGCTGGAGTCGACGGCGGCGAGCTCAGCTGCGGCCGCCGGAGTTCGGTGACCAGGGGTTAGTTGCTGCGGCATGCAAACGGGCGGGTGCTTGCGCTAGGGATGCTTTACGGGATGCCACAAGTACGTTGGGCTCGCCAGGGTGACCAAATGGTCACCGGAGCTATGTCGACGGCGAGCTCGTGCGGCGGCGTGCTACGGCCATCAAGGGGGCGACGTCTACGACGAGCAAATGG
Organism: Aegilops umbellulata; assembly: GCA_032464435.1. Classification (NCBI taxonomy): domain Eukaryota; kingdom Viridiplantae; phylum Streptophyta; class Magnoliopsida; order Poales; family Poaceae; genus Aegilops; species Aegilops umbellulata. The sequence goes on along the minus strand of CP136058.1, from coordinate 161,387,320 downwards.
CGCGGGGAAGAGGGGGAAACGATGGCGGAGCTCACAGTGAGTCGAATGGGAGGGTCAGCGAGCCCGGGGAGGCACTGGAGCGGTCGGGGCGGCGAGGAGGATCTCCGGCGACCGGCGAGGAAGAGGATGATGCAGCCGGCGATGTAGGCCGTCCCAGCGCTCGGGGCTAGGGTGGGGCGGAGCGGAGGATGATGGCGGAGCTTGTGGACTACACGGGGAGGCGAGAGGAGCATGGTGGCTGCGGTAATCATCGTCGGCGGCGACGGGCTCCGCTCGGGAGGAGAGCAGAGAGGGGAGGGAGAGATCGGGAGAGAGTGAACGGTTCCAGGGGGCGCGTGGCGTTGCGGGGGAACGTCCAGGGGAGGAGGAGGCAGCCAGGCAGGGAGGAGGTGGCCGGCGTGTGGCTGCGCGCGCCGGCCACGCGCCCTGTCCTACTGTCCGAGGAGGAAGACGACGGGGAGGGAGGCGGTGGCGGGCTGGGCCGCCAGCTGGGCCAGTCAGCTGCAGTGCTGGGCCGAGCAGGTGAGTTAGCCAGGTACTATCTCTCTCTCTCTGCTTTTCTTATTTAGTTCCTGTTTCTATTATTCTGTAGTCTTTAGGGCTTTATTAAAAATGCCAGAGCATTTCCAAAAATCATAAAACTAAACATGGATACTGTTTATAATATATTCAACAGTAAACATTTTAGTTTATGTTTACTTGAGCAATTTAAATATTTTATAGTATTAAAGTGCCCAAATTCAAATAGAATATGATTTAAATCAGAGCCCAAATGGTCATGGAAAAATATTCATCATCTCTGGATATGGTTTTCACCTTTTTCCATTAATCATGAACATTTTTGCAAACCAGTTTGGGTTCTTTGAAAATATTTTGAAGTTGAGCCTATTTGAATTGTTTTAGTGCTAGGGCTTGGTCATCCCCATTTCAAATTAATTGAATTTAACATGATGCATGGATGCTCACAGCTGCAACTAACCACTAGCAATTCTAGGGCTGTGACAGACCTCGCGAGGATCGCTGGCAGGACCAGCCTTGCGAGGGAGGCTGGAGGGATCAGCCTCGTGAGGATTGCCCACACGACAACAAATGCCTTCCTCCTCTGCCGCCACTGCCAAGGAGGAACGAAGACCAACATCAAGACGAGGGGGCTGGGGGCTTCCAGGAGCCACACGCAATCGCTTGCATCTTGGGTGGCGCCCAAGCCCCAGCATCACATCGCATCTTCAAGCAGTTTGCTCGCGAGGTGAATGCAGTCCTTCCCAAGCTTGAGGCCACGCGCCCTCTCAGGTGGTCTACGTGTGCTATCACGTTCAGCTCAGTGGATCAGCTCAAGTGCGCGGCAACGACCGAAGTCCTCCCGATGCTTTGCTCCCCAGTCATCAGCAATGTGCAGGTCACCAGAACCCTCATTGATGGCGGAGCAGGACTCAACGTCCTGTCCGTCAAGACGTTCGACAATCTCCAAGTGTCGTACGATCAGCTTCAGCCGACCAAGCCTTTCTCAGGAGTCACTAATGGTTCCCCTGTTCCAATAGGGCAGGTTCACCTTCCAGTCACCTTCGGGCAGCGCAACAACTACCGCACCAAGCTCATTGACTTCGACGTCGCCCACATTCGCCTGCCGTACAATGCCATCCTCGTGTACCCAGCCCTAGCCAAGTTCATGCAGTGACTCACCATGGTTACAATGTCCTTAAGATGCCGGGAAGCGGTGGATTCATCACCGTACCCTGTGAAGAAAGGGACGCAGTGTGTTCACTTGAGCATGCGTTCCAAGCCGCAGCAATGGAAGACCCAGATCACAGGAGCGGAAGACTTCCCGAGGCGACCCTTAAGAAGAAGAAGGCTTCGCCTAGCCCAAGCCATAAGGAGGCAGGCGCCTCCGGAGGTGTTGCGTTTCCGCCCGATCAGGGAGCGCCACCCTCTATCGCATAGGAAGGCGTGCCCGGCGCCCTCCTCAGGCAGGGCTCAGGGGCTCTTTCTTGGAGAGCCACCGACTTTGCCAAGGTCGCGAGGGAGGTGCTCGGGCACCACTTGGAGGGGTGCTTCCAGGCACGTTTCCCTCAGGAAGGTACAAGGCAAGGAAGACCAAACCCTCAGGAGTTCATTGCAAGAAACACCCAGGAGCTACAGGAGTCGAGAGTCATGCGCGGCAGCCGCCGCTTGCCCGCCGTAGCCCCAAATCCAGGCGAGGATGGTGGGCTGCGCGTCTGCATCGACGTGCCAGGGCTCAACCGAGCTGCGTATTAGGAGCGCCTCTGGCCTTCGCGCGTGGGGCGCTGCGAGGGACCACCTCACAGCTACGTTCGCATGCCTTTCGGCCTGCCGAATGCGGTCTCCGCTCATCAGCGCCTGCTGAGGAGCATTCTGGAGGCTCAGGAGGTCAGGCATTGTGCGGTCCTGGCGGAGGTGGAGATGGCCCTCGAAGACCTACCTGTGCCCCCGGAGCCTCCAGAGGCTGCTGGGCCTGGGGGCTCGTGAGGACCGACGTCTCCACCGCGCATCGCCCGCTTCTTCGGCATCACTTCATCTTCAACGGCACCAGGTGACATCTTTCAAAGTTCCATTTTTAGCTGGGAGCGCCCACAGGGCCGCATCATTCCCAGGCCGCGTGGGTCCTTCCCCACGGCATGTATCTGTTTTTCTTATGCTCTTTACCTACCTTGTTGGGGCGCCCCTCGGGCTGCATCATCCCCAAGCTGCTCGGGCCTGACCCAGCGGCGTTTGCTTTTCGCGCATCTACCTGAAATGAATTTCCTCCTACGTGCTTAACATACCCGACCTAATCGCCTGCTCGATTGATTCCTACCTATGGAGCCGCTCGCTCTGGCACGTCATTTACTTATGGGTCCGTCCCTGCAACGCCGATAAATCTAAGTGGTCGAGCTCTGGCCGTGGCAGCCCCGCAAGGCGCCACCTCACCAGGCCCTCAGTGCCCCAATCATTCCCTCGAAGCGACCAATGGTTAGCTCGCAACCGTAGTGACAGGTCTTATTTCTCCTTATGATTGGTGTGCAGGACCCACTCCAGGAGCAACGTTGGGGACATTGTGGGCTATCTCTCCCTCTCTCCGGCACGGACCGCTTGGATGTTAAAAGGAGGGCGCCTGAGTATCGCGACTCATGGGCTCCTACTGGCTCTCCACACCTCACCCCCTGGCCTTGACCCACGGCATCATGGCCTGTCATACCAGCGGCGGCTGAGCTCGCTCGAGGGCCGAGACCTAAGGACGTAGAGCATTAAGGAAAGTGCGGGGGAGTGGGAAGAAGCTCGCGAGGACCTAACCTAGCAGCGCCTCAGCTACCACCACTCGGGCCGGGTGCTTCGTCGAGGAACTACACCAAACTCAAAAGATAAGTCACCCCCTTACAGGAGCTGGACCAACGCAGCGCCAAACCCTCGCCCAGTGCAACTCTGTCATGGCGACGTTGCCTTCCTTTCTCGCCCAGCGAGGGCTGCTTGAGCGCTAAAGGGGACCTCTCGAGCATCGCGACTCGGGGGCACTTACTAGACCTCGGGCCGCTCACCTCCTGGCCTTGACCACGGCATCACGACCTAGCATACCAGTGACGGCTGAAGCCCGCCTGGGGACTGGGACTTGCCAGCGTAGAGCTCTAAGTCCTCGTGAGGATAGAAAGGGGGAGCCGAGTCGCGACAGGACAAGCACCTCGCATCATATTAAGGATATAATGTTCACAAAAGACATGGCAGGCGCCTTACATACCCCCACGGGGTGTTGTTTTGATTCCTCGCAGGGAACAAAAGGTGCTAATCCTAAGGAACGCTAATTCCCCGCACCTCCGCAAGGGACGCCATCATCAACAGTGGGCTGCCCGGCGCCGGCGCCAACCCCATCCAGATCAGTTGTGTCGGCGGCTTGATGTAGCTGACCTACTCTGAGCACGGCGCGAGCTCGGGGGCTCGTAGTGTCGTCGCTCATCTCCGGAGTCGCGAGAAGCTCGGGGGAGCAGCTGGATTCCCCAGCTCCTCCGCTGCTACCTGAGGAGCTGTTGGAGGGCCGATGGGCGGGCCAAGTCCTCGCCAGTTTGTTTCCCCTGCCGCTTTCCTTGGGGCGGCACTCCAGTCGGCATCCTTCAGCATCGAAGACCTTGAAGAACATCAGGGAGGCGTCGTCGTATTCAAGATGAATTACGAGGGAACCCTCCATCCGGCAGACCCGGGCGATCTCACCCCAGCCCCGGGTCATGAAGACCTTGCCCGGAGCGACGACCACGACATCCGCTCCGGTCGCAAGGGTGCCACAGTCAACGTGCTGCAGCTAGAGCTCCAGAGACCCGCTCGGCGGCATCTCGAAGGCGAAGGAGGGAGTAAGGCGGATCCAAGAGCTTGGATGCATGGCGGCGTGAAGCATGAGCTCGCAAGAGGAGCCCTCGGTGTGGACTCCAGGAGGAACGACGCGCACCACCGTGACTCGCCGGAACGGCGGCGCCGTCGGTGTCGCTCGATGGCTTCTCCCTCAGGACCCACGACGCGGGCCTACAAGGGCAGCGGAAACCCAGGCGGCGGCCGCTCGTACCAAGGCCTTGACGCCTCAGGCCAAGCACCCTCGTCTCGGTGGCTGAGGACCAGCCATTTCCTTGGCGGAAGAGGATCAGGACCCTCTTGGGGGGCTTTACCCTTCTCTTCTGCAGAAAACCCGTGGATTGGTGCCATTGGCGTAAGGAGAAGCAAGGACGAGGAAGAAGAAGAAAAGGAGTAGCAGGAAGGGATGGACTGAAGGGGCTCACACAGTCCCGTACTTATAGCCGGAGAAGGCCAACCGCCGAGCACCACGATCGCAGGTAATCATGACCCATTTCTCTGCATGCAGGGACTTGTCAAGTCGTGCGGTTGCCGAGGCGTCAAGGGGGAGCGCAGACGCCCACGTCCAATCAATCGCCACGCGGCGCCCAAGGCTGCAGGCTATTAGGGCCCGCGGCGCTTCGCGCTTGCCGCTTCGCTTCTCTACTAAGTCAAGCCCGAGCGCGCCTTGGGCCCGGGGGCTACTGTCGGCGTTCTGGGAACGGGGGACCCCAGACTTGCCTGCCTGTGGCCTGCGGCGTGGCTCAAGTGGGGGCCCAGCGCGGCCCATCTTCATCAGCTCAGGCTCAAGGCCCTCGCGAGGGGCCAAGCCTCGCGGGGCGGACGACAGGAAGCTTCCCCAGGGGCGGCCTCATCAGGCAGGCTCGCGAGGAGTCGGAGAGATCAAGGCACGGGCACCTTGCGAGGAGCCCGTGACGCAAGCCATGACGATTGAGGCCAGGCAGGCGCCGGCCTGTGCAGTGTCCTTGTTTCCCCTTCGGTACAAAGGGAGCAAGCATAGGCCAAGGCATCGGGCAAAGGTTACCATTCCGGTGCAACGAGACCAAGACCAGCAGAGCGGTAGGACGGAGGTCACCGTGGAGCCCAAGACGGTGTCATCCCGGTGCTTTTGGCAGCCAAAGACCACCTTTGGTCAGGACAACTTGTACTAGACGTTCCCCTACAAAATGGCCAATTGTTGACGCCCTTCCCGCTCATTATTTGGGGAGAGGCCCGGGGCCTCTATAAATAGAGCTAGCCACCACAGAGTAGAGAGATCTGATAGAGACCTAGCAGAGGGAGGGAGAGAGGCAGTTGAACTCACCAAAACAGTTCATCGCATTAGTTCAAGAACACCTCTTGCGAAGCTGTTCTTCCCCTGTACTGTTCATCATCAGCCCCTAAGGAAATCCACCACACCACACACTGGAGTAGGGTATTACACCACAATAGTGGCCCGAACTAGTATAAATCTCGTGTCCCTTGTGTTGTTCGTCTTCTCCAGCTTAGATAACACGAGGCAATTTGATGTAGATCGGTAGGGGAGAGATCTTCGCGCGCACCCCAGTGTTCGAACCTCAAGGGTTTGCCGGAACCTGAAATCCGACAGCCTCCCATGGCCCACTGTTGATGATGACATCGGCGGTGACGCTTGTAGATAGGGCTCCTCGAAACCTTCTTCTTTTGTTCCCTGCGCGGAGTCGAGATGAACCCCATGGGGGCGTGTAAAGGATCTGTAGTGCCTTTTGTTAATATTGTCCTTATTATGAAGATTTACGACTGTGTGTCTTGCTTCGGCTCAGTCCCCCCTTCCCAACCTCGCGGTAGCATGGTGCTCTACACCGACAGGTCCCGGTCCCCAGGCAGGCTACAGCCGTCACTGGTATGCCGGGTCGCGATGCCGTGGTCAAGGCCAGGAGGTGAGTGGCCCGATGTCCATTAAGAGCTTATGAGGCGTGATGCTCAAGAGGTCGCCTTTAGCATGCAAGCAACTACCTGAAGGTAGGAAAGGAAGGTGGCGTTGCCGTAGGAAGGCTGCAAGAGATGGGAATCCTGTGTGCGCTTGGTTGATTCAAGTGCGAGACTTATCCTAGCGGTCCTGGGTCGATCCCTTGTGCAGCGTCAGATTAGTGCATCAATGGCCATAGCGTAGACGGGTTAGGCCCGTGCCATCTTCCTCCTCTTTTTCACGCTCTTCTGTGTGCTCTATGTCCTCGGGTCCCGGCCCTCGAGCGAGCTCAGCCGCTGCTAGTATGCCAGGTCGCGGTGCCATGGTCAAGGCCAGGGGGTGAGGGCTGGAGAGCCAGTAAGAGCTCCTGAGTCGCGATGCTCAGGAGTCCCCCCTTTAACGCGCAAGCGAATTGCGTGAAAAAAGGAAGGAGCATGCTGTGCCGCCCACTGCCAGCCTCCAGTGGTTCCTGCAGGTTAGCGCGAGGGAGAAACAAAGGTCTCAACCGCGCTTGATGGTCTCCCACTGGTCATTCCGCAAGAAGATGAAGGCACTGAGGGCCTGGTGAGGTGACGTGCGCGGGGCATGCCGCGAGCGAGAGCTGAACCACTCAGATTGGTCGGCGTTGCAGGGACGGACCTAAGCACAAGCGCCGTGCTAGCGTGAGTAGCCCCCGTTGCGAGATGAGTAGGGGCTGCTCGGCAACGCGGGTTGCCGCGATGGGTAACAGGAAAGTAGGTGATAACCATGAAATTACTCAAGCAAAGAGGCAGGTTAGCTCAGATAGATGCAATAACGGTACATGCCATTGGAGCGGACCCGAGCGGTCTGGGGAAGATGCAGCCCGAGGGGCGCTCCCAGCAGAGTAAGCTAAAGATGTAAAAGGATACATGTCGCAGGGACAGACCCGTGTGACTTGGGGATAATGCTGCCCGAGGGGTGCCCCCAACTGAATGAACTGGAAAGAGTCTCTTGATACCGTAGCCGGAGCGATGTTGGAGTAGCCAAAGATGCATGCCGAAGAGTTGTTCGTCACGAGCCGCAAGGGTCCTGAGCCTCAGGAGGCTCCACGGGCCCCGGTGGCTCCTAGAGAACCGTCGCGATCTCCTCTATGATGGCGCGATGTCTGGCCTCTTGAGCCGCCAGGATGCTCCGCAGATGGCACTGGAAGGTGACAACCACGTTCGGCAAGCCGAATGGCATGCGAAAGTAGCTGTGAGGTGGACCCTCGCACTGTCCAACGTGCGAAGGCCAGAAACGTCCCTGAGATGCGTCCCTGTTGAGCCCTGGAATGTCGACGGAGAAGCGCAGCCCGCCGTCCTCACCAGGATGGGGAGCTGCGCTGGGCGGCGGTCGCCGCGTATGGTCCTTGCTTCTTGAAGCTCCTGGATTGCCTTGGTGATGAACTCCCGAGCACTAGGCGCTCCACGCCTCGTGCCCTCTTGAGGGAAACGTGCAGCGAAGCACGCCTCCACGTGGTGCCCGAGCGCCTCCCTCGTGGCGCTGGCTAGGTCTGAGGCCCTCTAGAAGAGAGCCCCCGAGCCTAGCCTGAGGAGGGTGCTGGGCGTGCCTTCCTATGCGAGGGAGGGAGGCACCCCGACTGCGGGCGCAGATCCTGAGGTGGTCCCGCTAGAAACACCGCTCTCATGAGGTCCTGGGTGGAACAGCTGCTTCTTCTTCTTGGGGATGGCCTCAGGAGGGTATAGGGTGCCTTTGTTGTTGGGGTTTTCGACTGCTGTAGCCTGGTAGGCGCACTCGAGGGAGCACACCGCATCTCTTTCTTCACATGGAACCGTGATGATGCCGCCGCTCCCTGGCATCTTGAGTACGTTGTAGCCGTGGTGGGTCACTGCCATAAACTTGGCCAAGGCTGGATACCCAAGGATGGCGTTGTACGACAGATGGATGTGGGCGACATCGAAGTCGATGAGCTCGGTGCGGTAGTTGTCTCGCTTGATGAAGGTGACAGGGAGGCGGACCTTCCCTATTGGGGTGGTGGTGCCATTGGTCACTCCTGAGAAGGGCTTGGTAGGCTGCAGTTGATCATACGGCACTTGAAGGCTGTCGAATGTCTCGACGGACAGGACATTGAGCCCTGCGCCACCGTCAATGAGAGTCTTGGTGACTAGGACGTTGTTGATGACTGATGTGCAGAGCATCGGGAGGGCGCCGGCTGTTGCCGCGCACTTGAGCTAGTCTGATGAGCTGAAGGTGATGGCGCACTTGGACCACCTGACCGGGTGCATGGCTTCGAGCCTGGGAAGGGCCGCGTTCACCTCTTGAGAAAACTGCTTGAAGATACGCTGAGAGGCTGGGGCTTGAGCGCCACCCAAGATGCAGGCGATGGCTCGAGGCTCTTGGAAGCCCCCAGCCCCCTCGTCCTAATGATGGTTGTCGTTCCTCCTTGGTGGTGGCGGAAACGGAGGGAGCCAAGCGTTGCCCCGAGGGCGGTCCTCACGAGGCTGGTCTCTCCAGGCGCCTTCGCGAGGTGGGTCCTGCCAGCAGTCCTCACGAGGCCGATCGCGCCTCTCCTGGCGGGGGCCGCGGTCGTCCCAACGTCCCCCACTTCGTCCTCCTCCTCGGCCATAGCCCCGGTCGTTTCGCTCGAGGCGTTGAACAAAGCGCCCATCATGGATGGCCCTGAGCTCGTGACAGTCTCTGGTGTTGTGGTTGTGAATGTTGTGGAAGGCGTAGTACATGCGGTTGCCCTTGGACGACTCGGGGTGGTCGCGGCCGCGCTTCATCTCTAGCTCTACCATGAGCACGACAGCCCCCTTGCGCTTCACGTCCTTGATCTTGGACTTCTTGTCCTCCTGGTCGGCTGCTGGGAGCTCGAGGAGGGAAAGGTGCCCTTCCTCAGTTCTTCGCACTTGGTTGCCATGTTGACCGTCTCCAAGGCCGTGCATAGCTCCTCGTGGATGGAGAGCTCTTCCTTCATATTGACGTTGTAGACGCCATCGAAGAAGGCGGAGATGATTGCTTCGTCCGTCACCTTGGGGATCTTGAGGAGGCGAACGCTGTTGAAGCGCTGGATGTACTTCTGCAAAGTTTCCCCTGGCTGCTGTTTGATGCGTCGCAGGTCACCCGCGGCCGGCGGGCGGTCGCGCGTGCCCTGGAAATTGGCGACGAAACGCTCGCGCATCTCACCCTCGGATGAGATCGATCCCGCGGGCAGGTTCAGGAGCCACGAGCACGTGCCATCCTTGAGGGCCATTGGGAACAATTCTCCATGACCTTCTCGTCGCCGTTGGCCGCCTCGATGCTTAGCTCCTAGAGCTGCAGGAACTCCGCAGGGTCGAGGGTGCCGTCGTAGCACGGAGGCAGGTCCGGCTTGAACTTGCCGGGCCATACGATGCTGCACAGCTTGGGAGTGAAGGCACGACATCCTACTGTGATCACCGGAGCCCGTCACGAGGGCGGTGCCTGATCTTGACACCCACACGCCGCCGGAGCAGGCGGCGCACGGTCTTGACGTAGTGGTGCCAGGAGCGTAGGAGCGTTTTCTTGCGGCCGAGGGACTTCTTGGCAGCTTCCTTCTTCGTGCACGGGCACCCGGCATGGCGGGTCACGCCGCGGGACCGCGCGCCTTGGTGCGAGGGCAGCGTCTTGATGCAGAGGTGGTGGAGGTGCTCCGTGAGCGATGTCGCCCGCTACAGGAGGTGGTCGAGGTAGCGAAAGAGCGGTACTGACGAGCTCGGTGATGCGGTCCAACCAGTTATCGTACAGCTCATCGACTGGACGGTAACGCAGGAGCTCGCGTGCCATGAGCAGCGCAGCCTACGCGTCCATGGGCGCTCAACAAGCATGGGAAGGCGAGCTGGCTGGAGTCAGCGACGGGGTGGCGGTGCGTCCGTCCCGCAGCATGGAAGGCTGCAGCGATGAAGCTTGCTGCTCGTTCCCTACCGGGCTAGTGGCGGCGTTGGCAGCGGGAGATGGAGAACGGCAGGGAGGTCCGCCGATGGGCGCCGTCTGAGCGACGCGAGTAGTGAAGGCGGCATGACGCTCAGCACGGGCTCGGCGAGCGTCAGCCATGGATCCGGTGGAGCAGCGCAACACAGATCGACAGAAGAAAGGCTTCAGGGCTCCCCTACCTGGCCCGCCAAATGTCGGATTCTAGGTTCTGGAAAACCCTTGAGGTTCGAACACTGGAGTGCGCACGAAGATCTCTCTCTTCCTAGCTCGCTCTCGCAATGATCTCAAGGCCTAGCTCAATGAACCCAAAGAACAAGAGACACGAGGGTTTATACTGGTTCGGGCCACCGTTGTGGTGTAATACGCTACTCCAGTGTGGCGTGGTGGATTGCCTTGTATGTTGGGGATGAAGAAGTACATGGGATGAACAACCTCCTGAGGAGAGGTGTTCTTGAGCTCGGTGAGCTGGTGTGTGCGAGGATGGTCTGAATGACCCCTCTCTCGATCCATCTAGTTCTATTTTTGTCATCCCCCCTCCTATGGTGATGGCTAGTCCTATTTATAGAGGCCCTGGTCCTGTTCCCAAATATTAGGCTGGAAGGGATCCCACAACGGCCAATTTGAAGGGGACAACTAGTACACGTTATCCTGACAAAAGGTGGTTTTCGCCTGCCAAAGGCTCCGGTGGTGACGCCGTCGTGGGCACTGCGTTGACCTCCGTCCTGCCGTCCTGCTGGTCTTGGTCTCATTGCACCAATATGGAAACCTTTGCCTGATGCCTCGGGACTCCTCGCCTGCGCTTGCCCCTTTAGCACCAAAGAGGCAATGGGTGCTGCGCGCCCGCTGGCGCCCGCCTGACCTTCATCGTCATGGCTCACATCATATGAACCTCGCGGGGTGCCCCTTGCACAGATATCTCTGCTCCTCGGGAGCCAGCCTAGTGAGGCTGCCCCTAAGATGGTCTTGGTGTCGTACGCCTCGTGAGGTTCGGCGCCTCACGAGGTTCTTGAGCGGTTGGTGATGAAGATGGGCCATCCCAGGACGTTGGACGAGCCAGCCCCTGGGCCGCAGGCAAGCAAGTCTGGGTACCCCCGTTCACAGGATGCCAACTGTCGGCGTCCTGGGAACGGGGGTCCCTAGACTTGCCTGCCTGCGGCCCACTGCGTGGCTCCATCGGCGGCCCTGTACGGCCCATCTTCACCAGCAAACACTTAAGACCCTCGCGAGGGGCCGAGCCTCGCGAGGCAAATGACACAAGACCTCCTCGGGGGCGGCCTCACCAGGCTGGCTCGTGAGTGTTGGGGAACGCAGTAATTTCAAAAAATTTCCTACGCACACGCAAGATCATGGTGATGCATAGCAACGAGAGGGGAGAGTATTGTCTACATACCCTTGTAGACTGAAGCGGAAGCGTTTACTCAACGTAGAGGAAGTAGTCGTACGTTCTCCTCGCGATCCGACCGATCACAGTACCGTTACTCCGGCACCTCCGAGTTCTTAGCACACGTTCAGCTCGATGACGATCCCCGGGCTCCGATCCAGCAAAGCGTCGGGGAAGAGTACCGTCAGCACGACGGCGTGGTGACGATCTTGATGTGTTACCGGCGCAGGGCTTCGCCTAAGCACTGCAACAATATGACCGAGGTGGAATTTGGTGGAAGGGGGCACCGCACACGGCTAAGGAACGATCCGTAGATCAACTTGTGTGTTCTAGGGTGCTCCCCTGCCCCCGTATATAAAGGAGCCAAGGGGGAGGGGCTGGCCGGCCAAGGGGTGGCGCGCCAGGGAGTCCTACTCCCTCCGGGAGTAGGATCCCCCCCCCCAATCCTAGTTGGAATAGGATTTCTCAAGGGGGGGAAAGAGAGAGAGGGGGGCCGGCCACCTTCTCCTAGTCCTAATAGGACTAGGGAAGGGGGAGGCGCGCGGCCACTAGGGCTGCCCCTTTCTCCTTTCCACTAAGTCCCATTAAGGCCCATATCGCTCCCGGGGGGTTCTGGTAACCCACCCGGTATTCCGGTAAAATCCCTGATTTCACCTGGAACACTTCCGATGTCCAAACGTAGGCTTCCAATATATCAATCTTTATGTCTCGACCATTTCGAGACTCCTCGTCATGTCCGTGATCACATCCGGGACTCCGAACAACCTTCGGTACATCAAAATGCATAAACTCATAATAACTGTCATCGTAACGTTAAGCGTGCGGACCCTACGGTTCGAGAACAATGTAGACATGACCGAGACACGTCTCCGATCAATAACCAATAGCGGGACCTGGATGCCCATATTGGCTCCTACATATTCTACGAAGATCTTTATCGGTCAGACCGCATAACAACATACGTTGTTCCCTTTGTCATCGGTATGTTACTTGTCCGAGATTCGATCGCCAGTATCCAATACTTAGTTCAATCTCGTTACCGGCAAGTCTCTTTACTCGTTCCGTAATACATCATCCCGCAACTAACTCATTAGTTGCAATGCTTGCAAGGCTTAAGTGATGTGCATTACCGAGAGGGGCCAGAGATACCTCTCCGACAATCGGAGTGACAAATCCTAATCTCGGAATACGCCAACCCAACATCTACCATTGGAGGCACCTGTAATACTCCTTTATAATCACCCAGTTACGTTGTGACGTTTGGTAGTACCCAAAGTGTTCCTCTGGCAAACGGGAGTTGCATAATCTCATAGTCATAGGAACATGTATAAGTCATGAATAAAGCAATAGCAACATACTAAACGATCGGGTGCTAAGCTAATATAATGGGTCATGTCAATCAGATCATTCAACCAATGATGTGACCTCGTTAATCAAATAACAACTCTTTGTTCATGGTTAGGAAACATAACCATCTTTGATTAACGAACTAGTCTAGTAGAGGCATACTAGTGACACTTTGTTTGTCTATGTATTCACACATGCATTACGTTTCCGGTTAATACAATTCTAGCATGAATAATAAACCTTTATCATGATATAAGGAAATAAATAGTAACTTTATTATTGCCTCTAGGGCATATTTCCTTCAGTCTCCCACTTGCACTAGAGTCAATAATCTAGATTACACTGTAATGATCCTAACACCCATGGGGTTTTGGTGCTGATCATGTTTTGCTCGTGGAAGAGGCTTAGTCAACGGGTCTGCAACATTCAGATCCATATGTATCTTGCAAATCTCTATGTCTCCCACCTGAACTAGATCCCGAATGGAGTTGAAGCGTCTCTTGATGTGTTTGGTCCTTTTGTGAAATCTGGATTCCTTTGCCAAGGCAATTGCACCAGTATTGTCACAAAAGATTTTCATTGGACCCGATGCACTAGGTATGACACCTAGATCGGATATGAACTCCTTCATCCAGACTCCTTCATTTGCTGCTTCCGAAGCAGCTATGTACTCCGCTTCACATGTAGATCCCGCTATGACGCTTTGTTTAGAACTGCACCAACTGACAGCTCCACCGTTTAATGTAAACACGTATCTGGTTTGCGATTTAGAATCGTCCGGATCAGTGTCAAAGCTTGCATCAACGTAACCTCTTACGGTGAGCTCTTTGTCACCTCCATATATGAGAAACATATCCTTAGTCCTTTTCAGGTATTTCAGGATGTTCTTGACCGCTGTCCAGTGATCCACTCCTGGATTACTTTGGTACCTCCCTGCTAAACTTATAGCAAGGCACACATCAGGTCTGGTACACAGCATTGCATACATGATAGAGCCTATGGCCGAAGCATAGGGAACATCTTTCATTTTCTCTCTATCTTCTGCAGTGGTCGGGCTTTGAGTCTTACTCAATCTCACACCTTGTAACACAGGCAAGAACCCTTTCTTTGCTTGATCCATTTTGAACTTCTTCAAAATCTTGTCAAGGTATGTGCTTTGTGAAAGTCCAATTAAGCGTCTTGATCTATCTCTATAGATCTTTATGCCTAATATGTAAGCAGCTTCTCCGAGGTCTTTCATTGAAAAACTTTTATTCAAGTATCCCTTTATGCTATCCAGAAATTCTATATCATTTCCAATCAGTAATATGTCATCCACATATAATATTAGAAATGCTACAGAGCTCCCACTCACTTTCTTGTAAATACAGGCTTCTCCGAAAGTCTGTATAAAACCAAATGCTTTGATCACACTATCAAAGCGTTTATTCCAACTCCGAGAGGCTTGCACTAGTCCATAAATGGATCACTGGAGCTTGCACACTTTGTTAGCTCCCTTTGGATCGACAAAACCTTCCGGTTGCATCATATACAATTCTTCTTCCAGAAATCCATTCAGGAATGCAGTTTTGACATCCATCTGCCAAATTTCATAATCATAAAATGCGGCAATTGCTAACATGATTCGGACAGACTTAAGCATCGCTACGGGTGAGAAAGTCTCATCGTAGTCAATCCCTTGAACTTGTCGAAAACCTTTTGCGACAAGTCGAGCTTTGTAGACAGTAACATTACCATCAGCGTCAGGCTTCTTCTTAAAGATCCATTTGTTCTCAATTGCTTGCCGATCATCAGACAAGTCAACCAAAGTCCATACTTTGTTCTCATACATGGATCCCATCTCAGATTTCATGGCTTCAAGCCACTTTGCGGAATCTGGGCTCACCATTGCTTCTGCATAGTTCGTAGGTTCATCATGGTCTAGTAACATGATTTCCAGAATAGGATTACCGTACCACTCTGGTGCGGATCTCACTCTGGTTGATCTACGAGGTTCAGTAGTATCTTGATCTAAAGTTTCATGATTATCATCATTAGCTTCCTCATTTATTGGTGTAGGTGTCGCAGAAACAGTTTTCTGTGATGTACTACTTCTCAATAAAGGAGTAGCTACAGTTACCTCGTCAAGTTCTACTTTCCTCCCACTCACTTCTTTCGAAAGAAACTCCTTCTCTAGAAAGTTTCCGAACTTAGCAACAAAAGTCTTGCCTTCGGATCTGTGATAGAAGGTGTATCCAACAGTTTCCTTTGGATATCCTATGAAGACACATTTCTCCGATTTGGGTTCGCGCTTATCTGGTTGAAGCTTTTTCACATAAGCATCGCAGCCCCAAACTTTAAGAAACGACAACTTTGGTTTCTTGCCAAACCATAGTTCATAAGGCGTCGTCTCAACGGATTTAGATGGTGCCCTATTTAACGTGAATGCGGCCGTCTCTAGAGCGTATCCCCAGAACGATAGCGGTAAATCAGTAGGAGACATCATAGATCGCACCATATCTAGTAAAGTACGATTACGACGTTCGGACACACCATTACGCTGTGGTGTTCCGGGTGGCGTGAGTTGCGAAACTATTCCACAATTTTTCAAATGTACACCAAACTCGTAACTCAAATATTCTCCTCCACGATCTGATCGTAGAAACTTTATTTTCTTGTTACGATGATTTTCAACTTCACTCTGAAATTCTTTGAACTTTTAAAATGTTTCAGACTTGTGTTTCATTAAGTAGATATACCCATATATGCTCAAATCATCTGTGAAGGTGAGAAAATAACGATATCCGCCACGAGCCTCAACATTCATCGGACCACATACATCCGTATGTATGATTTCCAACAAATCTGTTGCTCTCTCCATAGTTCCGGAGAACGGTGTTTTAGTCATATTGGCCATGAGGCACGGTTCGCAAGTGCCAAGTGATTCATAATCAAGTGACTCCAAAAGTCCATCAGTATGGAGTTTCTTCATGCGCTTTATACCGATATGACCTAAACGGCAGTGCCACAAATAAGTTGCACTATCATTATCAACTCTGCATATTTTGGCTTCAACATTATGAATATGTGTATTACTACTATCGAGATTCATCAAAAATAGACCAGTCTTCAATGGTGCATGACCATAAAAGATATTACTCATATAAATAGAACAACCATTATTCTCTGATTTAAATGAATAACCGTCTCGCATCAAACAAGATCCAGATATAATGTTCATGCTCAACGCTGGTACCAAATAACAATTATTTAGGTCTAATACTAATCCCGAAGGTAGATGTAGAGGTAGCTTGCCAACTGCGATCACATCGACTTTGGAACCATTTCCCACGCGCATCGTCACCTCGTCCTTTGCTAGTGTCCGCTTATTCTGTAGTCCCTGTTTTGAGTTGCAAATATTAGCAACAGAACTAGTATCAAATACCCAGGTGCTACTGCGAACATTAGTAAGGTACACATCAATAACATGTATATGACATATACCTTTGTTCACCTTGCCATCCTTCTTATCCGCCAAATACTTGGGGTAGTTCCGCTTCCAGTGACCAGTCTGCTTGCAGTAGAAGCACTCAGTTTCAGGCTTAGGTCCAGACTTGGGTTTCTTCTCTTGAGCAGCAACTCGCTTGCCGTTCTTCTTGAAGTTCCCCTTTTTCTTCCCTTTGCCCTTTTTCTTGAAACTAGTGGTTTTGTTAACCATCAACACTTGATGCTCCTTCTTGATTTCTACCTCCGCAGCTTTTAGCATTGCGAAGAGCTCGGGAATAGTCTTGGTCATCCCTTGCATATTATAGTTCATCACGAAGCTCTTGTAGCTTGGTGGCAGTCATTGGAGAATTCTGTCAATGACGCAATCATCTGGAAGAGTAACTCCCAATTGAATCAAGTGATTATTATACCCAGACATTTTGAGTATATGCTCACTGACAGAACTGTTCTCCTCCATCTTGCAGCTATAGAACTTATTGGAGACTTCATATCTCTCAATCCGGGCATTTGCTTGAAATATTAACTTCAACTCCTGGAACATCTCATATGCTCCATGACGTTAAAACGTCGTTGAAGTCCCGGTTCTAAGCCGTAAAGCATGGCACACTGAACTATCGAGTAGTCATCAGCTTTGCTCTGCCAAACGTTCATAACTTCTGGTGTTGCTCTAGCAGCAGGCTTGGCACCTAGCGGTGCTTCCAGGACGTAATTCTTCTGTGCAGCAATGAGGATAATCCTCAAGTTACGGACCCAGTCCGTGTAATTGCTACCATCATCTTTCAACTTTGCTTTCTCAAGGAACGCATTAAAATTTAACGGAACAACAGCACGAAACATCTATCTACAATCAACATAAACAAGCAAGATACTATCAGATACTAAGTTCATGATAAGTTTAAGTTCAGTTAATCAAATTAATTAAGAACTCCCACTTAGATAGACATCCCTCTAATCCTCTAAGTGAACACGTGATCCAAATCAACTAAACCATAACCGATCATCACGTGATATGGAGTAGTTTTCAATGGTGAACATCGTTATGTTGATCATATCTACTATATGATTCACGCTCGACCTTTCGGTCTCTGTGTTCCGAGTTCATATCTTATATGCATAGCTCGTCAAGCATAACCTGAGTATTCCGCGTGTGCAACTTTTTTGCACCCATTGTATTTGAACGTAGAGCCTATCACACCCGATCATCACGTGGTGTCTCAGCACGAAGAACTTTTGCAACGGTGCATACTCAGGGAGAACACTTCTTGATAATTTAGTGAGAGATCATCTTATAATGCTACCGTCAATCAAAGCAAGATAAGATGCATAAAAAGATAAACATCACATGCAATCAATATAAGTGATTATGATATGGTCATCATCATCTTGTGCTTGTGATCTCCATCTCTGAAGCATCGTCATGATCACCATCGTCACCGGCGCGACACCTTGATCTCCATCATAGCATCATTGTCGTCTCGCCAATCTTATGCTTCCACGACTATCACTACCGCTTAGTAATAAAGTAAAGCATTACATCGCGATTGCATTGCATACAATAAAGCGACAACCATATGGCTCCTGCCAGTTGCCGATAACTCGGTTACAAAACATGATCATCTCATACAATAAAATTTAGCATCATGTCTTGACCATATCACATCACAACATGCCCTGCAAAAACAAGTTAGACGTCCTCTACTTTGTTGTTGCAAGTTTTACGTGGCTGCTACGGGCTTAAGCAAGAACTCATCTTACCTACGCATCAAAACCACAATGATAGTTTGTCAAATAGACTCCGTTTTAACCTTCTCAAGGACCGGGTGTAGCCACACTCAGTTCAACTAAAGTTGGAGAGACAGTCTTCCGCAAGCCATCTATGTGCAAAGCACGTCGAGGGAACCGGTCTCGCGTAAGCGTACGTGTAAGGTTGGTCCGGATCGTCTCGTCCAACAATACGGCTGAACCAAAGTATGACATGCTGGTAGGCAGTATGACTTGTATCGTCCACAACTTACTTGTGTTCTACTCGTGCAAATAACATCAAACCATAAAAACCTAGGCTCGGATGCCACTGTTGGGGAACGTAGTAATTTAAAAAAAATTCCTACGCACACGCAAGATCATGGTGACGCATAGCAACGAGAGGGGAGAGTATTGTCTACATACCCTTGTAGACTGAAGCGGAAGCGTTGCCGCAACGTAGAGGAAGTAGTCGTACGGTCTCCTCGCGATCCGACCGATCACAGTACCGTTACTCCGGCACCTCCGAGTTCTTAGCACACGTTCAGCTCGATGACGATCCCCGGGCTCCGATCCAGCAAAGCGTCGGGGAAGAGTACCGTCAGCACGACGGCGTGGTGACGATCTTGATGTGTTACCGGCGCAGGGCTTCGCCTAAGCACTGCAACGATATGACCGAGGTGGAATTTGGTGGAAGGGGGCACCGCACACGGCTAAGGAACGATCCGTAGATCAACTTGTGTGTTCTAGGGTGCTCCCCTGCCCCCGTATATAAAGGAGCCAAGGGGGAGGGGCTGGCCGGCCAAGGGGTGGCGCGCCAGGGACTCCTACTCCCTCCGGGAGTAGGATTCCCCCCCCCCCCCCAATCCTAGTTGGAATAGGATTCCTCAAGGGGGGGAAAGAGAGAGAGGGGGGCCGGCCACCTTCTCCTAGTCCTAATAGGACTAGGGAAGGGGGGAGGCGCGCGGCCACTAGGGCTGCCCCTTTCTCCTTTCCACTAAGGCCCATTAAGGCCCATATCGCTCCCGGGGGGTTCCTGTAACCCACCCGGTATTCCGGTAAAATCCTGATTTCACCTGGAACACTTCCGATGTCCAAACATAGGCTTCCAATATATCAATCTTTATGTCTCGACCATTTCGAGACTCCTCGTCATGTCCGTGATCACATCCGGGACTCCGAACAACCTTCGGTACATCAAAATGCATAAACTCATAATAACTGTCATCGTAACGTTAAGCGTGCGGACCCTACGGTTCGAGAACAATGTAGACATGACCGAGACACGTCTCCGGTCAATAACCAATAGCGGGACCTGGATGCCCATATTGGCTCTTACATATTCTACGAAGATCTTTATCGGTCAGACCGCATAACAACATACGTTGTTCCCTTTGTCATCGGTATGTTACTTGTCCGAGATTCGATCGTCAGTATCCAATACTTAGTTCAATCTCGTTACCGGCAAGTCTCTTTACTCGTTCCGTAATACATCATCCCGCAACTAACTCATTAGTTGCAATGCTTGCAAGGCTTAAGTGATGTGCATTACCGAGAGGGCCCAGAGATACGTCTCCGACAATCAGAGTGACAAATCCTAATCTCGAAATACGCCAACCCAACATCTACCATTAGAGACACCTGTAATACTCCTTTATAATCACCCAGTTACGTTGTGACGTTTGGTAGTACCCAAAGTGTTCCTCTGGCAAACGGGAGTTGCATAATCTCATAGTCATAGGAACATGTATAAGTCATGAATAAAGCAATAGCAACATACTAAACGATCGGGTGCTAAGCTAATATAATGGGTCATGTCAATCAGATCATTCAACCAATGATGTGACCTCGTTGATCAAATAACAACTCTTTGTTCATGGTTAGGAAACATAACCATCTTTGATTAACAAACTAGTCTAGTAGAGGCATACTAGTGACACTCTGTTTGTCTATGTATTCACACATGCATTATGTTTCCGGTTAATACAATTCTAGCATGAATAATAAACCTTTATCATGATATAAGGAAATAAATAGTAACTTTATTATTGCCTCTAGGGCATATTTCCTTCAGTGAGGGGCGGAGGGATCAAGGAAAGGGGCACCTCGCGAGGTTTCTGTGATGCAAGCCATCATGACCGGGGCCAGGCGGGCGCCAGCGCGCAAAGTGTCCTCGTTTCCTCTTTGGTGCTAAAGAGGTAAGCGCATGCAAGGAGTCCCGAGGCATCAGGCAAATGTTTCCACATCAGTGCAACGAGACCAAGATCAGCAGGATGACAGGATGGAGGTCATCGTGGAGCCCAGGACGGCGTCACCACCAGAGCCTTTGGCAGGCGAAGACCACCTTTAGTCAGGATAACTTGTACTAGTTGTCTCCCTTCAAATTGGGCCGTTGTGGCATCCCTTCCTGCCAGCATTTGGGAAGAGGACCAGGGCCTCTATAAATAGGGCTAGCCACCATAGTAGGGGCCAACTAATCCGAGGCCATTCAGATCATCCTCATCCACACAAACTCACCAAGCACAAGAGCAGCTCTCCTCAGGAGGTTGTTCTTCCCAGGTAACTATTATTCCTCAGCCCAAGAGGCAATCCACCACACCACACTGGAGTAGGGTATTACACCGCATCGGTGGCCCGAACCAGTATAAATCTTGTGTCCCTTTGTTCTGCGAGTTCTACGCGCTGAGCCTCGAGATCGCAGTGAGGGAGAGTGCTAGGGGGAGGAGAGATCTTTGTGCACACCCAAGTGTTCGAACCTCAAGGGTTTTGCCGGAACCCAAAATCTGACATTTGGCGCGCCAGGTAGGGGTGCGCTGAAGCCTTCCTCCCGCCGATCCACGTCCCATCGCTACACCGCATCCATGGCGGACACGCGTCGAGCCTGCACTGAGCACCTGGCCGCCCTCGATACTTGTGTCTCTCAGGCAGCCCGTGTCGGCGGGCCTACCCGTCGTTCCCCGTCACCCACCGCCAACGCCGCCACCGGTCCGGTAGGAAACGAGCAGCAAGCGTCCTCACTGCACCCTTCTGTGTGGCGGGACGGCCACACTGCCACTCCGCCGCTGACCCAGGCCAGCTCGTCGTCTCACGCTCGCCGCACGCCCACGGCTGCGCAGGTCGCGCTACTCATGGCACGCAAGCTCCTGCGCTACCGCCCGATTGACTATCTCTTCGAGGACTGGCTGGACCGCATCGCCGAGCTCGTCAGCGCCGCAGGGGGCTCCCCCGCACCATCCCTCTCGCTGCCTCGCCCTCTACAAGCTGCGGGCGATGTAGCTCACGGAGCACCTCCACCACCTCCGCACCAAGACGGCACTCTGGTGCCAAGGCGCGCAACCCCCCGGCGTGACCTACCGCACCGGGCGCCCGCGCGAGAAGAAGGAAGCGGCCAAGAGATTCCTTGGCCGCGGTAAACGCTCCAGCGCTCCCAGCGCCACCTCCACAAGACCGGGTGCCACCTGTGTTTGCGGTGCGCGGGCATCCAGGCCGGGCCCCGCATCAGCAAAGGGCCCCGGTGGCCATGGTAGGCTGCCACGCCTTCACTCGTGAGTTGCGTAGCATCGTCTGGCCGGGCAAGTTCAAGCCGGACTTGCCTCCTCGCTACGACAGCACCCCCGACCCTGCGGAGTTCTTGCAGCTGTACGAGCTGAGCATCGAGGCGGCCAATGGCAACGAGAAAGTCATGGCGAACTGGTTCCCTATGGCTCTCAAGGATGGTGCTCTCTCGTGGCTCCTGAACCTGCCTCCAGGCTCGATCTCCTCCTGGGATGAGATGCGCGACCGCTTCGTTGCCAACTTCCAGGGCACTCGCGACCGCCCTCCGGTGGCGGGCGACCTGCGCCGCATCAAGCAGCAGCCAGGAGAGACCTTGGAGAAGGATATCCAACGCTTCAACAACGTTCGTCTCAAGATCCCCAAGGTGACGGATTAGGGCATCATTTCCGCGTTTTTGATGGCATACGCGACGTCAAGATGAAGGAGGAGCTTGCCATCCATGAGGAGTTATGCATGGCTCTGGAGCTGTTCAACATGGCGACCAAGTGCACAAGAGCCGAGGAGGGGCGCCTTTCCCTCCTCGAGCTCCCAGCTACTGACCCGGAGGAGAAGAAAGCCAAGGCCAAGGACATGAAGCGCAAGGGAGTGGCCGTGCTCGCAGCGGAGCCAGATACGAAGTGCAGCCGGGACCATCCCGAGCCATCCAAAAGTGGCCGACCGTTCTGCGCCTTCCACAACGTACACAACCACAACACCAATGACTGTCAAGAGCTCAAGGCCATTCGAGATGGACGCTTCGGTCGACGCCCCGATCGCAACGACCGGCGCTACGGCCGAGGAGGAGGACGAGGCGGAGGACGTTGGGATGATCGTGGCCCCTGCCAGCAGTGGGACGGCCGGCCTCGTGAGGACCGCTGGCAGGACCAGCCTCGTGAGGGCGCCTGGAGGGATCAGCCCCTCAGGGCAATGCCGGTCTTCCTTCATTGCCGCCGCTGATAACCCACAAGTATAGGGGATCGCAACAGCTTTCGAGGGTAGAGTATTCAACCCAGATTTATTGATTCGACACAAGGGGAGCCAAAGAATATTCTCAAGTATTAGCAGCTGAGTTGTCAATTCAACCACACCTGGAAACTTACTATCTGCAGCAAAGTGTTTAGTAGCAAAGTAATATGATAGTGGTGGTAACGGTAGCAAAAGAGTAATGAAAGCAAAGTAATATTTTTGGTATTTTGTAGTGATTGTAACAATAGCAGCGGGAAAGTAAATAAGCGTAAACCAGTATATGGAAAGCTCGTAGGCATCAGATCAGTTATGGATAATTATGCCGGATGCGGTTCATCATGTAACAGTCATAACATAGGGTGACACAGAAGTAGCTCCAATTCATCAATGTAATGTAGGCATGTATTCCAAATATAGTCATGTGTGCTTATGGAAAAGAACTTGCATGACATCTTTTGTCCTACCATCCCGTGGCAGGGGGGTCCTAATGGAAACTAAGGGATATTAAGGCCTCCTTTTAATAGAGAACCGGAACAAAGCATTAGCACATAGTGAATACATGAACTCCTCAAACTATGGTCATCACTAGGAGTGGTCCCGATTATTGTCACTTCGAGGTTGACGGATCATAACACATAGTAGGTGACTATAGACTTGCAAGATAGGATCAAGAACTCACATATATTCATGAAAACATAATAGGTTCAGATCTAAAATCATGGAACTCGGGCCATAGTGACAAGAATTAAGCATAGCAAAGTCATATCAACATCAATCTCAGAACATAGTGGATACTAGGGATCAAACCCTAACAAAACTAACTCGATGACATGATAAATCTCATCCAACCCATCACCGTCCAGCAAGCCTACGATGGAATTACTCACGCACGGCGGTGAGCATCATGAAATTGGTGATGGAGGATGGTTGATGATGACGACATCGACGAATACCCCTCTCCGGAGCACCGAACGGACTCCAGATCAGCCTTCTCGAGAGGTTTTAGGGCTTGGCGGTGGCTCTGTATCGTAAAACGCGATGATTTCTTCTCCTCTATTTTTTTCTCCCCGAAAGCAAATATATAGAGTTGGAGTTGACGCCGGAAGGTCTCTAGGGGGGCCACAAGGTAGGGGCGCGCCCTAGGGGGGGCACCCTCGTGGACAGGGTGTGGGCCCCTGGTCTTCATCTTTGGCGAGGATTTTTATTATTTATTGTAAGATATTCCGTGGAGTTTCAGGTCATTCCGAGAACTTTTGTTTTCTGCACATAAAACAACATCATGGCGATTCTGCTGAAAATAGCGTCAGTCCGGGTTAGTTCCATTCAAATCACACAAGTTAGAGTCCAAAACAAAGGCAAAAGTGTTTGGAAAAGTAGATATGACGGAGACATATCAACTCCCCCAAGCTTAAACCCTTGCTTGTCCTCAAGCAATTCAGTTGACAAATTGAAAGAAAAAAATAAAAACTTTTACAAACTCTGTTTGCTCTTGTTGTTATAAATATGTCAAGCCAGCATTCAAGTTTTCAGCAAAGATCATAACTAACCACATTTGCAATAATTCTCAGGTCTCATATTTACTCATATCAATATCATAATCAACTAGCGAGTCATAATAATAAATCTCGGATGACAACACTTTCTCAAAACAATCATAATATGATATAACAAGATGGTATCTTGCTAGCCCTTTCTGAGATCGTGAAACATAAATGCAGAGCACCTTTAAAGATCAAGGACTGACTAGACAATGTAATTCATGGTAAAAGAGATCCAATCGTAGTCATACCCAATATAGATTAACAGTAATGAATGCAAATGACAACTGTGCTCTCCAGCTAGTGCTTTTGAATAAGAGGGTGATGACTCAACATAAAAGTAAATAGATAGGCCCTTTGCAGAGGGAAGCAGGGATTTGTAGAGGTGCCAGAGCTCGGTTTTGAAATAGAGATAAATAATATTTTGAGTGGTATACTTTCATTGTCAACATAACAACTAAGAGATGGTGATATCTTCCATGTCACACACATTCTAGGCGGTTCCCAAACAGAATGGTAAAGTTTATACTCCTCCTCCACCAACAAGCATCAATCCATGGCTTGCTCAAACCAATGAGTGCCTCCAACATACATTAGGTCCCAGGGGAGTTTTGTTTGCAATTAATTTTGATTTAGTTTGCATAAAGCATGGGACTGGGCATCCCGGTGACCAGCCATTTTCTCGTGAGTGAGGAGCGAAGTCCACTCCTCTTGAGAATAACCCACCTAAGATGGAAGATAAGAGCAGCCATGGTTGATACATGAGCTATTCGAGCATACAAAACAGAATGTTTATTTGAAGGTTTAGAGTTTGGCACATACAAATTTACTTGGAACGGCAGGTAGATACCACATATAGGAAGGTATGGTGGACTCATATGGAATAACTTTGGGGTTTAAGGGATTGGATGCACAAGCATTATTCCCGCTTAGTACAAGTGAAGGCTAGCAAAAGACTGGGAACCGACCAACTAGAGAGCGACAACAACCATGTACGTGCATTAAAATTAATAAACATTGGATGCAAGCATGAGTAGGATATAATCCACCATGAACATAAATATCATGAAGGCTATGTTGATTTATTTCAACTACATGCGTGAACATGTGCCAAGTCAAGTCACTTAAATCATTCAAAGGAGGATACCACCCCATCATACCACATCATAACCATCTCAATAGCATGTTGGCACGCAAGGTAAACCATTATAACTCATAGCTAATCAAGCATGGCGCAAGTAACTACGATCTCTAATTGTCATTGCAAACATGTTTATTCATAACAAGCTGAATCAAGAACGATGAACTCATCATATTTACAAAAACAAAAGAGGTCGAGTTCATACCAGCTTTTCTCATCTCAGTCGGTCCATCATATATCATCATAATTGCCTTTCACTGGCATGACCGAACAATGTGAATAATAATAAGAGTGCACGTGCATTGGACTAAGCTAGAATCTGCGAGCATTTAATAAACAGGAGAAGACAAGGCAATATGGGCTCTTGGTTAAATCAACAATAATGCATATAAGAGCCACTTCAACAATTTAATCATGGTCTTCTCCTATCGACCCCCAAAGAAAAGAAAAGAAATAAAACTATTTACACGGGAAAGCTCCCAATAAGCAAAAAGAAGAACGGAAAATATTTTTGGGTTTTCTTTTTAATTACTACAACTACAGCAGGAAAATAAACTACTACTTTTTTTTTATTTTTCTTAAGGTTTAACAAGCACACAAGAAGAAAGCAAGAAAAAGAAAATAAACTAGCATGGATATTACAGTGAAAGAGTATGAGCACCGACATCTAGCAATGAGTGTGTGTGAACATAAATGTAATGTCGGTGAGAAATACGTACTCCCCCAAGCTTAGGCTTTTGGCCTAAGTTGGTCTATTGCCAGGGATAGCCTGGCGGATACCCGTAGGTGTAGCTGGGGTCGTACTGCGACGAAGAATAGTTGGGGTTGTACTATGATGAGGAAGACTCGGACTACCATTGGCTGACAGCCATCTCCGGATCCCAAGAATAAAGAGACTGTCATGGAGGCTCATCTTGTGGTTCCGGTTCCGGGGCTGGTGCGGGATTCCGGTAAGCTTGGATGGCAGCCCACGTAACGAGATAGGGTCCTACAAAATTAAACAAAGAAGGAGTAGGCAAGGTAATAGTTTCAGGGTGATGTTTATGAAAGCATAATTTATATATGAGCTCTCCTTCCCTGCCTTTACTAATAAAATCATGCGCTAGCATACTCTTATAGTCTAGATAAGCACTAGGCAGCAATTTTTCTTCTTTCTCATGAAGCCTAATAGCTATGTTAAAATGTGTAGCGAGGCGTGAAGCATAAATGCCTCCAAAGATGGGACCCTTAGTACGGTTCATACTTAACCGTCTAGCAATAATTCCTCCCATGCTAACAGTGTTATCGCGGTATAATCCATGGAACAAAATAATAATATCAGGAACACTAAGGTTCCCACAGTTCCCGCGACCAATCAAGCAACGACTAGCAAATAAGGCAAAATACCGTAATACAGGAAAATGTATGCTAGTGATTCTTGCATCAGAAACCTTCCTGGTTTCTCCCACAGAGATAGTGTTAATAAACGCTTCCACCACTTTACGGTGTGGTTACTCTATGGTACCCTCAAGGGGTATGTTGCAGACTTCGCAAAATTCAGACAATGGCATCTTCTTAACAATGTCATATAAATGAAACTCTACTGAAGGAGGTGATTCCTTAGGGAAAAGTAGAAGTTTTGCACAAAAGTATTTGTGAGTAAGAGATACTGAGGATGTTGGTCGCGGATGAAGTCGGTGAGGCTGGCATTCTCAATCAATGAATAGAAATCCTTATAAATCCCGGTCTGTCTCAAGAAATTATCGGAAGGCCATTCACACGGCCGGATCACCGTGGTACGAGGCAAACTATATTTGGTCCTCTGTGCTTCTTCATTTTGTTTCTCCTTTGAGCTTCGGCTCGATGAGACCCTCAAAAGTCTCTTCATTATTTTCTGGAATATTCTGAAATTTTTTGTAACTTCAAACAAAAGTGAACCAACTTCAATAAAACTGATAGCAACTACTCCTACAAGTGCCTGGAACCTATATCAAGCATTAGAACTACTTGGAACCATATAAATTTGACATGCAAGCTCAAGAACATGGTCACCTATGCAACACAAATTTGCAAAGAATAAGGGTCCCGATAACTGCCACACGTGTGGTGTATCGGGTAGTTGTGTCACACGCCTCGTGTGGCATGGACAGGAACCAGCCCGCACGACCGCGTCCGGGCGCGCAAAGGCACGGCCCGCACGTCCGGTGTGTGGCAACCCCGCACGCACGTCCGGGCCAAAGGACCCAACAGCCCGCACGACCCAGCCGTCCCGGCCTCTGGTCGATCCCCAATCCCGACTGTCGCCATCTTCTCCCACCTCCCGAACCCCTAAATCCATCGCCGGCCTTCTCTGGTTGCCATGGCAACCAGAGCAGATCCGTAGGGCCTTCCCACCGCAAACCACACCCCTTATCTCCCCCACCCCACCCCTCCACCCCACCCCCACTCCAACAAAGCCCTCCACAGACGACCAGCTAAAAGCAGGTGAATCTCCCGATCTCCCTACTGCTTCTCATCCTTCTTATGGGCAGAAAATTGCAAAATTACCAACGAAGTTGGCAACTAGATCCATCCTACAGGGGTAAAATACTACATAGGTTGTGTGTCTTCACATCTGCCAAGCAGAATACACTAGATCTGCCATGTACTACGCCAGAGTTAATCATAAGTTCTCAGTAGATTGATGCACGTAGTTGGTAAATGAATGGATGTGTAGGAATCCATAAAAAGGGAGAGAAAATTGAGAAATTTGGAATAATGGGGGGTGTGAAAATTAATTGCCACTGGTGTCTAACGTCAGTTGCCACCTATCATTGTCGTCAACTGCCACCATGTCAACTTATTGCTTGCCATCCTATTGTAGAGGCTGATGCCATCGAATCAAACGGATAGCTAGCACCCAGATATTAGAAAATATAGTGGATGTGCATGTCCTACTAGCCATGATATGTTGGTTGCCTACGCATGAAAATGTGATAACACTTGCGTGTTAACTTCTACATGCAAGCAGCACAAGGATACATTTTTTGTGGATTGTTGATGCATTCTTGTTCATCAAGTGATTGAGAGCACATTGGCAGAAACGCGACGCGGAAAAGAATGAATCACGAAGATGGCGCTGATACTTGGGGTTCTCAAAGACCAGAAACGCCCCCTTGGGATGCATCAGAGTACAGTCAACTCATTTCTGCAGGGCAATTGCTGCCACTACTAGAACAATATGCAGGCATTGGTATGATGCGTGATAACAAAAGAAAAGAACATTTGCCATGTTCACAAAGATAAAGATGACATTCTACTTATGTCCTACACTGTCATTTTTTCGCAGGTTCTTATGACCAAAACACACTGTCGGATTTTGGGTTCCGGCAGACCTTTGAGGTTCGAACACTGGGGTGCGCGCGGAGATCTCTCCCCTACCGATCTACGTCCGATCCTCTCGTGTGAACTAAGATGAAAACGATGCACAACACAAGGGACACGAGGTTTATACTGGTTCGGGCCACCGTTGTGGTGTAATACCCTACTCCAGTGTGTGGTGTGGTGGATTGCCTCTGGGCTGATGATGAACAGTACAGAGGAAGAATAGCCTCGCGAGGGGTGTTCTTCAGCTGGGGTTATGTGTTCTACTTTGCCTCTCTTCTTGGGCTCTACCAGATCTCTAGCTCAATCTTCCTCCCCCCCTACTCTGTGGTGGCTAGCTCTATTTGTAGAGGCCCTGGGCCTCTCCCCGAATAATTGAGCGGGAAGGGCGCAAACAATTGGCCATTTTGAAGGGGAACATCTAGTACAATTTATCCTAACCAAAGGTGGTCTTCGGCTGCCCAAAGCACTGGTGGTGACGCCGTCTTGGGCTCCATGGTGACCTCCATCTGGCCGTCCAGCTGGTCTAGGTCTCGTTGCACCAGAATGGTAACCTTTGCCTGATGCCTTGGCCTGTGCTTGCCCCCTTTGCACCAAAGGGGAAACAAGGACTCTGTGCAGGCCGGCGCTCGCCTGGCGCCCGCCTGGCCTTGATCGTCGTGGCTTGCGTCACGGAATCCTCGCGAGGTACCCTTGCATTGATCTCTCCATCTCCTCGCGAGCCTGCCTGAGGAGGCCGCTCTTGAGGAAGCTTCCTGTCGTCCGCCCCACGAGTCTTGGCCCCTCGCGAGGGTCTTGAGCTTGACCTGATGAAGATGGGCCGCACTGGGCCCCCACTTGAGCCACGCCGCAGGCCGGAGCCGGGCAAGTCTGGGGACCCCCGTTCCCAGAATGCCGACAGTAGCCCCCGGGCCCAAGGTGCGCGCGGGCTTGGCTTAGCAAAGAAGCGAAGGGGCGAGCACGAAGCACCGCGGGCCCTAACAGCCTGCGGCCTTGGGCGCCGCGTGGCGGTTGATTGGATGTGGGCGTCTGCACTTCCCCATGACGCCTTGGCAACTTCACGACTTGACAAGTCCCTACATGCAGAGATATGGGTCATGATTACCTGCGATCGTGGTGCTCAACGGTTGGTCTTCTCCGGCTATAAGTACGGGGCTGTGGGAGCCCCGCCAGTTCGCCCCTTTCTGCTTCTTCCTCCTTCTTCTTGGCCACTCGCCGTTCTCATGGCTCCGAAGAGGTTCTCGGCCACAGAGAAGGGAAAGGCCCTCCAGGCAAGGCCCGACTCCCCCTCGGCCAATCGGCCGGGGTCGCCCTTGCAAGTATCCCGTGGTCCCCGTAGCAGCTTCCCGTGGCCACGGTGGCGGTTCCCTACGCGATGGTGAGTGCTCGGCTGCCGAGGGGAGGCATGTCGTGACCGCGCGGCCCCCCAGGCCGCGCTTTCGCTTAGGAGAGGTGCTGCCGGAGTTCGTCGTGTGGTCGGCGGACCCGACCAGCACCTGGCTCCGGCTCCCCCGCTTCTTCGTAGGTGAGCTGCCAGCCAGCGCCCGGTGCGGCTTCTGGCTCCAAGCGGACAGTTGCTGCAGCAGGGCCTCCTGGGCTTCGCTGGAGGTCTCCCCTTACGGAAATGGGGCCCTGACTCGCAGCTGGCAAACGTTTGCCCGCGCGCGCGGCCTGAGTCAGCGGTGCACCCTGCACTTCAAGTTCGACGGTGACGCCACCCTCTACGTGAGGGTGTTTGGGGAAGATGGCCGCCGCGCTGGGTGTTGCCCTGAAGATGACGACCATGGTCGCCTGCCCAGCCCCGGCACCGACTAGGATGAAGATCACGTCGGGCGAGCCGGTGGCGGTGCTCTGGGCTCGCCAAGCTTCGGCGACTCTCCCTCGGGCGGCAACTCCTCCAGTGGTTCGCCGCGGCCAGCCCCCGCGCCGTCGCGCCCGCCTGGGCGAAGGCAGCGGGTCCACCCGTCGCCGTGCCCCGGTGAAGCGAGAGGAGGCATCCGCCTGAGCCCCAGAAGTAGCTCGAGCTTTTGCTGTAGGTTGGTGTTGGACAGGCCGTGTCTATTTTGTTTCCTTCTTTTCCTACGTAAGAAGAAAGTAGTACAGGGACCCACAAGGGCGTGTTAGAACTGTTGCGGTCAAGCGTCTTGTTGCTTTTGCCATTCCTGCGCTATGTTTCCGTGCTGCGTGCCCATGTGCGGGATTCACTTGAGCTAGGTGGAGCTTGACGCGACCCTCGCCTCTCGGGGCTGAGGCCTTGCCGCGCGCTTCGTACCCTGCAAGGATTAGTTAGAGGGGTAACCTTTGGTCTTGGCGGCGGGGGCGATCTGCCTAGGTCCTGCGTTCGTGTCATGATGCCCGTGAGGCATGGACTAGGAGGGGTCCTCCCGCAGAGGACTCAGGCAGGAAAGGTCCAGACGATCGCGACAGAAGACGCTCGCGAGGGTGCCCGCGAACATCCCTCGCGAGACTTGTGCGAGAAAAATCGAGGCGAGCGGACAAAACAGTCAGAGAGCCACAAGCCAGGAATGCCAACAATTCCAATAAAACTTCAAACGGGAATAAACACGCCAACTGCAGAAAGCAAATGAAAAAGCCGCGTCCGGCACCTATTCTAGTCTTCGACGTCTTCTCACCAACACGGAGCTAAGTGCTGCCACTGGGCGTGGGTGGGAGCCTCCGAGGCCCGAGGGTGGCGCTCCGGAGACTCCGGGGCGTGTACAGCCCCACTCATTACTAACTGAGAGTGTCACGGGCGGCGAGCTTCATAGGCGTTTGCCTTCTTCACAGGCACCGGGCCTTTCCCAAAATGCAATGGCTTCACAGGCATTGGCCTTCTCCACAGGCACCGGGCCTTTCCCAAAACGCGATAGCTTCACAGGCATTGGCCTTATTCACAGGAACCGGGCCTTTCCCAAAACGCGATGGCTTCACAGGCATTGGCCTTCTTCACAGGCACCAGGCCTTTCCCAAAACGCGATGGCTTCACAGGCATTGGCCTTCTTCACATGCACCGGGCCTTTCCCAAGA
Source organism: Aegilops umbellulata (assembly GCA_032464435.1). NCBI lineage: Eukaryota > Viridiplantae > Streptophyta > Magnoliopsida > Poales > Poaceae > Aegilops > Aegilops umbellulata. The sequence continues at coordinate 161,355,653 of CP136058.1, read as the reverse complement.
CGCGATAGCTTCACAGGCATTGGCCTTCTTCACAGGCACCGGGCCTTTCCAAGGTGCTAGGCCTCGCTCAGGGGTAGAACCTCTGGAGATGTTGAATGTTCCATGCGTTCTGGATGGGTACTCCCTCCGGAGTCTCCAAGCGCGCGTAGCCAGGCCTGGAAACATGAACAACCTTGAACGGGCCCTCCCACATGGGAGAGACCTTGTGCAGCCCCTCCCTGGAGAGAACCCGTCTGAGCACGAGATCCCCTACCTCAAGGGTCCTCGGGCAGATGTTGCGGCATTTTTATCGTCGTAGCGCCTATTGATACCTTGTCGCTCGCAGTGCGGCTTCCCGACGGTGTTCCTCCCCCAGTACGAGATCTGTCCCCCGCATGGCGTCCTGCTGAGCCTCGTCGAATGCCAGGACCCATGCGGAGCGACGCCTGACCTCGTGAGGGAGAACAACCTCTGCTCCGTAGAAGAGGAAGAACGGTGTCTCGCCAGTCGTCTTGGTCGCTGTCATGCGGATGGACCACAACACGGACTGGAGCTCATCGTACCAGCCCCTGCCACAGGCCTCCAGCTTCTTCTTGAAGGTCCTGGCCTTGAGGCCCCTCAGGACCTCCGCATTGGCTCGCTTAGCATGGCCCTTGCTCCGGGGGTGTGCTACCGAAGTGTAGCATATCTGCGTTCCAAGGTTAGCACAGTGCGTTTTGAAGAGATTACTGGTGAATTGCAAACCGTTGTCAGTGATGATGCAGTTAGGCACCCCAAACCGGCTCATGAGGCCCTTGATGAACTTGACTGCCAAGCCTGCCGGGATTGTGCAGACAGCTTCCACCTCGGCCCACTTGGTGAACTTGTCCACAGCGACGTAGAGGTAGCGATAGCCCCCTGGCTCCCGAGGGAATGGACCCAGAATGTCCAACCCCCAAACTACGAACGGCCATGAGAGGGGTATGGTCTGCAGACCTCCTGCAGGCTAATGGATCTGTGTAGCGTGAAACTGGTAGGCCTCGCAAGCCTTCACCAGCTCAACGGCGTCATTGAGTGTCGTGGGCCAGTAGAACCCGCTGCGGAATGCCTTGCCAACAAGGGTTCGTGACAACGAGTGGTGCCCGCAGTCTCTGCTGTGTATGTCCGCCAGCAGTTCCTTTCCTTGCTCCCTGGAAATGCAGCGTAGGGACACGCCATTTAGCCGCTTCCTATAGAGCTCGCCATCCTAGATGCAATAAGCCGTGGCCTGCCGTGCCACACGCTCCGCCTCCTCGTTCTCCGGCAAATCCCCTGCATCAGGTAGTCCTTGAGGTCTGGGATCCAACATCCCTCCTGAGGCTGCAACGCCAGGAGCAGGCGTGCTCCTGAGGCCGGGCCGCAGACCGGAGCTCCCGAGGCAGGCGGCTGACGAAGCTCCTCCCTTGGTTGCGCCGTGCCTGACAGCGGCGGCACCGCTGAGGGCTTGTGGAGTCGCTCCTCGAAGACGCCAGGTTCCTGCGGCAGCCGCCTAGACGGCCTCTTGGCAATGTCGTCAGCCTCCTAATTGGTGCCGCGAGGCACGTGCTGCAGCTCCAACCCCAGAATTGTTTCTCCATCCTGCGGACTTCAGCAAGGTAAGCTTCCATGTGCTCGTCCTTTGGCTCGTATATCTTGTTGGAGAAGTTGACAAGGAGCTGTGAATCGCCCTTGATGGTGAGGCGCTTTACCCCTAAGGCGATCGTAGCTTTCAAGCCTGCTATCAGGCCTTCGTACTCTGCTATGTTGTTGGAGACCTTCTCTCCGTGCTGGAAGCAGAGTTGCACGACATAGTAGAGTTTGTCCTAAGTGGGGGTTACGAGTACTGCGCCAGCTCCCGCGCCGTGCCGGGAGAATGCCCCATCGAAGTACATGACCCAGCCGTCCGGCGCTTCGCTTCCTGGGGAAAGTGACCGGTCTTCACCTGCCTCGAGACCCGACGCTTCTGTCCATTCTGCCACGAAATCTGCAAGTGCGGCTACCTTGATGACTCTGGTCGTACTGAATTCCAGCTGAAATGCTTGTAGTTCGATGTTCCACTCTACGAACCTTCTAGCTGAGTTGGGATCCTGAGTACCCTCTCCAAGGGGTATGCGGAGACAACCTTGATGGGATGGCCCTGGAAGTAGTGCTGCAATTTGCGCGAGGCCACCAACAGCGCGAGGAGGAGCTTTTGAGGCATGGGGTACCGCGCCCTCCCGTCCCGCAGCACTGTGCTGACGAAGTACACGGGATGCTTGACGAGATTAAGGGTGCCTGTGCAGCATGCGTCCACCAGAGGTCGGGGCGCCTCCTGAGGCGACGGAGCCCCCAGCGCTTGGTCGTCTGAAGAGGCCTCTCCTCCCCCAGGTGCACTCTCCTACTGCGGCCGTTCCTCTCCGGCAGCAGTCATGGTCCTCGCGAGGCCCACCCGTCCTTGCTCTGCCTCAGTCTGGGCGGTTGATGTGGCCCTTGCTCGGCGCTCCTCCCTGACCGCCACCAAGGCTGCGCTAGCGGAGTAGGGGGTGGCCGCAAGGTAGAGCACCAGGGGCTCCCGAGGGCATGGTGAAGGAAATATGCCCTAGAGGCAATAATAAAGTTATTATTTATTTCCTTATATCATGATAAAGGTTTATTATTCATGCTAGAATTGTATTAACCAGAAACATAATACATGTGTGAATACATAGACAAACAGAGTGTCACTAGTATGCCTCTACTAGACTAGCTCGTTAATCAAAGATGGTTATGTTTCCTAACCATGAACAAAGAGTTGTTATTTGATTAACGAGGTCACATCATTGGTTGAATGATCTGATTGACATGACCCAATATATTAGCTTAGCACCCGATCGTTTAGTATGTTGCTATTGCTTTATTCATGACTTATACATGTTCCTATGACTATGAGATTATGCAACTCCCGTTTGCCAGAGGAACACTTTGGGTACTACCAAACGTCACAACGTAACTGGGTGATTATAAAGGAGTATTACAGGTGTCTCCAATGGTAGATGTTGGGTTGGCGTATTTCGAGATTAGGATTTGTCACTCCGATCATCGGAGAGGTATCTCTGGGCCCTCTCGGTAATGCACATCACTTAAGCCTTGCAAGCATTGCAACTAATGAGTTAGTTGCGGGATGATGTATTACGGAACGAGTAAAGAGACTTGTCAGTAACGAGATTGAACTAAGTATTGGATACTGACGATCGAATCTCGGACAAGTAACATACCGATGACAAAGGGAACAACGTATGTTGTTATGCGATCTGACCGATAAAGATCTTCGTAGAATACGTAGGAGCCAATATGGGCATCCAGGGCCCGCTATTAGTTATTGACCGGAGACGTGTCTCGGTCATGTCTACATTGTTCTCGAACCGTAGGGTCCGCACGCTTAACGTTACGATGACAGTTATTATGAGTTTATGCATTTTGATGTACCGAAGGTTGTTCGGAGTCCCGGATGTGATCATGGACATGACGAGGAGTCTCGAAATGGTCGAGACATAAAGATTGATATATTGGAAGCCTATGTTTGGACATCGGAAGTGTTCCAGGTGAAATCAGGATTTTACCGGAATACCGGGTGGGTTACCGGAACCCCCCGGGAGCCAAATGGGCCATAGTGGGCCTAAGTGTAAAGGAGAAAGGGGCTGCCCTAGGTGGCCATGCGCCTCCCCCCTTCCCCTAGTCCAATTAGGACTAGGAGAGGTGGCCGCCCCCCTCTCTCTCTTTCCCCCCTTGAGGAATCCTATTCCAACTAGGATTGGGGGGGGGATCCTACTCCCGGAGGGAGTAGGACTCCCTGGCGCGCCACCCCTTGGCCGGCCAGCCCCTCCCCCTTGGCTCCTTTATATACGGGGGCATGGGAGCACCCTAGAACACACAAGTTGATCTACGGATCGTTCCTTAGCCGTGTGCGGTGACCCCTTCCACCAAATTCCACCTCGGTCATATCGTTGCAGTGCTTAGGCGAAGCCCTGCGCCGGTAACACATCAAGATCGTCACCACGCCGTCGTCCTGACGGAACTCTTCCCCGACGCTTTGCTGGATCGGAGCCCGGGGATCGTCATCGAGCTGAACGTGTGTCAAGAACTCGGAGGTGCCGGAGTAACGGTGCTGCGATCGGTCGGATAGCAAGGAGAACGTACGACTACTTCCTCTATGTTGCGTCAACGCTTCCGCTTCGGTCTACGAGGGTACGTAGACAACACTCTCCCCTCTCGTTGCTATGCGTCACCATGATCTTGCGTGTGCGTAGGAATTTTTTTTAAATTACTACGTTCCCCAACAGTGGCATCCGAGCCTAGGTTTTTATGGTTTGATGTTATTTGCACGAGTAGAACACAAGTAAGTTGTGGACGATACAAGTCATACTGCCTACCAGCATGTCATACTTTGGTTCATCGGTATTGTTGGACGAGACGATCCGGACCAACCTTACGCGTACGCTTACGCAAGACCGGTTCCCTCGACGTGCTTTGCACATAGATGGCTTGCGGAAGACTGTCTCTCCAACTTTAGTTGAACCGAGTGTGGCTACGCCCGGTCCTTGAGAAGGTTAAAACGGAGTCTATTTGACAAACTATCGTTGTGGTTTTGATGCGTAGGTAAGATGAGTTCTTGCTTAAGACCGTAGCAGCCACGTAAAACTTGCAACAACAAAGTAGAGGACGTCTAACTTGTTTTTGCAGGGCATGTTGTGATGTGATATGGTCAAGACATGATGCTAAATTTTATTGTATGAGATGATCATGTTTTGTAACCGAGTTATCGGCAACTGGCAGGAGCCATATGGTTGTCGCTTTATTGTATGCAATGCAATCGCGATGTAATGCTTTACTTTATTACTAAGCGGTAGTGATAGTCGTGGAAGCATAAGATTGGCGAGACGACAATGATGCTATGATGGAGATCAAGGTGTCGCGCCGGTGACGATGGTGATCATGACGATGCTTCAGAGATGGAGATCACAAGCACAAGATGATGATGACCATATCATATCACTTATATTGATTGCATGTGATGTTTATCTTTTTATGCATCTTATATTGCTTTGATTGACGGTAGAATTATAAGATGATCTCTCACTAAATTATCAAGAAGTGTTCTCCCTGAGTATGCACCGTTGCAAAAGTTCTTCGTGCTGAGACACCACGTGATGATCGGGTGTGATAGGCTCTACGTTCAAATACAACGGGTGCAAAACAGTTGCACACGCGGAATACTCAGGTTATACTTGACGAGCTATGCATATAAGATATGTCCTCGGAACACAGAGACCGAAAGGTCGAGCGTGAATCATATAGTAGATATGATCAACATAACGATGTTCACCATTGAAAACTACTCCATATCACGTGATGATCGGTTATGGTTTAGTTGATTTGGATCACGTGATCACTTAGAGGATTAGAGGGATGTCTATCTAAGTGGGAGTTCTTAATTAATTTGATTAACTGAACTTAAACTTATCATGAACTTAGTATCTGATAGTATCTTGCTTGTTTATGTTGATTGTAGATAGATGGCTCGTGCTGTTGTTCCGTTAAATTTTAATGCGTTCCTTGAGAAAGCAAAGTTGAAAGATGATGGTAGCAATTACACGGACTGGGTCCGTAACTTGAGGATTATCCTCATTGCTGCACAGAAGAATTACGTCCTGGAAGCACCGCTAGGTGCTAGGCCTGCTGCTAGAGCAACACCAGAAGTTATGAACGTCTGGCAGAGCAAAGCTGATGACTACTCGATAGTTCAGTGTGCCATGCTTTACGGCTTAGAACCGGGACTTCAACGACGTTTTGAACGTCATGGAGCATATGAGATGTTCCAGGAGTTGAAGTTAATATTTCAAGCAAATGCCCGGATTGAGAGATATGAAGTCTCCAATAAGTTCTATAGCTGCAAAATGGAGGAGAACAGTTCTGTCATTGAGCATATACTCAAAATGTCTGGGTATAATAATCACTTGATTCAATTGGGAGTTACTCTTCCAGATGATTGCGTCATTGACAGAATTCTCCAATGACTGCCACCAAGCTACAAGAGCTTCGTGATGAACTATAATATGCAAGGGATGACCAAGACTATTCCCGAGCTCTTCGCAATGCTAAAAGCTGCGGAGGTAGAAATCAAGAAGGAGCATCAAGTGTTGATGGTTAACAAAACCACTAGTTTCAAGAAAAAGGGCAAAGGGAAGAAAAAGGGGAACTTCAAGAAGAACGGCAAGTGAGTTGCTGCTCAAGAGAATAAACTCAAATCTGGACCTAAGCCTGAAACTGAGTGCTTCTATTGCAAGCAGACTGGTCACTGGAAGCGGAACTGCCCCAAGTATTTGGCGGATAAGAAGGATGGCAAGGTGAACAAAGGTATATGTGATATACATGTTATTGATGTGTACCTTACTAATGTTCGCAGTAGCACCTGGGTATTTGATACTGGTTCTGTTGCTAATATTTGCAACTCAAAACAGGGACTACAGAATAAGCGGACACTAGCAAAGGACGAGGTGACGATGCGCGTGGGAAATGGTTCCAAAGTCGATGTGATCGCAGTCGGCACGCTACCTCTACATCTACCTTCGGGATTAGTATTAGACCTAAATATTTGTTATTTGGTGCCAGCGTTGAGCATGAACATTATATCTGGATCTTGTTTGATGCAAGACGGTTATTCATTTAAATCAGAGAATAATGGTTGTTCTATTTATATGAGTAATATCTTTTATGGTCATGCACCCTTGAAGAGTGGTCTATTTTTGATGAATCTGATAGTAGTGATACACATATTCATAATGTTGAAGCCAAAAGATGCAGAGTTGATAATGATAGTACAACTTATTTGTGGCACTGCCGTTTATGTCATATCGGTATAAAGCGCATGAAGAAACTCCATACTGATGGACTTTTGGAGTCACTTGATTATGAATCACTTGGCACTTGCGAACCGTGCCTCATGGGCAAGACGACTAAAACACCGTTCTCCGGAACTATGGAGAGAGCAACAGATTTGTTGGAAATCATACATACGGATGTATGTGGTCCGATGAATGTTGAGGCTCGTGGCGGATATCGTTATTTTCTCACCTTCACAGATGATTTGAGCAGATATGGGTATATCTACTTAATGAAACACAAGTCTGAAACGTTTGAAAAGTTCAAAGAATTTCAGAGTGAAGTTGAAAATCATCGTAACAAGAAAATAAAGTTTCTACGATCTGATCGTGGAGGAGAATATTTGAGTTACGAGTTTGGTGTACATTTGAAGAATTGTGGAATAGTTTCGCAACTCACGCCACCCGGAACACCACAGCGTAATGGTGTGTCCGAACGTCGTAATCGTACTTTACTAGATATGGTGCGATCTATGATGTCTCTTACTGATTTACCGCTATCCTTTTGGGGATACGCTCTAGAGACAGCCGCATTCACGTTAAATAGGGCACCATCTAAATCCGTTGAGACGACGCCTTATGAACTATGGTTTGGCAAGAAACCAAAGTTGTCGTTTCTTAAAGTTTGGGGCTGCGATGCTTATGTGAAAAAGCTTCAACCTGATAAGCTTGAACCCAAATCGGAGAAATGTGTCTTCATAGGATATCCAAAGGAAACTGTTGGATACACCTTCTATCACAGATCTGAAGGCAAGACTTTTGTTGCTAAGTTCGGAAACTTTCTAGAGAAAGAGTTTCTTTCGAAAGAAGTGAGTGGGAGGAAAGTAGAACTTGACGAGGTAACTGTACCTACTCCTTTATTGAGAAGTAGTACATCACAGAAAACTGTTTCTGTGACACCTACACCAATGAATGAGGAAGCTAATGATGATGATCATGAAACTTTAGATCAAGATACTATTGAACCTCGTAGATCAACCAGAGTGAGATCCGCACCAGAGTGGTACGGTAATCCTATTCCGGAAGTCATGTTACTAGACCATGATGAACCTACGAACTATGAAGAAGCAATGGTGAGCCCAGATTCCGCAAAGTGGCTTGAAGCCATGAAATCTGAGATGGGATCCATGTATGAGAACAAAGTATGGACTTTGGTTGACTTGCCTGATGATCGGCAAGCAATTGAGAACAAATGGATATTTAAGAAGAAGACTGACGCTGATGGTAATGTTACTGTCTACAAAGCTCGACTTGTCGCAAAAGGTTTTCGACAAGTTCAAGGGATTGACTACGATGAGACTTTCTCACCCGTAGCGATGCTTAAGTCTGTCCGAATCATGTTAGCAATTGCCGCATTTTATGATTATGAAATTTGGCAGATGGATGTCAAAACTGCATTCCTGAATGGATTTCTGGAAGAACAGTTGTATATGATGCAACCGGAAGGTTTTTTCGATCCAAAGGGAGCTAACAAAGTGTGCAAGCTCCAGCGATCCATTTATGGACTGGTGCAAGCCTCTCGGAGTTGGAATAAATGCTTTGATAGTGTGATCAAAGCATTTGGTTTTATACAGACTTTCGGAGAAGCCTGTATTTATAAGAAAGTGAGTGGGAGCTCTGTAGCATTTCTAATATTATATGTGGATGACATATTACTGATTGGAAATGATATAGAATTTCTGGATAGCATAAAGGGATACTTGAATAAAAGTTTTTCAATGAAAGACCTCGGGGAAGCTGCTTACATATTAGGCATAAAGATCTATAGAGATAGATCAAGACGCTTCATTAGACTTTCACAAAGCACATACCTTGACAAGATTTTGAAAAAGTTCAAAATGGATCAAGCAAAGAAAGGGTTCTTGCCTGTGTTACAAGGTGTGAGATTGAGTAAGACTCAAAGCCCGACCACTGCAGAAGATAGAGAGAAAATGAAAGATGTTCCCTATGCTTCAGCCATAGGCTCTATCATGTATGCAATGCTGTGTACCAGACCTGATGTATGCCTTGCTATAAGTTTAGCAGGGAGGTACCAAAGTAATCCAGGAGTGGATCACTGGACAGCGGTCAAGAACATCCTGAAATACCTGAAAAGGACTAAGGATATGTTTCTCATATATGGAGGTGACAAAGAGCTCACCGTAAGAGGTTACGTTGATGCAAGCTTTGACACTGATCCGGACGATTCTAAATCGCAAACTGGATACGTGTTTACATTAAACGGTGGAGCTGTCAGTTGGTGCAGTTCTAAACAAAACGTCGTAGCGGGATCTACATGTGAAGCGGAGTACATAGCTGCTTCGGTAGCAGCAAACGAAGGAGTCTGGATGAAGGAGTTCATATCCGATCTAGGTGTCATACCTAGTGCATCAGGTCCAATGAAAATCTTTTGTGACAATACTGGTGCAATTGCCTTGGCAAAGGAATCCAGATTTTACAAAAGGACCAAACACATCAAGAGACGCTTCAACTCCATCCGGGATCTAGTCCAGGTGGGAGACATAGAGATTTGCAAGATACATACGGATCTGAATGTTGCAGACCCGTTGACTAAGCCTCTTCCACGAGCAAAACATGATCAGCACCAAGACTCCATGGGTGTTAGGATCATTACAGTATAATCTAGATTATTGACTCTAGTGCAAGTGGGAGACTGAAGGAAATATGCCCTAGAGGCAATAATAAAGTTATTATTTATTTCCTTATATCATGATAAAGGTTTATTATTCATGCTAGAATTGTATTAACCGGAAACATAATACATGTGTGAATACATAGACAAACAGAGTGTCACTAGTATGCCTCTACTAGACTAGCTCGTTAATCAAAGATGGTTATGTTTCCTAACCATGAACAAAGAGTTGTTATTTGATTAACGAGGTCACATCATCGGTTGAATGATCTGATTGACATGACCCATTATATTAGCTTAGCACCCGATCGTTTAGTATGTTGCTATTGCTTTATTCATGACTTATACATGTTCCTGTGACTATGAGATTATGCAACTCCCGTTTGCCAGAGGAACACTTTGGGTACTACCAAACGTCACAACGTAACTGGGTGATTATAAAGGAGTATTACAGGTGTCTCCAATGGTAGATGTTGGGTTGGCGTATTTCGAGATTAGGATTTGTCACTCCGATCGTCGGAGAGGTATCTCTGGGCCCTCTCGGTAATGCACATCACTTAAGCCTTGCAAGCATTGCAACTAATGAGTTAGTTGCGGGATGATGTATTACGGAACGAGTAAAGAGACTTGTCGGTAACGAGATTGAACTAAGTATTGGATACTGACGATCGAATCTCGGACAAGTAACATACCGATGACAAAGGGAACAACGTATGTTGTTATGCGGTCTGACCGATAAAGATCTTCGTATACTATGTAGGAGCCAATATGGGCATCCAGGTCCCGCTATTGGTTATTGACCGGAGATGTGTCTCGGTCATGTCTACATTGTTCTCGAACCGTAGGGTCCGCACGCTTAACGTTACGATGACAGTTATTATGAGTTTATGCATTTTGATGTACCGAAGGTTGTTCGGAGTCCCGGATGTGATCACGGACATGACGAGGAGTCTCGAAATGGTCGAGACATAAAGATTGATATATTGGAAGCCTATGTTTGGACATCGGAAGTGTTCCAGGTGAAATCAGGATTTTACCGGAATACCGGGTGGGTTACCGGAACCCCCCGGGAGCCAAATGGGCCATAGTGGGCCTAAGTGGAAAGGAGAAAGGGGCTGCCCTAGGTGGCCGCGCGCCTCCCCCTTCCCCTAGTCCTATTAGGACTAGGAGAGGTGGCCGGCCCCCTCTCTCTCTTTCCCCCCTTGAGGAATCCTATTCCATCTAGGATTGGGGGGGAATCCTACTCCCGGAGGGAGTAGGACTCCCTGGCGCGCCACCCGTTGGCCGGCCAGCCCCTCCCCCTTGGCTCCTTTATATACGGGGGCAGGGGAGCACCCTAGAACACACAAGTTGATCTACGGATCGTTCCTTAGCCGTGTGCGGTGCCCCCTTCCACCAAATTCCACCTCGGTCATATCGTTGCAGTGCTTAGGCGAAGCCCTGCGCTGGTAACACATCAAGATCGTCACCACGCCGTCGTGCTGACGGAACTCTTCAGTCCATTCGAAGGGGCCCTTCTTCTTCATCAGCTTGAAGAAGGGCAGCGCTCGCTCCCCCAGCTTGGAGATGAAGCGCCCCAACGCAGTCACGTGCCCAGTGAGCTTTTGCGTTTCCCTGAGGGTCATTGGCGGGCTCATGTCCTCGACCGCCTTGACCTTCTCCGGGTTGGCCTCGATGCCCCTATGAGACACGATGAAACCCAGGAGCTTGCCTGAGGTGACTCTGAACACACACTTCTCCGGGTTGAGTCGTAGATCCACTTCATTGAGGCTCGCAAAGGTTTCCTCCGGGTCTTTTATCAGGGTCTTTGCCTCCCGAGACTTCACCACGATGTCATCGACATAAGCCTCAGCGTTCCTCCCGAGCTGCCGGCCTAAGGCGATGTGCATCAGTCGCTGAAAGGTTGCGTCTCTGTTGCGCAACCCAAATGGCATGCACGTATAGCAGTACACCCCTCACGGGGTTAGGAAGGCTGTCTTCTCCACGTCTTCCTCCGCCATCTTGATCTGATGATAGCCCGAGAAGGCATCCAGGAAGCACAACAAGTCACGTTCTGCGGTGGAGTCGACTATCTGGTCAATGTGGGGGAGCGGAAATGGGTCCTGCGGGCAGGCTTTGTTGAGGTTGGTGAAGTCGACACACATGCGCTCCTTCCCCCGCTTCTTTGGCACGACAACAGGATTAGCCAGCCAATCAGTGTAGCGGACCTCGCGGATAACACCTGCCGCTTCCAGTTTCCGCGACTTTTGAACGATGAAAGCCTGCTTCTTAGTGGACTGCCTCCTTGCCTTCTACTTTACGGGGCGTACGTTGGGGACTCCTGCTAACTGATCAGGTTCCCATGCGAACACCTTCTTGTTCACGCGCAGGAATCCGATCAGGGCCTTCTCCTGCTCGGGCTCGAGATTGGCTCCTATGGTGAAGGTGGCGCCGGTGGACCCGTCCTCGTCGACCGGTACGTGCTTGGTTTCCACCTTGTCCTGGGTGAAGAGGTGCTTCTTTTTAGCTGGCACAACCCCCTTGGGCTCGAGGGCATCGGTGGTGGCGGGCTGCGCCACCGCGGTCGCCCTGAAGGCGAGCCGGAGCACCTGCAGCGCATCCCTTGTATCCCCTGGCACGGTAAGGACGCCGCTGCTCCCGGGCATCTTCATGAGGTTGTACGCCGGGTGAGTTGCCGCCATGAACCGGGCCAAGCCCGGGTAGCCGAGGATGGTGTTGTACAGGAGGGCGATGGGGGCGATGTCGAAGTCGATCAGCTCCGTGCGGAAGTTGTCGTAGGTGCCGAAGGTCACTGCGAGGCGGATCTGCCCCAAGGAAGCGGTGGAGCCGGCTCCGACGCTTGTGAAGGGCCTGCTGGGCTGGAGCCGCTCCGGTGGTACGTGCAGGAGGCTGAAGGCCTCCACCGAGAGCACGTTGAGGCCGGCGCCACCGTCGATGAGGGTCTTGGTGACGGCCACTTGGCATATGGTGGGGGTGCACAACATCGGGAGTGCGCCCGAGTCGGAGGAGTTGAAGGGGTGGTCTCCTGAGTTGAAAGTCAGGTCGGCCTCGGGCGCCGCCCAGCCCGGGGGAGCTTCCTGACGCTTGGAGGCGGCGCTGATCTGGCGGGTGAACAGCTTGACATGGTGGCTCGAGGGCGGTGCTTGGGAGCCACCCAGGAGGGCCGCGACGACGAGCGGTGCTGGCGCGGCGAAACGGGCAAGGAAGAGGCTGCGTAGCTCTTCCCAAGAGGTCACGGAAGCCGCCGGTAGGTGGAAGAGCCACATGCGCGGGACACCGGTGAGGGCCACGGGTAACTAGTTGGCCATCACCCAGTCGTCGCCCCTGGCTCCGAGGACGGCCTCCTCGTACGCCAGTAGGAAAACCAGCGGGTCTGCCATGCCGTTGTAGCGCGGCGGCATCTCGAGCTTGAACTTGTGTGGCCATTGCACCTGTCGCAAGGTGGGGGCCAAGGCCGGTAGCCCCCTGGCCCCTGCGCTGGCGTCTGCTGCCGGGGCCGGCGGCGCGTTGTCCGCCAAGGGGGCGGAACACGGTGTTGGTGGAGAGCGGGTCATCGGAATGAAAAATTCCGGCGCACCCCTACCTGGCGCATGAAATGTCGGATTTCGGGTTCCGGCAGACCCTTGAGGTTCGAACACTGGGGTGCGCGCGAAGATCTCTCCCCTACCGATCTACGTCCGATCCTCTCGTGCGAACTAAGATGAAAATGATGGACAACACAAGGGACATGAGGTTTATACTGGTTCGGGCCACCGTTGTGGTGTAATACCCTACCCCAGTTTGTGGTGTGGTGGATTGCCTCTGGGGCTGATGATGAACAGTACAGAGGAAGAACAGCCTCGCGAGGGGTGTTCTTTAGCTGGGGCTATGTGTTCTACTTTGCCTCTCTTCTTGGGCTCTACGAGATCTCTTGCTCGATCTTCCTCCCCCCTACTCTGTGGTGGCTAGCTCTATTTGTAGAGGCGCTGGGCCTCTCCCCAAATAATTGAGCGGGAAGGGCACCAACAATTGGCCATTTTGAAGGGGAACATCTAGTACAAGTTATCCTGACCAAAGGTGGTCTTCGGCTGCCAAAAGCACTGGTGGTGACGCCGTCTTGGGCTCCATGTTGACCTCCGTCTGGCCGTCTGGCTGGTCTTGGTCTCGTTGCACCAGAATGGTAACCTTTGCCTGATGCCTTGGCCTGTGCTTGCCCCCTTTGCACCAAAGGGGAAACAAGGACTCTGTGCAGGCCGGTGCCCGCCTGGCGCCCGCCTGGCCTTGATTGTCATGGCTTGCGTCACGAAATCCTCGCGAGGTACCCTTGCATTGATCTCTCCACCTCCTCGCGAGCCTGCCTGAGGAGGCCGCTCTTGAGGAAGCTTCCCGTCGTCCGCCCCGCGAGGCTTGGCCCCTCGTGAGGGTCTTGAGCTTGAGCTGATGAAGATGGGCCGCACTGGGCCCCCACTTGAACCACGCCGCAGGCCGCAGGAAGGCAAGTCTGGGGACCCCCGTTCCCAGAATGCCGACACACACTCAGGGGGGCTCCGTGGCAAGTTCAGTCACAGGGCGCTAACACTGACAAATGTACGGGCAACCAACTTCAACTAGCTAATATGGCTAATCAAGTTAACACATACGAAAAAGAACACATACTGGTCTGGACATGAAAAATAAACTTGCAAAGGTTGGCAAAAGAATCAAGAGTTATGTCGGGGGAAAACGCAGAGCCTTCATGCAGCACGTGGCAACAGGCAGCACCCATGTACCTGCCATCGACGTCATACACAGGTGAGTCCATAAAAAGTGAACGTGCGGACGGTGAATTAGCAGAAGGAGCATAGTTGACAACTGTAGTTGCCATGACTAGACAACTACAATTGCCATGAATTAATAACTGCAGTTGTCATCCCTAGACAACTGTTGTTGCCCTCCCTGGACAACTGTAGTTGCCATGGAGGAACAACTGCAGTTGCCATGCCAGGACAAATGCAGTTGCCATGCCAGCACAAACTGAAGTTGCCATGTATTGACCAACTACTATGATGCTTACAGGTTATTACGGTGGTGGTACCCCGACAAACATCTTGTGGCAAGCTTCATAGATTGCAGATAGAGACGTCAATTCGGTGTGACAGACCACACAAGATGGGCACATGCAGCACAACAAGGTAAGGAAAAAATTGAACCAGAAAAGAGCACTACATTGGTTTTTGTGGCAAATAGCACGTGACGAAAAAGAAGATTTGTATCAGTGATGGTGGACGAAATCAAGCATAAAACGCTAACAAGTGGTTGTGTGTAATGAGTCATATATTGTCTTCGGAAATTTGCCAACTGCTAGAAGCATGTGTGCAGCACTAATGGTTGATCGCATTTGCCTAGTGAGCTCAAGCCTAGAATGCAAAGTTTTGATGCTAGAACACACTGGTTGCCATGTATTGGTAGCAGTATTTGCCATGTATGCAGGACTGCAGCTGCCATTCATATAGAATCCAAGTTTTCGTACTAAAAAGGAGCTAGTTGTCGTGCATTGGCAAACAATAGTTGCCATGTTTGTTGGACTGTAGCTGCCATGACTGGACAACTACAGTTGCCATGCATGTCCACATGCAGATTCACGGCTTGCTGTTTGAATGATGTCATGCCAAATCACTTGAAGTTGATGTGATCCGTTACAATAAACATGTTATTCAAGCAAAATCTTACGCTCGTACCTGTTTTTTCTATTACAGGGCCTACAACTACAGTGAACAACGGCGCGGGGACATCTACTACGGGGAGCTCTGAGCGCACGGAAGACGCGTTCCACCAGCCAGCCAACAATCATGCCGCAAACAATGCTGAGTAAGAGTCGGAAATGGCAATCATTCCAGCAATGCCGACAGGCACCCCTTTGAACACAAGCACTGGCAACACTCAAGTAGATGAAACTGCCGCCGATACTGAAGTGAATGATGAAACTGATGACGAAGCACAAGGGGATGAAGATCGTGGGCAAGCGGAGATCATGGTACCTCAGCCACCGTACGTTGGGCAGAGATTTGAATCGTTCGCAGAAGCAAAGGAATTCTACCAGACATATGCAAAGTTCCACGGGTTTGCGGTCAACACCGAATACCATAGGAAAATTAAGAAAACTAACGAGTACGGCAGAGGTGAGATGAGGTGCCACAAGGCACGAAGGAAGAAGAAGGGGAAAAGTGTTGCGCCTGTCGTTCCGGAACGAAAGAGAGGTATCATTCTCAAGACCGAATGCCCTGTCCGGTGTAAGCTAACCGTAGATGCAGCACAGTGGGTGGTCACTGAATATTTTGATGAGCAGAACTACAAACTCATAAAGAAGTTCGACCTGGTAAAACTTCTGACCGCCCACAGAGGATTCACCCCCCTCGAGAAGAAATTCATAAAGCTGCTACATGATTGTAACGTCGGTCCATCAAGAATGGTCCAGATACTATCACTCATCCACAACAAAAAAGGGACTATGAGTAGCATGCCCTACATACTTGCCGACGTCACAAACCTAAAGGCAAAGTACCGTAGAGAGAGCAAGTTGGCAGACATAGATGCCACAATGGCCTACTTCGATGAGAAAGCGAAGGAAGATCCAGATTTCTTCTACATGATAAGGTTGGACGATGAGGACCGTGTCAGGAACATGTATTGGGTGGATGGTGCTGCAAGGAGAGCCTACAAACATTTCCGAGATTGCATTTCATTTGACGCGACATATCTCACTAATATGTATAAGATGCCATGCGCTCCATTCATAGGAATAAATAACCACAATCAGTCATTGCAGTTCGGATGCGGGCTCGTTCGGAACGAAGACATGGATGGGTACGTTTGGCTGTTCAAGACCTTCTTGGAGTGCATGGATGGACTTGCTCCGATGAACATAATAACATACCAGGATTTTAGCATGCGTGCAGGCATAGAGGAGGTCTTTCCGTTGGCAGTGCACAGGCACTGCAGGTGGCACATTATAAAGAAGGCTGAGGAGACGCTAGGACCGTTCTTTGCTGACCGTCCAGAGCAGCACAAGGCATTCGAGCTGTGCGTGGACCACAGCTTGACGGTGGAGGAGTTTGAAAGGAGCTGGATGGCCATGATTGAAACATATCAAGTCCTAGACAATGAGACTCTTGCTAGCCTGTGGGAGAAGCGAATGTACTGGGTGTCGGACTACTTCATGCAGTGCTTCTTCCCGTTTCTGCAGACTACGCAGCGCAGCGAGGGGTTCAATGCTGTTTTGAAGTGGTAAGTGAGCCCTGGCAACTCATTTCTACAGTTTGCCAAGCAGTACACAGCTTTGCAACAAAAACTACTGGGATCTGAGCTACAGCAAGAAGCGAACACCGCGCTAAAGCAGCCAAAATTGCTAACGTATTTACCGATGGAGAGGCAAATGAGCAAGATATACATCAACAAGATCTTTAACAAGTAAGTCAGTTGCATTAGAGTCTTATTTGCACAAAGCACGAAGGCAGTAGGTGCCATATAGAATGCAATGCAGTTGCCATGATATGTGGTTGCCATGTTTAATGAAATACTGTTTGCCATGCTTACTCAGCTGCAGTTGCCATGTTCAATGGAAATTCTGTTTGCCATGCTTACCCGGATGCAGCTTCCATGTTCAATGAAATGCAGTTGCCATGTTTAATGCACTGTACTTCCATTGGGCATGTTGGTATGCAAATGCCAATGTCAACTGAAAAATGTTATGTTGTTTCCATATCTACTAATGCAATTGCCATGTTTACTAAAATGCTACTGCCATGTTTGCTGAAATGCAATTGCCATGTTTACTCAACTGTAGTTGCCATGTTTAATAAAATGCAGTTTCCATGTTTTATGCAATGTGCTTCCATTGGGAATGTTGGTGTAGAAATGATGATGGCCAGTTGAAAATGTTATGTAGTTGCCATGTTTAATGTACTGCAGTTGCCATGTCTAATGTACTACAGTTGCCCTGTCTAATGTACTACAGTTGCCATGTCTTATGTACTATATTTGCCATGTTCAAGGTACTATATTTTCCATGTTCAAGGTACTATATTTGCCATGTTCAATGTACTATATTTTCCATGTTCAAACAAAATGTATTTCTATTTCCATGGCAACATAAGGTGCTACAAAAAAAGAGCGCACGATAGTTTAACAGAAAACACACAAAACTTGCAGATTCCAGGAAGAAATAAAGCGTGCCAGCATGTTCACGGCTTTTCCAGGTGGACGAACATACGTTCAAGGTGTGTTCTATTTTGGGAATGTCAGATTTAGAACCTGAAGACCCGGACAAAGGAAGGAACTACTTCGTGAAAGCCTCGATCGGCCAAGGCGAATACTACTACCAATGCTGCAAGTTTGAATGGGACGGCATTGTGTGCTGTGACATACTAAATATAATGGACATGAACACTCTGACACGGATGCCCCGCCAT
Source organism: Aegilops umbellulata (assembly GCA_032464435.1). Lineage (NCBI taxonomy): Eukaryota > Viridiplantae > Streptophyta > Magnoliopsida > Poales > Poaceae > Aegilops > Aegilops umbellulata. The sequence continues at coordinate 161,337,723 of CP136058.1, read as the reverse complement.
TTCATAAGGCAGCGATGGACTTGGGACGCTGATGACGCGTTGACTCCACAGACAACAAACGCAGTTCTGGCTGTCCATGACGAGAGACCTGAGTCAACCATGGAAGCCGTGAGGCACGTTGTGCTGACAAAGAACTATGTTGAGCTAATTGATGAAGCGTGCAAGAGTGATGAGACAGCGAGAGTCGCAGAAAAACACAGGAAGGCCCTGAAAATAGAGCTTGATGAGATCAAGAAGAGGAAAGCTGAGGAAGCCTTACACAGGCCCCCCCGCATAAAAAGTGTGCCTTCATCCACGGGGCCATCATCTGAAAACTCGGAGATAGGATCTGGAACAGCAAGCACACAAACCCAGGTCAGGAACCCGCCTCGTTCCATCACAAAGGGGCATCCAAAAGAGATAAGGTACAAATCGGGATTGGAGGTTCAAGCAAAACACAAGAAAACAAAGAAAGGGACGGGCAATCCGTAAGCAAAATTGGGGCGCTGTGACATGGTCCTTGGGGACATTTTGTTTTGTAACCTAGATGTTGTGAATTTTTTCTAGAAATGGGAGACTGACTCTTGAGGGGCATCAGAAGTTGCAGGAAAATACATTGAATGGGTAACTGTAGTTGCCATATTGTGTGTACTTGATCTGCCATGTTAGATGTGTTTAATGTGCCATGCTATTTTGTACTAAATATGCCATGATATTTTATACTGAATCTATCATGGTAAATATACTGGGTCTGCCATGTTAATTATACTCAATCCTTCATGTCAAGTATACTGGATCTGCCATCTTGTTTATGTTGAATCTGTCGTGTTCTTTGTACTGAATCTGCCCTGTTAGCTGTACTGAAAAATGCCATGTTATTTGTAATGACTCTACATCACATATATTTTCATGATAATTCGACACGCTTTAGTCACACATGTTGTGTTGTATGCAATCTATTGGAAACAAAGTTGAAAAAGCATAACGTGCATCAACCGCAGAAAAGGTTACGGCTACATGATCAAAACTACCATGGTAGCCAGTGTAGTTAGCAATGAAAAAGAAGAAGCAAAACAGCCAAATGAAAAACGACGATGACTTTTAATAACCATGTCTGATGAATTGCAATTGCCATATTTTAGAACATAGTGCACGCATTCGAAGCAGCAACCTGGTGGTGCAAATGATGAAACCACACTAATAATGATAAACATAAAACGTATCTACTATCACGCCTGAAATAGGTTCACATCCACACAAAATATTACAGAAAATATTCAAATGTCACTCACGAACCACCACTGCGTAATAGGCTACTCGGGGTTGCAGTCATATCATAGCACACGGACATAGTTTTTGAGAAGAACAAAAGGTAGTACCTTACATTCCTCGGCAACAGAATGTAAGGTATGCGTCCGGTGTGTAACGCCACGTGATCACTTGTACTTCTTGATGACTTTCTTGACAGCTTCCTCCACGAACTCGCGTGCTCCGGACCGCTTGTTGAAATCTTCATTCATCAACCAGTTCCATGTGTAAAATTTCCGGAGCTCAAGGACCGTTGCAGCTGTGACAGCGGGAACAAGTCAACCTTCCCACTTTGCAAGGTATTCCAACGTGTGAAAGCCACAGGCCATCCTACACAAGAAAAAGAGTCAGGTGAACGCGCAAAAAGGACATACATAGCAATGATAAACTTCAATTCAGATGTAACAACAAAGAGGGGTGGGATTGATGTAAATGGCAGATGAAGGGGGGTAGGAAATTATGTGTTCCCTTAATTCGTAGTCGCCACGTACTCAATCGGGAAATGTCTGATCTGGACCTTTGAGTTTTCATAATGACGGTTCCATGTCTCTTTGACGTCGTTGATGAAGAATTCATCATGCGAAGTAAGGTCTGCATCGGCTGCCGAACGCATTGAATCAAGCACCTCAAAGCGTTGGTTCTTCAGGTCACGAAAGATCGTGTAGTGGTGACCACACTTGTCGTGTGGGTCGTGTGGTGCAAGCTCCTAGAACATGGGGAACAGGACCTGCATGTAAAAGTGAAGGAAATGAGAAGCAAAGTTCACATGAAGAACAGCAGAGGGACAAAAAAAGTAGAATCACGTAGAATGTTTAGTTATAGTGGGTAGTTGAAAGAAAGTTGTCGTCCATGTATGAACAAAATTTGCCATGTATTTTACTTTGAAGTTGCCACATAGTTTGCACGGGATGCAAAAATCAAAAAGTCAGTCTGCACGGCAGCTGATGCCGCATGAAACATCTGCCAGATAAACAGAGTGCAGATAATGGCAAAAAACCATACCATGTGAAAAAAAAGTGCAAACAGGGAAGGAGTACTCACATATTTCTTAAGTGTGAGCTTGAATTGACCGTGTTGAGCAAAATTCTTCCTCAGGATTTTGTGGTGGAAGTCACAATCCCATATTTTGCAGGTCACACTATAATGCATGATTGTTTTGTCAGGAGACATATCCATATGCTTGTTGATGTAGTCAATCCCGCATGCAACTACATTTGTCGACATTTTACTGTTTGGCCTCACGGACTCGGCAAGATCACCCAGGTCAACGTACGTCGCTTCACATTGAATGACCTTGGTTCTGTCCAAACATGAGCTGTATGAAAATGATATAACATGAAAGAATCATGTCTACTAAGTGAAAAAGGAAGAACTAAAACGTAAGCCAATCATATATAGAAAGTAGAAAAAAATATGAATGGTAGAAAGAGCAAAGCAAAATGTGGTCATTATGCTTTCAGCTCCTTCATGTGCTTGTTGATGGCCCTCGCATTTCCAAATCGCTTGACAATATTGTACAACTGGGTCTGTTCCTTTGTGGCCCTGACTTCGGGCTCGTAGTCTTCCGCGGGAGGTGGGTGAACTACCCTCTACTGCCTCACAGAACCAGGGGTGGCACTCCTAATTGTATCCTCAAATACGGTATCTGCAGGCACATTGGAACTTGATTGCCCCTGAACTCGTGACAACCTCCTCCGCAATGCTGCCTCCTCGATCCTGCGGTAAGGTTCATCAAGTGACGGTGAAATCTCCTCAGGGGTGCCTGCAAGGATCAAAAAAGTGGGTTAGGATACCTGGAAAACAAAACAAACGGAATGTGAAAAGATAGGGTGCATGATGTGAAATGTAGGTACAAAAAGTAAGGAGTTGCCATGTGGAGGCAAATCCAGTTGCCATGTGTAGTGCACTGTAGTTGCCATGTGACAGCAACTACAGTTGCCATGTTGTGTCAACTCCAGTTGCCATGTGCTTGTTGAATGGAAAATGCAGCATGGAAACAAAAATACAGGTGACATGGTGCAGCAAATCCAGTTGCCATGTGTATTGCACTGTAGTTGCCATGTGACAACAACTACAGTTGCCATGTTGAATCAACTTCAGTTGCCATGTGATTGCCGAATGTAAAATGCAACATGGCAACAAAAAAATGTAGGTGACATTGTGCAGCAAATCCACTTGCCATGTCATCACATAACAGTTGCCATCACAAGTGAGAACCCCAAAAAAATGCTTGGGACAAAAGTCAGACTACATAGAAGTATACAAGAAAATAATAAGCACATAAGAAATGTACCTTGGACGATCGGCTCTGCGAACTTGACCGCCTTCCTGCCCTCGACCATTGGTTGCGCCAACATTGCGGGCATGCCTCCCGGCAAAGCAAAGGCAACTGGCATAGGATCTGGCACCACTGGTTGATCTTGACTGATGCCAAGGCTGAGCTCAGTGGGGTGTAGGCCATTGGGTGCCTCTCATGCCTATTGGCCGGACCGCGAACAACTTGCGGGGCAGAATCCAAGGGTGAAAGATCAACAAACATATCTGAATCGGTCGCTACAGAATGATCGGGCTTATTTGTAGGGCGGGGCGTGTTGTCAGCGGTATCAGCCGCAGCTTCCTTGACAATCTTCTTGTTTGGGCTGTAGGGGACACCAAAATTGACTGGGAGCCTGGAAGTGCGCAGATTTAAGCTGGGGATTTCCACTGCGGGTAAAGGCGCAGTCTGCTCCGGGCGTTCACCTGCGTCACTCGTGCCCGGCTTGACACCTACATCAGTTGTGCTCCGGTCTGCCGGTTTCTCCATCACATTGTTTTTGGCAGGTGGCGGGAACAGTGTGGACGCAGGAACATAACCAGACTCATCTCTGCTGCTCCTAGCTATAGCTGGTGCGTTGGGCATGTCTGTTGATTGCTTGCGGGGGCTACGACGCCTCGGTGGAAGACCAGAACGCGAAACAGTCGCCTTAGCAGTATCTGCACCGATAGGAGATGGAGCTGTTGTGCCAAGACTCTCACCTGTAGATGGCATATCATTATGAACTGCCGCCTCAGCCACTTCTGTCGTGGACACAGGAGTGCCACCACGCACCCGCTTGGAATCAGTGTCAGATGAGCGGGAATCTTCCTTGCTTAGGTTGGTCTCGGGAGCGTCCACTTCAACGCTTGCTGATGGGGTGGCATGGCTCACAGCAGCATCCTTCATTGCCAGAAGAGTTGGCAATATTTCAGCTATCCTGGCAGATACCGCCTCGTCACTCCCCGATGTACGGATGCCTCTTGTTCTAACATGCACATCTGCAACCGGCGGAGATAGTCGGCCACTTGCGTCAGAGTTAGTGGGAATAGTTGACGGTGCAGCAACAGTTTTGTCGACTTGCGCCTCATGAACATCTGAATTGCCCCCTGTTGACAACTTTGAATGAAGGCGTTCGAGTGGGTCCCTAATGATATGCTTGGCCCCGCGTGTAGTAGTCTTCTTCACCCTGCAAAAAAGAAAGCACATGAAAAAGGTATTAAAAAATGAACAAAAAATATTTGCCATGTATAAATCTAAAAAATGAAAAATAGGTGGAAAAGCTGGTAGTTGCCATGTATGGGGAATATGAGTTGCCATGTGGCATAGTTAGCAGTTGCCATGCAAATCCAGCAAGAGTTGCCATGCAAATCCAGCAAGAGTTGCCATGCTAGCCAACTTGAAGAATGATAAAAATGTGTGATCTGCCAGGAATGCAATTTCAAAACTAGGTATGGGATGAGCACGCAAGCCAATGGAAAGATGGCAGTTGCCATGTAGGTACAATAAGAGTTGCCATTTGGCCTAGATAGCAGTTGACATGTAAAAAACAAGCAGGAGTTGCCATGCAGTTAAAAAGGAAGGAAATCATTTGAAAAACAGCAGTTGCCATGTGGGGATGATGACAGAAGCCCATGTGGCAAGTTGAACGGATGCATTGAAAAATAAAAAATATAGCACTATGTCAATGAAAGAACATGGAAAACCTACTTCTTGACTGGCTTTCTCAGGTCTGGCAACACGACAGGCTCCCCGGTGTTGGACGTCATCGTACGAGGAGATGACCTGGTGGAAGGGGTGTCACCAGCAATGGGGGCACCTTTGTTCAACCGAGCAGAAACACGGGTTGGCGTTGGTGCCTGTTTCTTCGTAACTGCTCGTCCACCAGTTGTCGCCTCACTGCACGTATAAGATGGAGGAAAAAAAAGGTGGCAATTGTCAGACAGCAAGCTCGTTGCCGCGCTTAGCAAAAACAAATGCAAAAAGGGATCAGTCTGTTCCAAAAATATAGACAAAACAAAAAACTAAAATTAAAGTCGAACCTCCTCCTAGCAGCTACGGGATCGGTCCTAGACCTCTTGTCAGGAGAACCCTGCCCAACATCCTCTGGAGCCCTCCCCCTCTTTGATGGCAACACCCCCTCGCCTCTCGCAGCCATATGTACTTTGACTTTCTCCGGTGGGGGGACATCTGGTGCATCCTTGCCATTCTTACCACCTGCACGAACTTCAACATGTTCATCATCATTGGTGTCCTGTTGCATGTTCTCCATGTCGTCTTCGTCATCCTTGCTGAGACCAGCGTCTCCATCTAGTTCATCTTGTGTGTCAGCAAGCTCTTGGGAACTGTTGTAGTCATACCAGCCACGGCAACCAGTTGGCCGATGTGTCCGTTCTGGGACAAATGTAGTGAACTGCCTCGCAACCGCGTCGCTGTCAGAGCCATTAAGGGACGTCCACCCCTCAACCAACTTGCCGAGCAAGCCGGTCATTCCAGATGCAAGCTGCCCAATTAGATGCTCAAAAGGTGCCCTTGCCTGTGCACGAAACAAGAAGCACCAATAACCAACCATATTACATTCACTTGCATGACATCAAAAATAATCCAAGGCAGCCATAGATATATATATTTGATTACCTCAATAGGGTAGGACGGAGCTGAGTGCACGTCCATCCACTTTCCAAAGTTTTGAGGCCCCCCAAATACACTGTAGTCTATAGCATGCTTGGCCATCAGCTGGAAAAAACCAAAAAAATAGCTAGGATGTAAGAGAGAGATTGATGAACACTGACTAGCAGTTCATGTGTTGCAAATACAACAAAAAAAGAAGATGCACATATAAGTTTCAGCACGAATGACAGAGTTGCCATGCGGAGTGAGACATGGATACCATACGCAGACAACCATGGCTAACAAAGGTAGTCATCTCTTGTTAACCACAGACGGTTGCCACATGACGATATGTTATGCCGCAAAAATTCGTAAGAATGCCGTGTAGAGAAAGAAACCAGAACTAACCTGCAGTTTTCCATATTTGGTATCAGTTACCCTATCTGCAGCAAGCACAGCCTTGACAGCATCGATAGTCCACGCAGAAACAGCAAACTTGTGCGTAGGCGGCGGGCCTCCTGTCCTACTGAAATCCATGGTGGACAGATCAAGACAGTTCACGTACATGAGCTGATGTACAACAATTTTAAAAAGAAAGAAATATCAGTTGCGATCATGATATTTTGCAAAAAAACAGGATAATATATGTTCCTACGATCATCAATTTGAAGTGCATGAAAAGAGAAAAAGAAGAAGTTGCCATCTATATGTGCTAGTTGCCATCATAGTGTGATGTCAGTTGCCATATTGTCATGATGGCAGTTGCCATATTGTCATGATGGCAGTTGCCATCATAGTATGATGGTAGTTGCCATATTGTCATGGTGGCAGTTGCCATATTGTCATTATGGCAGTTGCCATCTTGTTATGATCAGGTTGCCATGCATGAATAAAAGGTGTTAAAAAGAGTGTTCACAGAAAGGACTAGTAAAAAATACCATTAAATGCAATCGACAACCCTTCTGGTACATCTTGCTTGAGAATGCATCATGCAGGAAGTCGGCAATGAACTTACACCAATTCATGTTCTTCACATCTTTCAGTTTCGCCTGCACCGCACAATTTTCAGGACAACGAGTTGCCGCATCAGAAATCAAATGAAAAAAAAACATCAAAAAACACTGGCAGTGACTAGCTTGCACATGACATCGGAGCAAAAAAATTGAAGGAAAATAATGTAGTAAAGATAGATCATTCACCAGGATGGGGAAGCATTTGTTGCTTGGGCGAAGAGAAGTGGTCGGCGCGAAAACAGCTGAGATGAGGTACATGAGAAGTTTCATCTTAAAAACCTCGCCATGGGTTGTCATGGCCTGCAGCGAATCTGCCAGTACAGACGTGTTCGGCATGGATTCCAACCCAGGAAACAAACAGGGGAACAACGCTTCCTCGATCTTGTTATTGACCTCATACAGGACTTTGATTTGTCCACGGGGCACACCCAAAGTGCAGAACACGGATTCCTCGTTCAACGGCAGTCTTCCACGTCCCGGAATCACAAATTCCCTGGAGGCGGGGTCGTAAATCTCACCAAGTCAGTCGCATACAGGGTTGACTAGATTCGTGCACTGGACATTCATCAGAGCCTGCATACCCATCTTAGCAGCAGCTCCCTTCTGATCGTCGGTAAATCTGTCAGTCAATGAAGTCAGTCATTCCTGGGAGGCCCTGTTGCGAGTACGTTTCTTCTTCTGCAAAAAACAGACAAATGATCAGTTGTTGCCATGTTTTCACTGTCATGAAATTTTAGTTCATGACAGACGACTGCAAAGCTCGAGGTGGCAACCAATAACATATGTAAGAGGAAGAGGGTGTGTGGACAGTTACCTCGTCACCCTCTTTTCTCCGTCCATTTGCCCGATTCTGCTGTGGTGGATCCATGAAATCATCATCATTGTTTTGATGATCGCCGCGAGCCATTCTGCTGAGGTAAGAACAGACCAAAATGTCCTTGCCGCATGGGCGGAAATGAAAATGCAGGAAGCAAGCAGTTGCCACCTAACAGAATGTCCTTGCCACATGGGCTCGAGTGAAAATGTCAACTAGTGAATGCAAAATATCACATGAACACACACACACACCCCCTATGATTGTCGAAAACATAAATGTGGCAATTAAGCACATTGGTTACATTTGAAAAAAATGTACAGATCGTAAATGCACTTAAAAACAAAATGTTGAAGTTGCCATGTTAGCACAAGATAGTACGAAAGAAAGTCACAAAATCCTCCACTGCACAAACCTAAGATGTGGCAGCTCACACCTTGTCCTCATACAACAATGACTTGCCATGTGTTCAATGGCAAAAATGTGCTAGGTTGAAATTGCCATGTTAAAATGCAACACAGAATTCAAAAAAACGCTCCTGCGTCCTGCGCTATCCCCTCTAGAGAGATGTCTCCTGCATCCTACGCTATCCCCTCCGCGTACCACCGCCACCGCCATGACAAGCCACCGCGCCACCAGCCACCACACCGCCCACCGCAGCCGCTGCTGCCGACCTCCCCGCAGCTACCTCGCGTGAAGTGCTCCCCCTCAGCTCCTCCGCCTAATGGCCCGCGAGAGGACACTCCGATATCTCGAGGAGGAAATAATGGCGGAAGGAATGGTGTGGGCACGCATGGCGCGGTCGATGCGGATCCCCAGGAGAGGGGATTTGATCCAGAAGCTCATCACGCAGATCTGCGTCGAGGCCACACCGGAGGAGATGGCCAGGATGATGCCAGGGGATTCAGCTCAGCCAGAGGAAATCATCAGATGGGCTCGTGCGTAGATGGGTTCAGCAATTCCGGCACAGCGGGTGAAGTGGAGGGCCTTCTAGTCCCTCCAGCCGCCACCCCGGTGTGCTGGAGCATGCGCACTATCAATTCACCGTGCAAGGTGGGACGCCGAGGAGAGCGAGGTACGGATCTGGGACTGGACTCCCCCCTTTCAGGAGCTGCGTTCCAATCCCCGCCTCGCGTTCAACATGGTGGAGGGAGGAATGGAGGAGCCAGAGCTGCCGAGGGCTTCCGCCGAGGCGGACAATCGTCAGAACCAGTCACCGTCGTGGGTGAGATCCTCTGTTTCGCCAAAGATAGATTCAGGAGCAGAGCCTGCCTAGTGGTAAAAGGAAAAGCAGAGTAGACAAAGCGCGGCGAGAAAAATCAAAAGCAGATGAGGTGGAAAGTAGCTCAAGCAATAGCGAAGAGGAGGGCCTAGTTGAGATATTTGGGCAACTATGGATCGATGTAGAAGATGCAAACCCTAGCGTCGGGCATATAAATCGCCGGCCGGTGCTCTTTTGGGTGAGGAGACACCTCATCCCGAGCCGCAGCTTCACCATGGAGGATTGTTTCCCGACCTAGATCCAGACTGCTAGAGATCCTATCCTCAACAAGGCGATTTCCATCTCCATCTCGCAAAGCCTGTGGTCAGGAACACCACCAGACCTCACCAAGCTCAGGGCCATGGCAGATCGAGGGAGAGGAAGAGGACAGGGGAGAGGCAAGAGAACAGGTGAAAGATCGCAGATCAACAGCTCAGACACAGGTAATCAAAATCAGTGGGCAACTCAATTTGATCCGCAATTTGGTCCTCCCCATCCCCAATTCCCTTTCAGTTTTGGATTCCAGGGAGGACCTCCCCCTCCATGGTACCAGGGGCCATTCTACCCCCTCCAGTGAATCAATGGAACAACCCATATACATGGGGGTAGGGCAGCCTTCTGGCATGAATCAGGGAGGAAATCCTCTCCAACAGATGCAACCTGGCCCTCAGGGCAGCCAATTGACGCAGAATCAAAAGCAGGGCACCAACCAGGAGGCTTAAAACTCTGGCAATGGGGCACCATGAGAAATATGACAGGAGCTATAACATAGCAACAGCAGCAGCATCAGTCTGTGCAGGGGCAAGTTGAAGGAAATAGATCCAGCAATGTTGGAAATCAGCAAAGGAAAAGCAAGCTAGTTAAGAGCAAAAGTGCCTTCAAGAGCAAGGAGAATGCACCCCAAGAATATGCCGATGTGGTCTGCTATAGCTATGGAGAACCTGGACACCACAAGGCTCAATGCCAGCAGGCCCCTGCCTGTTTCATTTGCAAAATGGTAAACCACAAAGTTGAAGACTGTACAGTGAGGAAAAAGCCAAGGAATGCTGCAAAATTTGTAGGTAGTGCAGCCACATGACTGGGTTTCTTCCAAGTGGAGGTGCCTAATGTGAATGGGAAACATCTAGGAGCAGGGAAGAATGTGGGGATAGTGTACATAGAGGCTGGACAGGTGACTAAGGAGGAGATGGCACATAACTTCTCTCTGATCTACAAAACCAACTGGCCTTGGCAAATTAGGAAACTGGATGATTGGACCTACCTAGTCAAGTTCCCCCACATATATCAGTAGCACAAGTGGCTGGATACCCCAACTTTGGACTACCAGAAATGGATGAAGTTACAGTCAATGTAGAGGAATGGAATGGTGAAATGGAACATGTGGCTGAACTTCAAACAGTGTGGCTACAGCTCACTGGAGAAGCTCCAAAGTGGGCTGAATGGGCAGTACTGGAGCAAATCACCTCTGTAGTTGGTTCACTGGTAGATGTAGATTGGCAAGGAAACTTCAAAACCTTTTTTGAAGTGGTCAGAGTCCAAGTTAGATGCAAAAACTACACTAAAATTCCAGCCAGCAGAATCTTTGGAGTAGGAACAAAGTTATACAAGATAGGCATCACTATGGAGCCACCAAATGAGGAAAATCTAAGTGATGATCGGCTAGATGAATTATCTAAGAAAGACACAGACACAGGGAGCAACAGGGACACAACGACCCCTGCTGTACAAAATGAAGGGGGCACAAGCAACATGAATACTACCTCTGGGTCAAACAATAATGGGAAAACTAGTGGGAGTCACCAGCATGCAAAACAAACTGACATGTCCTTCCTGCAAAATCTGTAGGACACAGAGTTGGATGCTCATAGCTGCTAGCTGCTTCAAGAGATGGAGATAGAAGATGATGATGAGGAGGAAATTTTCAACAACCTAGGGGATGCCTGTGAAGAGCATCTTGCTGAAGCAGAAGAAGGTGTGATTTTCAGCCCCAATGCTGCCATCAAGGAGCAGGGGAGGGAAACCTCACCTGAACAAGTGAAGATTTGGGGACCAGTGCAGGCTCAAAGGAAGAGCAGCAGGGTTGATGTAGAGGAGAAGGCTATGATGGAAATTGCAGTTAACAAGAAGAAGATGCTCAACCTGGAAATGGAGAAGCACAGCTACAAAGGTACCCTCCTAAAAAATTCCTTTGAGTATTTTACTGATCCTGATTTCATTAATACTGCTAGAAAAATAGGTATTGAAATAGACAGACTTAATATAGACAAAAATAGACTAAAGAAGGACAGCGATAAAACCAAGGAGCCTGTGGGGCCCTTTGGTGTAGTAGATAGCCTTAGTCATCATGCCTTTTTTAGCATAGATGATCATGATAGCTCACCTCACACACCTGAAGGGTGTAATGTTGAGGCTCATAATGGAATAGATTATAGTAACCTGTGGACCAAAGTGTCTAAATCTGGGCGGGGCAAGCACCCCAAGAAAACATTGTTTAGATGAATTACCTTTTTGGGAACATCAGAGGGATTACTGCCCCTGGTAGGAAATCTTGTATAGAACATGTTCTCAACAAAGTCAAACCTTGTATAATAGCCTTCCAGGAAACTAAGAAGGAGATGCTCTCTTCATCCTTCCTGAAAAGCATCAGTAATAATAGAAACTTTGAATGGCACCACTTGCCTGCAGAAGGCACTGCTGGTGGCATCCTGGTAGGAGTAGATGAAGACATTTTTGAGATAGACAGTTGGCTTTCTCTCAAAGATCTGTCTCTTGCACCCTTACAATCAAAGCCAATAAGATTAAACATAGAGTTATTGGAGTTTATGGATCACCTTATGAGGAAGGTAAGGATGATTTCATATCAGAACTACATAGCTTGTTCATAGGTGATCATCTTCCTACCCTGATTGGAGGTGACTTTAATCTAGTTAGATATAAAAAAGACAAGAGTAATGGCAACATCAATCACCATTGGAGTGATAAATTTAATGCTTGGGTAGAGATCTGGAGTCTTTTAGAAATTAAAATGTCAGGCAGAAAATTCACATGGGCTAACAACCAACATAATTTGGTTATGTCTACCATTGATAGAATCTTCTGTACTACTGATTTTGATGCTTTATTTCCTTTGGGCATTTCTCAAGCCCTTCCCAGGAGGTTTAGGAGGTTTGCTAGAGGATGGAGCATCAATATAGAAGCTAATATTAGAAAACATAAATCCCTCCTCACACAAGAATTTGATTCCTTCGATATTAAAGCTGAAACAGAGCAGTTATCTGACTCGGAGATTAATAGGATGAAGATAGTGATTCAAGAGCTTCATCATATTTGGCTTAAAGATGAAGTGAAAGCCAGACAGAGATATAGGGATAAAGACATCCTAGAGGGAGATAGGAACACTAAATACTTCCAGGCTGTAGCCAATCAAAGGAGGAGGAGAACACAGATTCATGCCCTTGTGGGGCCAAATGGCACTGTCACAGAGACCAAGGACATGTTAGACATTGCCTCCTCCTTTTACAAGGATCTCTTTAAAAAAGAGTGTAGAAATGGATTTAGACTGAGAGATGACTTCTTCTCTAAAGGTGAAAAAGTAAATATAGAAGACAATAGTTCCCTCCAAAACCCTTTTACTAAAGAAGAGGCGAAAGAAGCCATTTTTGGATCCTATTCAGATGGGGCCCCAGGCCCTGATGGGCTCACTACAAAAAAATACACTTCCACGATGATACGTGTTTGTCACAGTAGGTCGCTTTTTTTGTCATGCATGTACATCCATGAAAAATTTATGACAGAATCAAGATAGTCATACGTGTGCTGTCGTAGAAGTGTTCCATGACATTACCAAAATTATCATCACGGAAGTGTCCACTTCCATGACGATAAATCACGCGTCACAGAAGTGCTTTCGTCAAGGGTGACTGACACGTGGTATCCACTGTAGCGGAATGCCGTTAAGCTATCGTGTCGGGTTTTGGATCCGATAACCAGTTAACAGCCCCGACTAATGGGAAATTTCCACGTGTAAAATTCTTATTGACCGGACGAAACATGTGCCAGCTCGTCAGTGGGTCAGATAGGCGCCTATGATACGTCGACATGTGGCACGGCCCAACAGAGGCCCATTCCTGTGAAAAGGCCGGCCCGTTTGACTTGGTCAAAAGCTGGCAGGCCGGCCCATGGAAAGCTTGTTAACGGCATGTTCGCATATAGCCCATTTACATCCCGCTAACCCAAGGCCCGTTACGCCCTATCCGAATTAGGCCCAGTAGCGTCATCTGGGCCATCCAATATGATTCCAGCCCATTTTCACTTCTGGCCCATGTATGGCCCATGACGTCTTTCAACCCATATGAGGCCCTATGTAACTCTTGGCCTATTAACGACCCGTGGTGAAACTGGCCCATAATGAACAGTGTATCACTTTACACCCATTAACGGCCCGTGGTGAAACTGGCCCGTAATGAACAATGTATCACATTATACCCATTAACGGCCCGTTATTCTGTTAGGCCGTTTCTAGCTGAAAGTGCAACAATTCCTGGGTGGTTTTGGTAATTCCTAACAACATATAGCTCATTGAGCTAACATTATTCCACGATGAATATTTCAGAAAAGCTCAATGGATGGCATGGCATGGATGAGGAAAGTGGATCCCTCAAAATTACAAGGACAAAGGATTGGCTCAAGCTTCAAGAACAAGACTCTATATTTTATACTTTAGTGATCCAAGATCACATTGAGTCCATAGGAAAAGCCAATACTATTAAGGAGGGATGAGGTGTTGCTTAATGAGCCTCTTGCTTCATGTGCTTAGTGATATGCTCCAAAATCCTCAACTACCTTTCCATATCCACATATGACCCAAACCTAAAGTCAAACTCGGCCCCACCGATTCTTTCTATTCGGAGCCACCGAGTTTCACATGTCATAGCCACTGCCACAAACCCTAGCAAATCGGTTTCACCGATAGGGATCTAGGTCTCACCGAGATGGGATTGCAATTTCTCTGTTTCCCTTCGTAACATTTCGGTCCAACCGAAGTGAGCGAGCGGTCCCACTGAGATTGCAATGTAAACTCGCTGTTTCCCTTTCGTAACATTTCGGTCTCACCGAAAAGAGCGAATCGGTCCCACCGAGTTTACCTGACCAACTCTCTGGTTAGCTTATTACCAAAATTGGTCCAACCGAGTATGTGTAATCGGTCACACCGAGATTACGTTATGCCCTAACCCTAACCATATCGGTCCTACCGAGTTGCATCTCGGTCCCACCGAAAATCCTAACGGTCACTAGGTTTGCTGAATCTGTCCGACAAAGTTTAACGATTCGGTCCCACCGAGTTTTGCAGACTGTGTGTAACGGTTAGATTTTGTGTGGAGGCTATATATACCCCTCCACCCACTCTTCATTCATGGAGAGAGCCATCAGAATAGATCTTCACTTCCAATAGACATTTTCTGAGAGAGAACCACCTACCCTTGTGTTGAGCTCAAGATATTCCATTCCTACCATATGAATCTTGATCTCTAGCCTTCCCCAAGTTGCTTTCCACTCAAATCTTCTTTCCACCAAATCCAAATCCTATGAGAGAGAGTTGAGTGTTGGGGAGACTATCATTTGAAGCACAAGAGCAAGGAGTTCATCATCAACACACCATTTGTTACTTCTTGGAGAGTGGTGTCTCCTAGATTGGCTAGGTGTCACTTGGGAGCCTCCGACAAGATTGTGGAGTTGAACCAAGGAGTTTGTAAGGGCAAGGAGATCGCCTACTTTGTGAAGATCTACCACTAGTGAGGCAAGTCCTTCGTGGGCGACGGCCGTGATGGAATAGACAAGCTTGCTTCTTCGTGGACCCTTCGTGGGTGGAGCCCTCCGTGGACTCGCGCGACCGTTACCCTCCGTGGGTTGAAGTCTCCATCAACGTGGATGTATGATAGGACCACCTATCGGAACCACGCCAAAAACATCCATGTCTCCAATTGCGTTTGAATCCTCCAAACCCTTCCCCTTTACATTCTTGCAAGTTGTATGCTTTACTTTCCGCTGCTCATGTACTCTTTGCATGCTTGCTTGAATTGTGTGAAGATTGCTTGAATTGTGCTAAGATAGCCAAAATCTGCTAAGAACTAAAATTGGGAAAAGGATAGATTTTTATTTGGTCAAGTAGTCTAATCACCCCCCCTCTAGACATACTTCCGATCCTACAAGTGGCATCAGAGCTTTGGTCTCCATTTGCTTTGATTTCCATAGCTTTTGGTGGTCATAGCCTTGGTTTCACAACCTAGGAGAGTATGGCGTCTAGCGAGGAAAATTATCACCGTAGAGGTCCTTACTTTGATGGTACTAATTTTGCTAGTTGGAAGCATAAAATGAAAATGCATATTCTTGGACATAACCCCGCCGTTTGGGCTATTTTGTGTGTTGGTTTGCAAGGTGATTTCTTCGATGGGAAAGAACCAAACCGTGAAGCTACCGCGGAAGAGTTAAAGATGCTGCAATACAACGCTCAAGCTTGTGATATTCTCTTCAACGGATTGTGCCCCGAAGAATTCAACAAAATCAGCCGTCTTGAGAATGCAAAGGAAATTTGGGATACTTTGATTGATATGCACGAAGGTACCGACTCCGTCAAGGAATCCAAATTGGATGTGCTTCAAAGTCAACTTGACAAGTTCAAAATGAAGGATGGTGAAGGTGTCGCTGAAATGTACTCTAGGCTTGCTCTTATCACAAATGAGATTGCCGGCTTAGGGAGTGAAGAGATGACCGATAGATTCATCATAAAGAAGATCCTAAGAGCCTTGGATGGAAAATATGATACCGTGTGCACATTGATCCAAATGATGCCCAATTACAAAGATCTCAAGCCAACGGAAGTCATTGGAAGAATTGTTGCTCATGGGATGTCACTCAAGGATAAAGAGGAACTTCACAACAAATCAAGTGTGCTTACAAAGCCTCATGTGAAGCCCCCACATCATCAAGTGAGAAGCAAATCTTCAATGAAGAATTAGGCTTAATAGTGAAGAACTTCAACAAGTTCTACGAAAGCAGAAGCAAAGATAGAAGCTCCAAGTCAAGGTCCTACAATGACAAAAGATCTTCTAGTCGAGAGCGAAACTGCTACAATTGTGGAAGACCCGGACACTATTCCAATGAGTGTACGGCTCCCTACAAGAAAATAGAAGACTCTCCCAAAAGAAGAAGCCGAAGAGAGGAATCTCCATCTAGAGAAAGAAGGAGTAGAGATGATCGTTATGAACGAAGATACTCACGGAGAAGCAAGGATTCGGAAAGAAAGGACAAGTCATCAAGGAGCTACATAAAACAAAGACATCAAGCTCATGTTGGTGAATGGGTATCCGGCTCCGACTCCGACAACCACTCCGAGAGAAGTTATCACTCCGATTCTGAATATACTCAAGATGAAGGTGTTGCTGGTCGAGCATTTGTGTCAACCGACTCCTACGACATATTTGACTCACCAAATGAAGGAGTTGGAACATGCTTCATGGCTAAAGGCCCAAAGGTATCACACCCCGAGTATGTTGATTTCAATAGTGATGAAGATGACTTGTTAGGTGATGATGATTTACTTGTTGACAACTCTAGTGATGAATGCTATGATGAAACGTCAATTAATCATGCTAATCAAGAAAAAACGAGTGACAATGATAAGAAGAAGATTGATGCCCTAACTAAAGAACTAAACACTCTTAGGTTATCTCATGAAACTATCTTAGAAGATCATCGAGAACTTTTAAGAACACATGAGAAATTACGCTTTGAGAAGCTCAACCTTGAGCAAGAACATGAGTTCTTAAAAGCAATCAATGATGATCTTCATAAGAAAAGTTCTTCTTACATTGCCAAGCGTTTACTTTTATCCAATTACATGCCTCAAGTTAAGTCTAGTAACAAGAACAAGAAAGATTCTTCCTCTAGTAGTAACAATGATCATGTTATATCCAATATTGTTGCTTCTAGTAGCTCTCTTGATTCCACTAATGATTCTCTTTGCCAAGTGACACTTGAGCAAGAAAATATCCTATTGAAGGGAATTATAGAGAAAGGAGTGTACAAGAGCCTTGCTGGGAGTAAGCAATTCGAGGAAATTGTACGCAAGCAAGGAAGGCACAGGAAGAATCAAGGTGTTGGTTTTGAACGAAAGTTCAATGCCAATGGAGTTGAGTGGAAAGAAGATCAATACCCCAAGACAAAGTTTGTTCCTCAACAAGAGAAGTATGATCCTACTTGTTTCAGAGGGACACAAGCTCAAGATGATCATCCACCACAAGACTACAAGCAAAAAGGCAAGGACAAGCTTCAAGAGGAAATTGATGCATTCGAAGAAGCTCCTAAGACCTTAGTCAAGTGGATTCCCAAGACTACTTCAAGTTCCACTTCATCAAGTACGACTACAACTCCAAGGATTCCCATCAAGATGGTGTGGATCGAAAAGAAGAAGAACTAGAGAGTTCTTGAGGGTGACTCCGCCAACATACTTCACTCCTATCATTTTGGCAAGAACAAGTGCAATCAACTTTCACATCTTGCACTAGTTCAAGGAGTCACAAACCCTCTTGTTGGTAAGTCAAGGGACAAGGTAACCTAAAACCTTTCATAGACATCATCTTGTGTGTGCATCACTCTATGTCTATGGATATCCTTGTTTGTTCCTTGTGGGACTAACCCATGTAGGTATTGAAAGTGCAATTCACTCCAATGGATAGCTCCAATTGATCTACATCAACATTGAGCATCCACATCTTCAACATCTACATGAAGTTATCATCGACAAAACCCAAGGTTAGTTTATCCCTCTTAGGGGGGATATCACATCTAGGGGGAGCTTTACTCTAAGAATTGATCTAAAGTAACTCTAATGATGTGAACACAACAATGCTTTATGTAAAAGTGGTAACCCCACTTGTGCTTAAACGATGAGTATGACCTATGATCAAATGTTCTCATTTGACACCTAAGTCAATATACTCATATATAGATGACCTAGTCATCGCCAATTGCTTGATAGATGCTAGAATTGGTTGTGCATGCTTTGCCACATATTTCAATTGCCATTTTATTGTGTGAGCATGTTGAGAGCATATTTTACTCATTCGAGGACATCCACTTGTTGTTTTGATTGATTGGTTTTTCTTTTCCTTGCCAAGTGGATGGACAAGAATGCCTAAGAACCTTCTCTAGCTATCTATGCTTTTCTCGTCTCAAACTCTATTCATGCTACATCACAAAATTTGATCAAGTCAGATTCAAACCACTCTGTGTGAGGAGCACTCGGAGTCCCCGACTTGTCATAGACTTAAACTTCCAAAACTTCTTTGTGCTTTTCGGTCTGACCGATTCCTCCATTTCGGTCATACCGAGATCACTAAGTCGATCTAGGTTTTCACCTCGGTGGAACCGATTTGAACTTTTCGGTCACACCGAGTTGCTATAACTGTCAACAGTTATGCATCTCGGTGCCACCAAGTTGTTCCACTCAGTCACACCGACAGGGTCGGGCTATATATACTCGTGGGCAAAATTTTGGAAATTTCTCCGAAACCTCTTCGCCCGTGCATAGCTCGCTCTGCCTCCTGGGTCTCCGGATCGTCCTCCTCGTCACCAGCCGCCTCAAGTCGCTGGTCTCCGCCGCCGTCAACTGAATTTCGTCTCCGCCGTTGCCGCCGTAGCGAGTCTGCCGCCGAACTAGGGTATGGACTCGATCACAGTGCTATTTCCCGTCCAATTCCTAGCACATTGTGTTCTTAATGAATCTTGCTACGATTGAAACACTCCTATCCAGTCAAAACAATCCTTAGAATAGTTGAGATTTGAAAATTTAGGTTTAGCTTTCCGCTGAAATCATCTCGGACCCACCAGGTTGCGGAACTCGGTTCCACCGATTCGGCCACGGCCATTGCACATGTGGTTCTCGGTCTGACCGAGAATTACAAATCGGTGAGACCGAGTTCAAGACTTTGTGAAACCCTAGCAGTCTCGGTGCCACCGAACTGTGACTCGGTCTGACCGAGTTCACTAGTTTTGGTTCCAAAAGTTGCTTCGGTATCACCGAGTTTGCAAATCGGTCGATCCGAAATGCTTTCTGTGAAAAACTAAACTAACTTTTTGACTCATTCTTTTGCAAAAAGCTCTGCATTTTGTGATGCTCATCCACTCTATCTCAGCTATAAACTACTCCCAGGGCCAGCAGTCTGAACTTCAACATGTCTGATCAGAGTGATATCCAGAACAGATCTAAGGAGCAGGCTCATTTGAGTGAGGGCACTAGTCCCTCTAGCAGTTCTGATGAGGGTAGCAGGAGCACCCCAAGCAATCTACCCAAAGCTGCCACTAGAGCAAGCAAGAAAAGAACCTCTGAGTCAGAGGATGAGGACTATGTGGCAGAAGAGGAAGCCACATCCAAGAAAAAGGTGCTCAGGAAAGAATATGGCTCAGCTGCAGCCATCGAACCTGGAATGCAGAAAAAGGCACCTGCAAGAAGAGTTCCTACCTCTAAGCCTAGGAAGGTTGTACCTGAAGAAACCATGAAGCTCACCATGGAATCAGAAGAGGAAGCAAGTGGCCAAGATAAGAAGAAGAAGAGAGTCAGGACTACCTCTGCCAGAGTTCTTGGTAAACCCTCTATGAGGAGAGACTCAGAAGAAGAGGAAGAAGAAGAGGTTGCTGCACCAGCACCTAAGGCACAGAAACTCATGGGAGATGCCATAAGGTCAGGGGCTACTGCATCCAAGCCCAAGGAAGCACCCAAAGCTGCATCTAAGCTCAAGAGTGCACCAAAGAGAAACACCAGAAACATATCTGCTGCTGAAAAGAACAAGGCCTCAGTGTCTGACATTGCTGAAGAAGAAGAAGGTCAAGTGCTCAGGAAGCTCAAGCCCAAGATCCCAGACCACAATGATGCTCATCCTATGGCTGAGGACATGAAAATTAGAAGAGATTCAGGGCTGAAGAAGTCGAGAGAAGCAGATCCATATGCTTCAAGGAGAAGAACTGCTGTGGATTACAGGTTTCATACCAAGGAACAGCAGGATTTCTATGAGACAGTGCTGCTTGATAAGAAGCCCATAGTTTGTGACATGAGATGGGATGATTGGGAGTACATCAAGGAAAATGAAGAGCACTATCCTGGAGTATATGACAGCTTCAAGGGTTGTGGAGTTGCAGACATTGTTGGGCAGAAGCTCACAAAGTGGAATGAAGAGCTGATCTTCCAATTCTACTCCACAGCACACCTCTATCCAGATGGCAGGATTGTGTGGATGTCAGAAGGAACCAGATATCAGTCAACAGTTGCTGAGTGGGCACAGCTCATCAATGCCCCAGAAGAATAGGAAGATGACCTGGACATATATGCCAAGAAGAAGATGGATCACAATTCCATGTCCAACATGTACAAGGAGATCCCAAACAAGGCACTTGATACTTTCAAGTTGGGCTCAGTGCATTATCTTTTGTCAGGGCTGCCCACTATTAATTGGATTCTGAGGCATACTCTATTGCCCAAGTCAGGTGATCACAAGATGATCCGAGGCCATGCAATAAACATGCTCCACACATTTGATGTGCCACAGAAGTTCAAGATGATGAGCCTCATGGTAGAGACCATTAAGAGGACAACAGCTGATCAGAAGAGGAGCTGTGGATACGCCCCACAAATTCAAGAGCTGATAAACTCAAAGATGGGCACAGGCACATACCTGCTGGATAAGGAACACCTGCCCATCCATCCAGACTTTGAAGACAATCAGGTTGTCATGAACAAGGATGAACCATCATCTGCACATGCTCAAGCAAAGAAGGAGAAGGAAAAGATGGAGAAAGCTGCCAGGATGCCAACTCAAGAGGAGGCAACTGAGTATTTCTTGAAGAACAAGCAGGAGAAGCTAAGTTACCTGATCGCATCCACTCTGAGGATTGAGAAAGGACTGGCTTCCCTAACTCAAAACCAAGAGAGTTTGGAAAGAATCATGGAACAAAAGTTCTATGACCTAGATGTGAAGGTGACAGAGGTTCAGTCTGCTTTGGAACAACTACAAGAAGATATGCATGAGAGGAAGGGAAAGACCACAACTGATGCATTTGCCAGGGTGGCCAGAGCTCAGAGATCATCTGCAGTGCCAGTTCCTGAGACCAGAGCCACCACTTCTGCACCAGCTACAACTTTAGTTCCACCAGCTCCAGCTCCTACCCCAGCAGCTCCAACTACTTCTACTAAAGCCTTCGTCCTTTGAGTTATCCGAACTCCACCACCTGAAGACCAAGCCCGAGAGGCGTTTAGTGCTATGCACTTTCTATGAACTTTTTGGTAACTTGTTCCCAAAGGGGGAGAAAAATGTATAGATCATAGGCTTCGAGAGAGAGAGAGTTTGCATTTGTTCTCTGTTGTCTCTCTTGTCTTCTTGGTTGAACTTTATTTTGCTTTTGAGTGCTTGAGATATTATGCTTTTATCTGTGAGACATTGATGATCATGTGTTTGTTGGATTGGGGGTTCCGGCAGACCCTTAAGGTTCGAACTCTGGGGTGCGCGCGGAGATTCTGCCCACCACCTCTCCGTCTCACCAGGATCTAAACTACCGAAAGAACAACACAAAGAACACAGAGTTTATACTAGTTCGGGCCACCATTGTGGTGTAATACCCTAGTCTAGTTTTGTGGGTTGATGGATTGCCTCTTGGGCTGATGATGATGATGATCAGTACAAAGGAGAACAGCCTCGCGAGGGCCTGTTCTTGGCTAGGACGATGAACTGCTAGGGAAGTTCAGCCGCCCTTCTATCTCTCTTTCTCTTTACTCGCTCTATGATTGCTCCCCCTTTCCCTGGGGGTGGCTAGTCCTATTTATAGGCAAAGGCCCTAGGCCGCTTCCCAAATATTGAGCGGGAAGGGTGCCAACAATTGGCCAATTTGAAGGGGAACATCTGGTACACTTATCCTGACCAAAGTTGGTCCTCGCCTGCCAAAGGCCCTGTGGTGACGCCGTTCTGGGCTCCACGATGAGCTCATTCCCACTGTTAGACTGGTCATGGTCTCGTTGCACCGAAATGGATGCCTTTGCTTGATCCTCTTGCCTGCGCTTGCCCCCTTTGCATCAAAGAGGAAAGCGAGGACACTGCACAGTCTGGCACCCGCCTGGCACCCTTGGTCGTCACGGCTTGCGTCATGGGCACCTCGCGAGGTACCCTGCCTTGATCTCTCCGCCTCCTCATGAGCCAGCCTGAGGAGGCCGCGCCTGAGGAAGCGCTGCGTCGTCCTCCCCGTGAGGCTTGGCCCCTCGCGAGGGTCTTGAGTCTCGTGTTGATGAAGATGGGCCGTACTGGGCCTCCATTCGAGCCATGCCACAGGCCGCAGGCAGGCAAGTCTGGGGACCCCCGTTCCCAGAACGCCGACAGTAGCCCCCGGGCCCAAGGCGCGCCCGGACATGGCCGTGCCGAGAGGCGAAAGGGCAAGGGCGAAGCGCCGCGGGCCCTGATAGCCTGCGGCCTTGGGCGCCGCGTGGTAGTTTGACAGGACGTGGGCATCTCCGCTTCCCCATGACATTCTGACAACTGCGTGACTTGACTAGTCCCTGCATGCGTAGATATGGGTCATTATTACCTACGATCGTGGTGCTCGACGGTTGGCCTTCTTCGGCTATAAGTATGGGGCCGCGTAAGCTCCGCCAGTCCGCCCCTTCCTGCTTCTCTTCTTCTTCCTCTCTCTTGCCGCCCGCCGCTCGCATGGCTCCAAAGAGGTTCTCAGCCGCGAAGAAGGGGAAGGCTAGTCGGGCGGGGCCCGACTCCCCCCCGGCCAAGCGCGGCCGGGGTCGTGCCCGCAAGCATCCCGCGGTCCCCGCTGCGGCTCCTCGTAGCCACAGGGATGGTTCTCCGCGCGGTGGTGAGCGCTCGGCTGCCAAGGGGAGGCAGGTTGTGACTGCGCAGCCCCCCAGGCCGCGCTTTTGCTCGGCGGAGGTGCTGCCGGAGTTCGTCGTGTGGTCGGCAGACCCGACCAACACCTGGCTCCAGCTCCCTCGCTTCTTCATTGGCGAGCTGCCGGCCAGCGCCCGGTGCGGCTTGTGGCTTCAGGCTGACGGTTGCTGCAGCAGGGCCTCCTGGGTTTCGCTTGAGGTCTCCCCTTCCGGGAATGGGGCCCTGACCCGCGGCTGGCAAACATTTGCCCGTGCGCGCGGCCTGGGCCAGCGGTGCACCCTGCACTTCAAGTTCGACGGCGACGGCTCCCTCTATGTGAGGGTGTTTGGGGAAGATGGTCGCCGTGCAGGATGCTGCCCCGAGGGCGATGACCGTGGCCAAGGGCCTCGCTCCGACGACGATGGAGGAGACAGCGCCCGCTCCGATGGCGGCGCCCGGCGCTCCCCAGGCTCCACCAACTCTTCTTCAGGCGGCTCCTCCAGCGGTGGCCGCAGCCAGCCCCCTCGCTGTCGCACCTGCCTGGGGGGGGTGGCTGTTCATCCGTCCGTCGCCGCGCCCCGGCGAAGCGCGAGAGGGAGTCCGCCTGAGCCCCGGAGGCATCCTGCGTCGCCTCTGCAGGCCGATGCGAGGCGGGCCACGCCGGTCTCGCCTTTTCCTTTTCCTTTTGCTTCCTGTGTAAGACAAAACAGCTGCATGGAGCCCCACGGGGGCCTGTTTGAGAATCATTGCCGTTGTAGCCATTACCTTGACTTTGTTGTTGCGCCTCTCAACTATTTGCCCTCGCGTAGGTAGTTTTCGGCCCCAGCCGGGGGGGCGACCGACCCAGGCCCTGTGCGCGTGTTGCAGTGCCCGATGGGCACAGACTGGAGGGGTGCTCCTGAAGAGGGCCCGGGCCGTGAAACCTTTAAGTGGATAGGGCGGAAACGCTCACGAGGGCATTCGAGTTCCATCCCTTGTGAGGCCTTTCATGAGAGAAATCAAAACGGGGAGCGAAAATCAACGAACCACAAATCAACAACGGCGATAGTTTCGATAAGATTTCAGATGCAAATAAACATGTCAACTGCGGAAAGCAAATAAAAAGCCGCGTCCGGCACCTAATCTAGTCTTCGACGTCTTCTCAGCAGCGCGGAGCTAAGTGCTGCCATTGGGCGTGGGAGGGAGCCCCAGGGCCTGAGGCCAGCGCTCCTGAGACTCCGGGGCGTGTACAGCCCCACTCATTATTACGTGAGAGTGTCACGGGGCGGCGAGCTTCACAGGCATTGGCCTTCTTCGCAGGCTCCGGGCCTTTCTTCTTAGAGGTGACCAGCTTCACAGGCACTTGCCTTCTTCACAGGCTCTGGGCCTTTTCCAAAAAGGGAAGGTCTTCACAGGCGTTCGCCTTCTTCACAGGCTCTGGGCCTTTTCCAAAAAGGGAAGGTCTTCACAGGCGTTCGCCTTCTTCACAGGCTCTGGGCCTTTTCCAAAAAGGGAAGGTCTTCACAGGCGTTCGCCTTCTTCGCAAGCTCTGGGCCTTTTCCAAAAAGGGAAGGTCTTCACAGGCGTTCGCCTTCTTCACAGGCTCTGGGCCTTTTCCAAAAAGTTTAGGTCTTCACAGGCGTTCGCCTTCTTCACAGGCTCTGGGCCTTTTAGGGGTAGAACCTCCGGAGGTGCTGGATTTTCCACGCGTTCTGTATCGGCTCCCCCTCTTGGGTCTCCAAGCGCACGGAGCCTGGCCTGGAAAAATGAACAACCTTGAACGGGCCCTCCCACATGGGAGAGAGCTTATGCAGCCCCTCCCTGGAGAGAACCCGTCTGAGCATGAGGTCTCCTACCTCGAGGGTCCTGGGGCGGATGTTGCGGCAATGATATCGTCGCAGCGCCTGCTGGTACCTCGCCACTCGCAACGCGGCTTCCCGGCGGCGTTCCTCCCCCAGAACGAGGTCCATCCCCCGCATGGCGTCCTGCTGCGCTTCGTCGAACGCTAGGACCCGTGCGGAGCGACGCCTGACCTCGTGAGGGAGGACCGCTTCAGCTCCGTAGACCAGGAAGAACGGGGTCTTCCCAGTTGGTTTGGTCGCGGCCGTGCGGATGGACCACAACACGGACTGCAGCTCGTCGTACCAACCTCTGCCGCAAGCCTCCAGCTTCTTCTTGAACGTCCTGGTCTTGAGTCCTCTCAGGACCTCCGAGTTGGCCCGTTCGGCCTGCCCATTGCTCCGCGGGTGCGCCACCGAAGCGTAGCATTTCTGTGTCCCAAGGTTAGCACAGTATGTTTTGAAGAGATTACTGGTAAACAGCGAACCGTTATCTGTGATGATGCGGTTCGGCACCCTGAACCGGCTCACGATACCCCTGATGAACTTAACCGCGGAGCCAGCGGGGATGGTACCGACGGCCTCCACTTCTGCCCACTTGGTGAACTTATCAACGGCGACGTAGAGGTAGCGGTAGCCCCCTGGCGCCCGAGGGAACGGGCCCAAAATATCCAACCCCCAAACTGCGAATGGCCATGAGAGGGGTATAGTCTGCAGGCCCCCCACCGGTTGATGGATCTGCTTAGAATGAAACTGGCATGCCTCGCAAGCCTTTACTAACTCGACTGCGTTGTTGAGCGCGGTGGGCCAATAGAACCCGCTACGGAATGCCTTGCCAACGAGGGTTCGTGATGATGAGTGATGCCCGCAGTCTCCGCCGTGTATGTCCTCCAGTAGTTCCTTTCCTTGCTCCCAGGAGATGCAGCGCAGAGACACATCATTCGGTCGCTTCCGGTAGAGCTCTCCATCTCTGATGCAGTATGCCGTGGCCTGCCGCGCCACACACTCCGCTTCCTCTTCCTTCTCTGGTAGGGTCCCTTGTGTTAAATAACTCCAGAGTTCTGTGATCCAGCACTCCTCCTGAGGTTCCATCGTCAGGAGTAGACGCGCTCCTGAGGTCGGTCCACAGATCGGGGCTCCCGAGGCTGGCGGCCGAGGGAGCTCCTCTCGAGGCTGAGCGACGTTTGACAGCGTCGGCTGTGCTGAGGGTTTGAAGAGCCACTCTTCGAAGATGCCTGGTTCCTGTGGCAATCGCCTAGATGCCCGCCCGGCTATGTCATCGGCTTCCTGATTGGTGCCATGGGGCACGTGCTTCAGTTCCAACCCCCAGAACTGTTTTTTCCATCCTGCGGACTTCTGCTAGATAGGCTTCGATATGCTCGTCCTTCAGCTCATATACCTTGTTGGAGAAGTTGACAAGGAGTTGCGAGTCGCCCTTGACGGTGAGGCGTTTCACCCCTAGAGCTATTGCGGCTTTTAATCCAGCTATCAGACCCTCATATTCTGCTATGTTGTTGGAGACCTTTTCACCTTGATGGAAACAGAGCTGTACAGCATAGTAGAGCTTATCCTGAGTGGGTGATATCAGCACCGCGCCAGCCCCCGCGTCGTGCCTGGAGAACGCCCCATCGAAATACATGACCCAGCCTTCAGGCGCCTCACTCCCTGGAGAGAGGGACCGATCCTCGTTGTCCTTGAGGCCTGGTGCCTCCGCCCATTCAGCCATGAAATCCGCTAACGCTGCTCCTTTGATGACCCTAGTTGTGCTGAACTCGAGTTGAAACGCCTGCAGTTCTATGTTCCACTCGGCGACCCTTCCTGCTGAGTTAGGGCTCCTGAGCACTCTCTCCAGGGGGTACGATGAGACGACCTTAATGGGATGGGCCTGGAAGTAGTGACGCAGCTTGCGTGAGGCCACCAGTAGCGCGAGGAGGAGCTTCTGAGGCATTGGGTACCGTGCCCTCGCGTCCCACAGCACCGTGCTAACAAAGTAAACTGGATGCTCAACCAGGCTGAGAGCATCTGGGGCTGCGGCGCCCTCGGGAGGTAGGGACGCCTCACGAGATGACGCGGCCTCGGGAGGCGGACCATCCGAGCGTGTGGCTTCTCCTGCCTCTGGTGTGCTCTTCGGCAGCCGACCCTCCTCAACTGCGGCAGTGGCTTCTGCAGGCTTTCTGTGCTCCCGTCTTGCCTTGCCTCGGGTTGCCGCTGCGGTCTTGGTTTGGCGCTCCTCCCTAACCGCCACCAGGGCTGCACTGGCGGAGTAAGGAGTGGCGGCGAGGTAGAGCAGTAGGGGCTCTTCAGGGCGCGGAGCCACCATGACCGGGGGACTGGTCAGGTACCTCTTGAGGTCTTGAAACGCCTTATCTGCCTCTTCAGTCCATTCAAAGGGCCCCTTTTTCTTCATCAGCTGAAAGAAAGGCAACGCTCGCTCCCCTAGCTTGGAGATAAAGCTCCCTAGTGCGGTCACGCGCCCAGTGAGCTTCTGCATCTCTCTGAGGGTCTTTGGCGGACTCATGTCCTCGACCGCCTTGACCTTCTCTGGGTTGGCCTCGATGCCAGGATGGGACACGAGGAAGCCCAAGAGCTTGCCCGAGGGGACGCCAAACACACATTTCTCCGGGTTGAGTCGCAGGCTTACTGCCTCGAGGCTCGCGAAGGTCTCCTCCAGGTCTTGTATCAGGGTCTTGGCCTCCTGAGGTTTTACCACAATGTCATCAACGTAGGCTTCGACATTCTTTACGAGTTGCGGCCCCAAGGTGATGTGGATCAACCACTGAAAGGTAGCTCCTGCGTTACGCAGTCCGAACGGCATGCATGTATAGCAGTATACCCCGCACGGGGTCAGGAAGGCGGTCTTTTCAACGTCTTCCACCGCCATTCTGATCTGGTGATATCCGGAGAAGGCGTCCAGGAAGCATAGCAGGTCGCACTCTGCGGTGGAATCGACAATCGGGTCGATGCGGGGGAGCGGAAACGGATCTTGCGGGCATGCCTTGTTGAGATTGGTGAAGTCGACGCACATGTGCTCCTTCCCCCCCTTTTTAGGCACAACGACGGGGTTGGCCAACCAATCCGGGTATCGGACCTCGCGAATGACCCCAGCGGCTTCTAGCTTGCGCGTCTCTTGGACAATGAAGACCTGCTTCTCTGCGGACTGCCGCCTGGCCTTCTGCTTCACGGGGCGCGCATTCGGGCACACGTTGAGGTGATGCTCGATGACACTCCTGGGAATCCCTGCCAACTGATCGGGCTCCCAAGCGAACACCATCTTATTCGCGTGCAGGAACCTGACCAAGGCCTCCTCCCGCTCAGGCTCAAGGTTGGCGCCTATGGTGAAAGTGGCACCGGAAGACCCGTCCTCGTCCACGGGTATCTGCTTGGTTTCTGCCTTGTCCTGGGTGAACAACTGCTTTTTCTTGGCGGGCACAACCCCCTTGGGCTCAGGGGCCTCTGCGTCGGCAAGCTGCGCCGCCGCCACCTTGAAGGCGAGCTCGAGTACTCGTAAGGCGTCCCTAGTGTCTCCGTGCATGGTGAGGGTACCGCTGCTCCCGGGCATCGTCATGAGGTTGTACGCCGGGTGCGTGGCGGCCATGAACTGAGCCAGCGCCGGGTAACCGAGGATGGCGTTGTAAGGGAGGCCGATGGGGGCGATGTCGAAGTCGACCATCTCAGTGCGGAAGTTGTCGTAGGTGCCGAAGGTTACTGGGAGCCGGATCTGTCCCAGGGAGTCGGACGATCCGCCCCCGACGCCCGAGAAAGATCGACTAGGCCGCAGCCGCTCCCGGGGTATGCAGAAGAGATGGAAGGCCTCGACCGAAAGCACACTAAGGCCAGCGCCGCCGTCGACGAGGGTTCTGGTGATGGCCACCTGGCAGACGGTGGGGGTGCACAACAGGGGGAGCACGCCCGAGCCTGCCAAGTTGGTGGGGTGGTCCTCCAAGCTGAAGGTCGGATCGTCCTCGCGGGCTGCCCGGTCCGAGGAAGCCCCCTGCCGTGTGGAAGCGGTGCTGACCCGGTGGGCAAACGGCTTGACGTGGCGACTTGTGGGCGGCACTTGCGAGCCGCCCAGGAGGGCTGCAACGACCGGAGGTGTCGATGTTGTGGCGTAGTCGCCCCGTCGCACAGGCGGATGCTGGGGTGGTGCTTGCTGCTTGTTCCCCACCGGGCTGGCGGCGGTGCCGATGGCGGGCGATGAGGGACGACGAGGACGCTCACCGGCATGGGCCGCTGGGGCGACGCGGGCCCGACCGGCGTCGTACATGGGTGCGGCGGCCGGAGAAGGACGGAGCGGTGGAAGACAGATTCCGGCGTACCCCTACCTGGCGTGCCAAATGTCGGATCGGGGGTTCTGGCAGACCCTTAAGGTTCGAACTCTGGGGTGCGCATGGAGATTCTGCCCACCACCTCTCCGTCTCACGAGGATCTAAACTACCAAAAGAACAGCACAAAGAACACAGAGTTTATACTAGTTCGGGCCACCGTTGTGGTGTAATACCCTACTCTAGTTTTGTGGGTGGATGGATTGCCTCTTGGGCTGATGATGATGATGATCAGTACAAAGGAGAACAGCCTCGCGAGGGCCTGTTCTTGGCTAGGACGATGAACTGCTAGGGAAGTTCAGCCACCCTTCTCTCTCTCTTTCTGTTTACTCGCTCTATGATTGCTCCCCCTTTCCCTAGGGGTGACTAGTCCTATTTATAGGCAAAGGCCCTGGGCCTCTTCCCAAATATTGAGCGGGAAGGGCGCCAACAATCGGCCAATTTGAAGGGGAACATCTGGTACACTTATCCTGACCAAAGTTGGTCCTCGCCTGCCAAAGGCCCTGTGGTGATGCCGTTCTAGGCTCCACGATGAGCTCATTCCCACCGTTGGACTGGTCTTGGTCTCGTTGCACCGAAATGGATGCCTTTGCTTGATCCTCTCGCTTGCGCTTGCCCCCTTTGCATCAAAGAGGAAAGCGAGGACACTGCACGGTCTGGCGCCCGCCTGGCACCCTTGGTCGTCACGGCTTGCGTCATGGGCACCTCGCGAGGTACCCTGCCTTGATCTCTCCGCCTCCTCATGAGCCAGCCTGAGGAGGCCGCGCCTGAGGAAGCGCTGCGTCGTCCTCCCCATGAGGCTTGGCCCCTCGCAAGGGTCTTGAGTCTCGTGTTGATGAAGATGGGCCACACTGGGCCTCCATTCGAGCCACGCCGCAGGCCGCAGGCAGGCAAGTCTGGGGACCCCCGTTCCCAGAACGCCGACAGTGTTTGATCATAAGCTACACTTAATGCTTGTTGGATGTTACTATCAGTTTGTCCTTATGTTGATCATTCACTTTGCTTGGTGATGAGTGCATGCATTTAACTCTTATCATTTTGAGCGCTCCACCAAGATGTATGTGACATGGAAGAGTAACCCATGATCCTAACTCATTGTGCATTTGCAGTCCAAAGCAAATCTTAAATATGCACAAATTTAGGGGGAGCTCTGACTTATCACATACTTCTTAAAGCGATGATATATTCCATTCTTATTATCATTTTTTGAAGCTTTGATCTATATATTTTCATCAATTACGAAAAAGGGGGAGATTGAAAGTGCAACTATCCCTGGGTGGTTTTGGTAATTCCTAACAACATATAGCTCATTGAGCTAACATTATTCCAAGATGAATATTTCAGAAAAGCTCAATGGATGGCATGGCATGGATGAGGAAAGTGCATCCCTCAAAATTACAAGGACAAAGGATTGGCTCAAGCTTCAAGAACAAGTCTCTACATTTTATACTTTAGTGATCCAAGATCACATTGAGTCCATAGGAAAAGCCAATACTATTAAGGAGGGATGAGGTGTTGCTTAATGAGCCTCTTGCTTCATGTGCTTAGTGATATGCTCCAAAATCCTCAACTACCTTTCCATATCCACATATGACCCAAACCTAAAGTCAAACTCGGCCCCACCGATTCTTTCTATCCGGAGCCACCGAGTTTCACATGTCATAGCCACTGCCACAAACCCTAGCAAATCGGTTTCACCGATAGGGATCTCGGTCTCACCGAGATGGGATTGCAATTTCTCTGTTTCCCTTCGTAACGTTTCGGTCCAACCAAAGTGAGCGATCGGTCCCACCGAGATTGCAATGTAAGCTCACTGTTTCCCTTTCGTAACATTTCGGTCTCACCGAAAAGAGCGAATCGGTCCCACCGAGTTTACCTGACCAACTCTCTGGTTAGCTTATTACCAAAATCGGTCCCACCGAGTTTGTGCAATCGGTCACTCTGAGATTACGTTATGCCCTAACCCTAACCATATCGGTCCTACCGAGTTGCATCTCAGTCCCACCGAAAATCCTAACGGTCACTAGGTTTGCTGAATCAGTCCGACCGAGTTTAATGATTCGGTCCCACCGAGTTTTGCAGATTGTGTGTAACGGTTAGATTTTGTGTGGAGGCTATATATACCCCTCCACCCACTCTTCATTCATGGAGACAGCCATCAGAACAGATCTTCACTTCCAATACACATTTTCTGAGAGAGAACTACCTACCCTTGTGTTGAGCTCAAGATATTCCATTCCTACCATATGAATCTTGATCTCTAGCCTTCCCCAAGTTGCTTTCCACTCAAATCTTCTTTCCACCAAATCCAAATCCTATGAGAGAGAGAGTTGAGTGTTGGGGAGACTATCATTTGATGCACAAGAGCAAGGAGTTCATCATCAACACACCATTTGTTACTTCTTGGAGAGTGGTGTCTCCTAGATTGGCTAGGTGTCACTTGGGAGCCTCCGACAAGATTGTGGAGTTGAACCAAGGAGTTTGTAAAGGCAAGGAGATCGCCTACATCGTGAAGATCTACCGCTCGTGAGGCAAGTCGTTCGTGGGCGACGACCGTGATGGAATAGACAAGGTTGCTTCTTCGTGGACCCTTCATGGGTGGAGCCCTTCGTGGACTAGTGACCGTTACCCTCCGTGGGTTGAAGTCTCCATCAACGTGGATGTACGATATCACCACCTATCGGAACCACGCCAAAAACATCCGTGTCTCCAATTGCGTTTGAATCCTCCAAACCCTTCCCCTTTACATTCTTGCAAGTTGTATGCTTTACTTTCCGCTGCTCATATACTCTTTGCATGCTTGCTTGAATTGTGTGAAGATTGCTTGAATTGTGCTAAGATAGCCAAAATCTGTCAAGAACTAAAATTGGGAAAAGGATAGATTTTTATTTGGTCAAGTAGTCTAATCACCCCCCCCCCTCTAGACATACTTTCGATCCTACACCAGCCCATGTTATCTTTCGGCCTTCTCAGAACCCATTTATTCTTGGGCTCATTTCCAGCATTCGTTTACTTACGACCCGTTACTGTCATTTTTTGCTTGTGGGCCAAATTCAGCCCGTGGTTACAGTCGGCCCGTTTGTGGTCCGTTAATACGTTGGGCCGTTTTCATAGCGTCATCAAATACGGCCTATTAACGATGGCCCGTTACAGTCGGCCCATGAACGGACGATTCCAACTCTAGACCGTCTACGACCATAATGCGTCCTATTATTGGCCCATGTTTGGCCAATCGATCATACGGCCCGTATAAGGCCCATTGATGATACGGCCCGTAGGAGGCCCAGTGTCACTACAGTAAATATTAGCCCATGATTATTGTGGCCTAGTTTTAAAAAAATAAGTTATTGCAGCCACTAGTTAACCGCGGGAAAAGAACTGCAATGACTACAAGCAAACAAATAAACAAGACAACAAGGACATAAATAAGCAAGCAACTAATGCTAGGCTATCACGGCTATTACACATATTACATCCATTGGGCATCAAAGTTCACCACAAGTGCAAATATAGGGAACAAAGCAGCATATCATATACACTGGCCGTCCAAATTGGCCACCAGTGCAAATAAACGTGGCAGCAAAACAAGAGCATAACTGAAACAACTTCAGAAGAGCTCAAGAAACGTTATCCTGGGTATCCACCATGCTGGCAATAAGCTTAGCAAGCTGATTAGCTTTGTCCTGTTTGGTGCTAAAATCCTCCAACGCTTGCTGTTGCACCAGAAAGTATGCATCTGAATGCTCCAGGGACTTCCGCAGTCCTTCCTCTTCTTGTCGCAGCACAGCTGATTGATGTCTTTCAGCTTGTAGTTGAGACTCAAGAAACCGAACTGATTCAGACAGTGAGTTTGAATAGATTGTGCAAGAGGTAGTGGCCAGTAACTCTAACAATAAACCAAGACAGGATGTGTCACTATCCTGAACCTTATCTGCATTACTTCCTTTACCGTTGCTTAATAAGGCACTCTTCCCCAATATTCTGTCAGCATTCTAAAAGAAGAAACAAGCAGACACATAACAAGTTTAGCATGTACTACTATATGAAACTCATTTCGGTGAACCAGTTCATTAGTAAGGTGGAGAGGATTAAACTACCAAGTCTTCTATTGCCAAGTACTAGTACATAATAAAAGCATCAAACAAACATATATATATGTCCTATGGTAGCAATGGAATCTTAAATTATAACAGTTGTTCTTCAGGTTTAGGCACTTGTTCTACATGAACAAAGTACAGTAAGACGCAAGAATATAATACTTAAGGGAATTTGATGAGTTTCTTTGCCGGTGAAGTACGTTTTCTTCAGGTAATTCCGATACTGCCACCAAGCATTCTTGAAAAGAGCAGAGGTATTAGCACAGGTTACCTCATCCTGAGTTTCCAAATCGGTCCTTCTCTATAGAGAAAAATGGGAAAATGTGTTGTATTATAACCATCATGGAGGTAGGATGTATGGGATGAAGCAAAGTAATTGCCATGAATAAGATTACATACACATAACTCCTTGACAAACACCTGCAACTGGCATTTTCCTTCATCTTCAGTATAATATTTCCAAGATGGGAAGATACGCACATACGATTTAACAACATCAAATGCGATAGATGCTAAACTACGACTAGTTGGTTGTGCTTCCTCCACAGGAGTAGGCGTACTAACTGGTGGAGTTGGGGTTCGCCGTGATAGTACTGGCCCTTTGGGCACTGGAGCTGCCTTACTAACTGCTCTTGTTTGGGAGATCTGTGGTCGAGTTGGTGTTGTGTCAAAAGGAACTGGGTTACTATCGGCTGGGGTTGGGGTTAGATTGGGTGAAGCTAGTTCTCTGTCCATCATAGTAGGGGTAAAATCTGCGAGAGTTTGGGTTATGTGCGGTAGGGATGGTTCTTGTGCATGTACAACCGGGGTGCTATCTCCACCAAGAGGTAGCACTGTTTTATTTGAAGACCATGTTTTTAGTCCGCTAGATACTGGCATCACCCGCTCTAATTCAAATGGCTGATAAACAGGAAACATAGTTGAATGTACAGACATTGTATGAGAGACAGATGCAATAGATAGTGTGGAAAAAAGAGGGCATGAAATAGTTGACATGTATATTGTTTAACTAAAACGGATAGCATGACATAATTTCACATATATGATGTCTATCTAAACTGGATAGCATAGCATAACATAATTCTAAGATATGATGAATAACTAAACAAGATCGCATGACATAATTCACCTACATGTTATCTAAGTAACCAGGATCGCATCATTGAATTCACATATGTGATTTATATGCTAAACAGAGGGCATTCGATATGATGTGTGAACTAAGAACATGGTGTTGAATATTGTGTATATGATGTCTAAACTATGCAATGCAAGACACTGTATGCATGATATGAACAGTATAACCATGCCAAGTTAGAGCATACACCTCAGTGGGGGAATAGGACTGGTCATCTGTCTCTGAATCCATCTCTGAGGAGCTATCGGGACCCAACAAGAGATCTGCTTCGACAGGTAGCATTGTCTGCTCTGAAGGCCTTGTTTTCACTCCAGATTTTTCCATCTCCCACCCAAATGGCTGATTCACAGGAAGAGTAGTTTAATGTACAAACATTGTCGACAAATGGAAAGGTAATGAAGAAAAGGAAGGGCAAGATATCATTCAAATATGTGATGCCTGGTTAAACAGGATGGCATTGCACATTTCACATATATTATGGCTGGCTAAAAGACATGAGACTGCATAATTCCCATATATGATATAGAAACTAAATAGGTCGCATTACAGAACATGTCTAAACTAAGCAGATGACATATATGATGTCAAAAGTAGGCACTGCAAGGCAACATATGCATGATATGACTAACATCATCATGCCAAGGTAGAGCAAACACCTTGGGGGGTAAATAGGAGTGGTCAGCGGCGTCCGAATCCGCCTTAGAACAGATATCTTCCTCTGGATTACAATCTGGAGTGGGGTGGGGAGGGTTTGCCATTGAATCCACCATGGAGCGATGTCTGCATGACATTGTATTGCCGCGCCAAACTCTTCTCTTTTTCTCTACATGTTCAGCATGACTGTGTACAATATTTGACATGCATACGAAAAAAATATGGTGAGATTATGTAAGGAGAGCATGCAGAAATTTAGAGTGATGGTAACAACCAGTGGATCGATGTTTTTCCATTGAACCAAAATAGCCCTAATGGATCTGTCGGATCACGGGTTCCGGCAGACCCTTAAGGTTCGAACTCTGGGGTACGCGCGGAGATCGTGCCCTCTACCTCTCCGTCTCGTAGGGACCTAAAACTACTGCAAGAACAACACAAGAGACACAGGGTTTATACTGGTTCGGGCCACCATTGTGGTGTAATACCCTACTCTAGTGTGGTGTGGTGGATTGCCTCTTGGGCTGATGAGGAAGAACAATACAAGGAAGAACGACCTCGCGAGGGTCTGTTCTCAGCTAGGGGATGAACTGCTAGGTGGAGTTCGATCGCCTTTCTCTCTCTGTGTGTGTGTCTGTCCGTGTTCGTGTCCGTCCGTCGCCGTATCCGTCCGTCGGGGGTGGCTAGTCCTATTTATAGGCAAAGGCCCTGGGCCTCTTCCCAAATATTTGAGCGGGAAGGGCGCCAACAATTGGCCGATTTGAAGGGGAACATCGGGTACACTTATCCTGACTAAAGTTGGTCTTCCCCTGCGAAAGGTTCTGGTGATGACGCCGGCTTGGGCTCCACAGTGACTTCCTCCTTGTCGTGGAGCTGGTCTTGGTAGCGTTGCACCGAAATGGGTGCCTTTGCTTGATCGTCTCGCCTACGCTTGCCCCCTTTCCACCAAAGAGGAAAGGGAGGACACTGCGCGGGCTGGCGCCCGCCTGGCACCTCTGGTCGTCATGGCTTGCGTCATGGGCACCTCGTGAGGTACCCCACCTTGATCTCTCCGCCTCCTCGCGAGCCAGCCTAAGGAGGCCGTGCTGGAGGAAGCTCCATGTCATCCGCCTCGCGAGGCTTGGCCCCTCGCGAGGGTCTTGAGCCTTGTGTTGATGAAGATGGGCCACGTTGGGCCCCCACTCGAGCCACGCCGCAGGCCGCAGGCAGGCCAGTCTGGGGACCCCCGTTCCCAGAACGCCGACAGTAGCCCCCGGGCCCAAGGCGCGCATGGGCTTGGGCGTGCCGTGAGGCGAAAGGGCAAGGGCGAAGCGCCGCGGGCCCTAACAGCCTGCGGCCTCGGGCGTCGCGTGGCGGTGGATTGGACGTGGGCGCCTTTGCAACTGCGCAGGATACTAAAGGCGTGGCATTTGCTCGGGCTTGGTTCTTCTCCTTCTGCATCCGCTGCTCAGATCCCCTTTCTTGCGCTTCTTCTCCTTTCCCCCAAGCTTCCAGATCTGCTTCACCCGCTCATCCCAGATAGCCATATCGCCTCGCCGGACCCCGGCCGAAGCTTGGTTCTCGCCTGCTTTGGATTCGCCCACCGTGTCGAAGACGAGCCTCGCCCTGCTGCACCGGATGGCCGCGGCGCTGGGCATTGACGGGGCGCAGATGTTCAAGGTCGGCTCTGATGTCCCTGAAGGACAAGGGAGCACCTTCTATCCTTTCTTCGTGAGCTCTATTGCAGTGGGCCTGGTGCCTCCTTTCTCGGAGTTCTTCCTCGCTGTCCTCCACCATTACAACTTGCAAGCTTTGCATCTCCACCCCAACTCCGTCCTTCTCTTGGCGATCTTCGCCTACTACTGCGAGGCGCATGTGGGGGTGCAGCCTTCAGTGGCCTTGCTGCGCCACTACTTCTACCTCCGGACCTCCAAGGGTTCTCCTTCGGCGTGCGCGGGCTTCGTCGCGTGCGGCAGCTCCATGGCCATCTCGAATCCACGGAAAAGGAGCAAGTGGGTGTTGGTTGATGCCGGGCGCGTCGACCCTCGGTTGGCCCTTCCCATGGAGCCAGTCGTGAGCTCGGAAGACTGGTGCCGGGCGGAGCTCACGGATCCCCGCACGAAGTCGGTGCTGGCGAAGATGGACGCCGATCTGAAGCCGGCCAACTTGACGGCGGCGAAGCTGACCGGGGCGTCGTTGCTAAGGGAGTTCCTGGAGCACCAACTGGCTCCGCTTAGGCAGTATTCTCCTCCGATGTGGAGGCCTCACCCGAGTCCCGCAGCCGTGGGCGAAGGGGACGTGACTGCGGTTCTCCAGTCCCTGGTCGGGGGCGAGGCAGCAATGCCGGAGGGCGCGCCTTCGCCCTTGTTCCTCCGCGACGATTGGGAGCAAGTGGTGGGGCCCATGCCCGTCTTCGACGGGGACGGGCTCGTGCCCGTGGTGGCTGCCGAGGATCTGGTGAATGTGTCTTCCGGCGACTCCAGCGGAGGTGGGGGCGAGGAGGAGGAGGGGGAAGGCCCCGACTCCGAGGCAACCGATGGAGAGTCGAGGACTCCCTCGCTCCAGCGCAAGCCCCGTGCTCTCCGCCTTTCGCCGAGTGACGATGATGACGACGCCGACGTGTTGGGTAGCGGGAGCTCGCCCCCGATCCCGAAGAAGGGCAGGACCGGGTTGATTCCCCGCGGGTCCACCCTGACTCCTGGGCGAATCGCGGACACGCCTTCTGCTTCCGAGGTCGACCCCTCCAGCCGGCTCTCCGGCTTCAAGTTTGGCAGGAGACCACCGGAGCTTTCCGCCGACGACCTATAAGCGCTTGATCCTTGATTCCTAGTTCCTTGTCCCACTGACGGGGTTTGACGATTACTTCTCCTGAGCAGGCTGGCGCCCGCGGCGAAGAAGCTGAAAGGAGCTCCTGAGGCCCCGGCTACGACGACACCTCCACCTGCAGGGGAAGGCGAGCGCGATGCACATGCTCCCCCTGCCCACTCGCCCTTGCGGGGCTTGGCTGATCTCGCTGGGGCCGCAGCCCCCATGGCTCGGTCGACCCCAGAGGTGCCCTTGCCCGGTGTTGCTGCTACGGCTGGGGAGGCGCAGCAGACTCCGCCTCGGGATACTACAGCCTCGCCGCCGCTAACTTCTCCTCCTGTTCCGCCGGCTGCTGGTTCCGGGACTCCTCCTGCTGCCCCGAAGCACCCTGATGCTTCCCCGCCTTCTTCTTCCATCCTGGAGTGAGCTGTTGCTGGACTGGACCGGCTGCGGCAGGATCTCCTAGGCGCCGACCCTCGCCTGGTGGCCGGGCGCCTGGAGCTGGCCTTGGGGTGGATTCGCTCCGACGCCTCGATCCGGGAAGCGCTGGTTCAGGCCTCGACGGCCTGTGACGAGGAGAAGGAGGCTACCCTCGAGCCGAAGGCTGCCCGTGACGCGGCCCTGGGAGAGGCGGTCAGAATCCGCGGCCGCTGCAAGGAGCTGGAGGACGAGTTGCAACGCCTGCGTGGTCAGCTTGCGGAAGAGACCCGCCTTCGCCAAGAGCAGGAGAAGGAGGCGAAGGCTCGCGAGGCGGCGCTCAAGGACCAGGAGGCGAAGCTCAAGAAGCGCTGCAGCCACCTAGGTGCGCTGAAGAAGGAGCTGGAGACGACGAAGGCCGAGCTGGACGTCAAGGCCCGGGTCCTTGCTGAGGATCGCGTGGCCTTCGCGGACCTGGAGAAGGATGCCCGCGCTTCACTGAAGACGCTTTATGAGAGTGGCCTGGATTGCCCGCTGGCTGGCGACGGGGACGGCCCCGCCAAACTGCTTCCCTTCTTGGTGAAGGCTCTGGGAGATGTCGCCCTCGGGCTCGTCCCCACGGTCGAAGCCGAGGCGCGTGTCCTTTCTTCCGCCGCGTTGACGCGGGTCTTCGCCCATGTCTACCTTCGCGACCCCAGCGCCGACCTTGACAGCCTGCTGGAGCCGGTGAGCGGCGAAGGCGCCGCCGCTGCCGTCGAGGCCGTGAAGGGGCGCGCGGAGGCGCTGCTGGGGAAGTTCCGGGCTTTCAGCACCAAGCCAAAGCGAGGTGCTGCCGACCCTACTACCCCGCAAGGTAAAGCCTCTCCACGCGACTCCGCTGCCGCCAAGTGACTCCGCTATCGTTCCTGTTCTTCTTTCGATTCCTGCACATGCACGACGCCTCGAGGAGGCATTTAAATTTGCCTTTGGAACCAAGGCGACATTATGGGTTGTAATATTCGTTTTTAAGTTCCTTGAATTTTATGTTCCTCTTCCCTGCTTGCTTATGCTCTACGCCGGCAGAGCCCGGCCACGCGCATGCCTCACCCAGCATCAGCCCCGACCGGAAACCAGGACGGGACCAAAGGAATGAGGGGCCACGTGACAAGTTAGGCTCCTGAGTCGCGATGCTCAGGAGTCCCCCTTAGCGCATGAGCAACAAGTAGGGAGGCGCGATGTAAGTGCGTTTCCGTTCTACGTCTGCAGAGCCCGCCCCCGCGTGTACCTCACCCAGCATAGCCTTTCGGAACTAAGGAGTGAGGGGCTACGGAGCCAGTTAGGCTCCTGAGTCGCGATGCTCAGGAGTCCCCCTTGACGCGCAAACGGCCTTCATACCTTGGCTCCGCTCGGGGAGAGACGCGCGACAAACCAGGCCCGAGGGGCCTGGCTGGGGCGTACGGCTGGGCCTGACCCAGTCGTAGCCCCCGTGCCCAGCCCCCTCGCGCGGCGCTCCCGGGGGGAGGCGTTGCGATGAGGCCGGCCACTGAGCTCGGGGCTCCCTGAGGTTAACGCGGCCCGGAGGCCACCCTCAGTTGTTTATCACCAGCGCGGAGCGTAGCGCTTCCGTATGTGTACGGGCATAGCCGCTCCTCTGCAGTGTCGTCAGCCAGCGGGGAGCATGGTGCTTCCACTGGTACATGGGAGGGGGATCCCCTCCGGGAGGAGCCCCCGGGGCGTGTACAGCCCCGCCCTGACACGTGGCTGGCACGGTAGAGCTAGGTGAGGTGTATCTGGGCTCCCGTGAGCCAGCGCGGGACTCACGGGGCCCTACCTCTAGGCGGGTTGCGCCTGGCACTGGGCCGTATCTTGAGATGTGTTCCTGCAAAGTCTGGTTAGATGCCGACACTCTACGTCCTCGGGTCCCGGCCCTCGACCTTGTCTCAGCCGTCGCTGATATGCCAGGTCGCGATGCCGTGCACAAGGCCAGAGGGTGAGGGCTGGAGAGCCGGTAAGAGCCCTGAGTCGTGATGCTCAGGCACCCCCCCTTTAACGTGCAAGTGGTCGACATGAAGAAGAAAAGGTGCCGCGGACGGCATCGAGTAATCAAGCATGATGCATATTGGAAATAAACGCGGAAGGGATACATGCCGCTGGGCCTAGCCCGAGTGGCCTGGGGGTGATGTAGCCCGAGGGGCGCCCCCAGCAAAGCAAGCTAGCGACTGAAAAGATAAAAAGGGATACGTGCCACAGGGACGGACCCACGCGGCCTGGGAATGACGCAACCCTGAGAGGGCGCTCCCAGCTAGGAATGAAACTTGAAAGATGTCACCTGAAGATGTCGTCGGTGCAGTGGTGTTGGTGCAGCAGACTCGGTGGGCTGTGGAAGCCGATCCTCACGAGCCCCCAGGCCCAGGGGCCTCGGGAGGCTCCGGAGGCACTGGTGGCTCCTTGTGAGCAGCCTCCATCTCCGCCAGGGCTGCGGATCGCCTGCCTTCTTGCGCCTCCAAGATGCTCCTCATGATGCGCTGGTACGCCGCAGCCATGCTCGGCAGGCCATAAGGCATGCGAACATAGCTGTGGGGTGGTCCTCCGCAGCGCCCCGCGTGTGAGGGCCAGAGGCGCTCCGCCGTGGCGACCTGGTTGAGCCCTGGTACGTCGACGCAGACGCGCAGCCCACCATCCTCGCCTGGATGGGGAGCCACAGCTGGTGGGCGACGGCAACCCCTCATGATCCTTGACTCCTGCAGCTCTTGTATCGCCTTGCTAACAAACTCCTGTTGGTCTGGCCTTCCTTACCTGGCTTCCTCCTGAGGGAAGCGTGTTTCAAAACACGCCTCCACAATTGTGCCCCAGCGCCTCCCTCGTGGCCTTGGCGAGGTCGGTGGCCCTCCAGGTGAGAGCCCCCGTGCCCTGCCTGAGGAGGGCGCCAGGCATGCTTTCCTATGCGATTGAAGGAGGGTCCCCCTGGGCAGACGCGAGCCTTGAAGGGCCTGCCTCCAGAGGGTCTGAGCCTGACGTTGTCCTCTTCTTCTTGGGGGTGGTCTCAGGAAGCCTCCTGCTTTCGCGATCTGGGTCTTCTAGTGACGCGGCCTGAAAGGCTCGCTCCAGTGCACACACTGCATCCTTCTCTTGACATGGCACCGTGATGAGGCCGCCGCTTCCTGGCATCTTGAGGACATTGTAGCCATGGTGAGTCACGGCCATGAACTTGGCCAGCGCCGGGTACACGAGGATGGCGTTGTACGGCAGGCGGATGTGGGCGACGTGAAAGTCGATGTGCTCGGTGCGGTAGTTGTTGTAGGTGCCGAAGGTGACTGGGAGGCGGACCTGCCCGATCGGGACCGTGGAACCGTCGGTGACTCCGGAGAAGGGCTTGGTTCGCTGAAGCTGGTCATAGGGCACTTGGAGGCTGTTGAACGTTTCCACGGACAAGACATTGAGTCCTGCCCCTCCGTCGATGAGGGTCCTAGTGACCAGAACGTTGCTGATGACTGGGGAACAAAGCATCGGGAGGACTCCAGCTGTGGCTGCGCACTTGAGCTGGTCTGCGGAGCTGAACATGACGGTGCAGGCCGACCACCTGAGGGGACGCGTTGCTTCGAGCTTGGGGAGGACTGCATTCACTTCGCCAGCAAACTGCTTGAAGATACGTTGGCAGGCTGGGGCTTGAGCTCCTCCCAGGATGCAGGCGATGGCGCGAGGCTCCTGGAAGCCCCCAGCCCCCTCGTCCTGGTGGCGGTCTTCATTCCTTCTTGGTTGAGGCGGCAACGGCGGCAGGCCTGGGTTGCCATGCAGGCGATCCTCACGAGGCTGATCCCTCCAGTCCCCCTCGCGAGGTGGGTCGCGCCAGCGGTCCTCGCGAGGTTGGTCACGCCAGCCTGGACGTGGGCCGCAGTCTTCCCAGCGTCCCGGGTTCCTTCCTCCTCCTCGGCCGTAGCCCCGGTCAGCACGGTCAGGGCGTCGGCCGACTCTTCCTTCTCACACGGCGCGGAGTTCTTGGCATTCATTGGTGTTGTGGGTGTGGAGGTCGTGGTACACACAGTACCGGCTGCCCCTGGAGGATTCAGGCAAATCCTTACCCCGCTTGGTGTCTGGTTCTGCCGCGAGCACGACAGCCCCCTTGCGTTTCACGTCTTTGGCCTTGGGCTTCTTCTCTTCAGGGTCTGCGGCAGGCAGCTCGAGGAGGGAGAGGCGACCCTCCTCAGCTCTGGCGCACTTGGTCGCCAGGTTGAACAGCTCCAGGGAGGTGCAGAGGTCTTCATGCATCGCCAGCTCCTCCTTCATCTTGATGGCGCGCACGCCATCGGAGAAGGCCGAAATGATGGCTTCTTCGGACACCCTGGGGATCTTGAGGTGCGCGCTGTTGAAGCGCTGGATGTACTTCTGCAGGGTCTCCGCAAGTTGCTGCTTGATGCGGCGCATGTCGCTCACGGCGGGAGGTCGGTCGCGGGTACCTTGGAAGTTGGCGATGAAGCGGGTACGCATCTGGTCCCAGGAGGAGATCGTGCCTGGGGCCAGGTTCAGGAGCCAAGTGCGAGCACCTTCCTTCAGCGCCATGGGGCACCAGTTCGCCATGACCTTCTCGTCCCCGCTGGCAGCTTCGATTCCCAGCTCGTAGAGCTGGAGGAACTCCGTGGGGTCAGTGGTGCCGTCGTAGCGAGGAGGAACGTCCGGCTTGAACTTGCCGGGCCACGCGACGCTACGCAACTCAGTGGTGTAGGCGCGGCAGCCAGCGG
The DNA here is from genome assembly GCA_032464435.1 of Aegilops umbellulata. NCBI lineage: Eukaryota > Viridiplantae > Streptophyta > Magnoliopsida > Poales > Poaceae > Aegilops > Aegilops umbellulata. The sequence continues at coordinate 161,294,591 of CP136058.1, read as the reverse complement.
TGGCCGCGGGAGGTTTTGGTGGAGGGAGAGCTTGGCCTTGCGGGTCCCCTTGCGCCGCAGCTGGGAGCAGCGCGGGGTCCTGACGCACCGGAGCTGGAGCAGGGTCTCGGCGAGCCGGAGCCGAGAGCGCCCGAGCGGCCTCTTGCGGTCGCGGGACTTCTTGGCAGCTCCGTTCCTGCTGGGCCGGCGCATGACGGATCGGATTCCGCCCAGGAGCTGCGTGCCTTGGGGCCATGGCATCTTTTTGGAAAGGTGGCGGCTGGAACGCCCCCGGAGCTTCATTGCCCATGCGGGGCGGACTGCGGCGCAATGGTGCGGAAGGCGCGGGAGAGCCCCCTGCGGCGCGGACGAGCTCGGCGACGCGGTCGAGCCACTCCTCGTAGACGTTGTCGACGGGGCGGTAGCGCAGGAGCTCGTTCGCCGCGATGAGCGCAGCTCGAGCCTCCAGGGGCGCGCGCAACGCTTGCGACGAAGAACCGGCTGGGGTGAGCGACGGAGTGGCCGTGCGGCCATCCCGCCGCACGGACGGATGTTGAGAGGACGCTTGCTGCTCGTTCCCCGATGGGCCGGTGGCGGCGTTGACGGCAGGCGGCGGGGAACGACGAGGACGCCCGCCAACGAGGGCCGTCTGGACGGCGTGGGAAGCGATGGCGGCCCGGCGCTCGGCGCGGGCCCGACGAGCGTCAGACAAGGATGCGGTGGTCGGAGGAGAGCGGAGCGGTGGAAGATGGATCCTGGCGCACCCCTACCTGGCGCGCCAAATGTCGGATCACGGGTTCCGGCAGACCCTTAAGGTTCGAACTCTGGGGTGCGCGCGGAGATCGTGCCCTCTACCTCTCCGTCTCGTAGGGACCTAAAACTACTGCAAGAACAACACAAGAGACACAGGGTTTATACTGGTTCGGGCCACCATTGTGGTGTAATACCCTACTCCAGTGTGGTGTGGTGGATTGCCTCTTGGGCTGATGAGGAAGAACAATACAAGGAAGAACGGCCTCGCGAGGGTCTGTTCTCAGCTAGGGGATGAACTGCTAGGTGGAGTTCGATCGCCTTTCTCTCTGTGTGTGTGTCTGTCCATGTCCGTGTCCGTCCGTCGCCGTATCCGTTCGTCGGGGGTGGCTAGTCCTATTTATAGACAAAGACCCTGGGCCTCTTCCCAAATATTTGAGCGGGAAGGGCACCAACAATTGGCCGATTTGAGGGGGAACATCGGGTACACTTATCCTGACTAAAGTTGGTCTTCCCCTGCCAAAGGTTCTGGTGATGACGCCGGCTTGGGCTCCACAGTGACTTCCTCCTTGTCGTGGAGCTGGTCTTGGTCTTGTTGCACCGAAATGCGTGCCTTTGCTTGATCCTCTCGCCTGCGCTTGCCCCCTTTGCACCAAAGAGGAAAGGGAGGACACTGCGCGGGCTGGCGCCCGCCTGGCACCTCTGGTGGTCATGGCTTGCGTCATGGGCACCTCGTGAGGTACCCCACCTTGATCTCTCCGCCTCCTCGCGAGCCAGCCGAAGGAGGCCGTGCTGGAGGAAGCTCCATGTCGTCTGCCTCGCGAGGGTCTTGAGCCTTGTGTTGATGAAGATGGGCCACGTTGGGCCCCCACTCGAGCCACGCCGCAGGCCGCAGGCAGGCAGGTCTGGGGATCCCTGTTCCCAGAACGCCGACAGGATCGACGTGAATGTATAGTAATAAGTGATGCAACAAGTGTACAACCTCTTTGCCGTAGCCGTGTCGACCTCACCATCATTGGGTTGGTCGCTGAAGCAGTTGAGGCAGAGGTGGCTTTCGGAGGTGTGGAGGAAGATCTGAGGAATCTGTAGACGACGTCCAGGGCACTGCACTATTGTGATGGATCATTCTGTCATTGGAGCAGCTCCGGTGAGCCGTAAGATGTCAAGGCTGAAGCAGCACAAGACAGACATAGTCAATCTCAAGTGGGATTCAAATAGCATCTCCAATAGATGATGTAAAATGGATGTAAAATTAACATCACCAAAAACCACCTGACTACAACAGATGAGGTAAAAACTGTTGACTCTGAACTTAACTGTCGAAACTGAAATTTACTGTGGAATCTGAATGCTACTGTCGAAACGGAACACAATGGTAGCAGAGAGGCACTTGATATGTAGTTTAGGGAGGGCCTGCAGTTCATCTTCAACCTGCACCCCCCTGAGCCGCCATCCACCACCGGCCGAACCGTCGGCCCCAGCGCCGCCTCGCCACCCCGAAGCAACTCGCCATTGCCGCCCCGGCCAGCTCTCTAGGACCCCCGCCCCCCCACCCCCACCGTGAACCCTAAGATAGATAGTGGGTGTTGGAGATATTACTACAGGGCATAAACCGGCCTACCTGGGCCGGGTTAACTTCATCAGTAGTCCAAAAGTGTTAAAGCCCAGAAGCTAGATAACGGCCCAAGGCCATAGTCGGTTCAACACTTGTAGCCGTAAACCGGCGTGTATATGAACTTGTATTGTAAGTTAGGAATAAGGACAGACCAACCCGGATACGAGTATGAACCGGAGATTGGGACTCTGTGAACCAACGGGCGTCACCCGTGTATATAATGGGACGACTCGATAGCGGTTCAAGAGAGACAATCACAACTCGAGACCTAGGCGAAGCTTGTTTGCTCCCTAGTCATCGAAACCCCATCAATTCCATCACAAACTAGACGTAGGCTTTTACCTTCATCGAAGGGGCCGAACTAGTATAAATCCTCTGTGTCCCTGTGTCCGCTTTAACCCCTTCGAGTTAACCCGTTGCGATGGCTCCACGACTAAGTCCTTTCGCTAGGACATCTGCCGTGACAAACCCACGACAGTTGGCGCCCACCGTGGGGCTATCGCGCGATGGTTTCAAGTTCTTGGAGGGCCGCTTTGAAGGACTCGAGGGATACGCCGTGGGCCGGATGACCAAGAGTCGTCGCGGCAAGATCTACATCGACGACGCAGGCTAGGGCCCTGACGCCGGCTCAATTGAGTACGGGTACCGGGTCCCCTATGGTGGCATACACGTCTTCATCGGCAAGATCGGTGAACCGGGCCATGAGCTAGACACCCGCACCGACCTCGTCGAGACAGCTCAGCGTGCGCGACCTGCCCGGGCTAAACCGGCCGTGAAACGTGCCTTCGTGGGAGTCATCCATGGAGGAAGCTATGAGGATGGATCAGGATCTGGTGGTGAAACCGTCATTTACTCTGGCGACGAGTCATCGACCGGAGAAACTGAGTCGTTGTATCAGCTACAAGATGGCCGGATTGGGGGCTGTTCCGATGGCGACAGTATTCCGGACCCCTCCGATCTGCCCAACCGGATTGGAATATTCATGGCCGGTACACAAGTAGCACCTCACTCATCGATGGTCGCGGCAATGATTTCCGGCTCAGCAGCGGCAACGGCTGCCGGAGCAGGAGGCTCCGTGCGCCCGCCGGCTCAAGTGTTATCCGATCTGTTCGACGCATTGGCTGCACTCATGGCGGAGGCTAATCCGGCGGATCAGGATGCTCATAACACAGCGATCGCAAAGGTGAGAGAGCAGATTACCCAGGCCAAAGCGGATCTAGCAGCTGAAGAGGTCAGGATGACTGCGGAGCGGGCCGCTTTGGACGCGCAAGCCTATAAACTCATGCTAGACCAGAACGCCTCACAGGAAGTCATGAGGAGGAAGTACCGATCTCGTTTGCCCTCAGTTTTTGAAGGAAGGGACCTTTTCAACACCCCTGGAGCAGGGACCAGTAATCAACCAATCGTAAACCGGGCGGAGGCGCCCGGGACGGGTGCGCCGGTTCAGCCCCGTGTAATAGATCTACCCCGTCATAACACTGGAGTACCGCAGGTTGTGCCCACACCTCCGGATCACTATTCCAATCCGCTAGATAACCTTGTTGTAGCGGCGGCACGGTTGGAGGCTATTCCGGTCGAGGGGGATTCGTTGTAGGCGATAGAGACACGCCGGGTCAAGGATCTCCTCAGGACGGCGTTGGTCCAATAGGAAGTGTATTCGTACAGCCGTGAGCGGATTCATTCTACCCCACGTCCAAGCCGGAGTTATAGCAGGCATGTGGAGGAGCCAGCTGAGTCAAGTAATGCACGGCGTGGAGCGCCCCGTGGCAACAATCCGGCTCCCGATGCCCAGGAGGTGGTAGACCGGGCCCGAGCGCGCAGGGAATCCGAGTTAGCAGCACAGCATCAGACTCGTCAGTTTACGCCGGTTCGTCCCACCACTTCGGTTGAGCTGGGACTCACTTCTAGCACTTTGGGAGTGCCTTGCCTTATCCCCGCTTTACGCATTGTGCGCCTGCCTAAGGATTTTAAGGGCCCGCGCAAGGTGCCGAACTATACGGCGGATCAACCCCGGAGACATGGGTGGAGAGTTATGAGATGGCCATGGAGATGCTTGATGTAGATGAGGCGGCATGTGCAAAATATTTCACCATGATGCTTGAAGGGACAACCCGTACTTGGTTAAAGAGCCTGCCGCCCAATTCTATCGGTTCATGGGCCCAGTTGCGAGCCCGGTTCATCAATAATTTCAAAGACACGTGTAAGCAGCCCATGTCGATAGTGGATTTAGCTGCCTGTGTCCAAGAGGAAGGAGAATCAACGACTCATTGGGTGCGCAGGGTCTCACAAGTTCTGCATTCATCAGACTGCATCAATGCGGACACCGCAGTTATAACCTTGGAAGGCAATTGCCGGTTTGGACCCTTGAAGCTGAAGTTAGGACGGATGAAGCGCCATTGTACTGAGATGGGAACTCTCATGGCCGCTTTGGTAAAGTACGCTGATTCTGATAGTACCAAGGATCCCGAGTCTGACGATGAAAAGACAGGGAAGGGAAAGAGGAACAGCAACTTCAAAGGTCAGCAGCATCACTCAGCAGGAAACGGTGGTGGAGGCAAGCATAAAGCGGATGGCAACATGGATTTTGTGGCTAATACTAACGTGTAGGACAGGGGCCAGCGACGTAAGGGCAAAAACCGCAGTGGAGCGCCTAGTCCTAATCCGGAACGCCTAAACTATCTGTTAAACCAGCCCTGTCCAAAGCATGGGACAAGGGAGGAACCAGCAAACCACCTTTGGAAGGATTGTTATATTATGCAGGAGTTCAAGAGCTCCAATGCTTTCCGGTATGACCCCAGTTCTGGTGGTGGTTCTGGATCTGGACCAGGTCACGGTGGAGGAAATTCCGGTTCAGGATTTAATGGTAATCCGGGCGGACATAATAATCAGCATAATCAGAATAATCAGGGTGGTCACAATCAGCAATAGCAGCAGTCGGGTTACCAAAGCAATCCAAAGCAACTAAATAGTAGGCAATATCATGTGTTCACCACTAGCTTGGACAAGCGGGACTGGAAGGTCCAGAAGCGGGCAGTTAATTCTGTTGAACCGGCCGTGCCCCGGTATCTGTGCTGGTCAGAGCAGCCAATCATATGGAGTAGAGAGGATCACCGTCCCCGGGTTGACAATCCGGGTAATTTGGCTTTTGTGGTGGCGCCTCGGGTGGGAGGTTATAAGTTCACCAAAGTGCTCATGGATGGAGGTAGCAGCATTAACATCTTATACTATGAGACTTTCCGTCGAATGGGGCTAACAGATAAAAATCTCCGACCTTCGAATACGGTTTTTCATGGTGTGGTACCTGGCAAGTCAGCATACCCCGTTGGGAAGATAGCGTTGGAAGTGGCCTTTGGAGATGATCACAATTCCCGATCAGAGACACTGACGTTCGAGGTGGTGAAAATCCAAAGCCATATCACGCCCTATTCGGTCGACCGGCCTATGCCAAATTCATGGCACGGCCCTGCTATGCGTATCTGCAGCTCAAGATGCGAGGTCACAAGGGGACCATCACGGTTCACGGAAGCCGCAAGGTCGCTTTGGAATGTGAAGAAGGAGATGCGGCCTACGCAGAGTCGGTTTGTGGAACCGAGGAACTCATTTATTATAAAGACAATGTTGATCCGACAGATACGACTCCTTTAAAGAAGCCTACTACGGAGCATGATCCGGCCCTGAAGTTTCCATCGGCAGATGAGACTAAGCTTGTTGACTTTGTACCTGGCGATTCGTCCAAGCAGTTCAGCATCAGTGCCAATCTGGATCCGAAATAGGAAAGCGCGCTCATCGAGTTCATCCGTGAGAATCGGGACATCTTTGCATGGAAGCCTTCTGACATGCCAGGTGTACCGAGGCAACTCGCTGAGCACACTCTTAATGTGGATCCTAAATACAAACCGGTGAAACAATTCCTCCGCCGGTTCAACGAGGAGAGGCGAAAAGCTATTGGAGAAGAAGTGGCCAGGCTCTTAGTAGCCGGCTTCATCATTGAAGTTTTCCACCCTGAGTGGCTTGCTAATCCGGTGCTGGTCCTCAAGAAAAACGGCACCTGGCGCATGTGTGTGGATTATACGGATCTTAATAAGGCCTGTCCTACGGATCCTTTTGCTCTCCCCCGTATTGATCGGATTATTGATGCTACGGCGGGTTGCGAGCATTTATGTTTCCTGGATGCATATTCCGGCTATCATCAGATCAAAATGGCCGTTAAGGACCAGGAGAAGACAGCGTTCATAACTCCCTTTGGAGCCTTCTGCTACGTATCTATGCCTTTCGGGCTCAAAAGTGCCCAGGCAACCTATCAACGATGTGTGCAAAATTGTCTCCACAAACAGATTGGCCGTAATGTGCATGCTTATGTGGATGATATTGTGGTTAAGTCAAGGAAAAAGGAGACTTTGGTCGATGATTTGAGGGAAACCTTTGATAACCTAAGGACGTACAAGATGATGCTCAATCCGGCTAAATGTGTCTTTGGTGTACCGGCAGGCAAGTTATTGGGTTTTTTGGTGTCCAACAGGGGAATTGAGACTAATCCGGAGAAGATCACGGCTATCACTTCTCTGGTTAAACCGAAGTGTATTAATGATGTTCAACGCTTGCCTAGCCGGATTGCCGCGTTGAGCCGGTTTATCAACCGCCTTGGTGAGAAAGCGATCCTGTTGTATCAGATGTTGAAGAAGACGGATCAGTTCATCTGGAGTTCTGCCGCTGATCAGGCGTTGGAGGACTTAAAGCGGCAATTGGCCAATCCGCCCGTGCTCGTCGCTCCCATCGACAAAGAACCGTTGTTGTTGTATGTTGCTGCCAATGCTCGCGCAGTCAGTGTAGCTATTGTGGTGGAGCGGAAGGAGGCGGGCAAAGAGTACCCGGTTCAGCGTTTGGTTTATTATATCAGCGAGGTGCTTATTGAATCCAAACAAAGATATCCACATTGGCAGAAGCTGGTATACGGAGTTTTTATGGCAAGCCGGAAGCTGAAGCAGTATTTCCAAGGGCATCCCATCATAGTGGTCAGCTCTGCCCCTTTGGGCGACATCATCCAGAACCGGGAAGCAACGGGTCGGATTGCCAAGTGGGCTATAGAGCTTGGGCCGCACGGTTTGAAATACGTGTCTCGGACGGCGGTGAAGTCCCAAGCACTTGTCGATTTCATCAATGACTGGACGAAGCTGCAAGCCCCTGAAGAGAAGCCGGATCACACATATTGTACCACCCATTTTGACGGATCACGGCAATTGGAGGGCTCGGGGGCTGGAGTCGTATTAACTTCCCCACGAGGTGACAAGTTTTGTTATGTTCTCCGCTTAATGTTCCCTTGTACTAACAATGTAGCTGAGTACGAAGCCTTGCTCCATGGTCTCCGGATGGCTAAAGAGATGAACTTAAGCCGGATTAAGTGCTTCGGTGACTCGGACCTCGTGTCTCAACAGGTGTCTGGTACTTGGGATTCTAAAGACCCACTCATGGTTGTATATCGTCGTGAGGTTGATACTGTTGCAGGTCTCTTCAAGGGTTATCAGGTGGACCACGTGGACCGCCGGAAGAACGAAGCGGCGGACACTTTGAGCCGGCTAGGCTCACAGCGTAAACCAGTTCCGCCCAATGTTTTTCTCGATATACTGCACAACCCATCAGTTCAACTACCTGGGGAAGCAGATTTGGCTGTTCCTGATCCGGAGCCTCAGTTGGTGGCAGCACTCCATGTCATTCCGGATTGGACACTTCCCTACCTGGCGTACATGAACCGGGGCGCGTTACCAGAGGATGAGACTCTGGCCAGACAATTAATACGGCGGTCCAAGTCCATGACAATCATAAATGGCGAGTTGCATCATTGCAGTGTATCAGGAGCATTTCAATGCTGTGTGTCTCCTGAGGAAGGCTGTGAAATTTTTTGCGTGAGATCCATGAAGGGGATTGTGGTCACCACGCCGGTTCAAAATCTCTGGTGGCTAAAGCGTTCCGCCACGGTTTCTATTGGTTAACTGCCCATGTTGATGCGGAAGATCTGGTCCGACGATGTGATGGTTGCCAAAAATTTTCAAGACGCGCTCATGTTCCGGCTCAAGAATTGAGGATGATTCCAATCACTTGGCCGTTTGCAACCTGGGGGCTGGATATGGTTGGGCCTTTCAAAAGGTCCAAGGACAAGAAGACCCACCTCCTGGTGGCGGTTGATAAATTTACAAAGTGGGTGGAGGCAGAACCTGTTAGTAAGTGTGACGCAGCCACCGCGGTTCAGTTCATCAAAAAGGTGATTTTCCGGTTTGGCTTTCCACACAGTATCATCACAGACAATGGTACCAATTTGTCCAAGGGTGCCATGAAAGAGTTCTGCGAACGAGAGCACATCCGCCTTGACGTGTCATCAGTGGCGCACCCATAGTCCAATGGTCAAGCAGAAAGAGCTAATCAGGAGATCTTGAGAGGCGTCAAGCCCCGGCTTATGGTTCCTTTGCAGAGGACGCCGGGTTGTTGGGTTGAATAGTTACCATCCGTGTTATGGAGTATTAATACTACACCCAATAGATCAACAGGATACACGCCGTTCTTCATGGTTTATGCAGTAGAGGCGGTTCTCCCTAGTGATATCCGTCACGATTCACCTCGTGTTGTAGCTTATGTTGAAGCGGACAACAAGACGGCTCGACAAGACGCTTTGGACCGGTTGGATGAAGAGCGAGACATAGCAGCTGCCCGCTCAGCGATTTACCAACAAGATCTCCGTCGTTATCACAATCGTCGTGTCAGGACCAGAACCTTTCAAGAAGGAGATTTGGTGCTTTGACTCATTCAAGATCAAACCGATGTGCATAAGTTATCTCCGCCTTGGGAGGGACCTTTCATGGTCAGCAAAAATCTGCACAACGGGTCATACTATCTGATTGATATTCGAGATCATAAGGACTCTCGTAAGTCAGAGGAGGAGACCAACAGGACGTGGAACATAGCTCATCTTCGGCCTTACTATACTTGAGCCATTGGCTCTGCTTATGTACATATTATAACAATGTATATATTATAAATACAATAAACCGGATCCTCAGCTAAAGCGGGGTATCTGTTCGTTTATATCATGTGTGGTTACATGGAGTTGTTCTGTTTTAAAGCGACCTCCGGTTTACCCCTTGCAAAAATTAAAAATATCACCTGCGGGATCGGTCATGTCTGAACCGATGCAATACCTTTTGATAGGCGAAAGCCACCAGATCACTTGGGGGCTCGGTCGTGTCCGAACCGATGCAACACCTTTTGATCGGCGAAAGCCACCAGATCACTTGGGGACACGGTCAAGTCTGAACCGGTCACGCCTCTTGATCGGCCTAAAGGCCTTAGAGTCACTTGGGGGCTTGGTCGAACCCGAACCATTGCCATGCCACGTGATCGACGTAATGCCACGGTTTCATTTGGGGACCTGACTGACTTGAACCACAGCTACGCCTATTGGGAGCTTGGTCGTGTCCGACCACGGTAACACCATCTGATCGGCTTAGTAAAGCCTCTTTTTTGCAAACGGTTCTGTCATTGCCTTTTGCTTCACATATCTGTTCTTGATAAAAATTGCTGTTTTGTTTTGGTTGCGTTCTTAAATCGACAGTGTTTTACACCGGTTCAAGCAGCCAAATTGGCGGAACACGGTCCATTTTTACACCGGTGATTATTTACCCGGTTTGGTATTTTCTGTCAACATCCTTTTTTGGAGTAACAAAATGTTTTAAAGCATGGTTTACACAGTAAACCGGCGTTATGTATGCAGGAGCTGCTTTCTCCCATGACGGTTTAGGGTTATTAAACCTCCATTTCAAGATTGGCTAACACCTACTTCATGCCCAATAATGGCAGGAGATATAAATTGGCAATGTCGATCTTCCAAAATAAAAGTATCAGCACAGATGCACGAAGGCATCTTAAGAAGCAAAAGTATTGTCTATCCTATTACAAGGTAGCATGGTGCCCAAATAAGACCATTGTTTTCTTGGCGGAATATAATAAGGCAGCTGGATAAGCCTGCTTCCGGTTCACGCCTGCTCGCCGCCCCGGTTTGACTGTTGTGGGTCATCCCGTGCCGCTTCAGCTTCCTCATCCCTACCCAGTGGCTGGAAGTCAACAGTGGTCCAGTCGATTCCCATTAATGCTTGAAAGACAGCCTCCTCATGGATAAGTGAAGACGGTTCAATATCAGGAGCGTAAGTATGCTTACGGATTGGAGGAATCAGGTTCTCCGCTTCAGGGATTCGTGCAGCCACTCGTTTGTTCTGATCATTATACTGATCTTGATAATGCGACAAATCAGCTTCTTCTGCCAATTGGCAGGCCAGAGGGCGCACTGCCCGGTTTATCGCTCTTAGATCCTCTTCGTTGAATTCTGAGCCATCTTCTTTCAAGCTGGGGTAGCCTTGAGCTGCCTGAACAGGATCAAAATCAGGCACCCATGCTTTGGCCCGGATGAAGGCATTGATGGCTCCAGCTCGAGCAGCAGACTTTTTTAGCTCCTCAATCCGAGCAGGAAGCATTGACAATCTCTTCAGCGTATCTTCAATCAAGGAGGGTGCTGGATTATTATGTGATGCGGTTGAGATAATCCGCTGCACTCTAGTGTACAGCTGCTCGGTTAAGGTGTAGGCAGCTTTCAGCTTCATTCGCACATCCGACCCCAAGTGGCTAATGCGGGTGCCTGCAACATGATAGAGCGGTTCACAAAACCGAACCTATTACAAGAGGATCAAGATTATCATAGAAGTCATAGGATGTTTACCAAAAATGGCGGCAGTCATTGCATGCACTTGTCGCTTCACGCTGGTCAATTCATCTGTTACCGGTTTAAGGGCAGCCTCAGCGTCTTCAATCTTCTTGGTTAAAGTGGCCTTTTCTGTGGCCCAATCAGCCCGTTCCTTCTTGAAACCCTCCTTCAGCTGTTCCATGGTGCTTAAAGAGCTGGTTAACTCCTCCTTTGCCTTGGAGGTTTCAGCTTGTTGGGTTTTCAAGTTCTCCTGAAGATCGGCGACTTGGTTCTCTTTGGCCTTTAGTTCAGCCTGCATTCAGACGGTTAAAAGGTTCAACAAATGATGCAGAAAAATGAAGTACCAACCACATAACAAGTTATGCACTTTGTACTTGGGGGCTAATGCCTATTTGATCTACATCTGTCCCCTGATTGCAAAGTCCCAAGCTCAATACAAATATTCAACTTGGCACTTGGGGGCTAATGGCTATTTGTTCAATATTCTTTCTGACGATATTGTATGAAGATTGAAAGTCTCGATTCAACTACATTAAGTTGAACCGACCCTTGGGGGCTACATCAGTGAACTTTGGAGCGTTGAAGTTCTATGTCAAGACCCGATTCAACTATAATAAGTTGAACTGGCCCTTGGGGGCTATATTGGCAATATACCGGAACAAGCACATGGAAATTACCTCAAGTTTTTCCTTCATCATCTTTACCAGACCGGCCTCATAATCACGACTAGTATATAACCGGTTCAAATAACCAGAGTGAAGGTCTTGGGCATTCAGAGCAGCGTACGTCGCCAGATCAACATCCCATTTGCCTTTGCTCATGGCAGAAAATTCTTCTTTGGCAGTATGCTTGGCTAAAGCGACGGGATTCCCTGGCTCGGAACGACCAATGCCGGTGATTATGACTTCATCATCCTTAGACTCGCCGGTTTGCACGGGCGCAGTCCATTTATCGGCAGGTTCGGAGGGACTGGTGGATCTCTCAATCCGGATGGTGCTGGCAGGCTGGTCAGCAGGACCGGAGGCGTTAACAAAACCTTCTTCAGCAGTAACAACTTCATCCTGTACTAGCGGGTCATTGGCCACATCTTCCTGGATGACCGCTTCAACACTTGGGGTGGCACTCGGTTCAGGAGCAGTCTCTTCTCCAGCCGCTTTATCTAGGCGGGCTTTTTTGCTCGACCTCGGTTTAGCCCTGAAAGGATATGCAAAGTTAAAAACGATTTATGTTCCAAGATAAAATACCAGGAACCTTACGATAAGTGCAAGTTTACCCAAGCACGGTTTTTAGTGGAGGCAGCTGGGTGCCAGTTGACTCGCCAGAGGATGAGTGGGAGGTAACCTGATAATCAGAGTCAGATGGGTTAAGCGGTTGATGAAAACAGCCCGCTTTAGGACAAATACTGACAAGCAAATCAGAGACCTCTGAGTGACGTCTCCGAACCGGATTGTTCGGTAAACCGGTGGAGGTAACTACCTGGCCACTGTGCCGAGTCATGCGGCACACCTCATGCTGTCGGGTCTTCATAAGAAAGTTGGGATCCAAGTAAGCAAGAGGATGAGAAAATTTAACTTTTCGGTTTGCCTGACGGATTTTTTGTGAAGGCAGAGGACTTGAATCGGGAGAAAGAGTAATTACTTCTGCATCATCAGCATGGCTAGCTCCGGCATCGTCCTGACAAATATTATCATCAATAAGGTGCATAAAAAGTAAACCGAGGGAATCAAGTTATGCCTCAAGGTCCGGATTACCCACATCGTCATCAGTAGGCGGATCAGAAGATGCGGTGGTCTTCCTTTTGTGGGCAGACTTCTTAACGACCTTTGTCTTAGGCCGGGTTGGTTTTTCTGCCTTCTCTTGTGGAAGCTTCTTGCTCCAAAACGGATCATTGCCCTGTGTCAAACCGATATTGGTATCAGTAATAAGCAAGTACAATAGTATCAGAGCTAGTGAAAGGGAAAATTCAGACTTACAGCTGGCGGTTTGTTGATGGCGCAGAAAGGAAGCAGGCTGGTACGAGCGCAGACGTGCTCCGGTTCGTTCGAAATTTTCTTCACAGCTTCTGTGACTTCTTCATCAGTAAGCTGGATGTTTACATGCCGCAGCGGATCGTCAACACTGCCCGTATATTCACACATCAAACCGGAGCGTTGGCTGAGGGGCAGTATACTCCAGGATATCCAGCAACGGGCAAGATCAACTCCTGTTAAACCGTTGGCCATAAAGGCTCTGAGCTTGGATAGTTGGGGAGCGTACTTCATCCTCTCTTTGCCAGTCAGCCTCTGAGGAAAGGGGTGTGTGTTGCTAAGCCGTTCCGGACGAAAACCAGGCAAGGGATTCTCATTAGCAGGGGAGGTGTCTTTGCAATAGAACCAGGTGTTATTCCACTCCTGAGGATGACTGTGCAGTTTCGCATGAGGATAAGTAACCTCTTTCCTTTTTTGAATCGCCACGCCACCCAGCTCCATATTGGAACCGTCAGGAAATTCTGTACGGCGGTTCAGATGGAAACAATCTCGGAATAGCTCCACTGTAGGTTCCTCTTGAAAGAACACCTCGCAGAGCACTTGGAAATGGCATATATTGGTGACAGAATTGGGGCCAATATCTTGTGGATGAAGCTGGAAGTTGGCTAAGACATCCCGGTAGAATTTTGAACCGGGCGGATTAAAACCTCGGGCTAGGTGATCCGCAAAGACTACAACCTCTCCTTCTCGAGGTGTGGGAGGACACTCTTTGCCTGGGACCCTCCAGTGGATGGTGTTTTTACTGCTTAAAGCGCCGGTCAAGACCAAGTTGTTCAGCTGTGTTTCTGTAACCCGAGAAGGAGCCCAGTTGCACTCATACACTTGTTTAGCCATGGAGGAGTCTACAGAACAAAGCGTTTTCGGTTTAAAATTGTGTTGGGTACAGGATATATGCTGGTATGACAATTGTTAAACCGGAGGAAGTTAAACCGGAGTTCGCAAAGCGGCAGTACCTGGCTAAGGATCCTGGCGGTTCAATCAGGGGACTAATGGTATGTACCGATTTATTATATTTTCCTATGGTAAGTTAAACCGCCTGATCTAAGTATTGAAAGATGGGAGATCGCGAAAATGGCTAAGTATACAGAAACAGGTTTCAAAGAATTTCTGTTGTAGCAATGGATCTGAGGCAACTTAAAAAAACAGAAAATATATATTTAAAGGCTCTGAAACAGGGCGGAAGTGAATCAATGGACAGACAAAGCAGATGGGATCCACGGACTTGAACGCAAAGTTATAAGTGGATACGAGAAACTAAAAGTGGTATTTAGCACAAGGTTTACAGATCTGTACGAGGGACAATACATGGACAGGAGCAGTCAATGGATGTCACAAGAGCAGCAAACCCTAGAACAGATCTAGGTTAAGAAGAAAAAGAGGACTTACTAGGGTTGAGGATGATGCGGACGGTCACCGCAGTTCTCTGGTACACTCAGGTTGATGCAGTGGCCAAGGTTGAGGCTGGCAGCGACGGCGGCGGCGGAGTTTCGAAGCTGGCGACGTGAGGAAGACGAAGATGGGAAGGCACGAAGAGGGAGAAAGAAATGACCCTTCGGTCCTATTTATAAAGCAAAAAGACATGTGTCAGGCGGGCGCCAATTTTCGCAAGACTTATTAAAGTGAAGAGGTATCTTTGGGTATTTTCTTTATGACAGATGACGTCACCCCGGTTTAACAGCAATTGGAGAAGATGACATCAAGACGGTTCAGCAATTACAAGAAGATGTTGAAGGTGAAGATTTCTACTAAGGATTGACATGAACCCGTTCAAATCAATCTGGGGCCTAATGTTGGGGATATTACTACTGGGCATAAACCGGCCTACCTGGGCCGGGTTAACTTCATCAGTAGTCCAAAAGTGTTAAAGCCCAGAAGCTAGATAACGGCCCAAGGCCATAGTCGGTTCAGCACTTGTAGCCGTAAACCGGCGTGTATATGAACTTGTATTGTAAGTTAGGAATAAGGAGAGACCAACCCGGATACGAGTATGAACCGGAGATTGGGACTTTGTGAACCGACGGGCGTCACCCGTGTATATAAGGGGATGACTCGATAGCGGTTCAAGAGAGACAATCACAACTCGAGACCTAGGCGAAGCTTGTTTGCTCCCTAGTCATCGAAACCCCATCAATTCCATCAAAAACTAGACATAGGCTTTTACCTTCATCGAAGGGGCCGAACTAGTATAAATCCTCTGTGTCCCTGTGTCCGCTTTAACCCCTTCGAGTTAACCCGTTGCGATGGCTCCACGACTAAGTCCTTTCGCTAGGACATCTGCCGTGACAAACCCACGACAGTGGGGTACCTCTCCGGCGAGCCCCCGTCCCCGTTGCGGGTGGTTCTTACTTAACTCCGGTGAGCCCCCCAACCCCTGAAAATAGACTAACCCAAAAGTCGATTCAGTCGACTGAAGTGTGGCTTAATCGGAGCAGAGCAGCAGCACGAGCGAGGGGGAGAGCAGCAGCAACAGCTGGGCGAGCGAGCGATCGAGCGAGAGCCAGAGCAGCAACAGCTGATCCGGCTGGTATAGACGCCGCCGCCGAAGGGGCCTCGCACTGGGGGAGAGCCGTCGTGGAGATGTCGCCCGCGGCGCCGGCTTCAAGGTAGCCGCTCCATGGGGGTGTGGGATGGAGCACCGTTGGCGCCGGGAGGTCGAGTTAAGGAGAAGGTGCGATGCGATGAGTGTACAACCTCTTTGGTGGCGCCGAGTAGACCTCGGCTTCGTCCGAGGAGTCGGTGAGGATGCTACGGTTCCGGTGGAGCAGGTTAAGGCGGCGCTGTGGGGATGGAGCAACCTCGATAGACGAGGCGATCGTCGGAGCAGCTCCTTGGAGGTGGAGGACGGGGCGGCTGAACCGGCGGGACGACGAGATGGACGATGGATCCTCATTCGGGGAGGTGGACGAGGGACGTCGAGCTATTGCGGTAGACGACGTCGTCGGGGAAGATGCTCCGGCTGGGCAGCGGTGACGTGGCAGACGGAGGAGGGTGGGGTTTCGCGGCTAGAGCGGAGAGGTTATGGTGGCCTGGGATTTCGAATGGCAAAAAGGGGGTGATGGGAGGGGGTGAAACATGACTTAGGAACGCGCTTGTCCAAAATGTAGGGTGTGTTACAAAAGTACCGCCCACCGATTTTAACTAGCGGCGCTTTCGGCTCAGGGTTAGAAGGGGGATTTCGCGTGTCGGGATTTGGCAGCTGGAGGGAGTTTTTGCGCGCGTTGTAATTTCGGGATAGCAAGGTGCGGGTTGTGAAGGCGCCAGTTTTCGGAGCACGATATCTGAATTTTCGGGATATAACAAGACGCGGGTTGAATTTTAGGGACAGGCCGAACGTGTCGTAATATTGTACTTGTACGTACCAAATCAATTCGCACTTCCCTCAACCAAAAAGAAAATGAAAAAAATTAAACTATTCACACCACACAAAGTGAGAGTCTTGCCCCGTTTTACTATACAAATGCTATTCAAAACTACTCCCTCCTTCCATCTATATAGGGCCTAATGCGTTTTTCGATGCTAACTTTTGGTCAAATATTAGAGCAATGATATATGACATGCAACTTACACAAAGCAAACCAATAAATTCATCTGTGAAAAGTTCTTTCAATGATATAATTTTCACATTGGTAGTAGCTGTTTCATGGATCACAAACACAGAACTCAGTTCCTGAGGACGGCTTCAATGATACAACCCACCATGTAATCCTACATGGCCTCTCACCGCTACCTTTACCAAATCGTGTTCACACACTTAGCTCACACACAGTAGGACATGTTTACACACCACCGATTCATCCCTGATGAATCAGACATGACTCAACTCTAAGCAGTAGCAGGCATGACAATCAAACATGAATGAATAGGCACATCAGGGCTCAAACAACTCCTACTCATGCTAGTGGGTTTCATCTATTTACTGTGGCAATGACAGGTCATGCAGAGGATAAGGGGTTCAACTACCGCTGCATGTAACAGTTGAATCGTTGTTGTCCAAATGCAGTAAAAGAGAGCAGGAGCAACATAGTAGGTTTGTATCGGAATGAACAAGGGGGTTTTGCTTGCCTGGCACTTCTGAAGATAATATAGTTCTTCATCAGTGTCATCGATCTCTTCATCGTAACACATCTATCGAGAGGGAACAAAACCGGCAACAAAGGAAAAACACAATCAATGCCATGCAACAATATGATGCATGAATGTGACGTGACAATATGCTGTTGATTGAGCTAATGCAACTAGCAACCAGATTAAATGAAGTTGGCTTGAACCAAAGGTTCAAATTCAAACTCCATATGTGGAAATTCAAATGCCATTTACATGATTTGTCCTAAACAGTAGTTGTAAGTTGTTCTAACATGCATGAAAATCGTACAGATGGATAGATTGGATTTTTCTGATCATTTTTCATATATAAATTGTTTGATTTGGAGTTATGGTTGAATTACTATGAATTTTTGAAGTTTGCAACATTTTCTCGAATTTCCTATATAAGAATAAATCCAGAAAATGTGTTACTGCGTCAGCATGACGTCACTATGATGGCAGCGGTCAACGGGCGTGGTCCAGGTCAACCCTGACAGTGGGTCCCGCGAGTCAGTGTAATTAGTTAACTAAAATATTAATTAATACTAATCCTAATTAGTCAGCAGGGCTGGGCCCTGCCTGTCATTGACCCAGGGGTCAAACTGGGCCCACCTGTGGTCAAACGGGGTCAGCGGGGTCAACTCGCCGGCGTTTAGCCGCCGGCGAGGCCAAACACGGCGGTGCAGGTGCAGGTTTCACCTACAGGGAACCGTTCGGTGCACCCTTTGGCCCTACGTTGAGCTGGCGCGATGGTGCGTCGGATGGTGGTGGCCTCCGGGCCTGGGGTGTCCGGAGTCAACGGCGGCGAGCTCGGTTGCGACCGCCGGAGGTCGGCCATGTGCGGGGTTGGGGCTGCGGCATACAAACGCGGGAACTGAGAAGCTAGCAAGGCACTACGCGATGTGGCAAGCATGTTAGATAGCATGGGATGACCAAATGGTCGCCGGAGCGACGCCGATGACAAGCTCGAGCGGAGGCGAGCTTCGGCATCAATGGCGACGGCGGCTATGGGGCAGAAATGACATAGGGAAGAGAGGGGAAAAGCGGCAGAGCTCACAGGGAGTTCGGCGACGGTCTCAGCGGGCTCGGAGAGGCACGGACGGCGGCGAATCAACAGTTGCGGTCGTCGGGGCAGAGGTTGATGACGACGGCGATGGCAGCGTTCTAGGGCCTCCCGGGATGCGTGGCTCGTTGTGGAGGACGTAGAGAATGGGAACGGAGCTCGGGGACGCGTCGGAGAGGCTCGGAGATGGCTGTGGCCGTGGTGGCTATGGACGGCGGCGAAGGACGCGTTCGGTCCGGGCGAGAGAGAGGTTGCAGAGGATAGAATGAGCGCGAGAGAAAGTGAGAGCGGTCGAGGGGAGCGCGTGGCATCGTGGAGGCGTCCAGGCCCTCGTCGGCAAGCAGGAGGTGGCGTGCGGTGGCCGTGCGCCCGTCCTCCTGGCAGAGGAGGAAGACGACAGGGAAGGAGGCGGTAGTGGGCTGGACCGCCAGCTGGGCCGGCCAGGTGGCTGTGCCAGGTGGGCTGCAGGTAAGCACTTCTCTCTCTCTCTCTCTCTCTCTCTCTCTCTCTCTCTCTCTCTCTCTCGTTTAATTCTGTTTTTCTATTTATTTGCTCTGTTTTGATTTAGTAAAAATACCAAATCATTTCATATATTGCTGAAAATAATTTTGGGCTTTATATGAATTATTACAGAGGCCCTTAACTATTTTCATAATTGTTGGAGCATTTAAAAATATTACTAGTATTTAAATGCCCCAATACAAATACAATATGGGTTATTCAAAAATCCAGAATGGCCTAAAAATATTGACATCATTTTTGGTAGAGGCTTTGACCTTTATCAAAAATCATGAACATTTTCAAAGGGCATTTTGGGTTTATTGAAAATATTGTTTATTTGAACCTAGTTGAATTCATTTAGTGCTAGGGTTTCAACATACCCCATTTCAAATTCAAATAAATTTAGACATGATGCATGGATGCAATGCCACTAATTACAAGCATTATTCTAGGGCTGTGACAACTCATCCCCACTAAACAAGAATCTCGTCCCGAGATTCAAGACGTGAGGTAAGAAGACAGAGGGGACACTAGCTAACACGATCTTCATGATCCAGGTTGCACTTCATAAGAACGTTGATTCGATCATCATCTTTGTCAATATAAACGAGAGAATTGCAGAAGGTGTGGCCGACATCTCGGACCAAGCAGCTCGAGCAGTATTTGTGTTTTTGAGGCGTGAGCACTGCAGAGTTTTTCTTGGCGATTATTTCGTTGTTGTTCAGAGGAGAGCAGGGTATTAACTGGGCGGGCTGTGGCCCTTCTAGCCCAGGCCAGATATCCATCCCAGATACTAATTTTTTGAAGATGAAAATGGCTAGCCCAGCTATACATCTTTTTGAGGAATACCCGCTGGGTTGCAAATCTTTCCTAGGAGGGATGCATTAGGCTTAACAGGAAAATGAGCTTTAAAAAATAATAAATGGGATGTAATTATAAAATCTGGGAAGTAACTATAAAAAATGCACCAAACGCGAAATTAGTTTATAAAATATTATTTATGGATTTTGAAAATCTTAAATTTTCATTGTTGCGCGCGCAATGTTTCATTAGATTTTTAGGTAATAAAAATTTATATTTAATCTGACTAGAAATTTCGGGATAAAAATATTTCAGAGACCATAGAAATGTGGGAAATTTTATTGAATTCTGTCTTCGACGGTTGGTTAAAATTATTAATCATTGTCCTAGCTAGAAAATGGGCTGTACTTTTAACAAACTGAAATGGGCTGTTGTAAATTCCATTAGAATTCCAAAATGGGTTGTACATTCTTACAAAAAGTAAATGGGCTATAAGTTCTTTGCCACACACTTGGGGGCCTACTAAGTGATGCGTCCCCTAAAAAAATAAGTTGACGTGTATGCAAGGCTTTGCCAACTTATTATAGTCAACACACGGTTCTAGCAGCAGTAGCCGTTGGATGTCTATCCAACGGATGTCGTGCTTCTTCTTAAATTTCGGTTATTCTTAGCTTCGGCCGCCCAAAAAATGATTCCTCCCCCTGACATCTGGGGCGCACCGTTTCGGAGGCTGGCCTGTGGGCCTACTAAGTTGGAGCGTACCAAGGGCTTTGTCAACTTAGTCAATAATAAACGTTTCTAGCTTCAGTGACCGTACGATGTCCATCCAACGGCCATAGTGCTTCTTCAACTTCTGGTCTTCTTGCTCCAGCCGCCCAAAGCAGCGCCGGTCATGTCGCCTGCTCCTGCCTCCCGTGGCCGGCTGTGCTGCCGCGGAGGCCTCATCGCCCCCATACTACTCCCACCGCTGGCCAGGCCATCCCTCCACTCACCCACACCCCCGTTATTCTGCGGCGACGGTAGCCTCACACCGCGGCCGAACCAGTGAACCCTCGTACCCCTCTCCGCGTGGGCTTCCACTGTTGCGTCTTCCCCAGCTCCGCGTTGTCCCCTTCCTAGGCCTCGCCGTCGTCCAGACCACCGCCCTGGTGCTCTCGGCGCGGCGTGGTCAACGTGGTCAACGACCGACTTCCATCGGAAGAGTACTGTATGTGGAGAGGCTGATAGCTGGGTCTAGGCGGCCGCAAGGAAGTGCCTCCTTATTACGCACAAGATAATTATTTCTCCACCTTACAACAGGTACCCACCGTACGGGCCACCTTATTTCGTGAAAAAAATGTTGCCCCCTGACTGCTCGGACCCACTGGACGGGCCAGCGTATTTCGCGAAAAAAACATTACCCCCGCTGTCAGCTCAGACCCACCGGAAGTGCCTCCTTAGTACGCACAAAAAAAATGAATACTCCCCCTGCTAGCTGGGACCCACCATGGTGGGAGGCTGACTTGTGGGCCTACTAAGTTGACTGGGACAGGGGCCTTTGTCAACTTTAGTCAATATGAACGATTCTAGCTCCAGTGACCCTACGATTTGCATCCAATGGCCGTAGTGCTTCTTCAACCTCTGGTCTTCTTGCTACAGCCGCCCAAAGAAGCGTCGGTCGTGCCGCATGCTCCTGCCTCCCGTGGCCGGCTGTGCTGCCGCGGAGGCCTCACCGCCCCCTACTATTCCCACCGCTGGCCAGACCCTGCGGCGACGACAGCCTCACACTGCAGCCGAACCAGTGAACCCTCGTACTCCTCTCCGCGCGTGGGGGCTTCCACTGCCGCGTATTCCCCGGCTCCCCGTCGTCCCCTTCCTAGGCCTTGCCGTCATCCACCGCCCTGGTGCTCTTGGTGCGGCGTGGTCAACGTGGTCAAGGAACGACTTCCATCGGACGTGGACTGTACGTGGAGAGGCTGACAGCTGGGTCCACGATGGCAGCAAGGAAGTGCCTCCTTATTACGCAGAAAATAATGATTCCTCCACCTGACAGAAGGGACACATCGGACGGGCCACCGTATTTTGCCCCCCTGACTGCTGGGACCCACCAGCTACATCTTCGCAGGCAAGGAAGTGCCTGACAGTCGGGACCCACCTGGTCGAAGCGTATGTAGCGTTGTCATTCTGGTCGCAAACGTGTATGTACATATATACTGGTCGATGTAGACGCGCGCACGTGTCGTAGTAGAGGCGCGCACGTGTCGTAGTAGAGACGCGCACGTAGCATGTACACGTACGTACAGTGGCCAGGGTGCAAGAAGGAAAATACGACCACGTATGTGTACATACGGGCGGGGTCTCGAACGCCTACTCACGCATACGTACGGCGAGGGCTCGTTGACATGGCTGGGTCAGAACGGAGAAACAGTGTCGTCGTCATGTTCATGGGGAGGCAACGGAATGCGTCGTGTTCATGGGGAGGCAACGGAATGCGTCGTGTTCATCGGGAGGCAACGCGGCTGGGTCGGACTGGAATGCGTGGTCGTGTTCATCGAGAGGGCTTGGACGGAATAGGTGATGGAAACGAGGCCTGGCGTACCGCACAACAGAGGAAACAGACCACCTACGGTCGAAACAGGGGTCCTGTTGATCGGGAGGGGTGTGGCGTACCGCAGAACAAAGGAAACGGACCTCCTACGGTCGAAAGGTCCTGTTGATCGAGAGGGGTGTGGCGTATCGCAAAACGGAGGAAACCGACCTCCTACGGTCGAAACGGGGGTCCTATTGATCGGGAGGGGTGTGGCTTACCGCAAAACGGAGGAAACGGACCTCCTACGGTCGAAACGGGGGTCCTGTTTATCGGGAGGGGTGTGGCGTACCGCAAAATGGAGGAAACGGACTTGTGTTGGAGCGCTAGGTCGAAACGGGGGTCCTGTTCATCGGGAGGGGTGTGGCGTCCCACAAAACGGGACTCCACGGGATACTGTTCATCTCCACCGTCGACCCCCTCCGGCCTCCACGAGCTACTGTTCATCCACCGTCGACCTCCTCCAGCCTCCACGGGCTCCTGTCCATCCAGCCTCCACCGCGCTCTACTCCACCGGCTACTGTTCAACCACCCCTCCACCGTCTACTGTTCATCCAGGCCTCCAACACAGGGTCCTGTTCAACCACCCCTCCATGGGCACCCCTCCACTGTCTACTGTTCATCCTGCCCTCCATACCACGGGGTCCTGTTCGTCCACCCCTCCACCCTTTATTGTTCATCCTGCCCTCCACACCACGGGGTCCTGTTCGTCCACCCCTCCACCCTTTATTGTTCATCCAGCCCTCCACCACACCACGGGGTCTTGTTCATCCAGAGGCAACGCCACCGCTCACTGTTCATCCAAACCCCCCGCAACGCTCACTGTTCATCCCATCGATCGGCTTCAGTTAGCAGAAGTAGCCAAGGAATCGCTCGATCGGGTTCAGTTAACAGCCATCGATCGATCGCTCGGGTTCAGTAACGCGTAGCCTGCAGTGCAATCGCTCGGGTTCAGTTAGAGCCCAACGCCTCACTCGGGTTCTGTTAGAGCCAACGCCTCGCACACACGCGCGTACGTGTATGAGAGAAACACGCATCGCTCGGCCCCCGACCTCCCACCGTAACCGGGAACTCCCCGAAATTTTCCTCCCCCTCGCTTCTACCATGGTTTTTTCCGTCATGGACGGCCCAAAGAATGTCATGCAGCTGCATCTCCGGCCCGCCCAGGACGAGAAGCCCATTTTCTGTCATGATTTTTTGTCATAGAAGTAGGAGCCCACCACATCTATGATGATACCGGGTCTTTTCACAATTATCGTCATAGAAGTGTCATATGTATGACAGAAAAAAAAATCGTTCGGCCCAAAATGTCACGGATGTGTATTTTTTTGTAGTGGCTCTCTTTTCTCTTCTTACAATAATTTTGGGAGGTGATAAAACAAGATATCATGGCCCTCTTCAAAGACTTTTATGAGGGGAGCATAGACATCTATCTATACATCTACTAATTACAGACTTCCTAGAAATTACCACGTTAATTAGTAATTAGGAGCCGTTTATCTGGTGGGACCAAATTATAACGGTGTAGATTGACTGATAAAATCCTGGCAAAGAAAATAGTTTTATCGGTTGTAAAAATAGAAAAGAACAGAAATCTCGTGTCAATCTACGTCGGTCGTACGCAAAAGAACGAAATTGCTAGGCCGGTTGTAAAAACAGAAAAAAAAAACTCCCATGTCAATCGCTACAGCTTGGCTAACGGAAAATAAAATAGGAATCCAAACAAACCATGTTATAGATTCCTAAATACACCGATTCCTCTGATTTGCTTGACGTGTACAACATGTACACGGCGACATCCCACAAAGCACACGATGCCGCTGCCTCCGCCGCTGTCGTCGGCAACAACTCATCATGACGTTGAGGCTGGTTTGGTAGGACTGCGCTTGGCCGCACCGCGCCTTCCATCCGCCCGTACTGTCCATAGTCAAGGCGCAGTACCTTCAAGTGTTCCCGCAACAACGATATTGTGCGTTTGAGCAGGAGTAGTAGCAGCCTAGAAGCAGTTTCCATTGCAGATGACGGGATCAGATTCATGTCCATAGAATAAACATCATGCACGCCATGGATGCATATGCATATGTGTATTGTCTATAGTGACGCGTGTTGGATGCCGGATGTTCGTACTTTACTGTACATGTCGAGTAGTAATGAAGCATGTAATCAATGGAATGATTCAGCGTGCGTGCTTCGTATTTTGTATCTAGCCAGAGTTAATCTATATGATGGTTAGCTAGCTAGATATTGTGTACGTTGATGCATAGCTAATTGATTAATACAGATGGGATTTGTTTTTACAGGATTATGTCACGGAGCAATTACCAGCTTGCTTCTTCGTCATCATCGTCGCCCCACACCGGAAAGTAATCGCGTAGCAATGGGGCCAAGACGGTGAATCATGATCAGCGACCTAGGACAACCCATGGGTCAGTAGTGATTGGTGTAATCATATCTTTCTACAAATGTATTTATATATATAGCTTTCACTTCGACATTTATCTTCTATTCTCCACCACATGAAAGTAGAATCCTTGTAAAATTGTGTAGGATGCTGATTTAAATGTTGTAGGAAATAGTTGCGCACAAAAAATGTCATGTAGGAGATGGATTGTGTCAATGTATATGCATGGTATATACAATGTTATATAGATGAAAATCTGAATATGAAAGGTACTGTGTGCTATCAGCATATGAGAAATACACTTTCAGAACGTTAGTCTGATTTTCAAGTATATAATTTACCTCGGGTTATTTATTCTTATCATATTTATTCTTCTCATGTGGAAGGTTTGAACCAACCAGAAATCTTATGTAGTTTTCCTCTACGGTTAGCCTATACAAACAATATTTCTCACCATGATAATGACCTGACCTGCTTTGATCTTGACATACATGTAGGGAAAGTTGTATGGCAGAGTGTCCTGATATGTGCCACTGGCCGCTTTGACCTACATAGGAACGTGAAAACCTATACGGAGGGGGAAAACCTACCCGCACAGAAGATGAAAATAAGACTAGCGTCGAATACCAAGGCAATTTAGGCATGATTAATATTTTTCATGCCTTCATAGTTTGGCTAGAGGTTTTTTCCACTTGAAAGATATGAATGTTGGGAACCAAAGATAAATCTAATTACATACCAGATTCAGGATAATATGTTGATTCCTTTCTGTTTTTTCTTTCAACAAAAGAACCAAGGCGACTATTATAACTGCTATAGTTACACTAACAGAACTATCCTAGCAGCGGAACCAATTTTCAGTCTGGTGATTTGATATTTAAGGTAGTAAATTTTATTTGTGCAGTTTACCATGCCATATTGTTACTATAGATGGAAATTAGTAAGATGAGAAATTGATGCCTTTCTCGATGTCAATAGTAGAAGAAAGGGCCTTCAGGTTTTCAGTCACAATACATTAATTGAAGCATCTTGATCTGTTCATAACATATTATGGTTAATTGTAATTGGCCTTATTAGAACAACAAACTGGATGATCTATAGCTCTTTGAAGGTGTGACTATTTCCAGTTGTGCACTCTATTATTAAAAAAATGCAGGCAAACTAGCATCTCCTATTGTGTGTATTGCACACTTATTCTCTAAATATTGGTCGTTTGTCCCAAAAAAACATTTATTCTTCTCGCTAAATCAATTATTTCTTTCCTAACAAGCTTTGCTATCAATGGATTTCTAGAAAGTTGAAATCAGACATGCTTGAATTAATATATGGTCTTTTAGAGTTGGGAAGATAATAGTTGTCTTGCATGCAGGTATGCATCATCATATTTTCATTGTTTCATGCTTCTGTTATACATCCACATTCAGGTCTACTCGCATATATTTTCACAAGATCAAGGACATAAAAGTTAAAATCTTCCAACTTTCTGAGACAATGTGTCTTTGGAGGGGAAAGGTCTAATTTTTTGACAAACCATATTAAATTACAAAGTAATCCAATCTACCATATCAAATTAGAATGAGCAGCAAGAGGAAGTAGCAAGTATGTAAATCTTCCTACTCTATATTGCATTTGTTTTGTTCAGATTGCACAAATCCATGCATTTTGTATATAGTTCGAACTGTTAGATTCTATCCTACAAACATTTTTTGCTTAATTGCATGTGTAAGATGTGAGACTAATTTGTGAATATCACTGTAGAAAAAACTGTACTAACATATGGAACAATTTATTAAACCAAGATGCCCATCTATGTATCAGACTATCACTTTTTGTGCTACTAATGTTCTGTGATTACATTGATTCATACAATGAAAAATAGTTCTACTAACAGTGGTTCGGTGTTGGACATGACGAAGAAGGGGAAATAATAGTTGTCATTTTGATATAAAGGATTGGGAGCTTCTAAACATGCTTCCCCTATGGGATCTAAGACAACCAAGTAACAAGGTATTGTACTCATGTTGTCCTTTCCTATATTAGATCGCCTTTGGACTAAATTATTCAATAAGTCTATACATTCTCTTAAATTCACCTACTCAGATAGTATTCAAAACATCTAGATATATATGTAAATATTGTGTAGAACATTGTATCAAAACGCTTATGCATGGCTATATAACATCTTGAATTTCAGGGGTAAACGATTGAGCAAGCACTAGCCCGTGCAGGTGCACGGGTTGATGACTAGTAGACTTAATTTTGCAATGATTACTGTAGTTCCTAAAGAACAAGATGCTTCTAACATAAAGAAGTTCAGACCTATTAGTTTGCTTAACTACATTTTCAAAGTCTTCACCAAGGTCTTGACTAATAGATTAGCTAGGTTGATGAATTTCCTCACTTCCAGTAACCAATCTGCCATTATTAAAGGAAGATACATTTTAGAAAGTGTAGTGACAGCACATGAAGTGCTACACTCCACAGTGCATTCTGGCAATGCTGGACTAGTGATCAAAGTAGACTATGAGAAAGCCTTTGACAAGGTGAATATTGACTTTCTTTTTGAGATTCTAGAAAAAAGAGGCTTTGGCACAAAATGGATAACATGGGTCGAGCAGATCACCCAGATGGGATCCATTGGAGTGAAGATCAATGGGGTAGAGGGAGATTTCTTCACTATTGGCAAAGGCCTAAGACAAGGGGACCCTTTTGTCAGATCTTGGGTTCCGGCAGACCCTTAAGGTTCGAATTCTGGTGTGCGCGCAAAGATTCTGCCCTCTACCTCTCCGTCTCGCAAGGATCTAAACTACTAAAGGAACAACACAAAGAACACAGAGTTTATACTGGTTCGGGCAACCGATGTGGTGTAATACCCTACTCCGGTGTGGTGGCTGGATTGCCTCTCGGGCTGATGATGATGAACAGTACAAAGGTGAACAGCCTCGCGAGGGCGTGTTTTTGCTGGGACAATGAACTGCTAGGGGAGTTCAGCCTCCCCTCTCTCTCTCTCTACTTGCTTTCTTGAAGCCTACTTGCTAGTTTTCCGACCTCTCGATCTTCTCCCCTACCCTGGGGGTGGCTAGTCCTATTTATAGGCAAAGGCCCTGGGCCTCTTCCCAAATATTGAGCGGGAAGGGTGCCAACAATTGGCCAATTTGAAGGGGAACATCTGGTACACTTATCCTGACCAAAGTTGGTGCTCGCCTGCCAAAGGCCCTGTGGTGACGCCATTCTGGGCTCCACGATGAGCTCATTCCCACCGTTGGACTGGTCTTGGTCTCGTTGCACCGAAATGGATGCCTTTGCTTGATCCTCTCACCTACGCTTGCCCCCTTTGCACCAAAGAGGAAAGGGAGGACACTGTGCGGTCCGGCGCCCGCCTGGCACCCTTGGTCGTCATGGCTTGCGTCATGGGCACCTCGTGAGGTACCCTGCCTTGATTTCTCCGCCTCCTCATGAGCCAGCCTGAGGGGGCCGCGCCTGAGGAAGCGCTGCGTCGTCCTCCCCGCGAGGCTTGGCCCCTCGCGAGGGTCTTGAGTCTCCTGTTGATGAAGGTGGGCCGTACTGGGCCTCCTTTGAGCCATGCCGCAGGCCGCAGGCAGGCAAGTCTGGGGACCCCCGTTCCCAGAACGCCGTCAGTAGCTCTCGGGCCCAAGGCGCGCCCGGACTTGGCCGTGCCGAGAGGCGAAAGGTCAACGGCGAAGTGCCGCGGGCCCTAACAGCCTGCGGCCTTGGGCGCCGCGTGGCAGTTGACTGGGAGCGGGCGTCCCCGCAACCGCGTAGGTTAAAGGCGCAGTGTCTGCCCAGGCCTTACTCTTCTCTTTCCCCCGTCGTTGCTCAGATCCCCTTTCTTGCGCCTCTCCTTCCTTCCTCCAGACTGCCAGATCTGCTCCCTTGTAACCTTGGAAGTCATGGCGCCGCGCCAGCCTCCCACTGAAGCTTGGTTCTCGCCAGCCCTGGACTCGCCGAATGTGTCGGTGGCGAGCCTGGCCCAGCTGCGCCGGATGGCGGCGGCGTGGGGAGTCGACGGAGCGCGGGTGTTCAAGGTCGGCTCTGCCACCCCTGAGGGCCGAGGAAGCACCTTCTACCCTCTCTTTGTAAGCTCCATTACTGCGGGCCTGGTGCCTCCTTTCTCCGAGTTTTTCCTCTCTGTCCTCCGCCACTATGACTTGCAAGCTCTGCATCTCCACCCCAACTCCATCCTTCTCCTGGCGATCTTCGCCTACTATTGCGAGGCTCATGTGGGGGTGCAACCTTCAGTGGCCTTGCTGCCCCACTACTTCTACCTCCGGGTCACCCGTGGCTCCCCTTCTGCATGCACGAGCTTCGTTGCGTGTGGCGGCGCCATTGCCATCTCAAATTCCGGGAAGAGGATTGAGGGCTTCAGGAGCAAGTGGGTCTTGGTGGACGTCGGGCGCATTCACCCTCGGCTGGTCCTACCCACGGAGCAGCCCGTGAGTTCCAGCGACTGGTCCCGGGAGGAGCTTACGGACCCCCGCGCGAAGCCGGTTCTGGAGAAGATGGACGCGGACCTGAAGCCGGCCGGCGCGGCGGCAGCGAGGCTGACCGGCGCGTCGCTGCTGAGGGAGTTCCTGGAGCACCAGCTGGCCCCGCTTTGGCAGTACTCACCTCCGATGTGGAGGCCTCACCCGAGCCCCGCGGCCTTGGGCGACGAGGATGTGACCGCGGCGCTCCAATCCCTGGTCGGCGGCGAGGTGGCGCGGCTGGAGGGCGCGCCTGCGCCCTTGTTCCTTCGCGACGACTGGCAGCAGGTGGTGGAGTCAATGCCCGTCTTCAACGGGGATGGACCCGTGCCTGTGGTGGCTCCCGAGGGACTGGTGGACATGTCCTCCGGCGACCCTAGCGGAGAGGAGGGCGAAGAGGAGAGGGAGGAGGGCCCTGACTCCGAGGCAACTGGCGGAGAGTCCAGGGCTCCCCTCCCCCGACGCAAGTCCCTTACTCTCCGCCTCTCATTGAGAGATGATGATGAGGTCGACGACGTGGTGGGTAGCGGGAGTTCGCCCCCGATCCCGAAGAAGGACAGGGACCGGGCTGATCCTCCGCGGGTCCGCCCCGGCTCCAGGGCGATCCGCGGACATGCCTTCTGCTTCTGAGGTTGACCCCTCCAGCCGGCTCTCAGGCTTCAAGTACGGCCGGAGGCTGCTCGAGCCCTCCAGCGATGACCTGTGAGTGCTTGATCCCTCATCTTTTGTTCCTTGTTCCACCTCTGGGGCTTGATGTTTGCTTCTCTTTGAATAGGCTGGCGTCCGCCGCGAAGAAGCCGAAGGGGGCTCCCGAGGCCTCATCCGCGGCAACGCCTCCGCCTGCAGGTGAGGGCGATCGTGAGGCACGGGCCTCTCCTGCCCGTTCATCCTTGCGAGGCTTGGCTGAGCTGGCTGGGGAGACCCCAGCCCCCATGGCCAAGCGACTCCCGAGGTGCTCCTGCCTGCTGCCGCCGCCACGGCCGTCGGGGCGTAGCAGACTCCGCCTCAGGTCACTGCGGTCTCGCCGCCGCTACCTTCTCCTCCCGTTCCACTGACCGCTGCTTCCCCGACTCCTCCTGTTGTCTTGGCGCGCACCGATGTTTCTCCGCCTTCTTCTTCCATCCTGGAGCGTGCCGCTGCTGAACTGGACCGACTGCGGCAGGATCTTCTTAGCGCCGACCCTCGCCTGGTGGCCGGGCGCCTGGAATTGGCCTCGGGGCAGATTCGCTCTGATGCCTCGATTCGAGCGGCGCTGGTTCAGGCCTCAACGGCCTGTGACGGAGAGAGGGAGGCCACCCTCGAGGCGAAGGCCGCCCGAGACGCGGCCCTGGGAGAGGTGGTTGGAGTCCGTGGCCGTTGCATGGAGATGGAGGATGAGCTGCAGGGCCTGCGGGACCAGCTCGCGAGGGAGGTCCGCCTTCGCCAAGAGCAGGAAGAAGGCATGAAAGGCTCGCCAGGCGGCCACCGAGGATCGGGAGGCCAAGCTTAAGAAGCGCCGCGCCCGCCTAGATGCGCTGAAGAAAGAGCTGGAGGTGACGAAGGCCCAGCTGGACCGCAAGGCTCGGGTTCTTGCCGAGGATCGCGTGGCCTTCGCAGACATGGAGAAAGATGCCCGTGCTTCGCTGAAGACACTCTACGAGAGCGGCCTGGAGAGCCCGCTGGCTGGTGACGAAGATGGCCCCGCCAAGCTGCTTCCCTTCCTGGTTAAGGCCCTTGGAGATGTCGGCCTTGGCCTTGGCCCCACGGCTGAGGCCGAGGCGCGCGTCCTATCTTCTACTGCACTGACGCGGGTCTTCGCCCACATCTATCTTCGCGATCCTGGTGCCGACCTCGACAGTCTGCTGGAGCCGGTGAGTGGCGAGGGTGCGGCCGCCGCTGTCGAAGCCGTGAAGGGGCGCGCGGAGGCGTTGCTGGGGAAGTTTCGGGCCTTCAGCACCAGGCCAAAGCAAGGCGCCGCCGGCCCTACTGCTCCATGAAGCGAGGCCACTCCGCGCTGCCCCACCGCCGACAAGTGACTCCGCTGCCACTCCTGTTCTTCTTTTACTTCCTGCACATGCATCACGCCTCGAGGAGGCATTTAAACTTGCGTTTGGTACTGAGACGACAGTATGGGCTGTAATATTTTTCTTTTAAATTCTTTGAGTTTTATGCTTTTCTCCCCTACTTGCATGTGTTCTACGCCGGCAGAGCCCGGCCACGCGCGTACCTCACCAACCATTAGCCCCGACCGGAAACCAGGACGGGACCAAAGGAGTGAGGGGCTACGTGACAAGTTAGGCTCCTGAGTCGCGATGCTCAGGAGTCCCCCTTGGCGCACGAACTACAAGTAGGGGAGCGTGATGTAGGTGTATCTTCTGTTCTACATCTGCGGAGCCCGACGCTGCGCGTACCTCACCCAGCATAGCCTTTCGGAACTAAGGAGTGAGGGGCTACGGAGCCAGTTAGGCTCCTGAGTCGCGATGCTCAGGTGTCCCCCTTGACGCGCAAACAGCGGGCGGTGAGGTGAGATGCGAGTGGGACCACCGTTCTACGTCTGTAGAGCTCGTCCCCGCGCGTACCTCACCCAGCATAGCCTTTCGGAACTAAGGAGTGAGGGGCTACGGGACCAGTTAGGCCCCTGAGTCGCGATGCTCAGGGGTCCCCCTTGACGCGCAAACGGGCT
This sequence comes from Aegilops umbellulata, assembly GCA_032464435.1. Lineage (NCBI taxonomy): Eukaryota > Viridiplantae > Streptophyta > Magnoliopsida > Poales > Poaceae > Aegilops > Aegilops umbellulata. The sequence continues at coordinate 161,262,916 of CP136058.1, read as the reverse complement.
TCATACCTTGGCTCCGCTCGGGGAGAGACGCATGACGAACCAGGCCCGAGGGACCTGGCTGGGTGGCGTACCCCTGGGCATGACCCAGTCGTAGCCCCCGTGCCTAGCCCCCTCGCGTGGCGCTCCCGAGGGGAGGCGTTGCGATGACGCCAGCCACTGAGCTCTGGGCTCCCTGAGGTTAATGCGGCCCGGAGGCCACCCTCAGTCGTTTATCACCAGCGCGGAGCATAGCCTGTACGGGCATAGCCGCTCCTCGGCAGTGTCGTCAGCCAGCGCGGAGCATGCTGCTTCCACTGGTACGTGGGAGGGGGCTCCCCTCCGGGAGGAGCCCCTGGGGCGTGTACAGCCAAGCCCTGACACGTGGCCGGCACGGTAGGGCTAGGTGAGGTGTATCTGGGCACCCGGGAGCCAGCGCGGGACTCACGAGGCCCTACCTCTAGGCGGGTTGCGCCTGGCACTGGGCCGTATCTTGAGATGTGTTCCTGCAAAATTCGGTTAGATGCCGGCACTCTACGTCCTCGGGTCCCGGTCCTCGAGCTTGTCTCAGCCGTCGTTGGTATGCCAGGTCGCAATGTCGTGGACAAGGCCAGAGGGTGAGGGCTGGTGAGCCGGTAAGAGCCCTGAGTTGCGATGCTCAGGCACCCCCCCTTTAACGTGCAAGTGGTCGACATGGAGAAGAAGAGTTGTAGTGGACAGGCATCAGGTGATCAAGCATGATAGGCGAATGCATAGTTGGAAATAAACGCGAGGGAGATACACGTCGCTGGGCCTAGCCCGAGCGGCTTGGGGGTGATGCAGCCCGAGGGGCGCCCCCAACAAAGCAAGCTAATGATCGAAAACTAAAAAGGGATACACGCCGCAGGGACGGACCCACGCGGCCTGGGAGTAATGCAGCCCTAGGAGGGCGCTCCCAGCTGGGAATGGAGCTTGAAAGATGTCACCTGAAGATGTCGACAGCGAAATGGCGTTGGTGCGGCAGACTCGGTGGGCTGCGGAAGCCGATCCTCACGAGCCCCCAGGCCCTGGGGCCTCGGAAGGCTCCGGAGGCGCTAGTGGCTCCTCGCGAATCATCTCCATCTCCGCCAGGACTGCGGAACGCCTGTCTTCCTGAGTCTCCATGATGCCCCTCATGAGGCGCTGGTACGCTGCAGCCACGCTCGGCAAGCCGTAAGGCATGCGAACATAGCCGTGTGGTGGACCCCCACAACGCCCCACTCGTGAGGGCCAGAGGCGCTCCATCGTGGCGACTTGATTGAGCCCTGGTACGTCGATGCAGACACGCAACCCACCATCCTCGCCTGGATGGAGAGCCACAGCCAGTAAGCGGAGGCAACCACTCATGATTCTCGACTCCTGTAGTTCTTGAATGGCCTGGTTAACGAACTCCTGCTGGTCTGACTCTGCTTGCCTCGCTCCTTCTTAAGGGAAACGTGCTTCGAAGCACGCCTCCACGTGATGCCCAAGCGCCTCCCTCGTGACCCTGGCTAGGTCGGTGGCCCTCAAGGTGAGAGCCCCTGAGCCCTGCCTGAGGAGGGCGCCGGGCGCGCTTTCCTATGCAATGGAAGGAGGGTCCCCCTGGGCCGGCACGGGCCCTGAGGGGCCTGCCTCCTGAGGGGCAGAGCCTGACGACGTCTTCTTGTTCTTGGGTGCGGTCTCGTGAAGCCTCCTGCTTCCGCGATCTGGGTCTTCCAGCGACGCGGCCTGAAAGGCTCGCTCTAGGGAACACACTACATCCCTCTCTTCACATGGCACCGTGATGACGCCGCCACTCACTGGCATCTTGAGGACATTGTAGCCGTGGTGAGTTACGGCCATGAACTTGGCCAGCGCTGGGTACCCGAGGATGGCGTTGTACGGTAGGCGGATGTGAGCGACGTCAAAGTCGATGAGCTCGGTGCGGTAGTTGCTGCGTGCCCCGAAGGTGACAGGGAGGCGGACCTGCCCGATCGGGATTGTGGAACCGTCGGTGACTCCGGAGAAAGGCTTGGTTGGCTGAAGCTGGTCATAGGGCACTTGGAGGTTGTTGAATGTTTCCATGGATAGGACGTTGAGCCCTGCTCCACCATCGATGAGGGTCCTGGTGACCAGTACGTTGCTGATGACTGGGGAGCAAAGCATCGGGAGGACCCCGGCTGTGGCCGCGCACTTGAGCTGATCTGCTGAGCTGAACGTGATGGCGCACGCCGACCACTTGAGGGGGCGCGTTGCTTCGAGCTTGGGGAGGATTGCATTGACTTCACGGGCAAACTGCTTGAAGATGCGTTGGGAGGCTGGGGCTTGAGCTCCGCCTAGGATGCAGGCGATTGCGCGCGGCTCTTGGAAGCCCCCAGCCCCCTCGTCTTGATGGCGGTCTTCGTTCCTCCTTGGCTGAGGCGGCAGCGGAGGAAGGCCTGCGTTGCCATGAGGGCGGTCCTCACGAGGCTGATCCCTCCAGCCCCCCTCGCGAGGCAGGTCCCGCCAGCGGTCCTCGCGAGGTTGGTCGCGCCACCCCTTGCGCGGGCCGCGATCTTCCCAGCGTCCTGGGTTTCTTCCTCCTCCTCGGCCGTAGCCCCGGTCGCCGCGGTCAGGGCGATGGCCGATCCTTCCTTCTCGCACAGCGTGGAGCTCTTGACATTCGTTGGTGTTGTGGGTGTGGAGGTCGTGGTACACACAGTACCGGCTGCCCCTGGAGGATTCGGGCAGATCCTTGCCCCGCTTGGTGTCCGGAACTGTCGCGAGTACGGCAGCCCCCTTGAGCTTCACGTCCTTGGCCTTGGGCTTCTTTTCTTCTGGATCTGCGGCGGGCAGCTCGAGGAGGGAGAGACGTCCCTCCTGAGCCCTGGCGCACTTGGTCGCCAAGTTGAACAGCTCCATGGAGGTGCAGAGGTCTTCATGCATCGCCAGGTCCTCCTTCATCTTGACGTCGCGCACGCCATCGGAGAAGGCTGAGATGATGGCTTCCTCGGACACCTTGGGATCTTGAGGCGCGCACTGTTGAAGCGCTGGATGTACTTTTGCAGGGTCTCCCCAGGTTGCTGCTTGATGCGACGCATGTCGCTCACGGCGGGCGGCCGGTCGCGAGTTCCTTGGAACTTGGCGATGAAGCGGGTGCGCATCTGGTCCCAGGAGGAGATCGTGCCTGGAGCTAGATTCAGGAGCCAGGTGCGGGCTCCTTCCTTCAACGCCATGGGGAACCAGTTCGCCATGACCTTTTCATCCCCGCTGGCAGCTTCGATGCCCAGCTCGTAGATCTGGAGGAACTCTGCGGGATCAGTCGTGTCGTCGTAGCAAGGAGGCAGGTCCGGCTTGAACTTGCCGAGCCACGCAACGCTACGCAGCTCGGTGGTGTAGGCGCGGCAGCCTGCGGTGGCCACGGGCGGCTTTGTTTGAAGAAGAGCTTGGCCTTGTGGGTCCCCTTGCACTGCAGCTGGGAGCAGCGCAGGGTCTTGGCGTGCCGGAGCTGGAGCAAGGTCGCAGCGAGCCGGAGCAGGGAGCGCTCGGGCAGCCTCTTGCGGTCGAGGGACTTCTTGGCAGCTCCGTTCTTGCTGGACTGGCGCCTGACGGAGCGGATTCCGCCCAGGGGCCATGCGCCTTGAAGCCATGGCGTCTTCTTGGAGTGGAGGTGGTTGGTACGCCCCCGGAGCTTCATGGCCTGCGTGGGCAGGGTGCGGCGCAGCGGAGCAGACGGTGCAGGAGAGCCCCCTGCAGCACGGACGAGCTCGGCGCCGCGGTCGAGCCACTCTTCGTAGACGTCGTCGACGGGACGGTAGCGCAGGAGCTCGTTTGCCGCGATGAGTGCAGCTCGAGCCTCCAAGGGCGCGCGGAGGGCGTGGGACGAAGAGCCAGCTGGCGTGAGTGACGGAGTAGCGGTGCCGCCGTCTCGCTGCACGGACGGGTGCTGAGACGACGCTTGTTGCTCGTTCCCCGCCGGGCCGGTGGCGGTGTTGACAGCGGGCGACGGGGAACGACGAGGACGCCCGCCGATGGGAGCTGTCTGGGAGACGCGGGAAGCGATGGCGGCCCGGCGCTCGGCGCGGGCCCGACGAGCGTCAGACATGGATGCGACGGTCGGGGAGAACGGAGCGGTGGAAGACAGATTCCGGCGCACCCCTAACTGGCGCGCCAAATGTCGGATCTTGGGTTCCGTCAGACCCTTAAGGTTCAAACTCTGGGTTGCGCGCGAAGATTCTGCCCTCTACCTCTCCGTCTCGCAAGGATCTAAACTACTAAAGGAACAACACAAAGAACACCGAGTTTATACTGGTTCGGGCCACCGATGTGGTGTAATACCCTACTCCAGTGTGGTGGGTGGATTGCCTCTCGGGCTGATGATGATGAACATTACAAAGGTGAACAGCCTCGCGAGGGTGTGTTCTTGCTGGGACGATGAACTGCTAGGGGAGTTCAGCCGCCCCTCTCTCTCTCTCTCTCTCTACTTGCTTTCTTGAAGCCTACTTGCTAGTTTTCTTACCTCTCGATCCTCTCCCCTACCCTGGGGGTGGCTAGTCCTATTTATATGCAAAGGCCCTGGGCCTCTTCCCAAATATTGAGCGGGAAGGGCGCCAACAATTGGCCAATTTGAAGGGGAACATCTTGTACACTTATCCTGACCAAAGTTGGTCCTCGCCTGCCAAAGGCCCTGTGGTGACGCCGTTCTGGGCTCCACGATGAGCTCATTCCCACCGTTGGACTGGTCTTGGTCTCGTTGCACCGAAATGGATGCCTTTGCTTGATCCTCTCGCCTGCGCTTGCCCTCTTTGCACCAAAGAGGAAAGGGAGGACATTGTGCGGTCCGGCGCCCGCCTGGCACCCTTGGTCGTCAGGGCTTGCGTCATGGGCATCTCGTGAGGTACCCTGACTTGATTTCTCCGGCTCCTCATGAGCCAGCCTGAGGGGGCCGTGCCTGAGGAAGCACTGCATCGTCCTCCCCGCGAGGCTTGGCCCCTCGCGAGGGTCTTGAGTCTCGTGTTGATGAAGGTGGGCCGTACTGGGCCTCCTTTGAGCCACGCCGCAGGCCGCAGGTAAGCAAGTCTGGGGACCCCCGTTCCCAGAACGCCGACACCTTTCTCCCCACTGCTTTTTAACCTTGTAATAGATGTTTTGACTAGGATGCTGGCCAAAGCAACTTCTCATAACTTAGTAAAAGGCTTGTGCTCTAATCTCATCCCTGGAGGGGTTATCTGCCTTCAATATGCAGATCACACCATCCTCTTTATAGAAAATTATGTAGATAAGGTCACTAACCTCAAACATGTTTTAACCTGTTTTGAGAATGTCTCTGGTATGAGGATCAACGACTCAAAAAGTGAGATTATCCCTCTTGGGCTCAATGAAAGTGAGGTAGATTCTTTCAAGAATATTCTAGAATGTACTGTAGGTACATTCCCTATTAAATACCTAGGAATTCCCCTTCACTATGACAAGCTAAGGAGGGAGGACATCTAGCCCCTTATTGACAAGATCCTCAAAAGGATGGCTGGATGGAGAGGAAAACTTCTCTCTTATGCTGCTAGGGTAGTTTTGATTAAAGCTTGTCTTGCTAGCATCCCAGTCTACCTGCTCTCCTTCTTCAAATTCCCCAAATGGGCTCTGGACCTGATCAACAACCAGCTTGCCCACTGTCTTCGGAGTGACTTTGAGGGAGATAGGAAGCTTCATCTGGCAAACTGGCATTTAGTTTGCATAAAAAAGAGTATGGGGGAATGGGTATCCCTAACATCAAGGATGTCAACCTGGGCCTATTGGGCAATTGGGTTGAGATATATATCCAAGATGAGGGCAAGATCTGGAAACAGATTGTAGACACTAAGTATATTAAGAAAAGCCCAAACATTTTTGCATCCAACCCACAAAACACCTCCAAATTCTGGCAAGGAGTAATGTGGGCTGCAAAAGCCCTGAAGTTTGGGTATAGATGGAAAATAGGTAATGGTAAGAAAATTAGATTTTGGGAAGACATTTGGTTTGGCACCTCACCACTGTCAGTATAGTTCTGGCCCCTATACACTATCTGTCACCAATAGGGTGCTGTTGTTGCAGATATCTAGGATGGGGTTGATGTCAGATTGACATTTAGAAGGGTTTTCTCAGATGCCATGATGGAGAATTGGTACTGCCTAGAGCAGATCATCAAGAGCTCTGTGCTGACTGATGATGAAGATTCCCTAATTCGGCAGTATGAGAGTGAAGGGGTCTACTCTACTAGTTCTCTTTACAATATTATCAATTTTAGAGGAGTGCAACCTGTATATATACCTTCTATGTGCTCCATAGTGATTCCTCCCAGAGTGCAAGTGTTTTTGTGGCTCTTGTCTCATAACAAGTTAATGACCAAAGATAATTTGTTAAAAAGAGGTACCACTAAACCACCTGAATGCATTTTTTGTAAAGAACAGGAATCCATAGACCACTTGTTCTTTGGATGTGTGGTTGCTAAACATATTTGGGCTGAAATGTCCAAGATCCTTTCCCATGACGTAGGCAATGACTACATATCTATTGCTAGATTTTGGCCAGCCCATAAGAATAAGCTGGTCTTGAACTCTGTTTGTGCCTGTGTTATGTGGTGCATCTGGAAGTTCAGAAATTCCATGATTTTTAATAATGTGATGTGGACTGACCTTAAACAGGTTTGGTGGCAGATCCATTTGACTCTCAAGAAGTGGATGATGTTGTTCAAAGAAACAGGTTTAGAAAAGCTGAAGCTAGTTTCGCAAAAAGTGGCAATGACCCTCACCTTTCCTACTGACCATGGGGTGATCGATGGCAATGATACTGCAGGTATCTTAAGCCTAGATTCACTCTCTAAGATGTCGCTGGGAAATGAGGGATGGGGTGCAGGTTTAATGCCTCCTGTTCGCTACACACCTCCAAACAGCCCTGAGAGGAACTGTAAGCACGCATCACCGTTGTGCCCTGCCACTCCGCTGGAACTGCCGCTGACCCAGGTTCAAGCCTTTAAGAGAATCAAGTGGGGGGGTGCGTACCAGGCGAGTCAGAAGAAAGCTGGAGCTATACTGGTGTGTGAATGAAGAAATGACACTCTCAGCCGAGCTGTTCCCTCGGGTTTTGGTGTGAGCACTTTAGTTTCTGAGCTAGACTTTGAGGCTTGTAATAAGTTTTACATTATTGAGTCTCGTGAGCGTCCGGCTCCCTTTTCTTTTGCTTTGCATTGCAGTTTAGGGAGTGTAGTTTCTGTTTAATCTTTTGAGACCTTTGTCAGAAGGTTGTCTCTCTTTGTACCTGGTTTCACGTTTTCAATGAAAACGGTGGAGCCGGGGGGTGTTTTATGCCCTCCTCTTAGTCTAAAAACATCTAATGAACAACCTGAAATTGCCACAGCGTGTTCAGATATCACAAGTCATCATGGCAAAACACGAAAATTGTGTTTGCCGTACAGTGAATTTGCCACATTATACTGACTGTAACATGGCAACAGACATGCTATGTTCAGACAAATACTTGCCAAATGGAAAGCATATATATGGCATCTGACACAATTGATGTGCAAATTAGTTGCCATGTTATGCAGCCAATTTGCCACATTATTCTGTCTACAACATGGCAATAGCCACAGTGTGTTCACAGTCTATTTGCCACAAGAATATACTATCCAAGTGGCAACAGACACAGTTGATGTGCAGATTAGTTGCCATCCAGTGCAATTGGTTGCTGAAACTGCAGTGACTACCGATTTACTACACTTTACCATTCCTACAGTGTGGCAACTATCACAATCATTCAGCAAAAATTAGTTGCCACATGGAAAGCATGTTTGTGGCAACTATCACAGTCATTCAGGAAATTAGTTGCCACATTGAAAAGCATGTTTGTGGCAACTATCACAAACATTCAAGAAATTAGTTGCCGCATGGAAAAGCATGTTTGTGGCAACTATCACAATCATTCAGGAAATTAGTTGCCATACAGTCATGATAGTTACTCAAACCACCATGTTTTCCTTCATACTGCATTTTGAAAAACAACTAACTAGATCTAGGGTTCAATGGCAACTATAATGACTTGAAATTCATCCCCAAAATTCTCCCCGAACTGATCGCAAATACCAATTCGAAGCAATGCGCAACTATCAGATCGGAAAACAACGGCCCAATCCCAAGGCACAAACAGTGTGTGTCTCTGGACAGGCAGAACCACACAGGCGAGACCGCCACCGCGGCGGCGATGAAACTGCCCAGTGCCACCGAAAACGGCAAGCACAGGACTCCACCGCCGGCGGGAACGCCGGTGCATCACCAACTCGGCTGAATCTCTACGAATCTCGAGTGAAGCATCGAAGACGGAGGGAAGGGGAGAAAAATGCAGGCAAGGATTGTGAGAGTGGGAGCGCGCATTACCTTCAATCTGTAGGCGCTCCGGCGAAGCCGCTCCGGTCCGGCGAGCACCACCGACGGCCGCGAACGCCGTCGAATCTTCCACCTCTGCCGTTGCCTTCTCCCCTCGTCTTCTCCTCCAATCGTCTGAAATGCGAAGTGGGTTGTGCGAGTAACTGTGGGGATGAGTAAATGGAACTGTGAGGGGGAGGCAGGTGAAGTGCGCGACGTGTTTGACGTCAACCATGGTCGGCGTGTGGCGTGCGGGCGCATAGCAGTTCCACCGCACGCCCCCGAGTGGCAACCGCTGACCGCGCGGGGGGGGGGGGCAACCAACGTGCGGGCGAACTATGTCACACACCACACACATGCCTTGTCCTACGTGCCACAAAAAATCGGCCAGATTGTGCCAAGATTTGTGCATATAGTACTGGAGGGTGATGGATGCGTGTGGTCGAGATGGTCAACGCCCACACGTGTGGGTGTTAACATTTCCGAAGAATAAAGCACTTGAACAAAAACTAATTGGAACAATGGATGAGTCACATACCAAGGAACAATCCCCCCAAGCAGTTTACCGAGAGGTGCTTTGAGCAAGGAGATCGAAAATCACAGCAAAGTGGCCTAGAACTCGTGCTTGAGTTGGTTTTTCGTGTTTGTGCGAGGAAGAAGAAGAGGATGGTTGCAGGAATAAGTGGAGGAGGGCCACCATGGGCCCATGAGGCAGGGGGCGCACCCAGGGGGGTAGGGCGTGCCCTCCACCCTCGTGGCCAGGTGGAAGCTCCCCCCGCGGTGATTTTTGCACCATAAATCCTCAAATATTCCTGAAAAAATCATATTAAATTGGCATGGCATTCTGAGGACTTTAATTTTTGGGATATTTTTATATTGCACGGATAAATCAGGAAACAGACAAAAAAATACTATTTTTACTTTATTTCAACTAAATAACATAAAGTATAGAGAGGGGTACAGAAGGTTGTGCTTCGAGTTTCATCCGTCTCATGCTGATCAAAAGGAATCCACTAACAAGGTTGATCAGGTCTTGTTAACAAACTCATTCCGATTATCATGGAACCGGAGAAATTTCGAATAATGCTATGTTACCTCAACGGGGATATGCACATCCTCAATAGTAAGTATATCATATTTCTTTTTGACAGTCGGAAGAGGAAATTCAAAACCTCCAAATATCGATGGAATTTTTCCAATAGAGTTGATATTGTGGACTTGAGGTTGTTTCCTCAGAAAGTGTACTGTATGCTCATTACCATTAACATGAAAAGTGACATTGCCTTTGTTGCAATCAATAATAGCCCCTGCAGTATTAAGAAAAGGTCCTCCGAGAATAATAGACATACTATCATCCTCGGGAATATCAAGAATAACAAAGTCCGTTAAAATAGTAAAGTTTGCAACCGTAACAGGCACATCCTCACAAATACCGACAGGTATACCAGTTGATTTATCAGCTATTTGCAAAGATATTTCAGTAGGTGTCAACTTATTCAAGTCAAGTATACGTTATAAAGAGAGAGGCATAACACTAACACCGGCTCCAAGATCACATAAAGCAGTTTTAACAAAATTTCTTTTAATGGAGCATGGTATAGTAGGTACTCCTGGATCTCCAAATTTCTTTGGTATTCCACCCTTAAAAGTATAATTAGCAAGCATGGTGGAAATTTCAGCTTCCGGTATCTTTCTTTTATTAGTAACAATATCTTCCATATACTTAGCATAAGGATTCATTTTGAGCATATCAGTTAATCGCATATGCAAAAGGATAGGTCTAATCATTTCAGCAAAGCGCTCAAAATCCTCATCATCCTTTTTCTTGGATGGTTTGGGAGGAAAAGGCATGGGTTTCTGAACCCATGGTTCTCTTTCTTTACCATGTTTCCTAGCAACAAAGTCTTTTTTATCATAACGTTGATTCTTTGATTGTGGGTTATCAAGATCAATAGCAGGTTCAATTTCTACATCATTATGATTACTAGGTTGAGCATCATCATTAACATCATCATTAACATTTTCACTAGGTTCATGTTCATTACCAGATTGTGTTTCAGCATCAGACATAGAGATATCATTTGGATTATCAGGTGGTTCATTAATAGGTTCACTAGAAGTTTGCAAAGTCCTATCATTTTACTTTTTCTTCCTTTTAGAAGAACTAGGTACATCAATATTATTTCTCTGAGAATCTTGCTCAATTCTCTTAGGGTGGCCTTCAGGATACAAAGGTTCCTGAGTCATTCTACCCGTTCTAGTATCCACTCTGACAGCATAATCATTTTTCTTACTATTCATTTCATCGAGCAATTCTTTTTTAGCTTTAAGTACTTGTTCTACTTGAGTGGTAACCATAGAAGCATGTTTGCTAACAAGTTTAAGTTAACCTCTAATATTAGCCATATAATCACCCAAGTTTTTAATCATATTGGAATCATATTTCAATTGTCTACCAAAATAAGCATTGAAGTTTTCTTGTTTGACAATAACATTATCGAACTCATCAAGGCATTGTCTAGCAGACTTATAATGAGGAATATCACCTTCATCAAATCTATAGAGAGAATTTACGTTTACTGCCTGTGTCGGGTTATCAGGATCAGGAGGTTCTTCAATAGGTAATGGATCAAGATCATATGTTTCTTCGACAGGCGGTAAATTAACACCATGTATTTCTTCAATAGGAGGTAAATTCTTAACATCTTCAGCTTTAATACCTTTTTATTTCATAGATTTCTTTGCCTCTTGCATATCTTCGGGACTGAGAAATAGAACACATCTCTTCTTCGGAGTTGGTTTAGGAATAGGCTCAGTAATTGGAGCAAGAGCTGGCTCAGGAGGTGCCCAATTATTTTCATTTGTCAACATATTATTCAATAGAATTTCAGCTTCGTCCGGTGTTCTTTCCCTGAAAAGAGAACCAGCACAACTATCCAGGTAATGTCTGGAAGCATCGGTTAGTCCATTATAAAAGATATCAAGTATTTCATTTTTCTTAAGAGGATGATCAGGCAAAGCATTAAGTAACTTGAGAAGCCTCCCCCAAGCTTGTGGGAGACTCTCTTCTTTAATTTGCACAAAGTTGTATATTTATTTTAAAGCAGTTTGTTTCTTATGAGCAGGGAAATATTTAGCAAAGAAGTAATAAATCATATCCTGGGGACTATGCACACAACCAGGATCAAGAGAACTAAACATATCTTAGCATCACCCTTTAATAAGAATGGAAATATTTGAAGTACATAAAAGTAGCGCGATCTCTCATCATTAGTAAACAGGGTGGCTATATCATTTAATTTAGTAAGATGTGCCACAACAATTTCAGATTCATAGCCATGGAAAGGATCAGATTCAACCAAAGTAACTATATCAGGATCAACAGAGAACTCATAATCCCTATTGGGAACACAAATAGGCGAAGTAGCAAAAGCAGGGTCAGGCCTCATTTTATCTCTAAGTGATTCCTTGTCCCATTTAATTAATAGCCTTTTAAGTTTGTGACGATCTCTACAAGATAAAATAGCGGCAGAAGATTCCATATCAAAAACATAACCCTCAGGAATAATAGGCCTATATTAATCATCACTTTCATCATTATAATTAGATTCAATAATTTCTTTCTCTCTAGCCCTAGCAATTTGTTCATCAAGAAATTCACTAAGGGACACAATAGTATCAGGCATAGAAGTAGTTTCATCATAAGTATCATGCATAGCAGAAGTGGCATCATCAATAACATGCGACATATCAGAACGAATAGCAGAAGCAGGTTTAGGTGTCGCTAGCTTACTCATAACAGAAGGTGAATCAAGTGCAGAGCTAGATGGCAGTTCCTTTCCTCCCCTCGTAGTTGAGGGGTAGAATTTTGTTTTCTCGTCTTTCAAGTTCTTCATAGTGTCTAGCAGATATAAATCCCAAGTGACACAAAGAATATAGCTATGCTCCCCGGCAACGGTGCCAGAAATTAGTCTTGATAACCCACAAGTATAGGGGATCGCAACAACTTTTGAGGGTAGAGTATTCAACCCAAATTTATTTATTCGACACAAGGGGAGCCAAAGAATATTCTCAAGTATTCGCAGCTGAGTTGTCAATTCAACCACACCTGGAAACTTAGTATCTGCAGCAAAGTGTTTAGTAGCAAAGTAATATGATAGTGGTGGTAACGGTAGCCAAAGAGTAATGAAAGCAAAGTAATATTTTTGGTATTTTGTAGTGATTGTAACAATAGCAACGGGAAAGTAAATAAGCGTAAACCAGTATATGGAAAGCTCGTAGGCATCGGATCAGTTATGGATAATTATGCCGGATGCGGTTCATCATGTAACAGCTATAACATAGGGTGACATAGAACTAGCTCCAATTCATCAATGTAATGTAGGCATGTATTCCGAATATAGTCATACGTGCTTATGGAAAAGAACTTGCATGACATCTTTTGTCCTACCCTTCCGTGGCAGCGGGGTCCTAATGGAAACTAAGAGATATTGAGGCCTCCTTTTAATAGAGAACCGGAACAAAGCATTAGCACATAGTGAATACATGAACTCCTCAAACTATGGTCATCACCGGGAGTGGTCCCGATTATTGTCACTTCGGGGTTGCCGGATCATAACACATAGTAGGTGACTATAGACTTGCAAGATAGGATCAAGAACTCACATATATTCATGAAAACATAATAGGTTCAGATATGAAATCATGGCACTCGGGCCATAGTGACAAGCATTAAGCATAGCAAAGTCATAGCAACATCAATCTCAGAACATAGTGGATACTAGGGATCAAACCCTAACAAAACTAAGTCGATTACATGATAAATCTCATCCAACCCATCACCGTCCAGCAAGCCTACGATGGAATTACTCACGCACGGCGGTGAGCATCATGAAATTGGTGATAGAGGATGGTTGATGATAATGACGGCGACGAATCCCCCTCTCCGGAGCCCCGAACGGACTCTAGATCAGCCCTCCAGAGAGGTTTTAGGGCTTGGCGGCGGCTCCGTATCGTAAAACCTGATGATTTCTTCTCCTCTATTTTTTTCTCGCCGAAAGCAAATATATAGAGTTGGAGTTGGCGTCGGAAGGTCTCCAGGGGGCCCACGAGGTAGGGGGACGCGCCCTAGGGGGGGCACCCTCGTGGACAGGGTGTGGGCCCCCTTGTCTTCATCTTTGGTGAGGATTTTTTATTATTTATTGTAAGATATTCCGTGGAGTTTCAGGTCATTCCGAGAAGTTTTGTTTTCTGCACATAAAACAACATCATGGCAATTCTGCTGAAAATAGCGTTAGTCCGGGTTAGTTCCATTCAAATCATACAAGTTAGAGTCCAAAACAAGGGCAAAAGTGTTTGGAAAGTAGATACGACGGAGACGTATCAGCCGCCACCAAGAAGGAACGATGACCACCATCAGGACGAGGGGACTGGGGGCTTCCAGGAACCGCGTGCTATCGCCTGCATCTTCGGCGGAGCTCAGGCCCCAGCACCTCAACGTATGTTCAAGCAGTTTGCTCGCGAGGTGAACGCAGCCCTTCCCAGGCTTGAGGCCATGCGCCCGCTCAGGTGGTCCAAGTGCGCCATCACTTTCAGCTCGGCGGACCAACTCAAGTGTGCGGCCACTGCTGGCGCCCTCCCGATGCTCTACTCACCCATCATCAGCAACGTACAAGTCACCAAGACCCTCATCGACGGCAGCCCAGGGCTTAACGTCCTGTCTGTCGAGACATTCGACAGCCTCCAAGTGCCATACGATCAGCTTCAGCCCACCAAGCCCTTCTCAGGAGTGACTGACGGCTCCACCACCCAGATAGGGCAGGTCCGCCTCCCTGTCACCTTCGAACAGCGCGACAACTACCGCACCGAGCTCACCAACTTTGACATTGCTCACATCCGTCTGCCGTATAATGCCATTCTCAGGTATCCGGCCCTGGCCAAGTTCATGGCAGTGACCCACCACGGCTACAACGCCCTCAAGATACCAGGAAGCGGCGGGTTCATCCCACTCCCCTGTGAAGAAAGAGATGTGGTGTGCTCCCTCGAGCGTGCCTTCCAAGCCGTAGCAATCTAAGACCCTGACAGCAAGGGCGAGTACCCTCCTGAGGCCACCCCCAAGAAGAAGAAGCAACTACTCTGCACAGGGCCTCAGGGGAGCGGCGCCTCTATCGGTGCCACATCAGGATCAGCGCCCGCACTTGGGGCTCCTCCCTCCCTCGCATAGGAAGGCATGCCCAGCTCCCTCCTCGGGCAGGGCTCGGGGGCTCTCTTCTGGAGGGCCACGGACATAGCCAGCATCACGAGGGAGGCGCTTGGGCACCACGTGGAGGCGTGCTTTGCAGCACATCTTCCTCAGGGGGACCCCGGGCAAGGAGCTCTCGACACTCAGGAGTTCATCGCCAAGACCACTCAGGAACTGCAAGATGCAAGGGCCATGCGCGGCGACCGCCGCCCACTTGGCGCAGCTCCCCATCCAGGCGAGGATGGCGGGCTGCACGTCTGCATCGACATCCCAGGGCTCAACAGGGCCGCATCTCAGGAGTGCTTCTGGCCTTCGCGCGTGGGACGTTGCAAGGGCCCACCTCATAGCTATGTTCGCATGCCATTCGGCCTGCTGAGCATGGCGGCCGCCTTCCAGTGCAACCTGCGGAGTGTCCTGGTGACCGAAGAGGCCCGACATCATGTAGTCCAGGGGGAGATGGAGACATTCCTCAAGGAACCGCCTGGACCCCCAGAGCCTCCCGAGGCTCAGGGCCCCGGTGGCTCATGAGGAGCAACCCCTTCGCCGCGCATCTTCAGCTACCTCAACATCCATTTGACGACGGAACCAGGTGACATTTTCCAAGTTTACTTAGTTGGGAGTGCCCCCCGGGGTGCATCATTCCCAGGCGGCGTGGGCCTGTCCCTGCAACATGTATCCTTTTTACGTCTTTAGATTACTCTGTTGGGGGCACCCTCGAGCTGCATCATCCCCAAGACGCACGGTCCGTCCCGGTGGCGTGTATCGTCCTCGCATCTACCTAAGCAAGTTCGGTTCCCATGCATAATATATCTATGGTTATCACTTGTTTCATTATCACCCACCATGGGAGCCGCGTGCCGATCGTCTTTCTTCATGATCCCTCGCATGAGGAGGCTAGGCACGACGCCTGTGCTCGGGTCCATCCCTGTAGCGTTGATAAACCCAACGGCTGAGCTCTGTCTGGTGGGCCAGCCCCGTTCACGTCACCTCCTGAGGTCGTTGGTGCTTAGCCTTCTCATGCGATAACATCAAGAGATTCATTCGGCGCAGGTTGCCTGACCATCTCGCAGGACTACCACAATCCACAAGAACCAAGACCAGGCGCAACCCTCCTTGAGGTAGGGACTCGTGAGTCCCGCACTGGCTCACGAGTGCCCAGACACACCTCGTCTAGCCCTGTCGTGCAAGCCACGTGTCAGGGCGGGGATGTACACACCCCGGGGGATCCACTTAGAGGGAGCCCTCACCCACGCACCAGCGGTAGAACCATGATCCGTGCTGTCATTCGACACGGCCGAGGAGCAGTTATGCCCGTGCAAGTGCGGAAGCGCTATGCTCCGTGCTGGTGATAAACAACTGAGGGCGGCCCCATGGCCGTGTCAACCTCAGGGAGATTCAGAGCTCAGTGTCTGGACTCATCGCAACACCTCCCCTCGAGAGAGTCGCGCGAGGGGGCAGGGCACTGGGGCTCCGCTCGGGTCACGCCCAAGCATATGCCACCCTGCCAGGTCCCCCGGACCTGGTCGTCACGCGCCCCTCCCGAGCCGGTATGGAAGTCGTTTGAGTGTCAAGGCGGACTCCCGAGCATCGCGAATCAGGAGCCTAACTGGCCACGTAGCCCCTCACCCCTTGGTCTCATCCTGATGATCCGGACGACCCGACGGCTGCTGAGGTATGCGCGGGGTCGGGCCCTGCCGACGTAGAACACTAGACCTACTCATGCGTCTCCTTCCTGTAAGCTGTTTGCGCTTCAAGGGGGACTCCTGAGCATCGCGACTCAGGAGCCTAACTGGCCACGTAGCCCCTCACCCCTTGGTCTCGTCCTGGTGATCCGTACGACCCGACGGCGGCTGGGGTATTCGCGGGGTCGGGCTCTGCCAGCGTAGAACGTAGAGCAGATAGGAAGGAAATCGCGGAACTCAAATAAATATTACAAAACATACTATTCTCCAAATACCAAGCATAAGTTTAAACGCCCCCACGAGGCACGGTACGTGTTGCAGATGCAAAGTAGGAAAGAAGTCACCAAGTCATCCCTGGACGTCGCCGTTGCATGCAAAAGATGCCCCCTCAACAGCAATGTTGCCCTCACCTACGCCACCTGCCGGAGTTGTAGGTTCAGTAGCACCACTTGTCGGGGGCGCAGGGTCATAGGCACAAAACTTCTTCAGCAAAGCTTCCACCTGGCCCTTCACGGCTTCGGCAGCGGCTGTGCAACGCTCGTCGTCCACAGGCTACAACAGCCCGTCGAGGTTGCCGACAGGATCACGAAGATAGAGGTGGCTGAAGACGCGCGTCAGCGCAGCCGAGGAAAGTGTGTGGGCTTATCCTTCCACCAAGGGGCCGATTCCGCCCACGACCTCCTCATGCGCCCCGACCAGATGAGGAAGCAACTGGGTGGGGCCCTCATCGATGATGGCCAGCGGCTCCTCCAAGCCCTTCTCGTAGAGTGCTCGTAGCGCCACATGGGACCTCTCCTCGAGGGACATGAAGGCCGTGCGGTCCTCGGCCAGGACCTTCGCCTTGGCATCAAGCTCGACTTTCTCCGCTTCCACCTTCCGCTTTAGCTTCTCCAGCCGGCTGCGCTCCGCGGCCTGTGCCTTCCCTAACTGCTCCAGCTCGCCGTCGCGACCCTAACGGTGTCCTCTTGGGCCTTCATCTTCTCCTCCTCCGCCTTGCGGCCTCGTGCCTCGGCCGCACGCTCGTTGCGCATTGTCTCCAGCTCGGCCTCCAGCGACTGACAGCAATCCTGTGCCTGCTTGTCCTTCTTGGAGGTTTCTGCCGCCTGGCTCAGCGCCGCACGAACGAACACGTCTAAGTGAAGCCAGCCAGAGACCAGCTCCAGGAGCCCAGCTATCAGGCGGGGGTCGGCGCCGTGAAGATCTTCTCGCAGCAAGGTAACCCAAGAAAGAGCGTGCTCCAGGACGTCGGGGGAGGCAGAAGGATCTGATGTGAGTAGTGCGGGAGGAGTAGGAGGAGGCAGCGTTGCAACCATGGCTTGGGAGGCTGGGGGCTCCTTAGCCTTGGCGACACCAGCAACCGAGCTGGGTGTTAGCAACTTCGGAGCCAGTGGGGCAGCAGGGGCCAAGGGCTCCTGTCGGTGTACAAAAAGAGGGGCGCACTTTTCTACCCCTTTATGTGTGCACGGGCAGTCGGAGCCGCACCCACAGCACACCAAGCAGAACAGGGGAGGTGAGCCAAGGTAAGACCGAAGCCCAAGATAATCAGAGGAACACAAAGGCCAAGACCACAAAGAGCAGAGGGACGAAGCAGGTTCCCCCGGCAAGACCCTTGCCGGGGCAGCGTAAGTAGTCCCGGCAAGACCCTTGCCGGGGCAGCTCGCCCCACACCAACAGAGCGAGCCACCCTTGAGCCCACGGTACCCAACATCACGTTGGGCCAGGGCTCGGGAGGCATCTCCATGGTGGCATGCAGATCTTTGTGAAGACAAGGAACACTCAAGATCAGATGAGGATTAGAAGACGATGATCCTCGGCAAGATCCTTGCTGAGGAAGGCCACCAGACCCCCGGCAAGGTCCTTGCCAGGGACGATAGCGCGCCACCGCAAGACCCTTGCCGGGCCACACGGCAAGACCCTTGCCGGGCCACCCGGCAAGGGGCTCATAAAGGACGCCAGCGGGGCCACCGCCAGGCCCGTGCTAACCAAGTTTCCACCGCCGTTCACATGCAGCTGCAAGCCCAACCAGCTGGGCGGGCACCTGCGTGGCAACAAGCAGCTCCCAGGCCAACTCATCAAGCGCCTGCGTGGCGGCATGCAGATCTTAGTAGAGGCTCCACCACCGTGCCACTTCAGCTGCCTGCCTGCCTACATGGCGCCACATGCGTCGCTAGCCAGGGTGCATGTCGAAGCAAGGAAGAGCGGCGACGGATGGGACGGGCCTCACCCTCGTCCCCAATATGGAAAGAGGACACCTAAGCTACGCATTAAATGCGTCTTGTACTGTAATACAAGCGATAAGCTCTTAGCATTGTGCTCCTTTCCACCTCCTGTGTGCCACTGTGGTAGCCCCTTTCGACTATAAAAGGAGGCCCATGGCATACTGGAGAAGGATTCGGCTCTTTTGAACCGCACACTCACCACGGCTAGTTTGAGAGCCCAAGAACTCTCTGAAATACACCCAACAAAGCAGGACTAGGGTTTTACGCATCCTCACGACCCAAACCTGGGTAAACGGTCCTCCTGCTGGTTACTAATCCTACTCTTCTCGCAACCCTGCGCCCCGGCAACCGTAGTAGGGATTCTTGTGATCCCATAGGTGTCATTCCACACCGACATGTTTGGCGCGCCAGGTAGGGGGCGCAATTGTGAGGATCTAGTCTAGTAGCTAGCCTAGCAGTTCTTCGTCTCCATGGCTCCGAAGAAGAAGACAGCCATAGTGATTGGCTTGTTGGGAGCCGAACGGCCTGTGCCAGTGCGAGCGAGCAGTGGGCCGGCCGCGGACAGGACCCGGGCCGCGGTCCGCGAACACCAGCATTGCCATGGCAGTCAGAGCCTGGCGAGCGGCGTCGTTCGCACGCCCGACGACCGGTCGCACGTCGCCAGATCCAAAGACGGAGCTGGGCCCCCCGCAAGCGGCGCGGGGCCCTCCAGGGGTGTCGTTGTGCTACCTCCGGGGGGCGCAGCGACCTCCAAGACACCCACGCCAGCGACCACTGCACGCTCTTCCGATGGTGTGCGCGGCGGACAGCGTCACCACGTTGGCGACCCTGGGCACCGCCGTGGGAAGAGCCATGTGCGTCGTTCGTGAGATGAGGGAGTTCAGCATGCCCGCCGAAGTGCTGGGGAAAATGGCACGCAGCCGCTGGATCGTAACGGAGCTCCTTCTAACGTGGTTAGAAGTCGAAGCACGCCATGATCCACGCAGTTGACGCCGCCACCCACGCAAGCAGAAGCTTTGGCGCGCGCAGCTGCTCCTCGACTTCCCTCCTGCTGCAGAGAAGCTCGACGAGTGGAGGGCCACCATCCGGAGCCTCGTTGCCATCGCCAACAAAGATGATCCCCGGCCAGCGGGGCCCTCGGGACAGCGCTCCACCGAGATACCACACGCTGGCGTTGGGAGGACCGGCGGAGGTACGGCCACGGTGCACTCTCCTCTTCCTCGCCAGCCGCCGCGGGCGTCGGCCCATCGTGACGACGCTTGTGATAGCATCTCCATAGCGTCGTCCGACCCACGGACCCTCCGCGACCAGCGCCAGGTTCTTCGGGAACAATCTCACGAAGACGCTCGGACCACCATCGAGCGCCGGCGCGAAATGCGCCACCAGTCGGACAAGCGGGCGGGACTCGCTATGGACCACCCAGCGCTAGGGGGCTCTGGCGGCCTACCTGACGAGGTGGGCTGCCTGGCCTTCACTCGTGAGCTGCGGCAATTCCAGTGGCCGTCCCACCGCACGTTCAAGCCCGACGTCAGCGAGAAGTACACCGGCAAGACCCATCCCTCCGAGTTCCTCATCATCTACACCATCGCGATGTAGGCTGCTGGAGCTCGCGATGACAAGGTGCTTGCCAACTATTTCCCGCTGGCACTGAAGCCCAATGTTATGTCTTGGTTGATGCACTTGCCGGCGGATTCCATTTCTTCTTGGTCGGATGTGTGCCATGAGTTAGTTGGCGCCTTCACATGAGGCATCCAAGCTCATGGCCACGCCAGTGATCTGCATATCATTCCCCAGAAGGAAGGGGAAACCTTGCGCAAGTACATCCAGAGATTCAGCCGGGTGTAGTACAACATCCCCGACGTTCATCCCGCCGCTGTGATCAGCGCGTTCCATCAGAACGTGCGCAACCGCAAGATGAGCAAAGAGCTGGCGATGACCAAGGTTAAGGATGTGGCCGAGATCTATGTTCTGGCCGACAGGTGCGCCCGGGCTGAAGAGGGAAGGAAGTACCCCGGCGAAGACACTAGTGCGGAAACTGACTCTACCGACGAAGACGCCGCCACCTCGATGAAGAAGGGCCAGCGTCGCAACAGGAAACGCAAAGGCAAGGACGTGCTAGCCGTTGAGGGATCTGACAACACCGGTGCTGCCAAGAAGGTCAAGGCAGACGCCCCCGACAAGGAGATTGCCGGGTGCGCCGCCTGCCGGGCCTTGGCGGCTACCAAGAAGCTAGGAAGCTCCGGCAAGGTATACTGCAAGATCCAGCGCAGCAAAGGCCACGACCTCCAGAACTGTCGACAAGTCGAGCTGCTTGCTGAGAAGCAAAAAGCTGAGTACGAGAGGTGGGACAAGGAGAAGGACCAGGATGGTGCCGAGGGATCCGGCAAGAAGCGTGGCGGCCAAGGAGGCCGCCGTGGCAAGGACAACCAGCAAGAGAGGCCCGCCCGGGGCCGTGACAAGAAACAAGAAGACGATGATCATGACGAGGACGACGAGTCCAGTGAGTAAGAGTTCCAGAAGGCTACGGAGGCCATGTGCGGCGATGGTGGCGCCTCACTGCACACTTCTTACCGCCAGCTCAAGCAGTGGGCACGTGAGATTACAGTAGCAGAACCATCGTTCGACGCTCAGAAGCCGCTGAAGTGGTCCAACACGCCCCTCATCTTTGATGCCGAGGACCACCCTGACCGCACAACCGCGGTCGGGTGTTTGCCATTGTTGGTCTCACCAATGATATGCAACCTCAAGGTGAACAAGATGTTGGTTGACGGCGGGGCCGGCCTGAACTTGATCTCACCTGTCGTGATCAAAAGACTGCAAATTCCTGATGGAGACCTCGAGGAAACGGGTACGTTTCAAGGGGTCAATCCAGGGAGGAGCCAGCCGAAGGGGAATGTCACAATGCCCATGATGTTTGGAGGGGAGTTGAACTACAGAACGGAGGGGATCATCTTCGACGTGGCCGAGATCCCCTTGCCCTACAACGGGATCCTCGGCCACCCGGCACTAGCCAAGTTCATGGCAGCATCACACTACAACATGCTGAAGATACCCGGGTCGTTGACCATCATCTCCGCCCCCTCGACAAGAAGGACGCGCTGATCTGCGCCGACCAACTCTACCCGGAAGCAGTTGCAACAGCTGCCGTCAAGGCACCTGCTCCTGCCGCTGAAGGCCCGGAAGGGAAGAGAAAGGCCAGCAAGACCTCTCGCACCAACTCCGGCAAGAACGCCTCTTCGGAGTGCTACGCTACCATCGAGGACATGCCAGAGAGCTCTACCGGCAAGAGCAACAAATCCAGAGCCGAGCCACCGCAGACCAAGAAGGTGTCCGCCAGGGAGGATGGCACAGGAGGGGCCTTCACCATAGGCACCACCCTCGACAGCAAATAGGAAGGCGCGCTCGTCACCTTCCTGCGGGTGAATGTCGACGTGTTTGCGTGGCAAGCATCCGACATCCCCGGTGTTCCCAGGGATGTGATTGAGCACCACCTAGCTGTCTGCCCTCATGCGCGGCCTGTCAAGCAGAAGGTCAAAAAGAAGGCTCAAAAGAGGCAGGAGTTCATCACAAAGGAGATCAGGAAGTTGGAAGCGGCAGGTTTGGTGAGAGGAGTGCTCCAGCCGACGTAGTTGGCCAATCCGGTAGTGGTGCACGAGGCGAATGGGAAGTGGAGGATGTGTATTGATTACACAGATATCAATAAGGCTTATCCTAAGGACCCCTTCCCATTGCCGCGCATTGACCAGATTGTTGACTCCATGGCCGTGTGTGATCTGTTATCATTCCTTGACGCCTACTCGGGCTACCACCAAATCTTCATGACAAGAGAGGATGAAGAACAGACAACATTCATCACCCCATGTGGAACTTATTGCTTTTTATGGATGCCTTTCGTGTTGAAGAGTGCTGGCTCGACCTTTGCAAGAGCAGTCCAAATTGGTTTTGAACCTCAGCTCCATAGAAATATGGAGGCATACATGGATGACATAGTGGTCAAAACCAAGGACGGGCCAACTCTTGTGCAAGATCGGGAAGAGACATTTGCCAACCTACTCAAGATCAACCTCAAGCTGAACCCTGAGAAGTGCGTCTTCGGTGTTCCGTCCGGCAAGCTTCTCAGATTCTTTGTCTCATAGTGCGGGATCGAGGCAAACCCAGACAAAATCAAGGCTATTGAGAAGATTGAGGCGCCCAAGCGGATCAAGGATGTGCGTCGGCTCACCGGCTGCGTCGCCGCCATGAGCCGATTCATCTCCAAGTCCGCTGAGCGCGCCCTTCCTTTCTTCAAAATCTTGAAGAAGGCAGCCCCAATGGAGTGGATCCCAGAAGCCGAGGAAGCATAGCAGGATCTGAAGAAATACCTTTCCTCCACGCCAATACTGGTTGCGCCTAAACCACAAGAGCCGTTGCTGTTGTATCTGGCGGTAACGAATCAAGTGGTCAGCACCGCACAGGTGGCACAGAGGGAGGTCAACAAGGAGGCAGTGACGGCGGCAAAACCAGCGGATGGCAAGCCAAAGATTCCCCCGGCACAGCCTGGTGCCGGCAAGGTGAGGCCCCCGGCAGTCTGATGCCACCAAGGCAGTGCCCGCGCAGTCGAGTGACGTGGTGCAGAAGAAGAAGATGATGCAGCAACCGGTTTACTTTGTCAGCTCCCTCTTGCAGGGAGCTAGATCGAGGTACTTCGGTGTGCAGAAATTGCTCTCCGGCCTCCTTATGGCCTCGAGGAAGCTGCGTCATTACTTTCAAGCCCACAAGATCACTGTCGTCACCCGCCTCCCGTTGCAACGGATACTGCATAACCCAGATGCAACCGGAAGGATTGTGGAATGGGCCTTGGAGTTGTCAAGTTTCGGGTTGAAGTTTCAAAGTACCTCGACAATCCAGAGAAGAGTCTTGGCGGAGTTCATTGCAGAATGGACCTCAACGCCTGACGAAGAAATCTAGGAGACCACTCTCCCCAGCAAGGAAGCAGACCGCGACTGGATCATGTACTTTGATGGGGCTTTCTCGCTGCATGGCGCCGGTGCCGGTGTGCTTCTCGTCGCACCCACCGGAGAGCACCTCAAGTACATGATCCAGATGCACTTCCCCAGTGAGATGTCCACCAACAACACTGCTGAGTACGAGGGATTGCTCGCCGGCCTCAGGATCACGGCAGACCTCGAGGTTAAGAAGCTCATCATCAGGGGTGACTCACAGCTCATTGTCAGACAGTTCAACAAGGATTTTCAGAGCCCATTGATGGAGGCTTACGTAGATGAGGTCAGGAAGCTGGAGGAACGCTTTGACGGTATCCAAGCGGAGCACGTCCCCCGAATGGAGATCGACATCGCCAATTAACTGTCAAAGCATGCTGCATTCAAGCTACCTGCGGAACCAGGTACCTTTTTGCTCCGGTTAACTCAACCATCCGTCGAACCATCAACGCGGCAGAACAAGCGGAGGAAGTCAGGTCCCGGCAAGTACTTTTCTACCGAGCCCCCTGGGGCTGCCGGCAAGGGTACTGCTGCGGACGCTGAGCCTATGAAAGGCAACTGGCTCCGGCAGGGCGTCAAGCCCTGGCCATGGAGATAGCCGCGCCCATGGCTGAGGAAATGCCTTTTGTCCTTGCCGTCGAGCCGCAGGCTCCGGCATGGGCACATCATATTGTCCAATTCCTCCAAATAGGGGAACTTCCTGAGGAGCAGGAGGTAGCAGGAAAAGTAGCCTGCAGGTCCGCCCTGTACCAGTTCGTCGACGACGTCCTGTACAGGAGAAGGCCGAACGACGTGAAATTGAAGTGCATCCCCTGGGAGGAAGGAATGGAGCTGTTGGCAGAGATACATGGAGGCATATGTGGATCCCATATAGGGTCGAGGGCCCTTGCCGGAAAGGCGTTCCGGCAAGGCTTCTTCTGGCCCACCACCCTCCAGGATGCGACGGCACTAGTAACCAAGTGTGAAGCGTGTCAGTTCCATTCAAAGAAGCTTCATTAACCATCTCAAGCCCTTCAAACAATCCCTCTCTCCTGGACATTCTCGGTCTGGGGGCTCGATATACTGGGCCCTTTCCCCCGCGCTGC
Source organism: Aegilops umbellulata (assembly GCA_032464435.1). Taxonomy (NCBI): domain Eukaryota; kingdom Viridiplantae; phylum Streptophyta; class Magnoliopsida; order Poales; family Poaceae; genus Aegilops; species Aegilops umbellulata. Next base: position 161,238,386 of record CP136058.1, on the reverse strand, counting down.
CGGGGGCTTTGAGTACTTGTACATTGCAATCGACAAGTTCACAAAGTGGCCAGAGGTGGAAGCAGTGAGAAAGGTGACTGCTCAATCAGCTGTCAAGTTTTTCAATGGACTGGTCTACCGTTTTGGTGTGCCAAACAGAGTCATCACCGACAACAGCATGCAGTTCACAAGCCACACCTTCATGCAATACATTCAAGACCTCGGCAGCAAGGTCTATTTTGCTTCCGTGGCACACCCATGGAGCAACGGCAAAGCGGAGAGGGCAAATGCTGAAGTGTTGCGAGGCCTAAGAACAAAGACTTTTGACAAGCTGCGCAAGAGCGGAAGGCGCTGGATTGATGAATTGTCGGCAGTTCTTTGGTCGATCAGGACAACGCCAAATCGAGCCACCAGCCAGGCACCTTTTGCCCTGGTATACGGGGCAGAAGCGGTTCTCCCCACGGAACTCATATACGGGTCACCTCGAGTGCTCTCTTATGATGAGCTTGAGCAAGACCAGTTGCGCCAAGATGATGCGACGCTCCTTGAGGAAGATCGTCTTCGAGCGGCTGTGAGAGCCGCGCGCTACCAGCAAGCCTTGCGCCGCTACCATAGCCGCAAGGTTCATGCCCGAAGCTTTGAGGAAGGCGACCTTGTTCTTCGGCGCATTCAGTCGGCTAAGAATTCGAACAAGTTGACGCCAAAGTGGGAAGGCCCTTATCGGGTAATGCGAGTCATCAGGCCCGGCGTAGTCCGCCTGGAGAACGAAGATGTTGTCCCAGTGAGAAACTCCTGGAACATCGAGCATCTTCGCAAGTTCTACCCGTAAGGCGCGGCTTGCCGGTCCTCCTGGCAAGCCACCTTTTGTACAAGCTTTGCCGACAAGGCATGTAACCCTTCGTACAAAGCCAGGCGCAGACCCTGAGCATAAATAAACGAAGCGCTGGCGCCCTAAGTTATAGCATGCATGCTAGGTCGAGTCTCTTCCTTTGTTAGGGTTGATAGTGCTTAGCGGCGACTAACCCCTAGCCTAGAGGTTGAGTGCGCGTATATCTGTTTCTTTTCTGTCCTCCTTTGGTTTGCAGGGCACATGAGCAGTTCTACTGAGCTACTTGGAAGAAAGGAAACGGACCGGCGTCCCGACCCCAGCAAACCAGAGTTGCTGGGGGCTGCAAGCACAAGGATCCAACCGCGGCAAGACAAGGTTGCCGGGGGTTGCAGATCCAGATAAGTCTTTCATCCTCTATCATGCATTTCGGAACGGAACTGGGATATGTGAAACCTCGTTTTATTTCTAGGCCACCGTGATCCCCTTTTCTATACCCAAGTATTATCTCCTGGGCCCGGATTTGGTTGTAGTCGCAGTGGCAAGGAAGTAGAACAAGGAGTTTAAGCCTGCTTCATCCCTGCCTCCGCCAACGGCGCGAGAATGGTCGAGCGAAGTGGGGGGATTGCAAGGCCTGTTGCCGGGTGAAAACATTTATCTTAAATTGTAACAAGGATTCGCTCCTTGTCGCGGGGTCTACCCACGAACGAAAAACCCGACAAACATCCCTTTTTCATTAAAAGCATCCCACACAGGTACAGTCCGTACGGAATGAAAAACATGAACACGGGGGATTAGAAGCTTTAAATTTAACAAGGCCCGAAGGCCTACAGATTAAAAAAGAGATAAGATGCCTGTGATCCCTTTCTTGTCTCTCTCATCAGGAGGCAGGTCAAGGAGGCAAAAGGGCAAAAGGGGCGCCAAGGCGAGATACGAGAAGCAGAAAACACCAAGAGAACACCTCGATGGCCGCCCACGGGTGGGCCGGTGATGACGATGCCAGGAAAGGAGCTGGAAGACGAGGCGGCAGGACCGGCAATACGCGATAAAGGCGTCGGTGCCCGCATACTCCGAGTTGACAGCCTTGCCCCCCGCCCTCTTCCTCTTTTGCAACCTCCCAACGCCAGCCGCCCAAGGAGACGACCCAGAGAAGTTCAAGGAGCTCGCCCCACCCTCGGCAAAACTCTACCGGAGGAGCGGCCAGGTGCAGATGTTGCTGCTGCCGCACCCACCCAGGCGCGGGGCGTCCGACGCCTAGTCGGACTCGTCCCCGTCATCTGCCCCGTTGTCCTCCTCATCACTTTTGCTCGAGGAAGAGTTTCCATCATCGGAATATCCATCGGAGGAGCTCTCCATGCAGCACTTCAGGCGAGTCCCGAAGTCTCCGAAGACCTTGACGGAGCAGGCCCTCCTCCATTAATTTGAAGTAGAGGACGAGCCCCACCGTCAAGACGTTGATGTGAGCGAACGTCTTTCATCCACGACGGAGGTACATGACCCGAGGAGCCGGGAAGTCGACGTCGACCCGCGTGCCCCCATTCCCACAGCCTCTCATGTGCAATCTGTGGGATTGGGGCGAGTCACGCTCCATCTCCCGAGCAAACGGGGCGGGAAGACGAAGAAGGCGACGCGGAGGCCGGCACAGCCTGACGAAGAACTCGCGAGGCTGGTCTCCAACATGGCCCTCCATTGGAAAAGGCATCATTGGCGGGGGCGAAGCCGGCGCACCGCACCGTCCTCCTCTTCCCCAAGAACTACGACATCTGCCCCGGCCTTGCCCCTCCCCCTTCCCTTCGCGGCCGGCTCCACCACCGCGGGCTCAGGAGGGGGAGGGACGTGCTGTCGAGCGGCGACCCTCGCCGCCAACGTCGAGGGACTAGGATTCCCTTTCTCCATGGCGAGTGAAAGGAAGAAGCAAAAGCGAGAGGAGATGGATGACAGAAGAGTGCGGGACGCCAAGCCACCTTCCCCCTCCTTATAAAGGGGCGGGGTCAGAGCTCGGCCGCGCCTCCACGCCTCCCTCTTTTTATGGGGAAGGCGCGAGCCGCCTCTTTACTATGATGTGACGCATGCATGTAGGAACCGCCCCATGCATGCCGCCCACGTCACGCGCACCCCTCCACGCCATGCCGCGCCACGCGCGGGTCGTGGGAAGCGTAGCGCGCGAAAAGTTTTATCGCGGTAAAAACCACCCCACCTGCCCGCGCACCATTTTGGGCCTGGCCCAACAACGTGTCGCGCTTATGTGTGGCCCAGGCCCGAGGGCTCCTGTCGGTGTACAAAAAGAGGGGCGCACTTTTGTACCCCTTTACCTGTGCACGGGCAGTTGGAGCCGCACCCACGGTTACACCAAGCAGATCAGGGGAGGTGAGCCAAGGTAAGACCGAAGCCCAAAATAATTAGAGCAACGCCAAGGACAAGACCACAAAGAGTAGAGTGAGGAAGCGGGTTACCTCAGCAAGATCCTTGCCGGGGCAGCTCGCCCCACACCAACAGAGCGAGCCACCCTTGAGCCCACGGTCTCCAACATCACGCTGGGCCAGGGCTCGGGAGGCACCTCCATGGTGGAATGCAGATCTTTGTGAAGACAAGGAACACTCAAGATTAGATGAGGATTAGAAGACGATGATCCTTGGCAAGATCCTTGCCGAGGAAGGCCAACAGATCCTCGACAAGGTCCTTGCCGGGGACGACAGCGCGCTACGGCAAGACCCTTGCCGGGCCATTCGGCAAGACACTAGTCGGGGCACCCAGCAAGGCCCTCACCTAGGACGCCAGCAGGGCCACCACCAGGCCCACGCCAACCAAGTTTCCACCGCCGTTCACATGCAGCTGCTAGCCCAACCAGCTGGGCGGGCACCTGCGTGGCAACAAGAAGCTCCCAGACCAACGCATCAAGCGCCTGCGTGGCGGCATGCAGATCTTCGTAGAGGCTCCACCACTGCGCCACCTCAGCTGCCTGCCTGCCTACATGCCGCCACATGCGTCGCTAGCCAGGGCACGTGTCGAAGCAAGGAGGAGCGGCGACGGACGGGACGGGCCTCGCCCCCGTCCCCAATAAAGCAAGAGGACACCTAAGCTACGCATTAAATGCGTCTTGTCCTGTAATACAAGCGATAAGCTCATAGCACTATGCACCTTTCCACCTCCTGTGTGCCACTGTGGCAGCCCCTTTCGACTATAAAAGGAGGCCCATGGCATACTGGAGAAGCATTCAGCTCTTTCGAACCGCACACTCATCACAGCTAGTTCGAGAGCTCAAGAACTCTTTGAAATACACCCACCAAAGCAGGACTAGGGTTTTACGCATCCTCGTGGCCCGAAGCTGGGTAAACGATCCTCGTGCTGGTTAATAATCCGGCTCTTCTTGCAACCCTGCGCCCCGGCAACCGTAGTATGGATTCTTGTGATCCCATAGGTGTCGTTCCACACCGACACCTCCTCTTGAGGACGCTCCGCAAAGCCTCGCGAGGACGACTGGGCCAGAGAAACGCGAGCGTTGTCACTGCCCTTCCCCGCGGAGGGGGGCGCAACCGCCGCAGGCGATGGGGTCCCAAGCAATACCACCGCTTTCTCCTTCCTCCTCTTCGCCACGGGTGTAGGCCTGTTGGTGCAACAGAGAAGCATTAAGAGTCAACAGCAGAAGCAGAAAAAAGACAGGACAAGAGTACTTACTGGTCCACCATAGTGTAATCTCTCTTCTTCCTAAGATTGAAGCCTGAAAGCTTCGCGGCCTGAGGCGCGGGCGCGCGAGCACCAGGAACAGAAGAAGAAGCAGGAGGCGGGTTGGAGGCAGCTCCGGGCAGCATCAGAACAGGGGCGTCGTCTCGGAAAATCAGTGCCGAACTCCCTCTCGCCGGAATCGCAGCCGGGGACCTCCTCCGAGGACTGGCCTTGGACCTCGAGGAGCCACCGGCCGCATTCAGCTCCCTCCCTTCCAGGGGGACATCGGCCTCGTCGGCATCATCGGGCAGGGTGCAGAGGATGTCGGCCTTGCGCATAGGAAAGGTCTCCCCCTCCCCCTCACAAGTAGCTTCCGAGTCGCGCTCCTCCTCCTCCTCCTCTTCCTCCTCCTCCCCCTCGTGAGACTCATCGGAGGACACGTCTGTTGGGGAACGTAGTAATTTCAAAAAATTTCCTATGCACACGCAAGATCATGGTGATGCATAGCAACGAGAGGGGAGAGTGTTGTCTACGTACCCTCGTAGAACGAAGCGGAAGCGTTGACGCAACGTAGAGAAAGTAGTCGTATGTCTTCCCGGTCCAACCGATCCAAGCACCGTTACTCCGGCACCTCCGAGTTCTTGACACACGTACAACTCGATGACGCACCCCGGGCTCCGATCCAGCAAAGCTTCGGGGAGGAGTTCCGTCAGCACGACGGCGTGGTGACGATCTTGATGTTCAACCGTCGCAGGGCTTTGCCTAAGCACTGCTACACGGCTAAGGAACGATCACGAAGATCAACTTGTGTCTATGGGGTGCCCCCTGCCCCCGTATATATAGGAGCAAGGGAGGGAGGAGGCCGGCCTATGTTTGGGCGCGCCAAGGGGAGTCCTACTGCCACCGGGAGTAGGATTCCCCCTTTCCTAGTCCAACTAGGAGTCCTTCCATGTAGGGGGAGTAGGAGAGAAGGAAAGGGAAGAGAGAAGGAGAAGGAAGGAAGGGGGCACCCCCCTTCCCTAGTCCAATTCGGACTAGAGCAAGGGGAGGGGCGCGGCCACCTTTTGGCCCTTTCTCTCCTTTTCCCGTATGGCCCAATGAGGCCCATTACGAATTCCCGTAACTCTCCGGTACTCCCGAAAATACCCGAATTACTCAGAACCTTTCAGAAGTCCGAATATAGTCGTCCAATATATCGATCTTTACGTCTCGACCATTTCAAGACTCCTCGTCATGTCCCCAATCCCATCCGGGACTCCGAACTCCTTAGGTACATCAAAAATCATAAACTCATAATATAACTGTCATCGAAACCTTAAGCGTGCGGACCCTACGGTTCGAGAACAATGTAGACATGACCGAGACACGTCTCCGGTCAATAACCAATAGCGGGACCTGGATGCCCATATTGGCTCCTACATATTCTATGAAGATCTTTATCGGTCAGACCGCATAACAACATACGTTGTTCCCTTTGTCATCGGTATGTTACTTGCCCGAGATTCGATCGTCGGTATCTCAATACCTAGTTCAATCTCGTTACCGGCAAGTCTCTTTACTCGTTCCGTAATACATCATCTCACAACTAACTCATTAGTTGCAATGCTTGCAAGGCTTATGTGATGTGCATTACCGAGAGGGCCCAGAGATACCTCTCCGACAATCGGAGTGACAAATCCTAATCTTGAAATACGCCAACCCAACATGTACCTTTGGAGACACCTGTAGAGCTCCTTTATAATCACCCAGTTACGTTGTGACGTTTGGTAGCACACAAAGTGTTCCTCCGGCAAACGGGAGTTGCATAATCTCATAGTCATAGGAACATGTATAAGTCATGAAGAAAGCAATAGCAACATACTTAAACGATCGGGTGCTAAGCTAACGGAATGGGTCATGTCAATCACATCATTCTCCTAATGATGTGATCCCGTTAATCAAATGACAACTCATGTCTATGGCTAGGAAACATAACCATCTTTGATCAACGAGCTAGTCAAGTAGAGGCATACTAGTGACATTCTGTTTGTCTATGTATTCACACATGTATCATGTTTCCGGTTGATACAATTCTAGCATGAATAATAAACATTTATCATGAAATAAGGAAATAAATAATAACTTAATTATTGCCTCTAGGGCATATTTCCTTCAGTCTCCCACTTGCACTAGAGTCAATAATCTAGTTCACATCGCCATGTGATTTACCAGCAATAGTTCACATCACCATGTGATTAACACCCATAGTTCACATCGATATGTGATCAACACCCAAAGGGTTTACTAGAGTCAGTAATCTAGTTCACATCGCTATGTGATTAACACCCAAAGAGTACTAAGGTGTGATCATGTTTTGCTTGTGAGAGAAGCTTAGTTAACGGGTCTGCCAAAATTCAGATCCGTATGTATTTTGCAAATTTCTATGTCTACAATGCTCTGCACGGAGCTACTTTAGCTAATTGCTCCCACTTTCAATATGTATCTAGATTGAGACTTAGAGTCATCTAGATTAGTGTCAAAACTTGCATCGACATAACCTTTTACGACGAACCTTTTTGTCACGTCCATAATCGAGAAACATATCCTTATTTCACTAAGGATAATTTTGACCGATGTCCAGTGATCTACTTCCTAGATCACTATTGTACTCCCTCGCTTAACACAGTGTAGGGTATACAATAGATCTGGTACATAGCATGGCATATTTTATAGAATCTATGACTGAGGCATAGGGAATGACTTTCATTCTCTTTCTATCATCTGCCGTGGTCGGGCTTTGAGTCTTACTCAATTTCACAACTTGTAACACAGACAAGAACTCTTTCTTTGACTGTTCCATTTTGAACTACTTCAAAATCTTGTCAAGGTATGTACTCATTGAAAAAAACTTATCAAGCGTTTTGATCTATCTCTATAGATCTTGATGCTCAATATGTAAGCAGCTTCACCGAGGTCCTTCTTCGAAAAACTCCTTTCAAATACTCCTTTATGCTTTGCAGAATAATTCTACATTATTTCCGATCAACAATATGTCATTTATACTTATCAGAAATGATGTAGTGCTCCCACTCACTTTCTTGTAAATATAGGCTTCACCATAAGTCTGTATAAAACTATATGCTTTGATCAACTTATCAAAGCGTGTATTCCAACTCCGAGATGCTTGCACCAGTCCATAGATGGATCGCTGGAGCTTGCATATTTTGTTAGCATCTTTAGGATTTGACAAAACCTTCTGGTTGCATCATATACAACACTTCTTTAATAAATCCATTAAGGAATGCAGTTTTGTTTATCCATTTGCCAGATTTCATAAAATGCGGCAATTGCTAACATGATTCAGACAGACTTAAGCATAGATACGAGTGAGAAACTCTCATCGTAGTCAACACCTTTGAACTTGTCGAAAACCTTTTGCGACAATTCTAGCTTTGTAGATAGTAACACTACTATCAGCGTCCGTCTTCCTCTTGAAGATCCATTTATTCTCGTGCTGAAGGAAAGGGAAGAGAGAAGGAGAAGGAAGGAAGGGGGCGCCCCCCTTCCCTAGTCCAATTCGGACTAGAGCAAGGGGAGGGGCGCGGCCACCTTTTGGCCCTTTCTCTCCTTTTCCCTTATGGCCCAATGAGGCCCATTACGAATTCCCGTAACTCTCCGGTACTCCCGAAAATACCCGAATCACTCAGAACCTTTCCGAAGTCCGAATATAGTCGTCCAATATATCGATCTTTACGTCTCGACCATTTCAAGACTCCTCGTCATGTCCCCAATCCCATCCGGGACTCCGAACTCCTTCGGTACATCAAAACTCATAAACTCATAATATAACTGTCATCGAAACCTTAAGCGTGCGGACCCTACGGTTCGAGAACAATGTAGACATGACCGAGACACGTCTCCGGTCAATAACCAATAGCGGGACCTGGATGCCCATATTGGCTCCTACATATTCTATGAAGATCTTTATCGGTCAGACCGCATAACAACATACGTTGTTCCCTTTGTCATCGGTATGTTACTTGCCCGAGATTCGATCGTCGGTATCTCAATACCTAGTTCAATCTCGTTACCGGCAAGTCTCTTTACTCGTTCCGTAATACATCATCTCACAACTAACTCATTAGTTGCAATGCTTGCAAGGCTTATGTGATGTGCATTACCGAGAGGGCCCAGAGATACCTCTCCGACAATCGGAGTGACAAATCCTAATCTTGAAATACGCCAACCCAACATGTACCTTTGGAGACACCTGTAGAGCTCCTTTATAATCACCCAGTTACGTTGTGACGTTTGGTAGCACACAAAGTGTTCCTCCGGCAAACGGGAGTTGCATAATCTCATAGTCATAGGAACATGTATAAGTCATGAAGAAAGCAATAGCAACATACTTAAACGATCGGGTGCTAAGCTAACGGAATGGGTCATGTCAATCACATCATTCTCCTAATGATGTGATCCCGTTAATCAAATGACAACTCATGTCTATGGCTAGGAAACATAACCATCTTTGATCAACGAGCTAGTCAAGTAGAGGCATACTAGTGACATTCTGTTTGTCTATGTATTCACACATGTATCATGTTTCCGGTTGATACAATTCTAGCATGAATAATAAACATTTATCATGAAATAAGGAAATAAATAATAACTTAATTATTGCCTCTAGGGCATATTTCCTTCAGTCTCCCACTTGCACTAGAGTCAATAATCTAGTTCACATCGCCATGTGATTTACCAGCAATAGTTCACATCACCATGTGATTAACACCCATAGTTCACATCGATATGTGATCAACACCCAAAGGGTTTACTAGAGTCAGTAATCTAGTTCACATCGCTATGTGATTAACACCCAAAGAGTACTAAGGTGTGATCATGTTTTGCTTGTGAGAGAAGCTTAGTTAACGGGTCTGCCAAAATTCAGATCCGTATGTATTTTGCAAATTTCTATGTCTACAATGCTCTGCACGGAGCTACTTTAGCTAATTGCTCCCACTTTCAATATGTATCTAGATTGAGACTTAGAGTCATCTAGATTAGTGTCAAAACTTGCATCGACATAACCTTTTACGACGAACCTTTTTGTCACGTCCATAATCGAGAAACATATCCTTATTTCACTAAGGATAATTTTGACCGATGTCCAGTGATCTACTTCCTAGATCACTATTGTACTCCCTCGCTTAACACAGTGTAGGGTATACAATAGATCTGGTACATAGCATGGCATATTTTATAGAATCTATGACTGAGGCATAGGGAATGACTTTCATTCTCTTTCTATCATCTGCCGTGGTCGGGCTTTGAGTCTTACTCAATTTCACAACTTGTAACACAGACAAGAACTCTTTCTTTGACTGTTCCATTTTGAACTACTTCAAAATCTTGTCAAGGTATGTACTCATTGAAAAAAACTTATCAAGCGTTTTGATCTATCTCTATAGATCTTGATGCTCAATATGTAAGCAGCTTCACCGAGGTCCTTCTTCGAAAAACTCCTTTCAAATACTCCTTTATGCTTTGCAGAATAATTCTACATTATTTCCGATCAACAATATGTCATTTATACTTATCAGAAATGATGTAGTGCTCCCACTCACTTTCTTGTAAATATAGGCTTCACCATAAGTCTGTATAAAACTATATGCTTTGATCAACTTATCAAAGCGTGTATTCCAACTCCGAGATGCTTGCACCAGTCCATAGATGGATCGCTGGAGCTTGCATATTTTGTTAGCATCTTTAGGATTTGACAAAACCTTCTGGTTGCATCATATACAACACTTCTTTAATAAATCCATTAAGGAATGCAGTTTTGTTTATCCATTTGCCAGATTTCATAAAATGCGGCAATTGCTAACATGATTCAGACAGACTTAAGCATAGATACGAGTGAGAAACTCTCATCGTAGTCAACACCTTTGAACTTGTCGAAAACCTTTTGCGACAATTCTAGCTTTGTAGATAGTAACACTACTATCAGCGTCCGTCTTCCTCTTGAAGATCCATTTATTCTCAATTGCTTGCCGATCATCGGGCAAGTCAACCAAAGTCCATACTTTGTTTTCATACATGGATCCTATCTCAGATTTCATGGCCTCAAACCATTTCGCGGAATTTGGGCTCATCATCGCTTCCTCATAGTTCGCAAGTTCGTCATGGTCTAGTAACATGACTTCCAGAACAGGATTATCGTACCACTCTGGTGCGGATCTCACTCTGGTTTACCTACGAGATTCGGTAGTTACTTGATCTGAAGTTACATGATCATCATCGTTAGCTTGCTCACTAATTGGTGTAGTAGTCACAGGAACAGATTTCTGTGATGAACTACTTTTCCAATAAGGGAGCAGGTACAGTTACCTCATCAAGTTCTACTTTCCTCCCACTCACTTCTTTCGAGAGAAACTCCTTCTCTAGAAAGGATCCATTCTTAGCAACGATTTTGCCTTCGAATCTGTGATAGAAGGTGTACCCAACAGTCTCCTTTGGGTATCCTATGAAGACGCATTTCTCCGATTTGGGTTCGAGCTTATCAGGATGAAACTTTTTCATAAACATCGCAACTCCAAACTCTAAGAAACGACAGCTTAGGTTTAATGCTAAACCATAGTTCATACGGTGTCGTCTCAACGGATTTAGATGGTGCCCTATTTAATGTGAATGCAGCTGTCTTTAATGCATAAACCCAAAACGATATTGGTAAATCGGTAAGAAACATCATAGATTGTACTATATCTAATAAAGTACGGTTATGACATTCGGACACACCATTATGTTGTGGTGTTCCAGGTGGCGTGAGTAGTGAAACTATTTCACATTGTTTTAACTGAAGACCAAACTCGTAACTCAAATATTTGTCTCCGCGATCAGATCGTAGAAACCTTATTTTCTTGTCACGATGATTTTCCACTTCACTCTGAAATTCTTTGAACTTTTCAAATGTTTCAGACTTATGTTTCATCAAGTAGATATACCTATATCTGCTCAAATCATCTGTGAAGGTCAGAAAAATAATGATACCCACCGCGAGCCTTAACACTCATCGGATCGCATACATCAGTATGTATTATTTCCAAAAAGTCAGTTGCTCGCTCCACTGTTCCAGAGAACGGAGTTTTAGTCATCTTGCCCATGAGGCATGGTTCGCAAGCATCAAGTGATTCATAATGAAGTGATTCCAAAATCCCATCAGCATGGAGTTTCTTCACGCGCTTTACACCAATATGACTTAAACGGCAGTGCCACAAATAAGTTGTACTATCATTATTAACTTTGCATCTTTTGGCTTCAATATTATGAATATGTGTATCACACGATCGAGATCCAACAAACCATTTTCATTGGGTGTATGACCATAGAAGGTTTTATTCATGTAAACAGAACAACAATTATTCTTTAATTTAAATGAATAACCGTATTGCAATAAACACGATCAAATCATATTCATGCTCAACGCAAACACCAAATAACATTTATTTAGGTTCAACACTAATCCCGAAAGTATAGGGAGTGTGCGATGATGATCATATCAATTTTGAAACTACTTTCAACACACATCGTCACTTCACCCTTAACTAGTTTCAGTTTATTCTGCAACTCCCGTTTCGAGTTACTACTCTTAGCAACTGAACCAGTACCAAATACCGAGGGGTTGCTATAAACACTAGTAAAGTACACATCAATAACATGTATATCAAATATACCTTTGTTCACTTTGCCATCCTTCTTATCCGCCAAATACTTGGGGCAGTTCCACTTCCAGTGACTAGTCCCTTTGCAGTATAAGCACTTAGTCTCAGGTTTAGGTCTAGACTTGGGCTTCTTCACTTGAGCAGCAACTTGCTTGCCGTTCTTCTTGAAGTTCCCCTTCTTTTCTTTGCCTTTTTCTTGAAACTAGTGGTCTCGTCAACCATCAACACTTGATGCTCTTTCTTGATTTCTACCTTCATTGATTTCATCATCATGAAAAGCTCGGGAGTCGTTTTTGTCATCCCTTGCATACTATAGTTCATCACGAAGTTCTACTAACTTGGTGATGGTGACTAGAGAATTCTGTCAATCACTATCTTATCTGGAAGATTAACTCCCACTTGATTCAAGCAATTGTAGTACCCAGACAATCTGAGCACATGCTCACTAGTTGAGCGATTCTCCTCCATCTTTTAGCTACAGAACTTGTTGGAGACTTCATATCTCTCAACTCGGGTATTTGCTTGAAATATTAACTTGAACTCCTGGAATATCTCATATGGTCCATGATGTTCAAAACGTCTTTGAAGTCCCGATTCTAAGCTGTTAAGCATGGTGCACTAAACTATCAAGTAGTCATCATATTGAGCTAGCCAAACGTTCATAACGTCTGCATCTGCTCCTGTAATAGGTCTGTCACCTAGCGGTGCATCAAGGACATAATTCTTCTGTGCAGCAATGAGGATAAACCTCAGATCACGGATCCAATCCGCATCATTGCTACTAACATCTTTCAACACAATTTTCTCTAGGAACATATCAAAATAAACACAGGGAAGCAACAACGCGAGCTATTGATCTGCAATATAGATATGCTAATACTACCAGGACTAAGTTCATGATAAATTAAAGTTCAATTAATCATATTACTTAAGAACTCCCACTTAGATAGACATCCCTCTAATCCTCTAAGTGATCACGTGATCCAAATCAACTAAACCATAACCGATCATCACGTGAAATGGAGTAGTTTTCAATGGTGAACATCATTATGTTGATCATATCTACTATATGATTCATGCTCGACCTTTCGGTCTCCGTGTTCCGAGGCCATATCTGCATATGCTAGGCTCGTCAAGTTTAACCCGAGTATTCCGCGTGTGCAAAACTGGCTTGCACCCGTTGTAGATGGACGTAGAGCTTATCACACCCGATCATCACGTGGTGTCTGGGCACGACGAACTTTGGCAACGGTGCATACTCATGGAGAACACTTCTTGATAATTAGTGAGAGATCATCTTAAAATGCTACCGTCAATCAAAGCAAGATAAGATGCATAAAAGATAAACATCACATGCAATCAATATATGTGACATGATATGGCCATGATCATCTTGCGCCTTTGATCTCCATCTCCAAAGTACCGTCATGATCTCTATCGTCACCGGCACGACACCATGGTCTCCATCATCTTGATCTATATCAATGTGTCGTCACATGGTCGTCTCGCCAACTATTGCTCTTGCAACTATTGCTATCGCATAGCGATAAAGTAAAGCAATTATTTGGCACTTGCATCTTATGCAATAATGAGACAACCGTAAGGCTTCTGCCAGTTGCCGATAACTTCAACAAAACATGATCATCTCATACAACAACTTATATCTCATCACATCTTGACCATATCACATCACAACATGCCCTGCAAAAACAAGTTAGACGTCCTCTACTTTGTTGTTGCAAGTTTTACGTGGCTGCTACGGGCTTAGCAAGAATCGTTCTTACCTACGCATCAAAACCACAACGATAGTTTGTCAAATAGACTCCGTTTTAACCTTCGCATGGACCGGGCATAGCCATACTCGGTTCAACTAAAGTTTGAGAAACTGACACCCGCCAGTCACCTGTGTGCAAAGCACGGCGGTAGAACCAGTCTCGCGTAAGCGTACGCGTAATGTCGGTCCGGGCCGCTTCATCCAACAATACCGTCGAACCAAAGTATGACATGCTGGTAGGCAGTATGACTTATATCGTCCACAACTCACTTGTGTTCTACTCGTGCAAATAACATCAAACCATAAAAACCTAGGCTCGGATGCCACTGTTGGGGAACGTAGTAATTTCAAAAAATTTCCTACGCACACGCAAGATCATGGTGATGCATAGCAACGAGAGGGGAGAGTGTTGTCTACGTACCCTCATAGACCGAAGCGGAAGCGTTGACGCAACGTAGAGGAAGTAGTCGTATGTCTTCCCGGTCCAACCGATCCAAGCACCGTTACTCCGGCACCTCCGAGTTCTTGACACACGTACAACTCGATGACGCACCCCGGGCTCCGATCCAGCAAAGCTTCGGGGAGGAGTTCCGTCAGCACGATGGCGTGGTGACGATCTTGATGTTCAACCGTCGCAGGGCTTCGCCTAAGCACCGCTACACGGCTAAGGAACGATCACGAAGATCAACTTGTGTCTATGGGGTGCCCCCTGCCCCCATATATAAAGGAGCAAGGGAGGGAGGAGGCCGGCCTATGTTTGGGCGCGCCAAGGGGAGTCCTACTCCCACCGGGAGTAGGATTCCCCCTTTCCTAGTCCAACTAGGAGTCCTTCCATGTAGGGGGAGTAGGAGAGAAGGAAAGGGAAGAGAGAAGGAGAAGGAAGGAAGGGGGCGCCCCCCTTCCCTAGTCCAATTCGGACTAGAGCAAGGGGAGGGGCACGGCCACCTTTTGGCCCTTTCTCTCCTTTTCCCTTATGGCCCAATGAGGCCCATTACGAATTCCCGTAACTCTCCGGTACTCCCGAAAATACCCGAATCACTCAGAACCTTTCCGAAGTCCGAATATAGTCGTCCAATATATCGATCTTTACGTCTCGACCATTTCAAGACTCCTCGTCATGTCCCCAATCCCATCCGGGACTCCGAACTCCTTCGGTACATCAAAACTCATAAACTCATAATATAACTGTCATCGAAACCTTAAGCGTGCGGACCCTACGGTTCGAGAACAATGTAGACATGACCGAGACACGTCTCCGGTCAATAACCAATAGCGGGACCTGGATGCCCATATTGGCTCCTACATATTCTACGAAGATCTTTATCGGTCAGACCGCATAACAACATACGTTGTTCCCTTTGTCATCGGTATGTTACTTGCCCGAGATTCGATCGTCGGTATCTTAATACCTAGTTCAATCTCGTTACCGGCAAGTCTCTTTACTCGTTCCGTAATACATCATCTCACAACTAACTCATTAGTTGCAATGCTTGCAAGGCTTATGTGATGTGCATTACCGAGAGGGCCCAGAGATACCTCTCCGACAATCGGAGTGACAAATCCTAATCTCGAAATACGCCAACCCAACATGTACCTTTGGAGACACCTGTAGAGCTCCTTTATAATCACCCAGTTACGTTGTGACGTTTGGTAGCACACAAAGTGTTCCTCCGGCAAACGGGAGTTGCATAATCTCATAGTCATAGGAACATGTATAAGTCATGAAGAAAGCAATAGCAACATACTTAAACGATCGGGTGCTAAGCTAACGGAATGGGTCATGTCAATCACATCATTCTCCTAATGATGTGATCCCGTTAATCAAATGACAACTCATGTCTATGGCTAGGAAACAGAACCATCTTTGATCAACGAGCTAGTCAAGTAGAGGCATACTAGTGACACTCTGTTTGTCTATGTATTCACACATGTATCATGTTTCCGGTTGATACAATTCTAGCATGAATAATAAACAATTATCATGAAATAAGGAAATAAATAATAACTTTATTATTGCCTCTAGGGCATATTTCCTTCAACGTCCACCGGGGCTGTCGTCACCGGAGCACTCGAGGGTGCAGGCGGCAAAAGCCCACGCCCGTCAAAGACGGGCATGGCAGCGGCGACCTCTGCCCCGCCTGGGCTGCAGAACAAGGGAACAAAGCAATCAGGTGGGTACCCTTGGTCGTCCCCAACCAAGGAGCAAAGACTCGAGCGCAATTCCTCATCAGAAAGGGGCTCCGGGCGCAGGCGGAGGTTGTCCCCTTCGTCTCCAAGCTTCCACAGTGGGCGTGGGTGCGCTTGGAGGGGAGCCACGCGCTGCGCCATGAATTCTTTAGCGATCATGGCCCCCGTCAGCTTCGTCGTCCTCGAGTCGCCGGGCTTCAGGTCGGCAGTCATCCTCTCCGGCGACTCTCCAGCACTTGCGTCGCCCGAGGGTCGGTGAGCTTCGCGCGAAGCCATCCCTCTTGGGACACAGGCATCTCTGTCGGCAACACCAGCCAGGGATGGGAGCACTTGGCGTCCATCAGGACCCACTTGCTCCTGAAGCCCTCGGCCTTCTTCCCGGCCTTCGAGATGGCATTGGTCTTCTTGGCCACGATGAAGCAAACGCGCCCGGAGCGGTAGCCCTCCTTGATACGAAGGAAGAAGAAGTGGCGCAGCAGCGCCACGAACGACATCACTCCAACATACGCCTCACAGTAGAATGTGAAGATCGACGGGAGGAGGATGGAGTTGGGGTGAAGATAGAGAGCGTGGATCTTATAGTGACTGAGGACGGAGTAGAAGAAGTCGAAGAAAGGGGGAACCAACCCGGCGACTATGCTACTCATGAAGAAGGGGTAGAAAGTGCTGCCAGAGGCCTCGGGCTCGGCGGAACTGACCCGGAGCACAGTCTTCCTCTTCTCGTCACCCTCCACCGTCATCAAGCGCACAACGACAAGGTTCTTCTCCGACACGCTCGGCACGTCAAGCGCGTGCTTGTACCAGGATGGCGGAGTAGTAGCCCGAGCTTTCTTGGGCGCCATCAACGGCAAGCTCGAAGGAGGATCTGGGCGGATCTGGAGTCTCTGGAAGCGAAGGGCAAGAAAGAGGATCTAGGGCAAGACGAAGGAAGGCAATGAAGGCAAATACAACCCGCGCCAGTATTTTGTCAGTCGGGCAGTTGCCGAGGCAACGTGGGGAAGCGGAGACTCCCACGTCCCATCAATCACCATGCGTCAACCGAGGCCACCAGCTGTTAGGGCCTGCGGCGCTCCGCACTTGCCCCTTGGCTTCGCCTCAAAGCCAAGTCCGAGCACGCCTTGGGCCCGGGGGCTACTCTTAGCGTCCTGGGAACGGGGGTCCCCAGACTTGACTGCCTGCGGCCCACGGCGTGGCTCCACCAGCGGCCCTGGATGACCCATCTTCACCAGCAAACACTCAAGACCCTCGCGAGGCGAACGACGCAAGACCTCCTCATGGGCGGCCTCACCAGGCTGGCTTGCGAGGGGCAGAGAGATCAAGCCAAGGGGCACCTCACGAGGTTTCTGTGACGCAAGCCATGACAACTGGGGCCAGGCAAGCGCCAGCGCGCACAGTGTCCTTGACTCCTCTTTGGTGCTAAAGAGGCAAGCACAGGCGAGGAGTCCCGAGGCATCAGGCAAAGGTTTCCATATCAGTGCAACGGGACCAAGACCGGCAGGACAGCAGGATGGGGGTCACCGTGGAGCCGAGGATGGCGTCACCACCAGAGCCTTTGGCAGGCGAAGACCACCTTTAGTCAGGATAACTTGTACTTGTTGTCTCCCTTCAAATTTGGCTGTTGTGGCATCCCTTCCCGCGAGCATTTGGGAAGAGGACCAGGGCCTCTATAAATAGGGCTAGCCACCATAGTAGGGGGCAACTAATCCGAGGCCATTCAGATCATCCTCATCCACACAAACTCACCAAGCACAAGAGCACCTCTCCTCAGGAGGCTATTCTTCCCTGGTAACTATTCTTCCTCAGCCCAAGAGGTAATCCACCACACCACACTAGAGTAGGGTATTACACCACATCAATGGCCTGAACCAGTATAAATCTTGTGTCCCTTTGTTCTGCGAGTTCGACGCGCCGAGCCTCAAGATCGCGGTGAGGGAGAGTGCTAGGGGAGGAGAGATCTTCGTGTGCACCCAAGTGTATGAACCTCAAGGGTTTTGCCGGACCCGAAATCCGACACCGACATAGATGTGCTGCATCATCCCTTCCTCTTTGGGGAAATAGCGACGTAGTTCAAGCCACATCAGATACCTATGGGTGACTAGTAGTGTTGGTTACATCTTCTAGTTGATTACTATATGGTTTATTTGGTGGAAGATTATATGTTCAGATCCATTATGCTATTTAATACCCCTCTAATCTTGAGCATGGTTATCACTTGTGAGTAGTTACTTTTGTTCTTGAGGTCACAAGAGAAATCCTGCTGCAAGTAATCATGTGAACTTGATATGTGTTTGATATTTTGATGATATGTATGTTGTGATCCCCTTAGTGGTGTCATGTGAACATTGACTAGATGGAACTTCACCATATTTGGGACTAAGGGAATGCATTGCGGAGTAGTTATTAGATGATGGGTTGCTAGAGTGACATAAGCTTAAACCCTAGTTTATGCGCTACTTTGTAAGGGACCGATTTGGATCCAAAAGTTTAATGTTATGGTTAGATTTTATCTTAATACTTATATCGTAGTTGCGGATGCTTGCGAGGGTGTTAATCATAAGTAGGAGGTTTGTTCAAGTAAGAAAAGCACCTAAGCACCGGTCCACCGACATATATATCAAATTATCAAAGTAGCGAACACGAATCGAACCAACATGGTGAAAGTGACTAGATGAAATTCCCGTGCACCATTAAGAATGCTTTGCCTATTATAAGAAACTGTTTTGGCCGGTCCTTTGCCACAAGAGTGTTGGGCTACCTTGCTGCACTTCACTTACAATTACCATTACTTGCTCGTTACAAATTATTTTGCTATCAAACTACCTGTTACCGACAATTTCAATGCTTGCAGAAACTACGTTGTTGAAAACCACTTGTCATTTCCTTCCGCTCCTCGTTGGGTTCGACACTCTTACTTATCATAAGGACTACGATTGATACCCTATATTTGTGGGTCATCAAGACTCTTTCCTTGCGTCGTTGCCAGGGAGTGAAGCGCTCTTGGTAAGGAAAAATTTATACTACGTGCTGAAAGTTATTGTCACTTGCTACTATGGAAAACAATCCTTTCAGGGGTTTCTTCGGGGTATCTTCACCTCAACCGGAAAAACAATTAGTTGCCCCTCAACTTACTGCACGTACTGGAAATATTGGTTATAAAATTCCTTTGGGTATGATAGAACAACTGCTAGCTAATCCTTATGCAGGAGATGGAACTGAACATCCTGATATGCACTTGATATACGTGGATGAAATTTGTGGATTATTTAAGCTTGCAGGTTTACCCAGAGATGAAGCTAAGAAGAAGGTTTTCCCTTTATATTTGAAGGAAAATGCACTAGCATGGTATAGGCTATGCGATGATATTAAATCTTGGAACTGGAATCGATTGAAATTGGAATTTCACCAAAAAAATTATCCTATGCATCTAATTCATTGTGATTGGACTTATATATATATATATATATATATATATATATATATATATATATATATATATATATATATATATATATATATAATTTGTGGCCTCATGAAGGAGAAAGTATCGCTCTAGCTTCGGGGAGGCTTAAGTCAATGTTATACTCATGCCCCAATCACAAGCTCCCAAGAGAAATTATTTTTCAGAATTTTTATGCTCGGCTTTCTCATGATGATCGATCCATGCTCGATACTTCTTGTATTGGTTCTTTTATGAAGAAGACTATTGAATTCAAGTGGGATCTTTTAGAGAGAATTAATCGCAACTCTGAAGATTGGGAACTCGAGGAAGGTAAAGAGTCAGGTATTAAACTTAAGTTTGACTGTGTTAAATCTTTTATGAATAGCGATGCCTTTCACAAGTTTAGCACTAAATATGGACTTGACTCTAACATAGTAGCCTATTTTTGTGAATCTTTTCCTACTCATGGTGATCTCCCTAAGGATAAGTTGTTTAAATATCACCCACCTATTAAATTAGAGATTAAAGAACCATTAATAGCTAGAGAAGAAACTATTATTTACAATGTTGATCCAGTTGTGCCTACTACTTATATTGAAAAACCACCTTTCCCTGTTAGGATAAACGAACATTCTAAGGTTTCAATCATGGTTCACAAAAGTAATATCAAAGCACCTAGACCTTCAGAACAAATCAAAGTACAACCTAGTGATGCTATGGTTAAAGATTTCTTGGTAGAAAATATTGACGGGCATGATATTTACTTTTGTGATGAAGTTGCTAGAATTGTCAAACCTGATGAAAAAGATAAACATAGACCTGTTGTTGGCATGCCTGTTGTCTCAGTCAAAATTGGACATCACTGTTATCATGGTTTATGCGACATAGGTTCTAGTATGAGTGCTATTTCTTTTACTTTATATCAAGAAATTATGGATGACATAGCACCCGCTGAAATAGAAGACATAAATGTTACTACCAAACTTGCTAATAGAGACACCATCGCACCACTTGGAATTGTTAGAGATGTTGAAGTCTTGTGTGTGAAAGTAAAATACCCTACTGATATTCTAGTTCTTGGTTCCCCACAAGATGATTTTTGGCCCATTATTTTTGGTAGACCTTTCTTGCACATCGTTAATGCTAAAATAGATTGTGAGAAACAAAATGTCGGTGTTAGTTTTGGTGATGAGTCTAGTTTAATTTCTCTAAGTTTAGTAGAAAACATCATCAGAAATAATTACCTAGTAAGGATGAAATAATTGGTCTTGCTTATATTGCCGTGCCTCCTATTGATCCACTAGATCAATATTTGCTAGACCATGAAAATGATATGCATATGCATGAAAGAAATGAAATAGATAAAATCTTCTTTGAACAACGACCTATACTCAAACACAATTTACCTATTGAAACTCTAGGAGATCCTCCTCCACCTAAGGGTGATCGCGTGTTTGAATTAAAACAATTGCCAGACAGTTTGAAATTTGCTTATCTTGATGAGAAAAAGATATATCTTGTTATTATTAGTGCTAACCTTTCAGAACATGAAGAAGAAAGATTATTGAAAATTTTCAACAAGCACCCAACGCCTATTGGGTATACTCTTGATGATCTTAAGGGCATTAGTCCCACTCTATGTCAGCACAAGATGAATATGGAACCTGATGCTAAAGCCGCTGTTGATCACCAACGATGTTTGACTCCTAAGATGAAAGAAGTGGTAAGAACTAAAATATTAAAGCTTCTTGAAGCAGGTATAATCTACCCCATAGCTAATAGTAGATGGGTAAGTCCCGTTCATTGTGTCCATAAGAAGGGAGGTACTACTGTTGTTCCTAATGATAAAAATGGACTTACTCCACAAAGAGTTGTTACTGGCAATAGAATGGTAATTGATTTTAGAAAATTAAATAAAGCAACTAGAAAATATCATTACCCTTTGCCTTTTATCAATCAAATGCTAGAAAGACTGTCCAAGCACACACACACTGTCGGTGTACTAAAGTAGGGGTACTCTAGTATCCCGAACTTGTGCACGGGCAGTCGCAGCACCCAGCGGCAAGGCCCGCCAGGTGATCACCAAGGCTCTCTATGGTTCCTTTGGAGCCATTCGAGAACAAAGTATTTTAAGTCAAGGAGACAAGTCCCCGGCAAGAGGAGCTTGCCGGGAAGGCCATTCAAGGTACAAGACCCCGGCAAGAGGAGCTTGCCGGGAAGCCCAACAAGAGCATCTCAAAGAACCTGCCGCAGCACGCCACACGTCCCGGCAGGACCCGGCAAGCGACAAGTTCCCGGCGCGACAAGACAACGGCCGCGGCAAGGCACTTGCTGCGGCAGGCAGCCACTCTGTACCCGCGCTCCAGCTCACCCACCTACGTGTCGCTCGGGACCCTTCCCAGCGTACGTGGCGGGAGGCTGTGCAGCCAGGGGTACACTATGGCATGCAGCACTGACAGGATCGCCATCGTGGCGAGCGATGGCACCCCTGACGGTCCCTTTTCTGCACCGTCTGGGCGACGTAGACGGGCATTTAATGCCTTTGTCCCCTCCCGTCAGGGTTAGGTATGATACACTGTGTAGGTTGCTGTACCTACCGCAGCATATTTACACTTTTGCCCTTACCTACGTTGCCACCTGTTGGAGACCCCTTGAACATATAAAAGGAGGCCCCTACACAACGTAGGGGGGGATCGATCCTCAGAGAAGTGCTCGGTCTCGTTAGCTGCTCGAGTGTACTGTAGCACTCGGCGCTCCCGAGCAAGAACTCAATACAATCCACAAAGCAGCAGTAGGAGTGTTATCTCTCCGGAGAGCTCCGAAGCTGGGTAAAAACCTTCCCCCGCGTGCCTCGCCTCGATCCGCTCTTCGCGCGACCTCCGCCACCCGCCGAACCGAGAAGGGGCTCCGTCCCCATAGGTGGCGTCGAGGTTGTGTGAACCTGATCCGGCGTTCACGCGAGCTGAATCTTCATCGACTTCATCGACATGCCGCCGAAGAAGAAGGTTTCAGAGGCGGCTGCGCCGTCCGCGTCGAATCCATCGCCGCCACAGCAAACGGCCGGCGGGGAGAACGCCGGCGGTGGAACGGGCGCCGACGAGGGAGCCCACGGTGCGAACAAGTCCATGGACAAGACCGCGCTGCCCGCTGGCGGCGTAGTCGGCTCCCCTGATGACCGGGCGTCCATAGACGCACCGCGCCCATCTCAATAGGCGCAGGACCGACAGCGTCGTGGTACTCACGGCACCATACGCTCGCTGGACCCAAATCGAGCCACTCGCCAGACACCTTTCGCTCTAGTCTATGGAGCAGAGGCAGTTACCCCCACGGAACTCGTATACGGGTCACCTCGAGTGCTCGCTTATGATGAGCTTGAGCAAGAGCAGCTGCGGTGAGATGACGCGCTGCTCCTTGAGGAGGACCGTCTTCAGGCTGTTGTACGAGCTGCTCGATACCAGCAAGCTTTGCGCCGCTACCACAGCCGCAAAGTTAAAGCCAGAAGTCTCGAGGAAGGCGGCCTTGTTCTTCGGCGTGTTCATTCCGCCAAGAATTCCAACAAGTTGACGCTGAAGTGGGAAGGCCCTTACCGGGTGAAATGAGTCACGAGGCCTGGCGCTGTCCGCCTTGAGACCGAGGATGGCATTCCGGTGAGCAACTCCTGGAACATCGAGCATCTTCGTAAGTTTTACCCGTAAGGCGCGGTTGTCGACCCTGTTCGGCAAGCACCATTTTGTACAAGTCTTTCCGCTGTTGCATGTAATCCTTTGTACAAAGCCAGGCGAAGACCCTGAGCGAAGATAAAGCGCTGGCGCCCTGAGTTTTAGCATGCATGCTGAGTCGAGTCTCGTCCTTGGTTAGGGTTGATAGTGCTTAGTTGTGGCTAACCCCTAACTTAGAGGTCGAGCGTGCGTCCCTTTGCCGTTATTTCGTTTCCCTGGTTCGTAGGACTCACCATATCCTTGCCGGACCACTTGAGGACGAAAAGGAGAAGGAGGACGGACCAACATCTGGACCCCGGCAAGCCAGTGTTGCCGGGGGCTGCAAGACCCCGGCAAGCCAGTCATGCCGGGGGCTGCAAGTGCAGGGATTAGCCCACGGCGAACCAGAGTTGCTGGGGGCTGCTATCTCAGATAAGTTTTTCATCCCTTATCATGCATTCTCTTATGGATTGAGGTATGCGAAACCTCGTTTCTTCCTAAAAGTTACCATGCTCCCTTAACTCTAGGCCCTAGGGCTCGTCCCAGGGCCAGGTAAGGTCGTAGTCGCGGCAGCTAAGGGACGAAGCGAGGAGCCTGATCCCGCCTCCTCCCTGCCTCCGCCAAGAGCGTGAGAAAGGGCGAGCGACGTGGGAAGAGGGCAGGGCCTGCTGCCGGGAAAGAAAGTGTCTATCTTAAAAGATATAAAGGATTCGCTCCTTGACGCGGGTTCCACCCGCGAGACAAGTAACCCGGCAAGCATCCCCTTTTCATTAAAAAGCATTCCACTCAGGTACAGTTCATAAGAGGATGAAGAACATGAATAATGGGATTACAAGTTTTAAACGCAACTAAGGCCCGAGGGCTTACAAACTAAAAAGAGATAAGGTGCCCGTAATCCCTCTCTTGTCCCTATCTTCAGGAGGCAGGTCAAGGAGGCGAAAAGGGCAAAAGGGGCGCCTAGATGAGCTACGGGTGCCAGAGGACACCAACAGAACGTCTCGGCAGCATGGAGACGGCGGCGCCGGAGGCAAAAGCTTGAAGACGAGGCGGCAGGACATCAGCACGCTGTCGAGGGCGTCGTGCTCTCATACTCCGAGTTGACGGCCTTGCCGCCTGCCCTCTTCCTCTTCTGCAGCCTCCCTACGCCAGTCGCCCCAGGAGACGACCCCGAGAAGCTCCAGGAACCAGCGACGCGGATGATGGGGTCGCCGGTGCCCCGCGGAGCGGCGCCCGACACCTAGTCGGACCCATCATCCCGCCGTCCGTTACCCTCGTCGCCGTTGTCGCTGTCCTCCTTGTCACTCCCTCTCGAGGAGGAGCCTTCGCTATCGGAGGAGCTCTCCACACAGCACCGTGCCTTAGTCCCGAAGCACCCGAAGACCTTGACGGAGAGGAGACCGCCCTCCATCAGCTTAAAATGGAGGGTGAGGCCCGCCGTCAAGCTGTGGATGCGGGTGAACGTCTTCCACCCTCGACCAAGATACATCACATCAGGGGCCGGGAAGTCGACGCGGACTTGCGTACCGCTGATTCCGCAGCCCCTCATATGCAACCTCAGTGTCTCGGGCGGATCCAACTCCATCACACTCGCAAATGGAGTCGGGAGACGAAGGCGACGACGAGGCGGCCGACGCAGCCTGACGAAGAACTCGCAAGGGTCGTCCCCGATGTGGTCCGCCACGGGGAGAGGATCTGTTGGCGGAGGAGAGACAGGCGAGCTGCCTCGTCCGCCTCTTCCCCGACCGCCTCGGCCTCGCCCGCGGCCTCGTCCCCTCCCTCTTCGCCTTGCGGCTGGCTCTGCCGCCCCGGGTGCGGAGGGAGGAGGAACGCGTTGCCTAGCGGCAACCCTCGTCGCTACCGTCGAAGGACCAGGGTTCCCTTTCTCCATGGCGGATGGAAGAAAGAGGAGCAGAAGCTGAAGAAAGGAGGAGATGAGAGAATGCGGGTTTCCGCCCCCCTTATCCCTCTCCTTATAAAGGAGCGGGGTGGGGGCTCGGCCGCCCCGCTCGGCCAATCGAGACACAAAAGGCGCATGGAACTGGGCCTGACCCGCTGCCTCAACCCGTGACGACCCGATTTCCCGCCTCCACCGTTTGCCACTCCAAGCGCATGGAGGCCGCGTGGCGGGAGGGCAGAGTTGAGGCGACGGATGAGGCGACCTCTCCCTACCCCGTGATCGTGGGGGGGGGGGGGTGGACGCCTCGAAGACCACGCCTCCACGCCTCCCTCCGTTTATGAGGAAGATACGAACCGCCAGAGGGCGGACGTTCCGCCTTTCCGAGTAAAGGAACCACCCACGACCTCCCCCACGACGCCGCAATCGACGCGTGCCGTTCGGGAGGGCGTGGTGGATGCGGAGCAAGGTACAACGCGACCCAGGCCGTGCGTGCCCGTGCCCTGTTTTAGGCCTGGCCCAACAGCGCTCGGCACTGTGTGTGGCCTAGGCCCGGGGGCTCCTGTCGGTGTACTAAAGTACGGGTACTCTAGTATCCCGAACTTGTGCACGGGCAGTCGCAGCACCCCGCGGCAAGGCCCGCCAGGTGATCACCAAGGCTCTCTATGGTTCCTTTGGAGCCATTCGAGAACAAAGTATTTTAAGTCAAGGAGACAAGTCCCCGGCAAGAGGAGCTTGCCGGGAAGGCCATTGAAGGTCCAAGACCCCGACAAGAGGAGCTTGCCGGGAAGCCCAACAAGAGCATCTCAAAGAACCTGCCGCAACACGCCAGGCGTCCCGGCAGGATCCGGCGAGCGACAAGTTCCCGGGCGCGACAAGACAACGGCCGCGGCAAGGCACTTGCCGCGGCAGGCAGCCACTTTGTACCCGCGCTCCAGCTCACCCACCTACGTGTCGCTCCGGGACCCTTCCCAGTGTACGTGGCGAGAGGCTGTGCAGCCAGGGGTACACTATGGCATGCAGCGCTGACAGGATCGCCATCGTGGCGAGCGATGGCGCCCCTGACGGTCCCTTTTCTGCACCGTCTGGGCGACGTAGACGGGCATTTAATGCCTTTGTCCCCTGCCGTCAGGGTTAGGTATGATACGCTGTGTAGGTAGCTGTACCTACCGCATCATATTTACACTTTTGCCCTTACCTACGTTGCCACCTGTTGGAGACCCCTTGAACATATAAAAGGAGGCCCATGAACAACGTAGGGGGGGGATCGATCCTCAGAGAAGCGCTCGGTCTCGTTAGCTGCTCGAGTGTACTGTAGCACTCGGCGCTCCCGAGCAAGAACTCAGTACAATCCACAAAGCAGCAGTAGGAGTGTTATCTCTCCGGAGAGCTCCGAAGCTGGGTAAAAACCTTCCCCCGCGTGCCTCGCCTCGATCCGCTCTTCGCGCGACCTCCGCCCCCCGCCGAACCGAGAAGGGGCTCCGTCCCCATAGGTGCTCGGGGAGCCCAGGAAACCCCAGCACACACTTTCACTTCCTTGATGGATATTATGTTTTTTCTCAAATACCTGTTTCACAACCTGATCAAGGGAAAACCACCTTTACATGCCCTTTCGGAACTTATGCTTATAGATATATGCCTTTTGGTTTATGCAATGCACCTGCCACCTTTCAAAGATGTATGACTGCTATATTCTCTGACTTTGCAAAAGATAGTTGAGGTTTTCATGGATGATTTTTCTATTGACGGAACTTCTTTGGATGATTGCTTAAGCAACCTTGGTCGAGTTTCGTAGAGATGTGAGCAAACTAATCTTGTCTTGAATTGGGAGAAGTGCCATTTTATGGTTAATGAAGTCATTGTCTTTGTCGGTGTACAAAAGTGGGGGCCTTTGTGTACCCCTTTACTTGTGCACGGGCAGTTGTAGCCACACCTGCAGACACGCTTGGCAGAGCAGAAGAAGGAAAGTTACAAGGCTGCCGAGGCAGCATTCAAGCCAGAAGCATAAAAGAGAAAAGGGACAAGATGGGCTTCCCCCGGCAAGAGCCTTGCCAGGGCAACTTGCCCAACACCAGAAAGGCCGCCACCCTTGAGCCTGAGAGTTCTGACACCATCGACAACGTCGAGACCAAGACTCAGAGGCGCCTGTGTGGTGGCATGCAGATCTTTGTGAGGAACAAAGGCCTGCAAATCTGGAGAGAAACCAGAAGACGAAGACCCCGACAAGCTCTTGTCAGGGACAACCGAAGACCCTCGGCAAGACCCTCGCCGGGGACGCCCACGCCTTGACGGGGGCTTCGGCGGGGCCGAGGCCAGACCCGCACTTGCCAGAGTTTCGCTGCCCCGCAACCGTTCCGACGTGGCGGCCATCCCACCAACTAGGCGAGCGCCTGCGTGGCAGCATGCAGCCTCTAGGCCAACTAGCCAAGCACCTGCGTGGTGGCATGCAGATCTTCGTGAAGACCCTGCCACCACACCAACTCAGCAGCCAGCCAACGTGGCACTGCATGCCTCATCAACTTGAACGCACGTCAGAGCGAGACGCGGTGGCGACGGACGAGACGAGCTTCTTTGCCGTCCCGAATAAAGCAAGAGGGCACGACGGCAGCGCATTAAATGCGTTTGTCCTACGTTGCCAGGGGATAGACTTATACACTTTACATACTTTCCACCTCCTGTGTGCCACTATGGCGACTCCTTTGACATATGAAAGGAGGCCCTAGGTGTACTGAGGGAGGATTCAGACTTTTTGGACTAGGCATGCACCGTAGCTAGTTCAAGAGCTCAAGAACACTAAATACACACAAAGCAGGACTAGGGTTTTATGCATCGTTTGCGGCCCGAACCTGGGTAAAATTCCCCCCGCGTTGATCTTCTAGACCCGCTCTTTGTGCAGCTCCACACTCCGCCAATCGTAGAAGGGACTCCCCGAGGGATCCCATAGGTGTCGTTCCTAAGACCCGACATCTTTGGTGCGTGAGGTAGGGGCCGTTGAGGCTGTGAAAATGCGGTTTTGAAGTCAACTCATCGGCTCCTTCGTCGCGATGGTTCCGAAGAAGAAGGCGATCACGGCCATCGGCTCATCTACGGCCGAACCACCCGTCCAAGCGCGGGCGGGTGACAGAGCGGTCGCGTATGGTGGCGGAGGCATGGCCCGCGAGCATCCACGACACTCTGGCAATCGAAGCCAGGCAAGAGGCGTCGTGCGTGCTCGAGATGACAAGCCGTGCGCCGTTGAGCCCGGAGGCGGGGCCATGCTACCCGCGGGCGGCTTGGCGACCTCCAGGACGCCCCAGGCAGTGCCCGTGCCACGACCTTCCCAGGCCACGCGTGATGAGCAATGCCGCGACGTCGGTGCCTCCGGACACCGCCATGGGAAGAGCCCTTTGCGTCACTCTCAAGACGCATCGGGCCGGCATGCGCGCCCAAACACTGGCGGATATTGCGCGCGACAGCGAGACCGTGATAGAGCTCCTTCTAACGTGGTTAGAAGTCCGAGTGCGTCACGGTCCACGCAGCTTTGGCCACCACCCACGCCAGTGGAAGCGTTGGCACGCGTGCAACTACTCCTCGACTTCCCTCCAGCAGCGGAGAAGCTCGACGAGTGGAGGGCCACCATTCAAAGCCTCATCAGCTTCGCCAACAAAGATGAGCCGCGCCCTGCGGGACCCTTGTGCCAGCGTTTTGTCGAGCAGGTGCATGCCGGCGGTGGGAGGACTGGGGGCGCTGTGACCATGGTGCACTCTCCTCCCCCACGACCATGACAACAGCCGCAGGCTCGCCGGGCCGACACGCGCGACAACGTTTCTACGGCGTCGTCCGACCCGCGAGCCCGTGCGACTAACGTAAAGTTGTCACAGCCCCAGTTCAGCCCTTGCCTGACTCTGCTTGCTCATCATGCCATCATGTTTAATCTTTGAAAGAAACTTGAAATGGGGATTGCCTAAACCTTAGCATTAAAGGAATTCACTAGGTTCAACCAAAATATTTTCAGTAAATCCAAATGGCTTTCCAAAATGTTCATCATTTATGGAAAATGCTGTAACCAGTAACCAGAGGTGATGCACATTTTTCCATGACCTATTTGGGCTCTGAATTAAATCATACTCTATTTGCATCTAGACATTTAAATGCTATAAAATATTTTAAATGTCCAAATATTCATGAACTGAAATGTTTGCTGTTGGAAATAATCCAAACAGTGGCCACAAGCAGTCTCATGACTTTTGAAAATGCTCTAGCATTTTTAATAAATCCAAAACAATTACAGATAATAGAAAACCGAAAGAATTAAAAAAAAAGAGAGAGAGAGAGAGAGAGAGAGAGAGAGAGAGAGAGAGAGAAAAGCCAACCTGGCCACTTACCTGTGCAGCCCATGAGCCGGCCCAGCCCACCTGGCCGTTGCCAGTCTTCTCCCACCTCTGCCAGTAGGCAGAGGTAGAGACAACGCACGGCGCGCGCGAGCGCCACGCCACCAGGCTGCCTGCCTGTGTCCGAGGACAACGCGAGACTGCGAATCCCCTCCTCGGCGTCGTCTCGATCCGCCCGACCTCTCTCACTCTCACCCTGCTCTCTCCCTCGCCTCCGCACCTTGGACCCAAACACGTCCATCGCCGTTGCTCACTACCACCGCGCTCGCCGCCCGTCCCTCGACCAACCACCATGCTCACCGGCTCCGCCTCGTCATCCGCATCATCCTAGAGGAGCCACGCATCCTTGGGCGCTCTACAACGTCGCCACCATCGTCGTCTTCGTCCTCGGCCGCCGCGGTTCGTCGCCGTCGATCCGCCGCAACCAAACCTTCCCCGAGCCTTTGAGCTGCTCTGCGAGTCCGCCGTGAGCCCCTCTTCCTCTCCCATCCTCTCTCAAGCTCGCGCCCGTCCAGTAGCTCCATCTCCCACTGCGGCCGAGAGCTTCTCGCCGCCGGCCATGGCGCAGCCGTGGCCACAGCCGCGCAAGCTCACAACGGAGTGCCTCACCGTGCTCAGGAAGCCCCCAGGAGCCTAACGCACACATCCACTCGCCGTCCCGTGCACCGTAGCACCAATCCCGACCTTGCCCGAACTCCGGCCACCGCCACGAGCTCCATTCCGGCAAGCTCCGGCCTCCCCGCGCCCAACCGTCTGCACCACTGGATGCGGTGCACTTCCAGCTCGCCGTAGAACCCAACCGCGCCCTAAACGGTGCCCTGTAGCGCGAACCCGCCGCGTCTCCGCCGCGGTTTGTGTCACCGGTGGCTAAACGCCGGCGGGCTGACGTGGCGATGTCATTAGCCTATAATGACGCCTTAACTAACACCCTAGTGCCACTGCCATGTTGGCCCCGACACCAAAATTAATTAGTTTAATTTCTGTTTAGATTAGTGCTAATCTTGCGGATCCCACGTGTCAACTTTGACTTTGGTCAAGTCAACGTTGACTGGTCCCACATGTCACCCACCCAACCCAGCACCGAGTCACTGACCAATGGGTCCCACAGGTCAGTTTGACCTGGACCGTCCCAGTTGACCGCTGACGTCACACTGACGCCAGGATGACGCAGTAAATCCTTTTCTGGATTTATTCTTATATAGGAAAATCCAGAAAATTGCCTAAACTTCTAAAAATCATAGAAATTCAACAGTAGCTGCAAATGAAATAATTTATATATGAAAAATGATCAGAAAAATCCAATCTATCCGTCTGTACTAGTTTCATGCATGTTAAAGCAACCTAAACTTGTTGTATAGATGAAACATGATAATGCACTTATATGAATTCATAGTTTAGGATTGTATTTGAATCCTTGATTCAAATAAGCTCAAAACCTTCTGATTGTAGTTGCATTAGCCCAACACACCCATTTTACCATGTCATGATCATGCATCATATTGTGCATTGCATTGATTGTGTTTCTTTCTCTGTTGCTGGTATTTGTCCCCTCTCGATAGACGTGGTTCCGACGACGTGTTCGATGACACCGATGAAGAACTATATTATCTTCAGAAGTGCCAGGCAAGCAAAACCCCCTTGTTCATTTCGATACAATCCCACTCTCTCGCTCCTGCTCTCTTTTACTGCATTAGGACAACAACGATTCAACTGTTACATGTTGCGGTAGCTGAACACCTTTATCCTTTGCATGACCTGTCATTGCCACAGTAAATAGATGAAACCCACTAGCATGAGTAGGAGTTGTTTGAGCCCTGATGTGACTACTCATTCATGCTTGTTTGTCATGCCTGCTACTGCTTAGAGTTGAGTCAGGTCTGGCTCATCGGGGATGAATTGGAGGTGTGTAAACATGTCCTACTGTGTGTGAGCTAAGTGTGTGAACACGATTTGGTAAAGGTAGCGGTGAGAGGCCATGTAGGAGTACATGGTGGGTTGTCTCATTGAAGCCATCCTCAGGAACTGAGTTCTGTGTTTGTGATCCATGAAACAGTTACTACCACACATTGGGATCCTTAATTGACTCTCTCGGCTTCTTAATCACCCTTGTCCTCTGTCCAGGAGTTGCAAGTAGTTTCTGGTGTTTGTAGTATGCTGGGGGCCGTGCGCAGCACTGACCTGAGGGGTGGGCCGTGTTGCAGTAGGCACGTGGCCGGGCATTGCCGGGCGCCCGTTTGGTGTCTCGGAACCCTGTACACATCGTTCGGGGCCGTATGTGGAAACCTCGGTCGGACTCCCTGCGAATGGAACCTGAATAGGCAATAAACCTGGACTAGAGACCTGAGTGTTTATGTAGGCCGTGGCCGACACCCTCGCTGGGCTTCCGCTTTAAGGCTGCCGAGTACATGTCGTGTAAACGGCGATAAGTGGTGAGAGCGTGTGTGAAGAAGTACACCCCTGCAGGGTTAACATCATTTATTCGAATAGCCGTGTCCGCGTTAATGGACTTCTGGGTTGCCTATAACAGTTCATAGACAAGTGGAAGTGGATACTCTAAAATGCGCAAGATAAGCATGAGTGCTATGGATGACCTTCTCGTAGGGAGACGGAAGTGAATCCATAGTGGTGTATTTATATGGTGAATATGTGGACTCGTGTGCGCCACCTCAAAAGAGTTACTTGCAGTTGTAGTTTAGGATAGCCACCGAGTCAAAGCTGGCTTGCTGCAGTCAAACTCCACCACCCCCATTATTGATACTGATGCATATGTAGCTAGTTCTGATGTAAGTCTTGTTGGGTACATTTGTACTCACGTTTGCCTATTTTATGTTTTGCAGAGAGACGTCAGTCTTGCTAGTAGTTCCGTGTGGACCTCGACGTTTACCTTGATACCTCAGCTACGATCTTGTGCCCTCGGCAGGATTTGGTAGATAGTCAGGCTTCTCAGCCTTTTCATTTGTAGATGTCTGTACTCAGACATGTTAAGCTTCCACATGTGCTTTGACTTGTATGCTCTGAATGTTGGGTCATGAGACCCATGTATGTAATATCTCGCTCCTCGAAGCCTAATGAATAAATACTTTGAGTCGTAGAATTATGTTGTGATGCCATGCTGTATTTACACATATCAAGCATATTGTGTGTATGATTGAAATGCTTGGTATGTGTGGGATCCGACAATCTAGTGGTTTATCCTTGGCAGCCTCTCTTATGAGGAAATGTAGTCTAGTGCTTTCCTTGAGCCATAGTAGTCCGCTACAGCCCGGTTCACCGGAGTCCTGCTAGCCCAGCACTACTGTTCAGGACACTTGACTGGCCGACATGTGTTTCACTTCGTTCCTGTGTCTGTCCCTTCGAGGAAATGTCACGCGGTGACATCCGGAGTCCTGGCTAGCCTGCTACAGCCCGGGTTATCAGAGTCCTGTTAGCCCAGTGCTACAGCCCGGATTCACACGCTGCTGACCGACATGCTCGAAGTTGATTCATGTATGCCTGTCCCCATGGGTTAGTGCCGCTTTGGGTTCACGACTAGCCATGTCGGCCCGGGTTCTTGGTCATATGGATGCTAGCGACACTATCATATACGTGAGCCAAAAGGCGCAAATGATCCCGGGCCATGGTAAGGCGACACCCGTGGGAATACCGTGCGTGAGGCCGCAAAGTGATATGAGGTGTTACCGGCTAGATCTATGTGACTTGGAATCAGGGTCCTGACAAAAGTCCTTCGTGAGCGAGCTCAGGAAGATGCTCGGACCACTATAGAACGGCGGCGGAACGCGCGCCATTAGTCAGATAGGCGCGCGGGACCCACTATGGACCGCCCAGCGCTAGGGGGTGCCAGTGACCTACCTTACGAGGTGGGTTTTCCAGCCTTTACCCGTGAGCTGCGGCAGTTCCAGTGGCCCACACACCGCACGTTCAAGCCTGATGTCGGAGAAAAATACAACGACAAGACTCACCCGTCGGAGCTCCTCAACATCTACACCATCGTGATGCAAGCTGCCGGGGCTCGCGATGATAAGGTGCTTGCCAATTATTTCCCGTTGGCACTTATGCCCAACGTCATGTCATGGTTGATGCACCTGCCAGTGGATTCCATCTCTTCTTGGTCGGATCTGTGCCACGAGTTTGTTGGCGCCTTTACCGGAGGCCACCAAGCTCCTGGCCAGGCAAGTTATTTGCATGTCATCCCCCAGAAGCACGGCGAGTCCCTAAGCAAGTACATACAAAGGTTCAGCCGTGTGCAGTACAACATCCCAAATGTTCATCCCGCCGCTGTCATCAGTGCATTCTATTAGAATGTGCGCAACCGCAAGATGCGTGAGGAGCTGGAGATGAATAAGGTTAAGGATGTAGCTGAGCTGTATGTTCTGGCCGATAGGTGTGCTCGGGCTGAAGAAGGAAGGAAGTACCCCGGCGAAGATGCTGGCGCGGAAATCGGCTGCACAGACGAAGATGCCGTCGCCCCGGCAAAGAAGGGCTGACGCCGCAACAAGAAGCGTAAGGGCAAGACCGTACTTGCCGTGGAGGGATCCGACGACCCCGGCACCGCCAAGAAGGCCAAGGTTGATGATCCAGGGAAGGAAGTTGCCGGGTGCACCGCCTGCTGGGCCGTGGCAGCTGCCGACAAGCCAGGAGGCTCCGACAAGCAGTACTGATAGATCCACCGCACCAAAGACCATGACCTCCAGAATTGCCGGCAGGTTGAGCTGCTTGCAGAGAAGCAGAAAGCTGAGTATGAGAGGCGTGACAAGGAGAAGGGCCAGGATGGTGCTGAGGGTTCCGGCAAGAAGCGTGGCAGTCGAGGAGACTGCCGTGACAAGGATAATCAACAAGAGAGGCCTGCTCGGGGCCGCGACAAGAAAGAAGAAGATGATGATCATGATGAGGACGATGAGTCCGGCGAGCACGAGTTCCAAAAGGCCATGGAGGCCATGTAGGTTGATGGTGGCGCCTCGCTGCACACCTCTCATCACCAACTGAAGTAGTGGGCGCATGAAGTCACTGCGGCGGAGCCATCGTTTGACGCCCAGATGCCACTGAAGTGGTCCAGCGCGCCCATCATTTTTGACACCGAGGATCACCATGACCGCACAACTGCGGTCGGGTGTTTGCCATTGTTAGTTTCCCCAACGATGCACAACCTCAAGGTGACGAAAATACTAGTTGACTGTGGGGCCGGTCTGAACTTGATCTCGATCGCTGTGATCGAAAGGCTGCAAATCCCCGATAGAGATCTCGAGGAGACAGGCACGTTTCAAGGGGTCAACCAGGGGAGGAGTCAGCCGAAGGGGAAAGTCACATTGCTTGTCACATTTGGGGGCGAGCTGAACTATCGGACGGAGAAGATCGTTTTTTATGTTGCCAAGATCCGCTTGCCCTATAATGGGATCCTCGGCCGGCCAGCGCTGGCCAAGTTTATGGCGGCATCACATTATGCTTACAATATGTTGAAGATGCCCGGGCCGATGAGCATCATCACCGTCCCCTCCGACAAAAAGGACACGCTCATCTGCGCCGACCAACTCTATCAGGAGGCAGTTACAGCGACTGCCGCCAAGGCACTTGTTCCTACCGCTGAGGCCTGGGAGGGAAGAAAACCGGCAAGGCCTCTGCCTCTCCTGGCAAGGCCCCTTCCGGCAAGACTTTCGACCACGGCAAGGACTCCTGCACCTCCTCCAGCAAATGCGCCTCTTAGGAGCATTGCATTATCGTTGATGACGTGCCAGAGAGCTCCACCAGCGGGAGCAAGAGGTCCAAGGCGGCCTCACCAGAAACCAAGAAGATGCCCGTCAAGGAGGATGGCACGAGTGGAGCTTTTACCATAAGCTCCACCCTTGACAGCAAATAGAAAAGCGCGCTTGTCACCTTCCTACGGGCGAATGTCGATGTGTATGCATGGCAAGCATCTGACATCCCTAGCGTTCCCAGGGAGGTGATTGAGCACCACCTTGCTGTCTGTCCCCATGCGCGACTCGTCAAGCAGAAGGTCTGAAAGCAAGCTTTGGAGCGACAAGATTTCATCATCGAAGAGATCAGGAAGTTGGAGGCGGCAGGCTTGGTCAGAGGAGTGCTCCACCCCACGTGGTTGGCCAATCTAGTGGTAGTGCGTAAGGCAAATGGGAAGTGGAGGCTGTGTATTGACTACACAAATATCAATAAGGCATGTCCAAAGGATCCTTTCCCTTTGCCACGCATTGACCAGATAGTGGACTCCACTGCCGGGTGTGACCTGCTGTCATTCCTCAACGCCTACTCAGGATACCACCAGATCTTCATGATGAAGGAAGACAAAGAGAAAACTGCGTTCATCATCTCATGTGGCACGTACTGTTTCGTACGGATGCCTTTCGGGTTGAAAAGCGCTGGTTCGACATTTGCCCGATATTTCCAAATTGGTTTTGAGCCCCAGCTGCATAGAAATATCGAAGCCTATATGGATGATATAGTAGTCAAAAACAGGGACAAGGCCACGCTCGTGCAGGATCTGGAGGAAACATTTGCCAACTTGCGCAAGATCAACCTCAAGCTCAACCCAGATAAGTGCGTGTTGGGCGTCCCATATGGCAAACTTCTTGGCTTGTTTGTGTCTCAACTTGGAATCGAAGCAAATCCCGACAAGATCAAAGCAATTGAGCAGATTCAGGCGCAAAGATGAGTCAAAGACGTCCATAGGCTGGTGGGTTGTGTTGCTGCTCTAAGTAGGTTCATCTCCAAATCTGCTGAGCGCACCCTCCCCTTCTTCAAAGGTCCAATTAAATGGACTCTGGAGGCAGAGGCAGCACTACAAGATTTGAAGAAGTACCTCTCCTCCATTCCAATACTAGTCGCACCTAAACCGCAAGAGCCGTTGCTGCTATATCTAGCGGCAACGAATCAAGTGGTTAGTGTTGCGCTAGTGGCACAGAGAGAATTTGAGGGACAAGCAGCGGTAGCAGCAGAGTCATCGGATGATGAGCCGGACCTCTCCCCGGCAGGGTCTGATGCCGGTAAGGTAGAATCCCCGGCAGAGCCTGGTCCCGGCAAGATGGAGTCCGCGTAAGCGGGCGAAGTCGAGTACAAGAAGAAGGTGGTGAGTACCTGGTTTATTTTGTCAGTTCCCTCTTGCAAGGGGCTAGATCAAGGTATTCCAGCATACATAAGCTACCTTTTGGCCTTCTTATGGCCTCGAGAAAGCTACATCACTATTTCCAAGCGCATGAGATCACCATCGTCACCCGCCTCCCTTTGCAATGAATCTTGCACAATTCGGATGCCACTGGGAGGATTGTGGAGTGGGCGTTGGAACTATCAAGCTTCGACCTCAAATTTGAGAGCACTTCAACGATCAAGAGCCAAGCCCTGGCAGAGTTCATAGCGGAATGGACCTCAACGCCAGACGAAGAAGTTCCAGAGACCACCCTTCCCGACAAGGAGACGAGCTGTGATTGGATTATGTACTTTGACGGAGCTTTCTCGCTACAAGGTGCTGGCGTGCTGCTCGTCGCACCCACCGGAGAGCGCCTCAAGTACGTAGTCTAGATGCACTTTCCTTAGGAAAAATCAACGAACAACACGATGGAGTATGAGGGATTGCTTGCCGGTCTCAGGATCGCGGCAGACCTTGGAATCAGGAAGCTCGTCATCAAAGGTAATTCCCAGCTTGTCGTCAAGCAAGTCAACAAGGATTACCAGATCCCGTTGATGGAGGCTTATGTGGATGAGGTGAGGAAGCTGGAAGAGCGTTTGGATGGTCTACAAGCAGAGCATCTTCCCTGAGTGGAGAACATCATTGCTGACGACTTTTCAAAATGCGCTACCCTCAAGTTGCATGTGGAACCAGGTACCTTTGTGCTTCCATTAACCCAGCCATCCATTGAGTCATTAGTAGGATAGAACAAGCGAAGGAAGTCATGCCCCGGCAAGTACTTTCCCGCTGAGCTCCCAAGAGCTGCCGGCAAGGACGTTGCCGACTGCCCCAAGCTTGCCAGGGAGCAGCAACCCCCGGCAGGGCCCCAAGCCATGACCGTAGAAGCAGCTTCCCCTACAGCCGAAGATGGGCCTTTAGTCCTTGCCATCGAGCCCCAGGCTCCGGCATGGGCGCAGTGCACCGTCCTTTTCCTCCAAACAGGGGAGCTCCCCGAGGAACAGGAAGAGGCAGAGAAAGTAGCCCGCCGTTCCAGCATGTACCAGTTTGTGGATGATGCCCTATACAGAAGGAGATCAAACGACATGAAACTGAAGTGCATTCCTCAGGAGGACGGACTGAAGCTGTTGGCAGAGATGCATGGAGGCATGTGTGGCTCTCACATAGGGTCAAGAGCCGTTGCCGACAAAGCGTTCCGGCAAGGTTTCTTCTGGCCCACTGCTCTCTAGGATGCGACTGCCCTAGTAACCAAGTGTGAAGCGTGCCAGTTCCATTCAAAGAAGCTTCATCAGCCAGCCCAAGCCCTTCAAACAACCCCTCTTTCCTAGCCCTTTTCGGTCTGGGGGCTCAACATACTGGGCCCCTTTCCCCGTGCTGTCGGGGGCTTTGAGTACTTATACATCGCAATCGACAAATTCATAAAGTGGCTGGAAGTGGAACTGGTGAGAAAGATAACATCACAATCAGCCGTCAAGTTCTTCAAGGGAATAATTTGACTTTTTGGTGTGCCAAATAGAGGCATCACCGACAACGACACGCAATTCACGAGCCGCACCTTCATGTAGTACATTCACGACCTCGGTGGCAAGGTTTGTTTTGCTTCAGTTGCTCATCCGAGAAGCAACGACCAGGCTGAGAGGGCGAATGCGGAAGTGCTGCGAGGCCTCAAGACCAGAAATTTTGACAGGTTGCACAAGTGCGGAAGGCACTGGATTGATGAGTTTCCAACGGTTCTTTGGTCGATCAGGACGACACCAAATCGAGGCACTAGCCGGACACCCTTTGCCCAAGTATACGGGGAAGAAGCAGTTCTCCCCACGAAACTCATATACGGGTCACCTCGAGTGCTCGCTTATGATGAGCTTGAGCAAGAGCAGCCGCGCCAAGATGATGTGACGCTCCTTGAGGAAGATCGTCTTCATGCTGCTGTGCGAGCCGCTCGCTACCAGCAAGCCTTGCGCTGCTACCATAGCCGCAAGGTTCACGCCCAAAGCCTTCAGGAAGGCGACCTTGTTCTTCGGCGAATCCAATCCGCCAATAATTCAAACAAGTTGACGCCAAAGTGGGAAGGCCCTTATCGGGTAATACGAGTCACCAGGCCTGGCGCAGTCCACCTGGAGACCAAAGATGGCATTTCGGTGAGCAATTCCTGGAACATCGAACATCTTCGCAAGTTTTACCCAAGGCGCGGTTGCCGGGAGCCCCGGCGACCACCTTTTTTGTACGAGCCTTGCCGGTGAGGCATGTAACCCTATGTACACAGCCAGGCGCAGACACTGTGCGTAGTCAGGGAAAGTAGACCCTTAGTATGTACAATTTCCTGTTGATTTCCATGTCTCTGTGTATACGTATATGCATGATTATCTAGGGTATTGTACTACTTTTTGGTTCCAACAAATACCAATGGACTGCAAATGGTCCATGCTCTTGCCCTCTCTTCCTTGGAACCACGGCAAGGACGCTCGATCCCGCCAAGGACCCGGCTCCGACAAGAAGTTGAGAAGACCGCCCGGCACGACGATCCCGGGCAAACCAAACAGATAATGTTTACCTCTTGGCCATCCATGTTCATAACCTATTACTTGTGCATTCGCAAACCTCGCCACTCTCTTTTGAAAAACTCGGGTGGTCCCATGCCCGGCCCGAACGCTGCTTCGGTTGGAGTGGTCGTAGTAGCCCATGCTAAAAGGAGATGGATGGGGGACTGGACCCTTTGTCTATAACCCGGCAGATGTGATTCTCCGGCAGGCGCAGAGGGCACCAGCAGGACGGCTTGCCGGGAGAACTCGTTTATTTGTGTTAAGGAGGCATTTTGCCTCTACACGAGCGTATCTGTGCACGGGTTCCCGGCAAGGCTAGTCTTTTTCACTAACATGCTGATACAAGTACGGATGTTGCAGAACATAAGCATGGGCTCGAGAGATTACATTACTTAGAAATTAAAATTCGGCAAACGCCTACAAGTTTAGAAGAAAGATAAGTGCCCCATGATCCCCGTTCTTGCCCCTTTCCTCCCAGGTGCGGCAGGTGAAGGCAAAGAAGGGGCGACAGGGAACGCGCCATTGGAGAGCATGGCGGGGATGACCCTTGGCGGGGTGCGTAGCCGAGGGAGGAGGGCGACGCAGATGACGGAGCTGCCACTGACGGTTAGCCGAAGTCGGAATCAGCATCCTCCCGCTTGATACCCTCGTCGTCGCTGTCGCTGTCCTCCTCGTCACTCTCGCCCGAGGAGGGGGTTTCGTTGTCGGTGGAGCTCTCCACGCAACACCTTAGGCAAGTTACCAAGTGCCCAAAGACCTTGATGGAGAGCAGGCCGTTCTCTGTCAATTTGAAGTGGAGGACGAGCCCCTCTAACAGGTTATGGGCGCGGGCGAAGGTTTTCCAGCCACAACGAAGATACATGACATGAGGAGCGGGGAAGTCGATGTCGACCCGCATGCTGCCATTCCCGCAGCCCCTCGTATGCAGCTTCAAAGCCTGCGGCGGGTCAAGCTCCATTACCCGAGCAAACGGGGTGGGGAGGTGGAGGTGACCGCACACCGGCTTGTACAACCTAATGAAGAACTCGCAGGGCTGGTCACCGGCATAGCTCTCCATCAGGGGAGGGGCCACTGGCGGAAGTGCGGCCGGTGCGCCGCCCCATCCTTCTCTCCCCCCAAGTGCCATGGCGGCCACGGCCTCGCCCCTCCCTCGTCCTCCTCTCGCAGCAGGCCCGGATGCCATGAGCTCCGGAGGAGGAGGGACACGCTGTCGAGCAGAAGCTCTCGTTGATGCTACTGGAGCACCAGCGCGCCCTCTCACCATGGCGAAGGGAAGAAAGAGACCAGGCGAGGAGGATATGAATGCAGAAGGAAACCATCCCTCTCCCCTCTTTATAGAGGGGCGGGGCCTGGGCTCAGCCCCCCAATCTGAGGGCGGCCGCCCCAATCGACCAATCTGGCCGCCAGGGGCGCGAGGAATCAGGACCGACCCGCTGCTCCAATCAGCGGCGCCCGGCCTCCCGCCTCGGCATTAAAGCCCGTGCCCATTGTGTCCACCACCTACCCTCCCCGAGGCATGGGGGATATGTGGCGGGCGAGCCAGAATTCGGGAGGTAGGTGGAATGACCGTTTCCCGCCCCGTGATCGTGGGGCGCGGGCGCCATGATGGCCACGACCCGAGTCCACATAGTAAATGAGCCGCACCCCTGCGGCTTCCTCTTTTTTACGGGGAAGATGCGGGCCACCACTTTACTATTCATCGCGGGGTGACGCAAGCATGCTGCAACCGTCCCACGCACGACCCCCACGTCATGCACTCAATGCGGGTCGTGGGGAAGCGCAAATGGCGAAGGAGTTACCGCAGCTGAAACTCTTCCACGCATGCCCGCGCACCGTTCTGGGCCTGGGCCAACAACGCTTCACGCTTATGTGTGGCCTAGGCCCGGGGGCTCCTTGTTGTAAATATGCCCTAGAGGCAATAATAAAAGGATTATTATATTTCCTTGTTCATGATAATCGTCTATTGTTCATGCTATAATTATATTGTCCGGAAATAATAATACATGTGTGAATACATAGACCACAATGTGTCCCTAGTAAGCCTCTAGTTGAGTAGCTCGTTGATCAATAGATAGTCATGGTTTCCTGACTATGGACATGGGGATGTCATTGATAACGGGATCACATCATTAGGAGAATGATGTGATGGACAAGACCCAAACCTAAGCATAGCACAAAGGTCGTATAGTTCGTTTGCTAGAGCTTTTCTGAATGTCAAGTATCATTCCTTAGACCATGAGATTATGCAACTCCCGGATGTCGTAGGAGTGCTTTGGGTGTATCAAACGTCACAACGTAACTGGGTGACTATAAAGGTGCACTACATGTATCTCCGAAAGTGTTTGTTGGGTTGGCATGAATCGAGACTGGGATTTGTCACTCCGTATGACGGAGAGGTATCTCTGGGCCCACTCGGTAAGACATCATCATAATAAGCTCAATGTGATCAATGTGTTGTTCACGGGATGATGTGTTACGGGAACGAGTAAAGAGACTTGCAGGTAACGAGATTGAACAAGGTATCGATATACCGACGATCGAATCTCGGGCAAGTATCGTACCGATAGACGAAGGGAATTGAGTACGGGATTGATTAAGTCCTCGACATCGTGGTTCATCCGATGAGATCATCGAGGATCATGTGGGAGCCAACATGGGTATCCAGATCCCGCTGTTGCTTATTGACCGGAGATCGTCTCGGTCATGTCTGCACGTCTCCCGAACCCCTACGGTCTACACACTTAAGGTTCGGTGACGCTAGGGTTGTAAAGATATTAGTATGCAGCAAACCGAAGGTTGTTCGGAGTCCCGGATGAGATCCCGGACGTCATGAGAGGTTCCGGAATGGTCCGGAGGTAAAGAATTATATATAGGAAGTGTCGTTTGAGCCATCAGGACGGATTCGGGGGTCACCGGTATTGTACCGGGACCACCGGATGGGTCCCGGGGGTCCACCGGGTGGGGCCACCCATCCCAGAGGGCCCTGTGGGCTGAAATGGGGAGGTAACCAGCCCATAGTGGGCTGGTGCGCCCCCCCCATGGGCCTCCCCCCTGCGCCTAGGGTTGGAAACCCTAGGGCAGTGGGCGCCCCATTGCCTTGGGGGGCAAGGCTCCCCCCTTGGCCGCCGCCCCCCTTGGAGATGCATATCCAGGGCCGGCACCCCCCTAGGGGGCCTATATAAAGGGGGGAGGGAGGGCAGCCGCACTCTGCAGCCTTGGCGCCTCCCCCTCCCCTGTTACACCTCTCCCTCTCCCCGTAGACGCTTGGCGAAGCTCTGCTGGAATTCTGTTGCATCCACCACCACGCCGTCGTGCTGCTGGATCTTCATCAACCTCTCCTTCCCCCTTGCTGGATCAAGAAGGAGGAGACGTCATCCCGACCGTACGTGTGTTGAA
The DNA here is from genome assembly GCA_032464435.1 of Aegilops umbellulata. Lineage (NCBI taxonomy): Eukaryota > Viridiplantae > Streptophyta > Magnoliopsida > Poales > Poaceae > Aegilops > Aegilops umbellulata. The sequence goes on along the minus strand of CP136058.1, from coordinate 161,195,800 downwards.
CGCGGACGTGCTGTCCGTTCGGCACTAGGTCATCGGTGATTCGGATCACGGCGATTACGACTCCATCATCCACGTTCTTCTTGAACGCTTCCGTTGCGATCTACAAGTGGTATGTAGATGCTCTCCTATCCCCTCGTTGCTAGAATACTCCATGGATAGATCTTGGTGATGCGTAGGAAAATTATAATTTCTGCTACGATCCCCAACAGTGGTACCAGAGCTAGGTCTATGCGTAGTTTCTATGCATGAGTAGAACACAAAGTAGTTGTGGGTGTCGAATTGTCAATTCTTCTTGCCGTTACTAGTCCTATCTTGATTCAGCAGTATTGTGGGATGAAGCGGCCCTAACCAACCTTACACGTACGCTTACGTGAGACCGGTTCCACCAACTGACATGCACTAGTTGCATAAGGTGGCTGGCGGGTGTCTGTCTCTCCCACTTTAGTTGGATCGGATTCGATGAACAGGGTCCTTATGAAGGGTAAATAGAGATTGACAATTCACGTTGTGGTTTTAACGTAGGTAAGAAACGTTCTTGCTAGCAACCTATAACAGCCACGTAAAAACTTGCAACAACAATTAGAGGACGTCTAACTTGTTTTTGCAGCAAGTGCTTTGTGATGTGATATGGCCAGAAGTTGTGATGAATCATGTATGTGATGTATGAGATGATCTTGTTATTGTAATAGGAATCACGACTTGCATGTCGATGAGTATGACAACCAGCAGGAGCCATAGGAGTTGTCTTTATTTATTTATGACCTGCATGTCAACTTAAATCGTCATGTAATTACTTTACCTTGTTGCTAAAGCGTTAGCCATAGTAGTAGAAGTAATAGTTGACGTGACAACTTCACGAAGACACGATGATGGAGATCATGATGATGGAGATCATGGTGTCATGCCGGTGACGACGATGAACATGGCGCCCCGAAGATGGAGATCAAAGGAGCAAAATGATGTTGGCCATATCATGTCACTATTTGATTGCATGTGATGTTTATCATGTTTTTACATCTTATTTGCTTAGAACGACGGTAGCATAAATAAGATGATCCCTCATTAAAATATCAAAAATGTGTTCTCCCTAACTGTGCACCGTTGCTAAGGTTCGTCGTTTCGAAGCACCACGTGATGATCGGGTGTGATAGGTTCTTATGTTCGCATACAACGGGTGTAAGCCAGATTTACACACGCAATACACTTAGGTTGGATTGACGAGCCTAGCATGTACATACATGGCCTCGGAACACGGAGGACCGAAAGTTCGAACATGAGTCGTATAGAAGATACGATCAACATGGAGATGTTCACCGATGATAACTAGTCCGTCTCACGTGATGATCAGACACGGCCTAGTTGACTCGGATCATGTATCACTTAGATGACTAGAGGGATGTCAAATCTGAGTGGGAGTTCATTCATTAATTTGATTAGATGAACTTAATTATCATGAGCTTAGTCTAAATCTTTACAATATGTCTTGTAGATCAAATGGCCCACGCTAATGTCACCCTCAACTTCAATGCGTTCCTAGAGAAAACCAAGATGAAAGATGATGGCAGCAACTATGCGGACTGGGTCCAGAACCTGAGGATCATCCTCATAGCTGCCAAGAAAGATTATGTCCTAGAAGCACCGCTAGGTGAAGCACCATTCCCAGAAAACCAGGACGTTATGAACGCCCATCAGTCACGTGCTGATGATTACTCCCTCGTTCAGTGCGGCATGCTCTACAGCTTAGAACCGGGGCTCCAAAAGCGTTTTGAGCAACACGGAGCATATGAGATGTTCGAGGAGCTGAAATTGATTTTCCAAGCTCATGCCCGGGTCGAGAGATATGATGTCTCCGACAAGTTCTTTAGCTGCAAGATGGAGGAAAATAGCTCTGTCAGTGAACACATACTCAAGATGTCTGGGTTGCACAACTGCTTGACTCAGCTGGAAGTTAATCTCCCGGATGAGGCGGTCATTGACAGAATCCTTCAGTCGCTCCCACCTAGCTACAAGAGCTTCGTGATGAACTACAATATGCAGGGGATGGAAAAGACCATTCCCGAGTTGTATTCAATGCTGAAATCTGCGGAGGTGGAGATCAAAAAGGAACATCAAGTGTTGATGGTGAATAAAAGAACTAAGTTCAAGAAAGGCAAGGGTAAGAAGAACTTCAAGAAGGACGGCAAGGAGGTTGCCGCGCCTGGTAAATCAGTTGCCAGGAAGAAGTCAAAGAATGGACCCAAGCCTGAAACTGAGTGCTTTTATTGCAAAGGAAATGGTCACTGGAAGCGGAATTGCCCCAAGTACTTAGCGGATAAGAAGGCCGGCAACACCAAAGGTATATGTGATATACATGTTATTGATGTGTACCTTACCAACACTCGTAGTAGCTCCTGGGTATTTGATACCGGTGCGGTTGCTCATATTTGTAACTCAAAGCAGGAGCTGCGGAATAAACGGAGACTGGCGAAGGACGAGGTGACGATGCGTGTCGGGAATGGTTCCAGGGTCGATGTGATCGCCGTCGGCACGCTACCTCTACATTTACCTACGGGATTAGTTTTGAACCTCAATAATAGTTGTTTAGTGCCAAGTTTGAGCATGAACATTGTATCTGGATCTCGATTAATTCGAGATGGCTACTCATTTAAATCTAAGAATAATGGTTGTTCTATTTATATGAGTGATATGTTTTATGGTCATGCTCCGATGGTTAATGGTTTATTCTTAATGAATCTCGTACGTGATGATACACATATTCATAGTGTGAATACCAAAAGATGTAAAGTTAATAACAATAGTCCCACATACTTGTGGCACTGCCGCCTTGGTCACATTGGTGTCAAGCGCATAAAGAAGCTCCATGCTGATGGACTTTTAGAGTCTCTCGATTATGAATCATTTGACACATGCGAACCATGCCTCATGGGCAAAATGACCAAGACTCCATTCTCAGGGACAATGGAGCGAGCAATCAACTTGTTGGAAATCATACATACAGATGTGTGTGGTCCAATGAGCGTTGAGGCTCGCGGAGGCTATCGTTATGTTCTCACTCTCACTGATGATTTGAGTCGATATGGGTATGTCTACTTAATGAAACACAAGTCTGAGGCCTTTGAAAAGTTCAAGGAGTTTCAGAGTGAGGTCGAGAATCAGCGTGACAGAAAAATAAAGTTCTTACGATCAGATCGTGGGGGAGAATATTTAAGTCATGAATTTGGCACACACTTCAGAAAATGTGGAATCGTTTCACAACTCATGCCGCCTGGAACAGCTCAGCGTAACGGTGTGCCCGAATGTCGTAATCGCACTCTATTGGATATAGTGCGATCTATGATGTCTCTTACCGATCTACTGCTCTCATTTTGGGGCTATGCTTTAGAGACTGCCGTATTCACTTCAAATAGGGCTCCGTCAAAATCCGTTGAGACGACACCGTATGAATTATGGTTTGGTAAGAAACCCAAGCTGTCGTTTCTGAAAGTTTGGGGTTGCGATGCTTATGTCAAGAAACTTCAACCGGAAAAGCTCGAACCCAAATCGGAAAAATGCGTCTTCATAGGATATCCCAAAGAAACAGTTGGGTATACCTTCTACCTCAGATCCGAAGGCAAGATCTTTGTTGCCAAGAAAGGGTCCTTTCTAGAGAAAGAGTTTCTCGCGAAAGAAGTAAGTGGGAGGAAAGTAGAGCTTGATGAAGTACTACCTCTTGAAAATAAGAGTAGCGCAGCTCAGGAAAATGTTCCTATGGTGCCTGCACCGATTAGAGAGGAGGTTTATGATGATGATCAAGATACTTCTGATCAAGCTCCTACTGAACTTCGTAGGTCCACAAGGACACGTTCCGCACCAGAGTGGTACGGCAACCCTGTCCTGGAAATCATGTTGTTGGACAACGGTGAACCTTCGAACTATGAAGAAGCAATGGCGGGCCCAGATTCCGACAAATGGCTAGAAGCCATGAAATCCAAGATAGAATCCATGTATGAAAACAAAGTATGGACTTTGAATGACTTGCCCGATGATCGGCGAGCCATAGAAAATAAATGGATCTTTAAGAAGAAGACAGACGCGGATGGTAATGTGACCATCTATAAGGCTCGACTTGTCGCTAAGGGTTATCGACAAGTTCAAGGGGTTGACTACGATGAGACCTTCTCACCCGTAGCGAAGCTGAAGTCTGTCCGAATCATGTTAGCAATTGCCGCATTCTATGATTATGAGATATGGCAAATGGACGTCAAAACGGCATTCCTTAACGGCTTTCTTAAGGAAGAATTGTATATGATGCAGCCGGAAGGTTTTGTCGATCCTAAGAATGCTAACAAAGTATGCAAGCTCCAGCGCTCTATCTATGGGCTGGTGCAAGCATCTCGGAGTTGGAACATTCGCTTTGATGATATGATCAAAGCGTTTGGGTTTATGCAGACTTATGGAGAAGCCTGCGTTTATAAGAAAGTGAGTGGGAGCTCCGTAGCATTTCTCATATTATATGTGGATGACATACTATTGATGGGAAATGATATAGAATTCTTGGAAAGCATAAAGGCCTATTTGAACAAGTGTTTTTCAATGAAGGACCTTGGAGAAGCTGCTTATATATTAGGCATCAAGATCTATAGAGATAGATCGAGACGCCTCATCGGTCTTTCACAAAGTACGTACCTTGACAAGATTTTGAAGAAGTTCAAAATGGATCAGTCCAATAAGGGGTTCTTGCCTGTATTGCAAGGTGTGCGATTAAGCACGGCTCAATGCCCGACCACGGCAAAAGATATAGAAGAGATGAGTGTCATCCCCTATGTCTCAGCCATAGGGTCTATTATGTATGCCATGCCGTGTACCAGACCCGATGTAAACCTTGCCGTAAGTTTGGTAGGTAGGTACCAAAGTAATCCCGGCAAGGAACACTGGATAGCGGTCAAAAACATCCTGAAGTACCTGAAAAGGACTAAGGATATGTTTCTCGTTTATGGAGGTGCCGAAGAGCTCGTCGTAAAGGGTTACGTCGACGCCAGCTTCGACACAGATATGGATGACTCCAAGTCACAAACCGGATACGTGTATATTTTGAATGGAGGGGCAGTAAGCTGGTGCAGTTGCAAGCAAAGCGTCATGGCGGGATCTACATGTGAAGCAGAGTATATGGCAGCCTCGGAGGCAGCACAAGAAGCAGTCTAGGTGAAGGAGTTCATTACCGACCTAGGAGTCATACCCAATGCCTCGGACCCGATGACTCTCTTCTGTGACAACACTGGAGCAATTGCCCTTGCGAAGGAGCCCAGGTTTCACAGGAAGACCAGGCATATCAAGCGTCGCTTCAACTCCATTCGTGAAAGTGTTCAAAATGGAGACATAGAGATTTGTAAAGTACAAACGGACCTGAATGTGGCAGATCCGTTGACTAAACCTCTCCCTAGAGAAAAACATGATCAACACCAAAATTCCATGGGTGTGCGATTCATCACAATGTAACTAGACTATTGTCTCTAGTGCAAGTGCGAGACTGTTGGAAATATGCCCTAGAGGCAATAATAAAAGGATTATTATATTTCCTTGTTCATGATAATCGTCTATTGTTCATGCTATAATTGTATTGTCCGGAAATCATAATACATGTGTGAACACATAGACCACAATGTGTCCCTAGTAAGCCTCTAGTTGACTAGCTCGTTGATCAATAGATAGTCATGGTTTCCTGACTATGGACATGGGGATGTCATTGATAATGGGATCACATCATTAGGAGAATGATGCGATGGACAAGACCCAAACCTAAGCATAGCACAAAGGTCGTATAGTTCATTTGCTAGAGCTTTTCTGAATGTCAAGTATCATTCCTTAGACCATGAGATTATGCAAATCCCGGATGCCGTAGGAGTGCTTTGGGTGTATCAAACGTCACAACGTAACTGGGTGACTATAAAGGTGCACTACAGGTATCTCTGAAAGTGTTTGTTGGGTTGGCATGAATCGAGACTGGGATTTGTCACTCCGTATGACGGAGAGGTATCTCTGGGCCCACTCGGTAAGACATCGTCATAATGAGCTCAATGTGATCAAGGTGTTGTTCACGGGATGATGTGTTACGGGAATGAGTAAAGAGACTTGCCGGTGACGAGATTGAACAAGGTATCGGTATACCGACGATCGAATCTCGGGCAAGTATCGTACCGATAGACGAAGGGAATTGAGTACAGGGTTGATTAAGTCCTCGACATCGTGGTTCATCCGATGAGATCATCGAGGAGCATGTGGGAGCCAACATTGGTATCCAGATCCCGGTGTTGGTTATTGACCGAAGATCGTTTCGGTCATGTCTGCACATCTCCCGAACCCGTAGGGTCTACACACTTAAGGTTCGGTGACGCTAGGGTTGTAAATATATTGGTATGCAGCAAACTGAAGGTTGTTCGGAGTCCCGGATAAGATCCCAGACGTCACGAGAGGTTCCGGAATGGTCCGGAGGTAAAGAATTATATATAGGAAGTGCCGTTTCGGCCATCGGGACGGATTCGAGGGTCACCGGTATTGTACCGGGACCACCGGATGGGTCCCGGGGGTCCACCGGGTGGGGCCGCCCATCCCGGAGGGCCCTTTGGGCTGAAGTGGGGAGGGAACCAGCCCATAGTGGGCTGGTGTGCCCCCCCATGGGCCTCCCCCCTGCGCCTAGGGTTGGAAACCCTAGGGCAGGGGGCGCCCCACTTGCCTTGGGGGGCAAGGCTCGCCCCTTGGCCGCCGCCCCCCTTGGAGATGCATCTCCAGGGCCGGCGCCCCCCCTAGGGGACTATATAAAGGGGGGAGGGAGGGCAGCTGCACTCTGCAGCCTTGGCGCCTCCCTCTCCCCTATTACACCTCTCCCTCTCCTCGTAGACGCTTGGCGAAGCCCTGCTGGGATTCTGCTGCATCCACCACCACGCCGTCGTGCTACTGGATCTTCATCAACCTGTCCTTCCCCCTTGCTGGATCAACAAGGAGGAGACGTCATCCCGACCGTACGTGTGTTGAACGCGGAGGTGCTGTCCGTTCGGCACTAGGTCATCGGTGATTCGGATCACGGCGAGTACGACTCCATCATCCACGTTCTTCTTGAACGCTTCCGTTGCGATATACAAGTGGTATGTAGATGCTCTCCTATCCCCTCGTTGCTAGAATACTCCATGGATAGATCTTGGTGATGCATAGGAAAATTTTAATTTCTGCTACGATCCCCAACACTCCTGTCGGTGTACAAAAGTAGGGGCCTTTCTGTACCCCTTTACTTATGCACGGGCAGTTGTAGCCACACCTGCGGCCACGCTTGGTGGAACAGAAGAAGGAAAGATACAAGTCTGTCGAGGCAGCATTCAAGCCAGAAGCATAAAGAGAAAAGGGACAAGATGGGCTTCCCCCGGCAAGAGCCTTGCCGGGGTGGCCTACGTAGGCCCGGCGAGAGCTTGTCGGGGCAACTTTCCCAACACCAGCAAGGCCGCCAACATTGAGCCTGAGATTTCTGACACCATCGACAACGTCGAGACCAAGACTCAGGGGCGCCTGTGTGGTGGCATGCGGATCTTTGTGAGGAACAAAGGCCTACGAATCTGGAGAGAAACCAGAAGACGAAGACCCACGAGACCCCGGCAAGGCCCTTGCCGGGGGCTTCTGCAGGGCCGAGGCCAGGCCCGCACTTGCCCGAGTTTTGCTGCCCCTTACCCGTTCCGACGTGGCAGCCAGCCCGCCAACTAGGCAAGCGCTTGCATGGCAGCATGCAACCTCTAGGTCAACTAGCCAAGCACCCGCGTGGTGGCATTTAGATCTTCGTCCTGCCACCGCGCCAGCTCAGCAGCCAGCCAGCGAGGCGCTGCATGCCTCATCAACTTGGACGCGCGTCAGAGCGAGGCGGGGCAGCGACGGACGGGACGAGCTTCTTCGCCGTCCCCAATAAAGCAAGAGGGCACGTTGGCAGCGCATTAATTGTGTTTGTCCTACGGTGCCAGGGGATAGACTTGTACACTGTACATACTTTCCGCAGCTAGTTCAAGGAGGCCTGAGGCGTACTGAGGGAGGATTCAGACTTTTGGGACTAGGCATGCACCGCAGCTAGTTCAAGAGCTCAAGAACACTAAATACACGCAAAGCAGGACTAGGGTTTTATTCATAGTTTGCGGCCCGAACCTGGGTAAAAATCCCCCCACGTTGATCTTTTAGACCCGCTCTTTGCGCAGCTCCACGCCCCGCCAACCGTAGAAGGGACTCCCCGAGGGATCCCATAGGTGTCGTTCCTGAGACCCGACAGTCTTGGGGCATAAAATTTATGAACGAGGTATTGAGGTGGATAAAGCTAAAGTTGATGCAATTGATAAAATGTCTTGTCCCAAAGATATTAAAGGTATTCGTAGTTTCCTTGGTCATGCTGGTTTCAATAGGAGGTTTATTAAAGACTTCTCTGAAATTTCTAGGCCTCTTACAAATCTTTTACAAAAGGATGTTCCATTTGTTTTTTATGATGACTGTGTAGAAGCCTTTGAAACACTTAATAAAGCCTTAACTTCTGCACCTATAGAACAACCACCTGAATGGAACTTGCCTTTTGAAATTATGTGTGATGCTAGTAATTACGATGTTGGTTCTATTCTAGGAAAAAGAGTTTATAAAAAAATTAAATGTTATTCATTATGCTAGTAAAATTCTAGACAGTGCTCAACGAAATTATGCTACTACAGAAAAAAAATAGCAGTTGTGATTTCTTGTGATAAATTTAGATCTTATATTGTTGATTCTAAAGTAAATGTTCACACTAATGATGCTGCTATAAAATATCTTATGGAAAAAAATGCTAAACCTAGACTCATTAGTTGGGTTCTTTTGCTAGAAGAATTCGATTTACATATTAGTAATAGAAAAGGAGCTGAGAACCCCATAGCTGATAACTTATCTAGGTTAGAAAATATCCTTGATGACCCACTACCTATTGATGATAGTTTTGCTGATGAACAACTTGCTGCAATAAATTTTTCTCATGACACTCATTGGTATGCTGACTATGATAATTACATTGTTGCTAAATATATACCACCTAGTTCACATACCAACAAAACAAAAAATTCTTCTATGATTTAAGACATTACTTTTAGGATGGCCCACACCTCTATAAAGAAGGGATAGATGGTATTATTAGACGTTGTGTACCTGAGCATGAACAGGAAAAAATCCTACGGAAATGTCACTCCGAAGCTTATGGAGGACATCATGCGGGAGATAGAACAACTCATAAGGTATTGCAATCTGGTTTTTACTAGCCTACTCTCTTCAAGGATTCAAGTAAGTATGTTTTATCTTGTGATGAATGCCAAATAATTGGTAATATCAGTAAGCGTCAAGAAACGCCTATGAATTATTCACTTGCTGTTGAACCATTTGATGTTTGGAGTTTTGATTTAATGGGACCTTTTCCTTCCTCTAATGGGTATACTCATATTCTGGTTGTTGTTGATTATGTTACTAAGTGGGTAGAAGCTATTCCAACTAGTAGTGCTGATCACAACACCTCCATTAAAATGCTCAAAGAAGTTATTTTCCCAAGGTTTGGAGTCCCTAGATGTTTAATGATCGATGGTGGTTCACACTTTATTCATGGTGCTTTCCATAAAATGCTTGCTAAGTATGATGTTAACCATAAAATTGCATCACCCTATCATCCTCAATCTAGTGGTCAAGTTGAACTTAGAAATAGATAAATAAAACTAATATTACACAAAATTGTTAATAGGTCCCGAAAGAATTGGTCTAAGAAATTAGATGATGCACTTTGGGCCTACAGAACAACTTATAAAAATCCTATGTGTATGTCTCCTTATAAAATGGTTCATGGAAAAGCTTGTCATTTGCCTCTTGAGTTAGAACATAACGCATATTGGGCAATCAAAGAACTCAACTATGATTTAAAACTTGCCGGTGAAAAGAGGTTATTTGATATTAGCTCATTAGATGAATGGAGAACCCAAGCATATGAAAATGCCAAACTATTTCAAGAAAAAGTTAAAAGATGGCATGATTAAAGAATCCAAAAGCGGGAGTTTAAAGTTGGGGAATATGTTCTTTTGTACAACTCTTGTTTCAGATTCTTTGCAGGAAAACTTCTCTCCAAGTGGGAGGGACCATATACTATCGAAGAGGGTTTCGGCTCGGGAGCTATCAAAATAAATAATGTCAATGGTACTAACACGAAGGTTGTTAGTGGGCAAAGAATTAAACATAATATCTCAAGTACGCCTATTAATGTTGAAAGCAATATTATCCAAATTATAACACCGGATGAACACATAAAAGAAACCTTCCAGAACACTCAAGAATCATGAATAAAAGGAGGTACGTGATACGTAAGTAAACAGACTCCAAAAAATCTGCAAAAATATTTTTGTCATTTTTGGAATATTACAAAAATTAGGAAAATAATAAACAACCAGGAAAGCAACCGAGGAGGGCACAAGACACCTAGCATGCCCAAGTGGGTTGTGCCCACCTCCATTTTTCTCATGTTTGCTTGTTTACGAAGATAAAAAAAATCTTTATATACCCCACGAACCTATTGACCACCGTATCGCGAAGAAATCTTCTGTTCTTCGTTCTGGCAGATCAGAAAATATGTCATCTCAAGACTTGGAAGGTGAGAGCTATGTTGCTTATTATATTGCAAACCCCAAGGTTTACGAAGATGTGGAACATTATGGTTGGACCACTGAGGAAGAAGAAGACTATGATCCTAAAGGGAAGGTAGAGACATGCTCAGATGAAGATGAAGTTCCACTGCCCCAACCTAGGGACATGCATGTGGAATTCAAGAAGTCAAGTCTCCCTAATAAAGCAATGAAACCTAAGATCCAGTTTATCCCTTTTCCTCTTCTGTAGGAAAACAATTAAGAATTATGCAAAAAGATATTAATGCTGGATCAGGAGATTGATGACTTGAGGGAGGAAAATTCCATCCTCAAGAATAACCTAAGGAGGAAGGGTGAAGCCCATATTACATCATCACCACCATCGTCACCTTCTTCAACACCAAAGGAGACTTGAGTATTGGATATGGGCACTCCCCTTGGCTTCTGCCAAGCTTGGAGGAGGTGCCCCGATATCGTATCACAGCATCTATTTTGCCTTTATTTATCGTAGTTCGATCTTTAGTTATATTTTGAATTAGCTGAATAAAAGTTTAGTTTGATCCTTTTCAAGTGTTTTGCGTAGTGATCTATCTATCTTTGTATTCGTGTGCGAGATATATAATAAAGTTTAGTTCGAGTTTTGCTTTCTTTTCTTTTAAGTTTCAATCAAAATAAAGAAAAAGAATAATGAATAATATCATATGCTAATCTTATGGTAAGTTATGACATCACATAAGGAAAAGTATAATTGGTAAAATTTATTGGAGATTGACAAACATAGCATTGGTCAATGATGCAATTCACGAAAGAATTAATAAGGGAAGAGAAGATTCGCATGCAAATACACTATCTTGGACATATTTTATGATTGTGAGCCCCCATCAAAATATTATATAGTTGACATTGGACAAGGAAGACAACCTATTGATTTATGTTTGTTCATATTCACATATAAGTTACATTATGATAGATCCTTTAACATGTGGTGCTTTGTTAGCCAACAATTCCGCAGTAAGTAGAGTGCATCCAAAAACCCTTAAACCCAAATGTTGTTTTAAGAGTCCACCATACCTACCTATGGATTGAGTAACATCCTTCAAGTAAGTTGTCATTGTTGCAATAAGGCAAAAAAAATTGCTTCTAAATGTGCTGGATCATTTAGTGTAAGAGAAAATTGAGTGTTGTACGAACTTGTGATGGCAAAATAATAAAGGTAACACACTGCATAATAAAGGTTGCTATCATAAGGGGCAATATAACGTGACATTCTTTTGCACTAAGATATTGAGCATACAAACCAAAAACCACATGACAACCTCTGCTTCCCTCTGCGAAGGGCCTATCTTTTACTTTTATGTATTTATTTTTATGCAAGAGTCAAATTATTCTTCCCTATTCCTTTTTATTTTCTCTTTTGCAAGCATCATGTGGTGAGGAAACATCTAGGCACATATATCTAGTTGGATATGAGTGATCATGAGTTGTTATTGTTGATATGACCATTGAGGTGAATACGTTGGGAGGTGAAACCGTAATCCGCTATCTTTCTATGTGTTTGGTTGAAACCTTTTGCTCATGGGTATGTCGTGAGTGTTAGCAATCATAGAAGACTATATGATGGTTGAGTATGTGGACTTGCCAAAAGGCTCTGAACGCGACCCTTCCTGAAAAGATGATGAATTGTAGTTGCAAAGTTGACTGAGAACATAGTTTGTAGGTTTTCAATAGAGTTTATGCTTTATACTTCGATGTTGTGATGAATTGTTACTTATTCATGAGAAGTTATATGATAAAGTTATATGATACAGTTTGTTGATGTTATAATAATATACATGATGCTTCTATGTTCGTATTTTGTTTTTATCGACACCTCTCTCTCTCTAAACATGTGGACATGTTTTTCGATTTCGGTTTTTCGCTTGAGGACAAGCGAGGTCTAAGCTTGGGGTAGTTGATACGTCCATTTTGCATCATGTTTACCGATACGTCTCTGTCGTATCTACTTTTCCTAATGATTTTGCTCCTGTTTTGGACTCTAATTTGCATGATTTGAATGAAACTAACCCGGACTGATGTTGTTTTCAGCAGAACTACCATGGTGTTGTTTTTGTGTAGAAATAAAAGTTCTCAGAATGGGACGGAACTTTTTGGAGATTTATTTCAGAATAAAAGAAAAATACTGGAGCCTAGAACCACCGGAGGGGGGCCTTGGGTGAGCACAACCCACCAGGGCGCGCCCCCCTCCACGCGCGCTAGGTGGGTTGTGCCCACCTGGTGGCTCCGCAAACCCTATCTCCGACTCCTTAATACCAATATTTTGAGAGAAAAATCAAGGAGGAAGAATTATCTCGTTTCACGATACGGAGCCGCCGCCACCTCATGTTCTTCATCGGGAGGCCAAATCTGGAGTCCGTTTTGGGCTCGGGAGAGGGGGATCTTCGATCTTTGTTATCACCAACCCTCCTTCATCACCAATTCCATGATGCTCCCCACCACGAGTGAGTAATTCCTTCGTAGGCTCGCTGTTCGGTGAGAAGTTGGATGGGATTCACGATGTAATCAAGTTAGTTTTGTTAAGGCATGATCCCTAGTATCCATTACGTTCTGAGATTGATGTTGTTATGACTTTGCCATGATTAATGCTTGTCACTTTGGGCCTGGGTGCCATAATTTCAGATCTGAACCATTTATATTTTCACGATTATATCTATATTCTAGATCCGATCTTGCAAGTCATATTCACCTATTATGAGTTATGATCCGTAAACCCTGGAGTGACAATAGTCAGGATACTTTCTGGTGATGACCGTAGTTTGAGGTGTTCATGTATTCACTATGCGGTAATGCTTTGTCCCGATTCTCTATTAAAAGGAGTCCTTAATATCCCTTAGTTTCCTTATGGACCCTGCTGCCACAGGGGGGTAGGACAAAAGATGTCATACAAGTTCTTTCCATAAGCACGTATGACTATTTACGAAATACATGCCTACATTACATTTATGAAATGGAGCTAGTTTTGTATCGCCCTAGGTTATGACTGTTATATGATGAATATCATCCAACGAATTCACCGATCCAATGCCTACAAATTTTCTACATATTATTCTTGCTAAGTTACTACTGCTACAGTTACTGTTACACTTGCTACGAAATCATTGCTACCACTGTTACCACTACAGTTACTGTTATCACTACTATCAAAACTATCATACTACTTTGATACTGATCACCTTGCTGCAGATATTTAATCTCTAGGTGTGGTTGAATTGACAACTCAGCTGCTAATACTTGCAAATGTGCTTTGACTCCCCTTGTGTTGAATCTATAAATTTGGGTTGAATACTCTACCCTCAAAAACTGTTGCGATCCCCTATACTTGTGGGTTATCAAGACCTTTTTATGGCGTCGTTGCCGGGGAGCATAGCTATATTTGTTGAGTCACTTGAGATTATTATCTATTTATCACTATGAAGAATCTGAATGACACTGCAACCAAGATCGTTACCTCTAGGACGAGGGGAGGTAAGGAACTGCCATCACATTGTGCACTTGATTCACCTTCTGTTTTGAGTAGACTTGCAACACCACCACACACTGGTACACGTTGGTCCTAAACAAATGGTTTTTAACCCCTTTCCGCGACGGCATTTGGAACCGCCGCCAAGTGAGTGTGGGCGATAGGGGGGTCCTTCCCACACGACCCAGAAACCGTCGGGGATAGGGCCCCTATAGTACTCCTATTCATTTCTGCTCGCGTTGCCATCGCAGTCGGTATTTTGTGGTGCTACGTTTACGACGCACGGCCCATCACAAACGGTTCACTATTATAGAACGTGTATGATGCGCGGCCCATCACAAATAGTTCACCGTTAAGAAGATTGGCTAATCGTCGTACGAGTGTCGGACCGTCGTAACATCGTCGTACATGACAACTATCGCACACGTTATTCTGTGGTGCAACGTTTACGATGCATACTTCATCAGAAACAGTTCATGGTTGCGAATCGTGTACGATAAGGCAACTAACACAAACATTTAGTTTGCCTACACCATTTGTGATATTGTCTGACATCACACACGCTTTGCAAACGGCAACTTTGTGCATGCTTGCACAAGTTTCCTCTCTCTGAACCGTCTCCTACTATAGTGCATATCGCAAAAGTTTGTGTTTTACCAACTGTGTGTGCCGTAACAACCTGGAGAGCGTAATTTCGTCGTAATTTAATTGTTGCTTTTTTAAATTGTACCGAATTTGGATTTGAATTTGAATGTATGCTACAGCTTCATTCATATCCATCAGATTCAAATAACCAATGCATTATTCGATTCATAGGTACATATGTTCAAGAATTACATAAGAACCAAATAAAGAATGATGAACCACAGTTGTATACTTGTACTATTAAAGACGGTAAAGAAAGAGGCAAAATATATTCTGGTTGCTGAACAAGGTGAAGCAGAATGCCCATATTGTGCCCTCCTCCTTGCAGAAGGCACGCACGATCTAGTCCAACCCCTTGTGATGGCCAACCGCCCATCCTTCACGGTCTTCATGAAAATATCTAGATAATCATCGTGTTCTGGTAGAAATACTAACCTTTGCATGCCCACCAATCATGTAGTTTGAGAGGTAATCTTGAGTAAACTACTTTGGCAACCACTACAAAGGAAAAAGATTCAAACATTGTCATCTAACACAACTCATTATGGGTAGTAAAAAGAAGGTTGCAGAGTTCTTACTTACCATCCTGCAGTTCGCTGTTGTCTTGGATAAAGTAAACAAATAGTTCATTTGCCATATTTGGACCCATTTTACTAACAATCTTTATCAGCTTCCTCATTTGATGCTGGTTCATCGATATCTCATTGCCCCATATGCAGAAAGGGTCGAAATGCGGATCTTTACCAATGACATATGTAGCTAAAAGCACCAAGTTAATATTAGAAGCTAAACAACACTTGCACAATGATGTAGTAGAACACTCTTTTATAATATGTCTATATACATCCGTATGTGGTAGTCCATTTGAAATCTCTAAAAAGACAAATATTTAGGAACGAAGGGAGTATCTTATAACATCTAATATACTCACATATTATATGAATTAACATCTTATATTATGGGTCGGAAGGAGTTTTGATCATTCTTACAAATAATCGGCTGATTAACTACTGTTGTATCCATGGGTTACAGTTAGTTTGAGCTAGTTCATGCTCAAATAGCCTTGAAGTATATCTAAACATGAGGGCTAGTTTGAGCTAGTTGCATCTATAACCCACCCAAAAAAACTAGTACCCAACCCAAGAGGTGTTAATTGGAGCTAGTTCTCCTAGTGCTTTTATTCTCAACCTAACCCTGCCATCCAAATAACTCTTTGGATGGAGTTAGTTCAGGGTTAGTAATGAGCTAGAAACTAACTCTAACCTCTAGCTAAGTTAAGTATCCAAACAGGGCTGTGTTGTTGCTGTTGCTGCTGCTGCTCTTCTACGTATATCTAGACATCATTAGAACATTAATGTAACACTCTTCCTTGTTGCTATGTAGCCTAGGATTGCATATTTAGACATTAAGTACAGTGCATGTTGCTATGTAGCCTCAGATATATTACATATGGCCCTAGTTAACCTAAGGAAAAATCGGTTGCAGATATATTCAGTTAAAAGTCTGATTCACCGATTAGTCCCTTATCAGTCGTCGACCTATATGGTACCAGCTACTGATATCCTAAACAGTGAGCAGATATAAGGCATGGGATGAAACTTACCTGATGGAAAATAGCAGTCGTTCCCAAAATTGTCCTGTGTAGGTACATCGAGAAGCATGTTAAGCACAATAGGCTAAACATCAACCAAAATTACACATGGCAGACAAAATAATCTCCAAAACATAGCTTTAGTGTGCAGGTTTAAGCACGCTAGTAAAGCAAAACAAGTGGAAAGGTGTGCTAACTGCAACGGGCCTATCATTTAACAACAAGCAAACATAGTCACTCAAACTGGTATTGTGCCAGTCTAAGTACACTGGTTATGGTTAAATAAAAATGGAAAGGCGTGTTAACTACAAGATGTAGCAACCAAATGTAGTCATTCATAGTGGTAATGTTGAAACTGGTACTGATGAAATTGAACTACACAATTCATACTTGCACATATAGAACATCACGTTGTGAATAACTGGAATAAACAAGGCATACTACGAACAACCAAAGATAGCATTTGAAACTGAACATATGCTAACTACAAACAACCGAACAATCAAAAAACTTTAAGAGAGGCATATGCTAGCTATAACAGGCATAACATCAAGCAAATATATGCATTCCTATCGCTATGTTTAAAACTGGATTGATGAAATGTACTGCACAGTAAATAATTGCACATATAGAGCATTACATTGTGACCAACTGAAATAAACAAGGCATACTGCAAACAACCAGATATAGCAATGAAAACTGGACATATTCTCACTACACTGTAGAAGGGACTCGACAAAACAAATCATGGGTTTCCCCCTATGTAGAGGCACGACAAAACAAACCATGGGTTTCCTCACTTGTCACAGATGGGCTCGTTCCCGTGGGAAGAGCACGGACCCTGGATGCGCTCCATGTTGTCGCAGATGGGCTCCTTCCCCTTGGAAGAGCACGGCTATAGGGCGCCCTCCCTGATGTCGCAGACGCGCGCTTTCCCCTTGGAAGAGCTTGCTACCTCTTGAGCACTGCGTTGGATTTCCCCGAAGATGAGAGGATGATGCAGCAAAGTAGCGTAAGTATTTCCCGCAGTTTTTGAGAACCAAGGTATCAATCCAGTAGGAGGCCACGCGCAAGTCCCTCGTACCTACACAAAACAAATAGCTCAACGCAACCAACACGATTAGGGGTTGTCAATCCCTTCACGGTCACTTACGAGAGTGAGATCTGATAGAGATGATAGATAGTATTTTTGGTATTTTTGATATAGAGATGCAAGGTAAAATAAAAAGGAAAAGTAAAAAAGAAAAGTAATAATAAAGTGATTGGAGATTGATATGATGAGAATAGACACGGGGGCCATAGATTTCACTAGTGGCTTCTCTCAAGAGCATAAGTATTCTACAGTGGCTGAACAAATTACTGTTGAGCAATTGACAGAATTGAGCATAGTTATGAGAATATCTAGGTATGATCATGTATATAGGCATCACGTCCGAGACAAGTAGACCGACTCCTGCCTGCATCTACTACTATTACTCCACTCATCGACCGCTATCCAGCATGCATCTAGAGTATTAAGTTCAAGAAAACAGAGTAACGCCTTAAGCAAGATGACATGATGTAGAGGGATAAATTCATGCAATATGATAAAAAAACCATCTTGTTATCCTCGATGGCAACAATACAATACGTGCCTTGTTGCCCCTACTGTCATTGGGTAAGGACACCGCAAGACTGAACCCAAAGCTAAGCACTTCTCCCATTGCAAGAAAAACCAATCTAGTAGGCCAAGCCAAACTGATAATTCGAAGAGACTTGCAAAGATAACCAATCATACATAAAAGAATTCAGAGAAGATTCAAATATTGTTCATAGATAATCTTGATCATAAACCCACAATTCATCGGTCTCAACAAACACACCGCAAAAAGAATATTACATCGAATAAATCTCCACGAGAGAGGGGGAGAACATTGTATTGAGATCCAAAAAGAGAGAAGAAGCCATCTAGCTACTAACTATGGACCCTAAGGTCTGAGGTAAACTACTCACACTTCATCGGAGGGGCTATGGTGATGATGTAGAAGCCCTCCATGGTGGATTCCCCTTCTAGCGGAGCTCCGGAACAGGCCCAAGATGGGATCTCATGGGTACAGAAGGTTGCGGCGGTGGAATTAGGTTTTTGGCTTCGTATCTGGTCGTTTGGGGGTACATAGGTATATATAGGAGGAAGGAGTACGTCGGTGGAGCTTTGAGGGGCCCACAAGGCAGGGGGCGCACCCTAGGGGGGGCGCCCTCCTCCCTCGTGACCGCCTCGTGGCTTTCTTGACGGAGGGTCCAAGTCTCCTGGATCATATTTGTTGAGAAAATCACGTTCCCGAAGGTTTCATTCCGTTTGGATTCTGTTTGATATTCCGTTTCTTCGAAACACAGAAATAGGCAAAAACATCAATTCTGGGCTGGGCCTCCGGTTAATAGGTTAGTCCCAGAAGTAATATAAAAGTGGAAAATAAAGCCCAATATAGTCCAAAATAGTAGATAATATAGCATGGAGCAATCAAAAATTATAGATACGTTGGAGACGTATCAGGCATCCCCAAGCTTAATTCCTGCTCGTCCTCGAGTAGGTAAATGATAAAAAGAGAATTTTTTGATGCGGAGTGCTACCTGGCATAATTTCAATGTAATTCTTCTTAATTGTGGTATGAATATTCAGATCCGAAATATTCAAGACAAAATTTCATATTGACATAAAAATAATAATACTTCAAGCATACTAACAAAGCACTTATGTCTTCTCAAAATAACATGGCCAAAGAAAGTTATCCACAAAATCATATAGTCTGGCTATGCTCTATCTTCACCACACAAAGTATTTACATCATGCACAACCCCGATGACAAGCCAAGCAATTGTTTCATACTTTTGACATTTTCAAAACTTTTTCAATCTTCACGCAATACATGAGCATGAGCCATGGATATAACACTATATGTGGAATAGAATGGTGGTTGTGGAGAAGACAAAAAGAGGGGAAGATAGTCTCACATCAACTAGGCGTATCAACGGGCTATGGAGATGCCCATCAATAGATATCAATGCAAGTGAGTAGGGATTGCCATGCAACGGATGCACTAGAGCTATAAGTATATGAAAGCTCAACAAAATAAACTAAGTGGGTGTGCATCCAACTCGCTTGCTCACGAAGACCTAGGGCATTTTGAGGAAGCCCATCATTGGAATATACAAGCCAAGTTCTATAATGAAAAATCCCCACTAGTAAATGAAAGTGACAAAATGAGAGACTCTCTATCATGAAGATCATGGTGCTACTTTGAAGCACAAGTGTGGTAAAAGGATAGTAACATTGTCCCTTCTCTCTTTTTCTCTCATTTTTTTATTTTTTTATTTGGGCCTTTTCTCTTTTTTTTATGGCCTCTTATTTTATTTTATTTTTATTTTTCGTCCGGAGTCTCATCCCGACTTATGGGGGAATCATAGTCTCCATCATCCTTTCCTCACTTGGGACAATGCTCTAAAAATGATGATCATCACACTTTTATTTTTCTTACAACTCAACAATTACAACTCAAAACTTAGAACAAAATATGACTCTATATGAATGCCTCCGGCGGTGTACCGGGATATGCAATGAATCAAGAGTGACATGTATGAAAGAATTATGAATGGTGGCTTTGCCACAAATACGATGTCCACTACATGATCATGCTAGCAATATGACAATGATGGAGCGTGTCATAATAAACAGAACGGTGGAAAGTTGCATGGCAATATATCTTGGAATGGCTATGAAAATGCCATGATAGGTAGGTATGGTGGCTGTTTTGAGGAAGGTATATGGTGGGTGTATGTTACCGGCGAAAAGTGTGCGGTATTAGAGAGGCTAGCAATGGTGGGAGGATGGGAAAAGTGCGTATAATCCATGGACTCAACATTAGTCATAAAGAACTCATATACTTATTGCGAAAATCTAGAAGTTATCAAAGCAAAGTATTACGCACATGCTCCTAGGGGGATAGATTAGTAGGAAAAGACCATCGGTCGTCCCTGACTGCCACTCATAAGGAAGACAATCAATAAATAATTCATGCTCCGACTTCATCACATAACGGTTCACCATACGTGCATGCTACGAGAATCACAAACTTTAACACAAGTATTTCTCAAATTCACAACTAATCAACTAGCATGACTCTAATATCACCATCTTCATATCTCAAAACAATTATCAAGCATCAAACTTTTCTTAGTATTCAACGCACTCAAAAGAAAGTTTTACAAATCTTGAATACCAAGCATATTATTATTATTAAGCAAATTACCGGGCTATTTAATACTCTCAAAATAGTCTAAGTGAAGCATGACAGACCAATAGTTTCTATAAAACAAATCCACCACCATGCTCTAAAAGATATAAGCGAAGCACTAGAGCAAAACTATATAGCTCAAAAGATATAAGTGAAGCACATAGAGTATTCTAGCAAATTCCAATTCATGTATGGCTCTCTCAAAATGTGTGTACAGCAACTATGATTGTGATAAACTAAAAAAATAAAGACTCAAATCATACAAGACGCTCCAAGCAAAACACATATCATGTGGTGAATAAAAATATAGCTCCAAGTAAAATTACCGATGGAAGTAGACGAAAGAGGGATGCCTTCCGGGGGCATCCCCAAGCTTTGACTTTTTGGTGTCCTTGGATTATCTTGGGGGTGCCATGGGCATCCCCAAGCTTAGGCTCTTGCCGCTCCTTGTTCCATAATCCATCAAAAGATTTCACCCAAAACATGAAAACTTCACAACACAAAACTCAACAGAAATCTTGTGAGCTCCGTTAGCGAAAGAAAACAAAATACCACTTCAAGGTACTGTAATGAACTCATTATTTATTTATATTGGTGTTAAACCTACTGTATTCCATCTTCTCTATGGATTATAAACTATTTTACTAGCCATAGATTCATCAAAATAAGCAAACAACACACGAAAAACAGAATCTGTCAAAAACAGAACAGTCTGTAGTAATCTGTAACTAACGCAAACCTCTGGAAATCCAAAACATCAGCCAAAATAGGAAGAACTAGGAAATTTGTTTATTGATCAGAAGCAATTGGAATCACTATTGTATCATGTTCTGGTGATTTTTAACAATTGTTTTCGTGAACAGAAAGTTTCTGGAAATTACAGCAAGATCAAATAACTATCATCCAAGAAGATCCTATAGGTTTAACTTGGCACAAACACTAATTAAAACATAAAACCACATCTAAACAGAAGGTAGATGGATTATTTATTCAGAAACAAAAAACAAAAAACTAAAATAAAATTGGGTTGCCTCCCAACAAGCGCTATCGTTTAACGCCCTTAGCTAGGCATAATAGCAAGGATAGATCTAGGTATTGCCATCTTTGGTAGGCAATTCTTCAATGAGACATCTGCCTTTCTTAAGAATTTCTTTCTTTCTAGAGATTATCAAACTTTTAGGCACAAGATAGAAAAATTCATTCATAGCAAATGGTTCCTTAATGATAGCAAAAAGATTGGGATGAATACTTATAGATTTAAGATCCGCAGTTTCTTTATTAGAGGATTCACCCTTATTCTTAGGAACATACATAAGCTTGGCATTTTTAGTAGAAGCACTTGGAGTGTTCTTTATGGAAGAAAAAGTGGTTCCCAAGTTGGTAATGATTCCCTAAAGTTTATCGATTCTAGTCGAATCTTGATTTATTTTCTCATTAACTATGGGTTCCTTCTCCTTAATATTTTTCAATGTTACTCCTACCTTAGATCCATATTGGGTAATTTGATTGTGGATCTTTTTACCTAGATTTTCAATTAACTTAACGGTAGCAACTTTATTTTCAATAATTTCAAGTGTTTGCATTACATGCTCCAAAGTTAACATAGTTCCATTAACCAAAAGAGGTGGCGAGCCAAATAAATCTATCATAGCATTATAAGAATCAAAAGTATGGCTACCCAAGAAATTCCCTCCAGTAATGGCATCAAGGATATATCTATACCAAGGATTGGCACCTACATAAAAAATTGCAAAGAAGAACTGAAGTAGATTGCTTCCTGGTAGATCTATTTTGAGCATTGCAAATTCTATACCAAGCGTCTTTCAGATTTTCTCCCTCCCTTTGTTTAAAATTTAGGACTTCGTTCTCAGGTGATAACGGAGAAGATATAAGATTAGCCATGGTGACAGGCAAGCGAGAAAAGGGCAAACGGAAAAGAGAGGGCGAATAAAACGGCAAGGGTGAAGTGGGGGAGAGGAAAACGAGAGGAAAATGGCAAATAATGTAATGCGAGAGATAAGGAATTATGATGGGTACTTGGTATGTTGACTTTTGTGTAGACTCCCCGGCAACGGCGCCAGAAATTCTTCTTGCTACCTCTTGAGCACTGCGTTGGATTTACCCGAAGAGGAGACGATGATGCAGCAAAGTAGCGTAAGTATTTCCCTCAGTTTTTGAGAACCAAGGTATCAATCCAGTAGGAGGCGACGCGAGAGTCCCTCGTACCTACACAAAACAAATAGCTCAATGCAACCAACGCGATTAGGGGTTGTCAATCCCTTCACGGTCACTTACGAGAGTGAGATCTGATAGAGATGATAGATAATGTTTTTGGTATTTTTTATATAGAGATGCAAGGTAAAATAAAAAGGCAAAGTAAAAAAGCAAAGTAATAATAAAGTGATTGGAGATTGATATGATGAGAATAGACCCGGGGGGCATAGATTTCACTAGTGGCTTCTGTCGGTGTCAAAACCGGCGGATCTCGGGTAGGGGGTCCTGTCGGGGATTCTGACTCCTCGAGCACCTATGGGGACGGAGCCCCTTCTCGGTTCGGCGGGGGGCGGAGGCCGCGCAAAGAGCGGATCGAGGCGAGGCACACGAGGGGTTTTACCCAGCTTCAGAGCTCTCCGG
Source organism: Aegilops umbellulata (assembly GCA_032464435.1). Taxonomy (NCBI): domain Eukaryota; kingdom Viridiplantae; phylum Streptophyta; class Magnoliopsida; order Poales; family Poaceae; genus Aegilops; species Aegilops umbellulata. Next base: position 161,172,508 of record CP136058.1, on the reverse strand, counting down.
AGAGATAATACTCCTACTGCTGCTTTGTGGATTGTATTGAGTTCTAGCTCGGGAGCGCTGAGTGCTACAGTACACACCAGCAGCTAACGAGACCGAGCGCGAATGTTCTATTGTTCGTCCTCCTCCTCTACGTTGTGCATGGGCCTCCTTTTATATGCTCAAGGGGTCTCCAACAGGTGGCAACGTAGGCAAGGGCAAAAATGGAAAGGTGTTGCGGTAGGTACAGCTACCTACACAGTGTATCATACCTAACCCTGACGGCAGGGGACAAAGGCATTAAATGCCTATCTACGTCGCCCAGATAGTGCAGAAAAGGGACCGTCAGGGGCGCCACCGCTTGCCACGATGGCGATCTTGTCAGCGCCGCATGCCACAGTGTACCCCTGGCTGCACAGCCTCCCGCCACGTACGCCTGGAAGGGTCCCAGAGCGACACGTAGGTGGGTGTGCTGGAGCGCAGGTACAGAGTGGTGGCTTGCCGCGGCAAACGCCTTGCCGCGGCCGTTGTCTTGCCGCGTCTGGGAGCTTGTCGCTTACCGGGTCCTACCGGAACGCGTGGCGCGTCGCGGCAAGTTCCTTGAGATGCCTTGGTTGGCCTTCCCGGCAAGCTCCTCTTGCCGGGGTCTTGTGCCTTGAGTGGCCTTCCCGGCAAGCTCCTCTTGCCGGGGACTTGTCTCCTTGGCTTAAATACTTTGTTCTTGAATGGCTCCAAAGGAACCACGGAGGACCTTGGCAGTCACCTGGCAAGCCTTGCCGCGGGACGCTGCGACTGCCCGTGCACAAGTTCGGGGTACTAGGGTACCCCTACTCTAGTACACCGACAGGAGCTCCCGGGCCTGGGCCATACGCGGTGCCGAGCGCTGTTGGGCCAGGCCCAAAACAGGGCACGGGCACGCGCGGCCTGGATCACGTCGTATCCTGCTCCGTATCCACCGCGCCCTCCCCGAACGGCACGCGTCGATTGCGGCGTCGTGGGAGAGGTCGTGGGTGGTTTCTTTATTCGGGAAAGTGAAACGCCCGCCTCCTGGCGGTTCGTACCTTCCCCATAAACGGAGGAAGGCGTGGAGGCGTGGTCTTCGAGGCGTCCACTCCCCACGATCACGGGGTGGGGAGAGGTCGCCACATCCGTCGCCTCAGCTCTGTACGCCTGCCACGCGGCCTCCATGCGCTTGGAGTGGCGAACGGTGGAGGCGGGAAACCGGGCCGTCACGGGTCGAGGCAGCGGGTCGGGCCCAGTTCCCTGCTCCTTCCATGTCTTGATTGGCTGAGCGGGGCGGCCGAGCCCCCACCCCGCTCCTTTATAAGGAGCAGGATGGGGGGACGGAAGCCCGCATTCTTTCATCTCCTCTTTCATTCAGCTTCTGCTCCCCTTTCTCTCATTCGCCATGGAGAAAGGGAACCCTGGTCCTTCAACGGTGGCGACGAGGGTCGCCGCTAGACAACGCGTCCCTCCCTCTCGCGCACCCGTGGTGGCAGAGCCAGCCGCAAGGGGAAGAGGGAGGGGGTGAGGCCGCGGGCGAGGTCGAGGGCGAGGCCGATGCACTCGGGGAAGAGGTGGACGGGGCAACTCGCCGGCCTCGCCTCCGCCAGCGGTTCCTCTTCCCGTGGCGGACCATATCGGGGACGACCCTTGCGAGTTCTTCGTCAGGCTGCATCGGCCGCCTCGTCGTCGCCTCCGTCTCCCGACTCCATTTGCGAGCGAGATGGAGTTGGATCCGCCCGAGACCCTGAGGTTGCACATGAGGGGCTGTGGAATCAGCGGTACGCGAGTCCGCGTTGATTTCCCGGCCCCTAATGTGATGTATCTTGGTCGAGGGTGGAATACGTTCACCCGTATCCACAGCTTGACGGCGGGGCTAACCCTCCATTTTAAGTTGATGGAGGGCGGTCTCCTCTCCGTCAAGGTCTTCGGGTGCTTTGGGACTCGGGCAAGGTGCTGCGTGGAGAGCTCCTCCGATAGTGAAGACTCCTCCTTGGGCGGGAGTGACGAGGAGGACAGCGACAGCGACGACGAGGGTGGTGGGCGGCCGGATGACAGGTCCGACTAGGTGTCGGGCGCCGCTCCGTGTGGCACCGACGACCCCATCATCCGTGTCGCCGGCTCCTCGAGCTTCTCGGGGTCGTCTCCTTGGGCGGCTGGCGTAGGGCAAGGCCGTCAACTCGGAGTACGAGGGCACAACGCCCTCGACAGGGTGCTGACGTCCTGCCGCCTCGTCTTCGAGCCCTGCCTCCGGCGCCGCCATCACCATCCAGCCTTCGGACGACCACCGAGATGTTCTCTTGGTGTCTTCTGCCACCCGTAGCTCGCCTAGGCGCCCCTTTTGCCCTTCCCGCCTCCTTGACCTATCTCCTGAAGAGAGAGACAAGAAAGGGATTACGGGCACCTTATCTCTTTTTAATTGGTAAGCCCTCGGGCCTTAGCTGCATTTAAAACTTGTAATTCCATTATTCATGTCTTTCATTCTCTATGGACTGTACCTGAGTAGAATGTTTTTTATGAAAAGGGGATGCTTGCCGGGTCACTTGTCTTGCGGGTGGAACCCACGTCAAGGAGCAGATCCTTGATATCTTTAAGATAGACACTTTTTCCCGGCAGCAGGCCCTGCCGTCTTCCCATGTCGCTCGACCTTTCTCACGCTTTTGGCAGAGGTAGGGAGGAGGCGGGTTCAGGCTCCTCGTTTCGTCCCTTTGCTGCCGCGACTACAACCAAATCTGGCCCTGGGAACGAGCCCTAGGGCCTAGAGTTAAGGGAGCACGGTAGCTTTCAGGAAGAAACGAGGTTTCGCATACCTCAGTCCATAAGAGAATGCATGATAAGGGATGAAAAACTTATCTGAGATTGCAGCCCCCGGCAACTCTTGTTCGCCGTGGGTTAATCTTTGTACTTGCAGCCCCCGGCAACACTGGCTTGCCGGGATCCAGATGTTGGTCCGTCCTTCTTCTCCTTTTCGTCCTTAAGTGGTCCGATCAGGATGTGCGAGCCCTGCGAACCAAGGGAAATAAAAGAATGGCAAAAGGACGCACACTCGACCTCTAAGTTAGGGGTTAGCCACTACTAAGCACTGTCAACCCTAACCAAGGACGAGACTCGACTCAGCATGCATGCTAAAACTTAGGGCACCAGCGCTTCACTTATGCTCAGGGTCTGCGCCTGGCTTTCTACAAAGGATTACATGCAACAACGGCAAGACTTGTACAAAAAGGTGGTTGCCGGACCCCGCCTTACGGGTAAAACTGACGAAGATGCTCAATGTTCCAGGAGTTGCTGATCGGAATGCCATCTTCGGTCTCAAGGCGGACAGCGCCAGGCCTAGTGACTCGTTTCACCCGATAAGGGCCTTCCCACTTCGACGTCAACTTGTTGGAATGCTTGGCGGAATGAACGCGCCGAAGAACAAGGTCGCCTTCCTCGAGACTTCTGGCGTTAACTTTGCGGCTATGATAGCGGCGCAAAGCTTGCTGGTAGCGAGCAGCTCGCACAGCAGCCTGAAGACGATCTTCCTCAAGGAGCAGCGCGTCATCTTGTCGCAGCTGCTCTTGCTCAAGCTCATCATAAGCGAGCACTCGAGGTGATCCGTATACGAGTTCCGTGGGGATAACTGCCTCTGCTCCATAGACTAGAGCGAAAGGTGTCTGGCCAGTGGCTCGATTTGGCGTTGTCCTGATCGACCAAAGAACCACCGACAGCTCCTCAATCCAGTTTCTTCCGCACTTGTGCAGCCTGTCGAAGGTCCTGGTCTTGAGCCCACGCAGCACTTCAGCATTTGCCCTCTCCGCTTGACCGTTGCTCCTGGGGTGAGCAACAGAAGCGAAGCAGACCTTGGCGCCAAGATCTTGGACATACTGCATGAAGGTGCGGCTCGTGAATTGCGTACCGTTGTCGGTGATGATCCTATTAGGGATCCCGAAGCGGCAAACAATCGACCTGAAGAACTTGACTGCTGACTGTGCTGTCACCTTCCTCACTGGTTCCACTTTCGGCCACTTTGTGAACTTGTCGATTGCGACGTACAAGTACTCAAAGCTCCCGACTGCTCGGGGGAAGGGGCCGAGGATGTCGAGCCCCCAGACCGAAAATGGCACGGATAAAGGGATCGTCTGGAGAGCTTGAGCTGGCTGGTGTATCTGCTTGGAATGGAACTGGCACGCTTCACACTTGGTTACTTGTGTAGTTGCATCCTGGAGGGCTGTCGGCCAAAAGAAACCTTGCCGGAAAGCTTTGCCGGCAAGCGCTCTTGCGCCAATGTGGTGACCACATATGCCTCCATGTATCTCTGCCAACAGCTTATGTCCATCTTCCCGGGGAATACACTTCAATTTCACACCGTTGAGTCTTCTTCTGTACAGTGCGTTGTCGACAAACTGGTACATACTTGACTGCCGGGCTACTCTTTCCGCTTCTTCCTGCTCTTCGGGAAGTTCTCCTGTCTGGAGGAAACGGACGATCTGCTGTGCCCATGCTGGAGCTTGTGGCTCGACAACAAGGATTAAAGGCATATTTGCTGCTGCGGGAACATCCGCTTCTACGGCGAGAACCTGCGACTCAGCCGGAGCTTCACGTTCCCCGGCAAGCTTGCCGGAGCAAAACTTGTCGGGAGCGTCTGCTACAACGAAACAAACCCTGGGGCTTGTCGGAGCAGACTGCTCCTCAACATTCTTGGCGTTGATCTTGGGAACCTTCTTGGCGGCGGCTTCGGGAAGCTTTGCCGGAAAATAGTCACCAGAAATCAACTTCCTCTTCTTGCTCTGTCCAGTTGATGGCGTCACAGACGGTTGAGTCAGCTTGAGCACAAATATCCCTGGTTCCACAGGTAACTTAAGTGCAGCGCACTTCGACAGGCCGTCAGCAATGTCGTTCTGAGCTCTTGGAACATGTTCCATCTGTAGGCCGACAAAGCGCTCTTCTAGCTTCCTCACTTCATCAACGTAAGCTTCCATCAACGGACTTTGGTAATTCTTGTTCACTTGGCGGACGACAAGCTGTGAGTCACCCCTGACAATGAGCTGCTTGATCCCAAGGTCTGCTGTGATCCTGAGACCGGCAAGCAATCCTTCATACTCTGCAGTATTGTTGGTTGCTTGCTCCTTGGGAAAGTGCATCTGGACTACGTACTTGAGGTGCTCTCCGGTGGGTGCGACAAGCAGCACGCCAGCACCGGCGCCTTGCAGCGAGAAAGCACCATCAAAGTACATCAGCCACTCTTTGCTTGCGTCCTTGACGGGGATGCTCGTTTCTGGAATTTCTTCATCTGGTGTTGGCGTCCACTCTGCTATGAATTCTGCCAATGCTCTCCTTTGGATAGTTGAAGTGCTCTCAAACTTGAGGCCAAAGCTTGACAGTTCTAGTGCCCACTCAACAATCCTGCCTGTTGCTTCGGGATTCTGCAGTATCCTCTTCAGCGGAAAGCGAGTGACAACTGTGATCTCAGGTGCTTGGAAGTAATGGCGCAGCTTTCTCGAGGCCATGAGAAGGCCGAAAAGCAATTTCTACACACCAGAGTACCTTGACCTAGCCCCCTGCAGAAGGGAACTGACAAAGTAGACTAGGCGCTGCACCATTCTCTTATGCTGTATCTCTTCGCACATCTGGGCAGATCCATCTTTGTCGGGACCAGAGCTTGTCGGAGAAGCCCCTTGCTTGTCGCTGGATGTGCTTGCCGTGGTCGCTGGCTCATCATCAGCCTCCCTCTCCGCTACTAACGCAGCACTAACCACTTGATTGGTTCCCGCCAGATATAGAAGCAACTTCTCTTGTGGTTTAGGTGCGACAAGTATTGGAGTGGAGGACAGGTATCTCCTCAAGTCCTGCAGCGCAGCGTCCGCTTCTGGAGTCCATTTCATTGGACCTGCCTTTTTCAAAATTTTGAAAAATGGCAGGGCGCGCTCAGCCGACTTAGAGATAAACCTGCTGAGAGCCGCCACGCAGCCGGCAAGCTTCCGCACATCCTTGACGCGCTTCGGTGCTTCGATCTGCTCAATGGCCTTGATCTTGTCGGGATTGGCTTCAATTCCCCGCTGAGATACGAAGAACCCGAGAAGCTTGCCGGAAGGGACTCCAAACACGCACTTCTCGGGGTTGAGCTTGAGGCTGATCTTGCGCAGATTTGCAAAAGTCTCTTCTAGATCTTGAATCAGAGTTGCTTTGTCCCTGCTCTTGACCACTATGTCATCCATGTATGCTTCCACATTTCTTTGTATTTGCGGTTCAAAAGCAGTATGGACTACCCTTGCAAATGTTGAACCAGAATCCTTCAAACCGAAAGGCATCCGTACGAAACAGTACGTCCCACATGGAGTGATGAACGCGGTCTTCTCCTCATCTTCTTCTGCCATGAAGATCTGATGGTATCCTGAGTATGCGTCAAGAAATGAAAGCAAGTCACATCCGGCCGTGGAGTCAACAATCTGGTCGATGCGCGGCAAGGGAAATGGATCTTTGGGACAAGCTTTGTTAACATCGGTAAAGTCGATACAAAGCCTCCACTTCTCGTTTGCCTTGCGTACGACTACATCATTGGCCAACCACGTCGGATGGAGCACTCCTCTGACAAGGCCTGCTGCTTCCAACTTCTTGATCTCTTCTGCGATGAATTCTTGGCGCTCCACTGCTTGTTTCCTGACTTTTTGCTTGACGGGCCGTGCATGAGGACAGACGGCAAGGTGGTGCTCAATTACTTTCCTGGGAACGCCGGGGATGTCAGACGGTTGCCACGCAAACACGTCGACGTTTGCCCGCAGGAAAGCAATGAGCGCGCTTTCCTATTTAGGGTCGAGAGCGGCACTGATGGTGAAAGTACCACCAGTGCCGTCCTCCTTGGCGGACACCTTCTTGGTCGCTGGTGGAGCTGCCATTGTCTTCTTACACTTGCCGGTGGAGCTCGATGGTGCGTCCTCGACGGTAGCGCAGCACTCCGAAGAGGTGCGCTTGCCGGAGTGGGCATCAGAACTCTTGTCGGACTTGGTCTTCTTCTTCCACCCGGGAGCTTCAGCAGCAAGTGTCTCGCGATCCATTGCGGCTGCTGCTTCCCGGTAGATCTTGTCGGCACAGATAAGAGCATCTTTCTTGTCGCCAGGGACAGAGATGACACTTATCGGGCCTGGCATCTTCAGCATGTTGTACGTGTAGTGAGAGGCCGCCGTGAACTTGGCGAGCGCTGGACGGCCGAGAATTCCAGTGTAAGGCAATGGAAAATCGGCAACGTCAAAAGTGACCCTCTCAGTCCTGAAGTTTAGCTCACTGCCAAATGTCACCGGCAGCGTGATCTTTCCCTCCGGCTTACTCCTTCCCGGGTTGATTCCTTGGAATGTGCCGGTCTCTTCGAGCTCGCTGTCAGGGACCTGGAGTTTTCAGAGCACAGTGGAGGAGATCAGGTTCAAGCCGGCCCCGCCATCAACTAGCATTTTAGTGACCTTGAGGTTGCGGATAGTTGGTGAAACCAACATCGGCAAGCACCCGACCGCAGTTGTGCGATCAGGGTGGTCCTCAATATCAAAGATGATAGGTGTGCTGGACCATTTCAGAAGCTTGCGTGACTCAACGGGTGGTTCTGCCGCATTGACTTCCCGCACCCACTGCTTGAGTTGGCGGTGCGAAGTATGCAGAGAAGCACCACCGTCAACACACAAGACCTCTGTGGCTTTCTGAAACTCCTGCTCACTGGTCTCGTCATCATCCATGTCTTCATCGTCGTCGTCTTCATCTTTGTCGCGGCCGCGGGGAGGTCTGTCTCCTTGCCGCTGATTGGCCTTGCCGCGGCATCCTCCCCGGCCTGTGCGCTTCGTACCGGATCCTCCAGCACCTGCTTGGGCTTTCTCCTTGTCGCGTCGCTCGTACTCGGCCTTTTGCAGCTCGACAAGCTGCTCGACCTTCTTGCAGCTCTGGAGGTCATGGCCCTTGGTGCGGTGGATCTTGCAGTACTGTTTGTTGGTGCCGTCCTACTTGTCGGCAGCCGCCACAGCCTGGCACTTGGCGCATGCAGCAACCTCCTTGCCGGAGCTACCATCTTTGGCTTTCTTGGCGCCACCGTCGTTGCCGGACTGCTCAACAACTAGCACATCTTTGCCTTTCCTCTTCCTGTTGTTCCGCCGCCGGTTTTTATTTGCCGGGGCAGCATCCTCACTGTCAGATCCTCCCGTTCCTGTATTCTCTCCGGGGAGTTTCCTCCCTTCCTCAGCACGTGCACACCTGTCGGCCAGAGCATATAGCTCGCTGACGTCTCTGATCTTGCACATCGTCATCTCCTCCCGCATCCTGTGGTTACGCACATTCTGATGGAACGCGCTGATGACCACGGCAGGGTGGACATCCGGGATGTTGCGTCGCACTTGGCTGAATCTCTGGTTACACAGAGTCGGTTACAATGGTAGGAGATCTACATATCCGTATCGCCAACCTTGCCTTCCACGCCAAGGAAAGTCCACTCTGGACACGGGACAAGTCTTCAATCTTTTATCTTCATAGTCCAGGAGTCCGGCCAAAGGTTATAGTCCGGCTATCTGGACACCCCCTGATCCAGGACTCTCTCAGTAGCCCCCAAACCAGGCTTCAATGACGATGAGTCCGGCGCGCAAATTATCTTCGCCATTGCATGGTGGGTTCTCCTCCAAATTCCGTGTACCTGTTGAATAATGTCCGATTTCTTGTAAATGTAGCGCTCCTTGGCTTCTACGCCCAATAATGGCCGTCTTCCACGTGTCAAACAAATACGAAAATTCAGGGTGTTTTTACATTTACACCCCTAGCCGCGTAAATGAGCCACCTATTTAAATGGATGAGGATTTAGATCCAAACCACACCATCTCCCCTCTGCGAGTATGTCCATTCTATCATGGCCGGCCGCCGCAGCTCCTCCTCTCGCCCTTCCAGCCCTCAGCCTGGAGATTGGGAGAGATGCTCCATCCCGCATAGTGAGCTAGTGGCGCTCTAGACCAAGGGATTTCTCCCCCCAGCTTATATGGTCCCGCTTCGAGCCGGACTTGCCACCTATAATGGTGGGGAGCGCCCCCAATCCCTCCAAAGGAGAGCGGGTATGCATTGTCCCTTATTTAATAAGAGGGCTCAGATTTCCAATTCATCCGTTTCTCTGGGGGTTCTTGGAGTTCTACGGCCTCCAGCTGCACAACCTCACACCTACCTCCATGTTGCATACCGCGGGCTTCGTAGCTCTTTGCGAGCTGTTTTTGGGCTGCGAGGCTCATTTCGCACTATGGAAGAGGCTTTTCTGCCTTGTGCCCCGTTCTCAGAAGGGGTCAATATATCAAGTGGGCGGAGCCGAAGTGTGGCGCATCGCCGGGACCGGATATCTATCCGGAACCCCAAAGAAGGCGTCCGACGACTGGCCTTCGGAATGGTTTTATATAGAGGATGTCCTGCTGCCGGATCCTGTCTGGATCGGCCTCCCTGAGTTCGACAGTGCTCCCTAAAGAAGCGCCTAAGCTCGCGTCCACGGAGCCCTCAGAGGGAAAGTGACAAGGACGTTCTTTACCTGATGGGCCGGATAAGGTTATTAGCCCATTCTAGACTGACCATGATCGGAGTCATGGCCGCATGCATTATGCGGGGGGTGCAGCCGCTTCAGTATAGAGGCCACCCCATGTGGGACTTCAACGGGGAGGATGACGCCACCCACCACGGCCGTAAGGGGCCGGAATCGGCTGCCGCTCTAATAAAGATCTTGTCCGCTTTGTACAAGGGAAGAGAGGAGGAATTTCTCCGTGTCAACCCACAGGGTGGATTTTCTATGTACAATCCACCAAGTTGAGTAAGTGGACACTTTTACTTGCCCATCCGTTTTATTTTCCCATCGTTAAATATTCAGTCTAACGACTTCAACGTAGGAACTGCGCCAGGCTGTTAAAGAAATAAACAGCCCTCCTCCACAACCCGAGGATCCGGGACGGTCCCTCGACCCGGCCTCCCAAGAGGATCCGGACTTATCTGTGGAGCTGATTGATGGGGTGTTTCATCAATTGAGCAAGGACAATGCCTTGGTGGCCACTACGGCCGATTACCCCGGGCTACTCCCCACCTCACAGGTAACTGAGACCGAAGTCCCAGCACCTTGAAAATGGATCCATCCTCGCGTGTTTTCGATTTCGTATAACAACCGTGTTTTGCAGGGGAGGTCCTTGAGACAGGAGGCCGAGCCTGCGGCGACTAGCCAACGAGGGGCTGCAAGGCCCCGCGGGCTGAAAAGAAGTGCGGTCCGGACTGAGACGCCAGCGCAAAGGTATAGCACGCCATCTTATTCCCAGGTGTTATTCCTTCAAGGCATACTAACGCTCGTGCTTTCTTCAGGACAAAGAGACATCGCCGGACTATATCCGGAGAGGTTGCGAATCGCGCCTCCACCAGCCAGGCTCCAAAGCCTGGTTCGAAGGCGAAGGCGAGCACGAGGCGCGCACCAGACGCTCCTCCAACGGAGGATGCTGACAGGCTGTCCGCCACCAATTCCGAGGTGGAGAGTGCCATGAACCACAGGCGTCACCGGACAGTTCTTCGCGACGCTTGTTTCAACCAAGAGGCATTGGATGCCTTCAATTCGGGAGATGCGTACCTCCGTGCCGCTCAAAATGGTCTAGCCAGAGCCACGGAGCAATATGTAAAAGACATTCGGGTGAGAAGATTTAATGGTTATATATATCAGTAGCCCCTGAGACTTGAAATAGTTAGAATAACTGATTTAAGGATCATGTATAATGAAGGTTCTTGCTGAAAAGAATACCCAACTGTCCCAGGAGCTAGAAGAGTGCAAAGCCCAACTTGAGGCCGCACTAGCCGCGGCAGGGGAGCCCAAGGAGACCCCCTATGGTAATATACGCTTCGAAAGATAAGTATTTTGCAAAGTGCGGCGTGGGTGCAAATCTGACAAATGAAATTGCAGATGGCGCCGGATTAAATCCGGAAAAGCAACAACTCCTTCGCCAGCTGAAGGCTGGTGAGAGCGTGCTGACAAAGGTGAGGCGGGAGAAGAACGATCTCCAAGATGCCCACACCAAGCTAGGCGTTGAACTGAAGGATGTTCGTGCCCAGCTGTCAGACTCCGTTAAGGAGAATCAGCGGCTTCGACGCGACATATTTAGTAAGTGCTTAAACGAACTTTGAAAAAAGAGTTCGGCGAGGAAGTCGACTAACAGAGTAATGTATGTAGGTATGCTAACAGGTCGTCCTGCAGAGGAAATGCCCGGTTCTACGGGTGACCTTCTTCCCGAGCTCTCACAACTGCACGAGCGAGTTTGACAGGTGATGCAAAGCGTCGCCCAGGCCATGTGGGCATCCGTCTCCATGCCCGAAGGCCTTGGAGAGCTTGCAGATAAGCTGAAGGGAGCACGGTGGGGCTTTTGGTTGTGGAAGATATCGGCCTGCCGTCAAGGCGCTAGGGAGGCCTGGACCATGGTGAAGACGCGGTACACGAAGGCTGACCCAAACCACATGGCCGAGGTCGGACCTGTGGGGCCCGATGGGAAGGAGATCCCTGTGAGCTTAGTATACGGCCAAGTAGAATTGGCCGCAAAGTATTCCCAACAGGACTGTAAACTAGACAGCCTGTTAGATGGTATTGAAGAGGAATACAATCAGTCAAATTGACTATGTTATTTTAATTGACATGTGTATGTAATGCCTTCTAGCCGGATTGTAAATCGTTTGTCATGGCCGACCTTTTCGCTTCAACCTCGGGACCTGACGGTCCGGAGTGTATCCGAATACCCTCGCGGTTATATAAGAACCGAGGTATGCATGGAGACCAGGCGTAGGGCTCATTAGTGCTTGAACAGACAAGTGCCCAACTAGTTATGTTATATTACATGGTTAGTAAGAAACATCTTCCAGGGAGAATAGTTCCGTTAGGGGTTCCTTTCCCTGGGAGGCATGCCCTAAAGTGCATGTCCATTCTACGAAAAGATACGCAGGAAAAACATCTGGGGCGCATAAATAAATAAGTGAAAAGATCAGATTTTAGTTCACCGACCGAATATTCCCTTAGGAACGCTAGCTTTCGACTTCACCCAGTCTAAGGTACACATCCGGCTGACCCGGCAGTAGCAATCGCAGAGGTGCTCCCTTTACCACCTAGCCGAACAATCGGGAACGTAGGGGTAAGCACAGGAGCCAGGCAACCCAGCTTGGCCAAAACTTAAGTCATACCGATGCATATAATGGTGAATAAAAGGTACATGTGGAAGTGTGACACATGTGTTGGGCATAAAGCCCGTATAAATAAGCTTCTGTTAAAAGAAGCCCCCAGGTTTAATGAGTGCGGATAGCACGTCATTTAATGAGCCTTTAAAGGCTGTAAGAGAAAGGGAGGGGAGAATGAGAGAAATGCAACACAGAAAGTATATAAAAAATGGACAGAGGAAGGAGACGAACACAGAGTCCGGCGCTAGGCATAGAATCTTCGGAGACGTGCTGCGTTCCATGGGTTCGGCTTGAGTCGGTTATCTGATGCATCTCGCAGGCGGTACACTCCACCAGTTAGGACTTGGTCAATTATGAAGGGACCTTACCACTCGGGCTTAAGTTTGTCATTTTTCTTGTCCGGCAGGCGTAGAACTAATTCGCCAATGTTGTAATTTTTGGCCTGTACTTCCCTGCTTTGGTATCATTGAGCCTGCTGTTGATAGAATGTGGAACGGGCTTTTGCCACGTCACGCTCCTCCACCAAGGCGTCCAAACTGTCCTGCCGATCGAGCTCGGCTTCTCTTTCTTCGTACATGCGCACTCGAGGTGAGTCATGAATTATGTCGCAGGGCAAAACTGCCTCTGCGCCGTACACCATGAAGAATGGTGTGTGTCCGGTGGTGCGATTCGGCGTGGTCCGCAGCCCCCAAAGTATGGAGTCGAGCTCCTCTACCCAGTGCGCATTTGATTCCTTAAGGGACCACACTAATCTGGGTTTGATGCCGCTCATGATAAGACTATTTGCACGTTCGACCTGGCCGTTAGTTTGTGGGTGATAGACGGAGGCATAATCGAGCTTGATGCCCATGTTTTTGCACTAGAGTTTTACCTTGTCGGTCGTAAAGTTCGTGCTGTTATCAGTGATGATGCTGTGGGGGACGCTGTAACGGTGTACAACCCCGGATATAAAGTCTATCACCGGTCCGGATTCGGCCGTCTTAACATGCTTGTCTTCTATCCATTTGGTGAACTTATCCACCATGACCAGTAAGTATTTTTTCTTGTGGGTTCCGCCTTTAAGGGGTCCAACCATGTCAAGCCCCCAGACCGCGAAAGGCCAAGTGATGGGGATAGTTTGGAGGGTGGTGGGTGGCATATGGCTTTGGTTTGCAAAAGGCTGGCAACCGACGCATCGCTGGACTAAGTCCTGGGCGTCTGCCCGGGCCGTCGGCCAATAAAAGCCTGTACGGAAGGCCTTGCTTACAAGGGACCGAGTTGCAGCGTGATGACCGCCGAGTCCGGCGTGAATTTCAGCCAGAAGGTTCCGCCCTTCCTCTTCGGAGATGCACCTTTGAAGGACTCCGGTAGTGCTTTTCTTATAAAGCTCTCCCTCATGGATTTTGTAGGCTTTAGATCGCCGCACTATGCAGCGTGCCTCGTTTTGGTCCTCGGGGAGTTCCTGCCTAGTAAGGTAGGCTAGGAAAGGTTCTGTCCACGGGGCGATGACAACCATTATTACGTGGGTTGAAGGAGTTATTTCATTGGCAGAGCCTTCGATTATGTAAGAGTGTTCGGTGTCGGGCAGTGCGGTTGGGTCCAGGCTTTTATTGCTGGGCTCCCCTTCCCATACTACGGATGGCTTGAACAGCCTTTCCAAGAAGATGTTGGGGGGGACTACATCGCGTTTTGCGCCGATGTGTGCCAGGACATCTGCCGCCTGATTGTTTTCCCGGGCTATATGGTGAAATTCGAGCCCTTCGAACCGAGCTGACATTTTTAAGACGGGAACCTCTGGATATGTATTAATAAATAGCCATAAATTCCTAATCCTGCTTCACGGCATGTAATTAGTGATTTGATGCAAAATTTGTTTTACTATTTGTATAAGTGTTGTGTGACGATGTGGACATCGACGATCAAGATGCCTAGAGGAGGTACAAGAGGCGAATCCTGAGGGAGCTTTATGCGGGAATGCATAACAGGCGTATTAGGACAAGGAACAACAGCTATGGATGCCCATTTTGCAACCACAAGATTCATGACGTGTATCTAAGTGTTCTGGCGCAAGCAAGAGGACGGGCCGTTGGCTCCTTCAAGAAGAAGTATTCTCACAGGGTGGCGCACGACGCGTACGCCGAGTACCTGGAGAAGCTTCAGGATCGTGCCGGCCGCATTTGAGATGAGATGTGGGATGGATCAAACTTTGTACGCTTGAGAATGCTTAATGACGGTTGAACTACGTACTTATGGTTGAATTATGCTTATGTACGTGTACGTTTATTATCTATGTCTGAGTATGTTAAATATTTCGCCAAATTTTGGTAAAAATTACAATGGGGGACCAATAAACCAAGACGGAGGTAGTACGTCAATCACACACGGTTCCAAAAATTGGAACCGTGTGCAATGACTTTCATTTTTCCTGCTGTGTCAATCACACACGGTTCGCTCTAGCAAACCGTCGCACCCAAAACTGTTTGTGGGACAGAAAACCCTCACCACCCAATTCAAAAAAGAAAAAATAAAACCCTCACATCCTCACATCACAAAAACCCTCACCCCTCCTGCCACCCCCTCGTCCCCTCCGGTACGTTCCCCATTCACACCCGCACAAGCTCCTCCGCATCTATGCCATGGCATCGCCTATCGCGGTGGTAAACACTTAGCTCGACGCCTGCCGCCGCTGCCAGGCTTCCGGCAAAGCCCACCATGTTTCGCCACTTTCGCTTGCCGCCGCCTATCGCCATCGACTTTCTCGAAGCTACTCGCGGTTGACCCAGCTCCGCTCGGTTGGGAATCTGCCGTACTGAGGGTTCTTTATCATGGACGACAAGGTAACTAATTTAACGAGATATTATCTCATCTCTTATCCCAGTTCATCTGCCTCCTTTAATCACCCGGTGGAATGTACAGCACGCCGACATTTCAGGACTTTGCGACCCCCGCCAGATATTCCATCTCATCGTACCAGATAACTTGAGGACGCGCGCGGTATGTTCAATCTCACCCTAAATCGGTTGGCATGGCCTACTTTCCGGAACATATTCTAATTGTTGCTACATTGGGATAAACGGTTCCACATGCACCATATACGTCAAAGGTTTTTTTCCCTCGTCTTTCTATATTAGGCAAATTAATGATGTATTGTTCTTTCGATTACTCTCATTTTTCCATGACATCATGTTTACCCTATCTGTTTAATTATAGATTTTTGTCCCTCGATTTCAACTGTTACACAGTTCTTTCAATTTGGGCCCATATTTGCATGTTACCATATTTTCTTTAAGAATCCTACTATTTTCTGCAAGAAATCCCTCGCTGTGCAACAGATTATGTAGTGCACAATTTTTCCCTTTACATAGATCAAGGCTCCATGGATGTCATATTGCACACAAACCATGGATTTACAATCGTGGCTACAGTAAGACTTGATGACTCCTATTTTGGCACTGGCTTTTGGAATGAAATTGCAAAGTTTTATGTACTGAAAGCTGGCACTAAAATTGCACTGCACATAAAAGGGCCTGGTCATGAGATATATGCTAACTTCCCCAACAAAATCATCCGTCCAGACTTTGTTTGAAGTAAGTTTTCTTTTCAACTATCTGCATATGTTGACTTACCGAGCAATGTCAAATGAATTGTGTTGTCGGGGGAAATCTGCCTCCTCCAACACCTATGGGGACCGAGCCCCTTTCTTGGTTCGGCGGGGGGCGGAGGTTGCGCGAAGAGCGGATCGAGGCGACGCACACAAGGGGTTTACCCAGCTTCGGGCCGCACGGATGCGTAAAACCCTACTGCTGCTTTGTGGTTTGGTATTGTGTTCTTGCTCGGGAGCGTGTGGTGCTACAGTACACGCGAGCCGATGGCGAGACCGAGCGTGAATGGCCTCCTACCTCCTCCCGTTGCGCATGGGGCCTCCTTTTATATGTGCAAGGGGTTACCCACAGGTGGCAACGTAGGCGGGGGTAAAACTGGAAAACGTTGTGTTGGGTACAGCTGTTTGCACAGTGCTATCATACCTAACTCTAACAGCAGGGGACAAGGGCATTAAATGCCCGTCTGGGTCGCCCAAACAGTGCAGAAAAGGGACCGTCAGGAGCGCCACCGTTTGCCACGATGGCTACTCTGTCAGCGTTGCTTCGCCACCGCATGCCCCTGGCTGCGCAGCCTCTCGCCACGTACGCCTGGAATGGCCCCAGAGCGATGCGTGGGTGGATGAGTTGGAGCGCAAGCGTGGGGTGGTGAGTTTCCGCGGCAAGCGCCTTCCATTGTTGGTGCCTTGTCGCGCCCGGGAGCTTGTTGCTCACCGGTCCTTGCCGGGACGCGTGGCGCGTCGCAGCAGGTCTCTTGTCGCGCCTTGGTCGGCCTTCCCAGCAAGCTCCTCTTGCCGGGGCCTTGTGCTTCGAGCGGCCATCTCGGCAAGCTCCTCTTGCCGGGGCCTTGCTCTCTTCGGGTGGCCTTCCTGGCAAGCTCCTCCTGCCGGGGCCTTGGCTCAAATACTTTGTTCTTGGGTGGCCCAAAAAAGGGGCCACGGAGAGTTTTGGCGATCGCCTGGCAAGCGTTGCCGCGGGGTGCTACGACTGCCCGTGCACAAGTTCGGGGTACTAAGGTACCCCTACTTTAGTACACCGACAGGAGCCCCCGGGCCTGGGCCATACACGGTGCCGAGCGCTGTTGGGCCAGGCCCAAAACAGTGCACGGGCACGCGCGGCCTGGGTCACGCTGCATCTTCTTCTGCATCCACCACGTCCTCCCTGAACGGCACGCGTCGAATGCGGCATCGTGGGGAGAGGCGTGCGTGACGTGGGCGGCGTGCGCGGGGTTGAGCCCCGCAGGCATGCGTCACGTCGCAATGAAGGGGGACGGTTCGCGCTATCTCCATAAGTGGAGGGAGGCGTGGAGGCGCGACTCGTTTGCTGGATGGGGCCGAGGCATGGTTTCCGAGGCGTCCGCTCCCCACGATCACGGGGCGAGGGGAGGTCGCCTCATCCGTCGCCTCGGTCGTGCACGCCAGCCACGCGGCTCCCATGCACCTGGGGTCGCGGATGGTGGAGGCAGGAAACCGGGCCGAGGCAGCAGGCCGGTCCCAGTCGCCTGCCCTTCCTGCGTCTTGATTGGCCGAGTGGGGCGGTCGAGCCCCCACCCTGCTCCTTTATCAAGAGCAAGAGGGGGGGGGCGACGAAAACCCACACTCCTCCATCTTTGCTTCTCTTCAGCTTCTGATCCCCTCTCTCCATTCGCGATGGAGAAAGGGAATCCTGGTCCTTCATCGGTGGCGGCGAGGGTCGCCGCTAGGCAACGCGCCCCTCCTCCCCTCGCCCCCGCGGTGGCAGAGCCAACCGTAAGGGGAAGGGGGAGGGGGCGAGGTCGTGGACGAGGTCGTGGGCGAGACCGAGGCGCTCAGGGACGAGGCGGATGGGGCGACGCGCCGGCCTCGCCTCCGCCAGCGGCCCCTCTTCTCACGCGAGTCCACATCGGGGACGACCCCTGCGAGTTCTTCGTCAGGCTGCGCCGGGCGCCTCGTCGTCGCCTCCGTCTCCCGGCTCCCTTCGCAAGCGTGATGGAGATGGAACAACCCGAGACGCTAAGACTGCGCATGAGGGGCTGCGGGATCAGCGACACGCGGGTCCACGTCGAGTCCCCAGCCCCCGGCGTGATGTATCTTGGTCAAGGGTGGAAGACGTTCGCCCGTATCCACACTTCAGGGAGGGGTTCACCCTCCATTTTAAGTTGATGGAGGGCGATTTCCTCTCCATCAAGGTCTTCAGGTGCTTCGGGACCTGGGCCCGGTGCTGCGTGGATAGCTCCTCTGACAGCGAAAGCTCCTCCTCGAGCGAGAGTGACGAGGAGGGGAGCGTCGGCGACGATGAGGGCAGCAGTCATCGGGATGACGGGTCCGACTAGGCGTCGGCCGCGGCTCCGCGTGGCACCGGCGACCCCATCATCCGTGTCGCCGGCTCCTTGAGCTTCCCGGGGTCGTCTTCTTGGCGGCTGGCGTGGCGAGGCTGCGGAAGAGGAAGAGGGTTGGCGGCAAGGCCGTCAAGTCGAAGTACGAGGGCGAGGTGCCCTCGACAGCGTGTTGACGTCCTGCCGCCCGTCGAGCCCTGCTTCCGGAGCCGCCACCACCACCTAGCCTTCAGACGGTCCCCGGGGCGTTCTTTTGGTGTCTTCTGCCACCCGTAGCTTGTCTAGGCGCACCTTTTGCCCTTTTCGCCTCCTTGTCCTACCTCCTGAGGAGAGAGACAAGAAAGGGATTACGGGCACCTTATCTCTTTTTAACTTGTAAGCCTTCGGGCCTTAGATGCATTTAAAGCTTGTAATCCCATCTCTCATGTTTTTCACTCCCTCTGAACTGTACCTGAGCGGAATGTTTTTAATGAAAAGGGGACGTTTGCCGGGCCATTTGTCTCGCGGGTAAAACCCACGCCAAGGAGCGAGTCCTTTATATCATTAAGATAGACACTTCTTTGCCCGGCAACAGGCCCTGCCGTCTCCCCGCGCCACTCCACCTTCCTCACGCCTTTGGCGGAGGAAGGGATGAGGCGGGTTCGGGCTCCTCATTCCGTTCCTTTGCCGCCGCGGCTACTACCGAAACTGGCCCCAGGAACGCGCTCTGGGGCCCAGAGTTAAGGGAGCACGACAGCTTTTTAGGAAGGAACAAGGTTTTCGCATTCCTTAGTCGATAAGAGAATGCATGACAAGGGATGAAAGACTTATCTGGGATTGCAGCCCCCGGCAACTTTGGCTTGCCGTGGGCGAATCTTTGTGCTTGCAGCCCCCGGCAACACTGGTTCGCCGGGGACCAGATGCTGGTCCGCCCTTCTTCTCTTCTTCGTCCTTAAGCGGTCTGGCCAGGATATGCAAAACCCTGCGAACCAAAGGAAACGAAAGAACAGGAAAAAGGACGCAGACTCGACCTCTAAGCTAGGGGTTAGCAGCTGTTAGGCACTATCAACCCTAACCAAGGACGAGACTCGACTCAGCATGCATGCTAAAACTTAGGGCGCCAGCGCTTCATTTACTGCTGCTCAGGGTCTGCGCCTGGCTTTGTACAAAGGATTACATGCAACAACGGCAAGACTTGTACAAAAGGTTGGTTGCCGGGCGGGGCCCGACAACCGCGCCTTACGGGTAAAACTTACGGAGATGCTCAATATTCCAGGAGTTGCTCACCGGAGTGCCATCTTCGGTCTCGAGGCGGACAGTGCTGGGCCTCGTGACTCGTCTCACCCGGTAATGGCCTTCCCACTTCGGCGTCAACTTGTTATGATTCTTGGCGGACGGAGCACGCCGAAGAACAAGATCGCCCTCCTCGAAGCTTCTGGCTTTAACTTTGCGGCTATGGTAGCGACGCAAAGCTTGCTGGTAGCGAGAGGCTCGTACAGCAGCCTAAAGACGATCTTCCTCTAGGAGCAGCGCGTCATCTTCACGCAACCGCTCTTGCTCAAGCTCATCATAAGCGAGCACTCGAGGTGACCCATATACGAGTTCCGTGGGGGTAACTGCTTCTGCTCCATAGACTAGAGCAAATGGTGTCTGGCCAATGGCTCGATTTGGCGTCGTTCTGATCGACCAAAGAGCCATCGGCAGCTCCTTGATCCAGTTTCTTCCGCACTTGTGCAGCCTGTCGAAAGTTCTGGTCTTGAGCCCGCGCAGTACTTCGGCATTGGCCCTCTCCGCTTGACCGTCGCCCCTGGGATGAGCAACAGAAGCGAAGCAGACCTTGGCGCCGAGATCTTGGACGTATTGCATGAAGGCGCAGCTCGTGAATTGTGTACCGTTGTCGGTGATGATCCTATTGGGGATCCCGAAGCGGCAAACAATCGACCTGAAGAACTTGACTGCTGACTGTGCTGTCACCTTCCTCACTGGTTCCACTTCCGGCCACTTTGTGAACTTGTCGATTGCGACGTACAAGTACTCAAAGCCCCCGACAGCTCGGGGGAAGGGGCCGAGGATGTCGAGCGCCCAGACCGAAAATGGCCAGGATAAAGGGATCGTCTGGAGAGCTTGAGCTGGCTGGTGTCTCTGCTTGGAATGGAACTGGCACGCTTCACACTTGGTTACTTGTGCAGTTGCATCCTGTAGGGCTGTCGGCCAGAAGAAACCTTGCCGGAACGCTTTGCCGGCAAGTGCTCTTGCGCCAATGTGGTGACCACATATGCCTCCATGTATCTCTGCCAACAGCTTCTGTCCGTCTTCCTGGGAAATACACTTCAATTTCACACCGTTGCGCCCTCTTCTCTATAGTGTGTTGTCGACGAACTGGTACATACTCGAGCACCGGGCTACTCTTTCCGCTTCTTCTTGCTCTTCGGGAAGTTCTCCGTTCTGGAGGAAATGGACAGTCTGCTGCGCCCATGCTGGATCCTGTGGCTCGACAACAAGGACTGAAGGCACATCTGCTGCTGCGGGAACGTCCGCTTCTACGGCGAGGATCTGGGGCTCAGCCGGAGCTTGACGTTCCCCGGCAAGCTTGCCGGGGCAAAACTTGTCGGGAGCGCCTGCTTCTACGGAACAAACCCTGGGGTTTTCCGGAGCAGACGGCTCCTCAGAGCTCTTGGCGTCGATCTTGGGGACCTTCTTGGCGGTGGCTCCAGGGAGCTCTGCCGGAAGATAGTCGCCGGAGACCAACTTCCTCTTCTTGCTCTGTCTGGTTGATGGCGTTACGGATGGCTGAGTCAGCTTGAGCACAAAGGTTCCTGGTTCTACAGGTAACCTAAGTGCTGCGCACTTTGACAGGCCATTAGCAATGTCGTTCTCAGCTCTTGGAACGTGTTCCATTTGCAGGTCGTCAAAGCGCTCTTCTAGCTTCCTCACTTCATCAACGTACGCTTCCATCAACGGACTCTGGTAATCTTTGTTCACTTGGCGGATGACAAGCTGCGAGTCACCCCTGACAATGAGCTTCTTGATCCCAAGTTCTGCCGCGATCCTGAGACCGGCGAGCAAACCTTCATACTCTGCAGTATTGTTGGTTGCTTGCTCCTTGGGGAAGTGCATATGTACTATGTACTTGAGATGCTCTCCGGTGGGCGCGATAAGCAACGCGCCAGCACCGGCGCCTTGCAGCGAGAAAGCACCATCAAAGTACATCAGCCACTCTTTGCTTGCTTCTTTGGCGGGGATGCTCGTCTCTGGGATTTCTTTGTCTGGCGTCGGTGTCCACTCCGCTATGAACTCCGCCAAGGCTCTGCTTTGTATAGTCGAGGTGCTCTCGAACTTGAGACCGAAGCTCGACAGTTCTAATGCCCACTCGACAATCCTCCCTGTTGCTTCTGGATTCTGCGGCATCCTCTTCAGCGGAAAGCGGGTGACAACTGTAATCTCATGTGCTTGGAAGTAATGGCGCAGCTTTCTCGAGGCCATGAGAAGGCCGAAAAGCAATTTTTGCACACCAGAGTACCTTGACCTAGCCCCCTGCAGAAGGGAGCTGACAAAGTAAACTGGGCGCTGCACCATTTTCTTCTTCTGCACCTCCACTCGCTCCTGCGCAGATTCATCCTTGTCGGGGCCAGAGCTGGTCGGGGAAGCCTCTTGCTTGTCGCTGGACGCGCTTGCCGCGGTTGCTAGCTCATCATCTGCCTCCCTCTCCGCTACTAACGCAGCACTAACCACTTGATTGGTTGCCGCCAGGTACAACAGCAACTTCTCTTGTGGTTTAGGCGCGACAAGTATTGGAGCGGAGGACAGGTATTTCTTCAAGTCCTGCAGCGCAGCCTCCGCTTCCGGAGTCCATTTCACTGGACCCGCCTTTTTCAAAACTTTGAAAAATGGCAGGGCGCGTTCTGCAGACTTGGAAATAAACCTGCTGAGAGCCGCGACGCAGCCGGCAAGCCTTCGTACATCCTTGACGCGTGTTCGTGCTTCGATCTGCTCGATGGCCTTGATTTTGTCTGGATTGGCTTCGATTCCTCGCTGAGACACGAAGAACCCGAGGAGCTTGCCGGAAGGGACTCCAAACACGCACTTCTCGGGGTTGAGCTTGAGGCTGATCCTGCGCAAGTTCATGAAGGTCTCTTCTAAATCTTGAATCAGGGTTGCCCTGTCCCTGCTTTTGACCACTATGTCATCCATGTAGGCTTCCACATTTCTGTGGATTTGCGGCTCAAAAGCGGTATGGACAACCCTCGCAAACGTCGAACCAGCATTCTTCAAACCGAAATGCATCCGTACGAAACAGTACGTGCCACATGGAGTGATGAATGCGGTCTTCTCCTCATCTTCTTCAGCCATGAAGATCTGATGGTATCCTTAGTAGGCGTCAAGAAATGAAAGCAGGTCACATCCGGCCGTGGAGTCAACAATCTGGTCAATGCGCGGCAAGGGAAAGGGATCCTTGGGACAAGCTTTGTTAACATCAGTAAAGTCGATGCAAAGCCTCCATTTCCCATTTGCTTTGCGCACGACAACAAGATTGGCCAACCACTTCGGATGGAGCACACCTCTAACGAGGCCTGCCGCTTCCAACTTCTTGATCTCTTCTGCGATGAACTCTTGGCGCTCCACCGCTTGCTTCCTGACTCTCTGCATGACGGGCCGCGCGTGAGGACAGACTGCGAGGTGGTGCTCAATCACTTTCCTGGGAACGCCGGGGATGTCAGATGGTTGCCAGGCAAACACATCGACATTCGCCCGCAGGAAAGCAACGAGCGCGCTTTCCTATTTGGAGCCGAGAGTGGCACTGATGGTGAAGGTACCACCAGTGCCGTCCTCCTTGGCGGACACCTTGGTCGTTGGCGGAGCTGCCATTGTCTTCTTACTCTTGCCGGTGGAGCTCGATGGCGCGTCCTCGACGGTAGCGCAGCACTCCGAAGAGGTGCGCTTGCCGGAGTGGGCACCAGAGCACTTGCCGGGCTTGGTCTTCTTCTTCCCTCCGGGAGCTTCGGCGGCAAGCGGCTTGTGATCCGCTGCGGCTGCTGCTTCCCGGTAGATCTTGTCGGCGCAGATAAGGGCATCCTTCTTGTCACTGGGGACAGAGATGACGCTTATCGGGCCTGGCATCTTGAGCATGTTGTATGCGTAGTGAGAGGCCGCCATGAACTTGGCGAGCGCTGGACGGCCGAGAATTCCATTATAGGGCAATGGAAAATCGGCAACGTCAAAGTTGATCCTCTCTGTCCTTAAGATCAGCTCGCTGCCAAATGTCACTGGCAACGTTATCTTCCCCTTCGGCTTGCTCCTTCCCGGGTTGATTCCTAGGAACGTGCGGGTCTCTTCGAGCTCGCTATCGGGGACTTGGAGTTTCTAGAGTACAGCGGAGGAGATCAGGTTCAAGCCGGCCCCGCCGTCGACTAGCATCTTAGTGACCTTGAGGTTGCGGACTGTTGGTGAGACCAACATCGGCAAGCACCCGATCGCAGTTGTGCGGTCAGGGTGGTCCTCAATATCGAAGATGATAGGCGTGCTGGACCATTTCAGAGGCTTGCGCGACTCGACGGGTGGTTCCGCTGCATTGACTTATCGTGCCCACAGCTTGAGCTGGCGGTGAGAAGTATGCAGGGAAGCACCACCGTCTACGCACAAGACCTATGTGGCTTTCTGAAACTCCTGCTCACTGGTCTCGACATCATCCATGTCTTTGTCTTCGTCGTCGTCTTCGTTCTTGTCGCGGCCGCGGGGAGGTCTGTCCGCTTGCCGCTGCTTGTCCTTGTCGCGGCGTCCTCCCTGGCTGGGACGCTTCCTACCTGATCCTCCGCTACCTCCCCAGGCTCTCTCCTTGTCGCGCCGCTCGTACTCGGCCTTTTGCAGCTCGACGAGCCGCTCGACCTGCTTGCAGCTCTGGAGGTCATGGCCCTTGGTGCGGTGGATCTTGCAGTACTGTTTGTTGGTGCCGCCCCGCTTGTCGGCGACCGCCACAGCCTGGCAGTTGGCGCATCCGGCAACCTCCTTGCCGGAGCTACCATCCTGGGCCTTCTTGACGGCGCCTTCATCGCCGGACTGCTCAACAACCAGTACCTCTTGGCTCTTCTTCTTCCTGTTGCTCCGCCGCCGGTTCTTCCTTGTCGGGGCGGTATCCTCACTGTCAGATTCTCCTGCTCCAGTGTTCTCTCCGGGGAGTTTCCTCCCTTCCTCAGCACGTGCACACTTGTCGGCCTGGGCATATAGCTCGCTGACGTCTTTGATCTTGCACATCGCCATCTCCTCCCGCATCCTGCGGTTACGCACGTTCTGATGGAACGCGCTGATAACCGCGGCAGGGTGGACGTCTGGGATGTTGTAGTGTATGCGGCTGAATCTCTGGATGAACTTGCGCAAGGATTCCCCTTCCTTCTCGACGAGCAGATGAAGGTCGCTCGCTTGGCCATGGGGTTTGTGGCCGCCTGTAAAGGCGCCAACAAACTGATGGCACAAGTCTGTCCAGGAGGTTATGGAGTTATCCGGCAAGTGCATGAGCCAGGATCTGACGTTGGATTTGAGTACCAGCGGGAAGTAGTTGGCAAGGATCTTGTCGTTCCGCCCCCCAGCAGCCTGCACCGCAATGGTGTAGATGCTGAGGAACTCCGACGGGTGCGACTTGCCGTCGTACTTCTCTGGTATGTCTGGCTTGAAATTCTTCGTGCCGGGCCACTGGACTTGCCGCAGCTCACGGGTGAACGCAGGGCAGCCTACCGCGTACGGCAGGTTGCCTGGTCCCCCGGGCGCATGCATGTCGACAGAGGGCCCAGCGCGCTGGTCTGATTGACGCCGCGCTTCTCTCCGACGCTCGATGCGAGTACGAGCGTCCTCTTGCTCTCGCTCGTGAAGAACTTGGCGTTGATCTCGACGAGTTCGCGGATTCGACGATGCGGTGGAGTCGTTGTCGTGATGGTTCCGGCGAGTCGGCGATCTTGGCCTTTGGGGCGGGGAGTGCATGGTGGTCGCACCCCCACCGGTCTTGGCTCCATCGGTTCTCGCCTGGCCGACCTGCCACAGCTGCGACGCACTGTGCGGCCGCGGGGTGTCGCCGTTAGCGAAACCGATGAGGCTCTGTATCGTCGCCCTCCAGTCGTCGAGCTTGTCCGCTGTTGGAGGGTAGTCTAGGAGCAGTTGAGCTCGCGCCAAAGCTTCTGCTGGAGTGGCGGGCAGCGGTGGCGAACGGCGCGTGGAGCGGGATGTGCTCGAACTTCTAACTACGTTAGAAGGAGCAACACCCGGACCAGGCAGTCGCGCCACGCTCGCGCCAGCGCGTTGGTGTGAGTGCTGGCCTTGAGCGCCCTGGGATCCGCCGGCTCGATCTGGGTCCAGCGAGCGTATGGTACCGTGAGTGCTAAGACGCTGCTGGTCCCGTGCCTCCTGAGAGGGGCGCGGTGCATGTTCGGACGCCGTGGCACCATGAGTTGGCTCGGTGGCACCCGTTCCGCCGCCGGTGCCGTCCCCACCACCCGTTTGCTCCAGGGGCGGTGGGTTCGACGCGGACGGACCAGCCACCTCCGGAACCTTCTTCTTCGGTGGCATGTCGACGAAGACGATGGAGATCTAGCCTGTGCAGACGCAGGATCAGGTTCGCACAACTTCGACGCCCCCTACCTGGCGCGCCAAAGGTGTCGGGGGAAATCTGCCTCCTCGAACACCTATGGGGACCGAGCCCCTTTCTTGGTTCGGCGGGGGGCGGAGGTCGCATGAAGAGCAGATCGAGGCGATGCACACAAGGGGTTTACCCAGCTTCGGGCCGCACGGATGCGTAAAACCCTACTGCTGCTTTGTGGTTTGGTATTGTGTTCTTACTCGGGAGCGTGTGGTGCTACAGTACATGCGAGCCGATGGCGAGACCGAGCGTGAATGGCCTCCTTCCTCCTCCCGTTGCGCATGGGGCCTCCTTTTATATGTGCAAGGGGTTACCCACAGGTGGCAACGTAGGCGGGGGTAAAACTGGAAAACGCTGTGTTGGGTACAGTTGTTTGCACAGTGCTATCATACCTAACTCTGACGGCAGGGGACAAGGGCATTAAATGCCCGTCTGGGTCACCCAAACAGTGCAGAAAAGGGACTGTCAGGAGCGCCACCGTTTGCCACGATGGCTACTCTGTCAGCGTTGCTTCGCCACCGCATGCCCCTGGCTGCGCAACCTCTCGCCACGTACGCCTGGAATGGCCCCAGAGCGACGCATGTGTGGATGAGCTGGAGCGCAGGCGCAGGGTGGTGACTTGCCACGGCAAGTGCCTTGTCGTGGTTGGTGCCTTGTCGAGCTCAGGAGCTTGTCGCTCACCGGTCCTTGCCGTGACGCGTGGCGCGTCGCAGCAGGTCTCTTGTCATGCCTTGGTCGGCCTTCCCAGCAAGCTCCTCTTGCCGGGGCCTTGTGCTTCGAGTGGCCGTCTTGGCAAGCTCCTCTTGCCGGGGCCTTGCTCTCTTCGGGTGGCCTTCCCGGCAAGCTCCTCCTACCGGGGCCTTGGCTCAAATACTTTGTTCTTGGATGGCCCAAAAAAGGGGCCACGGAGAGTTTTGGCGATCGCCTGGCAAGCCTTGCCGCGGGGTGCTACGACTGCCCGTGCACAAGTTCGGGGTACTAAGGTACCCTACTTTAGTACACCGACATGTGTAGTATTTAAGCAACCAATTGTTATTCCCTTTTCTTACTATATTCCTACCTAATAACTTCTAGTTACCAATACACTTTTCTATTGCCCTATTTTAACTAAATATTCCATGTACTCCCATTTCTATCAGAAAGCGCCGCTGACAAGGAGACTCCGGAGGTGGAGAACGGGGCTGCCAACAAGCGGAGGCGAGGCGAGCTAGAACCGCAAGCGACTCCAGCAGGCCTAGACTTAATCAGCAGCTTCCCCAATGATATGTTGAGAGTCATCATCTCCCTCCTCCCAATCAAATATGGGGCACGGACAACCCTCCTTTCCCGGTGGTGGCGCCCCAATGGAACTCCAGCCCTCTCAACCTCATTGACACCCACGAGCTCTGCCATGGCTATCGCAAAAGATTGGATGCGTTCTCCAAGATCCTCGATAGTCACATTAGCCCAACCAAAGGCCTTAGAATGGGCAAGTTCCGTTCCAACGGCAAGGACCGAGCAAAGCTTGACGACTGGTTCTGACCTCCCACCCTAGATCAGATCGAGGAGCTCACTTCTGATGATGGGCATATGTGGTCCATGCCAACGTCCGCACTCCGCCTCGCGCCCACGTTGCGCGTCGCCAAGTTCAGGAACTGCCATTTTGTAACGCCCCGAGACCGACGCTTCAGATGCCTTCCATGTATTTCGAGTTTCGCCGTGTGTTTCAATTGCTTTGTTGGATTCATCATTGCATCATGTGCATTGCATCATGTCATCATGCCATCATGTCTTTTCTTTTCTTACTCAACTAAATAAATCGTATGGATCTTCGGTCCATTTAAATTGAGGGAATTCACATGGTGAGTTCTCTTTATAATATATCCTCCCGATATTAGTGGAGCTATTATAAAATAATCCATTCTTTGGAATCACCATAACACACTTGCAAAATTCCAATGCCTTTTATTGTTTCAATTCTTGGCCTCTAACTTTGCCATATATCCTTTCGTCATTTTCCGGAGGTCCACCTATTTTCTCAACATTTTTGGAAACTCCTAGAACCTAGTCCTAGTTCAAACACATTTGAATTAAATTCAAATGAGTTTGAATTTACATCTTCCAACCTTGGCTTTTTCTATTTTCTCGGAACAAGCGTATTTTTGTGAGTCCGGGAAAATTATCCGCGTGCCCAAATTCTTCCTCTAACCTTCTCTTCTCTCTTTTCCTTTCTCCTATTTCTCTGTTTTGTTTTTATTTTTTCTTGAGAGAGAGAGAGAGAGAGCCCAGCCTAGCAGCCAGGCCGACCCACCAAGGCCAAGGCCAGCCGCCCCACTTAACCTAAACCCTAGCCCGATCGAACCCCCTCCCGATCCCCACCTCGTTCCCTCACAGCGCCGCCACCCCTTCGTCTCGATCCCCATCGCAACACCATCTCTCGCCCGATCCCCTTCACACCCACACGGCCCCGCGCCTCCCCGTAGACCATGTCGCCTCCGCGCCACCGGCCAGCCACCGGAGCTTTGCCCCGCGCCCGAGCGCCTCCTGTCGCGAGCTCGCCTGACCCGCACGGCCATGGCACCGTCGGCCTCCATGGCTCGCCTGCGTCCTGCCCTTCTCTACGTCCTGCTCGTCCTCGCCGCAGCGCCATCTTGCCTCCTGCTCCGCGCCCTGCTCCCTCCTACCACGAGCTCCACTTCCCATGTTGTGCTGCTGCCTGCATCTCCGTCTCTGCTTGCTGTCGCTGATATCCTCACTAGCTCTGCGTCCGTGCCGCCACTGCTGGTCCTTGGTGTCGAGAGACTAGTCGATGGCCTCCTCCTTGCCTCTGCACACCGGCACCTATTGTTGCTGGATGCAAGCTTGCCCGCGATGTATATGACAAGACCCCAAGACCGACTTCATGGACTAACAAGTACCACCAACACCTCTGGATTCATCAAGTCAGACGACACTCTTGTACAACTACGCTGCTGAGACCGTGACCACCAAGACCATCAAGTACGACTACCGCACCGAGAACACCAAGACCATCAAGTACGACTACCTTCGACCCTCGAAGACTCCGTGGGCGTCAAAGTTCCTCGCCGTGACCCTGAACGTCTACGAAACGTGTACCACTACTTCCTCTAATTCGCGCCAAACTTGATCCATTCCAAAATGCGCTCTTCGAAGGTATAACCGCCGAGACGACCGCCGTGGACCGAATGCATGTGTTGTATGAGATGCATCGTTTGCACCGTATCCGAATTGTCACTCGTTTCCATGCCACTAACACGTGGGAACCCGGTATCCGGGATCACCCCACCTTCTTTTGCATGTTCCGTACTTCCACACTTTCGTTTGAACCGGTATCTCAATGAGTTGTTGGATCATCGGAATGCTGCCGTGGCACCATTTCCGTTTCACCGCCGTGGCACCCTTTTCCTTCCGCCATGGCGACAAATGCTTCTTATCATGCTCATGTCAACGTTTTCATAATAAATGCATAAACTTGTAAAGTCATCCGCATCATGTTAACAACATTTAAATGGTTAAAACTGTGTTTGCATTAAATAGCTAAATGCATATGGGGATTTCCGGAATTGTTGTTTGTTGTTCCGGCCTCATTTAAAATTGCCTAAATAGTCAGTTTATTTATGCTTCACCCTTGTCATGTTTAATAACATTTAATATTGTTGGGTACCATAACGAGAGAGAACTAAATAATTGTTGTGGTGTTTCGTCAATATGCAACTCGTTGCATATTGAGCTCCACTTAATTTGTAGTATTGTTTGTGCATTTTGCCATGCCCTGCATTTTTAAACCGGACATGCATCATCCTTTTTTGTGCATCATGCCATGTGTATGTGGTGGTTGTTTACTATGTTGTTTGTTTCTTTCCGGGTTACTTCTCTCGTTAGCTTCGGTTTCGTTCCGGAGTTGTGAGGATTTGTTCGACTTCGTCCATTTGGCTTCTTCATGGACTCGTTCTTTTTCCCTGCGGTATTTCAGGCAAGATGACCATACCCTCGAAATCACTTCTATCTTTGCTTGCTAGTTGCTCACTCTTTTGCTATGCCTATGCTGCGATACCTCCCATATTGTTAAACCAAGCCTCTAACCCACCATGTCCTAGCAAACCATTATTTGGCTATGTTACCGCTTTGCTCAGCCCCTCTTATAGCGTTGTTAGTTGCAGGTGAAGATGAAGTTTGTTCCTTGTTGGAACATGGAGATGTTGTTCCTTGTTGGAACATGTTTACTGGTTGGGATATCACAATATATCTTATTTAATTAATGCATCTATATACTTGGTAAAGGGTGGAAGGCTCGGCCTTATGCCTGGTGTTTTGTTCCACTCTTGCCGCCCTAGTTTCCGTCATATCGGTGTTATGTTCCCGGATTTTGCGTCCCTAACGCGGTCGGGTGATTCATGGGACCCCCTTGACAGTTCGCTTTGAAATAGACTTTTCCAGCAAGGCCCAACCTTGGTTTTACCATTTGCCTCACCACCACCTACTTTTCCCTTGGGAGTCGCTCTCTCGAGGGTCATCTTATTTTAGCCCCCCCGGGCCAATGCTTGTCTAAGTGTTGGTCCGAACCGAGCAGCCTACGGGGCCCCCTCGTGGAAACTCGAGGCCTGGTTTTACTCGTAGCTTGACTTATCCGGTGTTGCCCTGAGAACGAGATATGTGCAGCTCCTATCAGGATGTCGGCGTATTGGGCGGCTTTGCTGGACTTGTTTTATTACTGTCGAAATGTCTTGTAGCCGGGATTCCGAGACTGATCGGGTCTTCCCGGGGAGAAGGAATATCCTTCGTTGATCGCGAGAGCTTATCATGGGCTAAGTTGGGACACCCCTGCAGGGTATTATCTTTTAAAAGTCGTGCCCGCGGTTATGTGGCAGATGGGAATTTGTTAATGTCCGGTTGTAGAAAACCCGAAGTTGATCTTAATTAAAATACATCAACCGCGTGTGTAACCGTGATGGTCTCTTCTCGGCGGAGTCCGGGAAGTGAACACGGTGTTGGAGTTATGCTTGACGTAAGTAGTTTCAGGATCACTTCTTGATCATAGTTCATCGACCGTGCTTTGCCTTCTCTTCTCGCTCTCATTTGCATATGTTAGACACCATATATGCTAGTCGCTTGCTGCAGCTCCACCTCACTACCTTCTCCTACCCATAAGCTTAAATAGCCTTGATCTCGCGGGTGTGAGATTGCTGAGTCCCCGTGACTCACAGATACTTCCAAAACCAGTTTGCAGGTGCCAATGAAACCGTGCAGGTGACGGACCCGAGATCAAGGAGGAGTTCGATGAAGATCTTGTTCGTTGTGTTGTTTCGTTTCAGTTGATCAGTAGTGGAGCCCAGTCGGGACGATCGGTGATCTGTGTAGCATTTGGGGTAGTCTTCTTTTATTTTGGTTCCATAGTCGGACCTTGATTGTACCTGGTTGATGTAATGCTTTATTCATGTAATAGTGTGAAGTGGCGATTGTAAGGCAACTATGTATCTCTTTCCCGTATGTATTACATGGGTTGTGTGAAGATTACCTCACTTGCGACATTGCTTTCAATGCGGTTATGCCTCTAAGTCGTGCTTCGACACGTGGGAGATATAGCCGCATAGAGGGCGTTACAAGTTGGTAATCAGACCCATCCCCGACCTTAGGAGCCCCCACTGATTGATCGTTTTTAGCGGCCGAGTTGTGTCTAGAAAAATGTTTTGAGTCATTCAGGAATTATATATCAGAGAGTTTAGGAATTCTTTTTACTTCCCAGTCTCCTCATCGCTCTGGTAAGGCATCCTGACGTAGAGTTTTGACTCTTCTCTTCTCAAATTTCACTAAATTTTTTTTTAGGATCACGCGGGTATCTTAGAATCCTTCCGATGGTTTTGTGATGACAACATTGTCTTGGTGCCTCCCATCAGCAGGGGTTTAGTGGAGGTGTCCCGGGGAGTTGAGCTCTGAGGTGTTGTCGTCATAATTTTGTCGTTGCAGTTCTGGAATACCTGAGTTTAGTACGCCGACATCGAAAATCTCTTTTGTACAGTTGTTGGTGAGATAACCCTGATAGCCCAGTACCGAGGCGAGTGCGGGAGTATTGCCATAACTCGTATAACGGATGCTTTTCTAAGGTTGAGGTAGACGATTTTCGGAGTTTTCTTGGTTATGTGTTGAAGGATGGATACAGCTGGATCTAGGTATTGTTAGTTTGGGTGATATATTTTGTGTCCCCTGTATCCCCAACACCTGATTGCATAACCAGAAAGTTTCGGGAGTTTATAGGTGGGAATTCAAGTAGCTCCTAGAATATCTTTCTAACGGACACATGATACGATATGGGATCTATCATATGTTTGTTTCCGGCTTATTCTGCGAGCCAATCCTTTGTTTTTTTTTGTTTTGTGGTATTCGAGTTGCTTCAATGTCAAGTGTTGATTCCATACCTTTTCTACGTGGTGTTCTCATATTCCTATGTGGATACTAATCCTTCTTGATCATTGAGGTGTCATGTCAATCCTTTTTCAACCGGTGTGCTTCCCTTCAAGTTCATCATATTCGTTCAATTTCTGCCAGATCATTTATCAGTTCTTTGCAACGTTGCTTGTTTCATCCGTCCCAAATTGTCTTTGTTTTTCCCGCCCTCCCACCCTCTTTCTTTAAGAACTCAGATTTCTTAATCAAGTATCCTTTTTTATTGATGAGAAGTCTCTTCATTCTTTTCAATCAATGTTCTTACCTGGTGGTTCTCAAGAAGATGTTCTTCAAGTTTATCATTCTTCGTTCTATTTCTTCTCCGATGGATTCAATTCAAGCTTTGTCGATTATATCTTTTCCTCGTTTAAAATGTTTTTTTCTCGTACCGGTGCACCTCTCAATCATTCACCTCTCACTATTCAATTGTTCCGGAGTGATGAAGATATCTCAGAAGATTCAAGTTTCCATTCTCAATTCACTCAAGTTCTTTTGAGGATGCTATCTCATTCAAGCCATTTGAATCAACCGGTGTGTTCTCCCTTTCAAGTAATTGATCAACGCTGTTTCTTTTGAGTGGGCCCTAACCCACAGGTCTTTTCGCAGGATCTTACCTGACTCTTCTAATTTTCCCGGAGTGATTCCCAAACTCATTTAAAAGTTTGACGTAAGAATGGATTCCATCAGTGATATGTCTTTCTCCAAGATCTTTCAAATTCTTTTCATCGTTGGTTCAACCTTTCCAATTTTCATTCCGGAGTGCCTCAACAATTCATAGTGGTGTTTCTCATCATCGTTCTCAACATTTAAAGACCGAAGAAGAGTTTCTCTTAAATCTTGCCCCATTCTCTTCAAGATTCATGGTTCTAGCGTTATGCCATCCTCTCATAATTGTTTTCGATTGTGAGAATTCTTTTCACCCATCCGGAGCATTTCAGGAGTCTTTTCAGTTTGATTCCCTGGAGCCCATCATCTCAGAATTATTCATTCAAGCTTTCAGCTCTCGTTCTCCAAATCATACCGGTGCATCATTCAAGTATTATTTAATCAGCTCGGGATCTCTGCGTTCATTTATACCTAAATTCTCTCAAGTATCTTCGTTCATTTTCAATTTTTATGGTGGTTCGTTCAAGAGTTCTCTTTCTTGGTTATCATATCAATTCAATCGTTGTTTCAATCCTACCGGGGGTTCGTTGAAGACCTTCCCAAGTTTGCGCTATATCCCTCATAATCTTTTCTACGAGAATAAGTAGTATGCCAAATCCATTGCTTGTCATCATTTTAAATTGGTGAAGGTTAAGCATAATGTAATTCTTATTCTTGTTTCATCGAGCTAATTCTATTCCCTATTCCGGAGGTTCTTCAAATTCTTGATTTCAATTGTTTCATCTTGTCTTCCTCTGAGTTCCAAGATCTCGCAATTATATCACCACGGAGATCCACCTAATCATTGCAAGGCTTCACCTTGTGTTTTCAACTTCTCTTTCTTCCTATCATCCTTTTATTACCGGAGTTTCTTCATGGAGGCTCTACATGGTGGTTTATCAAGGACCCTTTTCATTCTTCAATTGTTCATCAAGATTTCTCTCGGAGTCAAGATGCGTCAAGCTATACTCTAAAATAAACATGGTGTCAACACATGTCTTGTTTTGAGGAGTTCAAGCATTCTTCATCTTGTATTCCGAAGTGCAATTCTTTCGACCTTATCTTTTGAGGTGGTGTTATGTCATTTTGACAGTTTCATTCATGTTTCATGATTCACTTGTTGTCAAGAATGAGATATTTAAATCCATCAATCCCTCCATTGGAGTTATCTTGGTAAAGATTTCACCTAAAGCCTTCCCTAAGGTATGTTGCTAATTATGGTGCTTATTAATGATCCAAGTTTCTTCTTCTCTTCTCGGTGCAAGAGTTTTTCATCTCTGTGATGCTCTCAAGCAATCAATTGTTTTTCCATAGTGGCTTGTATTCACCTCTAAGTTTTGAGTTGTTTCCTTAAGCCCACTACAAGCTTATCTTTTCCTTGTTGGGTTTCTAACAACTCCATTCTATCCTTCTTTTAAGGATGCTATATCAAATTCATTTGAGGTAGAAGATGTTATTGTCTTCTCCGTTCTTTTCATTCTATTCATTCTTTTGTTCCGGAGGCATTGTGTTGTTTCTCTCGTCAAGTATCTTTCCATCTTGACAAGTTATTGTTCTATTCATTCCATGTTCAACCGGAGTGCTGTCAAATTATGTCATTCTTGTTCCTTTGCTCTATCGTTATATCGGTGTGGTTTCATATTCTTTTGGTTCGTTAAGCCCTTGTTTCATGTCTTTCAACCCACAAGGTTCTTGTAATGTTCCTTGTTCCTCTTTGATAACGGAGTGTTTGCAATTCTCCTCATCTCCATGGTATTCTTTCTTACATTTTTCTCAACCTCTCAAGGTTCTTTGGTTTCACTCGTTTGTCAAAGAAGCAACTTAGCGTTACCTCTTCCTCTTCCTAGATCTCGGGACGAGATCCTCTTGTAGTGGTGGAGTGTTGTAACGCCCCGAGACCGACGCTTCAGATGCCTTCCATGTATTTCGAGTTTTGCCGTGTGTTTCAATTGCTTTGTTGGATTCATCATTGCATCATGTGCATTGCATCATGTCATCATGCCATCATGTCTTTTCTTTTCTTACTTAACTAAATAAATCGTATGGATCTTCGGTCCATTTAAATTGAGGGAATTCACATGGTGAGTTCTCTTTATAATATATCCTCCCGATATTAGTGGAGCTATTATAAAATAATCCATTCTTTGGAATCACCATAACACACTTGCAAAATCCCAATGCCTTTTATTGTTTCGATTCTTGGCCTCTAACTTTGCCATATATCCTTTCGTCATTTCTCGGAGCTCCACCTATTTTCTCAACATTTTTGGAAACTCCTAGAACCTAGTCCTAGTTCAAACACATTTGAATTAAATTCAAATGAGTTTGAATTTACATCTTCCAACCTTGGCTTTTTCTATTTTCTCGGAACAAGCGTATTTTTGTGAGTCCGGGAAAATTATACGCGTGCCCAAATTCTTCCTCTAACCTTCTCTTCTCTCTTTTCCTTTCTCTTATTTCTCTGTTTTGTTTTTATTTTTTTTCTTGAGAGAGAGAGAGAGCCCAGCCTAGCAGCCAGGCCGACCCACCAAGGCCAAGGCCCAGCCGCCCCACTTAACATAAACCCTAGCCCGATCGAACCCCCTCCCGGTCCCCACCTCGTTCCCTCACAACGCCGCCACCCCTTCGTCTCGATCCCCATCGCAACACCATCTCTCGCCCGATCCCCTTCACACCCACACGGCCCCGTGCCTCCCCGTAGACCATGTCGCCTCCGCACCACCGGCCAGCCACCGGAGCTCTGCCCCGCGCCCGAGCGCCTCCTGTCGCGAGCTCGCCTGACCCGCACGGCCATGGCACCTTCGGCCTCCATGGCTCGCCTGCGTCTTGCCCTTCTCAACGTCCTGCTCGTCCTCGCCGCAGCGCCATCTTGCCTCCTGCTCCGCGCCCTGCTCCCTCCTACCACGAGCTCCACCTCCCATGGCGTGTTGCTGCCTACATCTCCGCCTCTGCTTGCTGTCGCCGATATCCTCGCTAGCTCTGCGTCCGTGCCGCCGCTGCTGGTCCTTGGTGTCGAGAGACTAGTCGATGGCCTCCTCCTTGCCTCTGCACGCCGGCACCTATTGTTGCTGGACGCAAGTTTGCCCGTGATGTATATGCCAAGACCCCAAGACCGACTTCACGGACTAACAAGTACCACCAACACCTCTGGATTCATCAAGTCAGACGACACTCTTGTACAACTACGCTGCGGAGACCGAGACCACCAAGACCATCAAGTACGACTACCGCACCGAGAACACCAAGACCATCATGTACGACTACCTTCGACCCTCGAAGACTCCATGGGCGTCAAAGTTCCTCGCCGTGACCCTGAACGTCTACGAAACATGTACCACTACTTCCTCTACTTCGCGCCGAACTTGATCCGTTCCAAAATGCGCGCTTCGAAGGTATAACCGCCGAGACGACCGCCGTGGACCGAATGCATGTGTTGTATGAGATGCACCGTTTGCACCGTATCCGAATTGTCACTCGTTTCCATGCCACTAACACGTGGGAACCCGGTATCCGGGATGACCCCACCTTCTTTTGCATGTTCTGTACTTCCACACTTTCGTTTGAACCGGTATCTCAATGAGTTGTTGGATCATCGGAATGTTGCCGTGGCACCATTTCTGTTTCACCGCCGTGGCACCCTTTTCCTTCCGCCATGGCGACAAATGCTTCATATCATGCTCATGTCAACGTTTTCATAATAAATGCATAAACTTGTAAAGTCATCCGCATCATGTTAACAACATTTAAATGGTTAAAACTGTGTTTGCATTAAATTGCTAAATGCATATGGGGATTTCCGGAATTGTTGTTTGTTGTTCCGGCCTCATTTAAAATTGCCTAAATAGTCAGTTTATTTATGCTTCACCCTTGTCATGTTTAATAACATTTAATATTGTTGGGTACCATAACGAGAGAGAACTAAATAATTGTTGTCGTGTTTCGTCAATATGCAACTCGTTGCATATTGAGCTCCACTTAATTTGTAGTATTGTTTGTGCATTTTGCCATGCCCTGCATTTTTAAACCGGACATGCATCATACTTTTTTTGTGCATCATGCCATGTGTATGTGGTGGTTGTTTACTATGTTGTTTGTTTCTTTCCGGGTTACTTCTCTCGTTAGCTTCGATTTCGTTCCGGAGTTGTGAGGATTTGTTCGACTTCGTCCGTTTGTC
This sequence comes from Aegilops umbellulata, assembly GCA_032464435.1. Lineage (NCBI taxonomy): Eukaryota > Viridiplantae > Streptophyta > Magnoliopsida > Poales > Poaceae > Aegilops > Aegilops umbellulata. The sequence continues at coordinate 161,135,618 of CP136058.1, read as the reverse complement.
TTCTTCATGGACTCGTTCTTTTTCCCTACAGTATTTCAGGCAAGATGACCATACCCTCGAAATCACTTCTATCTTTGCTTGCTAGTTGCTCGCTCTTTTGCTATGCCCATGCTGCAATACCTACCACTTGCTTATCATGCCTCCCATATTGTTAAACCAAGCCTCTAACCCACCTTGTCCTAGCAAACCATTGTTTGGCTATGTTACCACTTTGCTCAGCCCCTCTTATAGCGTTGTTAGTTGCAGGTGAAGATGAAGTTTGTTCCTTGTTGGAACATGGAGATGTTGTTCCTTGTTGATTAACGCATCTATATACTTGGTAAAGGGTGGAAGGCTCGGCCTTATGCCTGTCGTTTTGTTCCACTCTTGCCGCCCTAGTTTCCGTCATATCGGTGTTATGTTCCCGGATTTTGCGTCCCTAACGTGGTCGGGTGATTTATGGGACCCCCTTGACAGTTCGCTTTGAATAAGACTTTTCCAGCAAGGCCCAACCTTGGTTTTACCATTTGCCTCACCACCACCTACTTTTCCCTTGGGAGTCGCTCTCTCGAGGGTCATCTTATTTTAGCCCCCCCGGGCCAATGCTTGTCTAAGTGTTGGTCCGAACCGAGTAGCCTGCGGGGCCCCCTCGTGGAAACTCGAGGCCTGGTTTTACTCGTAGCTTGACTTATCCGGTGTTGCCCTGAGAACGAGATATGTGCAGCTCCTATCAGGATGTTGGCGCATCGGGCGGCTTTGCTGGACTTGTTTTATTACTGTCGAAATGTCTTGTAGCCGGGATTCCGAGACTGATCGGGTCTTCCCGGGGAGAAGGAATATCCTTTGTTGATCGCGAGAGCTTATAATGGGCTAAGTTGGGACACCCCTACAGGGTATTATCTTTCGAAAGCCGTGCCCGCGGTTATGTGGCAGATGGGAATTTGTTAATGTCCGGTTGTAGAAAACCCGAAGTTGATCTTAATTAAAATACATCAACCGCGTGTGTAACCGTGATGGTCTCTTCTCGGCGGAGTCCGGGAAGTGAACACGGTGTTGGAGTTATGCTTGACGTAAGTAGTTTCAGGATCACTTCTTGATCATAAATCATCGACCGTGCTTTGCCTTCTCTTCTCGCTCTCATTTGCGTATGTTAGACACCATATATGCTAGTCGCTTGCTGGAGCTCCACCTCACTACCTTCTCCTACCCATAAGCTTAAATAGTCTTGATCTCGCGGGTGTGAGATTGCTGAGTCCCCGTGACTCACAGATACTTCCAAAACCAGTTTGCAGGTGCCGATGAAACCGTGCAGGTGACGCACCCGAGCTCAAAGAGGAGTTCGATGAAGATCTTGTTCGTTGTGTTGTTTCGTTTCATTTGATCAGTAGTGGAGCCCAGTCGGGATGATCGGGGATCTGTGTAGCATTTGGGGTAGTCTTCTTTTATTTTGGTTCCGTAGTCGGACCTTGATTGTACCTGGTTGATGTAATGCTTTATTCATGCAATTGTGTGAAGTGGCGATTGTAAGGCAACTATGTATCTCTTTCCCTTATATATTACATGGGTTGTGTGAAGATTACCTCACTTGCGACATTGCTTTCAATGCGGTTATTCCTCTAAGTCGTGCTTCGACACGTGGGAGATATAGCTGCATAGAGGGCGTTACACATTTCCTGCCCCTTAACGACGCGCCCGCTGTTATTCTACCACGACTGAAGCACCTCGAGCTTGTCGCCGTCTGCCTCTCAAAGGGTGACATGGAGCGCCTGCACCATGGTTGTACTGCACTCGAGTACCTTCGTCTTAAGGCGATCAATGGGTTGAGTACCTTCCACATGACCTCCATGACTCTCTGGACTATTTATGTGTGTTGCTGGTGCGGCAGGAAGACATCACAAGATGTGTACCACGGTATGGTCATCTAGGACACACCTGCACTTGAGAGATTACTTGTAGTTGATCAAGAAGGTCCAACAAGAATCAATGTCATTTCTGCGCTGAAATTGACAGTCGTGGGCTACTCGTCTAACAAATACTCCTAACTTGTTATTGGATCCACACCCATTCAGGTACAACAACAGCCTTCTACATCTCCTTCTACAAATTAACATTATTTCTAATTTTTAAGATGTTTGTTCATCTGTCATTAAAAAAATGATTCTGACAAGCTTGACCCCGAAACTGCACACAGTGAAGGTCTTGGCACTAGAATCTATTGGGCCCGACCTGGAGCAAGTTGTCAGTTTCCTCAGATGCTTTCCGTGCTTGGAGAAGCTATATATTGAGGTGATGTTCCGTTCCTGTTAAATCTTAACCATAAGGGAGTTCAATTTGTGACACCTTTTTCCATGTTTACAATGACAATGTACTATGATTTCTGAAGGTTCTTTTGGAGGATTTCAGTACATACATGCCCCCCCATATTGTTTGCTTGATCCATATGGTTACTATCAATAAGCATTTATCCTTTGGATTCATCTGTACTAGTTTTCTTATGGAACTTTTCATCCACTCCAACCTCTTGTGAAGAAGGCTACATTTTTCTAGAATGTAATCAAATGCCCATGTTAATCATGTCAGATCAAAGATGGCATGTTAGTGCATTTTACAAATCCTACAAACCAAATAGCTAGGCCTGTACTAATGTTCAAAACTTCATGTAGGCACTAACATGTTTTCCTCTTTTGCAGATAAGATTAGGCCCAGTGGTGGATAATGTGATACAATGTAACAATCACGTCGAATGCCTAGATCTACATCTCTCATAAATTACCTTGAACGCCTACCGAGGGACCTTACCAGAGATTTATTCGCCAGGTTCTTTGTGTTGGGGAACGTAGTAATTTCAAAAAAATTCCTACGCACACGCAAGATCATGGTGATGCATAGCAATGAGAGGGGAGAGTGTTGTCTATGTACCCTCGTAGACCGAAGCGGAAGTGTTGACGCAACGTAGAGGAAGTAGTCGTACGTCTTCCCGATCCGACCGATCCAAGTACCGTTACTCCGGCACCTCTGAGTTCTTGGCACACGTTCAGCTCGATGACGATCCCCGGGCTCCGATCCAGCAAAGCTTCGGGGAGGAGTTCCGTCAGCACGACGGCGTGGTGACGATCTTGATGCACTACCGGCGCAGGGCTTCGCCTAAGCACTGCAACGATATGACCGAGGTGGAATATGGTGGAGGGGGGCACCGCACACGGCTAAGGAACGATCACGAAGATCAACTTGTGTCTCTGGGGTGCCCCCTGCCTCCGTATATAAAGGATCCAGGGGGAGGGGCTGGCCGGCCAAGCCCTTGGCGCGCCAGGAGAGTCCTACTCCCTCCGGGAGTAGGATCCCCCAACCCTAATCCTAGTTGGACTAGGACTCCTCAAGGGGGAGAGGGAGAGAGGGGGCCGGCCACCTCTCCTAGTCCTAATAGGACTTGGGTAAGGGGGGATGCGCGCGGCCACCTAGGGCAGCCCCTTTTCTCCTTTCCACTAAGGCCCACTATGGCCCATTTGGCTCCCGGGGGGTTCCGGTAACCCTCCCGGTATTCCGGTAAAATCCTGATTTCACCTGGAACACTTCCGATGTCCAAACATAGGCTTCCAATATATCAATCTTTATGTCTCGACCATTTCGAGACTCCTCGTCATGTCCGTGATCACATCCGGGACTTCGAACAACCTTCGGTACATCAAAATGCATAAACTCATAATAACTGTCATCGTAACGTTAAGCGTGCGGACCCTACGGTTCGAGAACAATGTAGTCATGACCGAGACACGTCTCCGGTCAATAACCAATAGCGGGACCTGGATGCCCATATTGGCTCCTACATATTCTACGAAGATCTTTATCGGTCAGACCGCATAACAACATACGTTGTTCCCTTTGTCATCGGTATGTTACTTGTCCGAGATTCGATCGTCAGTATCCAATACTTAGTTCAATCTCGTTACCGGCAAGTCTCTTTACTCGTTCCGTAATACATCATCCCGCAACTAACTCATTAGTTGCAATGCTTGCAAGGCTTAAGTGATGTGCATTACCGAGAGGGCCCAGAGATACCTCTCCGACAATCGGAGTGACAAATCCTAATCTCAAAATACGCCAACCCAACATCTACCATTGGAGACACCTGTAATACTCCTTTATAATCACCCAGTTACGTTGTGACGTTTGGTAGTACCCAAAGTGTTCCTCTGGCAAACGGGAGTTGCATAATCTCATAGTCATAGGAACATGTATAAGTCATGAATAAAGCAATAGCAACATACTAAACGATCGGGTGCTAAGCTAATATAATGGGTCATGTCAATCAGATCATTCAACCAATGATGTGACCTCGTTAATCAAATAACAACTCTTTGTTCATGGTTAGGAAACATAACCATCTTTGATTAACGAGCTAGTCTAGTAGAGGCATACTAGTGACACTCTGTTTGTCTATGTATTCACACATGCATTATGTTTCCGGTTAATACAATTCTAGCATGAATAATAAACCTTTATCATGATATAAGGAAATAAATAATAACTTTATTATTGCCTCTAGGGCATATTTCCTTCAGTCTCCCACTTGCACTAGAGTCAATAATCTAGATTACACTGTAATGATCCTAACACCCATGGAGTCTTGGTGCTGATCATGTTTTGCTCGTGGAAGAGGCTTAGTCAACGGGTCTACAACATTCAGATCCGTATGTATCTTGCAAATCTCTATGTCTCCCACCTGGACTAGATCCCGGATGGAGTTGAAGCGTCTCTTGATGTGTTTGGTCCTTTTGTGAAATCTGGATTCCTTTGCCAAGGCAATTGCACCAGTATTGTCACAAAATATTTTCATTGGACCCGATGCACTAGGTATGACACCTAGATCGGATATGAACTCCTTCATCCAGACTCCTTCATTTGCTGCTTCCGAAGCAGCTATGTACTCCGCTTCACATGTAGATCCCGCTACGACGCTTTGTTTAGAACTGCACCAACTGACAGCCCCATCGTTTAATGTAAACACGTATCCGGTTTGCGATTTAGAATCGTCCGGATCAGTGTCAAAGCTTGCATCAACGTAACCTCTTACGGTGAGCTCTTTGTCACCTCCATATATGAGAAACATATCCTTAGTCCTTTTCAGGTATTTCAGGATGTTCTTGACCGCTGTCCAGTGATCCACTCCTGGATTACTTTGGTACCTCCCTGCTAAACTTATAGCAAGGCACACATCAGGTCTGGTACACAACATTGCATACATGATAGAGCCTATGGCTAAAGCATAGGGAACATCTTTCATTTTCTCTCTATCTTCTGCAGTGGTCGGGCTTTGAGTCTTACTCAATCTCACACCTTGTAACACAGGTAAGAACCCTTTCTTTGCTTGATCCATTTTGAAGTTCTTCAAAATCTTGTCAAGGTATGTGCTTTGTGAAAGTCCAATTAAGCGTCTTGATCTATCTCTATAGATCTTTATGCCTAATATGTAAGCAGCTTCTCCGAGGTCTTTCATTGAAAAACTTTTATTCAAGTATCCCTTTATGCTATCCAGAAATTCTATATCATTTCCAATCAGTAATATGTCATCCACATATAATATTAGAAATGCTATAGAGCTCCCACTCACTTTCTTGTAAATACAGGCTTCTCCGAAAGTCTGTATAAAACCAAATGTTTTGATCACACTATCAAAGCGTTTATTCCAACTCCGAGAGGCTTGCACCAGTCCATAAATGGATCGCTGGAGCTTGCACACTTTGTTAGCTCCCTTTGGATCGACAAAACCTTCCGGTTGCATCATATACAATTCTTCTTCCAGAAATCCATTCAGGAATGCATTTTTGACATCCATCTGCCAAATTTCATAATCATAAAATGCGGCAATTGCTAACATGATTCGGACAGACTTAAGCATCGCTACGGGTGAGAAAGTCTCATCGTAGTCAATCCCTTGAACTTGTCGAAAACCTTTTGCGACAAGTCGAGCTTTGTAGACAGTAACATTACCATCAGCGTCAGTCTTCTTCTTAAAGATCCATTTGTTCTCAATTGCTTGCCGATCATCAGGCAAGTCAACCAAAGTCCATACTTTGTTCTCATACATGGATCCCATCTCAGATTTCATGGCTTCAAGCCACTTTGCGGAATCTGGGCTCACCATCGCTTCTTCATAGTTCGTAGGTTCATCATGATTTAATATCATGACCTCCAGAATAGGATTACCGTACCACTCTGGTGCGGATCTCACTCTGGATGATCTACGAGGTTTAGTAGTATCTTCATCTAAAGTTTCATGATCATCATCATTAGCTTCCTTATTTATTGGTGTAGGTGTCGCAGAAACAGTTTTCTGTGATGTACTACTTCTCAATAAAGGAGTAGGTACAGTTACCTCGTCAAGTTCTACTTTCCTCCCACTCACTTCTTTCGAAAGAAACTCCTTCTCTAGAAAGTTTCCGAACTTAGCAACAAAAGTCTTGCCTTCGGATCTGTGATAGAAGGTGTATCCAACAGTTTCCTTTGGATATCCTATGAAGACACATTTCTCCGATTTGGGTTCGAGCTTATCTGGTTGAAGCTTTTTCACATAAGCATCGCAGCCCCAAACTTTAAGAAACGACAACTTTGGTTTCTTGCCAAACCATAGTTCATAAGGCGTCGTCTCAACGGATTTAGATGGTGCCCTATTTAAACGTGAATGCGGCCGTCTCTAGAGCGTATCCCCAAAACGATAGCGGTAAATCAGTAAGAGACATCATAGATCGCACCATATCTAGTAAAGTACGATTATGACGTTCGGACACACCATTACGCTGTGGTGTTCCGGGTGGCGTGAGTTGTGAAACTATTCCACAATTTTTCAAATGTACACCAAACTCATAACTCAAATATTCTCCTCCACGATCTGATCGTAGAAACTTTATTTTCTTGTTACGATGATTTTCAACTTCACCCTAAAATTCTTTGAACTTTTCAAATGTTTCAGACTTGTGTTTCATTAAGTAGATATACCCATATCTGCTCAAATCATCTGTGAAGGTGAGAAAATAACGATATCCGCCAGGAGCCTCAACATTCATCGGACCACATACATCCGTATGTATGATTTCCAACAAATCTGTTGCTCTCTCCATAGTTCCGGAGAACGGTGTTTTAGTCATCTTGCCCATAAGGCACGGTTCGCAAGTGCCAAGTGATTCATAATCAAGTGACTCCAAAAGTCCATCAGTATGGAGTTTCTTCATGCGCTTTATACCGATATGACCTAAATGGCAGTGCCACAAATAAGTTGCACTATCATTATCAACTCTGCATCTTTTGGCCTCAACATTATGAATATGTGTATCACTACTATCGAGATTCATCAAAAATAGACCACTCTTCAAGGGTGCATGACCATAAAAGATATTACTCATATAAATAGAACAACCATTATTCTCTGATTTAAATGAATAACCGTCTCGCATCAAACAAGATCCAGATATAATGTTCATGCTCAACGCTGGCACCAAATAACAATTATTTAGGTCTAATACTAATCCCGAAGGTAGATGTAGAGGTAGCGTGCCAACTGCGATCACATCGACTTTGGAACCATTTCCCACGCGCATCGTCACCTCATCCTTTGCTAGTGTCCGCTTATTCTGTAGTCCCTGTTTTGAGTTGCAAATATTAGCAACAGAACCAGTATCAAATACCCAGGTGCTACTGCGAACATTAGTAAGGTACACATCAATAACATGTATATCACATATACCTTTGTTCACCTTGCCATCCTTCTTCTCCGCCAAATACTTGGGGCAGTTCCGCTTCCAGTGACCAGTCTGCTTGCAGTAGAAGCACTCAGTTTCAGGCTTAGGTCCAGACTTGGGTTTCTTCTCTTGAGCAGCAACTCGCTTGCCATTCTTCTTGAAGTTCCCCTTTTCTTCCTTTTGCCCTTTTTCTTGAAACTAGTGGTTTTGTTAACCATCAACACTTGATGCTCCTTCTTGATTTCTACCTCCGCAACTTTTAGCATTGCGAAGAGCTCGGGAATAGTCTTGGTCATCCCTTGCATATTATAGTTCATCACGAAGCTCTTGTAGCTTGGTGGCAGTGATTGGAGAATTCTGTCAATGACGCAATCATCTGGAAGAGTAACTCCCAATTGAATCAAGTGATTATTATACCCAGACATTTTGAGTATATGCTCACTGACAGAACTGTTCTCCTCCATTTTGCAGCTATAGAACTTATTGGAGACTTCATATCTCTCAATCCGGGCATTTGCTTGAAATATTAACTTCAACTCCTGGAACATCTCATATGCTCCATGACGTTCAAAACGTCGTTGAAGCCCCGGTTCTAAGCCGTAAAGCATGGCACACTGAACTATCGAGTAGTCATCAGCTTTGCTCTGCCAGACGTTCATAACTTCTGGTGTTGCTCTAGCAGCAGGCCTGGCACCTAGCGGTGCTTCTAGGACGTAATTCTTCTGTGCAGCAATGAGGATAATCCTCAAGTTACGGACCCAGTCCGTGTAATTGCTACCATCATCTTTCAACTTTGCTTTCTCAAGGAACGCATTAAAATTTAACGGAACAACAGCACGAGCCATCTATCTACAATCAACATAAACAAGCAAGATACTTATCAGATACTAAGTTCATGATAAGTTTAAGTTCAGTTAATCAAATTAATTAAGAACTCCCACTTAGATAGACATCCCTCTAATCCTCTAAGTGATCACGTAATCCAAATCAACTAAACCATAACCGATCATCACGTGATATGGAGTAGTTTTCAATGGTGAACATCGTTATGTTGATCATATCTACTATATGATTCACGCTCGACCTTTCGGTCTCTGTGTTCCGAGGTCATATCTTATATGCATAGCTCGTCAAGTATAACCTGAGTATTCCACGTGTGCAACTATTTTGCACCCGTTGTATTTGAACGTAGAGCCTAGTACACCCGATCATCACGTGGTGTCTCAGCACGAAGAACTTTTGCAACGGTGCATACTCAGGGAGAACAATTCTTGATAATTTAGTGAGAGATCATCTTATAATGCTACCGTCAATCAAAGCAAGATAAGATGCATAAAAAGATAAACATCACATGCAATCAATATAAGTGATTATGATATGGTCATCATCATCTTGTGCTTGTGATCTCCATCTCTGAAGCACCGTCATGATCACCATCGTCACCGGCGCGACACCTTGATCTCCATCATAGCATCGTTGTCGTCTCGCCAATCTTATGCTTCCACGACTATCACTACCGCTTAGTTATAAAGTAAAGCATTACATCGCGATTGCATTCCATACAATAAAGCGACAACCATATGGCTCCTGCCAGTTGCCGATAACTCGGTTACAAAACATGATCATCTCATACAATAAAATTTAGCATCATGTCTTGACCATATCACATCACAACATGCCCTGCAAAAACAAGTTAGACGTCCTCTACTTTGTTGTTGCAAGTTTTACGTGGCTGCTACGGGGTTTAAGCAAGAACTCATCTTACCTACGCATCAAAACCACAACGATAGTTTGTCAAATAGACTCCGTTTTAACCTTCTCAAGGACCGGGCGTAGCCACACTCGGTTCAACTAAAGTTGGAGAGACAGTCTTCTGCAAGCCATCTATGTGCAAAGCACGTCGAGGGAACCGGTCTCGCGTAAGCGTACGCGTAAGGTTGGTCCGGATCATCTCGGCCAACAATACCGCTGAACCAAAGTATGACATGCTGGTAGGCAGTATGACTTGTATCGTCCACAACTTACTTGTGTTCTACTCGTGCAAATAACATCAAACCATAAAAACCTAGGCTCTGATACCACTGTTGGGGAACGTAGTAATTTCAAAAAAATTCCTACGCACACGCAAGATCATGGTGATGCATAGCAACGAGAGGGGAGAGTGTTGTCTACATACCCTCGTAGACCGAAGCGGAAGCGTTGACGCAACGTAGAGGAAGTAGTCGTACGTCTTCCCGATCCGACCGATCCAAGTACCGTTACTCCAGCACCTCCGAGTTCTTGGCACACGTTCAGCTCGATGACGATCCCCGGGCTCCGATCCAGCAAAGCTTCGGGGAGGAGTTCCGTCAGCACGACGGCGTGGTGACGATCTTGATGCACTACCGGCGCAGGGCTTCGCCTAAGCACTGCAACGATATGACCGAGGTGGAATATGGTGGAGGGGGGCACCGCACACGGCTAAGGAACGATCACGAAGATCAACTTGTGTCTCTGGGGTGCCCCCTGCCTCCGTATATAAAGGATCCAGGGGGAGGGGCTTGCCGGCCAAGCCCTTGGCGCACCAGGAGAGTCCTACTCCCTCCGGGAGTAGGATTCCCCCCCTAATCCTAGTTGGACTAGGACTCCTCAAGGGGGAGAGGGAGAGAGGGGGCCGGCCACCTGGAACACTTTCGATGTCCAAACATAGGCTTCCAATATATCAATCTTTATGTCTCGACCATTTCGAGACTCCTCGTCATGTCAGTGATCACATCCGGGACTCCGAACAACCTTCGGTACATCAAAATGCATAAACTCATAATAACTGTCATCGTAACGTTAAGCGTGCGGACCCTACGGTTCGAGAACAATGTAGTCATGAACGAGACACGTCTCCGGTCAATAACCAATAGCGGGACCTGGATGCCCATATTGGCTCCTACATATTCTACGAAGATCTTTATCGGTCAGACCGCATAACAACATACGTTGTTCCCTTTGTCATCGGTATGTTACTTGTCCGAGATTCGATCGTCAGTATCCAATACTTAGTTCAATCTCGTTACCGGCAAGTCTCTTTACTCGTTCCGTAATACATCATCCCGCAACTAACTCATTAGTTGCAATGCTTGCAAGGCTTAAGTGATGTGCATTACCGAGAGGGCCCAGAGATACCTCTCCGACAATCGGAGTGACAAATCCTAATCTCGAAATACGCCAACCCAACATCTACCATTGGAGACACCTGTAATACTCCTTTATAATCACCCAGTTACGTTGTGACGTTTGGTAGTACCGAAAGTGTTCCTCTGGCAAACGGGAGTTGCATAATCTCATAGTCATAGGAACATGTATAAGTCATGATAAAGCAATGGCAACATACTAAACGATCGGGTGCTAAGCTAATATAATGGGTCATGTCAATCAGATCATTCAACCAATGATGTGACCTCGTTAATCAAATAACAACTCTTTGTTCATGGTTAGGAAACATAACCATCTTTGATTAATGAGCTAGTCTAGTAGAGGCATACTAGTGACACTCTGTTTGTCTATGTATTCACACATGCATTATGTTTCCGGTTAATACAATTCTAGCATGAATAATAAACCATTATCATGATATACGGAAATAAATAATAACTTTATTATTGCCTCTAGGGCATATTTCCTTCACTTTGTTCTCAGAGCAAGGGTGCTAAAGGAAATGAGGTTTGCCCTACATTTATTTCGCAAAATGAATGGTTTGTAGATCAGCGCCTGTGGCAGAATGGAGTAGGCTCAAAAAATGTTGAATTTCATTTTGGAACTTCAGATGACAGAGGAATCGGAAGTCATCGTGTCAACCCCATACATGACTTCTCAGTGGCTGGCCCCTTTGCAAAAAATGTGAGGTTTCGAAGCCAGACTTAGAAGCGGTGATATTAGTTTGAACCTCTATGATATCCATGTTCAGCAGATCAGCGCGAGCATTTGCAGCTGATAAGCTGAATTTCAATTCTAATACCAGTTTGAACGTTGTAATCTTCGAATTTGAGCCATATAACTCAGGAATTTGAACCTTGTAACATTTTGAGCTTTTGTGGTAAAATCGTTGAAATGACATCGTATGAGACTCGTATATTGCTAGCACTATTTTGACCTTAATATGCAATGGTCTTAGATTTTACTAACCATTCTCAAATCAGTTTACCTTGTCGATCTCATAGCACACGATCTGTATAGCTAACTCGACTGTGATCTTCAACATTATTGCACACAGTTGGTTTATTCCCCCATGTGCAATGTAGAGCGCAGAATTAATTATCGCACTCGAGTGTCCATCATCACCCTGTAACGCCCTCGATGCGGCTATGTCTCCCACGTGTCGAAGCACGACTTAGAGGCATAACCGCATTGAAAGCAATGTCGCAAGTGAGGTAATCTTCACACAACCCATGTAATACATAAGGGAAAGAGATACTTAGTTGGCTTACAATCGCCACTTCACACAATACATGAGTAGAGCATTACATCATACAGATACAATCAAGGTCCGACTACGGAACCAAAATAAAAGAACACTACCCCAAACGCTACACAGATCCCCGATCGTCCCGACTGAGCTCCACTACTGATCAACTGAAAAGAAACAACACAATGAACAAGATCTTCATCGAGCTCCTCCTTGAGCTCGGGTGCATCACCTGCACAGTTTCATCGGCACCTGCAAACTGGTTTTGGAAGTATCTGTGAGTCACGGGGACTCAGCAATCTCACACCCGCGAGATCAAGACTATTTAAGCTTATAGGTAGGGTAAAAGGTATGAGGTGGAGCTGCAGCAAGCGACTAGCATATATGGTGGCTAACATACGCAAATGAGAGCGAGAAGAGAAGGCAAAGCACGGTCGATGAACTATGATAAAGAAGTGATCCTGAAACTACTTACGTCAAGCATAACTCCAACACCGTGTTCACTTCCCGGACTCCGCCGAGAAGAGACCATCACGGTTACACACGCGGTTGGTGTATTTTATTTAAGATCAACTTCGGGTTTTCTACAACCGGACATTAACAAATTCCCATCTGCCACATAACCGCGGGCATGGCTTTCGAAAGTTCAAACCCTGCAGGGGTGTCCCAACTTAGCCCATGATAAGCTCTCGCGATCAACGAAGGATATTCCTTCTCCCCAGGAAGACCCGATCAGTCTCGAAATCCCGGCAACAAGACATTTCGACAGTAATAAAACAAGTCCAGCAAAACCGCCCGATGCGCCGACATCCTGATTGGAGCTGCACATATCTCGTTCTCAGGGCAACATCGGATGAGCAGTACGTACGACAACCGACGATACCCCAAGTTGCCCAGGGGCGGCACCGCAAGTGGCTCTAGTTTGGACCAACACTTAGACAAGCATTGGCCCGGGGGGCTAAATAAAGATGACCCTTGGGTTAATTACTCCCAAGGGAAAAGTAGGTGGTGGTGAGGCAAATGGTAAAACCAAGGTTGGGCCTCGCTGGAAAAGTCTTATTTAAAGTGAACTGTCAAGGGGGTCCCATAAATCACCCGACCGCATTAGGGACGCAATATCCGGGAACATAACGCCGATATGACGGCAACTATGGCGGCAAGAGTGGAACAAAACACCAGGCATAAGGCCGAGCCTTCCACCCTTTACCAAGTATATAGATGCATTAATTAAATAAGATATATTGTGATATCCCAACAAGTAAACATGTTCCAACAAGGAACAACATCTCCATGTTCCAACAAGGAACAAACTTCATCTTCACCTGCAACTAACAACGCTATCAGAGGGGCTGAGCAGAGAGGTAACATAGCCAAACAACGGTTTGCTAGGACAAGGTGGGTTAGAGGCTTGGTTTGACAAAATGGGAGGCATGATAAGCAAGTGGTAGGTATCGCAGCATAGGCATAGCAAAAGAGCGAGCAACTAATAAGCAAAGATAGAAGTGATTTCGAGGGTATGCTCATCTTGCCTGCAAGGTTCTCAGAGTTGTCGAAAACTTGGTCCTCGTAAGCGTTCTCAACAGGTTCCTTGTTCACGTACTCATCTCCTGGCTCTACCCAAGACAAGAACACAAGAAAATGGGACAAACATCAACCACGATGCAATGCACAAACAACATGATGCAAAACATGGCATCATATGTGAGATGTGGTATGCAATGCATATGCATACTCCAGAAGGAAAAAATGAACAAGGCATAATCTTGGCAAACCAAGTATGCCACTGGATAGGTGAGATGATTTAGGTTGAAATCGATATAAAGATCACCGGAATCGGATGCACGTTTTGCAAATGACAAGCAAAACAAGAATGACAATAATCTGCCATTAACAGCATGATGCTACTTAGCAAGCAACAAGAAATTAAGCTACTGCACCCAAACGTATCAACAAAGCATATGACAGTAATCTACTCAAGATGCTTGACAAAAGATGAACACTTAGCTACAGCTAAATCACACCACAACAGGTTCAAACAAGCATGGCAAAAGTGCAAAAGATAACAGGTTCACAGACTTAGTGAAAATAACATTCCAGAAATTAACATCAGGATGACATGTTTAGAGCAAGCATACAACATGCTACAGGAACAGGACATAGCTAAATAAGGCATGGCATGAATCTACTCAAAGCACTTAACAAAAGTTCCTTACTGACCATGAGCCAAAAAGGACGATAAAATATAATAACACCCATGTCTATTAAGCAAGTTTCGTTACAGGTTTCAGACTTTGCAGAAAACTGGACATGTCAAAAACAGATAACAAGTAGGCATGTTTACGGGCTCGATGCACTCACTACAGAGCATTGCATGATAAACTAAGCAAACATCCATCAAGAAGAGATGGCATAGAAGCTAGACATGACAAGAAGAACATCATATCATGCAAGCATCAATTACAACAAGCTTGGCAAAATCGAATAACATGTAAACAATCTGCCAGTAACATTTTATAGCAAAAGTAGAGCTCGATTGACTCAAGTTATGGCACTCCATAATTACAAACAAAGTCATGGATGGATAGAGAAAATCCATATGCTCAAAACACCCTTAGTGATCATGCTCAAAAGAGGCATATATCTCTCGGAAACAACATGAACACTTGGCATAAAAATAACAGCAGAACATGACAGTGAAAATACTAAGTCTTTGAAATCAGCAACATTATGAACCCTAGTTTGCATGCTTGTGCTAGTCACCACAAAGATCACAAAAATACATGGCATACACCTCTGGAAAGATAGCATGGCATATTACAAAACACATGTAGGACTCAATTTCATAGGATGCACACATCAATCATGGCAAAAATGACAAAAGTGCATGTACTGAAACAGATCTGAAACTAACATCACATAGCCCTCTTCTAACAGCATTTCTGGAATCAAGATGAGCTCAAATGAAAATTATGCAATAAGTTGAAATGATGTACTCGTCGAGGTGAACAATTTGATATGCTACACACCCGAAACGGAGCCACGGGTGCAAAGATATGATGCGATGAACATGGCCACATGAATCTGGAAACTTCGGGGACTTGGCCAAAATTATACCACGAGGGAAAAGTCAACGCGGCGAGGTGGCGGCGGATCTCGCCGGAGACGACGGAGACGGCGGCCGGAGCTGCGAGGAAGGACACCGGGGAGGCCGGGGACGGACGGGAACGGGCGGATCCGGGCCTGAGGACCCCGAATCCGACGACGACGAGGCCGGGCGGCGCTGCGGAGGCGCGGGGAGGCGAAGCCGGCCTCGGGGCGCCGCGTGGCGGCCGGCGGCGGGGCAAGGCTGGCGAGGCGCGGGGCGGCGCGCGGGCAGGGCAGCGCGGGCGGCGGAGCAACGAGCGTAGAGAGGCGGCGCGCGGGGCGGCGGCGAAGGGCGGCGCGGGCGAGGAGAGGTGGGCGGCGCGGTTGAGGCGGCGGAGCGAGGCACCGCGGCGGAGGCGGAGGCGGGCGCCGGCGGAGCGAAGCGGCGGCGGCGCGCGGGCTCGCGCCGGCCCGATCCGGGTCCCGCGGGCCGCGCGGTGGAGAGAGGAGAGAGAGGGTGAGTTGGCGCGCGCTGGTTGGTGGAGAGCGGCGGCGGGGTGACGTGGCGGCTCCCCATTGGTCCGGGTGAGGTGGCCGGGCGGCGGACATGTCCGGGCGGCGCGGGAAGAAACGTCCGGCTGCGCGCGGAGGAGGAGGTTAGGGTTCATCTGCGTGAAAATTCCGAGTGGAGCACATATTTATAGGTAGGAGGAGCTAGGAACCTCCAAATGGAGTGCGGTTTTCGCCCACACGATTGTTATCCGACAACCGAGAGGATGGAAAGGGTTTGGATGGGTTTTGGGCCACTTTGGAGAGGTGTTGGGCTGCACACAAAAGAGGCCTTCGTGGTTACCCGGTTAACCGTTGGAGTATCAAACGACCTCCGAATGACCCGAAACTTGACAGGCGGTCTACCGGTGCTATACCAAGGCCGTTTGGCAAACCTCGGTCCATTCTGAGAAAGTTTAATACCCGCTCACGAAAAAGGCAAAAGGGGACGCCGGGGAACATACGAGCGCCGGATTGCCAAACGGACAACGGGGAAAATGCTCGGATGCATGAAACGAACACGTATGCGAATGCAATGCACATGATGACATGATATGAAATGCAGATGATGACATGGCAAAGAGCAACACGCAAGCAAATGACATGGCAACGACGGCGAATAACCGGCGGACACCTGGCGCATCGAATCCGTGGCGTTACAACACTCCACCACTACGAGAGGATCTCATTCCGAGATCTAGGATGGCACCGTAGAGAAACGGAAGAGGAAGAGAAGAGGTAACACTAAGTTGCTTCTTTGACAAAAGAGTGAAACCAAAGAACCTTGAGAGGTTGAGCAAAATGAAAGAAAGAATACCATGGAGATGAACGAAAACAAATACTCCGTTGGACAAGGAACAAGGAATACGGCGAGAATGAAGAGCTTAAGTGACAAGATAGACGTTGGACCCACTCCAGTTGAAAAGAGATGCAGAAATTGATAAGATGAAAAGAGCTTGAGCAGAGAAGATACAACACTCCGGTTAAATGGATGAGCAAGGAAAAGAACATGATCTCCAAAATGAGATGATGGGTTGAAGAAAACATCACAATGCCTCCGGAAGAAAGAATAGAAAATAGCTCATTGGAATAAAAGAATGGAGGAGAAAATGACAACTTCTGCCACAAATGATCTAGGAGAGCACCCTTCCAAGAAGGTTAGAACGGAGTTGTTGGAAAACCAACAACGAGACTAATAAGCTTGTAGTGGGCTTATGGAAACATCTCAAAATTATGAGGTGAGCTTCTGCCACTAACCGGAAACAAAAGATTGGATTGATATACACAAGGAGACAAGAAGCTATTTCACCGGGAGGATAGATGAAGAACTTGGATCATTGATAAGCACCATAATAGCAATTCCTTAGGAAAGGCTTTAGATGAAATCTCTACCAAGATAACCCCAACGAAGAGATTGATGGATTTAAAATACCTCATTCTTGACAACATGTGAATCATGAAGCATGAAGGGAAATTGTCAAGAATGACATAACACCACCTCAAAAGATAAGGTAGAAAGAATTGCACTTCGGAATGCAAGAAGAAGAATACTTGAGCTCCTCCAACAAGAATCTTGATAACACTTCGAGAATGAATTAAATCCATGATGAACCATCATGTAGAGCCTCCATGAAGAACTCCGGTAATAAGAGGATGATAAAAGAAAGAGAATTTGAGAACACAAGGTGAAGACTTGCAATGATTAGATGGATCTCCGAGATGATATAACCGAGAAAAAATTGGAACTCCGGGAAGAAAGATGAACAAGTGAAATCAAGAATTTTGATGAACCTCCAGAATAAGGAATAGAATTTACTCAATGAAACAAGAATAAGAATTACATTATGCTTATCCTTCACCAATATAAATTGATGACAAGTAATGGATTTGGCATACTACTTATTCTCGTAGGAAGGATTAAGATAGATATGGCGCAAACTTGGGAAGGTATTGATGGAACCACCGATAGGATTGAAACAACGAATAAATCTATATGATAACGAAGGAAGAGAACTCTTGAACGAACCACCGTAAGAATTGAAAATGAACGAAGAAATGATAAAGAAACATCGGGAAGAATTAGAAAATGAACGAAGATACTCGACAGAATTTAGATACAAGTTCAACGAAGAGATCATGAACTGATTAGAGAAAACTTGAATGATGCACCGGTATGATTTGGAGAACGAGAGCTGAAAGCTTGAATAAATAATTCTGAGATGATGGGCTCTGGAGAATCAAACTGAAAAGTCTCCTGAATTTCTCCGTATGGGTATGAAAAGAATTCTCGCAATCGAAAACAATTATGAGAGGATGGCATCAAGCTAGAACCATGAATCTTGAAGAGAATGGAGCAAGATTTAAGAGAAACTCTTCTTCGGTCTTCAAATGTTGAGAATGATGATGAGAAACACCACCATGAATTGTTGAAGCACTCCGGAATGAGAATTGGTAAGGTTGAACCAACGATGAAAGAATTTGAAAGATCTTGGAGAAAGACATTTGACTGATGGTAACCCATTCTTACGTCAAACTTTGAAAAGAATTTGGGAATCGCGCCAGGAAAATAGAAGAGTCAGGTAAGAACCTGGGAAAAGACCTGTGGGTTAGGGCCCACTCAAAAGAAAACACCGTTGAAAGATTACTTGAAAAGAGATTGCACCGGTTGATTTAAATGGCTTGAATGAGATAACAATCTCGAAATAGGTTGAACTGATCTTGAAAGACAAGACGAGCCTTCTGAGATATCTTCAGCACTCCCGAACAAATGAGTAGCAAGAAGTGAATTATTAAGAGGTGCACCGGTATGAGAAGGTGTTGAAACGAGGAAAAGATGTGATCGATAAAGCTTGAGTTGGAACCATCGGAGAAGAAAAGAGTGATGAATGATGAACTTGAAACTCCTGACCATCTTCATGATAATCACCGGATAAGAACATTGAAGGAAAGAATGAAGAAACTTCCATCAATAAAAGGATACATGATTAAGAAATCTGCGTCCTTGAAGAAATAAGGGTGGGAGGGCGGGAAAACAAAGGCAACTTCGGACGGATGAAATAAACACCGTTGAGAAAAACTGATAATTGATCTCGCGAATGTTGTAATGCTCGGATCCACTTGAAGAGAGACACACCGGTTGAAAAAGAATTAACATGACAACCTCGATGATCAAGAAGGATTGGTATTCACATAGCAATATGAGAACACCGTTTAGGGGAGGTATGGATCAACACTTGACTTCGAAGCAACTCGAATACCACAAACAAAACAAAAACAAAGGATTTGGCTTGCGGAATAAGCCGGAAACAAACATATGATAGATCCCACATCGTATCATGTGTCTGTTGGAAAGATATCCTACGATATACTTGAATTCCCACTTATAAACTCCCAAAACTTTCTGATTATGCAATCAGGTGTTGGGGATACAGGGGCCACAAAATATATCACCCAAACTAACAATACCTAGATCCAGCTATATCCATCCTTCAACACATAACCAAGAAACCTTCGGAAATCGTCTACCTCAACCTTCGAAAAGCATCCGTTATACGAGTTATGGCAATACTCCCGCACTCGCCTCAGTACTGGGCTATCAGGGTTATCTCACCAACAACTGTACAAAAGAGTTTTTCGATGTCGGCGTACTAAACTCAGGTATTCCAGAACTGCAACGATAAAATTATGACGACAACACCTCGGAGCTCAACTCCTCAAGACACCTCCACTAAACCCCTGCTGACAGGAGGCACCAAGACAATGTTGTAATCACAAAACCATTAGAACGATTCTAAGATACCCGCGTGATCCTAAAGAAATTTTTTAGTGAAATTTGAGAAGAGAAGAGTCAAAACTCTACGCCAGGATGCCTTACCAGAGCGATGAGGAGACTGGGAAGTAAAAAGAATTACTAAACTCTCTGATACATAATTCCTAAATGACTCAAAACATTTTTCTAGACACAACTCAACCGCTAAAAACGATCAATCAGTAGGGGCTCCTAAGGTCGGCGAAGGCTCTGATTACCAACTTGTTACGCCCTCGATGCGGCTATATCTCCCACGTGTCGAAGCACGACTTAGAGGCATAACCGCATTGAAAGCAATGTCGCAAGTGAGGTAATCTTCACACAACCCATGTAATACATAAGGGAAAGAGATACTTAGTTGGCTTACAATCGCCACTTCACACAATACATGAGTAGAGCATTACATCATACAGATACAATCAAGGTCCAACTACGGAACCAAAATAAAAGAAGACTACCCCAAATGCTACACAGATCCCTGATCGTCCCGACTGGGCTCCACTACTGATCAACTAAAAAGAAACAACACAATGAACAAGATCTTTATCGAGCTCCTCCTTGAGCTCGGGTGCGTCACCTGCACAGTTTCATCGGCACCTGCAAACTGGTTTTGGAAGTATCTGTGAGTCACGGGGACTCAGCAATCTCACACCCGCGAGATCAAGACTATTTAAGCTTATAGGTAGGGTAAAAGGTATGAGGTGGAGCTGCAGCAAGCGACTAGCATATATGGTGGCTAACATACGCAAATGAGAGCGAGAAGAGAAGGCAAAGCACGGTCGATGAACTACGATCAAGAAGTGATCCTGAAACTACTTACGCCAAGCATAACTCCAACACCGTGTTCACTTCCCGGACTCCGCCGAGAAGAGACCATCACGGTTACACACGCGGTTGGTGTATTTTATTTAAGATCAACTTCGGGTTTTCTACAACCGGACATTAACAAATTCCCATCTGCCACATAACCGCGGGCACGGCTTTCGAAAGTTCAAACCCTGCAGGGGTGTCCCAACTTAGCCCATGATAAGCTCTCGCGATCAACGAAGGATATTCCTTCTCCCCGGGAAGACCCGATCAGTCTCAGAATCCCAGCTACAAGACATTTCGACAGTAATAAAACAATTCCAGCAAAACCGCCCGATGCGCCGACATCCTGATAGGAGCTGCACATATCTCGTTCTCAGGGAAACACCGGATGAGCAGTACGTACGGCAACCGACGATACCCGAAGTTGCCCAGGGGCGGCACCGCAAGTGGCTCTAGTTTGGACCAACACTTAGACAAGCATTGGCCTGGGGGGCTAAATAAAGATGACCCTTGGGTTAATTACTCCCAAGGGAAAAGTAGGTGGTGGTGAGGCAAATGGTAAAACCAAGGTTGGGCCTCGCTAGAAAAGTCTTATTTAAAGCGAACTGTCAAGGGGGTCCCATAAATCACCCGACCGCGTTAGGGACGCAAAATCCGGGAACATAACGCCGATATGATGGAAACTAGGGCGGCAAGAGTGGAACAAAACACCAGGCATAAGGCCGAGCCTTCCACCCTTTACCAAGTATATAGATGCATTAATTAAATAAGATATATTGTGATATCCCAACAAGTAAACATGTTCCAACAAGGAACAACATCTCCATGTTCCAACAAGGAACAAACTTCATCTTCACCTGCAACTAACAACGCTATAAGAGGGGCTGAGCAGAGCGGTAACATAGCCAAACAACGGTTTGCTAGGACAAGGTGGGATAGAGGCTTGGTTTGACAAAATGGGAGGCATGATAAGCAAGTGGTAGGTATCGCATCATAGGCATAGCAAAAGAGCGAGCAACTAGTAAGCAAAGATAGAAGTGATTTCGAGGGTATGCTCATCTTACCTGCAAGGTTCTCAGAGTTGTCAAAAACTTGGTCCTCGTAAGCGTTCTCAACAGGTTCCTCGTTCACGTAATCGTCTCCCAGCTCTACCCAAGACAAGAACACAAGCAAAGGGGACAAACATCAACCACGATGCAATGCACAAACAACATGATGCAAAACATGGCATGATATGCGAGATGTGGTATGCAATGCATATGCATACTCCAGAAGGAAAAAATGAACAAGGCATAATCTTGGCAAACCAAGTATGCCACTGGATAGGTGAGATGATTTCGGTTGAAATCGATATAAAGATCACCGGAATCGGATGCACGGTTTGCAAATGACAAGCAAAACAAGAATGACAATAATATGCCATTAACAGCATGATGCTACTTAGCAAGCAACAAGAAATTAAGCTACTGCACCCAAACGTATCAACAAAGCATATGACAGTAATCTACTCAAGATGCTTGACAAAAGATGAACACTTAGCTACAGCTAAATCACACCACAACAGGTTCAAACAAGCATGGCAAAAGTGCAAAAGATAACAGGTTCACAAACTGTGTGAAACTAACAACATGCCAGAAATTAACATCAGGATGACATGTTTAGAGCAAGCATACAACATGCTACAGGAACAGGACATAGCAAAATAAGGCATGGCATGAATCTACTCAAAGCACTTAACAAAAGTCCCTTACTGACCATGAGCCAAAAAGGATTAGAAAGTATAATAACACCCATGTCAATTAAGCAAGTTTCGTTACAGGTTTCAGACTTAGCAGAAAACTGGACATGTCAAAAACAGATAACAAGTAGGCATGTTTACGAGCTCGATGCACTCACTACAGAGCATTGCATGATAAACTAAGCATACATCCATCAAGAATACATGACATAGAATCTAGACATGGCAAGAAGAACATCATATCACGCAAGAATCAATTACAACAAGCTTGGCAAAATCGAATAACATGTAAACAATCTGCCAGTAACATTTTATAGCAAAAGTAGAGCTCAATTGACTCAAGTTATGACACTCCATAATTACAAACAAAGTCATGGATGGATAGAGCAAATCCATATGCTCAAAACACCCTTAGTGATCATGCTCAAAAGAGGCATATATCTCTTGGAAACAACATGAACACATGGCATAAAAATAACAGCAGAACATGACTTGGTGAAAATACTAAGTCTCTGAAATCAGCAACATTATGAACCCTAGTTTGCATGCTTGTGCTAGTCACCACAAAGATCACAAAAATACATGGCATACACCTCTGGAAAGATAGCATGGCATATTACAAAACACATGTAGGACTCAACTTCATAGGATGCACACATCAATCATGGCAAAAATGACAAAAGTGCATCTACTGAAACAGATCTGAAACTAACATCACATAGCCCTCTTCTAACAGCATTTAGGGAATCAAGATGAGCTCAAATGAAAATGATGCAATAAGATTAAATGATGTACTCGTCGAGACAAACAATTTGATATGCTACACACCCGGAACGGAGCCACTGGTGCAAAGATATGATGTGATGAACAAGGCCACATGAATCTAGAAACTTCGGGGACTTGGCCAAAATTATACCACGAGGGAAAAGTCAACGCGGCGAGGTGGCGGCGGATCTCGCTGGAGACGACGGAGACGGTGGTCGGAGCTGCCAGGAAGGACGCCGGGGAGGCCGGGGACGGACGGGAACGGGCGGATCCGGGCCTGAGGACCCCGAATCCGACGACGACGAGGCCGGGCGGCGCTGCGGAGGCGCGGGGAGGCGAAGCCGGCCTCGGGGTGGCGCGCGGCGGCCGGCGGCGGGGCAAGGCCGGCGAGGCGCGGGGCGGCGCGTGGGCAGGGCAGCGCCGGCGACGGAGCAATGAGCGGAGAGAGGCGGCGCGCGGGGCGGCGGCGAAGGGCGGCGCGGACGAGGAGCGGTGGGCGGCGCGGTTGAGGCGGCGGAGCGAGGCACCACGGTAGCGGCGAAGGCGGAGCGAAGCGGCGGCGAACGGCGGCGGCGCGCGGGCTCGCGCGGGCCCGATCCGGGTCCCGCGGGCCGCGCGGTGGAGAGAAGAGAGAGAGGGTGAGTTGGCGCGCGCTGGTTGGTGGAGAGCGGCGGCGGGGTGACGTGGCGGCTCCCCATTGGTCCGGGTGAGGTGGCCGGGCGGCGGACATGTCCGGGCGGTGCGGGAAGAAACGTCCGGCTGCGCGCGGAGGAGGAGGTTAGGGTTCATCTGTGCGAAAATTCCGAGAGGAGCACATATTTATATGTAGGAGGAGCTAGGGACCTCCAAATGGAGTGCGGTTTTCGCCCACACGATCTTGATCCGACGACCGAGAGGATGGAAAGGGTGTGGATGGGTTTTGGGCCACTTTGGAGAGGTGTTGGGCCGCACACAAAAGAGGCCTTCGCGGTTACCCGGTTAACCGTTGGAGTATCAAACGACCTCCGAATGACCCGAAACTTGACAGGCGGTCTACCGGTGCTATACCAAGGCCGCTTGGCAAACCTCGGTCCATTCCAAGAAAGTTTAATACCCGCTCACGAAAAAAGGCAAAAGGGGACGCCGGGGAACATAGGAGCGCCGGATTGCCAAACGGACAACGGGGAAAATGCTCGGATGCATGAAACGAACACGTATGCGAATGCGATGCACATGATGACATGATATGAAATGCAGATGATGACATGGCAAAGAGCAACACGCAAGCAAATGACATGGCAACGACGGCGAATAACTGGCGGACACCTGGCGCATCGAATCCGGGGCGTTACACACCCTTTTTTGTAACTTTGACCTCATAACCCAAGGGTCAACTTATGATCAAAGTCATTCCACACATCTCGTTTTTTATAAAGTTTTTGCCAATAAACGCCCATGATTTGTCCCTCTTCTAGTCGACGCGTGCCCAAACTAGCCGGCCGGGAAGCTTGCACGGTAAACAACATGGTAGCGCGGGAATAGGCTCACCGATGATACATTTGGCACCTCTTCAAGCCCACGCATGCGGTGCGGTGTTGTGAAGCGTGCACTAGAATCCTCCGCTATGAATGCCGTGACAAGACATGACGATTACAGGCCGGCCGGCCCCCATTTTTTACAGCGGCCATTTGAGCTACCCTTGCATCTCTTCAACCTTTCAATCACGCCCCACCATTGCAAGAAGCACACCCACCATGAGAAATTCTTAGAGGGTCTCCTGCGCAGATCCAATGGTGCTCCGAGCGGCTGCCGACGACAAGCAGCAGTTCACCATGCGTGCCATGGTGGACACCCACAGAAGGTTCATGGACCTCTCGGTGGTGTACACCAACGACCCGGTCTGGGCGGAGCACTCCATCCACATCATGGAGTTGTTTCTTACCGAGAAGAAGTATAAGGTGGTCGGGTTCGACCTCAAGTACAACCGCGCTCGTGCTGGGTCTCGTCCCAAGGTCGCTGTCGCCTAGATGTGCGTGTGCAACCACGTCCTTGTCTACCACTACTGCCTGGCCACAAGGCCTTGCGAGTGTTTCGCCAGGTTTGTCAACAGCCCCCACTACATGTTCTCTACGGTGGACATCACCAACGATGTAAAGGCGCTAGAAAATTCGGGCATCGCCTGCCAGAATCTTGTCGACATCCAAGGCCAATACAAGATCAGGGGCAGCAAGGAGCATGAGAAGGACTCATTGGTTCACCCCGCTGAGGCCATCATCGACCCCTACTACAGAGACATGAAGGATTCGTGCAACAAGGACAAGCATGCCTGGCACTCGGCCTGGATGGAGAAACTCAAGAAAACTCACGTCATGTACGCGGCCAAGGAGGCGTACACGAGCTACGACATGTACAGGCGGATCGTTGACATGAGGAAGTCCCTCCTTCCCCAAAACGGACAGGGATCCAGCCGGAAGCAGAGCAATGGCAAGCGTCGTCGCAATAATAAGTAGATGATTAGATCCTCGTTGCTCCTACTTTAGTATGCATGTAATTGCTTTCTTTAGTGTGTGGAAATGTTAGGTGTGTAGTCACTTGTGTAATTGTATGCTTAATTTGGTTATGCAATGCTGTCTTTTTAAGTATATATGTTGATGCTCTCTAGACAGAGCGTAGATGTTGCGCGGACAAAGAAAATCACATCGCACATGGACTAAACAATGGAACCCGTCGGTGATGTTTTCATCAATCACTCACAATTGTATACCAACAATCGTTTGCTCACAACACACAGCTTGTTAGCAGTAATCGTTTGTGTTGTCATCGGTCTTCGCACAGGTTTCCGATTACAAACCTGTTTGCCTCGTATCACACACATCTTGTTCATTTGAACCGTTTCTGTTCTCATGTCTCAACGCAAACAGTTCATCTGAGTGAACGGCATGCCGTATATCGCACACACCTTCGGTCTGGCTGACCGTTTCTTTTGTGTTGCCTAATCACAAACAGTTCATCCGAGTGAACTGTATGTTGTACATCGCACACATCTTCATCTGGCTGCCCATTTCTTTTGTTCCTCCTCATCGCAAACGGTTAATTGAGCTGAACCATATGCCCTGCATTGCAATCTGAACCGTGTTTGATGCATCCTCCATCGCAAATGTTTTGCACCTTTTTTGATGGGTTTTTACACCATCGTTTGCGATTATGGCATCGCACACAGTTTCGTAGAAGGCTCTCTGATCATAGTGTCGCATTAGCAGCATCCTACAGTTGTGACATGCTGTTAATCCTAATATGTCGCAAGTCATTGATGATGCTACTTCTGCTATGAATGATACTCATGATGATGCTAGTACCTTGCTTGATGATAGTGTGCCACTAGTTTCTTGATGAACAACTTGCTAGAGCTAAAGATATTGAGAATGTTGAAACTGATGAAATTATTGAAACTGATGTAGTACATGAAACTGGAAATCTTGAAACACCCATTGGATCTAGCTCTCCTAGATATGAATTTCCTAAGATACCTAAAGGATATGTTATGGATGAGGAGACAACTAGAGACTTTCTTGCTTGCAATGATAGGGATGATCTTAAGAAATTACTATGCAAACTGAAGGAAAAATCTTTGTATGCTAGAATGAAATGTGGACCTAAGTTTGCTACTTCACCTTTCTTTTTGACGATAAGTAATTCTCTGTCGACCCATAGTTAATTACTTTGGTTGAATCTAATCCTTTCCATGGCTATGAAACTGAAACTGTTGGGGCACATCTTACTAAGTTGAATGATATAGCCACCCTATTTGCTCATGATGAGAAAATTTGCTACTATTATATATATTCTCAAGTTATTTATATTCTCATTAAAAGGTGACTCTAAGATATGGCATAATACTCTTGCTCCTGGTTGTGTGCGTAGTCCCCAGGATATGATATATTACTTCTCTGGAAAAAAAATTGTGCTCATAAGAAACAAGCTTCCTTACAGGGAATATGTAACTTTGTGCAAATTGAAGAAGAGAGTCTCCCGCAAGCTTGGGGGAGGCTTCTCCAATTTCTTAATGCTTTGCTTGATCATCCTCTTAAGAAAAATGAAATACTTGATATCTTCTATAATGGACTAACTGATGCTTCTAGGGACTTCCTAGATAGTTATGTTGGTTGTGCTTTCAGGGACAAACTGTTGAACAAGTTGAGTTATCGAATAACATGTTGAAAAATTATTATGATTGGACTCTTCCTGAACCACCGCCTAAACCCACTCCGAATAAGAGGGGTATCTTATATCTCAGTCCTGAAGATATGAAAGAGGCAAAGAAATGTATGAAGGAAAAAGGTATTAAAGCTGATGATGTCAAAAATTTACCTCATACCAAAGAAATACATGGACTTGACACATCACCACCATAGGTGGTAGAGGTAAACTCTTTAATGAAATTTGATGAAAGTGACATCCCTTACAAAAAACATCCTAGCCAATGCCTTTATGAGTTTGATAACTACATTAGAAAACAAGATCACTTCAATGCAAATATTATGAAACAATTGAATTACAATTCTTATGTGATTGCTTGCTTAAGTAACTTGTTATTCAGAATCATTAATTATGTTATAGGTATAGGGAAACATTCCTCTATGGTTCATACCCAGTTAGAACAAGTTGCTAAATCTCAGAAAGAATTTCATGACTTTGCTGTTAGATTGGCAACTAGAGGAGGTAAAATGACTCAGGAACCACTTTATCCTGAGGGACACCCTAAAATAATTGAACAAGACTCTCAAAGAATAAACACTGATGCACCTAGTCCTTCTAAAAAGAAGAAGAAAATGAAAAATGATAAGACATTGCTTACATCTAGTGAACATGAAATAGAAAAAACCCCTGAAAGTAATAATGATATTTCTACTTCTAATGCTGAAACTCAATCTGGTGATGAACATTCATCTAGTGATAATGAAAAATATAATGATGATGTTCACGAAGACACTCAACTAGACAAAGATAAGGAATCAGATAATGATGTTGAAATAGAACTAGTTGTTGATCTTGATAACCCACAACCCAAAATCAAAAGATACGATAAAAGAGACTTTGTTGCTCGACATGGAAGGGAAAGATGATGAGGAATTTGAACGCTTTGCTGAAATGATTAGGCCAGTCTTTTTGCATACTCGCTTGACTGATATTTTAAAGATGGCCCTTATGAAAAATACATGAAAGACATCATCACTACAACAACAACAACAAAGCCTATAGTCCCAAAGAAGTTGGGGTAGGATAGAGGTGAAACCCATAAGATCTCGCGACCAACTCGTGGCTCTGGCACATGGATAGCAAGCTTCCGCGCACCGCTGTCCATAGCTAGTTCTTTGGTGATATTCCAATCCTTCAGGTCTCTCTTAACGGACTCCTTCCATGTCAAACTCGGTCTACCCTGCCCTCTCTTGATATTCTCCGCATGCTTTAGTTGTCCGCTATGCATTGGAGCTTCTGGAGGCCTGCGCTGAATATGCCCAAACCATCTCAGACGATGTTGGACAAGCTTCTCTTCAATTGGTGCTACCCCAACTCTATCTCGTATATCATCATTCTGGACTCAATCCTTCCTCGTGTGGCCACACATCCATCTCAACATGCGCATCTCCGCACACCTAACTATTGAACATGTCGCCTTTTAGTCGGCCAACACTGAGTGCCATACAACATTGCGGGTCGCACCGCCGTCCTGTAGAACTTGCCTTTTAGCTTTTGTGGTACTCTCTTATCATAGAGAATGCGAGAAGCTTGGTGCCACTTCATCCATCGGGCTTTGATTCGGTTGTTCATATCTTCATCAATACCCCCATCCTTCTGCAGCATTGACCCCAAATATCGAAAGGTGTCCTTCTGAGGTACCACCTGCCCATCGAGGCTAACCTCCTCCTCCTCCTCACACCTAGTAGTACTAAAACCGCACATCATGTACTCGGTTTTAGTTCTACTAAGCCTAAACCCTTTCGGTTCCAAGGTTTGTCTCCATAACTCTAACTTCCTATTTACCCCCGTCCGACTATTGTCAACTAGAACCACATCATCCGCAAAGAGCATACACCATGGGATATCTCCTTGTATATCCCTTGTGACCTCATCCATCACCAAGCAAAAAAGATAAGGGCTCAAAGTTGACCCCTAATGCAGTCCTATCTTAATCGGGAAGTCAATAGTGTCGCCATCACTTGTTCGAACACTTATCATAACATTATTGTACATGTCCTTGATGAGGGTAATATACTTTGCTGGGACTTTGTATCTTATCATAGGCCATCTCCAAGGCCCACCACATGATATTCCATGGTATCTTATCGTAGGCCTTCTCCATGTCAATGAACACCATATGCAAGTCCTTCTTTTGTTCCCTGTATCTCTCCATAAGTTGTTGTACCAAGAAAATGGCTTCCATGGTCGACCTCCCAGACATGAAACCAAACTGATTTTTGTTCACGCTTTTCATTCTTCTTAAGAGGTGCTCAATGACTCTCTCGCATAGCTTCATTGTATGGATCATTATCTTAATTCCATGGTAATTCGTACAACTCTGAACATCCCCCTTGTTCTTGAAGATTGGTACTAATATACTCCATCTCCATTCTTCTGGCTTCTTGTTTGCCTGAAAAATGAGGTTGAAAAGCTTGGTTAGCCCTACTATTGCTATGTCCCCGAGGCCTTTCCACACCTCAATGGGGATACAATCAGGGCCCATCGCCTTGCCTCCTTTCATTCTTTTTAAAGCCTCCTTGACCTCAGACCTCTGGATTCGCCGCACAAAACGCATGCTAGTCTCATCAAAGGAGTTATGAAGCTCCATGGTAGAACTCTCATTCACACCATTGAACAGCTTGTCAAAGTACTCCCGCCATCTATGCTTAATCTCCTCGTCCTTCACCAAGAGTTGGTCTGCTCCATCCTTGATGCATTTGACTTGGCCAATATACCTCGTCTTCCTCTCTCAGATCTTGGCCATCTTATAGATGTCCCTTTCGCATTCCTTCGTGCCTAACTATTGGTAGAGATCCTCATATGCCCGACCCCTTGGTTCACTGACAGCTCGCTTTGCGGCCTCCTTCACCATCTTGTACTTCTCTATGTTGTCCAACTCCTATCCAGGTATAGGCGTCTGAAGCAATCTTTCTTCTCTTTAATCGCCTTCTAGAAATCATCATTCCATCACCAGGTATCCTTATCTTAACTTCCCTTCCCCTGGACACTCCAAACTCCTCTGAGGCCACCTTACGAATGCAAGTCGCCATCTTCATCCACACATTGTCCGCATCCCCTCCTTCCTCCCAAGGGACCTCCTTAATGACCCTCTCCTTGAATGCCTGAGCTACCTCCCCCTTGATCTTCCACCGCTTTGTTCTAGCGACTTTGGCACGCTTATCCCATTGGACATCAATCCGAAAGCGGAAGTCAGCAACCACCAACTTATGCTGGGGTACAACACTCTCTCCAGGTATCACCTTATAGTCTAGGCACGCACGCCTATCTTCTATTCTCGAGAGAATGAAATCGATCTGGCTAGAGTGTTGGCCCCTACTAAAAGTCACCAGATGTGATTCTCTCTTTTTAAAGAGGGTGTTGGCTACAATCATGTCATAGGCTAGAGAAAAGCTTAAGACATCTTCTCCTTCATGATTCCTGATGCCATAGCCAAAGCCCACATGCGCCCCTTCAAAACCTATGTTAGATGTAACCACGTGTCCATTGAGGTCTCCTCCTATGAAGAGCTTCTCGCCAATCGGTACACTCCTAACCATGTCTTTCAAGCCTTCCCAGAACTCCCTCTTGGTGGTGTTCTCATTGTGGCCTACTTACGGGGCATATGTGCTGATAACATTGAGAACTAAGTCCCCAACTACTAGCTTGACCAAGATAATCCGGTCCCAACGTCTCTTGATGTCTACCACTCCATACTTGAGGCTCTTGTTGATCAAGATGCCTACGCCATTTCTGTTTGTGACCGTCCTCGTGTACCACAGCTTGAAGCCGGTATCCTCCACCTCCTTTGCCTTCTGTCCCCTCCATTTGGTTTCTTGGACACAAAGGATATCAACACCTCTCCTCACCTCTGTATCAACTAGCTACCGAAGCTACCTTGTAAGAGACCCTACGTTCCAGCTACCTAAGTGAATCCTCCTAGGCTCGGCTTGCTTCCTTACCCTTCGCACTCGTCGAGTCAAATACGAAGACCCTTGCTCATTTAACACTACATCCGGGCGCCGATGTAGCGCGCGACTAAGGATGCGACGGACCGATCCTCACTCACTTGCCACCGTAACCGGATCAAGATACGGCGCGCCACCAGGGGGTGACGGCCCAGCTCTTGCCCATTTGCCACCACACCCGGGTTCCGATGTGGCGCGTCGCTGAGAGGGTTACGCCCCAGAAAAAATCTTTTGGGTTTCATCTCCATAAGATTGGCTAAGTTTTTACGTTGGCTCGCCAAGCCTATCACAACCCTCTTTACCCGGGCTTGGGATCGGCTATGTTGAGACAACATAGGCGGAGTTGAAAGACATTATCACACTACAAAAAAAGACACATCCGTGACATTTTGGGTCGAACGAATTTTTTCTGTCATACTTATGACACTTCTATGACGATAATTGTGACAAAACCTGGTATCATCATAGATGTGGTGGGATCCTACTTCTATGACAAAAAATCATGACAGAAAATGGGCTTTTCGTCCTGGGCATGCCGGAGACGCAGCTGCATGACATTCTTTGGGTCGTCCATGACGGAAAAAACCGTGGTAGAAGCGAGGGCGCGAGGGTGGTCGGGGGGTGGTCGGGGCCCGAGCGATGCGCGTTTCTCTCGTACACATACGCGCGTGGGTGCGAGGCATTGGGCTTTAACTGAACCCGAGCGATTGCACTGCAGGCTACGCATTATACTGAACCCGAGCGATCGATCGATCCCTTGCTGTTAACTGAACCCGAGTGATTCCTTCGCTAATGCTGCTCACTGAAGCCGATCGATGCTGCCTCTGGATGAACAGTGAGCATTGTTGGGGGGGTTGGATGAACAGTTCCCGGTGGGGGGTGGATGAACAGGAAACCATGGTAGTTGAGGCCGTTGCTGCTGGTTAAACAGTACCTCGATCGATCGAGCTGGTGGATGAACAAGACCCTGTGGAGGGCTGGTTGAACAGTAGTCGGTGGAGGGCTGGGTGAACAGTAGACCATGGAGGGGTGGTTGAACAGGACCCCCGTGGAGAGGGTTGGTTAAACAGTAGCTGGTACAGGAGCGCGCTGTGTAGGCTGGATGAACAGGAGCCCGTGGATGAACAGTCACAGATGGAGGCTGGAGAAGGTTGACGGTGGATGAACAGTAGCCCGTGGAGGCTGGAGGAGGTCGACGGTGGAGATGAACAGTATCCCGTGGAGTCCCATTTTGTGGTACACGACAACCCTCCCGATGAACAGGAACCCCGTTTCGACCGTAGCACTCCAACACAAGTCTGTTTCCTCTGTTTTGCGGTACGCCACACCCCTCATGATCAACAAGACCCCGTTACAACCGTAGGAGGTCCGTTTCCTCCGTTTTGCGGTACGCCAGACCCCTCCCAATGAACAGGATCCCGTTTCCACCATGGCCGGTCGAACACAAGGCCGTTTCCTTCGTTCTGCGATACACTAGGCCTCGTTTCCATCGGCTGTTTCGTCCAAGCCGGTTGGCTCCCGATGAACAACACGTGTTCTATTGCCACACGACGCATTCTGTTGCCTCCCCATGAACATGATGACGATGCAGTTTCTCCATTCCAACCTAGCCACAGCCATGTACACGAGCCATGGTCGTACGTATGCGTGAGTAGGCGTTCGAGACCCTGCCCGTATGTACGTACATGGTCGTATTTACTTTCTTGCAACATAGTCGTTGTACATACGTGTAGATGCTACGTGCGCGCCTCTGCTACGACACATGCGCGCCTCTGCTACGACACATGCCCTTCCTTACACGACCACGGTTCATCGCTGCAGCCTGCAAACAGACCGATCGTATGTACTTACACGTTCGCGACCAGAATGGCAACGCTACGTACGCTTCGACCAGGTGGGTCCCGACTGTCAGGCACTTCCTTGCGTGCGAAGATGTAGTTGGTGGGTCCCAGCAGTCAGGGGGGCGAATCATTTTTTTTGCCGGTAATATGGACAAACTTCCTTGCTTGCGAAGATGTAGCTGGTGGGTCGCAGCAGTCAGGGGGAGAAAACATTATTTTTCAGTGTAAAAAGGATGCAGTTGCATGCATGCGTCCATGGGCGTGGTGCGTCCCCACTGTCATCCTCTCATGTACAATCATCTTCCGATGACTCTCGGTTGTTGACCACGTTGACCACACCATGCCGAGCGCACCAAGGCCGGAGGACGACAGCGAGGCCCCAGACTGGAATGACACAGAGATGGGGAAGACGTGGTAGTGGATATGCAGATGGAGAGGAGTGGGAAACTTGACTGGTTCGGGTGCGCGGCAGCACTGCCGCGGTGGTGCCCACGGGAGACAGGAGCAAGAACAGAGGTTGAAGATGAAGCACGGCTGGTGGATTAACATCCAGCGGTCTAGCTGCTAGAATCATTTGTTGATTAAGTTGACAAAGCCATGCGTACACATCCGCTTAGTAGGCCCACAAGTCAGCCACCAAATCTGACGGGTCCCAGCTGTCAACGGGAGGGATAATTTTTTTCGCATAACAAGGAGGCACTTCATTCCATGCGAAGATACAGCCGGTGGGTCCCAGCTGTCAGGGGGAGGAAACATTTTTTTCAGCTTAATAAGGTGGAACTTTCCTTGCGTGCGACCATGGACCTTGTGGGTTCTAGCCGTTAGGCTTTCCACGTACAATACTCTTCCGATGACTCTCGTTTGTTGACCATGCCGGACGGAGCACAACTAGGTGGTGGATGATGGCGAGGCCCCGGACAGGAACGACCCGGAGATGGGAAGACGCGGTAGTGGAGTCGCAGATTGAGACGAGGAGAAGGGTTACAACTGGTTCTGGTGCGGCGTGGGGCTGCAGTCGGTGGAGAATAACAGGAGGTGTGGAGGGGGTGGAGGGATGGCCTCACCGGTGGTGGGGTAGCGCGTCGCAGGGATGCGTGCTAAGCAGAGCCGCTAGCCGTCGGAGGTCGGACCAGGTGGTCCCGACGACGCTGGAGGAAGAAGACGAGAGATTGAAGGTGCATGCCGGCCGTTGGATATAAATCCAATGGCTGTGGATGTCATAATCATTTGTTGACCAAGTTGACAATGCCCTGCGTAGGCTTCGACCTATTGGACCACATGTCAGCCTGCAAAAATGTGGCATATATTTAAACCGTGTTTTGTCCATTTGCTGGGTTGGGTGAACAAATAATTTCACATCAATGCGGCCCATCTATATTTTCTAAGATATCCCAGCCCATTTGCAATTTCTTGAAATACATGAATTAGCTGCGCTCGTTCTATATATAATGTTAGGTTAGAAGGCGCAATTAATGTCAAAAAATAAACCGGAGCGGCACATTTTTATATATAAAATTAACAAATTAGTGATTTATTGCTCAAAATAAAAATGATCTTGTTATTATTACATTGTTCCTTAAAATCTTCGCAACCTTTTGTACACAATCACCACGATTTTCCTTGCCCGTGAGTCAAAAACAACCAGGATTTTCCTTCCCAACTTCTGTTAAACATTTCTTTTATAAGTTAATAACACGTGGGATGTTTTTATAATATATATATATAAGTCTCTATAACAGATACGATAATAGTAATAATATAAATATATATAATGTGGTTAGAAGGGAAAACATAAATTGGAGATAGCATTATTATTCTTATATATAGATAAATAGAACAGAGATCTGCGTTTTACTAAGAAAAATACATTGGGCTACCGATCTTTAAGAAAAAGCCAATAGGCCAATATGGACCTCAAAAAATAAGTTGAAAGCACTGTCTCCGTATGTCGTGGGCTACGCATGTTAAAAAACAAAACCTAGGCCTAGCTGATACTTGTTCGCCCTCTGGAAAAAAATGATACGAGCTAGATCCTCGAGCGAGTTGGATTAAAGAGGGCGCCGGCGGCGCGACTAAAGAAGCACATCAGGAGCGATTTCTTTCTTCAGTGGATGGGCCAACCTACAGAAACCAACACTCGATTTTTCATCAAGCCCCAAAAACAACGTAGTACTATGTTTGTTTTGAGGCCGAAAACATTACGACAGGGGTTGAGAGGGGGAGGGGGAAGACAGAGCAAAAAGATTAAAAAGAGCTGATGTGTTGTTGCTACCCTAACAAAGAAGGTGCAATTCTTCTCGGGAAGAAGGTGTGAAGTTGACACCCACACGTCACAAATCACACAGTAGGCATACTGACAAGTTCACACACAAGTACAACAAAAATGGTAAACATTCGTATCAAACTCAGGTTCACTGGACACATTCATATTCATATCCAACATTCACAATGAACAACTCAAAAGATTCATATATACACAAGTTCAGCATGTCTATGCACCCAAATGATTGTTAGATCACACGACAATATTCATAGATAATTCACAAAAAGATTCAGATATACACATGTTCAGTATGTTTATGCATCCAAATGATTGAGATCACATCAAATATCATCCATGGATGAACTTTAATTACCTAGGGTACAGACTGGTAAATGGTGTTTAGTCGGAGGTACTTCTTGCTAAAATTAATGCTTGTACGAGTAAACTTTCGAGTACATAAGAGGCAGCACAGACAATCTGAACTTTGCTTATAGGTTTATCCTCAAATAGTGGCCTCGTGCTGAGGGAGGTTTTAGCTACTTGGCCACCACTTTCATCCAACTAGTTTACTGGCTCATCTTGGTCCTGTAGCTCGCCAAAATTCTACATTGCAGACAAGAAAAGAGGCGGTTGAGAAAATGAACCACCCAAATTTTTTGTGCAGTTCAACTGAAATGGAGCATCCCTGGAACGCAGACTAATTAAGTGCCAAATGAATATACACGTCAACCAACTTGTCTGGAATCTTTAGACTCCATGCCATACATTTCGCTACCATATGTGCCGATAACCAAAAGGCACAAGTTGGGACCAAAGGCTGGACTGCATTTTTCTGGGCTATGCGCCAAGAAATATTTTTGGCGTTCACTCTCCTAATACTTGGAGTTTGACAACTGGCTGACGCCGGTTGATACTCGAATGAATATAGGCACTTCTTCTTGTCAACAATGATGCTTGTCTGAGTGAACTTTAGAGTACATAGCAACAACATAAGTACCTGTCCATTTGATTTTTGTGCAGTTTTACTGAAATCACCCAATGTAATGATTTTCCCATGAGTTCAGGCTCCAAGTTACTCCTTTATGAAATCAGCAAACAGTAGCACAATACCAAATTACCAATACATGTGACAAGCACAATAATCAGGATAAAGACCAGTACCAACCTGTGTGAGGTAGCATATCAATTACTATTTCCTTTGAGTGGAAGCCAAGATAATCCAAGCGACAGACAGCAAAGGAAGAATGCAAGCCGAGATTAGCGACTGACAAGAAAGGAAGGAAGCTGTCGAGGCAATGAAGCACCCAAAGTTTTTGTGCAGTTCCACCAAAATCGAGCATCCCTGTTGGCACATATATTGAGAGAGTGAGATTACTATAATAGTGGGACTAGTTGATGAAACATACAGTAACAAATAGAAGCACCCTCAATATCTTAATGGGTAAAGTTAGCAACATAGTAGTCTTGCTTAAACAGAGGTACTTGTTTATTTAATCGGTGCCAATTAGGTCAACACTCATAGCATTGCCATGTATCATAGGTTGCAAAACTTCAATGTGCAAAGATAAAGGAGTTTCTCATGATATTAGCACGATACAAATAGAGGTGACAGCAAACTAATATGGATGAAGGCCATAGGCCGGTACCAACCTGAGCAAACAAGCTTATTCATGTAGTGCCAGAAGAGATGATAAAGCACTCACTGGAATCACTCAATAGTATATATTTTTGTGCACTTCAAATGTATGGTTTAAATCACTCTTGTTTACCAGTGTTGAGATTATATCGAAAGATTATCAAGAACTTCCAGCAGAGTTAAAGCACCGGCTGGGATACAATTCATTGTATTGTCTTGTGTAGTTCCACTAAAATGTATGATTGGCATAACATGATCCCTGTTTGCACAAGTAGGAACAAGGTGAAAAATTCATTAGCTTAGTGAGAAAGGATAGAAAGACATTAGCATATTACTCTAACAGTAGCATCAAATTCATCATGGACAATACACAGAAGTGGAAGGGCACCCTGGAGCATCATCTCACATGTAAGGTAGACGTTGCCGGAGCCCTTGAATGGCCTCGACTAAGGCCTCGGCTTCAACAATATCACCTTGGCACTGTTTATTCTTCTTCTTCTTCTTATTCTTCTTGCTCTTCATGCTCTGTTTCCCTTTCTCCTCACTAGTTGGTGAAACCAAGTACATGATTGGCCTTCTATTTCAGAATTGGTTTTGTCAGTGAGGGAGTACAAGTGTACTGGTAAACAATAGCATTATTTTCTCATGGCAGTCGCAAAATAGAGATGAACACATGCATTAAATATCATTCTTACCTAAAGGAAGGTTGTGGTGCCAATATGCATGATGCGGATTGGAACACAGATCTCCCTTTGTGCAGTTCCACCGAAATGAACCACCTGTTCCATTCTGATATTCCAGTTAAACAGCACAAAAGTCACTTCTTTTAAGAAGTGTTTTGTGCAGTGCACCAAAAGGTCACAACAGCAACCAGGTGAAATGGATATCCCTGTTTGCACAAATAGCTACAAAGGAAACAGTTAGAGTCTCAAA
Organism: Aegilops umbellulata; assembly: GCA_032464435.1. Classification (NCBI taxonomy): domain Eukaryota; kingdom Viridiplantae; phylum Streptophyta; class Magnoliopsida; order Poales; family Poaceae; genus Aegilops; species Aegilops umbellulata. Next base: position 161,097,861 of record CP136058.1, on the reverse strand, counting down.
CAATTACAGGCAAAAACATTTGGCTAAACTTGTCATGGCTTATAATAGTGGCATGGCTTCATTTTACCACGGGCATTAGATTAATAACAGATAAAATATTTGGTATAAGGGCATGGGACAGTGGGTGCACCAGCAGTCCAGCACCATGTACCTAAACCGGGGCATAAAGTGGTGATTCAGAGTTTGTTGCCCCGAGAAACAAACATCCAAGAAACATATCTGGGTTGGTCCCATTTTGGTTCACTCTAGCCACCTACTCCTATGATTTTTTTTGGAAATGCAGGCGTGCCCCCGACCTCTGCATCATAATGATGCATGCAGCCATCTTATGTGTGGATAGAAAATCTAGTCCTGGTCATACCACTTTGTACATCGTTTCCCATATATTTCCCTTTTCGACCAATAGACCGTTTGGATGACCAGACTGTACTACTTTCACCCCCTATCCTTCATGTTTGTACCAAGTCCGATGCACATACTAAATTCCCCAACCCCACTTTATTTCTTGTCTGAACCAAGTACAAGATTTGACTCCATGAAGTAGCTTTACCTCTAACAATAGAAGAAAAAAATAGGTGACATTGGACCATCCGATCAAGAGTGGCTAAGAGGCAGTAAATGATGCACATGCAGCGACCTAGCGAGTTGGGGAAGTAGAGTCACGGCGGTTTTGAAGGAAGATATACCTGAAGGTCGTCGGGATATGGATAGGTGGGCGGCGGGAGGCCGGATCCGCCCACACTAGGGCAACGACGAAGAGATCGGAGGACCTCCCGCGCCGGCGCTCGGCCAGAGATAATGGTGCTGCCGGCAGTGGGTCTCCTCCCTCGCTATCGATGACGGCCAAAACGCTGCCCCAACTCCCCTTCACCGGCGGAGGGGGATACGTCCGGATCTGTAACCAGCGGTGAGGATAGAAATACAGTGTTTTTTGAAGGGAGAAATACAGTGTTACCATCGCTATCTTGTTTAGATCTGGAGAGGATGAGAGTGTGTGAATAGAGCAACCCTAGCAAGCAACCGCGGAGGCTCTGGCCTATATATATGTAGTGGGGTAGTTTTCCTTTTTCACTCCATCAAAACAATCGTTTAAAATTGTGTACGTGACAGGCCGCTGTTTTTTTAGTTGTTGATTGTTTTTTGAGATAACCACCCGCTTATTCCAAGTGGTGTTACGGTGTGCCAGGTTGCGTTTTGTATCGTTCAAGTCTGGTACAAGACCCTCCATTAAATGAACAACCACCCCCTCGTAAAAATTGTGAACAAGCCCACGGCTAAAATTATCAGAAACATGGGCTGCCACAACATGCATTATTATTTATATTTTCTACTCCCCCCGTTCCTAAATATAAGTCTTTTTAGACATTTGAAATGGACTACAACATACGGATGTATGTAGACATATTTCAAAGTATGGATTCATTCATTTTGCTCCGTATGTAGTCACTTGTTAGAATCTCTAAAAAGGCTTATATTTGGGAACAGATGGAGTATGTGGGAGTATCTTCAAAACAAAATGGGAGAGTACAATATTTATTGGGCCCCTTTGTAATTGGTGCTAAATTTTGACCAAAGATTTAACTGACAAAATGTTAGTGCATGTTAACAAAAATTATATTGTTTGATTCGTATTTGAACATAGTTTTCAATGATGAAGGGGCTGTTTGGTTTCCAGCCACATATTGCCACACTTTGCCACACCTCACCTTAGGCAAATTTGACCAAGTTAGGTGGGTGTTTGGTTCTAGCCACACCTAAGACAAGAATGTTTTTATTAGCAGTGAACCCCACATGTCATAGACACAAAAAGTGTGGCAAGATTCCCTTAGGCAAGCCAAAGTGGGTCTAACAATTTGAGCAACTCAAGTTAGGCAAGTGTGGCAAGTCTGGCAAGTGTGGCAAAAATAATGTGGCAACATAAGACAAACAGAGTCACAGTCCAAACAGCCCCGTAATTTTTTGTGACATGCATGAACATTTGGTTAGTTAAATTTATAGTCAAAATTTGTCAAGGTGCACCAAATCAACACATGCAAGTATCAAAAGGAAAGTCACGGCATGCATGCATGCGTTGTACTCCCTCTGTTTCCAAATATAAGTCTTTTTAGAGATTGCAACAAGTGACTACATACGAAGCAAAATGAGTGAATCTACACTCTAAAATATGTCTACATACATCCTATGTTGTAGTCCATTTGAAATGTCTAAATAGACTTATTATATTTAGGAACAGAGGGAGTAACTAATGCATCGGTAAACACAAATTATTGAAATATATCGAGTGCAGTGCTTTGATATGTCGCGTCAACTCGTACAAGACCCAGAAGTTTGATTACTACAACGCCCTCTCGCCTTAACTGCACCTGCCTTTGGCTGCATGATAGGTGGGCCAGCAACCTGTTGGGCCCACCTGTCATAGACGCAAAGGTAGGAGTAGTAAGTCAATGAAGCTGCGTCCCTCCCTCGCCCATGAGCGTGGTGGCTGGCAGGACTAGGAGAAGCTTTCGTTCGCTAAACACTCTCCCTCCCGCATGCGGTGGACATGCAGCATATCAATCGGTGTCAGATGGCCAGAAGCATACTGTAGTACTCCTCCACTGTAGTAGTACTCCATCATTGTTCGACTTCCCGAAGAGGCGAAGAGCCAAGCGCAGCCCGGACGCACGTGTGGCAGTTTCATGTGTAGAGTAGTCTAGGATAGGTGTACCGTTCCTGTAATCTTAAAATCATCGGGGTCGGCTCCATGCTTTTTTTAATTAAAATTATCTTGTGGCCCTACTTGTCATCCTGGTGAGTCTAGTTTGCACGCTCATCTGGTCAAGACAGGAATATATATTTTAACTTGTGGTGGGGTAAATGTTAGAGGTTGCAGCAAATGGAGTATTGTACAGTGCGGGTCTTTCAGCCAAGTTTAGAGGCAACCATGTGGGGCCAGTGCTATGATGTGTCATGTCAACTCGTACAACGAGGAGAGGCTTGATTTTACTACTACACGCCTTCTCCCTCGCCCATGCGCGCGGTGGCTATCCCTCCTGCACGCGGTGGACGGACATGCAGCAGTGGATTCGATACTACTGTAGAAGCAGTAGTAGTAAAATCATTGTTCGTCTTCTCGAAGAGGCGAAGAGCCAAGTGCAACCCGAACGTGGCAGTTGCAAACGCTCGCGTGGCAGTCTTTGTGTAGGGGTGGGGCGTGGTGTGGAGCCTTGGAGCATGCATATAGCCAGGCTCTTGCATGAGACAAAATTGCTATTTGAGCCCACTATTGTAGTACTAGTACTTGCTAGTATAGCCCTGTAAACCGGAAAGGAGTATTTGCCTTTCTAGAGATTTCACCACGTGCAGTACTGGCTCAAATCTCAAATCTCATCAACCAAGGCATTTTGTGATTGGAGGAATGTATCTCGTACTTTACAAAACTACCCTAATTAAACTCATGCATTAATTACATAGTTCTCTCGTTTTCCTCTCCGCCTTGGTCGCGGTTCACAATATTGAGTACTCCTATATGACTAGACGCTCTATCTACATGCAGGACATCAAAGCATTCGGGCCCGCGTGCCATCCACCAAATCACAGCGAGGTTCTATAGTTGAGACTCACCGGTCACCCCGCTGTGGCCGTCATGACTCGTCATATCACAAAACCCACCTTTACCAGCAGTGGTAAAGTGGCCTCGAAGTGGCCTCGAAGTTGGACTATACGAAGCAACCATCATTTCACTGGAACACTCGTTGAAGCCCTTTCTCCCCTTCCTCGAAGAAAACCTCACCCCAGGCTACTCACTTCTGCCATTTTTCTTCTGTACCGACGAAGGAGAGATGGGCGAATCAGTGATGCTGCTATATTTTCATTCCAAGAGTCTTCTTTTTGCGAAACACCCACCGGTTCTCACAGCCTATTCTTTTCCCACTTTCATTGCGAATGTGGTTTCCTTTTGATTGCTTTCTGTTTGTCAGTTCATTGATGGATCCTGGAGCACTAGCCAAAGAATAGCCGGCGGACAACCCACTGGAGACAGCGATCTCCAGGAAGTGAGCACTGACCAACGAGTTGACCATGTTGGCGGGCCAACCCATGGAGACAAAGAACTCCAAGAAACAAGCACTGGCCAAAGAGTTGATGACGTTGGCGGATGAACTCCTCAAAGAAAGTTGGAAGAACAGCAAGGGCCCCACTGTGCCTACCCCAGAAACTCTAATGGCCACCTATGCGAGGCTTAAGGCCGAGTTTGAGGAGATAGTCGCCGTTGAGAAGTAGTATTTCCCTGGCAAGGTTATGGCTCCCATCGAGGACGAGGAGATGGCCCCCGGAGGGATGGGATCCCCCGATGAGCTGCACAAGGTAACAAATAATGGCTTACCATAGTTGTGGTTTTTGATTATTTGCAAGGTGCTTGCTAATATGTTAGGGTTGTGTTGGTGCCGATGGGTGTCCTTGATGATTCCGATGTCGCGGCCCGTCCTGTGGACAACGCCCCAGAGATCGTTTTCAATGTCGCGGTCCGTCCTGTTGACATCACCCCGGAGATCAATTTCGATGCCGCTGTCTGTCCTGTGGACATCGCCCCAGAGATCGATTCCGATGTCGCGGTCAGTCCTGTGGACATCGCCCCAGAGATCGATTCCCATGCCGTTGTCTGTGTTGTGGTCATTGCCCGAGAGATCGGTGACAAGAAATAGTTGGTCGCGCTAATCCTTCAGGGTATTTTGCATTGCCTTTGTTTAATTACCAGAATGATGCGTGTTATCAAACCATCTTAGGGCTAGTGCACTTTCTTGTGTGGGCGGTACTTGCTACTTTTGTTTGATTGCGAATCATGCGAACCCTCTCCGAGTCATGGAAACAGATGTATCCTCACCAGCTTTTGATGTAATATATCACATGCTTAGATGTAAGTTCAAACTGTTTATCATATCAGCAGGGCTTGTTTGATGATTCTTGGTGTTAGTAGGCTAGCTACTGTGCCAGCTATAGTACTTGCAAAACACTCACCGAAAAGAAAAGTTGGGGCTGATGAGCTCGTGGTACGCTTATACTTATCTGTCGTTGATCGGCCAATAGTCCAAGCTCCTGAAATTGTAGGCTTAGAAATCAATCATACAATAGTCGACACGGATACATTCAGGCCTCATTTGGTTCATAGGGTAGGAAAATCGTAGCAAAAGTACATGGACGCACAACACATAATCATAGCAGTACAGAGACGTACTACCTCCATTCCAAAATAGATGACTCAACTTTGTACTACTAACTTTGAAACAGAGGGAGTACAAATCCTAGGCGGGCTAGTTTGTCCTAGTGGGTTTTAGTGATATGAAATGGTACAGTGCCGTCCAGTCTTCGTGTGTCATAGAAGTATTGTGGGTACAGTAAGTTTCCTTGAAGAAGCGGAATTTAACGAAGTCATGATGGTTCCTTCGTCCGACCAACTTACAGCAGGAAAGGTTGGGCCTGCGCTACGACCGGGGTGGACCAGGATAATTTTGTGCATGGTAGGTGGACCAGGATGGTCGACGTCCCACATGTCGGCGAATGGAAAGTATTCTTTCTGATAGAGAGGACGAGCAACGAGTATTCATTGTTTATTTTTTATGAAATCTATTGTCTCTACTATTATGACGGAGGAGTGTGAAACACGACAGCCCAGTGAACTTGGCATGTGCACCACTGCCTCCTTCCTCATGTAATACTACCATAGTGTTGACTATAAGGTTGGCTATAAAGATTACAACTTTTTCTCACTTTCTCTCTATCTATTTCCTCTCAAAAAAAATTTACCTTTCTTTTTTTAGACACAACTGTTTTTTTATGCCTCTTTTTTTAGAATTAGTTTTTTTTATACCTAGGAGCACATGTAGAGATGGGGTCTTGCAGATCCCACTCCTTGACTTTGTCAATGCCTCTCTCTCCTCCGCATAAGTGGGCTTATAGGCCATTATTTTACTGGTACTACTTGCTACGAATGCGGGAAGCTGGCGTCTGAGGGGGGAGGGCTTGGAAGCAGTCCGGACTCCCGCATGGCCCACCTCACATTATCACCATATATATCTTGGAGTCCGTGCGTGGAGGGCGGGCGATTTCTTCTCCCTCCCCCATCTCTCTCTTCTCAGCCGATGCCCGCCGAGCGATTACATTACCGCAATCGACGGTTTATTCAATTACACTCCCACATGTCGGTGAAATTGCAAGACAACGCGTGTCCCTTCTGGTGAGCGGTGTGCGAGCTGAACTGTCGAGGTTGCGAAGCATACGAGTCGTAAGTGTGCCACCTTTTCTTTTGAACTTGCAAAGCAAAACATTTTCGTGCGATTGATCGATAGAAATCTAGAACAAAATGACGAGGACGGTGCTTTCCTGCGCGTTAGGCGGGCTAGTTTGAGTGATATGACGTGCTACAGTGCCGTCCACTTGCTCCATTTTTATTTAAGGAAGAGTTTACACTCTTATGTGGGAGGAGTGCGAAACACGGCAGATCTAATTTTGATCGAGGGATAACTGTTCCCTACCAAATAATGGAGCACTGTTAATCTCCAGCGCTAGCCCACAAATTTACACTGGCAACTGTCCGAGGACATGATGTATGCCATCCAATGCTTCCCGCATACCTTTCGACAACTATATGAACTAACCGGACGAAATCCGTGCAAACAAAGCAAATTCCAAATTAACCGGATGAAATTCGTTACATTTCGAAAACTTTTCCTACAAACTAGATGAAATTCATTACATATTTCGCACAAACCATACTAAAACCTACTGTAAACCAAATCTAAACGATCACCGGCGCCCGACCACCATGTCCGGCCATGAACCCGAGAAAACCGGCCATTGCCTTTGCCTCCTCCTCATCCGCCTCGATAACCTCCTCCTCCGGAGCACAAGGTTCTGAAGATTTCTGCCTCCACGTCACCGTCAAGCGGCTAATCGACCGCCGATGTTTATCCCACCAAGCTTGGCGATGACAGTGGAGGAGCGATGGCCTTCCTGGGACCAGAGCGGCGGTGACCTACCGTGTACTACTCTTCCTCGCTGTCGGCTGCTCCCACGCACGCGCGCCGGCTTCGTGGTAGTGGCGGCGGAGGGCGGCTGAGCGGGGGGGAGCCGGCGATCTCCTTCGTCTGCTCCTGTGACAATATGTCCAAGAGAGCTTTGGAGCGCGCCCGGAGCGGAGCTGCCGATGTCCTTTGTCTGCTCCTGCGACAGTACGTCCAAGAGAGCTTTGGAATGCCAGGAGGCCATGGTTGGAGTGGTGCCGACAGAAGGAAGGGACCGGAGGAGAATGAGTGTGGGTCTGTGGCTATGGCTGGGAGCTAGGGCTCAAGTTAATATAGCAGGCAAATGGCAATGAGCCGGGGCAGAGGGATGGACGGCTGGCGCCGGAGTAGGTTCGTCGGGCGTGAATGCGGACGCTGCTTCAGTGACTTAACTGCAGGTGCGTTTGGTCACTGACATGTGGGCCCAATAGGCATCTGGCACGCATGTCAGTGACACACCAATTGCACCTGCAGTTAAGTCTGGTGAATGCGGCATTGACGTTCTGGAGAGACGGTGACCCTTTCAGGCGGGAAGCGCACGCTAGCGATGGAAGGGGTTTCGGTAGGCCAGGGCGGTCAGACGCCGGCGTGGTGGTAAAATTTTAACTCATGGATGACGAGCCCTTGAAGTGTATGCAACACGTATTGACAACCAGGCATCCATGCAACCGGTCTTGTCGCCAGCTAGCCTTCGACGACCACCATTAGACACCACACAACCATGCATAACTTACGAATAATGGACGAATCGATCAGACACACACTCATGTGAAGTGGCACTATGATCGGTCGCTCACAATAGTAATACTCTGTACCATAGCACCCTCTCTAGCTAGGTTGTTTTATATATTGTCGTTGTGATGAACGATATACATGAGCAAGGCGCCGAGTCCCGAGTATGACTGTTGGTGTTGAGCCAGGTGAATACATGCTCGGCGTTCACGGAGGCCTCCATCAAACGTCTAAACAGTAATGTCAGACACCGCCGGGGCGCGCAGGTGACAGGCTTGCCGTTTGCGTTGCGCCATGAGTAGGACTTTGAATGAGAGGGCGACGTGCATGCATTAGCATGGTTTGACAGCGTGAGCGTGAGTGTCTGCACGCGTACATGCTACTTGCCTCTATGGACAGTGTGCGCTAATGTGTACATCACGTATAATATAATGATCAAAGTGAGCTATCAACACAAGTTTGATGACCGCCAATGCATTTTACTCGGTAATAAATGACCAGGATTGAAGGGGAATCCAAATTTCGTTCATCTTCTGTCCTTGAGCTCTTGAAAAACGAATGCACTATACGGTTGTCCGGCCACTCCACCCCTGAGCTCTCACCATGCGTCGTTCATGCCACCGCGCCGCACACTAATCGGTAAGGAAGTGATGACATCCCGCCGTGCCGAGTTCCTCGCCGCCCACGACCGCACACAAAATGGTAGGGAAGCGATGGCATTCCGCCATGCCGAGTTCATCGCCGCTCGCGACGTCACACCTACGTGGGCGGAATTTGAAGCTGCCAAGGCCGAATGGCGGTAGAGCAAGAGGCGGCCAAAGCCGCACAGAGGGAGCGAAGAAGTCAGAAAGCACTCAAGAAAAGAAAGGCCCACCGCCGCAAGAAAGAAGAGGACGCACGCGCTGCTGCAGAGAGGTCGGCGGAGATCCAAGTACGGTGGGGTGTCCCCGACAAAGCTGGGAAGGAGAATGATGACATCTGGCCAGCATGTGAGAAGTAGTAGTACTAGTAGTAGTTAGTGTGTGTGTGTCTGTGTCTGAGTACGAGCATGTACTGGTACTACTATTTACTACTGTAGTTTTTAGAGCAAATTACCAGTACATTAGCCTAGACGCAATGGAAAATTCCTAGCCTATTGGAGTTGAGATGCATGTCATCTCACTTCCTATGATTTTCATATTCCTATAAAATTCCTATCCTATGAACGAAAGGAGGCCTCTACTGGAGTAACTACTGTAGCTAGCAGTACTGCCGGTACAGTAGTTTTCTTCAAGAAGCGGAATTCAACAAAGTCACGATGGTTCCTTCGTCCAAGAAACTTCAGTGGGAAAGGTTAGGCCTGTGATTTTACGGCTCATTAGTCATTATTACTGCGGCGCGACGACCGGGGTGACTCTCCCTTGGAGTTCTGCGTGCATGGGAAGTGGACCAGGATGGTCGACGTCCCACATGTTGGTGAACGGAAGTATTCTTTCCGATATCGAGGAGCAAGGAAACCGCGTGGTATAGTATCACTGCTGATTTGTTTTTATTTTTCTGATGAATGCTAGAGTTTCAACTCTTATGACGAAGGAGTGCCAAACACGGCACGTGCTGGATGTCCCACACGTTAGTGAAAGGAGTGGGACATGAACAGCGTGGTAGAGCATCTCCACTTCTTCCACTTCTGGGTCGAAGACCACACGTAGTAGTACTAGTGGTATGAACGATACAAAGTGCGACCCAGAGAGAAAGACACGTCTAGTTGGAAGGTCTCGGGGCATACACGTAAAGAAATATAAAACCTAATATGTGCCTCCAATTAATATAGTAGTAGTAGAGTACTTAGGCACGTACTCCATAACATCACCGTGCATTGCACGTACAATATTTAGTGGTACATAGTAGACAAATGCCTATATGCCATGCATGTTCTTATTATTTGTGTCTTTCTAATTCACTTACTGCGCTACATTACTCAGGTTCGTACGTCCACTCCTGGGTACATGTCCGTCTCGTAGTTCCAGTCCCACGTGTTCTTCATAGATGGAACGATCCATATAATCGTTGTTAGTGTGGCTCCCCATGATGGAGACTCATCCAAACTATGGCCAGCCTCGACGCGGAGCAGTCGCGTGCACCGGTAAGCGGCGCTCTCTCGGCTGTCGCACTGCTTCAAAGCTGGCGCCAGTGAGAGGTCGCCTCCGCTCTGGCCGGGCATTAATGCAGCACTGACGCTCTAGGGCGACACTGACAGTTTCATGCGGGAAGCGCGTGCTGGCAAGGGAGTATTGGTTTTGAACCGTTTCAGGTGTAGTACTGGTAGTTTGCAAAACTACTCAATTATTGCACCTAGTTTCCTAAGAAACTGTGGTAAAAAACGTTACTCCACAGCCTGCTTCCCTTCTCCTTCCTCTTCCACCACCTACGCACGTCTGCGGGAAGCGACCGGTCAACCATTATAAAGGAGTACTAGCACAAAAATATGCATGCATGACCACTAAAATTTCCAGATTAAAGCGCCGCTCTGGTGGGAGTATGGCGTATGTCGTTACCTTTGGTCGGGCCATGCCTACCGGGCAACGGCAACCAGAGAAGAGGCGGCGGGAGGGGAATGAATGCAGCTACTGTTTGGGTTCGCCATCCGGCTTAAATAAATGCGCACCATCACGTGTATCCGCGGGTGCACAAATTGTAACATACGTGTCTGCTTAAGTGGGCGTCACGTAACTGGTGTGTGTGTGAGATTCTGAGAGAAAGAGTGCATGTGTACGACTCTACTCTTCGGACATGTACTCAACCTTTTGCATCGGGATATAAGTATAATGGTATTACACTTTAGCTAGTGATTTACATGGCCAAGTTAACATGGTTGTTTAAAAAATGTCACTTCCTGCTCGTGATATGCATTATGTAATTACAAGCAAGATGCTCGTGAATTGCACGGAACATCAATATGCATTTTTTTACAAAACACCTGTTGTGATTGACCCATGCAGGAGTAATCCCATGTGTAAAAACTAATCATATCTCGAGAATTTATCGGAAAATTGGTATCTCAAGAATTTCATCGAAAAAATGAAAGATGAGAGATAAGGTGAGGAGGAGTGGAGCGTGGTGGTGACTGGTGGTCGGACTGGGCAGAGGCATGGGGATGGACAGCGCCGGCAGGCGGCAGCGGACACCATGCTAGATTGTTCCAGAGACTTCCTTTTTCAATTGCTCAGCAATGAGGTTGTGGGAGATAAGGATGTGGAGAGAGGTGCGGGTATCTTTTGTAAAATTATCATAGTTTTCTTTCTATCTGTCAGATATAGATCGGACGGTCTATATTACAAGATGGCAGGCACACCATCATCACCAACTCGGTTTTTTATAAGAGTAGAGATGATAAGTTTGCTAACTACTAAAGTAAAGTGGAATTTTTCCATCTTGTACAAGTAAATTAAGGTGATTATTTATCATACTGGTAAGGTTGGACGAAGGGTGGTAGGAACAAATGCTCCGCCTAGACCATGTGTGTGTGAGATGGAGTCTTACTGTGTGCGTGTGTGTCTGGGGGGGTGGGTGGGTGGGTGCGTGTGTGTGTGATGGAGCCTTATTGTGTGGGGGGGTGGGGGTGTGTGTGCACGTGCGCGCGCGGGGGTGTGTGTGACGCGGGGTCCTCGGTGGCGGATGTAATTTAAGTGTGTGTGGCTTCATCACAGAGAGGTGATGTGTATGGCAGAGGCCACCAACGATGGGGTGCGAGAGAGAAAAGGCCATGTAGACAGGGAAGTGAAGGTGTGTGCTCGTGAGAGGAGTCGACATCGAGAGAACATGTTTGTTCGAGAGACACCGAGGAATACTACTATATATCGATGGTGCATGTAGGCAGGAATTAAACGAAGGGATGGTCTTATTAGTTTCGGGGATATAGGGGAAGAGTGAGAGGGGGTAGCTAGAAGGAGATTGTTAAGTGTGAGTGTGTGTTTTACCCAACCAGACGGAAGTTATGTGCGCACAAGAAGAGAACGATTCGATGTGGCGTTAGAGTTGAGGGTAATTAACTATGTATGGAGACATAGAGACCTTGAACGTGCATGTGCGAGAGGTATACATGTATACGTGGATGTGTGTGTGTGCGCGCGCATGATCGAGATAAAAGAAAGAAGACATAAGTCATAAGATCAACGACATGGGAGAGACGGATCGGTATGACAATATGCATGCATGTGAGAGTGCAGGGAAGAAGGCCCGACAATTGAGCATGTGGTTTTTTCTTTAAGAGATAGTGGCATGGGTTGGCGCATGCATCTATGGCAAGCAGAGGTAGTGAGACACAACGATTGTGCAAAAGAGATCAACCTATAAATGCATGTATGGAGAGACATATCTAGTGTGGGTGATAGGAAGCAAGAGTGCGCGCGAGAAAGAAATGTTGACGGAGAAACTACAGATAGATACAGAGATGGAAATGCTAGCTAGAGGGACATTGACTAGTTTGGGTGTTGGAGATAACCGCCAGGTGGTTCAGAGGGTGAAGTTATGTGTGTGTGAGAGAAAGATAAAAAGAGGGCACTTGACTGCATGTAGAGAGAAACATACATAGTGTGCGTGATAGGAAGCAAGAGTGAGGGCGAGAAAGAAGGTTGATGGAGAAACAGATAAATAGAAAGATAAAGATGCTAGCTAATGTGCGTTAGAGATAGGAGTCGAGTGGATCAGAAGGCTGAGTTATGTGTGTGGGTGTGAGAGAGATGAAGAAAGGGTGCATGTGACTCACATACAAACAAATATCAGAGAGAAATGAGATCCCGAGAGACGGAGTTTTGTGTCTGCGAGAGAGAAATATATTTCACAATGAGAGTGATAGCTAGAGAGACATATGAGGGAACGCAAGATATCTCTAGGGAGAGAGAGTGTGTGTGAGCGAAATACAAGAGAATGGTCGAGAGATATGAGACCCTGGGAGACAGAGTTTGTGTTTGTGTGTGAGAAAGAGATGTTTACGATGATGAGTCGAAGCTTCTCATACCTAAGGAGTGAAAGACATCTCTGTGTGAGAGGTTGTGTGCGAGTGGCACACAGGGGAATAGTTGAGATAAATGAGACCCCGGGAGACGAAGTTTGTGTTTGTGTGAGAGAAAGAGGTTTCACATGGAGAATCATAGTTAGAGAGACATAGCAGGGAGCAAGATATACTTAGAGAGAGATAGAGTGATGGAGGTCTAGGGAGAGAGTACCATCAGTGTGTTACAAAGATAAAAGATCATTGTCGACATACAGGTAGCACGAGAGATATCCGAGAGACGATGAACGTGTATAGGTCTAGAGAGATAGTCCTATATAAGCATGAGTGATATCTATATGAGACGAATATCTGGATTAAAGGGGATTCAAATATTTAAACTGGAGATCACGACATCGATAATATCATAACGCAAATTGGTGTATCAAACATGCATATTCATTTGAGTTTGGGGACATGTGTAATGTTATATTGTTTATCAATATTAGTGATCCGTATATTGTTTAATTAGAGGCAATGCTGGTTTATATGCAATTAATGTCTAAATGGGATTATACCATATGTTGTCTGTGTGAAACACATTATACATGTTTGAGAAGTAAAAAAAATAAAAACCCGCATGAAACACACATTAATTGGAGACAGTTAGCGAGGAATGCATACATTGGATTTCAACATAAAGTGGTTTCAAATATTTTAAAATCCAAATTAAGATGGATACAGCCTTCTGAATCTGAGATCATGCCATTTGTAAACCATATTTATGTATAAAGGGTGTTGCGCTTTTGAAAGTATATATATATAAAATGATGTATATAGAATTTTATTCCAATCGAAAATGGATCCTGCCCGAACAAAAATAGAATACAAACTGAATTCGAATTGAGTTGGCATGGTAAACATGCACTCTTGCTCTGCAAAAATTTGAACGAGGCGGGGAAAGTCGCAGGAACCGCCCGAAACCAACATCTGCCAGATGCAAATTGATACGTCTCCGTCGTATCTATAATTTTTGATTGTTCCATGCCAATATTATTCAACTTTCATATACTTTTTGGCAACTTTTTTTACTATTTTTGGGACTAACATATTGTTCCAGTGCCCAGTGCCAATTCATGTTTGTTGCATGTTTTATGTTTTGCAGAATATCCATATCAAACCGAATCCAAAAGGGATAAAAACGAACGGAGCTTATTTTTGGAATATTTGGAAAATTCCAGAAGAAAAATCCACGCGAGACGGTGACCGAGGTGGCCACGAGGTAGGGGGCGCCCCTGACCCTCGTGGGCCACCCGTAAGGCGGTTGATGCCCTTCTTCGGCCGCAAGAAAGCTAATTTTTGGTAAAAAATCACAACGAAGGTTTCAGTCCAATTGGAGTTACGGATCTCCATATATATACGAAACGATGAAAGGGCAACAAAAGAGAACGCAGAAACAGAGAGAGACAGAGAGATAGATCCAATCTCGGAGGGGATCTTGCCCCTCCCACGCCATGGAGGCCAAGGACCAGAGGGGAAACCCTCCTCCCATCTAGGGAGGAGGTCAAGTAAGAAGAAGACGAAGGGGCCCCCTCTCCCCTTCTCTTCCGGTGGCGCCGGAACGCCGCCGTGGACGTCATCATCACCGCAATCTTCACCAACAACTTCACCACCATCATCACCAACTCTTCCCCCCTCTATGCAGTAGTGTAACCTCTCTCTTACCCTCTGTAATCTCTACTTAAATATGGTGCTCAACACTATATATTATTTCCCAATGATGTATGACTATCCTATGATGTTTGAGTAGATCTGTTTTGTCCTATGGGTTATTTGATGATCAAGATTGGTTTGAGTTGCATGTTTTATTATTGGTGTTGTCCTATAGTGCTCTCCGTGTCGCGCAAGCGTGAGGGATTCCCGATGTAGGGTTTGCAATATGTTCATGATTTGCTTATGGTGGGGGCGTGAGTGACAGAAGCACAAACCCGAGTAAGTAGGTTGTTTGCGTATGGGATAAAGGGCACTTGATGCTTTAATGCTATGGTTGGGTTTTACCTTAATGATCTTTAGTAGTTGCGTATGCTTTCTAGAGTTCCAATCATAAGTGCATATGATCCAAGTAGAGAAAGTATTTTAGCTTATGCCCCTCCCTCAAATAAAATTGCAATAATGATTATCGGTCTAGTTATCGATTGCTTCGGGACAAATAACTTTCTCGTGACAACAAGCTCTTTACTAAAACTAATTTAGTTGTGTCTTTACCTAAACAGCCCCTAGCTTTTATTTATGCGCTCTTTATATTCTTGCAAACCTATCCAAAAACACCTACAAAGTACTTCTAGTTTCATACTTGTTCTAGGTAAAGCGAACATCAAGCGTGCGTAGAGTTGTATCGGTTGTCGATAGAACTTGAGGGAATATTTGTTCTACCTTTAGCTCCTCGTTGGGTTTGACACTCTTACTTATCGAAATAGGCTACAATTGATCCCCTATACTTGTGGGTTATCACAAATTACTGCCTATCCCTGCCATGCAAAGCCTATCGGCTTGATTTCTATAGGTGTCGATAGGGGTAGGTTTGTAATTTCACTCAAACATGACATAACTGCCTCTCACCCAGATTCATACACGGTGGGCGCCAAAACACAGTGTCTCCTCAGCCGAAATCGACTCCCTCCCCGATTCATACACGGTGGGCGCCAAAAACAAACTCTCGTCGGCAAATATTCGGTGTATGCGAGATTACCGTCCTATCCCCAACCGACTAATATTGCTGTGATGTAGGAAATTTTAAACGGGGGCTAAGTTTGTAAATTTCGTCGCATTTGAGACAAGCGCGCCTTGAAGACATGGTCCCCCTTCCTCTCTCCCTCCATTTCCCCATTCGTACTCCGTGGGCGACAAAACACCCTCTCCACCCCAGCCTCCTCCGTCTGCCACCTCATGCACCGCCGTCCTCCTCCACCATGCCGGAGCTGATACCCCGACGCCGTCGGCCATTACAAGAGATCGACATCTCTCATCCACAGCTTCGGACCGGGATCCTTGCATCCCGTCCTCTCGCTTCATCCCCGCCATCGTCCACCTTGCCGGCGCCGCTCCCACGACCGTCTCGTCCATCGCGCCCCGCCGCCACTGTCTACCCTCCTAGATCTGCTTCCACTCCGCCGACAGCCACCGCTACCGCAGCTCCGTCAAATTCTCAGTAGATGCATACACGGCGCCGCACTAGAGGCGGTACTATTTCGTATCTACTCAAGTTATTTATCGCAGCAAGAAAATAGATCTCCACTGCTTTAGTCTAATTTCTTATCCATCACTTACTTGTTATTTGAAAGCAAACATTGGTTGCAAAGTTCCTTTGTCCGGTTTGAACTTTCAGATCCGCCATGGCACGCTCAACACTATACTCGCAATGCTTATGGTTTTCCCCTTTTATGTTCCACGCTAGTTAAATGACAGTAGACTAAATTTCAAAATTGGGCCACTCGATTTTTGAGAGCTCGCCGGAGTTCGCCGGTGCGAAGGAAGGGGCTTGGTTGGGGACGTTGGTTGTGGGGGGCGGTGGTGGGGCCTCGCCGAACGAAGAAAACTCGATGTGACGCCCAGAGACAGGCGCTCCAGATGCCTTCCATGTTTTGCATGACCGTCGTGTGTTTTGTTGGTGTTGTTGTTGCCTTTCATCATGTCACCATGCGCATTGCATCTGCATGTTTTTATAAAACTTGCATTCATTCGCCGTTGCCATTTCTGCCTTTGCCTTCATCACCTTCCCTCGGACTGCTTTGCCTTCGTTGACCATTCCGAGACCAACCTTGTTCTTTGTTTTCCCTCTTCCCTAAACCGGAGTCTCTCTGTACAGTGCACATGACCCCTCACGTGCGCATCTGAAAACTGCTCCGAACCCGAACTAGGCGGTTGTTACCGATGGGTCCGGATCATCTCCAAACATCTCTAAAATATCATCTTTTATTTGTTTGGACTCCCAAAGCATTTTATTCTTGACCGTCCGATTACGATCAGAGGGACGATATACCCGTAAGTCAAACCCACCTACTATATATATATATATATATATATATATATATATATATATATATATATCTAGACAAACCACCTAATTTCTAGGGATCCTACCCTAGCGCCGCCACCACTCACTCTCGGGATCCCCCCAGATTCGATCCATCCAATCCCACCAACCAGCGCAACCAACTCCCTCCTCGATCGTCCTCGACCCAATCCCCTCACCCGCCACCTCGCTTGATCCAGCAGCCGTCCAAGGCTTCCCCTTCCTCACCTCGCTGCCGGCTCCCACCTCGGTCCCACAGCCTCTCCCGCTCAAGGGCCTGCGTGCCGTCTTCGTCAAGCGAGGGAGACGAGCCCCTCCCGAGACCAGCCCGCCATAGCCTTCAAGCTTGCTGCCTCCTCGTGCCACCCTCTAGATCAAGCAGGACGCTCGATCCCGAGCTCCTTGGCTCCCATCAGCCAGCTTCTGCCTGAGCCTCCCCTGCGCCTCCACCTCCTCTTGTGGTTCTTCCCCGAGCACCCCGCCGCCGTGTGCCACCAGCAGCCAAGGTCGGCCTCCTCCGCTTCACTTCGGGACCCCAACAACCGAGCCGCTTGCGTGCCTCCCTCCTCGAGCAGGAGCTCGACCCGTCGCCGCTCCCGCAAGACCCCGCCATGGACACCGTCCTCTAACGACCGCCCAAGTCATATCGCCGTGCCCTGCCTCCTCTTCTTCGTGTTCTGCTTCTTCCCCTCTAATCTCTCTCTCTGTCCTTGCCTCGAACAGGAGCACCAGCCGGCACCACCATCATCGGAGATGGGCTCCCGCCGCCTAGACCCGTGCTAATCCGCCAGGCCAGCCGCACCTCCGCCTCGGATCCACCGGCTTTGTCCCGTTCTGGGTCTTCCGCGCCTCAAGCTGCGTCGGCCTCGTCGGAGAATGCGCCAAGTCCGCCGCCGTTGTCCTGCTTCGCGAGGATGAGCCCCTGCCTCCTCGCTCGCTTTGTCCAGCCACGTTGACCAGCTCGCCAGGTCGCATGCGCCCTGCCTCGTCCTCCTCTGCTCGTCCCGTTGACCAAACGAGCGGGAGGCGCTTGCTCGCTTTGCCTCACGAGCCAGCTGCCGATTTGGCCCAGCCAGCGTTCCTCCCCACTGATTGGGCCTTGCCCATGGTGAGAGCCCAACCCAGTGCCCAGCTATTCAGCCCATTGTGTTTTTTTCCTGATACTGCGATTTTTGCTTTATTCCAGAGACTGCAGTTTTGCAGAAAAACCCTTGCACTTCATGCATATAAAAACTCAACAATCGTGCATCACATTAAAATGACTTATATATGGACAATTCTTAGAATGTTGTCTAGTTTCATAATATGCAACTTTCATCCATGTTTAAAATGTTTAAATTGTTGTTTGCTTTGATTTGCATAAATGCCATGCAAAAATGCTTTATTTCATAGCTAAATAACCGTAGCTCCGAATTAAATAAATTATATATGTAACTTGCTTAGAAAAATGCATAGTTTAACATGGTGGCATTACTTTGCATGTTTAACAACTCTAAAATATGTTTTATGGCAGAACAGTAGCTAATGTGAAATATGGACATGAGGATTTTCCGAAATTGTTGTTTGTTGTTCCGACCTCATTTAAACTTGCCTAAATAGTTAGTTTACTTATGCTTCACATCTTGCCATGTTAAACAACATTTAATATTGTTGGGTACATAAACGAGAGCGAACTAAATGACTTGAATGTGGTGTTTCTTCAATATGTAACTCGTTGCACATTGAGCTCCACTTAATTTGTAGTGTTGTTTGTTGCACTTTGCCATGCCATGCTCATTAAACCGGACATGCATCATCCTTGGTTGTGCATCATGCATGTTTATGGTTGTGTGTTTACCATGTTGTTTGTTTCTTTCCGGTTTGCTCCTCTCGTTAGCTTCGGCTTCGTCCCGGAGTTGTGAGGATTCGTTCAACTACGTCCGTTTGTCTTCTTCATGGACTCGTTCTTCTTCCTTGCGGGATCTCATGCAAGATGACCATTACCCTCGATATCACTTCTATATTTGCTTGCTAATTGTTCGCTCTATAACTATGCTTGCACTACCTACCACTTGTTTATCATGCCTCCCATATTGCCATGTCAAGCCTCTAACCATCCTTTCCTAGCAAACCGTTGTTTGGCTAAGTTACCGCTTTTGCTCAGCCCTTCTTATAGCGTTGCTAGTTGCAGGTGAAGATGAAGTTGGATCCATGTTGGAACATGGATATTTTCGGATATCACAATATATCTTATTTAATTAATGCATCTATATACTTGGTAAAGGGTGGAAGGCTCGGCCTTATGCCTGGTGTTTTGTTCCACTCTTGCCGCCCTAGTTACTGTCATACCGGTGTTATGTTCCTTGATTTTGCATTCCTTACGCGGTTGGGGTTATCGGACCCCCTTGACAGTTCGCTTTGAATAAAACTCCTCCAGCAAGGCCAACCTTGGTTTTACATTTGCCTCACCTAAGCCTTTCCCTTAGGTTTCCGCAAGCCCGAGGGTCATCTTATTTTACCCCCCAGGCCAGTGTTTGTCGTGAGTGTTGGTCCAATCTGTTAACCACCGATGGCCACCAGGGGCAACTCTGGGCTGGCCTACCGGAAGTTTGGACAATCCGGTGGGCCCTGAGAACCAGATAGGTGCAGCTCCTATCGGGATTTGTCGGCACAGTCGGCTGGTCTTGCTGGTCTTGTTTTACCATTGTCGAAATGTCTTGTAACCGGGATTCCGAGACTGATCGGGTCTTTCTGGGAGATGGAATATCCTTCGCTGATCGTGAGAGCTTGTGATGGGCTAAGTTGGGACACCCCCTGCAGGGTATAATCTTTCGAAAGCCATGCCCGCGGTTATGTCGCAGATGGGAATTTGTTAATGTCCGGTTGTAGAGAACTTGACACCTGACTTAATTAAAATGCGTCAACCGTGTGTGTAGCCGTGATGGTCTCTTTTCGGCGGAGTCTGGGAAGTGAACACGGTTTTGGGTTATGTATGAACGTAAGTAGTTTTAGGATCACTTCTTGATCACTTCTAGCTTCCAGACCGTTGCGTTGCTTCTCTTCTCGCTCTTATTTGCGTATGTTACCCACCATATTTTCTTAGTTCTTCCTGCAACTCCACCTCATTACCCCATCCTACCCATAAGCTTAAATAGTCTTTATCTCGCTGGTTTTGAGATTGCTGAGTCCTCGTGACTCACAGATAGTACCAAAATAGTTGCAGGTGCCGATGATACCAGTGCAGGTGACGCTACCGAGCTCAAGTGGGAGTTTGACGAGGACCTTTGTCGTTACTATGTTTGGTTTCCTGATGATCAGTAGTGGTGCCCAGTTGGGATGATCGGGGATCTAGCATTTGGGTTATCTTCTTTTCTTTTGGATTTGACCGTTGTCGGTCTATGTGTGTACTCTGAATGATGTATGATTAATTAATGTATTGTGTGAAATGGCGATTGTAAGCCAACTCTTTATCCCATTCTTATTCATTACATGGGATTGTGTGAAGATGACCCTTCTTGCGACAAAACCACCATGCGGTTATGCATCTAATTCGTGCCTCGACACGTGGGAGATATAGCCGCATCGTGGGTGTTACACTCGACGCGGGTGTGGTGGGGCTGGGAGGTGGTGGTGGCGGAGGAACACGGGCGGTGGGGGCCAGTGGTTCGGCCGGCGGCCCGTGCGGTGATCTATATGGGAAGCACAGAATGTTCCTTGTCAGGAAGGGGAGGAGAGACATCTGCAGTCGACACCTCTATTGGGCCGGTTCTGCTAAATGATT
This sequence comes from Aegilops umbellulata, assembly GCA_032464435.1. Lineage (NCBI taxonomy): Eukaryota > Viridiplantae > Streptophyta > Magnoliopsida > Poales > Poaceae > Aegilops > Aegilops umbellulata. The sequence continues at coordinate 161,077,291 of CP136058.1, read as the reverse complement.
CCGCACTTCGAGTTGCCCTGCCGTAATACCCCGGAAATGGTGGGAGCCGTGCAGTGTTTAATAGACTAAACTGATAGTAACAGCTGTGCGCCTTCAGATGAATAGAGCTGGCCTCTAGGTGATCGATAGGCTGCATATTAGTAGCGGAAAAACCCTATGTTTTCCAGCCAGTTCCGCTTTCCCGATTTATTTATGGTGGTTATGGTGTACCCCTATTATCTACACTACGATCTGCCTACTGGCTCTGCGCTCTCGTTATCATGGTTTGGCAATAAACTTTCTATACGGTATATTATGAACCTATCATCTGCCAACTATCCTTACATCTGGGGGCCCCAACAGGGAGCCTATTTTTTGTGTAATTGTGCCAGATTATATTAATCTACTCACCATATTACAACACACATGGGCTCTCTCATCAGAATCTAGTGATAGCACACAACGGTTTACAGGGAGTCTCTATTATATTACAATATCCTCTACATTACAAAGATAATCTCACTACTATTTGTGTTTTCATGCTTTACAAATATTATACGTAGTCACAATGAATATAAGAATGCGCACATCAGAAGAATATTGCAGAATAGTTCAATGGGTAACAAACTTGGCATTAAGGGATTGAGGTCCACTGTGGATGCAATGAAACCCACATGCTCTCGACCTATAGATTCGTATTCAGAATATGATCCTAATGACTATTCTGAGCTCAAGGTGTCAAAGGAAGATGGCCTATCCTGTTCACCCAATAAGGTGCCTGTTCTAATTTGGAAATGTTTTGTTGGTTGCACATATCTTGCATAAGGTGTCTTGCATTTCTTCCGCTTGGTTGCACCTCCATCTGCTTAGTTTACTCATGATATATGTGAAGATGCCATGCCCATCCATTATCAACACCTATTCCATTTGTTGGCATACCATGTTTTTCCATTCAAATGCAGTTCTTGTGTTTCAGACATCCAAAAGGAAGAGGGTGATTGCAGAACCTGAAGGAGTACAAGCAAAGTCCTTGAAAAAGGTGGTGCTACCGGAGAAATCACATAGCACCCGACGTATATTGGCGATAGAACCAGCGCCGCAAAACCTAGGATATCGCAACTATGCTAGTCGCTGCTTTGCTCTTGTGAGTACCTATTGTCCTATCACTATCCTTACATTCATACCTCGTGGATTATGTGACATCATTGTGCATTATAGCTTGCTTATCCACTGTTCGCTCCAAATTAGCAGATCTATATTAATGCTAAAATTAATGTAGAATAAACCCAATGCCTATGAAGAAATTTAGTTCTGCATTGTTCTTTTAAGTATCTGTTGTCCTTATATTTATCAGCTAGTTCTTCATGTACACTTTGCACTTATTTTCCCTTGTCCTCCATTTTTCTACACATCAGATCTACATTTACTCTTGCCAAAATATTGAATGAAACCAATGTTACTGAAGAAGTTTAGCTCCACATTGCTCTTGTCAGTGCCTTCTGCCTGTATGCTGTATTTGCATTTGTACTCTGCATCTTAAGTTAAATAATCGCCATTTGTTCCTATATTTTCACATCTATATTTACTCTTAACAAAATGTAGAATAAAGGCAATACTATTGAAGAAGAGTGTGAGGTAAACTTCTTGAATTGCCCCCCCCCCTCATCAATAAGGACAAGGCCTTTATAGAGCCTGTCTTCACTACTAATGTAAGTTTTTCCTCCTCGAGCCTTCAAACTTTGTTGTTTATATTTGGATAGCTGTGAGTGCAAAGGCTATTTATTTTTGTCGTCTGCATCAAATTTCTTGTTCGAAGTTTATAAAGTAGAAGTACATAAACATAAGTTTGTCATTCCCAAGTTCAGTCTTTATTTGTACAATCTAGTTCCTTATTCGTACCATGTAAATTAAACTAAACATAGCAAGTTATCTTCTTTAGCACTATGTGTATGCTTGTGTTCTTGATCTGTAATCCAGTGGTGTTGTGAGACTACCAACAACACCACAATGTCATATCCTGCTATGTCTCAACTATGAACAATGCCATATTACATTAATGTTATTTAAACCGTGTCTCTTTATTTACCAATATGAAAGGGTATAAATTGACAGTACAATCACCACTCATGCTTATACGTTGTTTAGAACTACATATATGCTTTTGTTCTTGATCTATAATGCAATGGTCTGGTGAAGCTGGCTGCTCCTGCACAATGCCATTTCCTGCCGTCTTAACTATGAACAATGCCTAGTATGTTAATACTATTTTAAACTGTGTCTCTTTGTTTCTGACAAAGAGATGAGATGAATTGACAGCGCTGATGCTTATACGTGCAAAACCTGTTATGTACCTACTTGTTTCTCTTTCAGGGTGACAACACTGCTGCTAGGAAGAAGTGCCACAATGATAGTGAGATGAACCCATTGTTTGTCCCTCTAACACATATTCCAGAGGAGAAGGCAACACATATTGAGGGTAGGGATACAACCACGACACAAGCTCGATGAAGTCGCCGCCTGAATCTGTTCGACTTCTTCAGTCTGAAATTCAAGCAGAAATACATGCTTCCGCTCAAATACGACCGGAACTCCAATCTCTATGCAAGATTAACTGTAAGTACATGACGTTTATTGATGCTATGCAGCTTAAGTTGGTGGATATCAGCGCCAAAGAAGAACAGTCTCATCAGGTTGCTAAGCTGCTTGCGCTGCAGCTGCTGGGCCGGGCTAACCTTTCTTGAACTGTGTTGAAGTGATGTCGGTTCTGTCTATTATTTGTCCACCTGTTAACTTCCACTGGAGGCGACCTGGCAATTTTATGTAATCTGTTGTCTGGTTGCCCTTTATTATCACTTGCGGCCAACTTTGATGCCGAGGGGATGTAATATACTGTAATTTGTTTGTTGCATAGTCTAGGTTTATTCTTGGTCGGTATGCCGTAATTTAGTCCGGAAGGTTCAGTGGATCTCAGTGTTGTCGGTCTTCAGGGTGGCCCTTTACTCACATGGGCCGAAACGTGGGCCTATAATCATCTTGGGCCATTAGCAGGTCTAAACCTTATCGTTGTTTCCCGCCTTTAACAAGTCGAGTAAAGTTCTGGCCAGCTGGGCCAGAGAATACAATGGGCTTTTAATAGGCTTAAACCAAGATTGGGCTAGCATTGATCCTAAAAATTCATGGGCCAATACAGGCCGAAACTGCCTAAGGCCCATGTTTGGCCCAAATTATACCAGCAGTTAACAGACCAAAATATATCCCAGGCCCGTTTGGCCCAATAAAATTATGGGCTTTAAGCAGGCCGGTATCCACGCGGGCCATAGGCCCAAAAGTGTCACAGGCCATTATCAGATGGGTTGTAAGCAGGCCGGATTCAACGTGGGTTGTAATTAGGCCCAACTGTCACACGGGCCATTAACAGACCGATAGGCCAGTTGGGCTGAAATTTATCCACGAAGACTATGGGCTATTAAGAGGCCTAAAGTTACTTCGGACAAGAAATAGCCCAGTTTCTGCATGGGCCGTTAAATGGCCTAAAGTTAAACCGGGCCGACAACGTCCCAGATACTCCATGGGCCGCTAATCGGACGAAACTATTATTGGGCCAAACTAGTAAACATGCATTTAATAGGCTGAAATATAAACCTGTCTTAGAATGGGCCCAAAGGTACAGTGGCCTGTTAACGAGCCTGATCCGATATGGGCCGTAATTTGGCCCAAAAATCGGCAGGCTGTGAACGGGCCTGATCTGATATGGGCCTCAATTTGACCCAAAACATGCCAGGCTGCTAACGAGCCAGCCCACTAGTGTCTGAAAAAACATGGTGGGCCTTTAGCTGGGCCGGCCTTTTCACCAGAATGGGCCTCTATTGGGCCGGCCACGTGTCGACGTATATTATGCGCCTCCTGTCCAATGAGTGGATGACATCTGTCCCAACAAGGAGCTGACACGTGGTTCCGTCGGCCAATGAGAATTTTACTCGTGAAAAATCCCCATTGGTCCAGGCTGTTAACGGGTTATCGGATCCAAAACCGGACCCGATAGCTTAACCGTGAGCCGTTACGGTCAATGCCACGTGTCGGTCACCCTTGACGAAAGCACTTCTATGGCGCACGATTTATCTTCATGGAAGTGGACACTTCCGTGATGATAATTTTTGTAATGTCATGGAACACTTCTACGACAGCACAGGTATGACTATCTTGATTCTGTCATAAATTTGTCATGGATGTACATGCATGACAGAAAACGTGACCTATTGTGACAAACTCGTATCATCACGTAAGTGTTTTTTTGTAGTGTCACTAATAAAAGGAAATACCGGAAGTTGAAATCTCCACCATGCTTGCCAATTATTCTTTTAAGGATGGAGTACCTAAAAAACTGGGAGATACGGGAATACCAACTATACCTTGCTTCATCAAAAGAAACTATGTGAAAACTGCTTTGTGTCATTTAGGAGATGGTGTTAGTGTTATGCATTTCTCCTTATATAAAATACTTGACTTGAATAAACTCACACCTACTGAAATATCCTTGCAAATGGCTGACAAATCAACTACCATACCTATCGATATTTGTGAGGATGTGCCCGTTGTTGTTGCAAATGTTACTATCTCAACAGACTTTGTTATACTTGAGATGCCCGAGGAAGACAACATGTCGATTATCCTTGGTAGAACCTTTTTGAATACTGCAGGGGCTTTATTGATTGCAATAAAAGCAAGTTCACTTTTCATATAAATGGTAACGAGCATACGGTGCACTTTCCGAAGAAACAACTCCAAGTGAATGGTATTAATATTATTGAAAAATCACCGACACTCACTATTGGAAGTTTTCAACTACCTCTACCTAGTGCCAAAAAGAAATATGATATACTTATCGTTGGGGACATGCATATCCCCATTGAGGTAACTTAGTGTTTAACGAAAGTTCTTTGGTTTCATGCTAATCGAAGGTGGTTGTTAATAAGACTTGATCAACCTTATTAATGGATCATTTTTGAGAGGTATGAAGTTGATGAATTTAGTAGGCACTACTTTCTCTCCTTACCTTTTATTTTCTGATTTTATTAGTTAAATAAAATAAAATGCAATGTTTATCCCATTTTCTGGATTTTTCGTGCAATAAAAATGACCCAAAAATAAAAGTTCTCAGAATGTCCAGAAATTTTAATACGATGTTTATCTGAATATTTTTGAATTTTTTAGTGCAAATAACATCAGGGGGCGCACCAGGTGGGCACAACCCACCTGGACGCCAGCAACCCTAGGCGCGCCCTGGTGGGTTGTGGTCCCCACTTGGGCCCCCTCACTTATCCCTTTAGCCCATGTCATCTCCTACCTCCAGAAAAAAAATCACCATTGCTCTCTCTCTCTCTCTCTCTCGTGTTCTTGCTCTCAAACCCGCAGATTTCAATCTCTTTGCTCGAAGCTCCGTCTCTGAAACTGTTTTGGGGGATTGTGATACGTCTCCAACATATCTATAATTTTTTATTGTTCCATGCTATTATATTATCTGTTTTGGATGTTTTATATGCTTTTATATGCTATTTTATATGATTTTTGGGACTACCCTATTAACCAAGAGCCCAGTGCCAGTTTATGTTTTTCCTTGTTTTAGAGTTTCATAGAAAAGGAATACCAAACAGAGTCCAAACGGAATGAAACTTTCACGATGATTTTTCTTTGACCAGAAGATATCCAGAGGACTCGAAGTGCACATCGGGAAAGCCATGAGGCAGCCAAAAGGTCGGAGTGCGCGCCTAGGGGGGGTAGGGCGCGACCCCACCCTTGTGGGCCCCTCGTGACTCCACCGACCTATTTCTTCCACCTATATATTCTCAAATATCCCAAAACCTTCCTGGAGAGCCATGAAAACACTTTTCCACCGCCGCAACCTTTTGTATCCGTGAGATCCCATCTAGGGGCCTTTTTCGGTGTCCTGCCGGAGAGGGATTCGATCACGAAGGGCTTCTACATCAACACCATTGCATCTCCGATGAAGTGTGAGTATTTTACCTCAGACCTACAGGCCATAGCTAGTAGCTAGATCTCAATACCATGTTCTCCTTAATATTCTTGGAGATCTATCCGATGTAATACTCTTTTGCAGTGTGTTTGCCGAGATCCGATGAATTGTGGATTTATGATCAGCTTATCTATGAATATTATTTGAATCTTCTCTGAATTCTTATATGCATGTTTTGATATCTTTGCAAGTCTCTTCAAACTATCGATTTGGTTTGGCCCACTAGATTGGTTTTTCTTGGAATGGGAGAAGTGCTTACCTTTGGGTTCAATCTTGTGGTGCTTGATCCTAGTGACAGAAGGGGAACCGACACATATTGTATTGTTGCCATCAAGGATAACAAGATGGGGTTTTCATCATATTTCTTGAGTTTATCCCGCTACATCATGTCATCTTACTTAATGCGTTACTTTGTTCTTATGAAGTTAATACTCTAGATGCAGGCAGGAGTCATTCAATGTGTGGAGTAATACGTAGTAGATGCAGAATCATTTCGGTCTACTTGACACAGACGTGATGCCTATATTCATGATCATTGCGTTAGATATCATCATAATTATGTGCTTTTCTATCAATGCTCGGCAGTAATTTGTTTACCCACCGTAATATTTTCTATCTTAAGAGAAGCCTCTAGAGAAACCTATGGCCACGGGTCTATTTTCCATAATATAAGTTTCCGATCTACAATTTTAGTTTCCGTTTTACTTCCTTTGCAATCTTTTACTTTCTGTTCCATAAACCAAAAATAACCAAAAATATTACTTTACCGTTTATCCATCTCTATTAGATCTCACTTTGCAAATAACCGTGAAGGGATTGACAACCCCTTTATCGCGTTGGGTGCAAGTTGGTGTTTGTTTGTGCAGGTATTCGGTGACTTGTTCGGTGTCTCCTACTGGATTGATACCTTAGTTCTCAAAACTGAGGGAAATAATTACTCTACTCTGCTGAATCACCCTTTCCTCTTCAAGGGAAAAACCAACGCAAGCTCAAGAAGTAGCAGGAAGAATTTTTGGCACCGTTGCTTGGGAGATCTACGCCAAGGCAGGACATACCAAGTACCCATTATAAACTCTCATCTCTCGCATTTCATTATTTTCCATTCGCCTCTTGTTTTCCTCTCCCCCACTTCAAAAATGATTTTCGAAAAGATTTGCCTTTTCTTCGCCCCTCTTCCGTTCGCTTTCTCTGCTTGCTTTTTGTGTGCTCATGTGTTTGATTGCTTGCTTTGTCACGATGACTCAAGAGAATACCAAATTGTGTGACTTTTCCAACACCGATAATAATTATTTTATTAATACTCTGATTACTCCCGCCACTAAAGCAGAATCTGGTGAAATCAACACCGCTTTGCTGAATCTTGTTGTGAAAGGTCAATTTTCCGGCCTTCCCAATGAAGATGTCGCATCCCATATTAACAATTTTGTTGATTTGTGTGATATGAAAAAGAAAAAAGATGTGGATAATGATATTGTTAAATTTAAGCTATTTCCGTTCTCACCTCGAGACCGTGCTAAAACTTGGTTTTCATCTTTGCCTTAAAATAGTATTGATTTATAGAGTACGTGTAAAGATGCTTTTATTTCCAAGTATTTTCCTCCCGCAAAGATCATCTCGCTTAGGAATGATATTATGAATTTTAAGCAACTTGATCATGAACATGTTGCACAATTGTGGGAGAGGATGAAATCAGTGATACGAAATTGCCCTACTCATGGTTTGAATTTGTGGATGATTATACAAAAAAATTATGTCGGATTGAATTTTGCTTCTAGAAATCCTTTAGGTTCAGCAGCGGGAGGTACTTTTATGGAAATTTCGTTAGGAGAAGCTATCAAACTCCTAGATGATATTATGGTTAATTATTCTCAATGGCATACCGAAAGATCTTCCACTAGTAAAAAAGTGCATGCAATTGAAGAGATTAATGTTTTGAGTGGAAAGATGGATGAGCTTATGAAATTATTTTCTAACAAGGGTGCTCCTATTGACCCAAATGATATTCCTTTGTCTACTTTGATTGAGAATAATAATGAATCTATGGATGTGAATTTTGTTCGTAGGAACAATTTTGGTAATAACGCATATAGAGGTAATTTGAATCCTAGGCCGTTTCCTATTAATTCCTCTAATAATTAGGATGCCGCTAACTGCCACACGTGTGGCAGGAAAGGAGACGCACCACATGTCTCTAATGGAAACAGATTGCCACTTCATCGCATGCAAGCATGTAGGAATCTTTTTGGATTTTCAGTTTTTAAAATGTTTTATCTCTTAAACGAAAAATCCGATTGAAGATCCGTTTTCACCATTAAATCCCTCGCGATGAGATCTTCAAAACTAGATCCCATGTTGATATGTTTTGATGAATTTTTTTTGGATTAAAAGTTGCCATGTCTATTGCATATGAATTGCCATGATGTTTACACTGAAGTTGCCATGATATGTTTCATCTATTTTCTTCTACATTTAAAAGTAAAATTTTGACATTTCTAAAACGAGGAATTAAGAAACTAGACTTGCCATGAACCATAAACTAAAATTGCCATGATACATGCACGTAAAATTGCCATGGTTCATACAAAAAATAATTTTCATGGTCAAAGTACTGGAGTTGCCATCATCAAAATACTAAAATTGCCATGATCTACAAACTAAAATTGCCACTTGGCAACTTTAGTTTAAGCCCTATGGCAACTGCAGTGTAAACATCATGGCAACTTTTGGGCAAAAAAAAATTTCGTCGAAACATATCAACATGGGGTCTAGTTTTGAAGATCTCGTTGAGACGGATTTAATGGTGAAAACGGATTTTTAGTTCGCTTTTTTATTTAGGAGATACAACATTTTTAAGCCGAAAACCAAATTTTTTTTTGTTGATGTCATCTATTCATACGTGGCAAAATGAGTGGTGATGGAGGCGTGTGGGCGCTGTTCAAACGTCCACACGTGTGGGCGTTGACATTTCCGAATAATTATGGTAATTCCTACAACAATTCTTATGGAAATTATAATAAGATGCCCTCTGAATTTGATAATAGTGTTAAATAATTTATGAGTTCGCAAAATAATTTCAATGCTTTGATTGAATAAAAATTGATTAAAATTGATGATTTAGCTAGGAACATTGATAGAATTTCTCTTGATGTTGATTCTTTGGAACTTAGATCTATTCCACCCAAGCATGATATCAACGAGTCTCTCAAAGCTATGAGAATTTGCATCGATGAGTGCAAAGAAAGAACCGCTAAGATGCGTGCAAAGAAAGATTGGTTTATAAAAGCGTGTTCTTCTAGTTTCCGTGAAAATAATGATGAATATATTAAAGTGATTGATGTGACTCCTATTGAATCTTCTTTCCAATATAAATCTTGATAGAAATGGTACTGGAGATGAGTTAACTTTAGTTAGAAGGCGTCCCAATGATTCAGAGTTTTTTTATCTTGATGCAAAAATTGATAAAAGTGGGATTGGAGAGGTCAAAATTTAAGTAGCAATGAACCCACTCTGTTGGATTTCAAGGAATTTAATTATGCTAATTGTTTAATAGATTGTATTTCCTTGTTGCAATCCATGTTGAATTCCCCTCATACTTATAATCAAAACAAAGCTTTTACTAAACATATCGTTGATGCTATGATGCAATCTTTTGAAGAAAAGCTTGAATTGGAAGTTCCTATCCCTAGGAAACTTTATGATGAGTGGGAACCTACTATTAAGATTAAGGTTAAATATTATGAATGCCATGATATGTGTGATTTGGGTGCTAGTGTTTTCATGATTCCAAAAACTTTATGTGATGTGTTAGGTTTCTGTAAATTTGATGATTGTTCTTTAAATTTGCACCTTGCAGATTCCGCTATTAAGAAACCTATGGGAAGAATTAATGATGTTCATATTGTTGCAAATAGGAATTATGTGCATGTAGATTTCATCGTTCTTCATATAGATTGCAATCCTACATGTCCTATTATTCTTGATAGACCTTTCCTTAGAACGATTGGTGCAATTATTGATATGAAAGAAGGAAACATTAGATTTCATTTTCCATTAAGGGAAGGCTTCGAACACTTTCCAAGAAAGAAACTTAAATTTCCTAATGAATCTATTATGAGAGACACTTATGGATTGCATACCAAAGATGATAATATCTAGATCTATTTCGTGTTTTATGCCTAGCTAAGGGCATTAAACAATAGCGCTTGTTGGGAGGCAACCCAATTTTAGTTTTGCTTTGATTTTAAGTTCTATTTTGCATTAAATAATTCATCTAGCCTCTGGTTAGATGTGGTTTTGTGTTTTAATTAGTGTTTGTGCCAAGTAAGACCTTTGGGATAGCTTACTGTTTTAGTTGATTTGATCTTGCTGAAAAACAGCAACCTTTGGGCTCAGGAAAATAATTCTATTTTTAACCAAAGAGTGCTTTTGAGTTGATTCTTTTTGCAGAAGATTAATCGACAAATTTCTTAGGTCGTCCTAATTTTTCATAAATTTTGGAGTTACAAAAGTATTCTAAATATCCAGATTGCTACAGACTGTTATGTTATTGACAGATTCTGTTTTCTATGTGTTGTTTGCTTATTTTGATGAATCTATGGCTAGTATCGGGGGGTATGAACCATGGAAAAGTTGGAATACAGTGGATATTACACCAATATAAATAAAGAATGAGTTTACAACTGTAACAAAAGTGGTGATTTATTTTCTTATACTAACAGAGCTTCCAATATTTTCTGTTGAGTTTTGTGTTGTGAAGTTTTCATGTTTTGGGTAAGGATTTGATGGACTATGGAATAAGGAGTGGAAAGAGCCTAAGCTTGGGGATTCCCAAGGCAACCCAAGGTAATATTCAAGGATACCAAGAGCCTAAGCTTGGGGATGCCCCGGAAGGCATCCCCTCTTTCGTCTTCGTATATCGGTAACTTTACTTGAGGCTATATTTTTATTCACCACCTGATATGTGTTTTGCTTGGAGAGTCTTGTATAATTTTAGTCTATGCTTTTTAGTTTGCCGAAATCATCCTTGCTGTACACACCTTTTGAGATAAACACACTTGAATCGTGTTTTATTAGAATACTCTTTGTTCTTCACTTATATCTTTTGAGCTAGGTAATATTGCTCTAGTGCTTCACTTATATCTTTTAGTGCACGGCGGTGGTTTTATTTTATAGAAATTGATGAACTCTCCTGCTTCACTTATACTATTTTGAGAGTCTCCAAACAGCATGGAAATTTTCTTTGGTTATAAATTTAGTCCTAATATGCTAGGCATCCAAGAGGGATATAATAAGAACTTTCATATAAAGTGCATTGAATACTATTAGGAGTTTGATTCCTTATGATTGTTTTGAGATATAAAGATGATGATATTAGAGTCATGCTAGTGATTAGTTGTGAATTTGAGAAATACTTGTGTTAAAGTTTGTGATTCCCGTAGCATGGACGTGCGGTGAACCGTTATGTGATGTAGAGCATGATTTATTTATTGATTGTCTTCCTTATGAGTGGCGGTCGGGGACAAGCGATGGTCTTTTCCTACTAATCTATCCCCCTAGGAGCATGCACGTAGTACTTTGTTTCGATAACTAATAGATTTTTGCAATAAGCATACGAGTTCTTTATGACTAATGTTGAGTCCATGGATTATACGCACTCTCACCCTTCAACCATTGCTAGCCTCTCTTGTGTCGTGCAACTTTCGCCAGTACCATATACCTTCCTCAAAACAGCCACCATACCTACCTATTATGGCATTTCCATAGCCATTCCGAGATATATTGCCATGCAACTTTCCAACGTTCCGTTTATTATGACACGCTCCATCATTGTCATATTGCTATGCATGATCATGTAGTTGACATCGTATTTGTAGCAAAGCCACCATTCTTAATTCTTTCATATAAGTCACTCTTGATTCATTGAACATCTCGGTACACCGCCGGAGTGTCGGGCGAAACGACACCTATGGGATCCCGGGGAATCCCTTCTATGATTGGCGGGGTGTGGAGCTGCGCAAAGAGCAGGTCTAGAAGATTAGTGCGAGGTTTTTTTACCTAGGTTCGGGCCACAAATGACGCGTAAAACCCTAGTCCTGCTTTTCTGTGTTTATTTGGTGTTCCTGAGCTCTTGAACTAGTTGTGGTGCATGCGCAGTCTAAGAAGTCCGAATCCTTCCACATTATGCCTCGTTCCTCCTTTTATATGCCAAAGGGTTCGCCACAGTGGCACACAGGAGGTGCAAAGTATCTACAGTGTACAAGTTTAACGCCTGACGTTGTAGGACAAATGCATTTAATGTGCTTCCTACGTGCCCTCTTGCTTTATCGGGGACGGCAACAGAGCTCGTCCCGTCCGTCGCTGCCTCGCCTTGCTTCGACGTGCATCCAAGCTGACAAGGCATGCCGCGCCATGCTAGCTGGCTGGCTGTTGTGCTGGTGCGGTCACAGGGTCTTCATGAAGATCTACAAGCCACCACGCAGGTGCTTGACTGGTTGGCCTAGAAGTTGCATGCTGCCATGCATGCGCTTGCCTAGTCGGCGGGCAAGTTGCCACGTCGGAATGGCCGCGGGGCAGTGAAACGTTGGTGGGTGCGGGCCTGGCCGTGGCCCAGCAGATGTCCCCAGCAAGTATCTTGCCGGGGTCTCGTGGGCGTCCCCAGCAAGGATCTTGCTGGTGGTCTTTGGCTGTCCCCCGCAAGGATCTTGCCGAGGGTCTTCGTCTGTCCTCAGCAAGGATCTTGCCGGGGGTCTTCGTCTTATGGTTTCTCTCTAGACTCGCAGGACTTTGGTCTTCACAAAGATCTGCATGCCACCACGCAGGCGCCCCCGAGTCTTGGTCTTGACGTTGTCGATGGTGTCAGAACTCTCAGGCTCAAGGGTGGCGGCCTTGCTGGTGTTGGGCAAGTCGCCCCCGCAAGGCTCTTCCCGGGGCTATGTAGGCCGACCCGGCAAGGGTGTTGCCGGGGGAAATCCATCTTGTCCCTTTGCTCTTCATGCCTCTGGCTTGAGTGCTTCCTTGGCAGTCTCGTACATTTCGTTCCTCTACCCTGCCAATGATGTCCGCAGGTGTGGCCACGACTGCACATGCACAAGTAAAGGGGTGTAGAAAGGCCCCTACTTTTGTACACCGACAGGAGCCCCCGTGCCTGGGCCACACATAAGCGTGAAGCGTTGTTGGGCCAGACCCAGAACGGTGTGCGGGCATGCGTGGCAGACTTTTATCCTTCTCAGTCCCACTTGCTTCCCCACGACCCGCATTGAGTGTGTGACGTCGGGGTCGTGCGTGGAACGGTCGCAGCATGCTTGCGTCACCCTGCGGTGAATAGTAAATAAGCGCCCGCGTCTTACCCATAAAAAAGAGGAAGCCGCAGGGGCGCGGCTCATTAACCATGTGGACTCGGGTCGTGGGCTTCGTGGCGGCCGCGCCCCATGATCACAGGGTGGAAAATGGTCGCACTTGTCTACTTAATGCCGGCCCGCCCACCACGTGTCTCCCATGCCTCAGGGAGGGTAGGTGGCGGATACGGAGGACACGGGTATTATCGCCGAGGCAGGAAGCCGGGCGTTGCTGATTGGAGCAGTGGGTCGGTCCTGATTCCCTGCGCCTCTAGCGGCCGGATTGGTCGAGTGGGGCGGCCGCCCTTAGGTTGGGGGGCCGTGCCCCGGCCCTGCACCTCTATAAAAAGGGAAGAGGGACATCGCTCTTCTGCATTCGTCTCCTTCTTCCTCGGTCTTTCTTTCACTCTCTATGGTGAGAGGGCGCGCTAGCGCTCCAATGGCGGCAACGAGGGCTTCTGCTCGATAGCGTGTCCCCCTCCTCCGGAGATCACGGCGGCGTAGCCCGCCATGAGAGGAAGAGGGAGGGGGCGAGGCCGTGGCGCTCGGGGGAGAGGAGGACGGGGCGGCCCACCGGCCGTGCTTCCGCCAGCGGCTCCCCCCCACAATGGAGGGCCACGTCGGAGACCAGTCCTCCGAGTTCTTCATCAGGTTGTACAAGCCAGTGTGCGTCACCTCCACCTCCCCACCCCGTTCGCTCGGGAAATGGAGCTCGATCCACCATAGGCCTTGAGGCTGCACATGAGGGGTTGCGGGAACGGCGGCATGCGGGTCAACGTCGACTTCCCGCCCCTCATGTCATGTATCTCCGTTGAGAGTGGAAGACCTTTGCCCGCGCCCATAGCCTGTCGGAGGGGCACATTCTCCAGTTCAAATTAATGGAGAATGGCCTGCTCTCCGTCAAGGTCTTCGGGCACTTGGGAACCCGCTTAGGGTGCTCGGCGGAGAGCTCCACCGACAACAAAACTTCCTCCTCGGGCGACAGTGACGAGGAGGACAGCGACAACGACAACGAGGGTAGCGGGCGGGAGGACGCCGATTCCGACTCCGGCTGACCCACGGCGGTAGCACCGTCATCTGCATCGCCCTCCTCCCTCGGCGACGTGCCTTGCCGAGGGTCATCCCCGCCATGCTCTCCATCGGCGCGTTCCTCGTCGCCCCTTCTTTGCCTTCACCTGCTGCACCTGGGAGGAAAGGGGCAAGAACGGAGATCACGGGGCACTTATCTTTATTTTAGCTCGTAGGCACTTGCCAAATCTTAATTTCTAAGTAATGTAATCTATCGAGCCCATGCTTGTGTCCTGTAACACTCATACTTGTATCAGCAAGTCAATGAAAAAGACCAGCCTTGCCGGGAACCCGTGCATGTATACGCTTGTGCAGAGGCAAAATGCCTCCTTAATGCAAATAAACAAGTCCTCCCAGAAAGCTGTCTCGCCGGTGCCATCTGCGCCTGCGAGAGAATCACATATGCCGTGTTACAGACAAAAGGTCCATCCCCTCGTCAATCTCCTTTTAGCAAGGGCTACTATGACCATTCTGACCGATGCGGCGTTCGGGCTAGGCATGGGAGCACCCAAGGTTTTAAAAGAGAGTGGCGAGGTTTTCTAATGCATAAGTCACAGGTTACGAACATGAATGGGCAAGAGGTAAACTATATCTGCTTGGTTTGCCGCGGATTGCCGTGCCAGGCAGTCTTCTCAACTTCTTGCCGGAGTCGGGTCCTTGGCGGGATCGAGCGTCCTTGCCGCGGCTAGAAGTAAGAGAGGGCGGGACCATGGCACCTTGGCGGTCAATTAACATTTGTTGGAATCAAAAAGCAGTACAATATCCTGGACAAGCATGCATATACGTATACACATAAACATGGAAATCAACAGGAAACTGTACATACTAAGGGATTTCTTTCCCAGACTGTGCATAGGGTCTTTGCCTGGCTTTGTACATAGGGTTACATGCCTTGCCGGCAAGGCTAGTACAAAAGGGGGGGTTGCCGGGGCTCCCGACAACCACACCTTAGGGGTAAAACTTGCGAAGATGTTCGATATTCCAAGAATTGCTCACCGGAATGCCATCTTCGGTCTCCAGGCAGACTGCGCCAGGCCTGGTGACTCGTATTACCCGATAAGGGCCTTCCCACTTTGGCATCAACTTGTTTGAACTCTTGGCGGATTGGATTCGCCGAAGAACAAGGTCTCCTTCCACAAGGCTTCGGGCATGAACCTTGCGGCTATGGTAGCGGCGCAAGGCTTGCTTGTAGCGAGCGGCTCGCACAGCAGCCCAAAGACGATCTTCCTCAAGGAGTGTCGCATCATCTTGGCGTAACTGCTCTTGCTCAAGCTCATCATAAGCGAGCACTCAAGGTGGCCCGTATATGAGTTCCATGGGGAGAACTGCTTCTGCCCCATATACCAGGCAAAGGGTGTCTGGCCAGTGGCTCGATTTGGTGTCGTTCTGATCGACCAAAGAACCATTGGCAACTCATCAATCCAGAGCCTTCCGCAACTGTGTAGCCTGTCAAAAGTTCTGGTCTTGAGGCCTCGCAACACTTCTGCATTCACCCTCTCAGCCTAGTCGTTACTTCTGGGATGAGCAACAGAAGGAAAACAAACCTTGCTGCCGAGGTCTTGGATGTATTGCAAGAAGGTGCGGCTCGTGAACTGCGTGCCTTTGTCAGTGTTGACCCTATTTGGCACACCAAAATGGCAAACTAGTCCCTTGACGAACTTTATGGCTGATTGCGTTGTCATCTTTCTCACCGGTTCCACTTTTGGCCACTTTGTGAACTTATCGATTGTGACATACAAGTACCCAAAGACCCCACAGCATGGGGAAAAGGGCCTAGTATATCAAGCCCCTAGACCGAAAATCCCTAGGAAAGAGGGATTGTCTGAAGAGCTTCAGCTGGTTGATGAAGCTTCATTGAATGGAATTGGCATGCTTCACACTTGGTTACTAGTGCAGTTGCATCCAGGAGAGCGGTGGGCCAGAAGAAACCTTGCTGGAACGCCTTGCCGGTAAGGGCTCTTGACCCTATGTGGGAGCCACACATGCCTCCATGTATCTCTGCCAATAGCTCCAGTCCGTCCTCTTGAGGAATGCACTTTAATTTCACGATGTTCGGTCTCCTTCTGTGTAGGGCATCATCCACAAACTGGTACATGCTGGACCGACGGGCTTCTTTCTTTGCCTCTTCCTGTTCCTCAAGGAGTTCCCCTGTTTGGAGGAAACGGACGGTGTTGCGCCCATGCCGGAGCCAGGGGCTTGACGGCAAGGACTAAAGGCTCATCTTCAGCCGTAGGAGTACCTGCCTCTACGGCCAGGGCTTGGGGCCCTGCCAGAGGTTGCTACTCCCCGGCAAGCTTGGGGCACCCGGCAAAGTCCTTGCCGGCGGCTCCTGGGAGCTCACTAGGAAAGTACTTGCCGGGGCCCACCTTCCTTCGTTTGTTCTGTCCCGCGGATGGCTCAACGGATGGCTGGCTTAGTTGAAGCACAAAGGTACCTGGTTCCACATGCAATTTGAGGGCAGTGCGTTTTGACAAGTCGTCGGCAATGTTGTTCTCTACTCGGGGAACATGCTCTGCTTGCAGACCGTCAAAATGCTCCTCCAACTTCCTCACTTCATCTACATAGGCCTCCATCAACGGGCTCTGGTAATCCTTGTTAACTTGCTTGACGACGATCTGCGAATCACCTCTGATGATGAGCTTCCTAATTTTGAGGTGTCCTGCGATCCTGAGACCGACAAGCAATCCCTCGTACTCCGCTGTGTTGTTCGTTGATTTTTCTCAGGGAAAGTGCATCTAGACTACGTACTTGAGGTGCTTTCCGGTGGGTGCGACGAGTAGCACACCGGCACCAGCACCTTGCAGCGAGAAAGCTCCATCAAAGTACATAATCCAATCACGACTCGTCTCTTTGCCGGGAAGGGTGGTCTCTTGAATCTCTTCGTCGGGCGTTGAGGTCCATTCTGCTATGAACTCTGCCAAGGCTCCGCTCTTGATTGTTGAAGTACTTTCAAACTTGAGGCCAACGCTTGACAGTTCCAACACCTACTCCACAATCCTTCTAGTTGCAATCCGGGTTGTGCAAGATTCGTTGCAAAGGGAGGAGGGTGATGACGGTGATCTCGTGTGCTTGGAAATAGTGACGCAGCTTTCTCGAGGCCATGAGGAGGCCGAAAAGTAGCTTCTGCATACCAAAATATCTTGATCTAGCCCCCTGCAAGACGGAACTGACAAAATAAACCGGGTGCTGCACCACCTTCTTCTTTTGTTTGACTTCACCCACTGGTGCAAACTCTGTCTTGCCAGGACCGAGCTTTGCCGGGGGTTCCACCTTGCCGGCATCAGGCCCTGCCGGGGAATGCTTTGGCCCATCATCCGACGGCTTTGCCGCTGCCACTGTTTATTCCTCAAGTTCTCTTTGTGCCACGAGCACAACACTGACCACTTGATTCATCGCCGCTAGATATAGTAGCAACGGCTCTTGCAGCTTAGGCGCGACTAGTATTGGCGTGGAGGAGAGGTACCTCGTCAAACCTTGCAGTGCTGCCTCTGCCTCCAGAGTCCATTTCATTGGATGCGCTTTTTTCAAAACTATGAAAAAGGGGAGGGCGCGCTCAGCAGATTTGGAGATGAACCTACTTAGAGCAGCAACACACCCAGCGAGCCTACGGACGTCTTTGACTCATCTTAGCGCCTCAATCTGCTCAATAGCTTTGATCTTGTCAGGATTTGCTTTGATTCTGCGTTGAGACACAAACAACCCAAGAAGTATGCTAGATGGGATGCCGAACACGCACTTCTCTGGGTGGATCTTGAGGTTGATCTTGCGCAGGTTGGCAAATGTTTCCTCTATATCCAGCACGAGTGTGGCCTTGTCCTTGGTTTTGACTACTATATCATCCATATAAGCTTGCATATTTCTATGCAGCTGGGTGTCAAAACCAATTTGGAATGCTCGAGCAAATGTCAAACCGGCGCTTTTCAACCCGAAAGGCATCCGCACAAAACAGTATGTACCACATGGGGTGATGAATACAGTTTTTTCTTCGTATTCCTTCATCATGAAGATCTGGTGGTATCCTGAGTAGGCGTCGAGGAACGACAACAGGTCACACCTGGCAGTGGAGTCTACTATCTGGTCAATGCATGGCATAGGGAAAGGATCCTTTGGACGGGCTTTATTGATATCTGTATAGTCAATACACAGCCTCCATTTCCCATTTGCCTTACGCACTACCACTAGATTGGCCAGCCACGTGGGCTGGAGCACTCCTCTGACCAAGCATGCCGCCTCCAACTTCCTGATCTCCTCGATGATGAACTCTTGTCGATGCAAATCTTTCTTTCTGACCTTCTGATTGACGGGCCGCGCATGGGGACAGACAACAAGGTGGCGCTCGATCACCTCCCTGGGAACGCCGAGGATGTCAGATGCTTGCCATGCAAACACGTCGACACTCGCCCACAGGAACGCGACGAGCATGCTTTCTTATTTTTTGTCAAGGGTGGAGCTTATGGTAAAAGCTCCACCCGTGCCATCCTCCCTGACGGGCACCTTCTTGGTTTCCGGTGGGGCCGCCTTGGACCTCTTGCTCCCGCTGGTGGAGCCCTCTGGCACGTCCTCAATAGGAACAGAGCGCTCCGAAGAGGCACGTTTGCCGGAGGAGGTGCAGGAGTCCTTGCCGAGGTCAGAAATCTTGCTTGAAGCGTCCTTGCAGGTAGTGGCAGAGGCCTTGCCGGTTTTATTCCCTCCTCGGGTCTCAGCGGCAGGAACAAGTGCCCCGGCGGCAGCTGCTGCAACTGCCACCCGGTAGAGTTGGTCGGCGCAGATGAGCGTGTCCTTCTTGTTGGAGGGGACTGTGATGATGCTCATCGGCTAGGGCATCTTCAACGTGATGTAGGCGTAATGTGATGCCGCCATAAACATGGCCAGCACTGGGCGATCAAGGATCCCATTATAGGGCAAGGGGATCTTGGTAACATCAAAAACAATCTTCTTCGTCCTATGGTTCAGCTCGCACCCAAAGGTGACGGGCAATGTGACCTTACCCTTCGGCTGACTCCTCCCCGGGTTGACCCCTTGAAACATGACCATCTCCTCAAGATCTCCATCAAGGATTTGCAGCCTCTCGATCACGGAGGGCGAGATCAAGTTCAGACCGGCCCCACCGTCAACTAGCATTTTCGTCACCTTGAGGTCATGTATTGTTGCCGAAACCAACAACGAAAAACACCCGACCTCTTAAGTGGCCTCTGGGCATCAAACGATGGCTCCGCTGCAGTGACTTCACGCGCCCACTGCTTCAGTTGGCAGTAAGAGGTGTGAAATGAGGCGCCACCATCGACGCACACGGCCTCCGTAGCCTTCTGGAACTCGTGCTCACCAGACTCGTCTCCCTCCTTCTTGTCGCGGCCCTGAGCGGGCCTCTCTTGTTGATTATCTTTGTTGCGGCGACCTCCTTGATCGCCGCGCTTCTTGCTGGACGCCTCAGCACCATTCTAGCCCTTCTCCTTATCGCTACTCTCACAATCATCTTTCTTCTTCTCTGCAAGCAGCTCAACCAGCCGACAATTCTGGAGGTCATGGCCCTAGGTGCGATGGATCTTGCAGTACTGCTTATTGGAGCCTCCCGGCTTGTCGGTAGCCGTCAAGGCCCGGCAGGCGGCGCACCCGGCAAGTTCCTTGCCGGGGTCATCAACATTGGCCTTCTTGGCGGTGTCGGGGTCACCAGATCCCTCAACGGCAAGCACGGTCTTGCCCTTACGCTTCCTATTGCGGTGTCGGCCCTTCTTTGCTGTGCCGACATCGTCTTCTTCAGTGGAATTGGTTTCCGCGCTGGCATCTTCGCTGGGGTACTTCCTCCCTTCTTCAACTCGAGCACATCTATCGACTAGAACATAAAGCTCAGCTCCATCCTTAACCTTGTTCATCGACAGCTCCTCATGCATCTTGTGATTGCGCACATTCTAATCGAATGCACTGTTGACGGCGGCGGGATGAACATCTGGGATGTTGTAATGCACACGGATGAACCTTTGTATGTACTTGCGTAGGGTTTTGCCGTCCTTCTGGGGGATGACATGCAATTCACTTGCCTGGCCAGGAGCTTGGTGGCCTCCGGTAAAGGCGCCAACAAAATCGTGACACAGATTCGACCAAGAAGAAATAGAATCCAGTGGCAGGTGCATCAACCATGACATGATGTTGGGCTTAAGAGCCAATGGGAAGTAGTTGGCAAGCACCTTGTCGTCGCGAGCCCCGGCAGCTTGCATCGCGATAGTGTAGATGCTGAGGAACTCCGATGAGTGAGTCTTGCCGTTATACTTTTCTTCGACCTCAGGCTTGAAGGTGCGGTGGGTGGGCCACTGGAACTGTCGCAGCTCACAGGTAAAGGATGGAGAACCCACCTCATAAGGTAGGTCACCGGAACCCCCCGGCGCTGGGCGGTCCATAGTGGGCCCTGCACGCCTATCTGACTGATGGTGCGCTTCCCGCCACAACTCGATAGTGGTCCGAGTGTCTTCCTAAGCTCGCTCCCGAAGAACTTGACATTGGTCGCAGCGGGCTCGCGGTTCAGACGACCCTGTGGAAACGTTGTCGCGGGCGTGGGCCCTACGAGCCGGTGGCTGCTGTTGCTGGCGTGGGTGAGGAGAGTGCACCATGGTTGCAGCGTCTTCGGTCCTCCCACCACTGGCGTGCACTGGGTCGACAGAGCGCCGACACGAGGGTCCCGCCGGTCGTGTTCATATTTATTGCCGAAGCTGATGTGGCTCTGAATGGTGGCTCTCCACTCGTCGTGCTTCTCCGCGGTAGGAGGAAAGTCGAGGAGCAGTTGCACGCGCGCCAACACTTATGCTGGCGTGGGTGGCGGCGAAAGCAGCATGGACCGTGACATGCTCCGACTGCTAACCACATTAGAAAGAGTTCTATCACGGTCTTGAGGGCGTGCGCCATTTCCGCCAGCGTCTGGGCACGCATGCTGGCCCGGTGCGTCTTGAGAGTGATGCAAAGGGCTCTTCCCGCGGCGGTACCCGAGGGCACCATCGTCGTGGCGTTGCTCGTCTAGTGCGATTTGGGAAGACCGCGGCGCGGGAGCTGGCTGGGGCGTCCTGGAGGTCGCCGCGCCGCCCATGGGCAGCACGGCCCCGCCCCTGGACCCAGCGGTGTGCGGCTCGTCACCTTGGGCACGAACGATGCCGCTCGCTTGGCTCCGATTGCCAGAGTGTCGTGGATGCTCATGGGCCACGCCTCCAACATCCGCGGCCGCCCTGTAACACCCCAAAAATTTTTGGCCTTGTTTTAAAATTTTTGCCAAGACTTAAAACCTTTATTTTCTGAGCTCCCTTTTGATCTTTAACCTTGTCATTAAGGAGTTTTTCCCCTAAGTGTGAACTTTTCAAATATGTTATTGGACTTGTTTAACCTCTCAAGAAAAACTTTACTTTTATCAGTGCAACTAATTGCATAATTAAGTTGCTTGATCTTTACTTTCTTGAAAATGGTTTTTCAAGGTTGAATGGTCATATTTGAACTACAACCATTTGATAAATTCACTTAAAATTCCCACCAAAATTTGGAGATGTCATGTGATGTTATTAAATCACTTTTATGCAAAAAGATCTTTTATTCTTGAAATATTTTGAGCTCTACACCCTTTTTTCTTCTCTGGTCCAGTGGGCAATTTTGCACTACAACCCTTTTAAATATGTTCTTCTAGCCTCTACCAAAATTATGGGATGCTAGTGATATCATATGATTCAACTTTATGCAAAAACCCAGTGATGTTATTTGCAATTTTTGAGTGAATCAGCATCATCTTCATTCTGGACCAGGCTGGTGTTTTCTACTGCAACCCTATTATTTCTTGCTCCAGTGACCTTGTGTTTTCTCATGCTCATAGTCCTCCCTACCAAACCCCTAAGTCCAGGAGCATGTACCCCTTGGGCAATTTTGATTCATGAAATGATGCCATTTATTTCCTGTCCAGAATTGTAATTCTGCAAAACTTGCACTAACAAGTTTCTCCTTTTGCCAAACTAACCTCACCACCCTCTTGTGCATCCAAGGAGAAACTGATATGGAGTTTTTGACCACTCCAAGACTTGCCTAAGTGACCTTGGCATTGTGTCAAACACCTTGTGGGCATGATCTGTTTTGGCATGATGCTTGTCATTGCACTATGATCTTGCACCTCTGATCAAACAGGCATGTCCACTAGACTCCCTGTTTCCCCTAACCTAGACCTGCTAAACCCCAGCTCCAACCGAGCCACCTAGCATGCCCTGGCATTTCGCCGAGCAGCTGGTGAGCGTGCTCCGGACGCGCCCAGAGCGCGCCTATTGCAGCCGCGTGAAACCGAGCCGCCGCGTCGCACCCCCCTGCCTTGGCCCGCACGGGAGAACTTCGCCACGCACTCCCCGCCTCACCACTACACGCCAGCCAACCCTGGCGCCCTACAGCGCCACCGCCAGAGCTTTTTGGCGGCACGCCGGCGTCGGCCGACAGCCTCTGCCACGGGCAGCGCCGCCCAAGCCCCTCCCGCTCGCCACCTGGCCCCTGGGAACAGCGCAAGCTCATCCACAAGGGTGTCGCCTAGCGCTCGTCGCCGCCACGACGCCCCTAGCTACAGAATGGCGGTCGCCGGAGAGCTTATCCACTGCCGCCGCGGAACCGCCTTGCCACGCCTATTTAAGGAGACCCCGAGCCCGTTCCCGCAAGCAGGCAACCTCAGGCCACCCCTATGGCGTTCCCCTAGCCCGCATTCGACCCAGGGAGGTCTTCTTCCCCGTCTCCGGCAACTCCGACCACCGCCACTGCCCCTGCCGTTCCGGCGCCACCAGGACCTCCCCCTCTCCACTCTCTCCACCAGAAGCCTCCTCTTCCTCCCGTGAACCTTTACCCCTGCTTGATTTTGATCGGGAGCCACCGCAGCCCCAGTAGCACTTTGCTCCCGAGGCCACCTCCGCCGAGGAGCTCGCCGTCGGCAGCTCCCTCCGCCCCCACCTGCCAGGCGACCACCGGGAGGACCGCCCCGGAGTAGCGGATCCATCCCCGCCCTCGGAGCCCCGCGAGGAGCCGCCAGTCGCCGGCGACGATCGCCGGAGCTCCGCCTCCGCTCGGGACAGAGGAAAGAGAGGGAGAAGACTAGTCAAACCTGACTAGTGGGCCCCCTGGACCCACTGTCAGTGACACACCGCGCCGTCCATGTGTTTAAGTGAAGGCGTAATCCCCCCCAGTACGTCTCCCTGCTCCGAAAGCGTATTCCCCTCTGAAACGTTTTTTCCTTTTCTGTTTTATTTAAATCAGTTTTGACCACAACTTTGACTGACTATATCTTTTTAAATATAACTCCAAATGAGTTGATTCTTTTTCCTACCTTCCTCAAATTTGATCTAGTTTAGTTTAAGATTTATTTGAAAATTTTCCAAAACAACTTTTTGTACTGTTTTGAAATGTGTGTTAATCCAAATATTTTAAATAGGATTTCTGGAAAGAGGGAAGAAACTTTCAAAGATTTTGGAGAGCACCTCACCCCTCCACAACTTCAAGGCAAGCATCTTGAACCCTGGCATAATATTTTTGATGTGATGGTTGACACATTTATAACACCACCTCATTTCGGTGGAATTGATATTTCATGTGACATGATCTTTTGCATGGAAGCATATCAACGTTTTCCTTGCTATTGGAAATAAATATGATTGTGATGGTAATCATCCTCATGTGCCTTGCATGCATACCGGAAAGGAATCCGGGAAAATCCTCGGCCTTGGGTAGGCGTGAGCTTGTCGCCGGTCCCCGTCGGGACGGTTATTTCCGATATGGCATGGTAAGGTATATTGAGTGGTGATTTTTGTTGGTTGAAATATATTTGATATACATGTCATGCAGGGAACTTATGAACCTCATGAGTCGACCGCAGAACGAGTCTTGTTCCAGTAACCCCCATACTTGCCTCATACTACCACTCGTCCCTGCTGCAGGTAGGGTACGGTTCAGTAAGTTGTCAACCCCTTTCCAGCACACACCGTACAGAGAGGCCATGGTGGAAGATATCGGTTGTAGCCGGTAGGCATGCCACCTGGTCAGGGGGCATGGGTGTTTCCGGTTGGGACCGAGAGGGGAGGCCACCCCTTAGAGCGCGCGATATAAATTTGATCCCATGCTACGCGAGGTTGTAGCCTCCCCACTTAGAGTTTTGCTTGACAAGTGTCGTGGGTGATTCCAGACACCGATGAGTTAAGCTGGTGTGTGCAAGTTAGGCGTGTTTTCAACTAAAAGGCCGTAGACGGAATTAGTCCCGATGGACTAAAGGAATCCGTTACTCGTGGGTAAAGAGTACACCCTCTGCAGAGATTAAACCGATTCGAATAGCCGTGTCCATGGTTAAGGACCACAGTCTGGGATGGGTCAAGCGTCGGTCTTAGTGTCGGTCTTTGGAGGTGAAACTGTTAAACCAGAACGGGAATTACTACTTTGTGACTTGTGATGATTATGATTATTACTATTGTTGACTAACCCGTGATATTATTGTTATCACCGAATATCTCTGGGATGGTTCTACCTCCGGGATATGTCACTATGATTATTTAATTTTTACCCCTTTATGTGGTGTGCCCGACTGTGGCATTTCTTTTAAAGCCCTTTATGTGGTGTCGCTCAGACGCCCGACTGTGGCATTTCTTTTAAAGCCCTTTATGAGGTGTCGCTCAAACGCCCGACTGTGGCATTTCTTTTAAAGCCCTTTCTGTGGTGTCGCTCAGACGCCCGACTGTGGCATTTCTTTTAAAGCCCTTTCTGTGGTGTCGCTCAGACGCCCGACTGTGGTATTATTATTCTGCATTTTTCCGCTCGAGGAGTCTTTCAGACACTCGTTTGGCACCAATATTTATTATTCTGCATTTTTCCGCTCGAGGAGTCTTTCAGACACTCGTTTGGCACCAGTATCTATTATTCCGTATTTTCCGCTCGAGGAGTCATTCAGACCCTCGCTTGGCACCAGTATTTATTATTCTGCATTTTCCGCTCGAGGAGTCTTTCAGACACTCGTTTGGCACCAGTATCTATTATTCCGTATTTTCCGCTCGAGGAGTCATTCAGACCCTCGCTTGGCACCCATTATTTATTACCCCTATGTGGCCATTGCATAAATTTCCGGTTGCATATGAATAACTTGTTTTACATGCATCAAGATATTTATTTATGACTAACTAAGTGAGTAAAAGGATATTGCAAAGCATGAGCATCAACGATTATATTATACCTGTGTTCTTAATGTTTGCGTGTATGTTCAAAGTACTCACTGGCTTGTCCCTGGCTATTGTCTTGGCCAGATTGCTAGCATGGAGAGGAGCGTTGCGATGACCGCCTCGGAGTCTGAGCAGCGGCGATAGCAGCCTCGTGAAGATAGGAGTTAACCTGGTCAGCTGTTCCCGTGGGAAATGGAGTCCCATAGCCGTGGTGATCCACAAACCGCTTCCGCCCTCGACCACTAGAAACCATTTGTTGTACTCATAGGCCACAATGGTCTTCTACTACACATTTTGTACCTTTGCTTGGAATTTCTGTAACAAGTTGGTGCCTCATCAGCTAACAGTAATCCTGGGGCTGATGAGCTCGTCGGCCATTTTCTGGAATTTAATGTCTGGAAAACCGGTCGCGACAGACTTGGCATCAGAGCCAGGCTGACCATTGGCTAATCCTATCCCAGCCAGGTCAATAAACTTAGGCATGCCAAACCACCGAGCCATAACCAAACCCGCAGCCAAGCTTCTCCTGCAAGATAGCCCCACAGTGACCCGACACCTTTTTTCAGTCGGTGCCCAACCTACCAGCCTAGCCGTCGATCACGCGCTAGTGACCGGCCCCCTAAATAGTCCTTTCTCGCAAGCGTGCGAAGGAAGACTCCGACCCCTTTTTCCTATAAAAAGGGCACGCTAGTCTCAACCCAGCACAGCCCGGCCGCTATCCTAACCCAAGCCACAATGCCTGGTCCTATTGTGCACCATGAGACCACAGCGACCAACCTTGGAGGTTTTGTGACCATACTCGCAAACCTCACCCGTCGTGCCTATGCATTAGAAGAACCCCCAGAATATGTTGTGTACCAAGGGCCCGTAAGCTGTGAAAGCCGTCAATTCTAGGCCACTGTACACATCTACGATAGGGGTCTCGCACCCGAACGCCCCTACAGGTTCACCGGAAGGACAACTTCCTTTGAGCCACAAGCCATCCAACTAGCTGCTCGAGAAGCTATAGTTCATCTGCGGCACTTGTCGCCAAGAGTTGATTGTCGCTCGTTCCACTACTACCCCAGGCGTGAAGGGTATGGTAGGCCACCCCAAGTTGCCAACGGAGATCACGAGACAGATCCTGCATTGTTGCACCTAGTGCGCTACGTAAGTGCACTGGAAGAACTGTGCGATCAGGTCGCAATTGATCTTATCGCAGCTCGTGGAGAGATGGTTCGTCGAGCCCCGGCAAGAGAAGAGGACGAGCCCAACGCCGACAACCCAGTCGTGCTGTTTGGATAACCAATCGAGCCCCTGAGGTCTACCCCAGCCATCAGCCAAGGTGTTGCGATAACCCCAGAAGTGCTACGTCGCATTTTGGGAACACACTCCAACGGAGTTGTGGCCAGCAATCCCCGAGATGGCCACCATCGCTACCCCGAGCCTGCAGCCCCTCAACCCACTCCAGTCAATTCCGACGGCGAGACCCGTGGAGAAGCCTCGACATCCACAAGGCACGCCTGCATGGATGTAAACGAAGTAGACTAAGTAACCCGAGCTGTATCGAGTCCCAGTGTACCCTCGCTTTGTAACTGTGTGGCCTGGTATTTAAACGCTGCTTGTTGTCATGCCTCTGCTTTAATGATAACATTGGCTAAACACCCAGTACGCAGTGTGAGATTGCTACCCCCTGGCGCAGCTACCAGAAACCTTCCCGACAACCCCCACAGTAACATATCACCCCGGTGAAATATGTGTATTTGTGGCATTGACTTCGACCCGCAGAACAGAGCTAAATTTTTTTTACCATTCACCACGGTAAAAATGATCCAGCTCCAGTGCTATAAAAAGGCCACCGCGTGACCTTGCCAAGCACCTCTCACCTTGTTCACCGCCCTCACAACCATTTCTTGCCATGCCGAGCCCCAGCATTTACCTGAGAACCCAGATGCAACCCCGGGTAGTTTTGTCAAGATATTGTGGGATTTTACTTGCAGTACCATCGGCGCTACCCAGCCACCCCAGTACGAGCTGTTCAAATCGAGGATCACCTCTTTCACCTTGAGATACTGGGCAGCAGTGCACATTCCTCCCGTAAACTCAGCCCAAGACCCAACAGAGGTCTCCTTCGTGGGGAAATCCATGCCAACCCCACAGATGGCCATGGAAGCTGCGGCTTGCGAAGCGCTTGCCCGCCTTCGATTCGCGGCACCCTATGCCAGCGAACGTGGGTATTATTACTTCCCGAGCCGTGCAGCGCCCGGAGGAGTAACATCGTTTCCCGGTGTGCGAATCGAAAGAGACCCCGTCCTGGCCAACCTTGTCCAGTATGTCATCGCTCAAGAGAGTTTGATCCAACGCGTGATGGGTTATCTCCAGAGCCTCGTAGACTTAAATCCTCAGATCGCCATCGGAAGATCACTGAGGCCCGACCAGGAAAGACACGTGCATCGACTAGTCAATCCGCTTTCTCCGATAGAGGAAGAATGTGTCTCAGTACCAGAAACATTTTCTCTGGACCCCATCCAGTTACCGTTTGCATTATAGACGTCGCTGCTACGTTATTTATTGCAACCTTTATTTGCGTGTTGTAACTTGTGCGTGGAGCTTAGTGTGTGCTTTAAGTGTGTTATTTTGTTAATTTCGATTAATATGAGTGATTCTGTTGCATTACTGTTTTCTTCCGCGAATAATCCTGGAGGGAGACATCTTTTTCTGAGTCGATACTTCGGCACCTCCTCATGACATGGATTTCACGCAAGCCCAACGACAACAGTTGACCCACAACCGCCAACACTCGGACACACACACGTACGCCGTTTGCAAAACTTTGCAACAGTGTTGCAGCTGGCTAACCCTCTCCTAACCACGGTTAGCACCCGGCATCCCACCTACTCCTCGTGATCACCACCGCCGTGGAGAGCCAACACCCGAGCAGCAGCATCGCGACGATCATCGAGGATCATCGCACACAGGAGCACGGAGAGCCCCAGCAGTGTCGCCAGCCCTCCGCATATCAAGATCGCGTACCAGTCCGGCATCGCCTCCGCCATTAGAGCCTCGCCCGAGCTTCTGTAAGCAGTAATGGAGGAGGAAGTAAGGGGAGAAGCACGGCCAGAGGTGAGGAGAAGAGAGAAACACCTCGACCGTTTTATAGCTCGAGCTCGGTGCACGGTGGGCGAAGTCCACCAACGCCGCTCGTCGCCCGATCGCCGGTGTTCGGAGTCGAATCCGCGAGCAGTGCCAACAGCGCGCTGGCCCGCGAGGTGAGTGCACGCTGCTCCGGCAGCTAGCACGCCGCGCACTACCGCGGTACGGCCTAGATACCCTACGCGCTAGGCGTCACCAATGGAGAAAGCGCGGGAAAGCGCGCAGGGGAGAGGAAGAAGAGAGCCAGAGGGAGAAGAAGAGGCTGACTGTGGGCCCCGGGTCCACCTGTCGGCCAGAGAGAGCACTGTGCTCCCGGGTACGACCAGCGTATATTTAAATTTAGACTTTATTCTAAAATTATACCCAGCGTAGAAGCCTCACATTTTTGTCTCAGACCATAGATTTTTCCATGCAGCACCAGTATTTCACATTGTGGTCTTCATCACTTATTGCCCTCTTACTGTAGCCACTTTTTCGTTGCATGCAATCTTTTCTTATGCGACTTTTAACAAATCTCGAGGACGAGATTTTTCTTAAGGGGGGTAGTTTTGTGACACCCCAAAATTTTTTGGCCTTGTTTTAAAAATTTTGCCAAGACTTAAAACCTTTATTTTCTGATCTCCCTTTTGATCTTTAACCTTGTCATTAAGGAGTTTTTCCCCTAAGTGTGAACTTTTCAAATATGTTATTGGACTTGTTTAACCTCTCAAGAAAAACTTTACTTTTATCAGTGCAACTAATTGCATAATTAAGTTGCTTGATCTTTACTTTCTTGAAAATGGTTTTTCAAGGTTAAATGGCCATATTTGAACTACAACCATTTGATAAATTCACTTAAAATTCCCACCAAAATTTGGAGATGTCATGTGATGTTATTAAATCACTTTTATGCAAAAAGATCTTTTATTCTTGAAATATTTTGAGCTCTACACCCTTTTTTCTTCTGTGGTCCAGTGGGCAATTTTGCACTACAACCCTTTTAAATATTTTCTTCTAGCCTCTACCAAAATTATGGGATGTTAGTGATATCATATGATTCAACTTTATGCAAAAACCAAGTTATGTTATTTGCAATTTTTGAGTGAATCAGCATCATCTTCATTCTGGACCAGGCTGGTGTTTTCTACTGCAACCCTATTATTTCTTGCTCCAGTGACCTTGTGTTTTCTCATACTCATAGTCCTCCCTACTAAACCCCTAAGTCCAGGAGCATGCACCCTTTGGGGCAATTTTGGTTCATGAAATGATGCCATTTATTTCCTGTCCAGAATTGTAATTCTGCAAAACTTGCACTAACAAGTTTCTCCTTTTGCCAAACTAACCTCACCACCCTCTTGTGCATCCAAGGAGACACTGATCTGGAGTTTTTGACCACTCCAAGACTTGCCTAAGTGCCCTTGGCATTGTGTCAAACACCTTGTGGGCATGATCTGTTTTGGCATGATGCTTGTCATTGCACTATGATCTTGCACCTCTGATCAAACAGGCATGTCCACTAGACTCCCTGTTTCCCCTAACGTAGACCTGCTAAACCCCAGCTCCAACCGAGCCACCTAGCATGCCCTGGCATTTCGCCGAGCAGCTGGTGAGCGTGCTCCGGACGCGCCCAGAGCGTGCCTATTGCAGCCGCGTGAAACCGAGCCGCCGCGTCGCACCCCCCTGCCTTGGCCCGCACGGGAGAACTTCGCCACGCACTCCCCGCCTCACCACTACACGCCAGCCACACCTGGCGCCCTACAGCGCCACCGCCAGAGCTTTTTGGCGGCACGCCGGCGTCGGCCGACAGCCTCTGCCACGGGCAGCGCCGCCCAAGCCCCTCCCGCTCGCCACCTGGCCCCTGGGAACAGCGCAAGCTCATCCACAAGGGTGTCGCCTAGCGCTCGTCGCCGCCACGACGCCCCTAGCTACAGAATGGCGGTCGCCGGAGAGCTTATCCACGGCCGCCGCGGAAACGCCTTGCCATGCTTATTTAAGGAGACCCCGAGCCCGTTCCCGCATGCAGGCAACCTCAGGCCACCCCTATGGCGTTCCCCTAGCCCGCATTCGACCCAGGGAGGTCTTCTTCCCCGTCTCCGGCAACTCCGACCACCGCCACTGCCCCTGCCGTTCCGGCGCCACCAGGACCTCCCCCTCTCCACTCTCTCCACGAGAAGCCTCCTCTTCCTCCCGTGAACCTTTCCCCCTGCTCGATTTTGATCGGGAGCCACCGCAGCCCCAGTAGCACTTTGCTCCCGAGGCCACCTCCGCCGAGGAGCTCGCCGCCGGCAGCTCCCTCCGCCCCCACCTGCCAGGCGACCACCGGGAGGACCGCCCCGGAGTAGCGGATCCATCCCCGCCCTCGGAGCCCCGCGAGGAGCCGCCAGCCGCCGGCGACGATCGCCGGAGCTCCGCCTCCGCTCGGGACAGAGGAAAGAGAGGGAGAAGACTAGTCAAACCTGACTAGTGGGCCCCCTGGACCCACTGTCAGTGACACACCGCGCCGTCCATGTGTTTAAGTGAAGGCGTAATCCCTCCCCCCCAGTACGTCTCCCCGCTCCGAAAGCGTATTCCCCTCTGAAACGTTTTTCCTTTTTTGTTTTATTTAAATCAGTTTTGACCACAACTTTGACTGACTATATGTTTTTAAATATAACTCCAAATGAGTTGATTCTTTTTCCTACCTTCCTCAAATTTGATCTAGTTTATTTTAAGATTTATTTGAAAATTTTCCAAAACAACTTTTTGTACTGTTTTGAAATGTGTGTTAATCCAAATATTTTAAATAGGATTTTTGGAAAGAGGGAAGAAACTTTCAAAGATTTTGGAGAGCACCTCACCCCTCCACAACTTCAAGGCAAGCATCTTGAACCCTGGCATAATATTTTTGATGTGATGGTTGACACATCTATAACACCACCTCATTTCGGTGGAATTGATATTTCATGTGACATGATCTTTTGCATGGAAGCATATCAACGTTTTCCTTGCTATTGGAAATAAATATGATTGTGATGGTAATCATCCTCATGTGCCTTGCATGCATACCGGAAAGGAATCCGGGAAAAGCCTCGGCCTTGGGTAGGCGTGAGCTTGTCGCCGGTCCCCGTCGGGACGGTTATTTCCGATATGGCATGGTAAGGTATATTGAGTGGTGATTTTTGTTGGTTGAAATATATTTGATATACATGTCATGCAGGGAACTTATGAACCTCCTGAGTCGACCGCAGAACGAGTCTTGTTCCAGTAACCCCCATACTTGCCTCGTACTACCACTCGTCCCTGCCGCAGGTAGGGTACGGTTCAGTAAGTTGTCAACCCCTTTCCAGCACACACCGTACAGAGAGGCCATGGTGGAAGATATCGGTTGTAGCCGGTAGGCATGCCACCTGGTCAGGGGGCATGGGTGTTTCCGGTTGGGACCGAGAGGGGAGGCCACCCCTTAGAGCGCACGATATAAATTTGATCCCATGCTACGCGAGGTTGTAGCCTCCCCACTTAGAGTTTTTCTTGACAAGTGTCGTGGGTGATTCCAGACACCGATGAGTTAAGCTGGTGTGTGCAAGTTAGGCATGTTTTCAACTAAAAGGCCGTAGACGGAATTAGTCCCGATGGACTAAAGGAATCCGTTACTCGTGGGTAAAGAGTACACCCTCTGCAGAGATTAAACCTATTCGAATAGGCGTGTCCATGGTTAAGGACTACAGTCTGGGATGGGTCAAGCGTCGGTCTTAGTGTCGGTCTTCGGAGGTGAAACTGTTAAACCAGAACGGGAATTACTACTTTGTGACTTGTGATGATTATGATTATTACTATTGTTGACTAACCCGTGATATTATTGTTATCACCGAATATCTCTGGGATGGTTCTACCTCTGGGATATGTCACTATGATTATTTAATTTTTACCCCTTTATGTGGTGTCGCTCAGACGCCCGACTGTGGCATTTCTTTTAAAGCCCTTTATGTGGTGTCGCTCAGACGCCCGACTGTGGCATTTCTTTTAAAGCCCTTTATGAGGTGTCGCTCAGACGCCCGACTGTGGCATTTCTTTTAAAGCCCTTTCTGTGGTGTCGCTCAGACGCCCGGCTGTGGCATTTCTTTTAAAGCCCTTTCTGTGGTGTCGCTCAGACGCCCGACTGTGGTATTATTATTCTGCATTTTTCCGCTCGAGGAGTCTTTCAGACACTTGTTTGGCACCAGTATTTATTATTCTGCATTTTTCCGCTCGAGGAGTCTTTCAGACACTCGTTTGGCACCAGTATCTATTATTCCGTATTTTCCGCTCGAGGAGTCATTCAGACCCTCGCTTGGCACCAGTATTTATTATTCTGCATTTTCCGCTCGAGGAGTCTTTCAGACACTCGTTTGGCACCAATATCTATTATTCCGTATTTTCCGCTCGAGGAGTCATTCAGACCCTCGCTTGGCACCCATTATTTATTACCCCTATGTGGCCATTGCATAAATTTCTGGTTGCATATGAATAACTTGTTTTACATGCATCAAGATATTTATTTATGACTAACTAAGTGAGTAAAAGGATATTGCAAAGCATGAGCATCAACGATTATATTATACCTGTGTTCTTAATGTTTGCGAGTACATTCAAAGTACTCACTGGCTTGTCCCTGGCTATTGTCTTGGCCAGATTCCTAGCATGGAGAGGAGCGTTGCGATGACCGCCTCAGAGTCTGAGCAGCGGCGATAGCAGCCTCGTGAAGATAGGAGTTAACCTGGTCATCTGTTCCCGTGGGAAATGGAGTCCCGTAGCCGTGGTGATCCACAAACCGCTTCCGCCCTCGACCACTAGAAACCATTTGTTGTACTCATAGGCCACAATGGTCTTGTACTACACATTTTGTACCTTTGCTTGGAATTTCTGTAACAAGTTGGTGCCTCATCAGCTAACAGTAATCCTGGGGCTGATGAGCTCGTCGGCCATTTTTTGGAATTTAATGTCTGGAAAACCGGTCGCGACACGCCCTGTCGCCCGCCCGCGCTGGGACGGGCGGTTCGGCTCCAGATGAACCGATCGCCGTGACCGCCTTCTGCTTGGGAGCCATGGCGATGAAGAATTCGATGCGCTAACTCTTAGACCAGATTTTCACAGCCTTAGCGCCCCCTACCTGGCGTGCCAAAGATGTCGATGGAAACGGCACCTATGATATCCCGGGGAATCCCTTCTACGGTTGGCGGGGCGTGGAGCTGCGCAAAGAGCAGGTCTAGAAGATCAACGCGAGGGGATTTTTACCTAGTTTCGGGCCGTAAACGATGCGTAAAACCCCAGTCCTGCTTGTCTGTGTTTATTTGGTGTTCCCGAGCTCTTGAACTAGTTGCGGTGCATGCCCAGTCCAAAAAGTCTGAATCCTTCAACAGTACGCCTCGGGCCTCCTTTTATATGCCAAAGGGGTCGCCACAGTGGCACACAGGAGTTGGAAAGTATCTACAATGTACAAGTTTATCGCCTGGAACCGTAGGACAAACGCATTTAATGTGCTGCCTAAGTGCCCTCTTGCTTTATCGGGGACGGCAACAGAGCTCGTCCCATCCGTCGCCGCCTCGCCTTGCTTCGACGCGCGTCCAAGCTGACAGGCATGCAGCGCCATGCTGGCTGGCTAGCTGCCGTGCTGGTGCAGTGACAGGGTCTTCACGAAGATCTGCATGCCACCAAGAAGGTGCTTGACTGATTGGCCTAGAAGTTGCATGCTGCCACGCAGGCGCTTGACTAGTCGGTGGGCTAGTTGCCACGTCGGAATGGCCGCGGGGTAGTGAAACGTTGGTGGGTGCGGGCCTGGCCGTGGCCCCACAGATGCCCCCAGCAAGGGTCTTGCCGGGGTCTCGTGGGCGTCACCGGCAAGGATCTTGCTGGGGGTCTTCAGCCGTCCCCGGCAAGGATCTTGCCGAGGGCCTTCGTCTATCCCCGGCAAGGATCTTTCCGGGGGTCTTCGTCTTCTGGTTTCTCTCTGGACTCACAGGCCTTTGGTCTTCACAAAGATCTGCATGCCACCACACAGGCGCCCCCGAGTCTTGGTCTTGATGTTGTCGATGGTGTCAGAACTCTCAGGCTCAAGGGTGGCGGCCTTGCTGGTGTTGGGCAAGTTGCCCCGGCAAAGCTCCTACCGGGGCTATGTAGGCCGCCCCGGCAAGGGTGTTGCCGGGGGAAATCCATCTTGTCCCTTTTCTCTTCATGCCTCTGGCTTGAGTGATGCCTTGGCAGTCTCTTACCTTTCCTTCGTCTGCCCTGCCAATCATGGCCGCAGGTGTGGCCACTACTACCCATGCATAAGTAAAGGGGTACAGAAAGGCCCCTACTTTTGTACACCGACACGGAGGCATCCACATAGAGTCATATTTTGTTCTAAGTATCGAGTTGTATGTTTTATGTTGTAAGTAAATAAAATTGTTATGATCTTCATTATTAGGGCATTGTCCCATGTGAGGAAAGGATGATGGATACTATGATTCCCCCAGAAGTCGGGATGAGACTCCGTACGAAAAAAAAGAGACCAAAAAAATGAGAGAAGGCCCAAATAAAAAAATGAGAGAAAAGAGAGAAGGGGACATGCTACTATGCTTTTACCGCACTTGTGCTTCAAAGTAGCACCATGATCTTCAAGATAGGAAGTCTCCTATATTGTCACTTTCATATACTAGTGGGAATTTTTCATTATAGAACTTGGCTTGTATATTCCAACGATGGGCTTCCTCAAATTGCCCTAGGTCTTCGTGAGCAAGCAAGTTGGATGCACACCCAATTAGCTTCTTTTTGAGCTTTCATAAACTTATAGCCCTAGTGCATCTGTTGCATGGAAATCCCTACTCACTCACATTGATATCTATTGATGGGCATCTCCATAGCCCGTTGATACGCCTAGTTGATGTGACACTATCTCCTTCTTTTTGCCTTCTCCGCAACCACCGTCTATTACACCTATAGTGCTATGTCCATGGCTCACGGTCATGTATTGCGTGAAAGTTGAAAAAGTTTGAGAACATAAAAAGTATGAAACAATTTCTTGGCTTGTCATCAGGGTTGTGCATGATCTTGATATTTTGTGTGATGAAGACTGAGCATAGCCAGACTATATGATTTTGTAGGGATAAGCTTTATTTTGCCATGTTACTTTGAGAAGACATAATTGCTTTGTTAGTATGCTTGAAGTATTATTATTTTTATGTCAATATTAAACTTTTGTTTTGAATCATACGGATCTGAACATTCATGCCACAATAAAGAAAATTACATGGATAAATATGTTAGGTAGCATTCCACATCAAAAATTCTGTTTTTATCATTTACTTACTCGAGGACGAGCAGGAGTTAAGCTTGGGGATGCTTGATACGTCTCCAACATTTCTATAATTTTTTATTATTCCATGCTATTATATTATCTACTCTGGATGTTTTATATACTTTAATATGCTATTTTATATGATTTTTGGGACTAACCTATTAACCTAGAGCCCAGTGCCAGTTTATGTTTTTCCTTGTTTTAGAGTTTCGCAGAAAAGGAATACCAAACAAAGTACCAACGGAATTAAACTTTTGCGATGATTTTTCTTGGACCAGAAGACATCCAGAGGACTTGGAGTGCACGTAAGGAAAGCCATGAGGCGGCCAAAAGGTCGAAGGGCGCGCCCCCACCCTTGTGGGCCCCTCCTCACTCCACCGACCTATTTCTTCCGCCTATATATTCTCAACTATTCCAAAACCGTCCAGGAGAGCCACGAAAACACTTTTCCACCGCCGCAACCTTCTATACTCGTGAGATTCCAGCTAGGGGCCTTTCCGGCATCCTGCCGGAGGGGGATTCGACCACGGAGGGATTCTACATCAACACCATTTCCTCTCCCATGAAGGCAGGAGTCTGTCGATGTGTGGACTAATAGTAGTAGATGCAGAATCGTTTCGCTCTACTTGACACGGATGTTATGCCTATATTCATGATCATTGCCTTAGATATCGTCATAATTATGTGCTTTTCTATCAATTGCTCGACAGTAATTTGGTTACCCACCGTAATATTTTCTATATTGAGAGAAGCCTCTAGTGAAACCTATGGCCCCGGGTCTATTTTCCATCATATAAGTTTCCGATTTACAATATTAGTTTCCATTTTACTTCCTTTGCAATGATTTACTTTCCGGTCCATAAACCAAAAATACCCAAAAATATTAGTTTACCATTTATCCATCTCTATCAGATCTCACTTTGCAAATAACTGTGAAGGGATTGACAACCCCTTTATCGCGTTGGGTGCAAGTTGGTTTTTGTTTGTGCAGGTATTCGGTGACTTGTGCGTTGTCTCCTACTGGATTGATACCTTCGTTCTCAAAACTGAGGGAAATACTTACTCTACCGTGCTGCATCACCCTTTCCTCTTCAAGGGAAAAACCAACGCAAGCTCAAGAAGTAGCAGATTGCTACTTGGTATGTGACTCCTCCATTGGTCCAATTAGTTTTTTCTTTAGTGGTTTATATTTTGAATAATTACCTACTCTTAGTGCTGCTGTAGATGAGGTTGCATGTTGAATTCTTAGAGCTCTAAGTAGTTTAAATGCTCAATATAGCCTCTATGCATGGTTATGGGTAGTTGCTATAAATCTTGTGAAGTTTTATTGACAAAATTTTTGTGGACTAGAAATTTCAGAATTTTATTTATAGGAATAAGATGAATTTCTTTAGGAGTTCTTTGAGGAGGAGGTCTTCAGAGGCATCATCTAGTAGCAGCTCAGTGCGTCGGTCTTATGTTGAACCAAGCACAAGTTCAATACGGGAAGCCGCTATCAAATCCTGCCTATGGCCGTGCAAGGATTTTATGGTGAGTGCAGGTATTAAATAAGAATTTGAGCAATACGTTCACAACACCGAGCTCTGTCCCTACATAGAAGGTAAGTGCAACCAGCATCTCAGCCTCACCGAATCATTTACTAAAGAATTTAAATTTCATCATCGTGAGTCTAGAGTGTCGTTTAAACTATATGACCGTCCATTTACCTTACCTCTAGAGATGTTTTCTTATTTCTGCAAATTCCATTTTGGGGTTCGCTAGATGAACCACCATGGTCTGAGTATGAGACATTCCTGACTAGCCTTTGTTATGGATAGGATAGAGGAGTAACACAAGGTAGAATAAAAAGTATTCACTTCCCATCAATTCAATACTTTGCACTGTTTAATGGAAAACGTATCATAGGCAAACAAGATTGTAGTACACCGTGTGCTCCTGACTTGAGCCTCATGCACACTTCCCTCACCAGTATCCAATGTTATAACCTTGGAAAGATTGTTGCACGCAGGTTGCAACACAATGCTGGTATTGGTTATTGATACTTCTCCAACGTATCTATATTTTTTGATTCTTCCATGCTCTTATATTATCAATCTTGGATGTTTTATAATCATTTTATAGTCATTTTATATCATTTTTTGGTACTAACCTATTGACATAGTGCCAAGTGCCAGTTGCTGTTTTCTGCATGTTTTTTACATCGCAAGAAATCAATACCAAACGGAGTCCAAATGCCATGAAACTTCATGGAGATTTTTTATGGACCAGAAGACACCCAATGGGCAAAGGCAGCGCCTGGGGGTGCTCCGAGGAGAGCACAACCCACCAGGGCGCGCCAGGAGGCCCAGACGCGCCCTAGTGGGTATTGCCCACCTCGGGTGCCCCCGGACCACCTCTTCGCTCTATAAATACACCAATATTCCAGAAACTCTAGGGTAGTCTACAAAATTAAATTCCAGTCACCGCAGAGACCAGAACCACCAGATCCAATCTAGGCACCATCACGGAGGGGCTCACCTCTTCCATTGGTTCCTCCCCGATGATGCGTGAGTAGTTCTTTGTAGACCTCCGGGTCCGTAGTTAGTAGCTAGATGGCTTCCTCTCTCTTGTTTGATTCTCAATACAGTGGTCTCTTGGAGATCCATATGATGTAACTCGTTTTGCGGTGTGTTTTTTGGGATCGTATGAACTTTGAGTTTATGATCAGATCTATCTTTTTATATCCATGAACGTTATTTGAGTTCCTTTGATCTCTTATGCGCATGATAGCTTATAGCCTCGTATATCTTCTCCAGTATTTGGGTTCTGTTCGGCCAACTTGATCTATTTATCTTGCAATGGGAAGAGGTGCTTTGTAGTGGGTTCGATCTTACGGTGCTTGATCCCAATGACAAAAAGGGAATCGACATGTATGTATCGTTCGTACTAAGGATAAAACGATCGGGTCTATCTCTACATAGATAGATCTTGTCTACATCATGTCTAAAAGAATCGGTACTAAGGATAAAACGATCTCTTCGATTTGCTTGCATCTTTGCTTGCTAATAATCTATTGATATGGATCCTCATCCACTTGCTAATCTTTTCAAAAGATCCAATTATGATGAACCAATTGCTAGTGAATTAAGTTCACTAGATTATCTTTTTGAAGTTTTGCTTGAGATCTGTGAATCTGAAAATTGTGAAAAAGTGTTAAACAAAGAAATTTATAAAGTGATTCATGATAGCTCCTTGAATGAAAAGCATGATTGCAATGATGTTATTATAAATTCTATTAATATCAATTGTGTTAATGTATGCAAAACCCCAAGCCTGAGGATGCTTGTTTTGTTATATCCACTACTTGTTGCAGTGATCATGATTGGGGTGATTCTTCTTATGATCTTGAAAATTTATTTAAGCCTCATGATAAATTTGTTTGCAATAATATTGAACGTGGGTTTGCAAGAGCGTCAACTTTAGCTAAAAATAATCCCACTATTTTGGAAGAGTGTCATCTTCGCATGCATGTGGATCATAAAGAGAATATTTTATGTGATGGCTATATTGTTGAATTTGATTATGATCCTACATATAATTATTATTAGAGAGGAACATATGGTTGCAGAAATCTTCGTGTTACTAAATGACCTCTCGTTATGTTGAGATTGTCAATGTTTTATTCCTCTTCTCTCCATATGTTAGATATTTCGTGTCTTGGTAATTCGTTTGCTTATAAAATTCCTATGCATAGGAAGAGAGCTAAACTTAAATATGTTTGTCACATGTTTCATGATGCTCTCTTTGTGTTTCAATTATGATGTTTTCTGTGAGCATCATTGAAATCTTATGCCTCGCTAGGGGCATAAAACGATAGCGCTTGTTGGGAGGCAACCCAATGAATAAAATTTATTTTTGCTTTTTTGCTTTCTGTCCTTGAGTGTTTGCACAATTATGCTACTGTCATGACTGTGTTTTTGTGTTTTAATTAGTGTTTGTGCCAAGTAAAGCCTTTAGGATCTCCTTGGGTGATAGTTGTTTGATCTTGCTGAAAAAATAGAAACTTTTGTGCTTACGAAAATAATTCTCATTTTTTACGAGAGAGTGATAAAATAAAAATTCTTTTTGCAGAATATTAATATACAAATTTCTCAGGTCTTCCTAATATTTTAGAATTTTTGGAGTTTCAGAAGTATTTGAAATATCCAGATTTCTATATACTGTTCTGTTTTTGACAGATTCTGTTTTCTTTGTGTTGTGTGCTTGTTTTGATGGCTCTATGGTTTTCTTTGATGAGTTTTTGCCGTAGAAAAGTTGGAATAAAGTAGATATAATGCAAGAATAAAATATGAATAGGTTTCAACAGTACTTATAGTAGTGATGTGTTTTCTTATACTAACGGATCTCACGAAGGTTTTGTTGAGTTTTGTGTGATGGAAGTTTTCAAGTTTTGGGTTATCTTACGATGGATGAAGGAATAAGGAGTAAGAAGAGCCTAAGCTTGGGGATGCCCCGGCATCCCAAGCTATTATCCAAAAGAGATCAAGTAACTATGCTTTCTTCTAACGACCATTGGTATTTTACTCGATGCTATATTTTTATTCGTCACATACTATGTGTTTTGCTTGGAGCGTCTTGTATGATAAGAGTCTTTGCTTGTTTTATTTTGTGTTTTAAGTATGGATTCCTTGCTGGACACACCTATTTTAGAGAGCCAAAATTATGTCATGACTTGTTAGAATTCCTCTCTATGCTTCACTTAAATTTTTATGAGCTATGGACTCGCTCTAGTGCTTCACTTATATCTTTTTTAGCACGGTGTTCTTTAGTATTTTTGAAGAAATGCTCTTTTGCTTCACTTAGATTTATTTTAGAGTTAGTAAAATTTTCAAGAAATTCTCTCTTGCTTCACTTAAATTAATTTGAGAGAAAGAAATATTATTCTCATGATCTTCACTTATATTTGTTTGAGCTTATCAAAAGCAACATATGAAAATTAGTTCCAAAGTGATAGATATGCAAGAAGGATATAATAAAAACTTTCATGAAGATCATTGGACTAAATAAACTTGATTCTTAGTAATAGTTTTGAGCTATGATGATGTGATATGTGAGTCATGTTGATGAGTAATTATGATTTAGTAAGAATATTGGTGTTATGGTTTGTGATTCCCTATGCAAGCATGAAAGTCAATAATTATGCAATGAAATTATATCCTACTTGTGGTGCATTATTTGATGTTAATTATGCTTAAATGCTCCCTTATGAGATTATTCATTTCTTGGTTGGTCGCTTCTCAATCTTTTGCTAGCCTTAATTATGCACTAAGTATGATCACTACTTGTGCATCCAAAAACCTTTAAACCAGTTCTGCCACATGAGTCCACTATACCTACCTATATGCAGTATTCTTTTGCTATTCAAGCAAATTTGTATGTGCCATCTCTAATATTCAAAATAAATTTCTCTTTTGTGTGATCATACCGCTAACAAGGCGGTGAGGGGTGGCTAATATTTTCCATGCTAGATGTGTTATTCTCATCATGAGTGTTTATTCACTTGTCATTGCACGAGAGTAAGGCAAAGGTATTAGGGATGCCCAATCCCGAAATGAAAAATGAATGTACTTTATGTTATCAAATAATAAATTCCTTGAAAAGTGTTGGTATGGAGGGCAACCGTGGATACGGCTAGCCATGGAAAGTGAAAGTATGGTTGAAAAAGGAATAAACTTTAATTTCTGTTTGGGAACCGCCTATGATATATCCAGCATGGAAAGTGTTGAGAACTCTAAGTCATTTTTGTTGGTAGGAAAAGTATGCCTCTCAAAATGTTTTTATCTCTCAATTTTCTCTTTGAGCTCTAGCACCTCTACAAATCACTACTTCCCTCCATGAAGGGCCTTTCTTTTACTTTATGCAATTTTTTTCGAATTTGAGTCTCCATCTTCTATTATAAAGCACCAACTAGGAGGCACTATGATCGTACTTGAGCACTGGGTGTAGTTAATATGCGAGTGTGTTTCATGAATGGATCAATGATTGAGCATAATGGGCTAGGGATAGCTTATATTAGTGTTGATATTTGAAAGACATGGTTGCTTGTTGGTATGCTTGAGTATTTAAGTTATCATGTCAAAACTAGACTACTTCTTTGAATCACACAAAAGTCCAAATGTCCATGCTATAAAGAAAAGAATATGAGATGACATGTTAGGTGGCATTCCATATAAAAAATTCTGTTTTTATCACTTGCCTACTCGAGGATGAGCAGGAGTTAAGCTTGTGGATGCTGATACGTCTCCAACTTATCAATAATTTTTGATTGTTCCATGTTGTTATATTACCAATCTTGGATGTTTTATAACCATTCTATATCATTTTTTGGTACTAACCTATTGACATAGTGCCAAGTGCGAGTTGTTGTTTTCTGCATGTTTTTAACATCGCAGGAAATCAATACCAAA
Organism: Aegilops umbellulata; assembly: GCA_032464435.1. Classification (NCBI taxonomy): domain Eukaryota; kingdom Viridiplantae; phylum Streptophyta; class Magnoliopsida; order Poales; family Poaceae; genus Aegilops; species Aegilops umbellulata. The sequence continues at coordinate 161,034,842 of CP136058.1, read as the reverse complement.
CGGAGTCCAAATGCCACGAAACTTCGCGGAGATTTTTTATGGACCAAAAGACACCCAATCGGCCAAGGCAGCTCCTAGGGGTGCTCCGAGGGGAGCACAACCCCCCAGGGCATACCAGGAGGCCCAGGCGCGCCCTAGTGGATTGTGCCCAACTCGGTTGCCCCTCGGACCGCCTCTTTTCTCCATAAATACCCCAATATTCCAAAAACCCTAGGGGAGTCAACAAAAATCAATTCCAGCTGCCGCAGAGACCAAAACTGTCGGATCACGGGTTCCGGCAGACCCTTAAGGTTCAAACTCTGGGGTGCGCACGGAGATCGAGCCCTCTACCTCTCCGTCTCGCAAGGATCTAAACTACTGCAAGAACAACACAAGAGACACATGGTTTATACTGTTTTGGGCCACCATTGTGGTGTAATACCCTACTCCAGTGTGGTGGGTGGATTGCCTCTTGGGCTGATGATGAAGAACAATACAAGGAAGAACGACCTCGCGAGGGTCTGTTCTTGGCTAGGGGATGAACTGCTAGGGGGAGTTCGATCGCCCTTCTCTCTCTCTCTCTCTCTAGATGCCGGATTCGATCCTAGCTCATCCCCCTCTTGGTTTCTTGGTACTCGATCCGATCGGATTCTAGATGGCCCTACCCTCGGGGTTGCTAGCCCTATTTATAGGCAAAGGCCCTGGGCCTCTTCCCAAATATTAAGCGGGAAGGGCGCCAACAATTGGCCAATTTGAAGGGGAACATCTGGTACACTTATCCTGACTAAAGTAGGTCCTCGCCTGCCAAAGGCCCTGTGGTGACGCCGTCCTGGGCTCCATGGTGACCTCCTTCCCACCGTTGGACTGGTCTTGGTCTTGTTGCACCGAAATGGGTGCCTTTGCTTGATCCTCTTGCCTGCGCTTGCCCCCTTTGCACCAAAGAGGAAAGGGAGACGCTGCGCAGGCTGGCGCCCACCTGTCACCCTTGGTCGTCATGGCTTGCGTCATGGGCACCTCGTGAGGTACCCCGCCTTAATCTCTCCGCCTCCTCGCGAGCCAGCCTAAGGAGGCCGTTCTTGAGGAAGCGTCGTGTCGTCCGCCTCGCGAGGCTCGGCCCCTCGCGGGTGTCTTGAGCCTTGTGCTGATGAAGATGGGCCACACTGGGTCCCCATTTGAGCCACGCCGCAGGCCGCAGGCAGGCATGTCTGGGGACCCCCATTCCCAGAACGCCGACAGTAGCCCCCGGGGCCAAGGCGCGCACGGACATGGCCGTGCCGAGAGGCGAAAGGGCAAGGGCGAAGTGTCGCGGGCCCTAACAGAATGCGGCCTCGGGCGCTGCATGGCGGTTGATTGGACGTGGGTGCTTTTGCAACTGCGCAGGATACTAAAGGCGTGGCATCTGCTCGGGTTTTGTTCTTCTCCTTCTTCATCCGCTGCTCAGATCCCCTTTCTTGCGCTTCTCCTCCCTTCCTCCAAGCTTCCAGATCTGCTCCACCCGCTCGACCCAGGTAGCCATGGCGCCTCGCCGGGCCCCGGCCGAAGCTTGGTTCTCGCCTGCTTTGGATTCGCCCAACGTGTCGAAGGCGAGCCTCGCCCTACTGCACCGGATGGCTGCGGCGCAGGGCATTGACGGGACGCAGATGCTCAAGGTCGGCTCCGATGCCCCTAAAGGTCAAGGGAGCACCTTCTATCCTTTCTTCGTGAGCTCCATTACAGCTGGCCTGGTGCCTCCTTTTTCTGAGTTCTTCCTCGCCGTCCTCCGCCACTACAACTTGCAAGCTTTGCATCTCCACCCCAACTCCGTCCTTCTCCTGGCAATCTTCGCCTACTATTGCGAGGCGCATGTGGGGGTGCAGCCTTTAGTGGCCTTGCTGCGCCACTACTTCTACCTCCAGACCTCCAAAGGTTCTCCTTCTGCATGCGCGGGCTTCATCGCGTGCGGCAGCTCCATGGCCATCTCGAATCCAGGGAAGAGGATTGAGGGCTTCCGGAGCAAGTGGGTATTAGTTGACGCCGGGTGCGTCGACCCTCGGTTGGCCTCTCCCACGGAGCCGGCCGTGAGCTCGGAAGTCTGGTGCCGGGCGGAGCTCACGGATCCCCGCGTGAGGTCGATGCTGGCGAAGATGGACGCCGATCTGAAGCCAGCCAACATGGCGACGGCGAAGCTGACTGGGGCGTCGTTGCTGAGGGAGTTCCTGGAGCACCAGCTGGCTCCGCTTTGGCAGTACTCTCCCTCGATGTGGAGGCCTCACCCGAGCCCCGCTGCCGTGGGCGAAGAGGACGTGACCGCGGTTCTCCAGTCCCTGGTCGGGGGCGAGGCAGCAAGGCTGGAGGGCGTGCCTTTGCCCCTGTTCCTGCGCGACGACTGGGAGCAAGTGGTGGAGTCCATGCCCATCTTCAACGGGGACGGGCTCGTGCCCGTGGTGGCTCCCGAGGATCTGGTGGATGTGTCTTCCGGCGACTCCAGCGGAGGAGCAGGCGAGGAGGAGCGGGAGGGAGGTCCCGACTTCGAGGCGACTGAAGGAGAGTCTAGGGCTCCCCCGCTCCAGCGCAAGCCCCGCGCCTTCCACCTTTCGCTGAGCGATGATGACGATGACGACGACGTGCTGGGCAGCAAGAGCTCGCCCCCATTCCCGAAGAAGGGCAGGACCGGGTTGATTCCCCGCGGGTCCGCCCTGACTCCGGGGCGAACCGCTGACGCGCCTTCTGCTTCCGAGGTCGACCCCTCCAGCCGGCTCTCAGGCTTCAAGTTTGGCAGGAGACTGGTGGAGCTTTCTGGCGACGATCGGTAAGTGCTTGATCCTTGGTCCCTGGTTTCTTGTTCCGCTGACGAGGCTTGACGATTACTTCTCCTGAGCAGGCTGGCGCCCACGGCGAAGAAGCTGAAGGGAGCTCCTGACGCCCCAGCTGCGACGACACCTCCACCTGCAGGGGAGGGTGACCACGACGCGCGGGCTTCTCCTGCCCACTCGCCATTGCGGGGCTTGGCTGATCTGGCTGGGGCCGCAGCCCCCATGGCTCGGTCGACCCCAGAGGTGCCCTTGCCTGGTGCTGCTGCTACGGCTGGGGACGCGCAGCAGACTCCGTCTCGGGATACTGCGGCCTCGCCGCCGCTACCTTCTCCTCCTGTTCCGCCGGCTGCTGGTTTCGGGACTCCTCCTGCTGCCTTGAAGCGCACTGATGCTTCTCCGCCTTCTTCTTCCATCCTGGAGCGAGCTGTTGCTGGACTGGACCGGCTGCGGCAGGATCTTCTAGGCGCCAACCCTCGCCTGGTGGCCGGGCGCCTGGAGCTGGCCTCGGGGTGGATTCGCTCTGACGTCTCGATCCGGGCAGCGCTGGTTCAGGCCTCGACGACCTGTGACGAGGAGAGGGAGGCTACCCTCGAGGCAAAGGCTGCCCGTGACGCGGCCCTGGGAGAGGCGGTTGGCATCCGCGACTGCTGCAAGGAGCTGGGGGACGAGTTGCAAGGCCTGCGTGGTCAGCTTGCAAAGGAGACCCGCCTTCTCCAAGAGCAGGAGAAGGGGGTGAAGGCTCGTGAGGCGGCGCTCGAGGACCGGGAGCCGAAGCTCAAGAAGCGCTGCAGCCACCTAGGTGCGTTGAAGAAGGAGCTGGAGACGACAAAGGCCGAGCTGGACGCCAAGGCCCGGGTCCTTGCCGAGGATCGCGTGGCCTTCGCGGACATGGAGAAGGATGCCCGCGCTTCACTGAAGACGCTTTACGAGAGTGGACTGCATAGCCCGCTGGCTGGCGACGGGGACGGCCCCGCCAAACTGCTTCCCTTCTTGGTGAAGGCTCTTGGAGATGTCGCCCTCGGACTCGCCCCCATGGTTGAAGCCGAGGCGCGTGTCATGTCTTCCGCCACGCTGACGCGGGTCTTCGCCCATGTCTACCTCCGCGACCCCAGTGCCGACCTTGACAGCCTGCTGGAGCCGGTGAGCGGCGAGGGCGCCGCTGCTGCTGTCGAGGCCGTGAAGGGGCGCGCAGGGGCGCTGCTAGAGAAGTTCCGGGCCTTCAGCACCAAGCCGAAGCGAGGCGCTGCCGGCTCTACTACCCCACAAGGTGATGCCACTCCACACGACTCAGCTGCCGACAAGTGACTCCGCTACCGTTCCTGTCCTTCTTTCGATTCCTGCACATGCATGACGCCTCGAGGAGGCATTTAAATTTGCGTTTGGTACCAAGGCGACATTATGGGTTGTAATATTCACTTTTAGGTTCCTTGAATTTTATGTTCCTCTTCCCTACTTGCTTATGCTCTACGCCGGCAGAGCCCGGCCACGCGCATGCCTCACCCAGCATCAGCCCCGACCGGAAACAAGGACGGGACCAAAGGAATGAGGGGCCACATGACAAGTTAGGCTCATGAGTCGCGATGCTCAGGAGTCTCCCTTGGCGCACGAACAGCAAGTAGGGAAGCGCGATGTAGGTGTGTTTCCGTTCTACGTCTGCAGAGCCCGACCCCACGCGTACCTCACCCAGCATAGCCTTTCGGAACTAAGGAGTGAGGGGCTACGGAGCCAGTTAGGCTCCTGAGTCGCGATGCTCAGGAGTCCCCCTTGACGCGCGAACAACATGAGATGGAATGTAGGCGGGGCTACCGTTCTACGTCTGCAGAGACCGACCCCGCGCGTACCTCACGTAGCATAGCCTTTCGGAACTAAAGAGTGAGGGGCTACGGAGCCAGTTAGGCTCCTGAGTCGCGATGCTCAGGAGTCCCCCTTGACGTGCAAACGGCCTTCATACCTTGGCTCCGCTCGAGGAGAGACGCGTGACGAACCAGGCCCGAGGGGCCTGGCTGGGGCGTATGGCTGGGCGTGACCCAGTCGTAGCCCCCGTGCCCAGCCCCCTCGCGCGGTGCTCCCGGGGGGAGGCGTTGCGATGAGGCAGGCCACTGAGCTCGGGGCTCCCTGAGGTTAATGCGGCCGGAGGCCACCCTCAGTTGTTTATCACCAGCGCGGAGCATAGCGCTTCCGTATGTGTACGGGCATAGCCGCTCCTCGGCAGTGTCGTCAGCCAGCGCGGAGCATGGTGCTTCCACTGGTACGTGGGAGGGGGCTCCCCTCCGGGAGGAGCCCCCGGGGCGTGTACAGCCCCGCCCTGACACGTGGCTGGCACGGTAGAGCTAGGTGAGGTGTATCTGGGCACCCGTGAGCCAGCGCGGGACTCACGAGGACCTACCTCTAGGTGGGTTGCGCCTGGCACTGGGCCGTATCTTGAGATGTGTTCCTGCAAAATCTGGTTAGATGCCGGCACTCTACGTCCTCGGGTCCCGGCCCTCGAGCTTGTCTCAGCCGTCGTTGGTATGCCAGGTCGCGATGCCGTGGACAAGGCCAGAGGGTGAGGGCTGGAGAGGCAGTAAGAGCCCTGAGTCACGATTCTCAGGCGCCCCCCCTTTAACGTGCAAGTGGTCGACATGAAGAAGAAGAGGCGCCGCGGACGGCATCGAGTAATCAAGCATGATGCATAATTGGAAATAAACGCGGAAGGGATACATGTCGCTGGGCCGAGCCCGAGTGGCCTGGGGATGATATAGCCCGAGGGGCGCCCCCAGTAAAGCAAGCTAGCGACTGAAAAGATAAAAAGGGATACATGCCACAGGGACGGACCCACGCGGCCTGGGAATGACGCAACCCTGGGAGGGCGCTCCCAGCTAGGAATGAAACTTGAAAGATGTCACCTGAAGATGTCGTGGGTGCAGTGGCGTTGGTGCAGCAGACTCGGTGGGCTGCAGAAGCCGATCCTCACGAGCCCCCAGGCCCAGGGGCCTCGGGAGACTCCGAAGGCACTGGTGGTTCCTCGTGAGCAACCTACATCTCCGGCAGGGCTGTGGAGCGCCTGCCTTCTTGCGCCTCCAAGATGCCCCTCATGATGCGCTGGTACGCTGTAGCCACGCTCGGCAGGCCATAAGGCATGCGAACATAGCTGTGGGGTGGTCCTCCACAGCGCCCCACTTGTGAGGGCCAGAGGCGCTCCGCCGTGGCGATCTGATTGAGCCCTGGTACGTCGACGCACACGCGCAGCCCACCATCCTCGCCTGGATGGGGAGCCACAGCTGGCGGGCGACGGCAACCTCTCATGATCCTTGACTCTTGTAGTTCTTGAATGGCCTTGCTAACAAACTCCTACTGGTCTGACCTTCTTTCCCTGGCTTCCTTTCGAGGGAAGCGTGCTTCAAAACACGCCTCCACATAGTGCCCCAGCGCCTCCCTCGTGACCTTGGCGAGGTCGGTGGCCCTCCAGGTGAGAGCCCCCAAGCCCTGCCTGAGGAGGCCGCCGGGCGCGCTTTCCTATGCGATTAAAGGAGGATCCCCCTGGGCAGACGCGGGCCTTGAAGGGCGTGCCTCCTGAGGGGCTGAGCCTGACGTTGTTTTCTTCTTCTTGGGGGTGGTCTCAGGAAGCCTCCTGCTTCCGTGATCTGGGTCTTCTAGTGACGCGGCCTGAAAGGCTCGCTCCAGGGCACACACTGCATCCTTCTCTTGACATGGCACCGTGATGACGCCGCCGCTTCCTGGCATCTTGAGGACGTTGTAGCCATGGTGAGTCACGGCCATGAACTTGGCCAGCGCCGGGTACCCGAGGATGGCGTTGTACGGAAGGCGGATGTGGGCGACGTCAAAGTCGATGAGCTCGGCGCGGTAGTTGTCGTAGGTGCCGAAGGTGACTGGGAGGCGGACTTGCCCGATCGGGACCGTCGAACCGTCGGTGACTCTGGAGAAGGGCTTGGTTGGCTGGAGCTGGTCATAGGGCACTTGGAGGTTGTTGAATGTTTCCACGGACAAGACATTGAGCCCTGCCCCTCTGTCGATGAGGGTCCTGGTGACCAGAACGTTGCTGATGACTGGGGAACAAAGCATTGGGAGGACTCCGACTGTGGCCGCGCACTTGAGCTGGTCTGCTGAGCTGAACGTGATGGTGCAGGCCGACCACCTGAGGGGACGCGTTGCTTCGAGCTTGGGGAGAACTGCATTCACTTCGCGAGCAAACTGCTTGAAGATACGTTGAGAGGCTGGGGCTTGAGCTCCGCCCAGGATGTAGGTGATGGCGCGAGGCTCGCGAGGGTGGTCACGCCAGTGGTCCTCGCGAGGTTGGTCACGCCAGCCTGGACGTGGGCCACGATCTTCCCAGCGTCCCGGGTTCCTTCCTCCTCCTCGGCCGTAGCCCCGGTCAGCACGGTCAGGGCGTCGGCTGACTCTTCCTTCTCGCACGGCGCGGAGTTCTTGGCATTCATTGGTGTTGTGGGTGTGGAGGTCGTGGTACACACAGTACCGGCTGCCCTGGAGGATTCAGGCAGATCCTTGCCCCGCTTGGTGTCCGGCTCTGCCGCGACCACGGCAGCCCCCTTGCGCTTCACGTCCTTGGCCTTGGGCTTCTTCTCTTCTGGGTCTGCGGCAGGCAGCTCGAGGAGGGAGAGGCATCCCTCCTCAGCCCTGGCGCACTTGGTCGCCAGGTTGAACAGCTCCAGGGAGGTGCAGAGGTCTTCGTGCATCGCCAACTCCTCCTTCATCTTGACGTCGCGCACGCCGTCGGAGAAGGCCGGAATGATGGCTTCTTCGGACACCCTGGGGATCTTGAGGCGCGCACTGTTGAAGCGTTGGATGTACTTTTGCAGGGTCTCCCCAGGTTGCTGCTTGATGCGGCGCATGTCGCTCACGGCGGGAGGCCGGTCGCGGGTACCTTGGAAGTTGGCGATGAAGCGAGTATGCATCTGGTCCCAGGAGGAGATCGTGCCTGGGGCCAGGTTCAGGAGCCAAGTGCGAGCAGCTTCCTTCAGCGCCATGGGGAACCAGTTCGCCATGACCTTCTCGTCCCCGCTGGCAGCTACGATTCCCAGCTCGTAGAGCTGGAGGAACTCCGTGGGATCAGTTGTGCCATCGCAGCGAGGAGGCAGGTCCACCTTGAACTTGCCGGGCCACGCGACGCTACGCAGCTCGGGGGTGTAGGCGCGGCAGCCAGCGGTGGCCCCGGGAGGTTTTGGTTGAGGGAGAGCTTGGCCTTGTGGGTCCCCTTGCGCCGCAGCTGGGAGCAGCGCGGGGTCTTGACGTGCCGGAGCTGGAGCGGGGTCCCGGCGAGCTGGGGCCAGGAGCGCCCGGGCGCCCTCTTGCGGTCGCGGGACTTCTTGGCAGCTCCGTTCCTGCTAGGCCGGCGCATGACGGAGCGGGTTCCGCCCAGGAGCTGCGCGCCTTGGGGCCATGTCATCTTCTTGGAAAGGTGGCGGCTGGAATGCCTCCGGGGCTTCATTGCCCATGCGGGGCGGAGTGCGGCGCAGCGGTGCGGAAGGCGCGGGAGAGCCCCCTGCGGCGCGGACGAGCTCGGCGACGCGGTCGATCCACTCCTCGTAGACGTCGTCGATGGGGCGGTAGCGCAGGAGCTCGTTTGCCGCAGGGAGCGCAGCTCGAGCCTCCAAGGGCGCGCGAAGCGCGTGCGACGAAGAACCGGCCGGGGTGAGCGACGGAGTGGCGGTGCGGCCATCCCGCCGCACGGACGGGTGCTGAGAGGATGCTTGCTGCTCGTTTCCCGCCGGGCCGGTGGCGGCGTTGACGGCGGGCGACGGGGAACAACGAGGACGCCCACCGACGGGGGCTGTCTGGACGGCGCGGGAAGCGATGGCGGCCCGGCGCTCGGCGCGGGCCCAACGAGTGTCGGACATGGATGCGACGGTCAGAGGAGAGCGGAGCGGTGGAAGACAGATTCCGGCGCACCCCTACCTAGCATGCCAAATGTCGGATCACGGGTTCCAGCAGACCCTTAAGGTTCGAACTCTGGGGTGCGCGCGAAGATCGAGCCCTCTACCTCTCCGTCTCGCAAGGATCTAAACTACTGCAAGAACAACACAAGAGACACAGGGTTTATACTGGTTCGGGCCACCATTGTGGTGTAATACCCTACTCTAGTGTGGTGGGTGGATTGCCTCTTGGGCTGATGATGAAGAACAATACAAGGAAGAACGACCTCGCGAGGGTCTGTTCTTGGCTAGGGGATGAACTGCTAGGGGGAGTTCGATCGCCCTTCTCTCTCTCTCTCTAGATGCTGGATTCGATCCTAGCTCATCCCCCTCTTGGTTTCTTGGTACTCGATCCGATCGGATTCTAGATGGCCCTACCCTGGGGGTGGCTAGCCCTATTTATAGGCAAAGGCCCTGGGCCTCTTCCCAAATATTTAGCGGGAAGAGCGCCAACAATTGGCCAATTTGAAGGGGAACATCTGGTACACTTATCCTGACTAAAGTTGGTACTCGCCTGCCAAAGGCCCTGTGGTGACGCCGTCCTGGGCTCCATGGTGACGTCCTTCCCACCGTTGGACTGGTCTTGGTCTCGTTGCACTGAAATGGGTGCCTTTGCTTCATCCTCTCGCCTGCGCTTGCCCCCTTTGCACCAAAGAGGAAAGGGAGACGCTGCGCGGGCTGGCGCCCGCCTGTCACCCTTGGTCGTCATGGCTTGCGTCATGGGCACCTCGTGAGGTACCCCGCCTTGATCTCTCCGCCTCCTCGCGAGCCAGCCTAAGGAGGTCGTGCTTGAGGAAGCGCTGTGCCGTCCGCCTCGCGAGGCTCGGCCCCTCGCGAGGGTCTTGAGCCTTGTGCTGATGAAGATGGGCCATGCTGGGCCCCCATTTGAGCCACGCCGCAGGCCGCAGGCAGGCAAGTCTGGGGACCCCCGTTCCCAGAACGCCGACAAAAACCACCGGATCCAATCTAGCACCATCACGGAGGGGTTCGCCACTTCCATTGGTGCCTCTCTGATGATGCGTGAATAGTTCTTTATAGCTAGATGGCTTCCTCTCCCTCGTTTGATTCTGAATACAGTTGTCTCTTGGAGATCTATATGATGTAACTCTTTTTGTGGTGTGTTTGTTGGGATCGTATGAACTTTGAGTTTATGATCAGATCAACTTTTTATATCCATGAAAATTATTTGAGTTTCTTTGATCTCTTATATGCATGATAGCTTATAGCCTCGTATTTCTTCTCCGATATTTGGGTTTTGTTTGGCCAACTGGATCTATTTATATTGCAATGGAAAGAGGTGCTTTGTAGTGGGTTCGATCTTACGGTGCTTGATCCCACTGACAGAAGGGGAACCGACAGGTATGTATCATTGCTACTAAGATAAAACGATGGGGTCTATCTCTACATAGATAGACCTTGTATACATCATGTCATCGTTCTTATTGCATTACTCCGTTTCCCCATGAACTTAATACACTAGATGCATGCTGGACAGCGGTCGATGTGTGGAGTAATAGTAGTAGATGCAGGCAGGAGTCGGTCCACTAATCTTGGACATGATGCCTATATAATGATCATTGCCGAGATATGGTCATGATTATTTGAAGTTCTATCAATTTCCCAATAGTAATTTGTTTACCCACCGTTTGTTGTTTTTCTCAAGGGAAGCCACTAGTGAAACGTACGGCCCCCGGGTCCCTTTCTCATATTATTTGCCTTTACGATCTACTTTTCCTTTGCTTTTATTTTCAGATCCATTAAACCAAAAATACAAAAATACCTTGCTGCAATTTATTCTTATTTATCTTATTTGGCGTTCTATTTATCAATCTACTACAATTTATTTCACGTCCGTTTTTGCCTATCTTGGGCGCCGTGCCCGAAAGGGATTGACAACCCCTTTTACACATCGGCTTGCGAGTATTTGTTATTTGTGTGCAGGTGTTGTTAACGTTGTGTTGCTTGGTTCTCCTACTGGATTGATAACCTTGGTCTTATAACTGAGGGAAATACCTACCGCCACTGTGCTACATCATCCTGTCGGGGAAACGACACCTATGGGATCACAGGGAATTCCTACTACGGTTGACAGGGCGCGGGGCTGTGGAAAGGGCGGGTTTAGAAGGTCCACGCGGGGGAATTTTACCCAGGTTCGGGCCGCACACGATGTGTAATACCCTAATCCTGCTTCAGAGTATATTTGGTGTTCTTGGGATCTTGAACTAGTTGCGGTGCATGCCTAGCCCAAAAAGTCTGAATCCTTCCTTAGTACGCCACGGGCCTCCTTTTATATGTCAAAGGGGTTGCCACAGTGGCACACATGAGGTGGAAAGTATGTACAATGTACGAGTCTATCCCTGACATCAAGGGACAGTACGCATTTAATGCGCTGCCGACGTGTCCTCTTGCTTTATCAGGGATGGCAAGGAAGCTCGTCTTGTCCGTCGCCACGTCGCCTCGCTTCTGCGCGCGTCCAAGCTGAGAGGCATGCAACGCCACGCTGGATGGCTGGCTGCCGTGCTGGTGCGGTGGCATGGTCTTCACGAAGATTTGCATGCCACCACGAAGGTGCTTGCCTGGTTGGCCTCTGCCACATAGGTACGTACCTAGTTGGCAGGCTGGCTACTACGTCGGAACGACCATGGGGCAGCGAAACCTTGGTAAGTGCGGGCCTGGTTGTGGCCCCGTAGATGTTCCCGGCAAGGGTCTTGCCGGGTTCTTGTGGGTGTCCCCAGCAAGGGTCTTGCCGGGGCCTTCGTCTTCTGGTTCTCATCTAGTCTTGCAGGCCTCTGGTCTTCGCAAAGATCTTCATGCCGCCATGCAGGCGCCTCTCGAGCCTTGGTTCCAATGTTGTCGATGGTGTCCGAACTCTCAGGCTCAAGGGTGGCGGTCTTGCTGGTGTTGGGTAAGTTGCCCCGGCAAGGCCCTTGCCAGGGCATCGTAGGTCGTCCCTGGCAAGGCTCTTGCCGGGGGAAATCCACCTTGTACCTTCGCTCTTTGCGCCTCTGGTTTTAGTGCTGCTCTAGTAGTCTTGTCCCTTTCCTCCCCCTAGCGCACTAAACGTGGCCGCAGGTGTGGCTACAACTGCCCATGCACTGGTAAAGGGGTACAGAAGGCCCCTACTTTTTTACACCGATAGGAGCCCCTGGGCCTAGGCCACACATAAGCGCAGAGCGTTGTTGGGCCAGGCCCAGAACGGTGCGCGGGCATGCGTGGCAGAGTTTTGACTATGGTAACTCTGTCACCTGTTGCGCTTCCCCACGACCCGCGTTGAATGCGTGACGTGGGGGTAGTTTGTGGGATGACCGCATCATGCTTGCGTCATCCCATGGTGAATAGTAATGAAGCGGCCTGCATCTTCCCTATAAAAGAGGGAAACTGCAGGGCCGCTGCTCATTTACTCTCCCAGCCTTGGAACCGCCGTTCCATGTTTCCCACTACGCCCGCCCCTTTCGCCATGTACGCCGCATGCATGGCACGGGGTAGGTGACAGACGCATGGGATATGGGAAGGCACGCTATGGCTGATACTTATGCGCCAGATTGGGCGGGGAGGGCTGTCACATCCCTAGTTCTGGTATGCTCAAGGCTAGCTAGTCATGTGTGCATCATGTTTAAATTCTATTTAAATTTGAAATGGGGAATTATGAAATCCTCAGAAATCATTTCTAGAAATGACCCAAATAAAAATTGCTCCAAAAAGGTCCAAGAAAATGTTCATGTTGCTCTTTGGAAATGTTGGACAGAGATGAAAATCAAACCAATATTTCCAGGACCTCATAAGTATTTATTTTTGGCCATTTGGAATTAATGCAATAATTATTTGCATTGGATATATATCTGTTATATATATAATATATGTCCAAAAATTGTGCCACTTGTTGGGGAGCTCTGGAATAATACCACTAGTTCCTACAAAAATTGGCATAAGAAAATAAAATGATTTAGTATTATTACTAAATCAAAATAAATGTCAGAAAATAGAAAAGAAAAAGAAAGGGAAAAAGCTTACCTGCACTTACCTCCCTCAGGCCTGGCCTGGCCCAGTGGCCAATAGGCCGGCCCAGCCGCCAACCGTCGTCCTCCTGGCGACGACAGAAGGCAGGGGCACGCGCCGGCGCGCGCGGCCACGCGTCCGGCCGGGGCCACCTCCCCGCCACCTCCTGCTTCTCCCCCTCGTCGCCCTGGACGCCCCGGACGTTGCCACGACGCCCCGTGCCGCTTTCGCTCTCGCCCCTGACCTCTCTCCCTCTCCCTCACTCTCTCCCGCGAACCCCGAGCATTGCCGTCGCCGCCGTTCGCCAACACCGCGGCCACCGGCCACCCCTCGCCCTGTCGCTGCGCCCAGGAGCTCCGCCTCGTCGCTAGCTACCTCCTCGACGAGCCACGCAAGCCGGAGCGCCCCGTGGAGCCGCCATCGCCATCGTCTTCCTCCTCGGACGCCGCCGACCGCCGACTCCGATTCGCCGTCTTCAGCGTCTCCCCCGAGCCACCGAGCACGCCCGCCGAACCCCCATGAGCTCTCCTCCATTTTCCCCTCCTCCCCGTGCTAGTTTGCCCCGCCTAGCTAGCTCAGCTGCCGCGCCCGAGACCTCATCGCCGCCGGCCATGGCGCCTCCGTAGCCAGAGCCCAAGCCAGCTGCTCCCGCGCGCGTCACCGTGCTCTTGGTGACGCCAGGAGGCCGTAGATGCCCTCCGCAGCCCCCGCCGTGCCCCGTAGCTCACGCCCGCTCGAAGCCGTGCTCCGGCCGCCACCGCGAGCTCCGCTTCGGCGAGCTCCGGCCGCCCCCGCCTCTCCCACTTGCTCCAATCGGTGCGGACGAGCGCGGGCTTCGCTCCAGTGGCCTCCGCCGTCCAAATGGTCGCCGGAGACGCGTTCCCGAGCCCCTCCGCCGCGTTCGCCTCGCTGGCGGCTAAACGTCGGCGGGATTGACCGGGTCAACCCGCACTAACCCCCCAGTTGACCTGGGGTTTGACTACCCAGGGTCAATGACATGTGGGCCCCGGCCCTGACTAATTTTAGATTAGGATTAGTTTAAATCTAATTAACTCTCTGTTAATTGACCATAACATTGACGTGTGGCCCCCACACGTCAGGTTTGACCGGGTCAGCACCGTTGACTGCTGACGCAGGCATGACGTCATGCTGACGTTGTTAATCTTTTCCTGGAATTATTTTCAAATAGGAAATTCCAGAAATTATTCAAAACTTAAAAAAATCATATCAATTCAACCGTAGCTCGGATTGAAATGATTTATATATGAAAAATCATTAGAAAAATTCAATCTATCCATCTGTACCAGTTTCATGCATGACGAACCAACCTAAACCTGCTGTATAGGTGAAAACATATATATGGCATATATAAGAGCTTAACTTGGAGTTGCATTTGAATTCTTGGTTCAAATGGACTGAAGGAAATATGCCCTAGAGGCAATAATAAAGTTATTATTTATTTCCTTATGTCATGATAAAGGTTTATTACTAGAATTGTGTTAACCGGAAACATAATGCATGTGTGAATACATAGACAAACAGAGTGTCACTAGTATGCCTCTACTAGACTAGTTCGTTAATCAAAGATGGTTATGTTTCCTAACCATGAACAAAGAGTTGTTATTTGATTAACGAGGTCACATCATTGGTTGAATGATCTGATTGACATGACCCATTATATTAGCTTAGCACCCGATCGTTTAGTATGTTGCTATTACTTTATTCATGACTTATACATGTTCCTATGACTATGAGATTATGCAACTCCCGTTTGCCAGAGGAACACTTTGGGTACTACCAAACGTCACAATGTAACTGGTTGATTATAAAGGAGTATTACAGGTGTCTCCAATGCTAGATGTTGGGTTGGCGTATTTCGAGATTAGGATTTGTCACTCCGATTGTCGGAGAGGTATCTCTGGGCCCTCTCGGTAATGCACATCACTTAAGCCTTGCAAGCATTGCAACTAATGAGTTAGTTTCGGGATGATGTATTACGGAACGAGTAAAGAGACTTGCCGGTAACGAGATTGAACTAATTATTGGATACTGACGATCGAATCTCGGACAAGTAACATACCGATGACAAAGGGAACAACGTATGTTGTTATGCGGTCTGACCGATAAAGATCTTCGTAGAATATGTAGGAGCGAATATGGGCATCCAGGTCCCGCTATTGGTTATTGACCGGAGACGTGTCTCGGTCATGTCTACATTGTTCTCGAACCGTAGGGTCCGCACGCTTAACGTTACGATGACAGTTATTATGAGTTTATGCATTTTGATGTACCGAAGGTTGTTCGGAGTCCCGGATGTGATCACGGGCATGACGAGGAGTCTCGAAATGGTCGAGACATAAAGATTGATATATTGGAAGCCTATGTTTGGACATCGGAAGTGTTCCAGGTGAAATCAGGATTTTACCGGAATACCGGGTGGGTTACCGGAACCCCCCGGGAGCGATATGGGCCTTAATGGGCCTTAGTGGAAAGGAGAAAGGGGCATCCCTAGTGGCCGCGCGCCTCCCCCCTTCCCTAGTCCTATTAGGACTAGGAGAAGGTGGCCGGCCCCCCTCTCTCTCTTTCCCCCCCTTGAGGAATCCTATTCCAACTAGGATTGGGGGGGGATCCTACTCCCGGAGGGAGTAGGACTCCCTGGCGCGCCACCCCTTGGCCGGCCAGCCCCTCCCCCTTGGCTCCTTTATATACGGGGGCAGGGGAGCACCCTAGGACACACAAGTTGATCTACGGATCGTTCCTTAGCCGTGTGCGGTGCCCCCTTCCACCAAATTCCACCTCGGTCATATCGTTGCAGTGCTTAGGCGAAGCCCTGCGCTGGTAACACATCAAGATCGTCACCACGCCGTCGTGCTGACGGTACTCTTCCCCGACGCTTTGCTGGATCGGAGCCCGGGGATCGTCATCGAGCTGAACGTGTGCTAAGAACTCGGAGGTGCCAGAGTAACGGTGCTGTGATCGGTCGGACCACGAGGAGAACGTACGACTACTTCCTCTACATTGAGTCAACGCTTCCGCTTCAGTCTACAAGGGTATGTAGACAACACTCTCCCCTCTCGTTGCTATGCATCACCATGATCTTGCGTGTGCGTAGGAAATTTTTTGAAATTACTGCGTTCCCCAACAGTGGCATCCGAGCCTAGGTTTTTATGGTTTGATGTTATTTGCGCGAGTAGAACACAAGTAAGTTGTGGACGATACAAGTTATACTGCCTACCAGCATGTCATACTTTGGTTCAGCGGTATTGTTGGATGAGACGATCCGGACCAACCTTACGCGTACGCTTACGCGAGACCGGTTCCCTCGACGTGCTTTGCACATAGATGGCTTGCGGAAGACTGTCTCTCCAACTTTACTTGAACCGAGTGTGGCTACGCCCGGTCCTTGAGAAGGTTAAAACGGAGTCTATTTGACAAACTATCGTTGTGGTTTTGATGCGTAGGTAAGATGAGTTCTTGCTTAAGCCCGTAGCAGCCACGTAAAACTTGCAACAACAAAGTAGAGGACGTCTAACTTGTTTTTGCAGGGCATGTTGTGATGTGATATGGTCAAGACATGATGCTAAATTTTATTGTATGAGATGATCATGTTTTGTAACCGAGTTATCGGCAACTGGCAGGAGCCATATGGTTGTCGCTTTATTGTATGCAATGCAATCGTGATGTAATGCTTTACTTTATTACTAAGCGTTAGTGATAGTCGTGGAAGCATAAGATTGGCGAGGCGACAACGATGCTATGATGGAGATCAAGGTGTCGCGCCGGTGACGATGGTGATCATGACGATGCTTCAGAGATGGAGATCACAAGCACAAGATGATGATGACCATATCATAATCACTTATATTGATTGCATGTGACGTTTATCTTTTTATGCATCTTATCTTGCTTTGATTGACGGTAGCATTATAAGATGATCTCTCACTAAATTATCAAGAAGTGTTCTTCCTGAGTATGCACCATTGCAAAAGTTCTTCGTGCTGAGACACCACGTGATGATCGGGTGTGATAGGCTCTACGTTCAAATACAACGGGTGCAAAACAGTTGCACACGCGGAATACTCAGGTTATACTTGACGATCTATGCATATAAGATATGACCTCGGAACACAGAGACCGAAAGGTCGAGCGTGAATCATATAGTAGATATGATCAACATAACGATGTTCACCATTGAAAACTACTCCATATCACGTGATGATCGGTTATGGTTTAGTTGATTTGGATCACGTGATCACTTACAGGATTAGAGGGATGTCTATCTAAGTGGGAGTTCTTAATTAATTTGATTAACTGAACTTAAACTTATCATGAACTTAGTATTTGATAGTATCTTGCTTGTTTATGTTGATTGTAGATAGATGGCTCGTGTTGTTGTTCCGTTAAATTTTAATGCGTTCCTTGAGAAAGCAAAGTTGAAAGATGATGGTAGCAATTACACGGACTGGGTCCGTAACTTGAGGATTATCCTCATTGCTGCACAGAAGAATTACGTCCTGGAAGCACCGCTAGGTGCCAGGCCTGCTGCTAGAGCAACACCAGAAGTTATGAACGTTTGGCAGAGCAAAGCTGATGACTACTCGATAGTTCAGTGTGCCATGCTTTACGGCTTAGAACCGGGACTTCAACGACGTTTTGAACGTCATGGAGCATATGAGATGTTCCAGGAGTTGAAGTTAATATTTCAAGAAAATGCCCGGATTGAGAGATATGAAGTCTCCAATAAGTTCTATAGCTACAAGATGGAGGAGAACAGTTCTGTCAGTGAGCATATACTCAAAATGTCTGGGTATAATAATCACTTGATTCAATTGGGAGTTACTCTTCCAGATGATTGCATCATTGACAGAATTCTCCAATCACTGCCACCAAGCTACAAAAGCTTCGTGATGAACTATAATATGCAAGGGATGACCAAGACTATTCCCGAGCTCTTCGCAATGCTAAAAGCTGCGGAGGTAGAAATCAAGAAGGAGCATCAAGTGTTGATGGTTAACAAAACCACTAGTTTCAAGAAAAAGGGCAAAGGGAAGAAAAAGGGGAACTTCAAGAAGAACGGCAAGCGAGTTGCTGCTCAAGAGAAGAAACCCAAGTCTGGACCTAAGCCTGAAACTGAGTGCTTCTACTGCAAGCAGACTGGTCACTGGAAGCGGAACTGCCCCAAGTATTTGGCGGATAAGAAGGATGGCAAGGTGAACAAAGGTATATGTGATATACATGTTATTGATGTGTACCTTACTAATGTTCGCAGTAGCACCTGGGTATTTGATACTGGTTCTGTTGCTAATATTCGCAACTCAAAACAGGGACTACAGAATAAGCGGACACTAGCAAAGGACGAGGTGACGATGCGCGTGGGAAATGGTTCCAAAGTCGATGTGATCGCAGTTGGCACGCTACCTCTACATCTACCTTCGGGATTAGTATTAGACCTAAATAATTGTTATTTGGTACCAGCGTTGAGCATGAACATTATATCTGGATCTTGTTTGATGCGAGACGGTTATTCATTTAAATCAGAGAATAATGGTTGTTCTATTTATATGAGTAATATCTTTTATGGTCATGCACCATTGAAGAGTGGTCTATTTTTGATGAATCTCGATAGTAGTAATACACATATTCATAATGTTGAAGCCAAAAGATGCAGAGTTGATAATGATAGTGCAACTTATTTGTGGCACTGCCGTTTAGGTCATATCGGTATAAAGCGCATGAAGAAACTACATACTGATGGACTTTTGGAGTCACTTGATTATGAATCACTTGGCACTTGCGAACCGTGCCTTATGGGCAAGATGACTAAAACACCGTTCTCCGGAACTATAGAGAGAGCAACAGATTTGTTGGAAATCATACATACGGATGTATGTGGTCCGATGAATGTTGAGGCTCGTGGCGGATATCGTTATTTTCTCACCTTCACAGATGATTTGAGCAGATATGGGTATATCTACTTAATGAAACACAAGTCTGAAACATTTGAAAAGTTCATAGAATTTCAGAGTGAAGTTGAAAATCATCGTAACAAGAAAATAAATTTTCTACGATCAGATCGTGGAGGAGAATATTTGAGTTACGAGTTTGGTGTTCATTTGAAAAATTGTGGAATAGTTTTGCAACTCACGCCACCCGGAACACCACAGCGTAATGGTGTGTCCGAACGTCGTAATCGTATTTTACTAGATATGGTGCGATCTATGATGTCTCTTACTGATTTACCGCTATCATTCTGGGGATACGCTCTAGAGACGGCCGCATTCACGTTAAATAGGGCACCATCTAAATCCGTTGAGACGACGCCTTATGAACTATGGTTTGGCAAGAAACCAAAGTTGTTGTTTCTTAAAGTTTGGGGCTGCGATGCTTATGTGAAAAAGCTTCAACCAGATAAGCTCGAACCCAAATCGGAGAAATGTGTCTTCATAGGATATCCAAAGGAAACTGTTGGATACACCTTCTATCACAGATCCGAAGGCAAGACTTTTGTTGCTAAGTTCCAAAACTTTCTAGAGAAGGAGTTTCTTTCAAAAGAAGTGAGTGGGAGGAAAGTAGAACTTGACGAGGTAACTGTACCTACTCCTTTATTGAGAAGTAGTACATCACAGAAAACTGTTTCTGCGACACCTACACCAATAAATGAGGAAGCTAATGATGATGATCATGAAACTTTAGATCAAGATACTACTGAACCTCGTAGATCAACCAGAGTGAGATCCGCACCAGAGTGGTACGGTAATCCTATTCTGGAAATCATGTTACTAGACCATGATGAACCTACGAACTATGAAGAAGCAATGGTGAGCCAGATTCCGCAAAGTGGCTTGAAGCCATGAAATCTGAGATGGGATCCATGTATGAGAACAAAGTATAGACTTTGGTTGACTTGCCTGATGATCGGCAAGCAATTGAGAACAAATGGATCTTTAAGAAGAAGACTGACGCTGATGGTAATGTTACTGTCTACAAAGCTCGACTTGTCGCAAAAGGTTTTCGACAAGTTCAAGGGATTGACTACGATGAGACTTTCTCACTCGTAGCGATGCTTAAGTCTGTCCGAATCATGTTAGCAATTGCCACATTTTATGATTATGAAATTTGGCAGATGGATGTCCAAACTGCATTCCTGAATGGATTTCTGGAAGAAGAATTGTATATGATGCAACCGGAAGGTTTTTCAATGAAAGACCTCGGAGAAGCTGCTTACATATTAGGCATAAAGATCTATAGAGATAGATCAAGACGCTTAATTGGACTTTCACAAAGCACATACCTTGACAAGATTTTGAAGAAGTTCAAAATGGATCAAGCAAAGAAAGGGTTCTTGCCTGTGTTACAAGGTGTGAGATTGAGTAAGACTCAAAGCCCGACCACTTTAGAAGATAGAGAGAAAATGAAAGATGTTCCCTATGCTTCAGCCATAGGCTCTATCATGTATGCAATGTTGTGTACCAGACCTGATGTGTGCCTTGCTATAAGTTTAGCAGGGAGGTACCAAAGTAATCCAGGAGTGGATCACTGGACAGCGGTCAAGAACATCCTGAAATACCTGAAAAGGACTAAGGATATGTTTCTCATATATGGAGGTGACAAAGAGCTCACCATAAGAGGTTACGTTGATGCAAGCTTTGACACTGATCCGGACGATTCTAAATCGCAAACCGGATACGTGTTTACATTAAACGGTGGAGCTGTCTGTTGGTGCAGTTCTAAACAAAGCGTCGTAGCGGGATCTACATGTGAAGCGGAGTACATAGCTGCTTCGGAAGCAGCAAATAAAGGAGTCTGGATGAAGGAGTTCATATCCGATCTAGGTGTCATACCTAGTGCATCGGGTCCAATGAAAATCTTTTGTGACAATACTGGTGCAATTGCCTTGGCAAAGGAATCCAGATTTCACAAAAGGACCAAACACATCAAGAGACGCTTCAACTCCATCCGGGATCTAGTCCAGGTGGGAGACATAGAGATTTGCAAGATACATACGGATCTGAATGTTGCAGACCCGTTGACTAAGCCTCTTCCACGAGCAAAACATGATCAGCACCAAAACTCCATGGGTGTTAGGATCATTACAGTGTAATCTAGATTATTGACTCTAGTGCAAGTGGGAGACTGAAGGAAATATGCCCTAGAGGCAATAATAAAGTTATTATTTATTTCCTTATATCATGATAAAGGTTTATTATTCATGCTAGAATTGTATTAACCGGAAACATAACGCATGTGTGAATACATAGACAAACAGAGTGTCACTAGTATGCCTCTACTAGACTAGTTCGTTAATCAAAGATGGTTATGTTTTCTAACCATGAACAAAGAGTTGTTATTTGATTAACGAGGTCACATCATTGGTTGAATGATCTGATTGACATGACCCATTATATTAGCTTAGCACCCGATCGTTTAGTATGTTGCTATTGCTTTATTCATGACTTATACATGTTCCTATGACTATGAGATTATGCAACTCCCGTTTGCCAGAGGAACACTTTGGGTGCTACCAAATGTCACAACGTAACTGGGTGATTATAAAGGAGTATTACAGGTGTCTCCAATGGTAGATGTTGGGCGTATTTCGAGATTAGGATTTGTCACTCCGGTTGTCGGAGAGGTATCTCTGGGCCCTCTCGGTAATGCACATCACTTAAGCCTTGCAAGCATTGCAACTAATGAGTTAGTTGCGGGATGATGTATTACGGAACGAGTAAAGAGACTTGCCGGTAACGAGATTGAACTAAGTATTGGATACTGACGATGGAATCTCGGACAAGTAACATACCGATGACAAAGGGAACAACGTATGTTGTTATGCGGTCTGACCGATAAAGATCTTCGTACAATATGTAGGAGCCAATATGGGCATCCAGGTCCCGCTATTGGTTATTGACCGGAGACGTGTCTCGGTCATGTCTACATTGTTCTCGAACCGTAGGGTCCGCACGCTTAACGTTACGATGACTGTTATTATGAGTTTATGCATTTTGATGTACCGAAGGTTGTTCGGAGTCCCGGATGTGATCACGGACATGACGAGGAGTCTCGAAATGGTCGAGACATAAAGATTGATATATTGGAAGCCTATGTTTGGACATCGGAAGTGTTCCAGGTGAAATCAGGATTTTACCAGAATACCGGGTGGGTTACCGGAACCCCCCGGGAGCGATATGGGCCTTAATGGGCCTTAGTGGAAAGGAGAAAGGGGCAGCCCTAGTGGCCGCGCGCCCCCCCCTTCCCTAGTCCTATTAGGACTAGGATAAGGTGGCCGACCCCCCTCTCTCACTTTCCCCCCCCTTGAGGAATCCTATTCCAACTAGGATTGGGGGGGGGGGAATCCTACTCCCGGAGGGAGTAGGACTCCCTGGCGCGCCACCCCTTGGCCGGCCAGCCCCTCCCCCTTGGCTCCTTTATATACGGGGGCAGGGGAGCACCCTAGGACACACAAGTTGATCTACGGATCGTTCCTTAGCCGTGTGCGGTGCCCCCTTCAACCAAATTCCTCCTCGGTCAAATCGTTGCAGTGCTTAGGCGAAGCCCTGCGCCGGTAACACATCAAGATCGTCAGCACGCCGTTGTGCTGACGGTACTCTTCCCCGACGCTTTGCTGGATCGAAGCCTGGGGATCGTCATCGAGCTGAACGTGTGCTAAGAACTCGGAGGTGCCGGAGTAACGGTGCTGTGATCGATCGGACCGCGAGGAGAACGTACGACTACTTCCTCTACGTTGAGTCAACGCTTCCGCTTCAGTCTACAAGGGTATGTAGACAACACTCTCCCCTCTCGTTGCTATGCATCACCATGATCTTGCGTGTGCGTAGGAAATTTTTTGAAATTACTGCGTTCCCCAACATGGACTTCAACCAAATGAACTCTAGCTGCATTAGCTCAAACAGCATCATATATTCATGCCATGATCATGCATCATATTGTTGCATATGCTTGTATTCTGATTGTCGACACCGTTCCTTTTCGATAGGTCTTTGCTTAGGAGACCGATCCAGAGTACCTGTCCAAGGAGCAGTGCCCCCCTTGTTGATCTACCAGGCAAGCAAACCCCCTTGTTCATTCGGATATGGTCCCACTCTCGCTCCTGCTCTCTTTTATTGCATTAGGACAACAACGAAACAACTGCTACTTTATGCCGCGGTAGTTGAACCCATTCCTCTGCATGACCTGTCATTGCCACAGTAAATAGTTGAAACCCACTAGCATGTGTAGGAGTTGATTGAGCCATGTTGTATTCCTACCATGCCATGCCTGCTATTGCTTAGAGTTGTGTCAGGTCTAATTCATTGGGAATGGATTGGAGTGATATGTTATGTTCTGATGCTGGGGGTTAAGCGTGTGAACACGATTTGGTAAAGGTAGCGGCGAGAGGCCATGTAGGAGTACATGGTGGGTTGTCTCACTGGAACCGTCCTTAAGCACTGAGTTCTGTGTATGTTGTCCAATGATTAGCTACTACCACACATTGGGTTCCGGTAACTCGGCCCCTCTCGACTTATTAACCAACTTGATCTCTGTCCAGGAGTTGCAAATAGTTTCTGGTGTTTGTAGGTAGTGTTAGTAGTCTACCAAGTGGCACCCGGCCAGGTGGGCTTGGGACAGACTAGGCACACGTGGCCCGGTGTACCGAGTGGCACCCGGATGGTGGGCTCGGGAACCCTGTACACATCGTTTGGGGCCGTGAGCGACACCCCGGCCGGATCTCTTTGCGGATGGAACCAGAATAGGCGATAAACCTGGACTAAAGTCTTGTGTGGTTAGTCAGGTCGTGGCCGACACCCTCGCCAGGCTTCCGCTTGAAGGTTGCCGAGATACATGACGTGTACATGGTGATAAGTGGTGAGAGCGTGTGTGAAGAAGTACACCCCTGCAGGGTTATCATGATCTATTCGAATAGTCGTGTCCTCGGTTACGGACTTCTTGGATGCTTACGTGGTACATACACAACTTGAAGTGGATACTCTAAAATGCTCAAGATAAGTGTGAGTGCTATGGATGGCCTTCTCGCAGTGAGACGGGGATGAATCCATAGTGGTGTATTGATGTGGTGATTAGTGGACTCGTGTGCGCCATTTCAAAAGAGTTACCAGCAGTCGTAGAACAGGATAGCCACAGAGTCAAAGCTGGCTTGCTGCAACTAAACCCCACATCACCTCTTTGATACTAATGCATGTATGATAGGGTCTGATGTAAGTCTTGCTGAGTACCTCTGTACTCACGTTTGCTTTATTTATGTTTTGCAGCGGAGACTTCGGTCTTTCTAGTAATTCCGCTTGGACTTCGACGAGTAGCTTGCTACCTCAGCTACGATCTTGTACCCTTGGGAGGGTCTTGTAGATAGTCAGGCTTCTCAGCCTTTTATTTTGTAGTTGTCTGTACTCAGACATGTAATGCTTCCGCTTGTTGCTTGTATGCTCTGAATGATGGGTCATGTGACCCTTGCTTGTATTTAATGCTATGTGGCTCTTTTGGGCCTTTGTCTATATAAGTTTGCGTTATGTTGTGATGCCATGTTGTACAGCACATACTTGCATGTTATGCGTACGTGTGACGTTTATTGCTATGTGTGGGATCCGACAATCTAGTTGTTTATCCTTGGCAGCCTATCATATGGGGAAATGTAGTCTAGTGCCTTCTGAGCGATAGTAGTCCGCTACAGCCCGGTTCACCGGAGTCCTGCTAGCCCAGCACTACTGCTCGGAACACTTGACTGGCCGGCATGTGTTTCACTTCGTTCCTATGTCTGTCCGTTCGGGGAAATGTCACGCGGTGTTATCCGGAGTCCTGCCTAGCCTGCTACAGCCCGGGTTACCGGAGTCCTGTTAGCCCAGTGCTACAGCCCGGATTTATACGTTGTGGACCGACATGCTCGATGTGATTCATGTATGCCTGTCCTCATGAGTTAGTGCCGCCTGGGGTTCACGACTAGCCATGTCGGCCCGGGTTCTTTGTCATATGGATGCTAGCGACACTATCATATACGTGAGCCAAAAGGTGCAAACGGTCCCGGGCCAGGTAAGGTGGCACCCGTGGGAATACCGTGCGTGAGGCCGCAAAGTGATATGATGTGTTACATGCTAGATCGGTGTGACTTAGGATCGGGGTCCCGACAGCTTTGGTATCAGAGCCTGACTGCCTGTAGGATTTCCAAGCCAACCTGGTCGAAGTTGAGTCTAGAAATTCTTTAGTTATGTAAGGGAATTGATTGTGGAAGGTAACGTAAGGCTCTTTTTACTCCTTATATCCCATGCCCTTCTGATCTGAGTCATCCTATATTTCCTACGGGGTTAAGGAACTAGGCTTCCTCTTCTATCTGTCAGGATCACGTGTTACTACTCCGTAGTCTCTTAGGATTGGTTGATCAGAGTCATATCCCAGTTCGAGTACCCCCGACGTAGTCTGTTTAGTAATATTTCAGAACCTTGAGTGATGATGTTACTACCCCATTTTAGCAGGATGTCTCATATTGAGCATTTTACTGCCGTTATGCTGCCGGAATCGTCCTAGGAGTTTGGGACATACTAAATTCTTGTGCTACCTTCTGCATCCTATAGTTGATGCTGAGTCCATCCTTGTTTCCTTGGTTTCGTTCTTCAGGATGTTGCCAGTTAACCGAAGTTCTGTTGCTCATAGCCGGAACCACGGAGATGGTGGGGATGAGGCTCCTCCCGACCAGTCTTCATTGGCAGAGTTCATGTTAGAGATGGAGAAGAACAAGCGAGAGTCTAACCGCTTGTTAGCACGTATTGAGGAGAACACCTCCCATCAGCACAAAGAGTCGGTGACCATCTATGATTTCATTCGTCTAAAACCACCCACCTTCCATCATTCCATTGAGCCACTCGATGCAGATGACTGGCTCCGTAGTATTACTCACAAGCTCCGTTCTGCGAACGTAGCTGAAGGTGACAAGGTCATCTATGCTGCATATCACCTGGAAGGTCTTGCTAGTATTTGGTGGCAGAACCATGAGGCTATGCTTCCAGCTGGCCAGATACCTACCTGGAAGGATTTCACTGAGGCTTTTCGCGAGCATCACATTCCTGAAGCCCTCATCGATCGCAAGAGAGAAGAGTTCTGTAGTTTCACCCAGGGTAAGATGGCTGTTGATGCTTACAGTAGAGAGTTTGGGAACCTCGCCCGCTATGCTACAGAAGAAGTGTCCACGGATGCCAAGAAGCAGGCTAGGTTCCGGAAGGGTCTCAACCCCAAGTTGCGTCGTGATCTTCACTTGCACTGTTGCAATACATTCCAGGCTCTTGTGAACAAGGCCATTAACGCAGAGACAGCTCAGCTCACCTACGAGGAGTCTTGCAAGCACACCCGTGATTTGGTTTCTTCCTCCGGTTCTAGTTCTCAGAAGCGCTGGATTTGGATTCCGAACTCCGCTCTTCCACCCGGTTATTCACCGAGGCCATCTTGTGTGGCGCCTCACCCAGTTCAGCCATTTGCACCACCCAAGCCTATTGGCAGACCGCTTGTCAATGCGGGTCCACGTCCATCTTCAGGGACTTGCTTCACATGCGGAGAGCCAGGACACTATGCACGTGACTGCTCTCAAGCCAGCTATGCTCCACCCCCGCCCGAGAAGTCTGTTGGCCGCGGTAAGCCATCATGCAAGACGATCAGTGTCAAGACAGCTCCCACTAAACGTGGACGTGTGCATCACGTCTCAGCCAAAGACGCTCATGATGATCCAGATGTCATTCTTGGTACACTCCTTGTCAACTGTCATCCAGCTTTGGTTCTTTTCGATACCGGAGCATCTCATTCCTTCATCTCTGAGGGCTATGCTCGTTTGCACGACATGTCATTTTGTGATATGCTAACTCCACTTGAAATCCAAACTCCAGGGTCTAGATGACAAACTACCAGAATAAGCCATGGTAATGAAATCCTTGTCGATAGACTTGTATTCCTTGCATCACTTATAGCCCTCAAGTCTACAGATATTAACATCATCTTGGGTATGGACTGGATGAAAGCTCATTATGCCAAGATTGATTGTTATACCAGGTCTGTTCAACTTACACACCCATCTGGCAAGATAGTCACTGTCTCTACTAGAGTTGCAAAGCGTCAACTCTATTCTCTTAATGCCATCCCCCTCCCAGACCTTGAAGATATCCCGGTAGTCCGTGACTTTCCGGATGTCTTTCCAGAAGAACTGCCAGGTGTTCCACCTGACAGAGATGTAGAGTTCGTCATAGACCTTATCCCAGGAACTGCTCCAATTTCTAGGAGACCTTACAAGATGGCACCCTTAGAACTAGCCAAGCTTAAGAAACAACTCGATGAGTCCTTGCAAAAGGGTTTCATCCGTCCTAGTTCTTCTCCCTGGGCTTGCCCCGTTCTCTTCGTCAAGAAGAAGGATGGTACGGACCGGATGGTTGTAGACTATCGTCCTGTTAATTTGGTCACGATAAAGAACAAGTATCCGCTCCCCGGGATCAACGACCTGTATGATCAGCTCGCTGGATCCTCAGTCTTTTCTAAGATGGATTTGAGGTTAGGTTACCACCAAATCAAGATTAGAAACGGGGACATACCTAAGACGGCTTTTGTCACTCGTTATGGCCAGTACGAGTACACCGTCATGTCCTTTGGTCTAACCAATGCTCCAGCTACTTTCTCCCGCTTGATGAACTCGATCTTCATGGACTACTTAGATATGTTCGTCGTGGTTTACCTCGATGATATTCTTATTTACTCGAAGAACGAGGAAGAGCATGCCGAACATCTTAGACTTGTGTTAGAAAAACTCAGAGAGCACCGCCTTTATGCCAAGTTCTCCAAGTGTGAATTTTGGTTGCCAGAAGTGACCTACCTAGGCCACGTGATCTCTGGTAAGGGCATTGCTGTCAATCCCGAGAGAGTTCAAGCCGTTCTTGATTGTACTCGACCCGAAACAGTTAAACAAGTTAGGAGTTTCCTTGGACTAGCCAGTTATTGTTGCCACTTCATTGAAAACTTCTCCAAAGTGGCCAAACCCCTCACGGAACTTCTCAAGAAAGATAAAAAGTTTGAGTGGTCCCCACAGTGTGAGTACAGTTTTCAGGAACTGAAAAGACGCCTGACTTCTGCTCCCATACTTGTGCCACCGTATTTCACTAAAGACTTTGTTATCTACTGCGATGCCTCACGACAGGGACTAGGTTGCATTCTTATGCAGGATCATCATGTGATTGCCTATGCATCTCGACAGTTGCATCCACATGAGGAGAATTATCCTACACATGATCTAGAGCTTGCAGCCGTAGTCTATGCACTTAAGACCTGGCGACATTACCTTCTTGGTAAACGTTGCGAGATTTACACCGATCACCAAAGTCTCAAGTATATCTTCACCCAACCAGATTTGAACCTTAGGCAAAGACGTTGGTTGGAGTTGATCTCAGATTACGACTTAGGGATTACCTACACCCCGGGCAAGGGCAATGTCATGGCTGATGCGTTAAGTCGTAAGTCCTATTGCAACATTCTTATGTTGCAGCAGGGCCAACCACTTCTCCATGAGGAATTATGTAAGCTTAACCTTCACATTGCTCCCCATGGATTCCTTTCTACCTTGGTGGCGAAGCCTACTCTTGTGGATCATATCATAGAAGTCCAGAAGCATGATACGGGAATCTCCCGAATCAAGAGAAATATCTCCAAGAGAGTAGCTAGTTGTTTCTCGATGGATGAACGAGGTGTTGTTTACTTTGGGAACCGCTTGGTGTTTCCCAAGAGTCAGCAGATGCAGCAATTGGTCCTTAAGGAGGCGCATGAATCTCCTCTCACGATTCATCCCGGTAGTACTAAGATGTATCAGGACCTACGCCAGAGGTTCTGGTGGACTAGGATGAAGAGAGAAATCGCCGACTTCGTTGCTAACTGTGATGTTTGTCGTCACGTTAAGGCAGAGCATCAAAGGCCTGCTGGCACCCTTCAGCCTTTAGCTATTCCTGAGTGGAAATGGGATAAGGTTGGTATGGAATTCATCACCGTCTTTCCCAGGACCAAGAAAGGAAATAATGCTATCTTCGTAGTCATTGATCGTCTTTCTAAAGTGGCTCACTTCCTACCTGTTCGAGAGAATATCACCGCCAGTCAGCTCGCTGACTTATATATTTCTCGAATAGTTTCACTTCATGGTGTTCCACTAGAGATCAATTCAGACCGTGGTAGTCTTTTCACTTCTCATTTTTGGGAGAGTTTCCAAACTGCCATGGGCACCCATCTTTCCTTCAGTACCTCTTTCCACCCTCAATCAAGTGGTCAGGTGGAAAGGGTCAACCAAATCCTCGAAGACATGCTTAGAGCTTGCGTTATCTCATTCGGTATGGATTGGGAGAAGTGCCTTCCTTTCGCCGAGTTTGCTTATAACAATAGCTACCAATCCAGTCTCAAGAAAGCTCCTTTTGAGATTCTGTATGGACGAAGATGTCGAACACCTTTGAACTGGTCAGAAACCGGTGAAAGACAATTCTTTGGACCGGACATGATCCAGGAGGCAGAAGAGCAAGTTCGCATCATTCGTGAGAATTTAAAAACAGCACAATCTCGTCAAAAGAGCCAGTATGACCGTCGTCATAAGGAAGTGGCTTATGAAGTTGGCGACAAGGCTTACCTTCGGGTCACCCCTTTGAAGGGTACCCATCATTTCAGTATCAAGGGCAAGTTGGCTCCTCGTTACATTGGTCCTTTTCGCATTCTCGCCAAACGAGGAGAGGTTGCCTACCAGTTGGAACTACTGCCACATCTTTCTCGAGTTCATGATGTCTTCCACGTCTCTCAACTCAGGCGTTGCTTCTCGGATCCTATCCGTGGAGTGGACCACGAAACGCTTGATCTCCAAGATAACCTCACCTATCGAGAGTACCCCGTCCACATTCTGGATCAAGCAGAGCGTGTCACTCGACGCCAGAACATCAAGTTTCTCAAAGTTCAGTGGTCTCATCATTCTGAGAGAGAAGCTACCTGGGAGCGAGAAGATCGTCTTCGACTGGAGTACCCCACCTTCTTTCCATCGACCCCTGAATCTCGGGACGAGATTCTTTCGAGTGGGGGCGAGTTGTCACATCCCTAGTTCTGGTATGCTCAAGGCTAGCTAGTCATGTGTGCATCATGTTTAAATTCTATTTAAATTTGAAATGGGGAATTATGAAATCCTCAGAAATCATTTCTGGAAATGACCCAAATAAAAATTGCTCCAAAAAGGTCCAAGAAAATGTTCATGTTGCTCTTTGGAAATGTTGGACAGAGATGAAAATCAAACCAATATTTCCAGGACCTCATAAGTATTTATTTTTGGCCAATTGGAATTAATGCAATAATTATTTGCATTGGATATATATCTGTTATATATATAATATATGTCCAAAAATTGTGCCACTTGTTGGCGAGCTCTGGAATAATACCACTAGTTCCTACAAAAATTGGCATAAGAAAATAAAATGATTTAGTATTATTACTAAATCAAAACAAATGTCAGAAAATAGAAAAGAAAAATAAAGGGAAAAAGCTTACCTGCACTTACCTCCCTGAGGCCTGGCCTGGCCCAGTGGCCAACAGGCCGGCCCAGCCGCCAACCGTCGTCCTCCTGGCGACGACAGAAGGCAGGGGCACGCGCCGGCGCGCGCGGCCACGCGTCCGACCGGGGCCACGTCCCCGCCACCTCCTGCTTCTCCCCCTCGTCGCCCTGGACGCCCCGGACGTCGCCACGGCGCCCCGCGCCGCTTTCGCTCTCGCCCCTGACCTCTCTCCCTCTCCCTCGCTCTCTCCCGCGAACCCCGAGCGTTGTCGTCGCCGCCGTTCACCAACACCGCGGCCACCGGCCACCCCTCGCCCTGTCGCTGCGCCCAGGAGCTCCGCCTCGTCGCTAGCTACCTCCTCGACGAGCCACGCAAGCCGGAGCGCCCCGTGGAGCCGCCATCGCCATCGTCTTCCTTCTCGGATGCCGCCGACCGCCGACTCCGATTCGCCATCTTCAGCGCCTCCCCCGAGCCACCGAGCACACCCGCCGAACTC
This sequence comes from Aegilops umbellulata, assembly GCA_032464435.1. Lineage (NCBI taxonomy): Eukaryota > Viridiplantae > Streptophyta > Magnoliopsida > Poales > Poaceae > Aegilops > Aegilops umbellulata. Next base: position 161,004,109 of record CP136058.1, on the reverse strand, counting down.
CCGTGAGCTTTCCCCCTCCTCCCCGTGCTAGTTTGCCCCGCCTAGCTAGCTCAGCTGCCGCGCCCGAGACCTCATCGCCGCCGGCCATGGCGCCTCCGTAGCCAGAGCCCAAGCCAGCCGCTCCCGCGCGCGTCACCGTGCTCCTGGTGACGCCAGGAGGTCGTAGATGCCCTCCGCAGCCCCCGCCGTGCCCCGCAGCTCGCGCCCGCTCGAAGCCGTGCTCCGGCCGCCGCCGCGAGCTCCGCTCCGGCGAGCTCCGACCGCCCCCGCCTCTCCCACTTGCTCCAATCGGTGCGGACGAGCGCGGGCTTCGCTCCAGTGGCCTCCGCCGTCCAAATGGTCGCCGGAGACGCGTTCCCGAGCCCCTCCGCCGCGTTCGCCTCGCCGGCGGCTAAACGCCGGCGGGATTGACCGGGTCAACCCGCATTAACCCCCCAGTTGACCTGGGGTTTGACTACCCAGGGTCAATGACATGTGGGCCCCGGCCCTGACTAATTTTAGATTAGGATTAGTTTAAATCTAATTAACTCTCTCTTAATTAACCATAACACTGACGTGTGGCCCCCACACGTCAGGTTTGACCGGGTCAGCACCGTTGACTGCTGACGCAGGCATAACGTCATGCTGACGCTGTTAATCTTTTCCTGGAATTATTTTCAAATAGGAAATTCCCGAAATTATTCAAAACTTAAAAAAATCATATCAATTCAACCGTAGCTCGGATTGAAATGATTTATATATGAAAAATCATCAGAAAAATTCAATCTATCCATCTGTACCAGTTTCATGCATGACAAACCAACCTAAACCTGCTGTATAGGTGAAAACATATATATGGCATATATAAGAGCTTAACTTGGTGTTGCATTTGAATTCTTGGTTCAAATGGACTTCAACCAAATGAACTCTAGCTGCATTAGCTCAAACAGCATCATATATTCATGCCATGATCATGCATCGTATTGTTGCATATGCTTGTATTCTGATTGTCGACACCGTTCCTTCTTGATAGGTCTTTGCTTCGGAGACCGATCCAGAGTACCTGTCCAAGGAGCAGTGCCCCCCTTGTTGATCTACCAGGCAAGCAAACCCCCTTGTTCATTCCGATATGGTCCCACTCTCACTCCTGCTCTCTTTTATTGCATTAGGACAATAACGAAACAACTGCTACTTTATGCCGCGGTAGTTGAACCCATTCCTCTGCATGACCTGTCATTGCCACAGTAAATAGTTGAAACCCACTAGCATGTGTAGGAGTTGATTGAGCCATGTTGTGTTCCTACCATGCCATGCCTGCTATTGCTTAGAGTTGTGTCAGGTCTGATTCATTGGGAATGGATTAGAGTGATATGTTATGTTCTGATGCTGGGGGTTAAGCGTGTGAACACGATTTGGTAAAGGTAGCGGCGAGAGGCCATGTAGGAGTACATGGTGGGTTGTCTCACAGGAACCGTCCTTAAGCACTGAGTTCTGTGTATGTTGTCCAATGATTAGCTACTACCACACATTGGGTTCCGGTAACTCGGCCCCTCTCGACTTATTAACCAACTTGATCTCTGTCCAGGAGTTGCAAATAGTTTCTGGTGTTTGTAGGTAGTGTTAGTAGTCTACCAAGTGGCACCCGGCCAGGTGGGCTTGGGACAGACTAGGCACATGTGGCCCGGTGTATCGAGTGGCACCCGGATGGTAGGCTCGGGAACCCTATACACATCGTTTGGGGCCGTGAGCGACACCCCGGCCGGATCTCCTTGCGGATGGAACCCGAATAGGCGATAAACCTGGACTAGAGTCTTGTGTGGTTAGTCAGGTCGTGGCCGACACCCTCGCCAGGCTTCCGCTTGAAGGTTGCCGAGATACATGACGTGTACATGGTGATAAGTGGTGAGAGCGTGTGTGAAGAAGTACACCCCTGCAGGGTTATCATGATCTATTCGAATAGCCGTGTCCTCGGTTACGGACTTCTTGGATGCTTACGTGGTACATACACAACTTGAAGTGGATACTCTAAAATGCTCAAGATAAGTGTGAGTGCTATGGATGGCCTTCTCGCAGTGAGACGGGGATGAATCCATAGTGGTGTATTGATGTGGTGATTAGTGGACTCGTGTGCGCCATTTCAAAAGAGTTACCAGCAGTCGTAGAACAGGATAGCCACAGAGTCAAAGCTGGCTTGCTGCAACTAAACCCTACATCACCTCTTTGATACTAATGCATGTATGATAGGATCTGATGTAAGTCTTGCTGAGTACCTCTGTACTCACGTTTGCTTTATTTATGTTTTGCAGCGGAGACTTCGGTCTTTCTAGTAATTCCGCTTGGACTTCGACGAGTAGCTTGCTACCTCAGCTACGATCTTGTACCCTTGGGAGGGTCTTGTAGATAGTCAGGCTTCTCAGCCTTTTATTTTGTAGTTGTCTGTACTCAGACATGTAATGCTTCCGCTTGTTGCTTGTATGCTCTGAATGATGGGTCATGTGACCCTTGCTTGTATTTAATGCTATGTGGCTCTTTTGGGCCTTTGTCTATATAAGTTTGCGTTATGTTGTGATGCCATGTTGTACAGCACATACTTGCATGTTATGCGTACGTGTGACGTTTATTGCTATGTGTGGGATCCAACAATCTAGTTGTTTATCCTTGGCAGCCTATCATATGGGGAAATGTAGTCTAGTGCCTTCTGAGCGATAGTAGTCCGCTACAGCCCGGTTCACCGGAGTCCTGCTAGCCCAGCACTACTGCTCGGAACACTTGACTGGCCGGCATGTGTTTCACTTCGTTCCTATGTCTGTCCCTTCGGGGAAATGTCACGCGGTGTTATCCGGAGTCCTGCCTAGCCTGCTACAGCCCGGGTTACCGGAGTCCTGTTAGCCCAGTGCTACAGCCCGGATTTATACGTTGTTGACCAACATGCTCGATGTGATTCATGTATGCTTGTCCTCATGAGTTAGTGCCGCCTGGGGTTCACGACTAGCCATGTCGGCCCGGGTTCTTTGTCATATGGATGCTAGCGACACTATCATATACGTGAGCCAAAAGGCGCAAACGGTCCCGGGCCAGGTAAGGTGGCACCCGTGGGAATACCGTGCGTGAGGCCGCAAAGTGATATGATGTGTTACATGCTAGATCGGTGTGACTTAGGATCGGGGTCCCGACAAGGGCGGTCGTTGACCTCGCTTGTCGCCAACTTAATGAGCCGGAGTTGAACGGGCTCTTCAGAGGCGTAGGGCCAGTCTTTAGCCTTCCCCGCTCGGCTATAAAAAGGATACTTAGGAGGAGGAGGAGGAGGAGGAGGAGAGGCATCTTCTCGCGTCTTCCCTTCGCCTGCATTCTCCATCCACTACCATGGCGAGAGTGCATGGCCGCGGCCGTTCTTCCGCAGAGGCGACCAGGTCTTCCCCCCGCCAGAGAGCCGTGGGGGTCAAGGAAGAGCCAGATGCCGAAGGCGAAGGCCACGCTCGAGGTGGAGGTGCCGGACAAGGCCGCGGTCGGCGAGGCGCTTGAGGCAGAGGCGGGCGCGGCAGGGGGACACCTGCGTCATCGCCATCTCCGTCACCATCTCTGCCACCGTCTCCTTCTGCTTTGTCGAGCGGCGATGTCGGGAACAAGGAGCTGGAGTTCATCCTACAGCTGTGTGAGCCGCCGCGTAGCCGCCTCCGCCTTCCCGAGGCGTTTGCAAGGGTGCTGGAGATTGACCATCCATCGAGGTTTGAGGCTCCACATGAAGGGGTGTTGCAATGGCGACATGTGGGTGAACACAAGGTTCCCCGTCCCCCATGTGATGCTCCTTCGTCGGGGCTGGAAAACCTTCGCACGTGCCCATTGCTTGACGAAGGGGCACGTTCTCTACTTCAAGTTAGTGGAGAGCGATCTGCTCTCCATCAAGGTCTTTGGGCGCTCGGGACACAGGTTAGGGTGCTGCGCGGAGAGCTCGACTGATGACGAGAGCTCCTCCTTGAGCAACAGTAACGATGAGGGGACCGGTGGGGAGGGTGACGGGGACGGGTCCAACTAGACGTCGGACGCCCCGTCCCTAGGCGACGCCAGCAGCAGCACCATCTGCACCTGGCCTTCTCCCCGGCAGAGTGGTTTGCCGAGGAGGGGTAGCTCTTGGCGGCGGCTCCTTGAGCCAGCTCCTTGAACTTCTCGAGGTTGTTGCTTCTGGCGGCTGGTGCTGGAGGGCCGGAGAAGACGAAGAAGGCGGGTGGTAGGCCGTCAAGTCAGAGTATGATGGCACCGATGCCTTCGTCGCGTATTGGCGGCCCGCTGCCTCATCTTCCAGCTTCTTCCCCGGCACCATCATCACCAGCCTTCTTCTAGGCGGCCGCCAGGACGTTCTCTTGGTGTCTTCTGCTGCTCGTACCTCGCCTAGGCACTCCTTTTGCCCTCCTGCTTATCCTGATCCTCTTCCTGAGGAGAGGGGCAACAAAGGAATTACGGGCATCTTATCTTTTTTTAGATCTTAAGCTCGCGGGCACTTGTCGAATTTAGACCTAGTAACCCCTTGCTCATGTTTATGTTCCATATGAATTGTACTTGTTTAACCAACGTATTATTGAAAAAGGGTTTTTGCCGAGTTCCTTTGTGCGTGAGCGAGGCCCACACTAAGAAGCGAGTCCTTGTTATTTTAAATAAACAATGTCGCCCGGCAACAAACCTTGTCATCCTCCCGCTTTATACCATGACCATGCCCACGCCCTTGGTGGGAGTTGGGGTAAAGTAGGACCGGGCCCTTCGCTTGTTTCCCTCCCACCGCAACTACAACTAGATTTCGGCCTGAAAGGGGCTACATGCATAGGAAAGAGGGAGCACGGTGGTATAGGAGTGAACGAAGTTTCATACGTTCAAGTTTCATACGAGAACACATAGCGGGGGATGGAAAACTTATCTGAATTTGCAGCCCCCGGCAACCTTGGCTCGTCGGGGTCGGGGGTGTCAATCCGTCTCCTTTCCTCCAAACGGCTCTGCAGGAATGCCTGTACAGCCTGTGAACCAAGAACGGACTAGAATAGACAGAAAGACACGCACTCGACCTCTACGCTAGGGGTTAGCTGCCGCCAAGCACTATCGACCCGAACAGAGAGAGAGAGACTCAACCTAGCATGCATACTAATTTCTAGGGCGCCATAGCTTCATTTATTTATCTGTTGCTCAAGGTCTGCACCTGGCTTTGTACAAAGGGTTACATGCCTTGCTGGCAAGGCTTGTACAATAAATGGTCTGCCGGGAGGCCCAGCAACCGCGCCTTAAAGGTAAAACTTGAGAAGATGTTCGATGTTCCAGGAGTTGCTCACTAGAATCCCATCTTTGGTCTCCAGGAAGACTGCACCGGGCCTGGTGACTCGTGTTACCCGATAAGGGCCTCCCCACTTTGGCATCAACTTGTTGGAATTCTTGGCGGATTGAACTCGCTGAAGAACAAGGTCGCCTTCCTCAAGGCTTCGGGCATGAACCTTGCGGCTATAATAGCGGCGCAAGGCTTGTTGGTAGTGAGCGGCTCGCACAGCAGCCCAAAGACGATCTTCCTCAAGGAGCGTCTGTCGGTGGGAAACGACACCTATGGGATCACAAGAATCCCTATTGCGGTTGCGGGGCGCGGGGTTGAGAGAAGAGCGGGTCTGACAGAGAAGCATGTGGTTCGTTTATCCAGGTTCGGGCCGCGAGGATGCGTAAAACCCTACTCCTGCTTTGGTGGATATATTTTGTTTTCTTGAGCTAGCTACGGGGTGTAACGAGCTTCAAAAAGCCGAATCCTTCTCATGGTCGCCTCGGGCCTCCTTTTATAGGTGAAAGGGGCTGCCACAGTGGCACATAGGAGGTGGAAAGATCTACAGTGGCACGAGGTTATCCCTCGTATTACAGGACCAGGTGCATTTTATGCATCGCTTAGGAGTCCTCTCACTTTATCGGGGACGGGTGCGAGGCCCGTCCCGTCCGTCGCCGCTCCTCCAAGCTTCGCCCTGGCCAGCGGTGCATGCGGTGCCATGTAAGCAGGCAGGCAGGTGAGGTGGCACAGTGGTGGAGCCTCCACGAAGGGCTGCATGTAGCCATGCAGGTGCCTACCTAGCTGGCTGGGTCGGCAGCTGCATGCGAACGGCGGTGGAGACTTGGCTGGTGCGGGCCTGATGGTGGCCCTGCTGGCGCGCTTGGCGAGGGCCTTGCCGGGTGGCCCGGCAAGGGTCTTGCCATGGGCGCAAGCGTCCCCGGCAAGGATCTGGCCGGGGGTCTTGCGGGTTCCTTCGGCGAGGATGGCTGCCTTCCCATCCTCACTTGATCTTGACTATTCTTTCTCTTCACAAAGATCTGCATGCCACCACATAGGTGCCTCCCGAGCCCTGTCCCAACACATGTGTTGAGTGTTGGTGGGCTCGAGGGTGGCTCGCTCGACTAGCGTGGGCGAGCTGCCCTGGCAAGGGTCTTTCCGGGGCCGCTAAGGCCGCCCCAGCAAGGATCTTTGCCGGGGAAACCTGCTTCGCCCATCTGATCCTTGTGGCCTTGGTCCTTGTCGTTGCTTTGCTTCATCTTGGGCTTCGGTCTTACCTCGGCTCACCTCCCTCGCTCTGCTTGGTGTGGTCGCGGGCGTGGCTCTGACTGCCCGTGCACAGGTAAAGGGGTACAAAAATGTGCCCCTAGTTTTGTACATCAACAGGAGCCCCCGGGCCTGGGCCACACATACGCGCGGCACGTTGTTGGGTTAGGCCCAAACGGTGCGCGGGTAGGCGGGGCAGTTTTTACCGCGGTAAGATTTTTCACGCGATGCACTTCCCACGACCCGTGTGCGCGGCACGGCGTGGAGGGGCATGCATGACGTGGGCGACATGCGTGGGGCGGTTCCCGCAAGCATGCGACACATCACAGTAAAGAGGCGGCTCACGCCTTCCACGTAAAAGGAGGAAGGCGTGGAGGCGCGTGTCTTTTACTGAATGGGGCCGAGGTGCGGTCTTCAAGGTGTCCACTCCCCACGATCACGGTGTGGGGAGAGGTTGCCTCACTTATACCCTCGATTCTGCACGCCGACCACGCATCTCCCATGCGCTTGGGGTGGAAAAGGGTGGAGGCGGGAAACCGGGCCGTCGCTGGTTGTGGCAGCGGGTCGGTCCTGGTTCCCTGCGCCTCCCGTGTCTTGATTGGCCAAGCGGGGCGGCCGAGCCCCAACCCCGTTCCTTTATAAAGAGCGGGAAGGGGGGATGGCATCCCGCATTCTTCCATCTTCTCCCTCCTTCTGCTTCTACTCCTTCTTTCCATTCGTCATGGAGAAAAGGAATCCCGATCCTTCGACGGTGGCGGCGAGATTCGCCGCTCGACAACGCATCCCTCCTCCTCCTGTGCCTGCGGTCGCAGAGCTGGCTGCAAGGGGAAGGGGGTGTGGGCGAGGCCATGGGCAAGGCCGGGGCAGAGGCTGCCCCGCTCGGGGAAGAGGAGGACGGGGTGGCGCGCCGGCCTCACTCCCGCCAGCAGCTCCTCCTTCGATGGAGGGCAACGCTAGGGACAACCCCTGAGAATTCTTCGTCAGCTTGCGCCGGCCGCCGCGCCGTCGCCTTCGCCTCCCGACTCCATTTGCACGGGAGATGGAGCTGGATCCACCGCAGTCGTTGCAGCTGCACATGACGGGCTGCGGGATCAGCGGCACATGGGCCGACGTCGAGTTCCCCGCCCCTCACGTCATGTATCTCCATCGAGGGTGGAAGACCTTCGCTCGCCTCCACAGCTTGACGGATGGGCTCACTCTCCATTTCAGACTAATGGAGGGTGGCCATCAAGATCTTCGGGCACTTCGGGACTCACGTAAGGTGCTGTGTGGAGAGCTCTTCTGACGACGAAGAGCCTTCCTCGAGCGAGAGTGGCGAGGAGGACAGCGGCAGCAACGACGAGGCCAGCACATGGCAGGATGACGGGTCCGACTAGGCGCTGGGCGCCGCTCCGAGCGGCACCGGCGACCCCATCATCTGTGTCGGCGGCTCCTTTAACTTCTCGGGGTCATCTCCTTGGGCGGCTGGCGTTGGGAGGCTGCGGAAGAGGAAGAGGGCGGGTGGCAAGGCTGTCAAGTCAGAGTACGCGGGCACCGATGCCTTCGTCGCGTACCGACATCCTGCCACCTCGTCTTCGAGCTCTGCCTCCGGCGCCGCCATCACCATCCAGCCCTTGGACGGACACCAAGACGTTCTCTTGGTGTCTTCTGCTACTCGTAGCTCTCCTAGGCACCCCTTTTGCCCTTTTCGCCTCCTTGACGTGCCTCCTAAGGAGAGGGACAAGAAAGGGATTACGGGCATCTTACCTCTTTTTAGTCTTGTAAGCCTTCGGGCCTTTGTTAACTTTAGAACTTGTAATCCCCTTGTTCATGTTTTTCATTTCGTATGAACTGTAACTATACGGAATGATTTTTTAATGAAAAAGGGATGTTTGCCGGGCTTTTCATTCGTAGGTAAAACGCACGACAAGGAGTAAATCCTTGTTACCCTTAAGATAAAAGTTTTCTCGCCCGGCAACAGGCCTTGTTGTCCCCCCCACTTCGCTCGACCTATCTCACGCGCTTGGCGGAGGCAGGGATGAGGTGGGCTTAGGCTCCTCGTTTCATTTCCTTGCTGCCGCAACTACGACCAAACTCGGTCCCAGGAAACGAGTCCTGGGGTCTGGAGTGAGGGGTGCACGGTAGCCTAAGGATAAAACGAGGTTTCACATACCTCAGTCCATAACGAAACACATGATAAGGGATAAAGAACTTATCTGAATCTTCAGCCCCCGGCAACCTTGGCTTGCCGCGGGTGGATCTTTGCTCTTGTAGCCCCCGGCAATACGGGCTTACCGGGGCCTGGGCGCCGGTCCGTCCCCTTTCTTCCAAAGCAGCTCAGCAAGGATATTCATGTGTCCTGCGAACCAAAGAAGACAGAGAGGAACAGAAAGACGCGCACTCGACCTCTAAGCTAGGGGTTAGCCGCCGCTAAGCACTATCAACCCTAACCAAGGACGAGACTCGACCTAGCATGCATGCTATAACTTAGGGCACCAGCGCTTCATTTATTCTCGCTCAGGGTCTGCGCCTGGCTTTGTACAAAGGGTCACATGCCTTGGGGCAAAGCTCGTTCAAAAGGTGGCTTGCCGGTAGGCCTGGCAAGCCGCGCCTTATGGGTAAAACTTGCGAAGATGCTCGATGTTCTAGGAGTTGCTCACTGGTACGGCATCGTCGGTCTCCAGGCGGACTGCGCTAGGCCTGGTGACTCGTATTACCCGATAAGGGCCTTCCCACTTTGGCGTCAACTTGTCAGAATTCTTGGCCGACTGAACGTGCCGAAGAACAAGGTCGCCTTCCTCAAAGCTTTGGGCATGAACCTTGCGGCTATGGTAGCGGCGCAAGGCTTGCTGGTAGCGTGCCGCTCTCACAGCCGCCCGAAGACGATCTTCCTCAAGGAGCGCCACGTCATCTTGGGGCAACGACTCTTGCTCAAGCTCATCATAAGTGAACATTCGAGGTGACCCGTATATGAGTTCCGTGGGGAGAACTGCTTCTGCCCCGTATACGAGGGCAAAAGGTGTCTGGTCGGTGGCTCGATTTGGCATTGTCTTGATCGACCAAAGAACCGTCGGCAGTTCATCAATCCAGCGCCTTCCGCTCTTGTGCAGCTTGTCAAAAGTCTTTGTCCTCAGGCCTCGCAACACTTCAGCATTTGCCCTCTCCGCTTGGCCGTTGCTCCGTGGGTGTGCCACGGAAGCAAAACAGACCTTGCTGCCGAGGTCTTGAATGCATTGCATGAAGGTGTAACTTGTGAACTGTGTGCCGTTGTCGGTGATGACTCTATTTGGCACTCCAAAATGGCAGACCAGTCCTTTGAAAAACTTGACAGCTGGCTGAGCAGTCACCTTTCTCACTGCTTCCACCTCTGGCCAATTTTTGAACTTGTCGATTGCAACGTACAAGTACTCAAAGCCCCCGACGGCGCGGGGGAAGGGGCCTAGTATATCGATCCCCTAGACCGAGAAAGGCCAGGAGAGGGGGATTGTTTGAAGGGCTTGAGCTGGTTGATGAAGCTTCTTTGAATGGAACTGGCATGCTTCACACTTGGTGACTAGCACCGTTGTATCCTGGAGGGCGCTGGGCCAGAAGAAACCTTGCCGGAACGTCTTCCCGGCAAGGGCCCTTGACCCTATGTGGGAGCAATATATGCCTCCATGTATCTCTGCCAACAGCTCCAATCCTTCCTCCCGCGGGATGCACTTGAGTTTCACACAGTTCAACCTTCTTCGGTACAGGACGTCATCGATGAACTGATACAGGGCGGACCGACGGGCTACTTTCTCCGCTTCTTCCTGCTCCTCAGGAAGCTCCCCTGTCTGGAGGAATTGGACGGTATGCTGCACCCATGCCGGAGCCTGAGGCTCGATGGCAAGGACTAAAGGCATCTCTTCCGCCACGGGAGCGACTGTCTCTACAGCCAGGGCCTGACGCCTCGCTGGAGTCAATTGCTCTTGGGTAGGCTCAGCGTCCGCGGCAGTACCCTTGCCGGCGGCCCCGGGGGGCTCGGTAGGAAAGTGCTGCTCGCTAGGCTCCGACCGGTTGGGTGGTGCTGGTGCTCGCGGGCTGCGGCCCGAGTCCTGTCTGCGACCAGTCTGCTGCTCGTCCGCACCAGAACGGGCCGTTCGGCTCCCAGCGAGCCGATCGCCGTGGCCGTCTTCTTCTTAGGGGCCATGGCGATGAAGAAACACTCACTCAACTTCTAAAACCGATTCTCACAATTGCGCCCCCTACCTGGCGCGCCAAGGATGTCGGTGGGAAACGACACCTATGGGATCACAAGAATCCCTACTGCGGTTGCGGGGCGAGGGGTTGAGAGAAGAGCGGGTCTGACAGAGAAGCACGCGGTTCGTTTATCCAGGTTTAGGCCGCGAGGATGCGTAAAACCCTACTCCTGGTTTGGTGGATGTATTATGTGTTCTAGAGCTAGCTACGGGGTGTAACGAGATCCAAAAAGCCGAATCCTTCTCCTGGTCGCCTTGGGCCTCGTTTTATAGGTGAAAGGGGCTGCCAAAGTGGCACACAGGAGGTGGAAATGTGTAAAGTGGCACGAGGTTATCCCTCGTATTATAGGACCAGGTGCATTTAATGCATCGCTTAGGTGTCCTCTCACTTTATCGGGGACGGTGGCAAGGCCCGTCCCATCCGTCGCCGCTCCTCCAAGCTTCGACATGCGCCCTGGCCAGCGGTGCATGCGGTGCCATGTAATCATGCAGGCAGCTAAGGTGGCGCGGTGGTGGAGCCTCCACTAAGGGCTAAATGTAGCCACACAGGTGCCTGCCCAGCTGGTTGGGTCGGTAGCTGCATGCGAACGGCGGTGGAGACTTGGCTGGTGCGGGCCTGATGGTGGCCCTGCTGGCGCCCTTGGCGAGGGCCTTGCCGGGTGGCCCGGCAAGGGTCTTGCCGTGGCGCGCAAGCGTCCCTGGCAAGGACCTTGCCGGGGTTCTTGCGGGTTCCTTCGATGAGGATGTCTGCCTTCCCATCCTCACTTGATCTTGACTATTCTTTGTCTTCACAAAGATCTGCATGCCACCACAGATGTGCCTCCCGAGCCCTGTCCCAACACATGTGTTGAGTGTTGGTGGGCTCGAGGGTGGCTCGCTCGGCTGGCGTGGGCGAGCTGCCCCGGCAAGGGTCTTGCCGGGGCCGCTGAGGCCGCCCCGGCAAGGATCCTTGCCGGGGAAACCTGCTTTGCCCATCTGATCTTTATGGCCTTGGTCCATGTCATTGCTTTGCTTCGTCTTGGTCTTCGGTCTTACCTCGGCTCACCTCCCTCGCTCTGCTTGGTGTGGTCGCGGGCGTGGCTCTGTGTCACATCCCTAGCTAGGCCATGCATTAGAGTGTGCATCATGTTTAAATTCTATTAATTCTGAAATGGGAAATGCCAGAACCCCCAACACACACTCCCCCCCCTGGAAATAACTAGGGTTTACTAAAATCTTTTTCAATGAACCTGAAATGCCCTTCTAAAATGTTCACCCTCTTTGTCTTGGATTAAACCCCCTGGCAAAAATAGTGCACATTTTTCTAGGTCAACAGAGGGTTATTGAATTAACACATAAGTATTTGAATTTGGGCATTTAAAATTTATAAAAATATTTAAAATGTTCAAATATTCTCAAACAGAAATGTTTCATGTTGTCTATATTTTAAATAGCAAGCATGTGCAGTTTGGGAATTTTTGGAGTGGTCTAGGTAATTTAAATAAATCCACAAAGTTGCAGAAGAAATAGGAAAGAAAACAAAATTAAAAAAAAGGCCTACCTGTGCCAGCTGAGGCCCGCTCCTGTGCGGCCCAGCTGGGCCAGCCCACCAGCGCCGTCGTCCTCCTGGCGCCAGTCGGCCGGGCGTGTGGCCGGCGCGCGCGCACGGCCGTGCCGCCACGCCACCTGCCTGCCTGGCCCTCCCCCCCCCCCCCGACGCTGGACGTCCCGCACGTCGCCACGCGACGCCCCGCCGCTCGCTCTTTTTCCCCCCTCTCCTCTGGATCCCCCTCTCCCCCCTCCCCGAGCGGAGCTCGTCGCCGGCGCCCGCTGCTGCCGCGCCCACAGCCGCTCCCTCGCCTCTCCGACAAGCCCAGCTGCTCCGCCTCGTCGCTAGCTGCCTCCTCGCCGAGCCACGAGAGCCGGAGTGCCCCGTAGCGTCGCCCTCGCTGTCCTCTTCGTCGCCGGCCGCCGCAGATCGTCCTCGCCGCCCCGTCGTCTCCGACTCGTCCCCGAGCCCGCTGACGCCGCCGCTGCCTCCGCTGTGAGCTCCCGCCTCGATTCCACCTCCTCCCCTGTCTTTTCGAGCCCCGCAGCGCTGCGCCCGCTCAAGCTCGACTCCGGCCGCCGCCCTGAGCTTCGCTCCGGCGAGCTCCGGCCGCCCCCGCCTCTCCCTTCTGCTCCAATCGGTGCGGACGAGCGCGGGCTTCGCTCCCGTGGTCCCCGCGCGCCTATTCGCCGCCTGTAGCGCAACTCCGGTGAAGAACCGCCGCGGCTTGAGGTCGTCGCCGGCGAAACTCCGGCGAGGCCGACGTGGCGTCATTAGCGCCTAATCCCGCAACCTAAACCCCCCCCCTAAGCCACTGACCGTGGGCCCAGGGCCAAGTCAAACCCTGGTCAGCGCGGGTTTGACCGGGATTAGCCCCTGTGTCACTGACGTGTGGCCCCACACGTCAGGTTTGACCCAGTCAGCGGGGTTGACTGCTGACGCAAGCATGACACAGTGCTGACGCAGTTATTATTTGCTGGATTTATTTTTATACAGGAAAATCCAGAAAATAGTTCAAACTTCAAAAATTCATAGAAAATTATCTGTAACTCCAAATGCAAAGTTCTATATATGAAAATCTATCAGAAAAATCCAATCTATCCAATGGAACTGGTTTCATGCATGTTAAAACAAGTTAAACCCACTGTTTAGGCATTGTAGGATATTGCACTAATATGATCTTATAAATGCACTACCATTTGAATCTTTGGTTCAAATGGGGTCATTTCCTTCTGGTTTAACTTGCACAAGACCAGGACACATTCATGTTGCCATGTCACTGCATGCATCATATTGTTGCATATCGTCATGTATTGATTGTGTTGCAATGTGTCATTCGTGGTAGGTTCTGCCTCCGAGGATATCTCCGAGTATCCAACTGAAGGGCAGTATCCCACGACCACTCCATCAGGCAAGCAACCCATTGATCATTCCGATACAAACCCATGTTCTCGCTTCTGCTCTCGTTTACTGCATTAAGACAACGCGTTTCAAACTGCTGTGTGTTGCGGTAGTTGAACCCACTTCCTTTGCATGACCTGTCATTGCCACAGTAACTAGATGAAACCCACTAGCATGTGTAGGAGTTGATTGAGCCAATACATGTGTGTGTGTGTTCCTACCATGCTATGCTTGCTATGCTTAGAGTTGTGTCAGGTCTGGCTCATCGGGATGATGACCTGGAGTGAAAGGTTGTGTCGGTGACAAGAGTGAAGTGTGAATACGATTTGGTAAAGGAATCGATGAGAGGCCATGTAGGAGTACATGGTGGGTTGTTTCATTGAGGCCGTCCTTAAGAACTGAGATCTGTGTTTGTGATTCATGATACAGTTACTACCACACATTGGGCCCTGAAATATGACCCCGCTCGACTTCTTATCCACCCTTGTCCTCTGTCCAGGAGTTGCAAGTAGTTTCTGGTGTTTGTAGTATGCTGGGGGCCGCACGCGGCGCTGACCATCGGGGTGGGCTGTGTTGCGGTAGGCACATGGCACGGTGTACCGACTCGCCCGTTTGGTGTCTCGGGAACCCTGTTCACATCGTTCGGGGCCGTTAGTGGAAACCTCGGCCGGACTCCCTGCGGATGGAACCCGAATAGGCGATAAACCTGGACTAGAGACTTGAGTGTTTAGGTAGGTCGTGGTCTACACCCACGTCGGCTTTCGCTTGAAGTCTGCCGAGCACATGTCGTGTGCAGACGCTAAGTGGTGGAAACATGTGTGAAGAAGTACACCCCTGCAGGGTTATAAATGATCTATTCGAATAGCCGTGTCCGCGGTAATGGACTTCTGGGTTGCCTATAACAGTTCATAGACAAGTAAATGGATTCTGCTAAAAATCTCAAGATAAGTGTGAGTACCGCGGATGGCCCTCTCGTAGGATGGCGAGAGAGGATCCACGGTGGAGTTTTGTGATGGTGTTAGTGGACTCGTGTGCGACAAATGATTTACAAGTGGTGTCTATCGTAGGATAGCTTAGCCAAGAGTCAAAGCTGGCTTGCTGCAATAACCCCACTACCTTCTTGAGAATGTGCATGTATAGTAGGTTCCTGTTGTAAGACTTGCTGAGTACCTTCGTACTCATGTTGCTTTAGTCATGTTTTTCAGACGACTACACCAACCCTTCTGATGGGTTCTATGTAGACCTCGACGTTGACGAGTGACTTATCACCCAGGTGGTGATCCAAGACTTGTGAAGGGTCTTTGTAGATAGACAGGCTTCGTCAAGCCTTCTTTCTTTTAGTGTCTGTACTCAGACTACTTTGCTTCCGCATGTGCTTGTATGTTTGTATGACTTGAGTGTTGGGTCATGTGACCCCTATCTGTATGAATGATATGTATGGCTCCTCGGAGCCTTCTAAATAAAGTACTTGAGTCGTAGAGTACTGTTGTGTTGCCATGTTGTATTTACTCATATCGGGCATATTGTGTGTATGATTGAAATGCTTGGTATGAGTGGGATCCGACTATCTAGTTGTTTATCCTTGGCAGCCTTTCATATGGGGAAATGTAAGTCTTGTGCTTCTGAGCGATAGTAGTCCGCTACAGCCCGGATCACCGGAGTCCTGCTAGCCCAGCACTACTGCTTGGACACTTGACTGGCCGGCATGTGTCTCACGTCGTTCCTATGTCTGTCCCTTAGGGGAAATGTCACGCGCTGATATTCGGAGTCCTGCCTAGCCTGCTACAGCCCGGGTTACCGGAGTCCTGTTAGCCCAGTGCTACAGTCCGAATAGATACGTTGATGACCGACATGCTCGATGTGATTCATGTATGCCTGTCCTCATAGGCTAGCGCCGCTTCGGGTTCACGACTAGCCATGTCGGCCCGGGTTCTCTATCATATGGATGCTAGCGACACTATCATATACGTGAGCCAAAAGGCGCAAACGGTCCCGGGCCAGGTAAGGTGGCACCCGTGGGAGTACCGTGCGTGAGGCCGCAAAGTGATATGATGTGTTACACGCTGGATCGATGTGGCTTAGGATCGGGGTCCTGACAGCGTTGGCATCAGAGCCGGACTACCTGTAGGTTCGCTAAGCCAAACTGGTCGATGTCGAGTCTAGAAATGCTTTAGTTATATGTAGGGGAATTTATTGTGGGAGGGAACGTAAGGCTCTTTTACTCCTTTACCTTATGCCCTCTATTCTGAGTCATTCTCTTCTCATTCTACGTGGGTTAAGGACTAGGCTCTTTCTCTCTATCAGGTTCACGTGTTACTAAATCCGTAGTAACTTATAGGATTGTTGGATACAACCCAGTTCAGTTCTACTAAAGTTAGTATGTTGCCAATTGAACCAGAACCTTGATATGTTGTTGTTGAGTGGTTTCGCAAACTGTTGTGGATGTCTCAATTCTTTTTCTGAGCATTTACAGCCGTTATGCTGTCCAATTTCATCCAGAAATTCTAATGCCTTTGCACTATTTTGTGCTTTCAGATGGCTACCCGTCCCCAAAACCAAGTGGTTCGTCTGACCCGTTGCATCGGTGTATGTGGTCATACCGCCATGTTGGTTCGAGTGATGGTTGAGGCAGGTTACCGATGGTACCCTGAATACACCGTCGAAGAGCAGTTTAGAGATTTCAACCAGAGCCAATATCTGTGCACGGTCAGGATATATCCATCTTATCCCGGAGCCACGGAACCACTCCACTGTTCTTATGGACTCGGGATCACTATTGGGATGTCCGTTCAAGATGCAGCCTACTCGATGATGACCATTATGCGAGCTAGAACTGCTTTGTTGAGCAGCACTGAATTTCGCTACATGCCAGCATCCCTCCCTGGGGCGCATGGTTACCTTCAGGGCATGTACAGTGATGCATCCCATGAGGACTCACTCCTCTGCACTACTACTGAGATGTTGGAAGATAAGGACCGTGAAAATCGGGCCTTGCGTATGGAGCTCTTTAATGCTCGTGCTGATCATTGGGCCACCTTGACGAGGTTTGCACCTGCTGTGCAAGCTAGATACATGGACACGAGAGACTTGTACCCTGTGCGGGCTAGTCTGCCAGACTTCATGGAATGGCGTGAGGTGGGAGGCATCACCCCTCCTCGTGGGCCTCTTCTGCCGCCATCTGTTGGACCGAGGCCGCACCCAAGTCCCTATGGTCCACAAGCACCGCAGGACCGTCTGTTCCCAGATGACCATGTTCCGCTTCCAGGTGTGGGTGGTGACTTCTATGAGGACTTCTACGGAACCGCCTGAGCTAGTAGTAGTCTCGCTAGTATGGTAACAGTTGTATGTCCACCGTCCTGCGTGATTGTGGAATATAACTTAGTGTGTATCAATTCCGGAGGTGTAGGAAAATAATGTATAGGAGCTTGGAATGCCTCCGATGAGATGTAACGTCTGTCGTCTTAGCTGTACCTCAGCTTGAGCTTGTACTAAACTATGTATGATGTGTATGACCGTTGGTATATATATGGCAGTTTCTATATTACCATGTCATACGGATGATCATCTCTGCATTCCTTTTTACCATTACATTCTGCACTTCCTTGGCCAGATTTTGCCATCCTGGTTTAAACCGTTGTTTTGTTTTTTCTAGGATGGTCAACACCCGCAGCAACCCTGCTGCTTCGGAGCAGGGAGAAACTAGTGCACCTAGAGAGGAAAGTCTGCCTCAACCACCTTCTCTGGCCGAAGTGATGCTGGAGGCAGAGTGCAACAGGCGCGACACCAATCGCTTGCTAGAGCGGATTGAGCAGAACACTGCACGCCAGCAGAGGATCAATTCGGTGTCCATCAATGACTTTGTCAAGCTGTACCCGCCAAAGTTCAATCATTCCATCAAACCTCTCGATGCGGATGACTGGCTCCGCAGCATCGCCCACAAGCTACGTTCTGCCAACGTGGCTGAAGATGATAAAGTCACCTTTGCTGCCTATCACCTCGAAGGCCCTGCCAGCCTTTGGTGGGAGAATTATGAAGCTATGCGTCCGGTCGGCCAACTCACTACTTGGGCTGATTTCAGTGCCGCTTTCCGTGAGCATCATATTCCGGAAGGTCTTATGGACCGCAAGAGGGAGGAGTTCTGTAACTTCACCCAGGGGAAGCTGACTGTGGATGCATACAGTCGCGAGTTTGGGAAGCTTGCACGCTATGCTCCCGAAGAGGTATCTACCGATGCCAAGAAGCAGGCAAGGTTCCGCAAGGGACTTAGCCCTGAGCTCCGCCGTGACCTTCGTCTGCATGAATGCATTTCTTTTCCGAAGCTAGTCAATAAGGCCATCAGTGCCGAGACAGGGCAGAATGATTTTGAAGCTTCACGCAAGCACTCCCGTGACTATGGATCCTCATCCGGCTCTGGATCACAAAAGCGCCGGGTCTGGATCCCAAATTCTGCTATGCCACCCAGGTATACCCCGAGGCCATCCTTTGAGGCACCTCGTCCCAATCAACAGTATGTGCCGCCCAAGACTTTTGGTGGCCCCACTGCCAATACTGCCCCACGCCCCAATATAACAACTTGCTTCAAGTGTGGTGAGTCGGGCCACTACATCCGTGAGTGTCCCCAAAACAACCCCAGCCAGTTCGGAAAGTCTGTTGGCCGTGGTAAGTCAACAGCAAAAGTGCTTGTCGCCAAGCCAGCCACCACTGCTCGTGGCCATGTCAACTACGTTTCGGCTGAAGAGACTCAAGAGGACCCCAACGTCGTTCTCGGTGCGCTCCTTGTTAATTGCCATCCGGCAACTGTTCTCTTTGATACTGGAGCATCTCATTCATTTATTTCTGAGAGCTATGCTCGATTGCACAATACTACCTTTTGTGACATGCCCACCTCCATGGTAATTCAAACCCCTGGTTCTAAGTGGCAAACCTCTAGAATCAGCCATGGAAATGAAATTCTTGTTGACAGATTGGTCTTCCTTGCGTCACTAATAGCTCTCAAGTCCTCAGACATAAACATCATCTTGGGTATGGACTGGATGTCAGCTCATTACGCCAAGATTGATTGCTCAACTAGAACTGTTCAACTTACCCATCCATCGGGCAAGACAGTCAATGTTTTGACCCGAGTATCGGAGCGTCAGCTCTACTCTCTAAATGCCAATCCCCTTCCAGACCTCGAAGATATTCCGGTAGTTCGTGACTTCCCGGATGTCTTTCTAGAGGAACTGCCAGGTGTTCCACCTGACAGAGATGTCGAGTTCGTGATAGACCTTGTCCCAGGAACCGTCCCAATCTCTAGGAGACCTTATATGATGGCACCCCTAGAACTAGCTGAGCTTAAGAAACAACTCGATGAGTCCTTGCAAAAAGGTTTCATCCGTCCTAGTTCATCTCCATGGGCTTGCCCCGTCCTCTTCGTCAAGAAGAAGGATGGAACGGATCGGATGGTTGTAGATTACCGACCTGTCAATTTGGTCACTATCAAAAACAAGTATCCGCTCCCCAGGATCAACGACCTATATGACCAGCTCGCTGGATCCTCAGTCTTTTCCAAGATGGATTTAAGGTTGGGCTACCATCAGATCAAAATCAAGAACGGGGACATTCCCAAAACGGCTTTCGTTACTCGTTACGGCCAATACGAGTACACCGTCATGTCCTTCGGTTTAACCAATGCTCCAGCCACCTTCTCTCGGTTAATGAACTCGATCTTCATGGAGTACTTGGATAAATTCGTCGTGGTATACCTCGATGATATACTCATCTACTCCAAGAATGAGGAAGAACATGCCGAACATCTAAGACTAGTATTGATGAAACTTCGAGAGCATCGCCTTTATGCCAAATTCTCCAAGTGCGAATTCTGGTTGCCAGAAGTGACCTATCTGGGCCATGTAATCTCTGGCAAGGGCATTGCTGTCAATCCCGAGAGAGTTCAAGCTGTCCTTGACTGGACTCCACCTGAAACGGTCAAGAAAGTTCGGAGTTTTCTTGGTTTAGCGAGCTATTGCCGCCGCTTCGTCGAGAATTTCTCCAAGGTTGCTAAGCCTCTAACTGAACTCCTCAAGAAAGATAAAAAGTTCGAGTGGACCCCACAGTGCGAGTTCAGCTTTCAGGAACTGAAAAGACGCCTGACATCTGCTCCCGTACTGGTACCACCAGATTTCTCTAAGGACTTTGTTATCTATTGCGACGCCTCGCGACAGGGACTAGGTTGCATACTCATGCAAGATCGTCATGTGATTGCCTACGCATCTCGACAGTTGCGTCCACATGAGGATAATTATCCTACTCATGATCTAGAGCTTGCAGCAGTAGTCCATGCACTCAAAACCTGGCGACATTACCTTTTGGGTAATCGTTGCGAAATTTACACTGATCACCAAAGTTTGAAATATATCTTCACCCAACCGGATTTGAATCTCAGGCAAAGACGTTGGGTCGAGTTGATCTCGGATTACGACTTAGGAATAACTTACACCCCAGGCAAAGCCAATGTCATGGCTGATGCACTAAGTCGTAAATCTTATTGTAACAACCTGATGTTACAACAAGGTCAACCACTTCTCCACGAGGAATTCCATAAGCTTAATCTTCACATTGTTCCTCGAGGATTCCTTTCCACCCTGGTGGCGAAACCTAACCTTACGGATCAAATCATAGCTGCCCAGAAGCACGATAAGGGCATATCTCGGATTAAGGAAAACATCGCTAGCGGAGTTGCTAAATGTTTCTCCATGGATGAACGAGGTGTTGTTTTCTTCGAGGACCGCTTGGTGGTTCCCAAGAAACAACATTTGCGTCAATTGATCCTTAAGGAAGCTCATGAATCCCCTCTCACCATTCATCCCGGTAGTACTAAAATGTATCAAGACCTACGCCAAAGGTTTTGGTGGACTAGGATGAAGAGAGAAATCGCTCAATACATTGCTAATTGCGACGTCTATCGTCGCGTTAAAGCAGAGCACCAACGGCCTGCTGGCACCCTTCAACCATTGGAGATTCCTGAATGGAAATGGGATAAAATCGGTATGGATTTCATTACCGGATTTCCCAGAACCAAAAGAGGGAATAATGCTATCTTCGTTGTTGTCGATCGTCTTTCCAAAGTAGCCCACTTTTTACCCGTTCGCGAGAGTATAACCGCTAGCCAGCTAGCTGATTTGTATATCTCTCGAATAGTATCTCTCCATGGTGTTCCATTGGAAATTAATTCGGACCGTGGAAGTCTTTTCACCTCTCGATTTTGGGAGAGTTTCCAAAATGCTATGGGGACTCATCTCTCCTTTAGCACCGCCTTCCATCCGCAATCAAGTGGTCAAGTAGAACGAGTCAATCAAATTCTGGAGGATATGCTCCGAGCTTCTGTCATCTCTTTCGGTATGAATTGGGAGAAGTGCCTTCCATTCGCCGAGTTCGCTTATAACAACAGTTATCAAGCTAGCTTGGGTAAAGCCCCTTTCGAAGTTCTCTATGGACGAAAATGTCGAACGCCTCTTAACTGGTCAGAAACCGGCGAGAGACAACTCTTCGGCCCGGACATGATCCAGGATGCAGAAGAGCAGGTTCGTATTATTCGTGAGAAGTTGAAAACCGCCCAGTCCCGACAAAAGAGTCAGTATGACCGCAAGCATAAGCCCATGGCTTATGAAGTCGGCGAGATGGCTTATCTTCGGGTTACACCTTTAAAGGGAACCCATCGATTCGGTATCAAAGGCAAATTGGCTCCTCGTTACATTGGACCTTTTCGCATTCATGCCAAACAAGGAGAAGTTGCCTACCAATTGGAACTACCTCCGCATCTCTCCAGAGTTCATGATGTCTTCCACGTTTCTCAACTCAGGCGTTGCTTCTCGGATCCTATCCGCGGAGTGGACCACGAAAAGCTTGATCTCCAAGATAACCTCACTTATCGGGAATACCCCGTTCGTATCCTTGATCAAGCCGAGCGTACCACTCGACGCCACAATATCAAGTTTCTCAAGATTCAATGGTCACACCATTCCGAGCAAGAAGCTACATGGGAAAGGGAGGATCGTCTTCGACTTGAGTACCCCACCTTCTTTCCGGAGGAACCTAAATCTCGGGACGAGATTCTTTTGAGTGGGGGTGAGTTGTCACATCCCTAGCTAGGCCATGCATTAGAGTGTGCATCATGTTTAAATTCTATTAATTCTGAAATGGGAAATGCCAGAACCCCCAACACACACTCCCCCCCCCTAGAAATAACTAGGGTTTACTAAAATCTTTTTCAATGAACCTGAAATGCCCTTCTAAAATGTTCACCCTCTTTGTCTTGGATTAAACCCCCTGGCAAAAATAGTGCACATTTTTCTAGGTCAACAGAGGGTTATTGAATTAACACATAAGTATTTGAATTTGGGCATTTAAAATTTATAAAAATATTTAAAATGTTCAAATATTCTCAAACAGAAATGTTTCATGTTGTCTATATTTTAAATAGCAAGCATGTGCAGTTTGGGAATTTTTGGAGTGGTCTAGGTAATTTAAATAAATCCACAAAGTTGCAGAAGAAATAGGAAAGAAAACAAAATTAAAAAAAAGGCCTACCTGTGCCAGCTGAGGCCCGCTCCTGTGCGGCCCAGCTGGGCCAGCCCACCAGCGCCGTCGTCCTCCTGGCGCCAGTCGGCCGGGCGTGTGGCCGGCGCGCGCGCACGGCCGTGCCGCCACGCCACCTGCCTGCCTGGCCCTCCCCCCCCCCCCGACGCTGGACGTCCCGCACGTCGCCACGCGACGCCCCGCCGCTCGCCCTTTTTCCCCCCTCTCCTCTGGATCCCCCTCTCCCCCCTCCCCGAGCGGAGCTCGTCGCCGGCGCCCGCTGCTGCCGCGCCCACAGCCGCTCCCTCGCCTCTCCGACAAGCCCAGCTGCTCCGCCTCGTCGCTAGCTGCCTCCTCGCCGAGCCACGAGAGCCGGAGTGCCCCGTAGCGTCGCCCTCGCTGTCCTCTTCGTCGCCGGCCGCCGCAGATCGTCCTCGCCGCCCCGTCGTCTCCGACTCGTCCCCGAGCCCGCTGACGCCGCCGCTGCCTCCGCTGTGAGCTCCCGCCTCGATTCCACCTCCTCCCCTGTCTTTTCGAGCCCCGCAGCGCTGCGCCCGCTCAAGCTCGACTCCGGCCGCCGCCCTGAGTTTCGCTCCGGCGAGCTCCGGCCGCCCCCGCCTCTCCCTTCTGCTCCAATCGGTGCGGACGAGCGCGGGCTTCGCTCCCGTGGTCCCCGCGCGCCTATTCGCCGCCTGTAGCGCAACTCCGGTGAAGAACCGCCGCGGCTTGAGGTCGTCGCCGGCGAAACTCCGGCGAGGCCGACGTGGCGTCATTAGCGCCTAATCCCGCAACCTAAACCCCCCCCCCTAAGCCACTGACCGTGGGCCCAGGGCCAAGTCAAACCCTGGTCAGCGCGGGTTTGACCGGGATTAGCCCCTGTGTCACTGACGTGTGGCCCCACACGTCAGGTTTGACCCAGTCAGCGGGGTTGACTGCTGACGCAAGCATGACACAGTGCTGACGCAGTTATTATTTGCTGGATTTATTTTTATACAGGAAAATCCAGAAAATAGTTCAAACTTCAAAAATTCATAGAAAATTATCTGTAACTCCAAATGCAAAGTTCTATATATGAAAATCTATCAGAAAAATCCAATCTATCCAATGGAACTGGTTTCATGCATGTTAAAACAAGTTAAACCCACTGTTTAGGCATTGTAGGATATTGCACTAATATGATCTTATAAATGCACTACCATTTGAATCTTTGGTTCAAATGGGGTCATTTCCTTCTGGTTTAACTTGCACAAGACCAGGACACATTCATGTTGCCATGTCATTGCAGCATCATATTGTTGCATATCGTCATGTATTGATTGTGTTGCAATGTGTCATTCGTGGTAGGTTCTGCCTCCGAGGATATCTCCGAGTATCCAACTGAAGGGCAGTATCCCACGACCACTCCATCAGGCAAGCAACCCATTGATCATTCCGATACAAACCCATGTTCTCGCTTCTGCTCTCGTTTACTGCATTAAGACAACGCGTTTCAAACTGCTGTGTGCTGCGGTAGTTGAACCCACTTCCTTTGCATGACCTGTCATTGCCACAGTAACTAGATGAAACCCACTAGCATGTGTAGGAGTTGATTGAGCCAATACATGTGTGTGTGTGTTCCTACCATGCTATGCTTGCTATGCTTAGAGTTGTGTCAGGTCTGGCTCATCGGGATGATGAACTGGAGTGAAAGGTTGTGTCGGTGACAAGAGTGAAGTGTGAATACGATTTGGTAAAGGAATCGATGAGAGGCCATGTAGGAGTACATGGTGGGTTGTTTCATTGAGGCCGTCCTTAAGAACTGAGATCTGTGTTTGTGATTCATGATACAGTTACTACCACACATTGGGCCCTGAAATATGACCCCGCTCGACTTCTTATCCACCCTTGTCCTCTGTCCAGGAGTTGCAAGTAGTTTCTGGTGTTTGTAGTATGCTGGGGGCCGCACGCGGCGCTGACCATCGGGGTGGGCTGTGTTGCGGTAGGCACGTGGAACGGTGTACCGACTCGCCCGTTTGGTGTCTCGGGAACCCTGTTCACATCGTTCGGGGCCGTTAGTGGAAACCTCGGCCGGACTCCCTGCGGATGGAACCCAAATAGGCGATAAACCTGGACTAGAGACTTGAGTGTTTAGGTAGGTCGTGGTCTACACCCACGTCGGCTTTCGCTTGAAGTCTGCCGAGCACATGTCGTGTGCAGACGCTAAGTGGTGGAAACATGTGTGAAGAAGTACACCCCTGCAGGGTTATAAATGATCTATTCGAATAGCCGTGTCCGCGGTAATGGACTTCTGGGTTGCCTATAACAGTTCATAGACAAGTAAATGGATTATGCTAAAAATCTCAAGATAAGTGTGAGTACCGCGGATGGCCCTCTCGTAGGATGGCGAGAGAGGATCCACGGTGGAGTTTTGTGATGGTGTTAGTGGACTCGTGTGCGACAAATGATTTACAAGTGGTGTCTATCGTAGGATAGCTTAGCCAAGAGTCAAAGCTGGCTTGCTGCAATAACCCCACTACCTTCTTGAGAATGTGCATGTATAGTAGGTTCCTGTTGTAAGACTTGCTGAGTACCTTCGTACTCATGTTGCTTTAATCATGTTTTTCAGACGACTACACCAACCCTTCTGATGGGTTCTATGTAGACCTCGACGTTGACGAGTGACTTATCACCCAGGTGGTGATCCAAGACTTGTGAAGGGTCTTTGTAGATAGACAGGCTTCGTCAAGCCTTCTTTCTTTTAGTGTCTGTACTCAGACTACTTTGCTTCCGCATGTGCTTGTATGTTTGTATGACTTGAGTGTTGGGTCATGTGACCCCTATCTGTATGAATGATATGTATGGCTCCTCGGAGCCTTCTAAATAAAGTACTTGAGTCGTAGAGTACTGTTGTGTTGCCATGTTGTATTTACTCATATCGGGCATATTGTATGAGTGGGATCCGACTATCTAGTTGTTTATCCTTGGCAGCCTTTCATATGGGGAAATGTAAGTCTTGTGCTTCTGAGCGATAGTAGTCCGCTACAGCCCGGATCACCGGAGTCCTGCTAGCCCAGCACTACTGTTTGGACACTTGACTGGCCGGCATGTGTCTCACGTCGTTCCTATGTCTGTCCCTTAGGGGAAATGTCACGCGCTGATATTCGGAGTCCTGCCTAGCCTGCTACAGCCCGGGTTACCGGAGTCCTGTTAGCCCAGTGCTACAGCCCGAATAGATACGTTGATGACCGACATGCTCGATGTGATTCATGTATGCCTGTCCTCATAGGCTAGCGCCGCTTCGGGTTCACGACTAGCCATGTCGGCCCGGGTTCTCTGTCATATGGATGCTAGCGACACTATCATATACGTGAGCCAAAAGGCGCAAACGGTCCCGGGCCAGGTAAGGTGGCACCCGTGGGAGTACCGTGCGTGAGGCCGCAAAGTGATATGATGTGTTACACGCTGGATCGATGTGGCTTAGGATCGGGGTCCTGACACTCTGACTGCCCGTGCACAGGTAAAGGGGTACAAAAATGTGCCCCTAGTTTTGTACACCGACATCGTCGCATCATCTTGGCGCAACTGCTCTTCCTCAAGCTCATCATAAGGGAGCACTCAAGGTGACCTGTATACGAGTTCCGTGGGGAGAACTGTCTCTGCCCCGTATACTAGGGCAAAGGGTGTCTTGCCGGTGGCTTGATTTGGCGTCGTTCTGATTGGCCAAAGAACCGTCAGCAACTCGTCAATCCAGCGCCTTCCGCACTTGTGGAGATTGTCAAAGGTCCTTGTCTTGAGGCCTCGCAACACTTATGCATTTTCCCTCTCGGCCTGGCCGTTACTTCTGGGATGAGCAATAGAAGCTAAACAAACCTTGCCGCCGAGGTCTTGGATGTATTGCATGAAGGTGCGGCTCGTGAACTGCGTGCCGTTATCGGTGATGACCCTATTGGGCACACCAAAACGGCAGTCTAGCCCCTTGAAGAACTTGACGCCAACTATGATGTCACCTTTCTCACCGGCTCCACTTCCGGCAACTTTGTGAACTTGTCGATTACAACGTAGAAGTACTCAAAGCCCCAGATAGCATGGGGAAAGGGGCCCAGTATGTCGACCCCCAGATGAAAATGGCCAGGAAAGAGGGATTGTTTGAAGAGCTTGAGGTGGTTTATGAACCTTCTTTGAATGGAACTCGCACGCTTCACACTTGGTTACTAGTGCAGTTGCATCCTGGAGAGCGGTGGGCCAGAAGAAACCTTGCTGGAACGCTTTGCCGGCAAGGGCGCTTGACCCTATGTGGGAGCCACACATGCCTCCATGTATCTCTGCCAACAGCTCCAGTCCGTCGTCCCGAGGAATGCACTTCAATTTCACGTCGTTCGGTCTTCTTCTGTATAGGGCATCATCCACAAACTGGTACATGCTGGATCGATGGGCTACCTTCTCTGCTTCTTCCTATTCCTCAGGGAGTTCCCCTGGTTGGAGGAAATGGAAGGTGTGTGAAAGCACGAGTGCTCCCTGGGTGATTTTGGTAATTAATGTCAACATATCTCTTGTTGGACTAATGTTTCTACATAGTATGTTTCTGATAAGTTCAAAAATGGAGTGGCATGGACTAGAGTATGTGGAACCTCTTCAAGATGCTTAGGACAAAGGATTGGCTCAAGCTCAAAGCTCAGGACTACATTTTTCTATTTTAGTGATCCAAGATCACATTGAGTCCATAGGAAAGCCAATATTATTAATAGGGGATGAGGTGTTGCTTAATGGCTTGCTTGCTCAAAGTGCTTAGTGATATGCTCCAAAGCCCTCAACCACTTTCTCACATCCACATATGTACCAAACCAAAAGTCAAACTTGGCCCCACCGAAACTTTCTATCCGGCGCCACCGAGTTAGCTTGACATAGCCACTGCCAGAAACCCTAATCAATTAGGTGTCACCGATAGGGATCTCGGTCTCACCGAGATTGGATTGCAAACTCTCTGTTGCCTATTGCAATAATTTCGGTCTCATTGAAATGTGCAAATGGTCCCACCGAGTTGCAATGCAAACTCTCTGTCACCCTTTCATAATGTTTCGGTCCAACCGAGATGAGCGAATCGGTCCCACCGAGTTTTCCTGACCAACTGTCTGTTTGTCTATTACCAAAATCGGTCTCACCGAGTTTGTGTAATCGGTCTCACCGAGATTAAGTTATGCCCTAACCCTAACGAAATCGGTCTCACCGAGTTGACGTGTCGGTCCCACCGAAAACACTAATGGTCACATTATGAACTAAAATCGGTCCAACCGAGTTTAACGATTCGGTCCCACCGAGTTTGGTAAATTGTGTAACGGTTAGGATTGTGTGGAGGCTATATATAACCCTCCACCCACTCTTCATTCGTGGAGAGAGCCATCAGAACATGCCCACACTTCCAACATACATTTTTTGAGAGAGAACCACCTACATTTGTGTTGAGATCAAGATATTCCATTCCAACCACATAAATCTTGACCTCTAGCCTTCCCCAAGTTTCTTTCCACTCAAATCATCTTTCCACCAAATCCAATCCTATGAGAGAGAGTTGAGTGTTGGGGAGACTATCATTTGAAGCACAAGATCAAGGAGTTCATCATCAACACACCATTTGTTACTTGTTGGCGAGTGGTGTCTCCTAGATTGGTAGGTGTCACTTGGGAGCCTCCGTCAAGATTGTGGAGTTGGACCAAGGAGTTTTTAAGGGCAAGGATAACGCCTACTTTGTGAAGATCTACCCGAGTGAGGCAAGTCCTTCATGGGCGACGACCATGGTGGGATAGACAAGGTTGCTTCTTTGTGGACCCTTCGTGGGTGGAGCCCTCCGTGGACTCCTGCAACCGTTACCCTTCATGGGTTGAAATCTCCATCAACGTGGATGTACGATAGCACCACCTATCGGAACCACGGATAAAAAATATCCGTGTCTCCAAATTGCATTTGCACACTCCAATCCCATCCCATTTACATTCTTGCAACTTGCATGCTTTACTTTCCGCTGCTCATATACTCTTGCCATGCTTGCTTGATATGTATTGTAAATGTTTAAACTTGTGCCAAAAGTCCACATCAACTTAAGGAAATTAAAAACTGCAACTTTTCTTCTTAGAGTCTATTCACACCCCCTTTAGACACATCTTCTCGATCCTTTCAGTGTGCTACGCCCATGCTGGAGCCTGGGGCTTGACGGCAAGGACTAGTGGCTTATCTTCGGCCGTAAGGGCAGCCACCTCTACGGTCAAGGGCTTGAGGTCCTGCCGGAGGTTGCTTCTCTCCGGCAAGCTTCAGACACCCGGCAACATCCTTGCCAACGGATCTTGGGAGCTCATCGGGAAAGTACTTGCCGGGGCCTGCTTTCCTTCACTTGTTCTGTCATGTTGATGGCTCAACATATGGCTGAGTTAGTTGAAGCACAAAGGTACCTATTTCCACAGGCAACTTGAGGGCAGCGCCTTTGGATAAGTCGTTGGTGATGCTGTTCTTTGCTCGGGGAACATTCTTCGCTTGTAGACCGTCAAAACATTCCTCCAACTTCCTCACTTCATCCACATAAGCCTCCATCAACGGTCTCTGGTACTCCTTGTTAACTTGCTTAACGACGAGCTGCGAATCACCTCTGATGATGAGCTTCCTGATCCCGAGGTCTGCCGCGATCCTGAGACTGGCAAGCAATCCCTCATACTCCGCCGTGTTGTTCATTGACTTTTCCCGAGGAAAGTGCATCTGGACAACATACTTGAGGCGCTCTCTGGTGGGTGTGACGAGCAGCACGCCGGCACCAGCACCTTGAAGTGAGAAATCCCCATTAAAGTACATAATCCAATCGCGGCACGTCTCCTTGGCGGGAAGGATGGTCTCTTGAATCTCCTTTTCGGGCCTTGAGGTCCATTCTTCTATGAACTCTGCCAAGGCTCGGCTCTTGATTATTGAAGTTGTTTCAAACTTGAGGCCAAAGCTCGATAGTTCCAAATCCCATTCCACAATCCTCCCAGTCGCATCTGGGTTGTGCAAGATTCGTTGCAAGGGGAGGTGGGTGACAACGGTGAACTCATGTGCTTGGAAATAGTGACGCAACTTTCTCGAGGCCATAAGGAGGGCGAAAAGTAGCTTCTACATCCCGGAATATCTTGATCTAGCCCCCTGCAAGAGGGAACTGACGAAATAAACCGGGTGCTGCACCACCTTCTTCTTCTGTCCAACTTAGCCCATCTGCACAGCCTCTGTCTCGCCGGGACCGGGCCTTGTCGGGGGTCCCGCCTTACCGGTGTCAAGCCCTGTCGAGGAGAGCCCCGGCCCATCATCAGACGGCTCCGCTGCTACCGATGCTTCTTCCTCAAGTTCCCTCTATGCTACTAGCGCAACACTGACCACTTGGTTCGTCGCTGCTAGATATAGCAGCAACGGCTCTTGTGGCTTAGGTGCGACTAGTATTGGCGTGGAGGAGAGGTACTTCTTCAAATCTTGCACTGCTGCCTTTGCCTCCGGAGTCCATTTCATTGGACCTGCCTTTTTCAAAGCATTGAAAAAGGGGAGGGCGTGCTCAGCAGATTTGCAGATGAACCTAATTAGAGCAGCAATGCAGCCGGCGAGCCTACGAATGTCTTTGACCCGTCTTGGCGCCTCAATCTGCTCAAGTGCTTTGATCTTATCAGGATTCACTTTGATCCCGCTTTGAGACACAAAGAACCCAAGAAGTTTGCCGGATGGGACACCGAACACGCACTTCTCTGGGTTGAGCTTGAGGTTGATCTTGTGCAGATTTGCAATGGTTTCTTCCAGATCCTGCATGAGCGTAGCCTTGTCCTTGGTTTTGACTAGTATATAATCCATGTAAGCTTCCATATTTCTATGCAGTTGGGGCTCAAAACCAATTTGGACTGCTCGGGAAAACGTCGAACCAGCGCTTTTCAACCCAAAAGGCATTCGTACAAAACAGTATGTACCACATGGGGTGATGAACGCGCCCTTTTCTGCATCTTCATCATGAAGATCTGATGGTATCCTGAGTACGGTGTCGAGGAATGACAGCAGGTCACACCTGGCAGTGGAGTCCACAATCTGGTCGATGCGTGGCAGATGGAAAGGGTCCTTTGGACAAGCCTTATTGATATCTGTGTAATCAATACACAGCTTCCACTTCCCATTTGCCTTACGCACCGCCACGGGATTGGCCAACCAGGTGGGGTGGAGCACTCCACTGACCAAGCCTGCCGCCTCCAACTTCCTGATCTCTTCGATGATGAACTCTTGCCGCTCCAAATCTCTACCTTCTTCTTGACGGGTCGTGCATGAGGACAGACAAGAAGATGGTGCTCAATCACCTCCCTATGAACGCCGGGGATGTCGGATGCTTGCCATGCAAACACGTCGACATTTGCCCGCAGGAAGGCGACGAGCGTGCTTTCCTATTTGCTATGAAGGGTGGAGCTTATAGTAAAAGCCCCACCCATGTCGTCTTCCTTGACGGGCACCTTCTTGGTCTCTGGTGGTGCTGCCTTGGATTTGTTGCTCTTGCCGGTGGAGCTCTCTGGCACGTCCTCGACGGGAGCGCTACACTTCGAAGAGGCGTGCTTGCCGGAAGAGGTCTTGCCGATCTTCTTCCCTCCCAGGGCTATAGCGACAGGAGCAAGTGCCTTGGTGGCAGTTGCTGCAACTGCCTCCCGGTAGAGTTGATCGGCGCAGATGAGTGCGTCTTTCTTGTCAGAGGGGACGGTGATGAAGCTTAGTGGCCCGGGAATCTTCAACGTGTGGTAGGCGTAATGTGATGCCGCCATGAACTTGGCCAGCGCTGGGCGGCCAAGGATCCCATTGTAGGGCCAGGGTGTCGGTGTCAAAACCGGCGGATCTCGGGTAGGTGGTCCTGAATTGTGCGTCTAAGGTCGATGGTAACAGGAGACAGGGGACACGATGTTTACCCAGGTTTGGGCCCTCTCTATGGAGGTAATACCCTACTTCCTGCTTGATTGATCTTGATGAATATGAGTATTAGAGGAGTTGATCTACCACAAGATCGTAATGACTAAACCCTAGAAGTCTAGCGTGTATGATTATGATCGCCTCTACGGACTAAACCCTCCGGTTTATATAGACAGTGGAGGGGACTAGGGTTGTACAAAGTCGGTTACAGAGAAAGGAATCTTCATATCCGAATGCCAAGCTTGCCATCCACACCAGGGAGAGTCCTATCCGGACACGGGAGAGAGTCTTCTGCCTTGTATATTCACGGCCCATCAGTCTGGCCATGTCCAACGGGTCAGACATCTGAGGACCTCTTAATCCAGGACTCTCTCAGCAGCCCGTGAACCAGGCTTCAATGACGACGTGTCTGGCATGCAGATTGTCTTTGGCATTGCAAGGCGGGTTCCTTTTCCGAATACTCCAACGCATCCTCAAATACCGAAAACGTGTCCGGCTCTGCAAAACAAGTACCACACACAACCGCAGAGAGTATAATATTTCACGAGTCCAATCTGCTGACAACTTTTTGTAGCATGACATCACGTCCCTGCTCGGTCATTATTTCGAACCGTTTTTAGCCTCCCGCTCCATATTCTGAGATGCGGTTTTATTGGCACGTCTTGTCAAAGTAGAGATCGTGTCCCCTTTATTGCAGGATTCTCATCAATACGGGCATGGGTAATCCAACCATGCCGTCTATACGGCCCTTGGGGAATAGGTGAGTTTTAAGGTGAGTGGGGAGCGCTTGATATTCTCTACCTTTATAAGGAGATAAGGATTCACCTCCTTTCACCCACACCTTCTCTCTCTGCCTACCCATTCTCGAGCTCCAGCGCCCAAGTTCTTATTCTTTTCCGCCTCAAGAAAGCACTCAGCCATGTTCGGATCTGGAGCGCAGGGCAAGTGGATGGTTTCCTCCATCCAGGAGAAGGACATCACCAAGCTCTGGGAGGCCGGGTACTTAGCCCCAGAAATCGCCCACCGGCTTCCAGCCCAGGGCCGGAGTCCCATGAGAGGGTGGTATTTCTCCCTCACTTTTTCTGCGGATTGGGATTCCCTCTCCACCCATTTGTCCTCGGACTCATGTTCTACTACAGCGTGGATTTCCATGATCTATCCCGAAACTCCTTCCTCAACATCTCGGCATTTATTGTCGTGTGCGAGGCCATCCTCCTCATCCCACCCCACTTCGGATTGTGGCTAAAAATCTTCAATGTGAAGCCGAAGGTGGTGGGTGTCCAGCATGCAGAGTGCGGAGGCGCCATGGTGAGCAAGATGCCCAACGTCACATGGCCCAAAGGTACCTTCCTGGAGACCATCAAAGGGTGGCAACAACAGTGGTTCTACGTCACAGAGCCTTGTGAAGCCACCTGGGCCGCGGCTCCCGAATTCCAGTCTGGCACCCCGATGCGGCTCACCTCCTGGATAGAGAAGGGCTTGGACTGGTATTCGTCGGACGAGCTGAAAGTGCTCCAGACACGCATCCGGAGCATGGTAGACAAGAACATCAAGCTTGTCAATGTGATCCAGTTGATGCTAGTTCGCCGGATCCTTCCATGCCAAAGCCAGACTTGCCATTTGTGGGAGTTCGATCCGGCCAAGCACCAGACCTTGCTACAGTTCTTCGGCACTACGTACGAAGATATCTGGAAGGTGCTTTTCAAATCCAACGAGTCGTGGACGAAGACGACCGAGGACCGTGGGCACGACCTGGCCCATCCCACCAGTCCAGTAAGTTTTTCGTGTTTCAAGGTGGCTGCCTTTACTGGTATACGCAAGGAAGATATCTAAGCTTCCCTATTTGTTCTTTCAGGGCTGGACAAGGAAGGCAGAGTGGATTCAGTGTCCGGCTCCACTGCCTGAAAACCCAGCCATCCCACTTCTAACAAACACGCTGGTTCCAGCGCCTTATCAGGTGCCGGAGAAGAAGGCCAAGGAGACCAGAAGCGTCTTCCATCGTAGAGGTACTTCGGACTCAATGTCCGAAGATGCCGAAACCCACTCCTCCCCCATCGAGGAAGATGAGGAGGAGGAGGAACGCAATTCTGCCCCCAAGGGGGGAAGGAAGAAAAGGTCGGCCTCCACGCATCTAGAGGCAGAGGCGACCAAGAAGGGGAAGGTTTCCCTCGGGGATAACCCCACGAGGACACTCATAGCAGCTCGGAGTGGCACCTGAGGGATAAGCCTCTGGCCGAATCGTAAGTACTCAAAGACGCACACATATATCTAGCTCCTTTATTCCATGGTTTTAACATGTTAAATCATGGACTGCAGCCCGGCCCACGAGAGCTCCCAGCGATCCTCATCAGGGGGTTCGCTGGATTCAAAGGCGATGGCCAGCGAGTCGCCGCCGCCGGCTTATTCTCCCAAGGCCAAGGGAGAGGCCACGGTGTTGTCCCAAAGGACCTTCCCAGGACAGGGAGAGGTTCAGGAGGCCATCAGAGTGGCGCCAGAGGGTGATCCCTCGTCCTCCGGACACATGAGGGAGAAAATCCCCATGGAGAGTGGCGATGGGGGACATATCCAATCCGGCCCCCCGCTGAATACCATTACGGAGAGCAACACGGCTCCGGAATCAGGCAAGCAGCCTCCTTCAACAGGAGGAGGTGCGCCTATTCCACCGGTGACCTCTGTCCATCCCGAGGCACCGGATAATCTGCTGGAAGCGCTAGGAGGTGCTTCCATTGTTAAGGAACACTGTATCCTTATGGGTACGGTGGTTGAGAGGGTTCAGTCCGTTAAGAGCGGACTGACCGAAGCCTGCATCAGCATTCTGATAGGACGCCGTGAAGAAATGCGAGTCCTTGGATCAAAAGTATGAACTTTCCAAGGCCCGCCACAGCGCACAATATGCCAGGGTCGAAGCCCAGGGCGCCCTCCAGGAAATCCAGGAGGACAGCAAAATCACTGCGGGTAAGGCTTTATTATGCAGAGCAAGTATGTGAAGAGAAGGTACCTCTTAGTGACCCAGATTTGGAGTTCTCCAGGGGCGTTTGCGGATCTACCACGATGTGTTTCTGATGTTGCGGAGTTCTTCCGAGTCGAAGAGGGGAGCTTGACGGAGAAGCTGTTCTGGTTGTAATACCTTGCGCCAGAACATCCGGTGCCCTTTAGCGATCAGCTGAAACAGTTGGCTGAACTGCATAGGGTGGCCGAACTAGCCATGAAGGATTTCATAATCCGGCTATGGCCTGCCGAAGCCATACCCAGCAGCTACTTCGGGCTCGTGAAATGGCTGGTCAATGCCTGCCCTCGGCTTGATGCCATCAAGCGATCGGTCTGCATCGAAGGTGCGTGGATGGCCTTCGCCCGTGTCAACATACAATGGGCGAAGATGGATGCCGTCAAGCTCATGATCGAGCGACCGCCCGCGGGCAAGGAGCACCGCACGCCCGAGCGGTATTTTGAAGATGTCCTTAAGGGATCTCGTATGGTAGAAAGGCAGTGTTCAAAAGACATTATCTTTGAATGAAGTCATTCATATTTGTGGGGACCCCGACTCACAAGTCGTGATCACCGAATGCACGTGTACAGTGATCCCAGAGATCAATGCTCACTGAACACACAGAAGCTGAATAACAAGAGTCTTACATCCATACATACCGTCTTACACAAATTATGACCATTATGGCAAGTCTTACATAGATAAAGCCTTAAGGGCTGAACATCAAATGAAACACAAGCAGCGGAAATCTTCGTCGATATGTAGAACCCATGCCATCTGCCTTAACCCTACAGGCATTCTGTCTGGGAAACGTCCTAGTTCGCATGTTCGTCTCCAAAGGTTTCTTCCTCGAACTCCTGTTCTTTCGTGCCTGGTAGATTAAATAACCAGTGGCAAGCCAATGAGTACTTTGAATGTACTCGCAAGCAACCCATGTTTTGGTTCAAGGTACAATAATGCATGACATAGGTAAATTTTTGCGGAAAGCTAGTTTTGAGTGCAATGACATGTTCAACAACTTGTAAGACATGCATCAGGAGAACTCAAGTAACCATGAGGACAGGTTACAGATATCAACATAAATAGAGTGGGCACCAACCCAACTCAATCATGTCAAGTCCTTGACTTGACCCAGTAGTTCTTCCCACTTATCCAACACACACTGGTTTGTAAACACGTGGACGTAGTTTAAGCAGCACCGCCCAACTGTCCTTGACCATGGACACGGCTATTCGAATAGTTTTAACACTCTGCAGAGGTTGCACACTTTACCCACAAGATCCGGGGAACTTCCGTGTCATCCACGACCCGCGGTACCTCAAGTACCAGGTGTGAGTACCCGATCACTATCTTTCCCTAGACGACACTAACATGGAGTCCACTCGTTGTTCCGCATCCTCACGATGAACATCTTGCGAGATTCACTCGAGATCGTAACATCCGAGAGGGGACACAACGGTGTATCCGGTGCCGTGTGAAAACAGTCATGGCCGCCCTATCTGCCACGACCCCGTCCCGAGAGAGAGCACCAACTCTCCCCCGTCACTAGTAATGCGGGCTCCAAGCTAGTATCGACTTAGGTAATCAATAATGCCCTTTCCCATATAAGGGTAGAGTGGTTGCGCATGTAAGGTTGGGACAGTCGACAAATCTTAAATCTAATCCGTTTTTGAAAACAACACACACACTTGCCTTGGTACACCACTTCGTCATCAAGTGGTTACCCATCTCATTGTCTCCCTCGGGTATAAGTGGCACCCGACGGGGTTTTCGAAAAGTCTTTGAAACATTTTGACTCCATCACCATGCATATACCCGTTCCCTTTTTGCATAGCAACTACTTTGGCATCCTATCTACTCCCACCAGCATAACCCTCATAAGAAGGTAGGGTCATGCATAATGCAGGTACCAACGAGGAAGTAACGAAGGCAACCCACCAAAGTGGTTACCATCACATCATGATTTCGGAGCAACATTAAATAAGTGCTATGTGACATGCATAAGAAGGGGTTTCATAGACATGGTCAAAGGGCTGCTTGCCTGGTTCAACAAAGTCTTATGGGTCTTCAAAGTCTTATGGTCCAACTCCTTCGTCAGCAACGCAATCTATCGTTGCAAAAATAATAACAAGAAAATAAGGCAATAATAAAACAGAAAACCCAAAGTGCTGAGAAAAATGTCAACTCACTTTTGTAAAATACTAGGTTGAAAACGAAGAAGGGGAAAATTCTTAGTTTTGGATTTGGAGTTGTGGAATAGGAGAAATGGATTTTTAGAGGGGAATTCAAATGCTCGAATTTGAATTTAAATTTGAACAGTGCAGAAAAGTTTGATGGACATATATGAAAGTTACACCATTAAATAGGTGGGATTTTTCTAAGAGTTTAGGAGTTGGAATTATTCCATTTGGACAAATATTTTATCCTGTTGAATTTTTGGAATAATGACAGAAAAAGAAAAAGAAAAAGGGCAATGTGCCTGCTGGGCCAGAACAGCCGCAGGGCAGCAGGCCCAGCAGAGAGGCGGCCCAGCGCACCGGTGCACGCACGCGCGCCAGGTTTAAACCTGACGAGCGAGGCCCAGGCATCAGGGCGAGGGGCTGACAAACGGGCCCCACGTCCGTCGTCGTCGACCCTGGGTCAGAGGGGCGGCGAGCTCACCTGCGACGTTTCCGGGCACGGCGAGGTGAGCTGATGGCACCGCTGGACTCCTCGTCGTGTCGCCGTTGGGGTGGTGCCGGAGTTGGCCGCCGGGGTGCAGGGGTTCGCCGGCGACGAGGTTCGCGGCGGAGGAGCTTCGGTAGTCGATGGCTCCGGCCGATTCCGGCTGCAAAAGAGAGGGGAAACGGAGGGGAAGTGATCAGGGAGGTGCGAAGAGTCCAGATCGAGAGAGAGGAGGGGCGGAGGGAGCCCGTACCCTGAGATCGACGACGACCCGAGGCGGCGGAGCTCTGGTCGATCCCGAGCACAGAGGCTCTCGGGGTTGATTGGGTGGTGCGGGCGTGCTCCTGGGGGTGTGAGAAGGAGGCGTATGCCACTGGAGCGGCCCGGGGCGGGCTTATATAGCCGCACGGTGGTCCACCGTGGACCTGTGCGCCGGCGAGCTCGTTGCCGTCGCCACGGGTCACGGGGGCCTGTTTGGTTGTGTCTGGGGTGTTCGTGGGGGTCGACTACGCCCAGGGGAAGAAGAGAGGGGGCGGGAACAGGTCAGAGATGTCGCGCGTGTGAGCTCCCTCATTGGAGCGCTCGGGCGGCCATGGAGCGCGTGCGAGCAGGGGCAAGGGAGAGAGAAGGAGGAGGGGCCGGGGGCGTGGCGTGCTGCGGACGTCGAGGCACCTCGTCGGGCGCGCTGGGGAGGCCCGAGGTGGCCGGGGGTGATTGGCAGGGGGCGTCTACAGTGCGGGAGCGCACTGTAGCACGCTCCAGAGCGTGCCTTTGGCTGCCATGGCATTGTTTAAAGGGCAGGGGCGTGTCCACTAGTGTCTAGCAGGTCTAGGAGGGAGTAAAGAAATGGGGTGGTGCATTGGATGCCATGGATGGCCACTGGAGTGAGGAGGGAGGTGAGGAAGAGGGAGAAGTGGGCTGACCAGAGAGAGAAAGAGGGGGGTTTCACCCCTTAATTATTGAGCTGGGGACTTGACATTGTTACTGGAGGTGAAAGGGGTCTAGGAGGAGCTGTGGTAAAAATCTTAGCTCAAGGAGAATAGTTTTAGTGGTCAAAATGGGAATTTTTTAAAAGTGGCAGAAGGTGTTTGATAAGGGTTTTGGCAAGCAAATGATCTCCAATTGCCATGATACTCCACAGGGTGAAATGACACATATAATTAGGGCCTTCCACCAATTTGGAGCTTAATTGGGCAAAGTTGCCAATGCAACTTTTGTAAACCCTAGAAATGAGCAGAAATAAACTTGTGTAGATCTAGTTGAGCAAATCACTTCTCCTTGATGCACCACCTGGTGTAGTGGCCTCATTTGTCCATGTGAACATTCTTAGAAAAGTTGGGGTTAAGGAGAGAAAGTTGGTAGTACAAACTTGATCAAATTTGATTCTGGTCAGAGAGGGTTTTGGGGCATTTTGGTGAACCAAAATGACTTTAATTGACATGAGGCTTTGCAAGGTGATCACAATATGCATTTGTGACTTGCTGGATTTTCCTTGGATTTTTATGAAAATATTTCCTATAGAAATATTTCAAATCCTTGAAATGGGCAGAAATGGTTTTGGGAGGTTTGTCCAATATTTTGATCATAACCATGTGTTGAAACTCATATATATGGAAAATATATGTCCATTGAGTCTCCCTAATTTTTCTCAAATATTTTTAAAGCTTTTAAATAATTTTAACCTATTTAAGACCATTTCTGGCCTTAAGAAAAATCCTTTAAATAAAATAGGAAAATAACTTCCAAAATTGTATTTTTGTGGTTTCTGGTTATCCTATATCTAATAGGTTTCAAATATACCTTTTGAAATATTTTTACTGCCCTTAATTAAGTATTTGCAGTGCAAACCTCAATCCAGGGGTTTTTGGAAAACTAATTTTTAAAAATACTTTTTGGCCAAATTATTTTTGTAAGAAAATACTATATTGCTCTATACACATGGCATGATCATTGGGCAGAAGTTTGGGACAAGGAAATGAAGTATAGAAGGTGGAGTAGTTGACTATTAAGAGCACTTGAAAAATCACACAAAGAAAACCAACTTCAAAATAAAAGCCAAATAATGCAAAAGTTTTTGTTGGTCCAAATTTTCATTCTTTATTAAATGCAAATGACATGATACAAAATGCAGGGTGTGACAATATTGTCCCTTCCTGTATTATGAAAAGGAGCTGTTATGTAATATAATGCTTGTTATTTTAAGATTTTACCTCATGTGCGGCCGTTTCGTTAAAACTGAGAGTTGGCCAGTCGTCGGCTTCAGCCCCCACGTAGGTAGTACGGGGGTGTTCGAGATGAATCTAAACACTCTTTATCCAAAAAATTGGTCCTTGAAGGAGGTGTTTAGCGCAACGAACCAAGCAATCAGACTATGTGGCTTTATCACCCTCACATAGCCATAGGAGTTTGACAATAGAAATGTAGGCGCAGCTGTCAGATCGGGGGTTCCGGCAGACCCTTAAGGTTCGAACTCTGGGGTGCGCGCGGAGATTCTGCCCACTACCTCTCCGTCTCGCAAGGATCTGAACTACAGAAAGAACAGCACAAAGAACACAGAGTTTATACTAGTTCGGGCCACCGTTGTGGTGTAATACCCTACTCTAGTTTTGTGGGTGGATGGATTGCCTCTTGGGCTGATGATGATGATGATCAGTACAAAGGAGAACAGCCTCGCGAGGGCCTGTTCTTGGCTAGGACGATGAACTGTTAGGGAAGTTCAGCCGCCCTTCTTTATCTCTTTCTCTCTACTTGCTCTATGATTGCTCCTGATTGCTCTCCATCATCCCCCCTACCCTGGGGGTGGCTAGTCCTATTTATAGGCAAAGGCCCTGGGCCTCTTCCCAAATATTGAGCGGGAAGGGCGCCAACAATTGGCCAATTTGAAGGGGATCATCTGGTACAATTATCCTGACCAAAGTTGGTCCTCGCCTGCCAAAGGCCCTGTGGTGACGCCGTTCTGGGCTCCACGATGAGCTCATTCCCACCGTTAGACTGGTCTTGGTCTTGTTGCACCGAAATGGATGCCTTTGCTTGATCCTCTCGCCTGCGCTTGCCCCCTTTGCACCAAAGAGGAAAGGGAGGACACTGTGCGGTTTGGCGCCCGCCTGGCACCCTTGGTCGTCATGGCTTGCGTCATGGGCACCTCGCGAGGTACCCTCCCTTGATCTATCCGCCTCCTCATGAGCCAGCCAGAGGAGGCCACGCCTGAGGAAGCGCTGTGTCGTCCTCCCCGCGAGGCTTGGCCCCTCGCGAGGGTCTTGAGTCTCGTGTTGATGAAGATGGGCCGTACTGGGCCTCCATCCGAGCCACGCCGCAGGCCGCAGGCAGGCAAGTCTGGGGACCCCCGTTCCCAGAACACCGATAGTAGCCCCCGGGCCCAAGGCGCGCATGGGCTTGGCCGGGCCGAGAGGCGAAAGGGCAAGGGCGAAGCGCCGCGGGCCCTAACAGCCTACGGCCTCAGGTGCCGTGTGACGGTTGATTGGACGTGGGCGGTACTGTTTGCCCACGCTCCCTTATTCTGCGCTGCGCTAGGTTGCCCCACAGTTGTACACAGCCGCCCCTCTTCCTGTTGCTCGACTGCCCCTTGTTCTTCCTTCCCTCAAACTCTGACTCCTTCCTCTCATCCCATCTCACATCTCCTCTCTCCCGTCCTCAGCCATGGCGAAAGAGAAAGGGAAGAAGCCTGTGCTCCCTTCTCATCCGCCGCCGTCTACGGCCCCCGCCGTTGGCCAGTCAATCATACTCAATCTGGAGTGCCTGGATAAGCTCAGCCCGGCCTTGGCCACTGTCTTCAACGAGTGTGGGAGAACGACGGCCTGGCCTACGTCTCACCTCCCCTCCGACAGGATAATCACCGAGGTTCATTACTTTGCTGATGCCTTGTGGGCGGGTCTGGTTCCCCCATTCTCTGATTTCTTCAATGCCGTCCTCACCCATTACCAGATCCACATGATGCATCTGGGCCCTGAATCCATCGCCCTCCTTTCAGTCTTTGCTTTTGTCTGTGAGGCACTGATGGGCATCCCTCCTTCTGTTGCCCTGCTGCGCCACTTCTTCTCCCTGCGTCTTGCCGACCCCGCTCAATGCTCGGCATGCGTGAGCTTCGTCGCTGCACTGAGACTGTAGCTTCTGGTATTGACTTCGAGCTCCCCACACCTTCAGCTGGGTTCCGTGAGCGGTGGTTGTACGTCGATGTCGGGGTGCCCAGCCCCCTGTTGGTGAAGCCAACTTCGCCTGCTGTACCCAACTCTGGCTGGGGCCAGGAGATGCTCGAGAGCCCCCGGCTCGCCTTCGTCTGGCGCCGCTTTACGTTCTTGAAAACGCTTGGCGTGACGGCACCCAAGGTGGTGAAGGAATTTCTGTTGCGCCGCATTGCCCCTCTCCAGCGCCATTCTCGCTGGATGTGGGCCTTCAGCGGACATGGTGATCACATGAGGCTTCAGGAGGAAGACCTCACGCCAGGAGTGCTAAGGACAGTGCTCTTGGTCCTGACCGGCGACCCCAACCCGGGCAGCATCCAGCGGGGAGGGGCCCTGCTGTACCTTTGTCAGAACAGCGATGATTTCATGAGGCAGATGCCCCCTTTCGACGAGTGGGGGCTACGCCTTGCCGGCTTCCAAGGGCCTCGCGAGAACCCTGTGGTGGTGACCGCCCTTCCGGTTGGCTTAGGCGAATCCTCCTCAAGTGGTGGAGCAGGGAGGCAGGAGACAGCGGGGGCCGAGAAAGCTCCTGATAAGGTGACTGCAACTGGTGGTGCTCTCGAGGGGGCACCTCCTGAGGCCCGCGCTACCGAGGCCGTTGGTGTGGCGCAACCGCCTCCGATGCCCGGGGCCGTGGCTCCCGAGGCCCTGGCTGCGTCTTCTGCCGAGGTGTCCGGCAGCACGCGCCAGGCCGGCGCCCCTGACGCGGATAGCGCTGCTGCTTTCCCTTCGCCGCGGGTTGATCCTTGCGCCCTTCTTCTGGGCCGCTTTCGTGTGGACTTTGAGGCCCTTCGGAGGAAAAGGGAGGCCCTAGGTGACGACTCCCCTTGTCGCTTGCTGAAGCGCCGAAAGTACTTCGCCACCGACGAGTAAGCCTCCTCCTCCTTTTCCGGCTCCTGATCCCCTTGTTGCGTCTACTGATTCTTGCTCTGCAGGCCCCTTCCTAACGAGGTCGTGGAGGCCGCCGAGGTGTTGCCTCCTTTGGCTCCACCTCCCCCATCGCCCTTGAACGTCTCGAGTAGCACGGCTCTTGTGGTGAGGACGAACGAGGGGGCGGACCGTCCTGAGGTGCCCCACAACCCTTCTCTTCATGTGATCTTCCTTCGTGGGCCCTCTCTTGGCGTGGCCAGCTTGCCGTGGACTTCTCATCTGGTCGCGGGCTGCGACTGGCTG
The DNA here is from genome assembly GCA_032464435.1 of Aegilops umbellulata. Lineage (NCBI taxonomy): Eukaryota > Viridiplantae > Streptophyta > Magnoliopsida > Poales > Poaceae > Aegilops > Aegilops umbellulata. Next base: position 160,961,961 of record CP136058.1, on the reverse strand, counting down.
AGGCGCCCCCCGCGTCCTTCGCCTGGAGACGTGCTGGCCCTAGGCCGAACTTCTGGCGTGGCGCGCCCGGCCGTTGTGGGGGCGCCAGCCCCTAGCCCCCTGCCCGGAGAGGGAGCGATGATTCGTGCCCCCAGGCGCTTGCCTGGGGCAGACGAGGGCGTGGGAGACGTGCTCGAGAGTGCTCGGGAGCGCCGCGCTCGCCGCCGCGAATTCCTTCGAAGGGCGAGCGGCGCAGTGGACCTGCTTGGGGAGGAGCTCGCTGATGAAGACGCGTGCCTGGAGGCCGAGGGCCTACGCCTGGCCGCGGAGAGGCGCGAGCTGGAGGCTGCTGTCGCCCTCGCGCGCCGCCAGCGCGACCTTGAAGACGAAGAAGCGAAGGCGTCACTGGAGGCCTCCCGGGTGGCGCGATCCCAGGCCGCTGAAGAGGCCCTGGGGGCCGACCGACAGCGAGAGGCGGCGGAGGAGCGGGCTCGGGAGCTCCTGGCCCGATGCCACTTGCTGGAGGAGCAAGTGGAACTGCGCGAGGCGGCCCTTGCGTCGATGAGGGTGGCCTCTGGCGACCCAGCCGCCCTCTAGAGACGTGAAGAGGCGCTGACGCTGGAGGCCGCCGAACGTACCCGTGAGTACGAGCGGCTGGAGACGAGGGAGCGCCTGGTGGCGCAGGCAGAAGATGAAGTTGCTGCTCGGGAGGCGCATGTCTTGGAGGAGGTCGGTCGCCGGGTGGCGACAGTGCGCCAAGGCCTCGAGCGTGAGTTGAGGAAGCTGGAGTTGATCCGAGTTGAAGCTGAGGGGAGAACCGCAGCCCTGAGGGCCCAACAGGACGAAGCGACGCGACGAGCCGACGCTTCCCGGGCCACCCTTGAGGCAGCGCAAAAGGAGTCGGCTGCTCTGCAGGCCGAGGTGCTCCGCCTTCGTCAGCAGGTGGAAGAGGCCGAGGCTGTCAAGCGTCGGAACGCCGATGAAATACGCCAGCGGCAGGTCCTGGAGCACGTGCACGGCCCCATGCTGGCTACGCTCAGGGAGAGGGCCAACGCAGCCTTGGGCAACGTCTGCGAGGAGGCTGTCGGCGAGCCGCATACAGTCAACTATGCTGGCAACCTGCAGTTCTTCACTGCCGTGGTGACGCAACTGGAGGCACGGTCGAACAGGGCCGACAGGTTGGTGGAGGAGAAGAGCTGTGCCCTGCTTGGGCGCGCTTTTTCCCGCGTCTTCAGCCATCTTCAGGACATGGATCCCTACTTTGACTTTGATGCCGTCATCGCCCCAGTCCCCCAGGCCGTCCGAGGCGACCTGGCGAGCTGGGTGGAAAACAACGTGGACGCTCTTGTGCAGGCCTTCGCTTCGGATAATGACGGCGTGATCGTGGCTGCCGAGGAAGGCGGCGTGGTGGACGGTCCCGGTGCCGCTGACGATAATGCAGGCAGCGGTGGCGAGTCCAGCGGCACCAGCGGCGGCTCGGGAGGTGCCCCTGAGGACGCCTTGGGGGATTTGTCTGACTCACTGCGTGTTGCTTCAGTCTTTTTGTCCTGCACAGATAGAACTCAGGTGTTTGGCCTGATGGTCGTGAGAGCATTTTGGGAGGGGAAGCCCCTCATGTAAGGCTTGTGTAGATCGTACTAGCAGCTATTATATTGTGCGAGCATCCGTGCCTGGCGGCTAGTTGGTTTACCTTTGCTTCGCACATGCCTCGAGGCAGCTCGTGGCGTCCTGAGCGTTCTTTAGTGGAGATCATAAGATGCGCAAGTGCTATCAGTGAGGGGCTTCTCAGGCGCTGGCCCTCTTCACAGGCTCCGGGCCTTCTTATAAAAGCGGTAGCTTCACAGGCATTCGCCTTCTTCACAGGCTCTGGGCCTTCTCCAGAGCGCAACGGCTTCACGGGCATTCACCTTCTTTACAGGCTCTGGGCCTTCTCCAGAGTGCAACAACTTCACAGGCGTCCTCCTTCTTTACAGGCTCCGGGCCTTTTCGTGAACGCGATGGCTTCACAGGCATTCACCTTCTTCACAGGCTCCGGGCCTTTTCGTGAACGCGATGGCTTCACAGGCATTCGCCTTCTTCACAGGCTCCGGGCCTTTTCGTGAGCGCGACAGCTTCACAGGCGTTCGCCTTCTTCACAGGCTCCGGGCCTTTTTATAGACGTGGTAGCTTCACAGGCATTCGCCTTCTTCACAGGCTCCGGGCCTTTTCGTGAACGCGATGGCTTCACAGGCATTCGCCTTCTTCATAGGCTCCGGGCCTTTTCCTGAGCGCGACAGCTTCACAGGCGTTCGCCTTCTTCACAGGCTCCGGGCCTTTTCTTGAGCGTGACAGCTTCACAGGCGTTCGCCTTCTTCACAGGCTCCGGGCCTTTTTAGGAAAAGAAAACCTCCGCAGTCACCAAAAGGTAATCTCGTGAGGGAGCAACAGCGGCAGTCTGGGCTGCGCTCGAGCTAGGCCTGGCCCGTCTCGTGAGGGGCTCGCGAGGGGAGGCAGCTGCGGTGGGGCGGTGACCAGAATGCGAGAAATGGTTCGAACGAGATTAAGCACCCCTCCCCGAACACACGCAAAGCTCAAATTCGAATTCAACTTAAATCCAGCAGGGAAAAGTTACAACCAAAAGAAAAGGGCAATAAAAGCAGACAAAAAGCCGCGTCCGGCACCTAATCTAGTCTTGGACGTCTTCTCACCAGCGCGGAGCTAAGTGCTGTCCACTAGGCGTGGGAGGGAGCCCCAGGGCCTGAGGCCGGCACCCCTGAGACTCTGGGGCTTGTACAGCCCGACTCATTATTACGTGAGAGTGTCACGGGGTGGCGAGCTTCACAGGCACTGGGCCTTCTTCACAGGTACCGGCCTTGCTTCATATTGCCAGACGAGGGCCCCGCCTTGCGCCACACTCTAGTGCCACCAACGACGACCGGAAACCAGGACGCCGCCGGTGGGGTAGAGCGGTCGCCAGCGGTTCCCCGGACGACCACGGGTCCTCCGCCAGGGGTAGGCCCTCAGGCGCCTCCTCAGCGGAGGGCCTACCTCTTGAGAATGCCTTGCTCCGAACGCCACGATGGTGATGTGGGGTCCCTGCCCCTCTCCTGCAGCCCCCTGCGCCCTCCTCCCGAGGGGTAGGAGACCGTGGGAGCGGGGCAGGCACTTGCTGCGGCGACCTGCACCTCCTGCGATCCATGATTAGCGTATGCCTGCTCTTGAGGAATTAGTGGTACCCGATAAGTGTCGCCTCCAGCGTGGCCGGCGGAGCCGCCGCGGGGTTCTTGGAAGAGCTCGGCTTCTGGTGCCTCGTCTCCCTAGCTTGGGCTGAGAAACGAGCCTTGTTCCCCCTCGTGAGCGTGCCCTTGGTCCATCATGCGTGGCACGTATTCTTCTGGCGCCGCTACCCCGAAGGCTGCGCTGTAGTGCTCCATGCACCATGCGGCGCTGCTTGACGTGCCCACTGCGGCGTGGTAGCGCGGCTGCCCGCCGGCGCCGTGGGCCGGACCGAGTCCTTCTCCCTCACGCGCCGGGGGCTGGGGTAACGCCACTGTCAATCCGGCGCCGACGGATTCGCTGGCGTCGGGGTAGCCCAGAGGTCCGCGGGAGCGCGCGGGGCCCTCGCGTGTGCCGCCCTGGGCTTGAGACGGAAGCTGGACGCAGAAGGGGTGAGCCCCCGAAGCGGCGAAGCCCAGGAGCTCAGCGACCAGCTCCAGCAGCATGTCATGGCCGCCTTCCAGTAGCCTACACTGCAGCAGCTCTCGGGCTACCGTGAGCGCGGCCCTCGAGTTCGCTTGTTCCCGGCGGGTGTACGGTATCGTGGCCGCAGCATGATTGGAGGCCCTTACCGCCGACCGTGCTTGCCGTGGCGTAAGGGTTGCTGAAGCCTGTCCGCGCCGCCCGCGGCCCGCAGCACCCTGTGGGCCACGAGCTGCCTGGGGCGCGGGGTCGCCCAGGGCGGGCGGCCCTGCGCAGGCGGGCCACGCCGCCCATGGATCTTGGTTGCCGGCCTGGTCGCCGGACATGGTGACGACGATGTGACGAGAGGCGGAGCGGTAGGAAGGCAGATTCCGGCGCACCCCTACCTGGCGCGCCAAATGTCGGATCGGGGGTTCCGGCAGACCCTTAAGGTTCGAACTATTGGGTGCGCGCGGAGATTCTGCCCACTACCTCTCCGTCTCGCAAGGATCTAAACTACAGAAAGAACAGAACAAAGAGCATAGAGTTTAAACTACTTCGGGCCACCGTTGTGGTGTAATACCCTACTCTAGTTTTGTGGGTGGATGGATTGCCGCTTGGGCTGATCATGATGATGATCAGTACAAAGGAGAACAGCCTCGCGAGGGCCTGTTCTTGGGTAGGACGATGAACTACTAGGGAAGTTCAGCCGCCCTTCTTTCTCTCTTTCTCTCTACTTGCTCTATGATTGCTCCTGATTGCTCTCCATCATCCCCCCTACCCTGGGGGTGGCTAGTCCTATTTATAGGCAAAGGCCCTGGGCCTCTTCCCAAATATTGAGCGGGAAGGGCGCCAACAATTGGCCAATTTGAAGAGGAACATCTGGTACACTTATCCTGACCAAAGTTGGTCCTCGCCTGCCAAAGGCCCTGTGGTGACGCCGTTCTGGGCTCCATGATGAGCTCATTCCCACCGTTGGACTGGTCTTGGTCTCGTTGCACTAAAATGGATGCCTTTGCTTGATCCTCTCGCCTGCGCTTGCCCCCTTTGCACCAAAGAGGAAAGGGAGGACACTGTGTGGTCTGGCGCCCGCTTGGCACCCTTGGTCGTCTTGGCTTGCGTCATGGGCACCTTGCGAGGTACCCTGCCTTGATCTCTCCGCCTCCTCATGAGCCAGCCAGAGGAGGCCGCGCCTGAGGAAGCGCTGCGTCGTCCTCCTCGCGCGGCTTGGCCCCTCGCGAGGGTCTTGAGTCTCGTGTGGATGAAGATGGGCCGTACTGGGCCTCCATCCGAGCCACGCCGCAGGCCGCGGGCAGGCAAGTCTGGGGACCCCCGTTCCCAGAACGCCGACAGCAGCCCCTAGTTAGTATTTAGTCTAGACTCGGGTGCTGTAGACACCTGATCGGGTGAAGGCTGATTTGCCGCATAATGCGGAAAAAATCGTAAAAGATTTTGAAACTCCGAATAGCTGACCAGCTCTCGCCACATCATGATAGTCAGTTTTTGGCTTTCTCTACTGAGGTGTTTTCTTGGGTAAACCAGAAACACAATCGCAATAGTTCTCCCTTTACTACCTTAGCCGATAGAGCGGAACATAAGGTAGTAAGCACAGGAGCCGGACAACCCAACTATTGACTAAAGACATGATTCGGAGCCAATGCATATAATGCTAAAATTCGGGGTGCCGAACTGTACTGTAAAAGTGTTCGGACTTTGTTGCTGAAGTATGGAGAGTAGTAAAGCCCCTAGCCAATTAGATTAGTACGTCAAAGTGTACAAATAGGGCGATAAGCAACCGGGCTATTTGACATGCCAAGATCAAGGGGGAGCTTGCGTGTGGGTCCTGAAAACAGGTAGGATGACCGTCCAGAAAAACGTCTAGAAATCCCCCCACGCGTCTGTGCTACTTGCCGCCTTGGTGTATCCGTCCTTTGAAAGGACTGATGAGGGGGCCGCGGCGAGGGGCCTGTGGAAAAGAAACCTGAAAAGGATAAAAAGGAAACTGAAAGTATGTGTGTCCGGGGAAGGTCGAGCCGTATTGTAGACCACAGTCTGGTTATGCCTCTGTCTCTGCCCATGGTATTTTCAGTGCGTAGTTATGTACGCGCGGTACGTATGCCGCCATTTGGTCAGGAGTGAGATGGAGGCCGAATTGCTAGTCTAACTCCTGACGAGCCGGACTGTCAAGCTGCGGAGTAGTCCGGACTCATTTGACAGTGTCTGGGAGCTTGGCTGCTGAAGTAAAATTCTGCCTTAAAAGGCCGCTCTGTACTTCCGCTGCCAGGCTGCGGTGTGTTCTTCAGTATGGAGGGAGCGTTCTGTGTTTCCATTGACTGTTATGACCCCGCGTGGTCCGGGCATCTTGAGCTTAAGACAAGCATAGTGTGGCACCGCATTAAATCGAGCGAATGCGGTTCGTTCCATAGTGCGTGATAGCCACTGCGGAAGGGGACGATGTCGAAGATCAACTCTTCGCTTCTGAAGTTGTCCGGGATCCGAATACAACTTCCAGTGTGATTGAGCCCATACAATGGGCCTCTACACCTAGTATGACTCCTTTAAAGGTAGTTTTGGTGGGCTTCATCCTTGATGGATCGATGCCCATTTTGCGCACTGCATCCTGATAGAGCAGGTTAAGGCTGCTGCCCCATCCAGGAGGACTCGCGTGAGGTGGAATCCATCGATTATTGGGTCAAGGACCAGTGCAGCTGAACCACCGTGGCAGATACTAGTCGGATGGTCCCGTGATCGAAGGTGATCGGGCAGGACGACCATGGGTTGAATTTTGGGGTGACTGGCTCTATCGCATAGACGTCCCTGAGCGCGCGCTTGCACTCCCTCTTGGGAATATGGGTGGCGTATATCATGTTCACCGTTTTGACCTGAGGGGGAAACTTCTTCTGTGCCGCTGTGTTCGGTGGACGGGGCTCCTTGTCATCATCCTCACTTTGCGACCCCTTCTCCTTGTTTTCTTTTTAATCTTGCTGGCCTGCTTAAAGACCCAACAACTTATGTTGGTATGATTGGCTCGTTTATCAGGGGTGCCATGTATTTGACATGGACGATCGAGAATTGGTTTTAGGCTGGATGAGCCTGAATTGTTCCTTCAGAACAGCTTCTTCCACTGGTCGGACTTGGAGCCACTGAATCCGGCGTTAACCACCATGTCGTCGGTGTTATCACCGTTGCTTCGATGCTTGTCTCTGTTGCGTCGGGGCTTTCCGTTGCTATTTCTGGCTTCCGAAGTGCCAGGTTCGCTTGCATTGTTATTGCTACGGGCTTGCCAGCTATCTTTGCCCGTGCAAAAGTGGGTCATAAGCACTGTGAGGGCTGCCATGGACTTCCTCTTTTCTTGGCCGAGGTGTCGGGCGAGCAATTCGTCCCGGATGCTATGTTTAAAGGCCGCTAGGGCTTCGGCATTCGGACAGTCGACGATCTGGTTCTTTTTGGTTAGGAACCTAGTCGAGAATTTCCTCGCTGACTCTCCAGGCTGTTGAATTATGTGACTTAAGTTGTCGGCATTCGGAGGTCGGACATGTGTGCCTTGGAAGTTGTCGAGGAAGGCTTCTTCCAAGTCTTCCCAGCTGCCAATGGAATTTTCGGGCAAACTGTTCAACCAGTGCCGAGCTGGTCCCTTTAGTTTTAGTGGGAGGTATTTGATGGCATGGAGATCATCGCCGTGGGCCGTATGAATATGGAGAAGAAAATCCTCGATCCATACCATGGGGTTTGTTGTCCCATCATATGATTCGATGTTTACGGGTTTAAACCCTTTTAAGAATTCATGCTCCATTACTTCATCAGTGAGGCAAAGAGGGTGTGCGGCGCCTCTATATCAGGCCACATCGCGACGTATCTCGGATGGAGTCCGTCTGCGGTTCTCGGCCGGGCGTGATTATGCTTGTTGCGTCCGGCTAGATAGTCGTCGTCGCGTGTCGGGGCACGCCCCTGCGATCCATAGATCGACCTGTTCTGACCTGCACTACTTTCCAGGTCCTGCCATGGGTTGTATGTATAACCCCGAGCAGTTATGTCTCTGCCTTTACGGCGGGGTAGTATGGGCTGGTGTTCGGCTTGAGTTGCCGCTTTATCCCGGCCACGTGGTGGTCGGTCAGCCGCATTACGCGCTGATGGTACGGGCTCAAGTGCCTCATCATCGAGTTGAGGTAGCAATTTGTGCTTCGGGTAACTTTTGGTTGGGCGCTCGAGGCTGTATTCCTCGGCTGCTAGGACATGAGTCCACCTATCGTTGAGCAGGTCTTTATCATCTTGAAGTTGCTACTGCTTCTTTCTCAGGATCCTTGCAGTGCCTATTAGCTGGCGCTTAAAGCGCTCCTGCTCGAGAGGTTCGGCAGGCACAATAAAATCCTCATTGCCGAGGCTCACCTCATCCTCGAAGAGCGGAAGATAATTACTGTCCTCCGAGTCTTTGTTTACGGTATGTTCATCAGGGCTGACTTGCCCATCTTCCCATTCGTCCTGTTCGGAAGTTGGCCCAACGAGGTCTTCATTGTCTTCGACATCGCCCAGAGTATTGTTTTCTCCTGTGCCGGTATTGCTATCCTTTCCACGGCGTGACTTAGAGCGGCGCCGCTGTCGTTGGTGCTTTGATTGTATCTCAGGATGTTTATCCTCGACTAGGTCTTCTTTGCCATCGCCGTTATTCTCTTTGGGTGTGTCCACCATGTACATGGCATACGAGGATGTGTCTGTCCATGTCCGGTAAACGGCGGGTTTTGGGTCTGCTCTTCTACAGCATCGTCATCCATACCGTCGATGTCTTCGGAGCCGTAATCGAGCATGTCAGTTAAGTTCTCGACAGTGGCTATGAAGTGGGAGGTGGGTGGGAAGAGAAATTCCTTGTCATCAACCGCCAGTTCAAACCGGATATAGTTCTGCTGTGAGTCCCCTGCTAAGGAGAGGGTTTTTAATGAGTTTAGTACATCGCCTAAAGGTGAGTGCTGGAAGATGTCTGCGGCGCTGAATTTGACGACCGGCGCCTGACCGGGCTCGACGGACGCGGATGCGCGTGGTTCGGAACCTGTGGCCAGAGACGAATCCAAGGTTCTAGTGACGCAGGTCCCGCTTGAGGTTGGGTCTGTGTGCGGCTCTAGCGCCGCTGAGTCTGCGGCTCCCACTTGAGGTTGGGTCTGTGTGCGTCTCCAGCGCCGCTGAGTATGCGGCTCCCGTGGCGGGGTTGAGCTTCCCGTCCTCGGACGACGCAGTCTGCTCCGGATCTAGGGCTGGAGCACTTACCTGTGCTATCTCCTGAGTATGGTCCAATGACACATTTAGTTCATGATCATCGTGTGGCAGGGAGCGGCTGCCGTGGGCTCGAATCCGTCGAAGATCAAGTCTCCGCTGGTATCAGCAACATAGTTCAAGCTTCCAAACCTGACTTGATGGCGTATAATCCATGGACTCAACATTAGTCATAAAGAACTCACATACTTATTGCAAAAAATCTACAAGTCGTCAAAAACCAAGAACTACGCGCATGCTCCTAGGGGGATAGATTGGTAGGAAAAGACCATCGCTCATCCCCGACCGCCACTCATAAGGAGGACAATCAAAGAGCACCTAATGTTTCAATTTTGTTACATAACGTGTACCATACGTGCATGCTACGGGACTTGCAAACTTTAACACAAGTATTTCTCAAATTCACAACTACTCAATTAGCACAACCTTAATATCGCTACCTCCATGTCTCAAAACAATCATCAAGCATCAAACTTCTCTTAGTATTCAACGTACTCATAAGAAAGTTTTTACTAATCTTGAATACCTAGAATATTAGGACTATTTACGCAAATTACCATGCTATTTAAGACTCTCAAGATAATCTAAGTGAAGCATGAGAGATCAATAGATTCTATAAAACAAATCCACCACCGTGCTCTAAAAGATATAAGTGAAGTACTAGAGCAAAAACTATATAACTCAAAAGGTATAAGCGAAGCACATAGAGTATTCTAATAATTTCTGAATCATGTGTGTCTCTCTCAAAAGGTGTGTACAGCAAAGATGATTGTGGAAAACTAGAAAGCAAAGACTCAAATCATACAAGACGCTCCAAGCAAAACACATATCATGTGGTGAATAAAAATATAGCTCCAAGTAAAGTTACCGATGGAAGTAGACAAAAGAGGGGATGCCTTCTGGGGCATCCCCAAGCTTTGGCTTTTAGGTGTCCTTAGATTATCTTGGGGGTCCCATGGCCATACCCAATCTTAGGCTCTTGCCACTCCTTGTTCCATAATCCATCAAATCTTTCACCCAAAACCTGAAAACTTCATAACACAAAACTCAGCAGAAAATCTCGTGAGCTCCGTTAGCGAAAGAAAACAAAAAAAACCACTTCAAATTACTGTAATGAACTCATTATTTATTTATATTGGTGTTAAACCTACTATATTACAACTTATCTATGGTTTATAAACTATTTTACTAGCCATAGATTCATAAAAATATGCAAACAACACACAAAAAACAGAATCTGTCAAAAACAGAACAGTCTGTAGTAATGTGTAACTAACGCAAACTTATGGAACTCCAAAAAATCAGCCAAAATAGGACAACCTATACAATTTGTTCATTGATCAGTGGAAATTGGAATAAATATTTTATCACGTTCTGATGATTTTTAACAATTATTTCCGTGAACAGAAAGTTTCTGGAATTTTCTGCAAGATCAAATAACTATCATCCAAGAAGATCCTATAGGTTAAACTTGGCACAAACACTAATTAAAACTAAAAACACATCTAACCAGAGGCTAGAACAAATATTTATTCCTAAAAAGAAGCAAAAAGCAAAAAACTAAAAATAAAATTGGGTTGCCTGCCAACAAGCGCTATCGTTTAACGCCCCTAGCTAGGCATAAAAGCAAGGATAGATCTAGGTAGTGCCATAGTAATAGGATAGATCAGTAAAACTCATTTCATACTCTCTACGTTCGGCAGCAAGTTTTATTTGAGGCAAGCAAACGTAATCAAAAGGGCTAAATTTAATGGGACAAAAGTCCCCAAGATCAATTTTAGGAGGTATGGGTTCCTCCTTCGGCCCTTCGTATTGCACAACCAATTCATCATTATAAGCATTCTTTTGACAGAACTTTGTGAGCCTATACTCGAGAGAATATCCTAGCTCATTATTTCGAATATCCAAATCATCATTAAGTTCAGAAATTCTATCAACTAGAACATTGGTAGGGACCTTTTTTCTAAGGTTTTCATTGAAAGCAACATAGTCTAGAGATTGAAAATGCATTATTTATTCTTGATCAAAGAGGATAGCCTCTATGGGAGGACGGCTAGCGTCCACCCTATAATGCGCAAAGATTTCTTTGGCCTCTTTTATTATAAATCTGAATTCATGAGCCAAAAAGATAGTAGGGGCACGCTTAATAGAAGAATGCTCTATATTAGAAAATTCTAGGAAAATCCTTTGTATGCAAGGGTGCATGTGCATAAATTGCCTTTCAAGTTCAACTATAAGCATGGAAATAGAGTCCACAAGACTATTAGTTCTATGAAGAATATAACTCCCCATAGAAGGCAAAGCACTGGCACAAGTAAAGAAATCTTGAATAACCACTTTCCAATAATATTACCACTACCAATTCGACATTTTTTTGTATGCAAGGTAGGGGGTTCTTCAGCAGCAGCATCAGAATTTTCCATGATATTATTCTTGTTCATATTGACAATAATTTCCCCAACTTCAGACATAACGGCAGAAAGAGCGAGGGGCAAAAGGGAAAGAAGAAGGCGAACGGAAAAGAGAGGGCGAATAAAACGGCAAGGGTGAAGTGGGGGAGAGGAAAATGAGAGGAAAATGGCAAATAATGTAATGCGGGAGACAAGGGTTTGTGATGGGTACTTGGTATGTTGACTTTTGCGTAGACCTCCCCGGCAATAGCGCCATAAATTCTTCTTGCTACCTCTTGAGCACTGCGTTGGTTTTCCCTTGAAGAGGAAAGGGTGACGCAGCAAAGTAGCATAAGTATTTCCCTCAGTTTTTGAGAACCGAGGTATCAATCCAGTAGGACGCTACATGCGAGTCCCTCGCACCTACACAAACAAATAAATCCTCGCAACCAACATGATAAGGGGTTGTCAATCCCTACACGGTCACTTACGAGAGTGAGATCTGATAGATATGATAGGATAATATTTTTGGTATTTTTATGATAAAGATGCAAAGTAAAATAGAAAGCAATGAACATAACTAAGTGCTGGAAGATTAATATGATGGAAAGTAGACCCGAGGGCCATAGGTTTCACTAGTGGCTTCTCTCAAGAGCATAAGTATTTTACGGTGGGTGAACAAATTACTGTTGAGAAATTGACCGAATTGAGCATAGTTATGAGAATATCTAGGTATGATCATGTATATAGGCATCACGTCTGAGACAAGTAGACCGACTCCTGCCTGCATCTACTACTATTACTCCACACATCGACCGCTATCCAGCATGCATCTAGAGTATTAAGTTCATAAGAACAGAGTAATGCTTTAAGCAAGATGACATGATCTAGAGGGATAAACTCATGCAATATGAAATAAACCCATCTTGTTATCCTCGATGGCAACAATACAATACGTGCCTTGCTGCCCCTACAGTCACTGGAAAAGGACACCGCAAGATTGAACCCAAAGCTAAGCACTTCTCCCATTGCAAGAAAGATTAATCTAGTTGGGCAAACCAAACTGATAATTCAACGAGACTTGCAAAGATAAACAATCATACATAAAAGAATTCATAAGATTCAAATATAATTCATAGATAAACTTGATCATAAACTCACAATTCATCGATCTCAACAAACACACCGCAAAAGAAGATTACATCGAATAGTTCTCCACAAGAGAGGGGGAGAACATTGTATTGAGATCCACAAAGAGAGAAGAAGCCATCTAGCTAATAACTATGGACCCGAAGGTCTAAGGTAAACTACTCACACTTCATCGAAGGGGCTATGGTGTTGATGTAGAAGCCCTCCGTGATCGATGCCCCATTCGGCAGACCTCCGAAATAGTCCCCAAGATGGGATCTCATGGGTACAGAAGGTTGCAGCAGTGGAATTAGGTTTTTGGCTCCGTATCTAGTAGTTTGGGGGTACGTAGGTGTATATAGGAGGAAGGAGTACATCGGTGGAGCAACGTGGGGCCCATGAGGGTGGAGAGCGCGCCCAGGGGGGTAGGCACGCCCCCTACCTTGTGGCTTCCTGCTAGATTTCTTGACGTAGGGTCCAAGTCCCCTGGATCATGTTCGTTCCGAAAATCACGTTCCCGAAGGTTTCATTCCGTTCGGACTCCGTTCGATATTCTTTTTCTGCGGAACTCTGAAATAGGCAAAAAACAGCAATTCTGGGCTGGGCCTCCGGTTAATAGGTTAGTCCCAAAAATAATATAAAAGTGTATAATAAAGCCCAATAATGTCCAAAACAGAAGATAATATAGCATGGAGCAATAAAAAATTATAGATACGTTGGAGACGTATCACTTGCGCAGGTTCTCGCCATCCTTCTGGGGATGACATGTAAATCACTTACCTGGCCAGGAGCTAGGTGGCCTCCGGTAAAGGCGCCAACAAACTCGTGGTACAGATCCGACCAAGAAGAGATGGAATCCACTGGCAAGTGCATCCACCATGACATGACGTTGGGCTTAAGTGCCAATGGAAAGTAATTGGCAAGCACCTTGTCGTCGCGAGCCCCGGTGGCTTGCATAGCGATAGTGTAGATGCTGAGGAACTACGATGGGTGAGTCTTGCCGTTGTACTTCTCCCCAACATCAGGCTTGAATGTGCGGTGGGAGGTCCACTAGAACTGCCACAACTCACGGGTAAAGGCCGGACAACCCACCTCGTAGGGTAGGTCGCCGAAACCCCCCGGTGCTGGGTGGTCCATAGTGGGCCTCGCATGCCTATCTGACTGATAGCGCGCTTCCTAGTGCCGCTCGATGGTGGTCCGAGCATCCTCCTGGGCTCACTCCCGAAGAACTGACATTAGTCGCGGCGGGCTCCTGGGTCGGACGACACTGTGGAAACGTTGTCACAGGCGTCGGCCCGATGAGCCGGCGGCTGCTGTTGATGGCGTGGGGGAGGATAGTGCACTGCGGTTGCAGCGCCTCCGGTCCTCCCTCCATTGGCGTCCGCCGGCTCAACAGAGCACCGGCACTAGGGTCCCACTGGTCGCGGTTCATCTTTGTTGGCGAAGCTGATGAGGCTCCGAATGGTGGCTCTCCATTCGTCGAGCTTCTCCACCATAGGAGGAAAGTCGAGGAGTAGTTGCGCACGCGACAACGCTTCTGCTGGCGTGGGAGGTGGCGAAAGCTGTGTGGACCATGACGCGCTCCGACTTCTAACCACGTTAGAAGGAGCTCTATCACGGTTTCGCAGTTGCACGCCGCTTCCGTCAGCATCCAGGTGCATACGCCGTCCTAGCGCGTCCTGAGAGTGACGCAAAGGGCTCTTCCCGCAGTGGCGCCCAGGGGTGTCGATGTACTAGAGTAGGGGTACCCTAGTATCCCGAACTTGTGCACGGGCAGTCGCAGCGCCCCGCGGCAAGGCTTGTCGGGTGACCACCAAGGACCCCCCTGGTTCCTTTGGAGCAATTCAAGAACAAAGTATTTAAGCCAAGGAGACAAGGCCCCGGCTAGAGGAGCTTGCCGGGAAGGCCACTCAAAACACAAGACCCCGGCAAGAGGAGCTTGCCGGGAAGGCCAACCAAGGCATCTCAAGGAACTTGCCGCGACGCGCCACGCGTCCCGGCAAGACCCGGCAAGCGACAAGCTCCCGGGCGCGACAAGACAACAACCGCGGCAAGGCGTTTGCCGCGGCAAGCAACCACTGTACCTGAGCTCCAGCTCACCCACCAACGTGTCGCTCTGAGACCCTTCCAAGCGTACGTGGCGGGAGGCTGTGCAGCCAGGGGTGCACCATGGCAAGCGGCGATGACAAGATCACCATCGTGGCGAGCGGTGGCGTCCCTGACGGTCCCTTTTCTACACTGTTTGGGCGACGCAGACGGGCATTTAATGCCCTTGTCCCCTGCCGTCAGGGTTAGGTATGATACACTGTGTAGGTAGCTGTACCTACCGCAGCACCTTTTCCATTTTTGCCCTTGCCTAGGTTGCCACCTGTTGGAGACCCCTTGAGCATATAAAAGGAGGCCCATGCACAACGTAGAGGGGGAGCAGGACACACACGCTCGGTCTCGTTAGCTGCTTGAGTGTACTATAGCACTCAGCGCTCCCGAGCAAGAACTCAATACAAACCACAAAGCAGCAGTAGGAGTATTATCTCTCCGGAGAGCTCCGAAGCTGCGTAAAAACCGCTCGTGTGCCCCGCCTTGATCTGCTCTACGCGCGACCTCCGCCCCCCCGCTGAACCGAGAAGGGGCTCCGTCCCCATAGGTGCTCGTGGAGGCAGATTTCCCCGACATCTTTGGCGCACCAGGTAGGGGGCGTCGAGGTTGTGTGAACCTGATCCGGCGTTCACGCAAGCTAGATCTTCATCGACTTCATCGACATGCCGCCGAAGAAGAAGGCTTCGGAGGCGGCTACTCCGTCCGCGTCGAACCCACCGCCGCCGGAGCGAACGGCTGGTGGGGAAGACGCCGGCGGAAGAACGGGCGTCGACGAGGGAGCCCACGGTGCCGCCAAGCCCAAGGACAAGGCTGCGCTGCCCATCGGCGGTGTAGCCGGCTCCCACGACGACCGAGCGTCCGTAGATGCACAGCGCCCATCTCAGGAGGCGCAGGACCGGCAGCGTCGTGGTACCCACGGTACCATACGCTCGCTGGACCCAAATCGAGCTGGCGGATCTTGGGACGCTCCAGGCCAGCACGCGCGCCAACGTGCTGGCGCGAGCGAGGCACGGTTGCCTAGATGGGATATTGCTCCTTCTAACGCAGTTAGAAGTCCGAGCATATCCCGCTCCTTGCACCGTTCGCCACCGCTACCCGCCACTCCAGCAGAAGCTTTGGTGTGAGCTCAACTGCTCCTAGACTTCCCTCCAACGCCAGACAAGATCGACGACTGGAGGGCCACCATTCAGAGTCTCATCGGCTTCGCCAACGGCGACACTCCACGGCAGCCGACTACGTCGCAGCCGCGGCAAGTCAGCCAGGCGCGACCCGATGGCGACAAGACAGGTGGGGGTGCAACCACCATGCACTCTCCGCCCCGAAGGCCAAGATCACCGACTTGCCGGGTCCACCGCGACAGCGACTCCACTGCTTCATCAGATCGGCGAGCTCGCCGCGATCAACGCCAAGTTCTTCACGAACGACAGCAAGAAGACGCTCGTACTCGCATCGAGCGCCGAAGAGAAACGCGACGTCAGTCAGACCGGCGCGCTGGAGCCACTGTCGACATGCATGCGCCAGGGGAACCAGGCGACCTGCCATACGCGGTAGGTTGCCCTGCGTTTACCCGTGAGCTGCGGCAAGTCCAGTGGCCCAGCACGAAGAATTTCAAGCCAGACGTACCCGAGAAGTACGACGGCAAGTTGCATCCGTCGGTGTTCCTCAGCATCTACACCATCGCGGTGCAAGCTGCTGGGGGGGGGGGGGCGACGACAAGATCCTTGCCAACTACTTCCCACTGGTGCTCAAGCCCAACGTCAGGTCCTGGCTCATGCACTTGCCTGATAACTCCATATCTTCCTGGGCAGACCTATGCCATCAGTTTGTCGGCGCCTTTACAGGTGGCCACAAACCTCATGGCCAGGAGAGTGATCTTCATCTGCTTGCCCAGAAGGAAGGAGAGCCCCTGCGCAAGTACATCCAGAGATTCAGCCAAGTGCAACGCAACATCCCAGATGTCCACCCTGCCGCGGTCATCAGCGCATTCCATCAGAACGTGCGTAACCATAGGATGCGGGAGGAGATGGCGATGTGCAATATCAGAGACGTCAGTGAGCTGTATGCCCTGGCCGATAGGTGTGCACGTGCTGAGGAAGGGAGGAAACTCCCCGGAGAAAATATAGGAACAGGAGGATCTGACAGCGATGATGCTGCCCCGGCAAATAAAAACCGGCGGCGGAACAACAGGAAGAGGAAAGGCAAAGATGTGCTAGTTGTTGAGTAGTCCGGCAGTGACGGTGGCGCCAAGAAAGCCAAAGATGGTAGCTCCGGCAAGGAGGTTGCCGCATGCGCCAACTGCCAGGCTATGGCGGCCGCCGACAAGCAGGACGGCACCAACAAACAGTACTGCAAGATCCACCGCACCAAGGTCCATGACCTCCAGAGCTGCAAGAAGGTCGAGCAGCTTGTCGAGCTGCAAAAGGCCGAGTACGAGCGACGCGACAAGGAGAAAGCCCAAGGAGGTGCTGGAGGATCCGGTACGAAGCGCACCGGCCGGGGTGGACGCCGCGGCAAGGACAATCAGCGGCAAGGAGACAGACCTCCCAGCGGCCGTGACAAGGATGAAGATGACGACGACGAAGACATGGATGATGACGAGACCAGTCAGCAGGAGTTCCAGAAAGCCACAGAGGTCTTGTGCGTTGACGGTGGTGCCTCTCTGCATACTTCACACCGCCAACTCAAGCAGTGGGTGCGGGAAGTCAATGCGGCAAAACCACCCGTTGAGTCACGCAAGCTTCTGAAATGGTCCAGCACGCCTATCATCTTTGATATTGAGGACCACCCTGATCGCACAACTGCTGTCGGGTGTTTGCCGATGTTGGTCTCACCAACTATCCGCAACCTCAAGGTCACTAAGATGCTAGTTGACGGTGGGGCCGGCTTGAACCGGATCTCCTCCGCTGTGCTCCGGAAACTCCAAGTCCCTGACGGCGAGCTCGAAGAGACCGGCACATTCCAAGGAATCAACCCAGAAAGGAGCAAGCCGAAGGGGAAGATCACGCTGCCGGTGACATTTGGCAGGGAGTTGAACTTCAGGACTGAGAGGATCACTTTTGACGTTGCCGATTTTCCATTGCCTTACAATGGGATTCTCGGCCGTCCAGCGCTCGCCAAGTTCATGGCGGCCTCTCACTACGCGTACAACATGCTGAAGATGCCAGGCCCGATAAGTGTCATCTCAGTCCCTGGCGACAAGAAAGATGCTCTTATCTGTGCCGACAAGATCTACCGGGAAGCAGCAGCCGCAACGGATCGTGAAACATTTGCCGCTGAAGCTCCCGGGGGGAAGAAGAAGACCAAGTCCGGCAAGAGTTCTGATGCCCACTCCGGCAAACGCACCTGTTCGGAGTGCTGCGCTACCGTCGAAGACGCACCATCGAGCTCCACCGGCAAGTGTAAGAAGGCAATGGCAGCTCTGCCATCGACCAAGAAGGTGCCCGCCAAGGAGGACGGCGCTGGTGGTACTTTCACCATCAGTGCCACTCTCGACACTAAATAGGAAAGCGCGCTCATTGCTTTCCTGCGGGCGAATGTCGATGTGTTTGCGTGGCAACCGTCTGACATCCCCGGTGTTCCCAGGAAAGTAAATGAGCACCACCTTGCCGTCTGTCCTCATGCGCGGCCCGTCAAGCAGAATGTCAGGAAGCAAGCAGTGGAGCGCCAAGAATTCATCGCAGAAGAGATCAAGAAGTTGGAAGAAGCAGGCCTCGTCAGAGGAGTGCTCCATCCCACGTGGTTGGCCAATCATGTAGTCGTGCGCAAGGCTAACGGGAAATGGAGGCTTTGTATCGACTTTACCGATGTCAATAAAGCTTGTCCCAAAGACCCATTTCCCTTGCCGCGCATCGACCAGATTGTTGACTCCATGGCCAGATGTGACTTGCTTTCATTTCTTGACGCATACTCAGGATATCATCAGATCTTCATGGCAGAAGAGGATGAGGAGAAAACCGCATTCATCACTCCATGTGACACATACTGTTTCATACGGATGCCTTTCGGTTTGAAGAATGCTGGTTCAACATTTGCAAGGGTCGTCCATACCACTTTTAAGCCACAAATACACAGAAATGTGGAAGCCTACATGGATGATATAGTGGTCAAGAGCAGGGACAAAGCAACTCCGATTCAAGATTTAGAAGAGACTTTTGCAAATCTGCACAAGATTAGCCTCAAGCTCAACCCCGAGAAGTGCGTGTTTGGAGTCCCTTCCGGCAAGCTTCTCGGGTTCTTCGTGTCTCAGCGGGGAATTGAAGCCAATCCCGACAAGATCAAGGCCATTGAGCAGATTGAAGCACCGAAGCGCGTCAAGGATGTACGGAAACTTGCCGGGTGCGTGGCGGCTCTCAGCAGGTTTATCTCTAAGTCTGCTGAGCGCGCCCTGCCGTTTTTCAAAATTTTGAAAAAGGCAGGTCCAATGAAATGGACGCCGGAAGCGGAGGCTGCCCTGCAGGACTTGAAGAGATACCTGTCCTCCACTCCAATACTTGTCGCACCTAAGCCACAAGAGAAGTTGCTGCTGTATCTGGCGGCAACCAACCAAGTGGTTAGTGCTGCGTTAGTAGTGGAGAGGGAGGCAGATGATGAGCCAGCAACCACGGCAAGCGCATCCAGCGACAAGCAGGGGGCTTCCCCGACAAGCTCTGGTCCTAGCAAAGATGGATCTGCGCAGGCGCCCGAAGAGATACTGAAGAAAATGGTGCAGCGCCCAGTCTACTTTGTGATTTCCCTTCTGCAGAGGGCTAGGTCAAGGTACTCTGGTGTGCAGAAATTGCTTTTAGGTCTTCTTATGGCCTCGAGAAAGCTGCGCCATTACTTCCAAGCACATGAGATCACAGTTGTCACTCGCTTTCCGCTGAAGAGGATACTGCAGAATCCGGAAGCAACAGGCAGGATTGTTGAGTGGGCACTGGAACTGTCAAGCTTTGGCCTCAAGTTTGAGAGCACTTCAACTATCCAAAGCAGAGCATTGGCAGAATTCATAGGAGAGTGGACGCCAACACCAGATGAAGAAATTCCAGAGACGAGCATCCCCGTCAAGGAGGCAAGCAAAGAGTGGCTGATGTACTTTGATGGTGCTTTCTCGCTGCAAGGCGCCGGTGCTGGTGTGCTGCTTGTCGCACCCACCGGAGAGCACCTCAAGTACGTAGTCCAGATGCACTTTCCCAAGGAGCAAGCAACAAACAATACTGCAGAGTATGAAGGATTGCTTGCCGGTCTCAGGATCGCGGCAGACCTTGGGATCAAGCAGCTCATTGTCAGGGGTGACTCACAGCTTGACGTCCGCCAAGTGAACAAGAATTATCAGAGTCCGTTGATGGAAGCTTACGTTGATGAAGTGAGGAAGCTAGAAGAGCACTTTGTGGGCCTACAGATGGAACATGTTCCGAGAGCTCAGAATGACATTGCCGACGGCTTGTCAAAGTGCGCAGCACTTAAGTTACCTGTGGAACCAGGGATCTTTGTGCTCAAGTTGACTCAACCGTCTGTGATGCCATCAACTGGACAGAGCAAGAAGAGGAAGTTGATTTCTGGTGACTATTTTCTGGCAGAGCTTCCCGAAGCCGCCGCCAAGAAGGTCCCCAAGATCAACGCCAAGAGTGTTGAGGAGCAGTTTGCTCCGACAAGCCCCAGGGTTTGTTTCGTTGAAGCAGACGCTCCCGACAAGTTTTGCTCCGGCAAGCTTGCCGGGGAACGTCAAGCTCCGGCTGAACCGCAGGTTCTCGCTGTAGAAGCGGATGTTCCCACAACAGCTGATATGCCTTTAGTCCTTGTTGTCGAGCCACAGGCTCTAGCATGGGGACAGCAGATCGTCCGTTTCCTTCAGACAGGAGAACTTCTCGAAGAGAAAGAAGAAGCGGAAAGAGTAGCCCAGCAGTCAAGTATGTACCAGTTTGTCGACAACGCACTGTACAGAAAAAGATTCAATGGTGTGAAATTGAAGTGTATTCACCGGCAAGATGGACAGAGGCTGTTGGCAGAGATACATGCAGGCATCTGTGGTCACCACATTGGCGCAAGAGCACTCGCCGGCAAAGCATTCCGGCAAGGTTTCTTTTGGCCGACAGCCCTCCAGGATGCAACTGCACAAGTAACCAAGTGTGAAGCGTGCCAGTTCCATTCCAAGCAGATACGCCAGCCAGCTCAAGCTCTCCAAACGATCCCTTTATCCAGGCCATTTTTGGTCTGGGGGCTCGACATCCTCGGCCCCTTCCCCCGAGCAGTCGGGGACTTTGAGTACTTGTACGTCGCAATCGACAAGTTCACAAAGTGGCAGGAAGTGGAAGCAGTGAGGAAGGTGACAGCACAGTCAGCAGTCAAGTTCTTTAGGTCGATTGTTTGCCGCTTCGGGATCCCTAATAGGATCATCACCGACAATGGTACACAATTCACGAGCCGCACCTTCATGCAGTACGTCCAAGATCTTGGTGCCAAGGTCTGCTTCGCTTCTGTTGCTCACCCTAGGAGCAACGATCAAGCGGAGAGGGCCAATGCTGAAGTGTTGCATGGACTCAAGACCAGGACTTTCGACAGGCTGCACAAGTGCGGAAGAAACTGGATGGAGGAGCTGCCGGTGGTTCTTTGGTCGATCAGGACGACGTCAAATCGAGCCACTGGCCAGACACCTTTCGCTCTAGTCTACGGAGCAGAGGCAGTTATCCCCACGGAACTCGTATACGGGTCACCTCGAGTGCTCGCTTATGATGAGCTTGAGCAAGAGCAGTTGCGACAAGATGACGCGCTGCTCCTTGAGGAAGACCGTCTTCAGGCTGCGGTACGAGCTGCTAGCTACCAGCAAGCTTTGCGCCACTACCATAGCCGCAAAGTTAACGCCAGAAGTCTCGAGGAAGGCGACCTTGTTCTTCGGCGCGTTCATTCCGCCAAGAATTCCAACAAGTTGACGCCGAAGTGGGAAGGCCCTTATCGGGTGAAACGAGTCACTAGGCCTGGCGCTGTCCGCCTTGAGACCGAAGATGGCATTCCGATGAGCAACTCCTGGAACATTGAGCATCTTCGTAAGTTTTACCCATAAGGCGCGGTTGCCGGACCCTGTTCCGGCAACCACCCTTTTGTACATGTCTTGCCGCTGTTGCATGTAATCCTTTGTACAAAGCCAGGCGCAGACCCTGAGCATAAGTAAAGCGCTGGCGCCCTAAGTTATAGCATGCATGCTGGGTCGAGTCTCGTCCTTGGTTAGGGTTGATAGTGCTTAGTAGCGGCTAACCCCTAGCTTAGAGGTCGGGTGTGCGTCCTTTTGTCGTTCTTTCGTTTCCCTTGGTTCGCAGGGCTCGCATATCCTGGCCGGACCACTTGAGGACGACAAAGAGAAGGAGGACGGACCAGCATCTGGACCCCGGCAAGCCAGTCCCGGCAAGCCAGTGTTGCCGGGGGCTGCAAGTACAAAGATTCACCCACGGCAAACCAGAGTTGCCGGGGGCTGCAATCTCAGATAATTTTTTCATCCCTTATCATGCATTCTCTTATGGACTGAGGTATGCGAAACCTCGTTTCTTCCTAAAAGCTACCATGCTCCCCTACCTCTAGGCCCTAGGGCTCGTTCCTGGGGTCAGGTTTGGTCGTAGTCGCGGCAGCAAAGGAACGAAACGAGGAGCCTGAACCCGCCTCATCCCTGCCTCCGCCAAAAGCGTGAGAAAGGTCGAGCGATGTGGGAAGAAGGCAGGGCCTGCTGCCGGGAAAAGAAGTGTCTATCTTAAAGATATAAAGGATTCGCTCCTTGACGTGGGTTCGACCCACAAGACAAGTGACCCGGCAAGCATCCCCTTTTCATAAAAAAGCGTTCCACTCAGGTACAGTTCGTAGAGAATGAAAAACATGAACGATGGGATTACAAGCTTTAAATTCAGCTAAGGCCCGAGGGCTTACAAACTAAAAAGAGATAAGGTGCCCGTAATCCCTTTCTTGGCCCTCTCTCAGGAGGCAGGTCAAGGAGGCGAAAAGGGCAAAAGGGGCACCTAGGCGAACTACGGGTGGCAAAAGACACCAAGAGAACATCTCGGTGGTCGTCCAAAGGCTGGATGGTTATGGCAGCACTGGAGGCAGGGCTCGAAGATGATGCGGCAGGACGTCAGCACGCTGTCGAGGGCATCATGCCCACGTACTCCAAGTTGACGGCCTTGCCGCCTGCCCTCTTCCTCTTCCGCAGCCTCCCTACGCCAGCCGCCCAAGAAGACGACCCCGAGAAGCTCAAGGAGCCGGCGACACGGATGATGGGGTCGCCGGTGCCACACGGAGCGGTGCCCGACACCTTGTCGGACCCGTCATCCTGCCGCCCGCTACCCTCGTCGTCGCTGCCCCTTTCCTCCTCGTCACTCCCGCCCGAGGAGGAGTCTTCGCTATCGGAGGAGCTCTCCACGCAGCACCTTGCCCGAGTCCCGAAGCACCCGAAGACCTTGACGGAGAGGAGACCGCCCTCCATCAGCTTAAAATGGAGGGTGAGCCCCCGCGTCAAGCTGTGGATACTAGCGAACGTCTTCCACCCTCGACCAAGATACATCACATTAGGGGCCGGGAAGTCAACGCGGACTCGCGTACCGCTGATTCCACAGCCCCTCATGTGCAACCTCAGTGTCTCGGGCGGATCCAACTCCATCTCGCTCGCAAATGGAGTCGGGAGACGAAGGCGACGACCAGGCGGCCGACGCAGCCTAACGAAGAACTCGCAAGGGTCGTCCCCAATATGGTCCGCCATGGGACGAGGAACCGCTGGCGGAGGCGAGGCCGGCGAGTCGCCCCGTCCACCTCTTCCCCGAGCGCCTCGGCCTCGCCCTCGACCTCGCCCGCGGCCTCGCCCTCGACCTCGCCCGCGGCCTCGCCCCCTCCCTCTTCCCCTTACGGCTGGCTCTGCCACCACGGGTGCGGGAGAGGGAGGGACGCGTTGTCTAGCGGCGACCCCCGCCGCCACCGTTGAAGGACCAGGGTTCCCTTTCTCCATAGCGAATGAGAGAGAGAGGGGAGCAGAAGCTGAAGGAAAGAGGAGATGAAAGAATACGGGCTTCCGTCCCCCCCTCCCGCTCCTTATAAAGGAAAAAGGGTGGGGGCTCGGCCGCCCCGCTCGGCCAATCAAGGCACGGAAGGAGCAAGGAACTGGGCCCGACCTGCTGCCTCGACCCGTGACGGCCCAGCTTCCCGCCTCCACCGTTCGCCACCCCAACCGCATGGAGGCCGCGTGGCAGGCGTACAGAACCGAGGCGACGGATGAGGCGACCTCTCCCCACCCCGTGATCGTGGGGAGTGGACGCCTCGAAGACCGCACCTCCCTCCGTTTATGGGGAAGGCGCGAACTGCCCCTGCATCCTTTGGTTATAAGGAGGAAGGGGGCGGACGTTTCACTTTTTTCGAATAAAGAAACCACCCACGACCTCTCCCACGACGCCGCAACTGACGCGTGCCGTTCGGGGAGGACGCGGTGGATGCGGGGTAAGATGCGGCGTGACCCAGGCCGCGCGTGCCCGTGCCCTGTTTTGGGCCTGGCCCAACAGCGCTCGGCACCGTGTATGGCCCAGGCCCGGGGGCTCCTGTCGGTGTACTAGAGTAGGGGTACCCTAGTATCCCGAACTTGTGCACGGGCAGTCGCAGCGCCCCGCGGCAAGGCTTGCCGGGTGACCGCCAAGGACCCCCGTGGTTCCTTTGGAGCCATTCAAGAACAAAGTATTTAAGCCAAGGAGACAAGGCCCCGGCAAGAGGAGCTTGCCGGGAAGGCCACTCAAAACACAAGACCCCGTCAAGAGGAGCTTGCCGGGAAGGCCAACCAAGGCATCTCAAGGAACTTGCCGCGACGCGCCACGCGTCCCGGCAAGACCCGGCGAGCGACAAGCTCCCGGAAACGACAAGACAACAACCGCGGCAAGGCGTTTGCCGCGGCAAGCAACCACTCTATACCTGCGCTCCAGCTCACCCACCAACGTGTCGCTCTGAGACCCTTCCACGCGTACGTGGCGGGAGGCTGTGCAGCCCGGGGTGCACCGTGGCAAGCGGCGCTGACAAGATCACCATCGTGGCGAGCGGTGGCGTCCCTGACGGTCCCTTTTCTGCACTGTTTGGGCGACGCAGGCGGGCATTTAATGCCCTTGTCCCCTGCCGTCAGGGTTAGGTATGATACACTGTGTAGGTAGCTGTACCTACCGCAGCACCTTTTCCATTTTTGCCCTTGCCTAGGTTGCCACCTGTTGGAGACCCCTTGAGCATATAAAAGGAGGCCCATGCACAACGTAGAGGGGGAGCAGGACACACACGCTCGGTCTCGTTAGCTGCTTGAGTGTACTATAGCACTCAGCGCTCCCGAGCAAGAACTCAATACAAACCACAAAGCAGCAGTAGGAGTATTATCTCTCCGGAGAGCTCCGAAGCTGGGTAAAAACCGCTCGTGTGCCCCGCCTCGATCTGCTCTTCGCGCGACCTCCGCCCCCCGCCAAACCGAGAAGGGGCTCCGTCCCCATAGGTGCTCGTGGAGGCAGATTTCCCCGACAAGGGGCATCGATGTCGCGGTGTTCTTCATCGCGCGCGGCCTGGGAGGGCCGCGGCGCGGGCGCCGGCTAGGGCGTCATAGGGGTTGCTATCTCTTGAGCACTGCGTTGGATTTCCTTGAAGAGGAAAGGATGATGCAGCAAAGTAGCGTAAGTATTTCCCTCAGTTTTTGAGAACCAAGGTATCAATCCAGTAGGAGGCTACGCGCGAGTCCCTCGTACCTGCACAAAGCAAATAACTCCTCGCAATCAACGCGATAAGGGGTTGTCAATCCCTTCGAAGTCACTTACGAGAGTGAGATCTGATAGATAATATTTTTTGGTATTTTTGTGATAAAGATGCAAAGTAAAAAAACAAAAGTAAAAGGCAAAGGCAATAATAAAGTGTAGGAAGATTGATACGATGAAGATAGACCCGGGGGACATAGATTTCACTAGTGGCTTCTCTCAAGAGCATAAGTATTTTACGGTGGGTGAACGAATTACTGTTGAGCAACTGACAGAATTGAGCATATTTATGAGAGTATCTAGGTATGATCATGTATACAGGCATCACATCTGAGACAAGTAGACCGACTCCTGCCTACATCTACTACTATTACTCCACTCATCGACCGCTATCCAGCATGCATCTAGAGTATTACTTCAAGAAAATAGAGTAACGCCTTAAGCAAGATGACATGATGTAGAGGGATAAATTCATGCAATATGATAAAAACCCCATCTTGTTATCCTCGATGGCAACAATACAATATGTGCCTTGCTGCCCCTACTGTCACTGGGAAAGGACACCGCAAGATTGAACCCAAAGCTAAGCACTTCTCCCATTGCAAGAAAAACCAATCTAGTAGGCCAAACCAAACTGATAATTCGAAGAGACTTGCAAAGATAACCAATCGTACATAAAAGAATTCAGAGAAGATTCAAATATTGTTCATAGATAATCTTGATCATACACCCACAATTCATCGGTCTCAACAAACACACAGCAAAAATAAGATTACATCGAATAGATCTCCACGATAGAGGGGGAGAACATTGTATTGAGATCCAAAAAGAGAGAAGAAGCCATCTAGCTACTAACTATGGACCCGAAGGTCTGAGGTAAACTACTCACACTTCATCGGAGAGGCCATGGTGATGACGTAGAAGCCCTCCGTGATGGATGCCCCCTTCGGTGGAGCTCCGGAACAGGCCCCAAGATGGGATCTCGTGGGTACAGAAGGTTGGAGTGATGGAATTAGGTTTTTGGCTCCGTATCTGATCGTTTGGGGGTACGTAGGTATATATAGGGGGAAGGAGTACGTCGGTGGAGCAACAGGGGGCCCACGAGGGTGGAGGGCGCGCCCTGGGGGGTGGGCGCGGCCCCTACCTCGTGCCCTCCTCGAATCTTCCTTGACGTAGGGTCCAAGTCTCCTGGATCATATTCGGTGACAAAATCACGTTCCCGAATGTTTCATTCCGTTTGGACTCCATTTGATATTCCGTTTCTTCAAAACTCTGAAATAGGCAAAAAAACAACAATTCTAGGCTGGGCCTCCGGTTAATAGGTTAGTCCCAAAAATAATATAAAAGTGGATAATAAAGCCCAATAATGTCCAAAACAGTAGATAATATAGCATGGAGCAATCAAAAATTATAGATACGTTGGAGACGTATCAGGCATCCCCAAGCTTAATTCATGCTCGTCCTCGAGTAGGTAAATGATAAAAATAGAAGTTTTGATGCGGAGTGCTACATGGCATAATTTCAATGTAATTCTTCTTAATTGTGGTATGAATATTCAGATCCGAAAGATTCAAGACAAAAGTTTAATATTGACATAAAAATAATAATACTTCAAGCATACTAACAAAGCAATCATGTCTTCTCAAAATAACATGGCCAAGGAAAGTTATCCCTACAAAATCATATAGTCTGGCTATGCTCTATCTTCACCACACAAAGTATTTAAATCATGCACAACCCCGATGACAAGCCAAGCAATCGTTTCATACTTTTGACATTCTCAAACTTTTTCAATCTTCACGCATTACATGAGCGTGAGCCATGGATATAACGCTATATGTGGAATAGAATGGTGGTTGTGGAGAAGACAAAAAGGGAGAAGATAGTCTCACATCAACTAGGCGTATCAACGGGCTATGGAGATGCCCATCAATAGATATCAATGTGAGTGAGTAGGGATTGCCATGCAACGGATGCACTAGAGATATAAGTATATCAAAGCTCAACAAAAGAAACTAAGTGGGTGTGCATCCAACTCGCTTGCTCACGAAGACCTAGGGCATTTTGAGGAAGCCCATCATTGGAATATACAAGCCAAGTTCTATAATGAAAAATTCCCACTAGTATATGAAAGTGACAAAATGAGAGACTCTCTATCATGAAGATCGTGGTGCTACTTTAAAGCACAAGTGTGGTAAAAGGATAGTAACACTGTCCCTTCTCTCTTTTTCTCTCATTTTTTTATTTTTTTATTTAGGCCTTCCCTTTTTTTATGGCCTCTTTTATTTTATTTTATTTTTCGTCCGGAGTCTCATCCCAACTTGTGGGGGAATCATAGTCTCCATCATCCTTTTCCTCACTTGGGACAATGCTCTAAAAATGATGATCATCACACTTTTATTTTCTTACAACTCAACAATTACAACTCGATACTTAGAACAAAATATGTCTCTATATGAATGCCTCCGGCGGTGTACCAGGATATGCAATGAATCAAGAGTGACATGTATGAAATAATTATGAACGGTGGCTTTGCCACAAAAATGATCTCAACTACATGATCATGCTAAGCAATATGACAATGATGGAGCGTGTCATAATAAATGGAATGGTGGAAAGTTGCATGACAATATATCTCGGAATGGCTATGGAAATGCCATGATAGGTAGCTATGGTGGCTGTTTTGAGGATGGTATATAGTGGGTGTATGATACCGACGAAAAGTGCGTGGTATTAGAGAGGCTAGCAATGGTGGGAGGAAGAAAAGTGTGTATAATCCATGGACTCAACATTTGTCATGAATAACTCATATACTTATTGCAAAAATCTACAAGTTATCAAAGGAAAGTATTACACGCATGCTCCTAGGGGGATAGATTGGTAGGAAAAGACCATCGCTCATCCCCGACCGCCACTCATAAGGAAGACAATCAATAAATAAATCATGCTCCGACTTCATCACATAACGGTTCACCATACGTGCACACTACATGCTTCACAAACTTTAACACAAGCATTTCTCAAATTCACAACTACTCAACTAGTATGAATCTAATATAACCATCTTCATATCTCAAAACAATTATCAGGCATCAAACTTTTCTTAGTATTCAACGCACTCAAAAGAAAGTTTTACAAATCCTGAATACCAAGCATATTAAGATTTTTTTAACCAATTTACCATGCTATTTAAGACTCAAAATAATCTGAGTGAAGCATGAGAGATCAATAGTTTCTATAAAACAAATCCACCACCGTGCTCTAAAAGATATAAGTGAAGCACTAGAGCAAAACTATATAGCTCAAAAGATATAAGTGAAGCACAAAGAGTATTATAACAAATTCCAAATCATGTATGGCTCTCTCAAAAGGTGTGTACAGCAAGTATGATTGTGTTAAACTAAAAAGTAAAGACTCAAATCATATAAGACGCTCCAAGCAAAACACATATCTTGTGGTGAATAAAAATATAGCTCTAAGTAAAGTTACCAATGGAAGTAGACAAAGAGGGGATGCCTTCCGGGGCATCCCCAACCTTTGAATTTTTTGTGTCCTTAGATTATCTTCGGGGTGCCATGGGCATACCCAATCTTAGGCTCTTGTCACTCCTTGTTCCATAATCCATCAAAAGATTTCACCCAAAACTTGAAAACTTCACAGCACAAAACTCAACAGAAATCTCGTGAGCTCCGTTAGCGAAACAAAACAAAAGAACACTTCAAGGTACTGTAATGAACTCATTATTTATTTATATTGGTGTTAAACCTACTGTATTCCAATTAAAATAATACAAGTTTTATGTTACAAGCCAGGGGCCTCGAGGGCTCGAATACATAAGCTCGAATACACAAGAGTCATCGGAAGCAACAATATCTATGTACAGACATGAGTTAGACAAGTTTGCCTTAAGAAGGCTAGCACAAAAGCAACAACGATCGAAAAGGCAAGGCCTCCTGCCTGGGAGCCTCCAAACTACTCCTGGTCGTCGTAAGCGGGCTGCACGTAGTAGTAGGCACCTCCGGTGTAGCAGGAGTCGTCGTCGATAGTGGCGTCTGGCTCCTGGACTCCATCGTCTGGTCGCAGCAATCGGGTAGAGAAAAGGGGAAAATGGGGGAACAAGGCAACCGTGGGTACTCATCCAAAGAACTCGCAAGCAAGGAGCTACACTACATATGCATGGGTATATGTGTAAAGGGCCATATCGGTGGACTGAACTGCAGAATGCCAGAATAAGAGGGGGATAGATAATCATGTTGAAGACTGCGGTTCAGGCAGCCTCCGTCTTGCAGCACGTAGAAGAGAGTAGACTGAAGTCCTCCAAGTAGCATCGCATAGCATAATCCTACCCGACGATCCCCTCCTCGATGCCCTGTTAGAGAGCGATCACCGGGTTGTATCTGGCACTTGGAAGGGTGTGTTTTATTGAGTATCCGGTTCTAGTTGTCATAAGGTCAAGGTACAACTCCAAGTCATCCTGTTGCCGAAGATCACGGCTATTCGAATAGATTAACTTCCCTGCAGGGGTGCACCACATAACCCAACACGCTTGATCCCATTTGGCCGGACACACTTTCCTGGGTCATGCCCGGCCTCGGAAGATCAACACGTCGCAGCCCTACCTAGGCACAACAGAGAGGTCAGCACGCCGATCTAAATCCTATGGCGCAGGGGTCTGGGCCCATCGCCCATTGCACACCTGCATGTTGCGAGGGCGACCGGAAGCAGACCTAGCAACCTCCAGTACAACGGAAGTCACGTTATGCGGTCCAATCTGGCGCGCGCCGCTCAGTCGCTGACATCACGATGTGCTTTGGCTGATACCACGACGCCGAGTGCCCATATCTTGTCAACGTAGTTGGTTAGTGCGTATAGGCCAGTAGCCAGACTCAGATCAAATACCAAGATCTCGTTAAGCCTGTTAAGTATCCGCGAACGCCGAACAGGGCCAGGCCCACCTCTCACCTAGGTAGTCTCAACCTGCCCTGTTGCTCCGCCACAAAGATCCACCCAGAGGGCCGTCGGGACAAAGGTCCTTTCAGCCCCCAATCCATGAATCACTCGCGGGTACTCCTCGAGCCGACCCGACTTTAGTCACCACATGTATCATGTATAAAGTATAGTAGATACCCGTGATCACCTCCCGAGTGATCACGGCCCGATAGTATAACACAGCAGGCGGACAAGAATGTAGGGCCACAGATGGAATACTAGCATCCTATACTAAGCTGTAGGATAGCAGGTAAGGGTAACAACTGTAGCAACAATGACAGGCTATGCAGTAGAATATGATTAACCGAAAGCAGTAACATGCTACACTACTCTAATGCAAGCAGTAGAGAAGAATAGGCGATATCTGGTGATCAAGGGGGGGGGGGGGCTTGCCTGGTTGCTCTGGCAAGAGAGAGGGGTCATCCGCTCCGTAGTCGTACTGGGTAGCAGCGGCATCGGTCTCGGTGTCTAGCGAGAGAAGAATGGGGAAGAAACAATAAATATTTAAGCAAACGGATGCATAGTGAGGCATGACATGACAAGTATCGGTGCTAGGGGTGCCCTAACGCGGTATGAGGTGATACCGGGGAAGGAGGGAAACATCTGGAAAAGTATCCCCGGTGAAGGAGCCGGAGGGGGAAAGTTGCGAGTTCGGTATGCTAGGGATGTGTGGCGGATGAACGGGCTGCGTATCCGGATTCGTCTCATCGTTCTGAGCAACTTTCACGTAGAATACTTTTCCATTTGACACACGAATTAATTTCTATTAATTTTCAAAGGTTTAAACAATTTCTAAAATTTCTGGTTTTATTTTAATTTGTTTTCATCCGAGTTGACCAAGTCAACTTGACTAGTCAAAAGCAGAGGTGGTGGCCCACATGTCACTGCTTCATTAATTTCAAAAAGGATTTGTCTAATCTAGTTAGGTGGACCCATATGTCATTCACACATAATACTAAGTAAACAATTCATGCAACCTAACTAATCCTAGACTAAGCTAATCGGACCGGCCTCCTGGCCAGAGGCTGCAGCTGCAGGAGCTATGCTCGAGTAGTAGCGATTAGTAGCAGCTAGTAAGCAGCATCAGTAGGCAAACAACAACAATTAGCATCAACAGCTAGCAAGCAGCACAGTAGAGCCAGCATCGCAGGAGAGAAGCGACGCATCAATAGAAGAGCAGTACATGCCAAGAGCAGCAGCAATACGCACGCGGGGAGGCGTTAGGCGATGGGTAGCTGGGATGGGCGGTGCTGCGGCTAGCAGAGGCGGACGCCAGCGTGGCGCGAGGCCAAGGCACGTGGGACGCAGGCACGGTCGCGGTGATGAGCAGCAGCAGCGACGGGCATCAGCGACAGAGGGCCACAACAGTAGACGCGGCCGGGGGATCATGGCACGCACAGAGGGCGCGGGCATGGAACACGGGGCGTGTGCATGTGGGGCGCAACCACGGGCGGCTAGGCGCGTACGGTGTACGCGAGCTCCGGCCATGGCGGTCGAACGGTGGCCTACAGCGGTGGATCCGAACAGGAGGAAGGGGGACGGAGCGAGGAGCTCACCACCGAGCCAGGGAGAGGCCGGAGAGGGTCGGGGAGGCGTCGACGGCGGTAGATCGAGCGATGACTGTGGTGAATTTAGTCGACGGAGACGATGATTGAGATGGCTCAGAGGGGCTCCAGCTGGAATCGGCACTTGCAGTCGATGAAGAAGAGGACGACGGTGCTCCTCGACATGGTACGACGACGAGGGATGGCCGGGGGAGCTCTGGAGGCGGCAAATCTGATGACGAACGGCGGCGGCCGTGGCGGGGAAGACGGCTCGATCCCGATGATTAACAGCGCCCCGGCTCAAACTGGTGGTTGTAGTCGAAGTAGACGAGCCTGGCGCGTCTCCTGGCAAGGTTTCAGCCTGTGGGGAGCTCGGTGGCCACTGTAACGATGGGGCGGCGGCGATTGCGTCTTCGGGCGCGGACGAACTCAAGGGGGAGAGAGACAAGCAAGGGGAACGTGTGCGCTAGGGTTACAGGGGAAGAGTGACGGGGCGCAGGGGCTTTCTCTTAACCATCCCCTCGACCGCGGGATGGCCGACAGCGCACCATCCGCGCCATGGACGGACGTTGGACGTCCACGACAAGGGGTTAGGGATGATGTGGTGGTGGCTGGGCCGGATACTCTGGACTTTGAAGCTCACCACACATTTGGTGTAGCTCAATTTCATTTTCTTTCATTGTTTCATATTTTGTCTTTGTTTTGTAATTTCTTTTGACACCGTACGACTTTTCTAAAATATGTAACTTTGTGTATAAATTTACTACAAGGTTATAGTGATGCACAAAAAGTTTGGAGTCCACCGAAGCAAATTCAAAATTATATTTGAATTTAAATGTGTTTATTTAACCCTGCTGATTCACTAAAATATTTCTAGGGACAAGTTTAAACTCCATTAAATGTTATTTTCCACAAGTTAATTACTTAGTGAATATTTACAGCCCAACGAACATTTTTATTTAACAGCTTGAAGAAATATTAATTTGACTTTAATTTTAACTTAAATCTGACTAACGATTTGGATCAAGGTGAGGTTTATAAAATTAATGGCGATGACATGGCATCATTAGTGTGTGGTTACTGTAGGTTAACTATCCGGGCGTCACAATTCTCCTCCACTACAAGAAATCTCGTCCCGAGATTTTAAGAAGTGTAGTAAGGGGGGAGGGATTTGGTTACGAAATTCCTACGATTCTTCGCGGTCTTGGTTACTCTATTCGAAGAGGTCAATCCATTAAGTTGATGCCTTCACTCCTCTTCTCTAGGTCATCATGATGAATTCGTCCTCCTTTCTTCGAAAATTATGTCGTACTTACGAATAGGTAAGGGGCTACTCTACAACGTTAGAATGTTATAAGGGGAAATCATCTGGGGTTATCCCAGAAATGAACACATGAGTATCTCTCGAGTTGAACGAATGAAACATATCGAGAGCCAAGTAAGAAGGTACCATAAGAAGTTTCAAGCGGATAGACAATCGTTCGTTGCCTGAAACAGAGTGTGAAAGGGGTTCAGAGCAGCGGGAATAAGTATAGTATTTAATACCAGATTTGATGATCACACAGAAGGTGGCTCGTGAATTACATATGAAGCAATGCATGAGGAATAACTTTTGGAAACAGGGGGTGTATAGGAGAGTCAGGTTTCGATCCTTTGGATCTGTGGTGTCGGTGTACTAAAGTAGGGGTACCTTAGTCCCCCAAACTTGTGCACGGGCAGTCGTAGCACCCCGCGACAAGGCTTGCCAGGCGATCGCCAAAACTCTCCATGGTCCCTTTTTGGGCCATCCAAGAACAAAGTATTTGAGTCAAGGCCCCGGCAGGAGGAGCTTGCCGGGAAGGCCACCCGAAGAGAGCAAGGCCCCGGCAAGAGGAGCTTGCCGGGACGCCCGCTCGAAGCACAAGGCCCCGGCAAGAGGAGCTTGCTGGGAAGGCCGACCGAGGCACGACAAGATACTTGCTGCGACGCGCCCCGCGTCCCGGCAAGGACCGGCGAGCGGCAAGCTCCCGGGCGCGACAAGGAACCAACCGCGGCAAGGCATTTGCCGCGGCAAGTCACCACCCCGCGCCTGCGCTCTAGCTCATCCACCCACGCGTCGCTCTGGGCCATTCCAGGCGTACGTGGCGAGAGGCTGGGCAGCCAGGGGCATGCGGTGGCAAAGCAACGCTGACAGAGTAGCCATCGTGGCAAACGGTGGCGCTCCAGACGGCCCCTTTCCTGCACCGTCTGGGCGACGCGGACGGGCATTTAATGCCCTTGTCCCCTGCCGTCAGAGTTAGGTATGATAGCACTGTGCAAACAGCTGTACCCAACACAGCATTTCCAGTTTTACCCCCGCCTATGTTGCCACCTGTGGGTAACCCCTTGCACATATAAAAGGAGGCCCCATGCGCAACGGAGGGGGAAAGAGGCCATTCACGCTCGGTCTCGCCAGCAGCTCGCGTGTACTGTAGCACCACACGCTCTCGAGCAAGAACACAATACCAAACCAAAAAGCAGCAGTAGGGTTTTACGCATCCGTGCGGCCCGAAGCTGGGTAAACCCCTCGTGTGCACCGCCTCGATCCGCTCTTTGTGCGACCTCCGCCCCCCGCCGAACCAAGAAAGGGGCTCGGTCCCCATAAGTGTTGGTGGAGACAGATTTCCCACCGACATCTTTGGAGCGCCAGGTAGGGGGGGTCAAAGTTGTGCGAACCTGATCCGGCGTCTGCACAGGCTAGATCTCCATCATCTTCATCGACATGCCACCGAAGAAGAAGGTTCCGGAGGTGGCTGGTCCGTCCGCGTCGAACCCACCGCCCCTGGAGTAAGCGGGTGGTGGGGACGGCACCGGCGGCGGAACGGGCGCCACCGAGCCAGCTCATGGTGCCACGGCATCCGAACATACGCCGACACCTCTCGGCGCAGGTAAGCCCTGGTATGACCAGGCAGCCTCTCGCCCCATTCCATGGAGCGGGGACAGTTAGCCCCACGGATCTCGCATACGGGCCACCTCGAGTGATCGCTCACGCTGAGCTCGAGCGAGAGCAGCTGCGACGAGATGGCACGCTGCTCCTCGAGGAGGACCGTCTTCAGGCCGCTGTGCGAGCTGCTCGCTACCAGCGAGCTTTGCGCTGCTTTTATTGCCGCAAAGTTAGTGCCAGAAGTTCCGAGGAGGTGGGAAGGCCCTTACCGGGTGAAACGAGTCGCTAGGCCTGGCACTGTCCGCCTTGAGACCGAAGATACCACTCCGGTGAGCAACTCCTGGAACGTCGGGCATCTTCGTAAGTTTCGCCCGTAAGGCGCGGTTGTCAGACCCCGTCCGGCAACCACCCTTCTGTACAAAGTCTTGCTGCTGTTGCATGTGATCCTTTGTACAGAGCCAGGCGCATACCCTATGCGCAGATTGAGTTCATGTGCTCCGCGCACCCTGTCGGTCTCATGCTCTTTATCCTTTGCATGCATTATCTGACACTCTGTGCAGCACTGACCCCCGGTAAGCAACGGCGAGCCCCATGTTTCTCCTTGCCAGAAAGCGACCTTGCCGGGCAGCGAGCCACGGAAAAGCTAAGTTGCCAAAGTTTGAGCAATCGAGTTTTCAAAATTTTGGGGTTATTTTCCTCGAACGACCATACTTTGTATGGAAAACCTGTGCACGGAGGGACCAGCTCATGGCTAGTTGCGCCCTTACTTCGTTTCGAGTCCGCTCAACGACTTAAGTGTGCTACAACCAGAGTGGCATCCTTACTTTGTTTCGAGCTCGCTCGGCAGCTTAAGTGTGCTGCGACTGCAGTTGCAACACTTACTTTGTTTTGAGCCTGCTCAACAATTTAAGTGAGCTGCAGCTAGCCGCGGCAAGGTTTCTTGCCGGTAATGGCGCCGCTGGCGGGCTGCTGATGTCCCGCACTCAGAGCCCGCGGCAAGGCGGAGGCCTATGCCAGCAAGTCCCCAAAAGCGTAGGGCAAAAACATACAAAGCACGGAATCAAGTAGAGGAGATAACAGGGCAATCACTACCTAAGATAAAGTTATATTACAAGATAACTTGTCGCTGCCCTAATGAATTGTTTTCATAACTCGACCAGCGGCGACAAGAAAAGAAAAGGGCAGGCGGCCTAATCCACGCGGTCGCCCTCGATCCTCTTGATCCCGGCCACCATTTCCACGATGGGCGCGACGAGGGCCCTGATCTCCTCGAGGTCAGCGTCTGCCGGCAGGGACCTGAGGACGTTGGTGATCTTGAGGCCTGGGTTGCGGAAGACGGTCTTCACCAGCACCTTCTCGAGGGCTCCGGCGATGGCATCACGCATCTCGCCGGCCAGCTGCTCTGGGATCGCGTTTCGGAGATGCTGAAGGGCCGCCGTCACGCCTTTGAAGAACGAAGTAAGCTTGGCGCTGGGTGGGAGATTCGCGTCGGAGGGATACTCATGACCCTCCATCCCCAGCAGCGACCGCTCCTTGTCGATGGAGGTGGCGATGTCCACCAGACCCTCCGTCCACTTCTCCACCATTGCCCTGAATTCGTTCTGGGTGACTGCGGCGCCCTCCAACAGCGCCTCGTTGTCCGCGACCTCCTTCCGCAAGGTCACCTCTTGCTCCTTGGCGCTGTCCAGCGCCTTGGACAAGGTGTCCAGCTTCAGCTCGAGATCAGCGTTGGAGTCCTTGGCGACATCAAGCTCCTTGATCTTCTCGGCGAAGCGGCCCTGCAGCTCGCCGAGGGTGTGGACACCCTTCTCGCGCTCCTGTTTGAGCGCGGTGAGCTCCTCACCGCTCGCCTTGAGATCAGTGTCGAGCTGCGCCACCTTCGCCTCCAGCGCCTTCTTGGCAGCCTCGGCGGCCGCGGCATCATCTTGCGCCTCCTTGAGGGCTCCGCCGAGTGCTTGCTCGCGCGCGGCGACCTCCTCCTCGTGGCTGGCGAGGCTGGCTTTCTGCTGTGCCAGCTCGCCCTCCCGCGCGGCTAGCCCCGCGGCGGCAAGCCTTTGCTGCTCTTCGGCCTCTGCCTTCTCGAGGATGAAGGCCGTCCGCGCCTCGTCGAGCTGCCTTCGCTCCTCCGCCAAGGATCGGAGGGCCTCCTGGTTGAGCTCCCGGAGCTCCCCGGCGCGCTTCTCCATGTCTACTCCCGCCTTCGCGACAAGCGCTTCCCGGCGTTCCACCTGGGCTTGTCGGGCGCGGTAGAGTGACACCAGCTTCCGGAGTAGCCGCTCCTCCTCAGGCTCGCCGCCACTGCTGCCAGGCGCATCAACCAGCGTCAGCCCGGCGGAAGCGAGCACCTCTCCATCCAAGGTCTCCCCCTCGACCTGCTCCCTGGAAGTCGACTCCCAGGGGAGCTTGATGAAGATATCATCGCCGGCCTTCAGGTAGGCGCCTGGCTAGGGCTCCTCAGGGCCCGACGCTGCTGCGGAGGCGGGATCGGCGGTCGGCGCTGCGCCTGGCGCTCCTGCGGCCCCAGGGCCATCAGTACGATCACCGAACCCCTCGCCCGCGGCTGCTGCGGCAGCCTTGGCGGCCTCTTCACCGGCCGGATCTTCAGCACCGTCCACCGCTCCGGTGGCGGCCACGTCGTCGGTACGGCCGCGTGCGTCTTCCTCGACGACGACCTCGGTCTCCATCGGGTCCGTGGCGGGCGGGTCTGAAGGCCGAAAGAGGGGGAGAAGTCAAGCAACTATCCGAAGAAGAAGGACCCCAGGGGAGTTTCGAGGCAAGAAGGTTACCTTGGCCAGGGTCTGCAGTCACGGTCTCCGTCGCCAAGGGGTCGCCGGTGCCGTCCCTCGCCGGAGACTACTCCCTCGCCGGACACTGCTCCCTCGCCGGAGACTGCTCCCTTGCCGGGAACTGCTCCCTTGCCGGAGATTCCTCCCTCGCCGGGGAACTCCCCCTTGGCGGTGTGGTTGTAGCGGGTGGCGCATCAGGGGCGGTCTCCGGACGCTCCTGGTGGGGCTGCTCTGCTCCTACGCAAGTCGTCAGCCAGATGTCAAGAAAAACGAAGGGTACCCGGGCGCGCCCAACGGCAGAAAGCAAGCCATATGCTTACGATGGGGGCTGCAGCCCCGCGGGCGTGCGTCATGTCGCGCGCGCCTCTCCCCGCGATGCCGCATTCGACGCGTGCCGTTCGGGGAGGGCGTGGTGGACGCAGAAGCAGATGCAGCGTGACCCAGGCCACGTGTGCCCGTGCACTGTTTTGGGCCTGGCCAAACAGCGCTCGGCACCGTGTATGGCCCAGGCCCGGGGGCTCCTGTCGGTGTACTAAAGTAGGGGTACCTTAGTCCCCCGAACTTGTGCACGGGCAGTCGTAGCACCCCGCGGCAAGGCTTGCCAGGCGATCGCCAAAACTCTCCGTGGTCCCTTTTTGGGCCATCCAAGAACAAAGTATTTGAGCCAAGGCCCCGGCAGGAGGAGCTTGCCGGGAAGGCCACCCGAAGAGAGCAAGGCCCCGGCAAGAGGAGCTTGCCGGGACGCCCGCTCGAAGCACAAGGCCCCGGTAAGAGGAGCTTGCTGGGAAGGCCGACCGAGGCACGACAAGATACTTGCTGCGACGCGCCCCGCGTCCCGGCAAGGACCAGCGAGCGGCAAGCTCCCAGGCGCGACAAGGCACCAACCGCGGCAAGGCGTTTGCCACGACAAGTCACCACCCCGCGCCTGCGCTCCAGCTCATCCACCCACGCGTCGCTCTGGGGCCATTCCAGGCGTACGTGGTGAGAGGCTGGGCAGCCAGCGGCATGCGGTGGCAAAGCAACGCTGACAGAGTAGCCATCGTGGCAAATGGTGGCGCTCCAGACGGCCCCTTTCCTGCACCGTCTGGGCGACGCGGACGGGCATTTAATGCCCTTGTCCCCTGCCGTCAAAGTTAGGTATGATAGCACTGTGCAAACAGCTGTACCCAACACAGCGTTTCCAGTTTTACCCCCGCCTACGTTGCCACCTGTGGGTAACCCCTTGCACATATAAAAGGAGGCCCCATGCGCAACGGAGGGGGAAAGAGGCCATTCACGCTCGGTCTCGCCAGCAGCTCGCGTGTACTGTAGCACCACACGCTCTCGAGCAAGAACACAATACCAAACCACAAAGCAGCAGTAGGGTTTTACGCATCCGTGCGGCCCGAAGCTGGGTAAACCCCTCGTGTGCACCGCCTCGATCCACTCTTCGTGCGACCTCCGCCCCCCGCCGAACCAAGAAAGGGGCTCGGTCCCCATAGGTGTTGGTGGAGGCAGATTTCCCACCGACATGTGGGTTATGGGCCCACCATGTGGGTTAAAAGTAGGAGGAGCAGTGACATTTGCATGGTCATGATAACAAGACATGTCAGAGGGTGGCCTGTCAGTTATGTCGGCAACAACGTCGGTACCAAGGGCGAGGAACGAAGAGAACCATTTTCCTGCTCGTTGAACAAGGCGAACCAATAGGCAAAGTTCTCGTCCATCGGTGGTTACCAGAATGCCATCGACAAATGTAACAGGGTCTTACCGACATGGTTGTACACCAAGGTGTTTACATAATCAGATGAATATTACTGCTTAGATCATATGGATCACAAGGAAGGCTAAACAAATCAATGTAAATGAAAATGTGATCATCAGATCAAACATAATAATGGAAAGGAAAATTTGTTTGACACATATACCAAGGGTATTTCCTTCCCGACGACAAGCAGAGCAAGATATCCATGACAGGATATAAAGTAGAAAATCATTTAGGTAAGGGGAGATAAATTTAATGACATTACCCATACAAAAGTGTTTGGATAATTGAGCAAGAAACATTTAGCATTGGGCTTCAAATGTTCTTGTTGAAAATTAGAGTACCACGGACATGCTTCGAGATGGCATTGACATGGTCTTCAAGCAAAGGTCGAACTTGGATACACAAAGGATTCATCAGGAACAACATATAGAATAAGTCTTACGGTTTACTCATGGAAGAATGGTTAACCTCGCTAAATAGGTAACTATAGTAATAGGTTCTCCGGCCAGGTGTGCTAGGCATGACATCACCTTACCGGGTCATATAAGGACCAATGTTATGACTCTTGGTAAAATATTGCAACCATCATATCTGACCGAGTTTTAGGTATGATTGGGGTCAGAATAACTCAGACTCAGGATGTCTGAGAAGAAAGGTGCAACACAAATTGTCGAGATGACATTGTAAGATTCTCGGGAATTGAGCTATGGAAGCGAGTTCCGAAACAAGAGTTCATCATTAAATCAAGGAGAGAATGAGGAGGTGGCTGATGAACTCAGCGACAATTCAATGAGATTTCCAAAAGACGGATTTCTACAATTATGTGAACAAGGAGATAACATTAGTCAAATCAAATGATATAGTGATGTATGCTCAAGGAAAACATACACAGTTTAACAATGATAGAAGGGTGCACCCAGAAATATGGACTAGGTAGCACGATCAATGTTTGAATGATGATTCAATAAGCAATAGACTTAGAATGAAACAATCGACCATTCACTTCAAAGCAATAGGGTTGCTAGAAGTTTTGAATTCACACCTCAAAGTTCAATTGCCGGTATTCCGATTAGAAACCACACGGGGACCAAGGAATGAACGGATATGGCAAGAAGTATCACATGTATCAAGAATTCTTAAGAGGTGGTGAAATTCTCACGACTTTCTTGACATAAAAGATGGTAATACTCCAAGGTAAAACATAACATACGCTGGTTAGCAAGGACTCAAGGTACAACACAAACCATGAACCAGATTTGTGTTGGGGAAATGCAAGAATGTTGTTGATCTTAACGCAATCATCGAGGGGGCAATGATTATATCTCGCATCATGAATTCGATTGATATCCTAGAAGAGCTCAGAATGTTGATGATGATCATGACACATTTGTTGAGTGATTTCATGAAGATGTAATCGATTGGCGATGACATCAAGTCAAAGGAATGATGAAGCGAAATGTTATTGGAACCACGGGTATGGCACAAACACGAAATCAAGCTTGCTGTTCAAGGCATAACGATATGACGAGGAATATCGACTTAGGCTTAGCTCATCGTCGAAAATTCTGCTCCGGGAAGGACCAGGTAGCACGGTTAAAATTTAGCACGATAATGATATAACAATTAGGCTAGGGATGACTTGAAAGATTATTAAACTCATAAGCAACGAAGATTACTTAGAGTTATCAAACCAGAGTGCTGAATCGGTTCACTTACCGGTGTTCTTCAGCGACTAACAACTCAGAATGCATGAAAAATTGGAACAAGTGAGAAATAATAGCTGATGAAGGCTCATAAGATGTGACACAGTTCTTAGATATTCTCGAGATTCCAGAGTGTAATACTTGATGGTAGATCAAAGCAAAGGTTGGGCATGGGGTATTGATCCACAGAAGACAAATGTTTAAACTTGCCCAAGAAATGGGATAAAAGAAGAACAATATGGTCGAAACCATAACTACAAGGGGTCCAATTTAATGACACCGAAAGAATTACTCGAATGAGTAAATATTTGGCAAGAAGCTTCCATGATAAGTTCCACATCGGGTCCATGGGCATGAACACAGAGTTCAAGGTCGACTCCCACTTCTCCAATGCATACCCTTTCATTCACTTCTCATTTTCGACAAAGTCATAGTGTTGAGATTTTATCTGGCATAACATCAGTAGAGTATGACCCGTAGAAGTTTTCGGGTTCACACAGATTACGGAAGGCATAGATTCAACCAATCGGGGTACCTTAGGAACATATATCGTAATCTTCTGGAGTAATTAACACAAGCTCGGCAGTAGAGCATGGTCGACAAAGCAGAGGATACAATTTACCAAATGCATTATGTATCAGGGGAAGGACTTGCAAAGTTATTGAATATGAAGGACGTTGTCAGATAAAATCCAACAAAGGACCTGATGGTCCATAAGGGATCTGAGGTGAGCATCGGTACTCAACCAGAAGAAGAGATAATGCAAGGAGATCGGAATGTAGAAATAACTGACTAATTCAGAGCTCAAATGTAAAGGAATTGAGATTTTCCAAATCAAGGGATCAAAAGCAAATGCTCTGATTAAGGATGGATAAGCTGAATAGACTTAGGGGTACAACCAACGACAATTGATTGGTCGAGAACCAGCTCATGTTCAAAAATGACGTCTGAGCCGGAAGGAGGAATTCTAATTGCGTCTAATGATTGCAAGCATCCGCATCATAGTGAATCGACGATCTCAAAATGATAGTGACAAAGGATGTCAATAAATAATGCTAGGAATTTGGGATTAACCATAATGCAGGCAGACAAGAATTTCAAGAGCCATAGGTTGCAGAGGATTCTCGAAAGATCGGATAACATTACAAAGAATTTTGTGAAACACCTGAACAACTGGGGAGAAACAAATCCTAAGTAAGTGTGAGGATTAATTTGTAGGTGTATTCAGGCGACAAGGAACTGCAAGGTAGTAGGCACAAAGGATTCTCAGAACAACGACGAGTATTCAGGGTATCTTGTAATAACAAGACCAACTAGGGATGAATGTAAGAATGACAGCCGCATGTAGTTATCCATAAGGGTTGACGGTGGGAGGGGAATAGCAAACGCAATGAACACAAGTTCTTAGGTTAACAGCGAAGAGTATCTTCAGGGTCTTCTGGTGCACCGAGTAATCATCTGGAGTGAGGGGCTCTCCGGGAGGAAATAGTTACGAGAACCTAGAGTCGGAGTTAGTAAAATCAGTTAACTCGAATAGAAGAGAGATCATAGTCCCAGAGTATAAGTCGAGGAATAAAGGATCCTACTACCACCCAATGGCGACGTGGGCCCATGGGCCGCACAGCCATGTTAGTAAAACAGTTTCCATCGACTAGACTCGACTTCGGCCAAGGAGTTTGGAAGGGGGATTCCTACAGGCAGTCGGCTCTGATACCAACTTGTGACGCCCCCAATTCAATCGTACACAAATCATACACGCAAATTTGTACGATCAAGATCAAGGACACACGGGGAGATATCACAACACAACTCTAGACACAAATTAAAATAATACAAGCTTTATGTTACAAGCTAGGGGCCTCGAGGGCTCGAATACACAAGAGTCAGCGCACCACATAACCCAACACGCTTGATCCCATTTGGCCGGACACACTTTCCTGGGTCATGCCCGGCCTCGGAAGATCAACACGTCGCAACCCTACCTAGGCACAAACGAGAGGCTAGCACACCGGTCTAAATCCTATGGCGCAGGGGTCTGGGACCATCGCCATTGCACACATGCACATTGCGAGGGCGGCCGGTAGCAGACCTAGCAACCTCCAGTACAACGAAAGTCACGTTACGCGGTCCAATCTAGCTCGCGCCGCTCAGTCGCTGACGTCACGAAGTGCTTCGGCTCATACCACGACGCTGAGTGCCCATATCTTTCCCACGTAGTTGGTTAGTGCGTATAGGCTAGTAGCCAGACTCAGATCAAATACCAAGATCTCGTTAAGCCTGTTAAGTATCCGCGAACGCCGAACAGGGCCAGACCCACCTCTCACCTAGGTAGTCTCAACCTGCCCTGTCGCTCCGCCACAAAGATCCACCCAGAGGGCCGTCGGGACAAAGGTCCTTTCAGCCCCCAATCCATGAATCACTCGCGGGTACTCCTCGAGCCTACCCGAATTTAGTCACCACATGTATCATGTATAAAGTAAAGTAGATACCCGTGATCACCTCCCGAGTGATCACGGCCCGATAGTATAGCACAGCAGACGGACAAGAATGTAGGGCCACAGATGGAGTACTAGCATCCTATACTAAGCAGTTGGATAGCAGGTAAGGGTAACAACTGTAGCAACAATGACAGGCTATGCAGTAGAATAGGATTAACCGAAAGCAGTAACATGCTACACTACTCTAATGCAACCAGTAGAGAAGAATAGGCGATATCTGGTGATCAAGGGGGGCTTGTCTGGTTGCTCTGGCAAGAGAGAGGGGCGTCAGCTCCGTAGTCGTACTGGGTAGCAGCGGCGTCGGTCTCGGTGTCTAGAGAGAGAAGAAGGGGGAAGAAACAATAAATGTTTAAGCAAACAGATGCATAGTGATGCATGACATGACAAGTATCGGTGTTAGGGGTTCCCTAACGCGCTATGAGGTGATACTGGTGAAGGGGGGAAACATCCGGGAAAGTATCCCCGGTGTTTCTTGTTTTCGGTTAGAGGAGCCGGAGGGGGAAAGTTGCGAGTTCGGTATGTTAGGGATGTGTGGCGGAGGAATGGGCTGCGTATCCGGATTTGTCTTGTCATTTTGAGCAACTTTCACGTATAATACTTTTCCATCTGACACATGATTAATTTCTATTAATTTTCAAAGATTTAAACAATTTCTAAAATTTCTGGTTTTATTTTAATTTGTTTTAATCCGAGTTGACCAAGTCAACTTGACTAGTCAAAAGCAGAGGTGGTGGCCCACATGTCACTGCTTCATTAATTTCAAAAAGGATTTGTCTAATCTAATTAGGTGGACCCATATGTCATTCACACATAATACTAAGTAAACAATTCATGCAACCTAACTAATCCTAGACTAATCTAATC
The DNA here is from genome assembly GCA_032464435.1 of Aegilops umbellulata. NCBI lineage: Eukaryota > Viridiplantae > Streptophyta > Magnoliopsida > Poales > Poaceae > Aegilops > Aegilops umbellulata. Next base: position 160,917,700 of record CP136058.1, on the reverse strand, counting down.
GGACCGGCCTCCTGGCCAGAGGCTGCAGCCGCAGGAGCTATGCGCGAGCAGCAGCGATTAGCAGCAGCTAGTAAGCAGCATCAGTAGGCAAACAACAACAAGTAGCATCAACAGCTAGCAAGGAGCGCAGTAGAGCCAACACCACAGTAGAGAAGCGACGCATCAACAAAAGAGCAGTACATGCCAAGAGCAGCAGCAATACGCACGCGGGGAAGCGTTAGGCAATGGGCAGCAGGGATGGGCGGTGCTCCGGCTAGCAGAGGCGGGCGCCAGCGTGGCGCGAGGCCAAGATGTGCGGGACGCAGGCACGGTCGCGGTTATGAGCAACAACAGCGACAGGCATCAGCGGCAGAGGGCCACAATAGTAGATGCGGCCGGGGGATCATGGCACGAATAGAGGGCGCGGGCGTGGAACACGGGGCGTGTGCGTGCAGGGCGCAACCACGGGCGGCTAGGCGCGTACGGCGTACGCGAGCTCCGGCCATGGCGGTTGAACGGTGGCCTATAGCGGTGGATCCGAACAGGAGGAAGGGGGACGGAGCGAGGAGCTCACCACCGAGCCAAGGAGAGGCCGGAGAGGGTCGGAGAGGGTCGGGGAGGCGTCGACGGTGGTAGATCGAGCGATGATAGTGGTGGATGTAGTCGACGGAGACGACAATTGCGATGGCTTAGAGGGGCTCCAGCTTGAATCGGCGCTTGCAGTCGATGAAGAAGAGGACGACGGTGCTCCTCGACATGGTACGACGACGAGGGATGGCCGGGGGAGCTCTGGAGGCGGCAAATCTGATGACGAACGGTGGCGGCCGTGGCGGGGAAGACGGCTCGATCCCGATGATTAACGGCGCCCCGGCTCGAACTGGTGGTTGTAGTCGAAGTAGACGAGCCTGGCACGTCTCCTGGCAAGGTTTCAGCCTGTGGGGAGCTCGGTGGCAACTATAACGATGGGGCGGCGGAGATTGCGTCTTCGGGCGCGGACGAACTCAAGGGGGAGAGAGACGAGCGAGGGGAAGGGTTGCGCTAGGGTTACAGGGGAAGAGTGAGGGGGCGCAGGGGCTTGCTCTTAACTATCCCCTCGACCGCAGGATGGCCGATAGCGCGCCATCCGCGCCATGGACGGACGTTGGACGTCCACGACAAGGGGTTAGGGATGATGCGGTGGTGGCTGGGCCGGGTATTGTGGACTTTGAAGCTCACCACACATTTGGTGTAGCTCAATTTCATTTTCTTTCATTGTTTCATATTTTGTCTTTGTTTTGTAATTTCTTTTGACACCATACGACTTTTGTAAAACATGTAACTTGGTGTATAAATTTACTACAAGGCTATGGTGGTGCACAAAAAGTTTGGAGTCCACCGAAGCAAATTCAAAATTATATTTGAATTTAAATGTGTCTTTTTAACCCCGTTGATTCACTAAAAAATTTCTAGGGACAAGTTTAAACTCCATTAAATGTTATTTTCCACAAGTTAATTACTTAGTGAATATTAGCAGCCCAACGAACATTTTTATTTGACAGCTTGAAGAAATATTAATTTGACTTTAAGTTTAACTTAAATCTGACTAACGATTTGGATCAAAGTGAGGTTTAGAAAATTAATGGCGATGACATGGCATCATTAGTGTGTGGTTACTGTAACTTAACTATCCGGGCGTCACATGTAATGAACTCATTCTTTATTTATATTGGTGTTAGACCTACTGTATTCCAACTTCTCTATGTTTTGTATACTATTTTACTAGCCATAGAGTCATCAAAATAAGCAAACAACACACTAAAATCAGAATCTGTCAAAAACAGAACAGTCTGTAGTAATATGTAACTAACGCAAACTTCTGGAACTCCAAAAATTCTAAAATAAATTGGTGGACCTGAGGAATTTTTCTAGTAATCATCTTCAAAAATAATCAACTAAATAGCGCTCTCCAGTAAAAAGTTGAAGCTAAACTCGTGAGCGCTAAAGTTTCTGTTTTTACAGCATGATCATAAAGACTTCACCCAAGTCTTCCCAAAGGTTCTACTTGGCACAAACACTAATTAAAACACAAAACGACATCGAAACAGAAGCTAGATGGATTATTTATTCCTAAACAGAACCAAACAGCAAGAAACTAAAATTGGGTTGCCTCCCAACAAGCGCTATCGTTTAACACCCCTAGCTAGGCATGATGATTTCAATGATGCTCACATAAAAGATAAGAATTGAAACATAAAGAGAGCATCATGGAGAATATGACTAGCACATTCAAGTCTAATCCACTTCCTATGCATAGGGATTTTGTGAGCAAACAACTTATGGGAACAATAATCAACTTGCATAGGAAGGTAAGACAAGCATAACTTCAAGATTTTAAGCACATAGAGAGGAAACTTGATATTATTGCAATTCCTACAAGCATATATTCCTCCCTCATAATAATTTTCAGTAGCATCATGAATGAATTCAAAAATATAATCATCACTACTTTTTATAGCATAAGTTTTGTAAATATAATCATCACTACTTTTTATAGCATAAGTTTCATCACAATAATCATCATAAGTAGCAACTTTGTTCTCATCATAATCGATTGAAACCTCTTCCAAGATAGTGGATACAACACTAAATAAAGTCATGACCTCTCCAAATCCACTTTCATAAATATTATAAGATTCAACATCCTTCAAAATAGTGGGATCACTACTTCCTAAAGTTGACACTCTTCCAAACCCACTTTCATCAATATAATCATCATAGGTAGAAGGCATGCTATCATCATTATTAAACATAGCATACCCAAGCTTGGGACAAACATTAATTGCAGCAAATATATTCTCAAATATGTCATCCTCATCAAACATAGCTTCCCCAAGCTTGAGCCTTTTCATATTATAAGCATAATCACTCTCATCATTAATAGTATGGATAGCACCAATAGTATAGCAATTATCATATGCTTCCAAGCAAGTGCAAAAAAGATTTTCAAGATCATAAGAAGTATCATTATCTTCCCAATCATAATCACTACAACAAGCAATAGGCGTAACAAGATCATCATCAAGTGTATCATCTTCCACAATTATTTTTGATTCATTTTCATGAGGCACAACAATAATAGGACCAACCTTATTTGGGGGAGATACCTTTTTACCTCTCTTCCTTTTTGTTTTCTTCTTCTTCACCACATCATGTGTGGGTTCAATCTTCTTCTTTGAGCTCCTTATTGATGAGATTGGTTGAATAGAAGGCTCCTCCTCGTTACCTTATTCATCATAAGAAATAATAGGAGGATATTGGGAAGTCTCTTCCCTTTCATTAGTATTTTCTTCATCTTCCATTTGTTTTCTTTTCTTTATGTAATTGGCAATATAAGGATTTTCAATACCATTCACCGCACAATACATATAAATATTCTCTAGATCAAAATGAAGAACTTTATCAAGGACAAATTTTGGAATATCCTTAGTTATGCGTTTAATTTCTTCATAACCCAAGAGCCAACTAAGTTCATTATGATGTGCAAGGGAAATCAAGTCATCACAATTTTTGGACACGATACGATCATGAAACAATTTGCATTGGGTACTAAAATGATCACGTTCATTGCAAAGTTCACAAGTATGGCTAAGAAAAAATAAATTTTCAGCACATTCATCTAGCTCTTCTTGCAACAATTTGGTTTCTAAGTACTTATGCCTCTTGCAATAACTATCTTCCCTATTTGGTGTGTACTTACAAATCCAATGCACTCCACAAAAATTGACATGTTTATAGGAGGCATTTTCATCATAACTAGTGCAACCATCATTAGTACTACGGATAGTCAAGGAGTTCATACTAACAACATTGCAATCATGCTCATCATTCAAAGATTTAGTGCCAAACAATTTAATGCATTCTTCTTCTAATACTTTGGCATAATTTTCCTTTCCATCATTCACACGAAAGATATTAAAAAGATGAAGCATATGAGCTAAACTCAATTCCATTTTTTTCATAATTTTCTTTTATAAACTAAACTAGTGCTAAAACAATAAACAAAAAGATTCGATTGCAAGATCTAAAGATATACCTTCAAGCACTAACCTCCCCGGCAACGGCGCCAGAAAAGAGGTTGATGTCTACTACGCAACCTTCTTCTTGTAGACGTTGTTGGGCCTCCAAGTGCAGAGGTTTGTAGGACAGTAGCAAATTTCCCTCAGGTGGATGACCTAAGGTTTATCAATCCGTGGGGGCGTAGGATGAAGATGGTCTCTCTCAAACAACCCTGCAACCAAATAACAAAGAGTCTCTTGTGTCCCCAACACACCCAATACAATGGTAAATTGTATAGGTGCACTAGTTCGGCGAACATATGGTGATACAAGTGCAATATGGATGGTAGATATAGGTTTTTGTAATCTGAAAATATAAAAACAGCAAGGTAACAAGTGGTAAAATTGAGCGTAAACGGTATTGCAATGCTAGGAAACAAGGCCTAGGGTTCATACTTTCACTAGTGCAAGTTCTCTCAACAATAATAACATAATTGGATCATATAACTATCCCTCAACATGCAACAAAGAGTCACTCCAAAGTCACTAATAGCGAAGAACAAATGAAGAGATTATGGTAGGGTACGAAACCACCTCAAAGTTATTCTTTCCAATCAATCCGTTGGGCTATTCCTATAAGTTTCACAAACAGCCCTAGAGTTCATACTAGAATAACACCTTAAGACACAAATCAACCAAAACCTAATGTCACCTAGATACTCCAATGTCACCTCAAGTATCCGTGGGTATGATTATATGATATGCATCACACAATCTCAGATTCATCTATTCAACCAATTACATAGATCCTCAAAGAGTGCCCCAAAGTTTCTACCGAAGAATCAAGTGTTCTCAAATCATTAAAGACTCAATCTGATAAGATAACTTCAAAGGGGAAACTCAACCCATTACAAGAGAGTAGAGGGGGCGAAGAAACATAAGATACAACTATAATAGCAAAGCTCGCGATACATCAAGACCGTGCCAAATCAAGAACACGAGAGAGAGAGAGAGATCAAACACATAGCTACTGGTACATACCCTCAGCCCCGAGGGTGAAATACTCCCTCCTCATCATGGAGAACGCCGGGATGATGAAGCTGGCCACCGGTGAGGGTTCCCCCCTCTGGCAAGGTGCCGGAAAAGGGTCACGATTGACTTTTGGTGGCTACAGAGGCTTGCGGCGGCGGAACTCCAGATCTATTCTCCGTTCTGGAAGTTTTAGGGTACGTGAGTATATATGGGTGCAGGAAGTACGTCGGTGGAGCTTCGGGGGCCCCACGAGGCAGGGGCGCGCCCCCCACCCTCGTGGGAACCTCCCTTCTCTCCTGACGTGGGGTCCAAGTCCATCGAGTAGCTTTCCTTCCAAAAATAACTTCTCTAGTTGATTTCATTCCGTTTCGACTCCGTTTGATATTCCTTTTCTTCGAAACACTAAAATAGGCAAAAAACTACAAATCTGGGTTGGGCCTCCGGTTAATAGGTCAGTCCCAAAAATAATATAAAAGTGGATAATCAAGCACAATATTGCCCAAAACAGTAGATAACATAGCATGGAGCAATCAAAAATTATAGATACGTTGGAGACGTATCAATCCACTAGACAATTCTTACGAAGTCTTCTCCTTATGACAAATCAAAGAAAAGAAATGAAATTCAGAGAAACACACTAAAATATTTTTGGAGTTTTTAGTCTTTCTGAAGAAAACAAACTAAGAAGAAAAACGAAAAGCAAGAAAAACTATTTACACAGGAGAACTCCCAAAAAACAAAATATGAAACGAGAAGTATTTTTGGGATACTTCTACTACTATGAACTAACTAAACAAGAAAGGAAAAATGAAAAGAAGCAAGAAGTATTTTTGGATTTTTAATGTTTTTCAAACACAGAAAAGAAAAGCCAAATAAATCTAAGCATGGATATACAATGAAAATGATGAACACCGACAACCGGAATGAATGTTTGACACATGAATGTAATGTGGGTGATAATACGTACTCCCCCAAGTTTAGGGTTTTCTCCTAACTTGGTCTAGCGCCACCGCTGATCAGGATAGTAGTCATAATGATAACTCAGGGAATGTTTAGCGCTGCCTCATCAGCAAGCCAGACAACCTCTACTGCCTCATTGTACTCACGCACCTCATCATTGTAGACACAATTTCTTTGTTTGCTTTGAAAGTCAAAGAGAATAGGCCCATGCAAAATAACAGAGACATCACGGTATTTATCAAATATCAAGTTATAGTCATATTTTTTAGTCTCATACTTAATAAATACATGGTGTTGCATCGCCTCAAAATCTAAGTACTTATCATGTAGTATGGGATCATTGGGTCAGGGAGAGACCCCAAGTTTTGCAGCTACACTAGGGGCATAGATTCCTACATATAAATCACCATTACCTGCGTTTTGGTTTAACCGACGTGCGATAATTGCCCCAAGATTATATTGTCTACTACTAAATAAAACAACATGGATAATGCTCAAATCAGGAGCACAAAGTGCAGTATAGTCATGCTTGCCAACAATACACCTACCATTCAATATTGCAAAGTAGCGAATAGAGGGAAAATGAATACTTTTTATTCTAGCTTGTGTAACACCCCTATCCCCCGTTGCAAATACCATTTAGAAATGCCGTATAGTCATATTTCTGTGGTTCACTAAATACGGAATTTTGCATCCATCACATGATTCTACTAGAGACAACTATAAGATTTCTCACAAAGGTATGGGTAAGGTTGTAGTGTTGTGTGCACTTATCTGTGACGAAGGCGGTAAGTTCGGCATTCTGAATATATATTGATGGAATTCTTCCTTAATGCATGCACCTATCATGAACACATCACACGAACATTGCCATTATTTCTCTTTAGCACCTTGCACTGAACTTGCTCGTGGTTCAGTATATGCCTGGCGTATCAAGCCCTAGCTCAAAGATCCTCCCAAGGACCTCCTCCTTGAAGAACATACTCTAAAGATGTTCATTTTCCTGAGAGAAAATTTCTGAAAATTTTTGGACCACAAAAAGGTGTTAACAAAACTTAACAAGATTGATAGCAACTACTCATACAAGTGTCTAGAGCCTATATTAATCATTCAGACTACTTAGAACCAAATAAATCCAACATGTAAGCTCATTTTCAGTGGCACCAATAGTAGCTAAATAAGAAAAATATAAACCACTAAAACAAAAAATAATTGGACCAATGGATGACTCAATACCAAGGAGTAATCCCCCAAAATAGTTTCGGAAACGGAGCTCCGAGCAAAAAGATCAAAAATCTCAGTTTCGGAAGCAAGAACACGAGAGCAAGAGCTACCATGATTTTTTCTGGAGGAAGGAGATGAAGTGCGCACGTGCACTAAGTGAGTGGGGTCCTATGGGCCTCACAAGGTAACATGGCACGCCAGAGGATAGGCGCGCCCTATTGCCGTGTGAGCAATAGGTGAACCCCCTAGGGTGTGTTTAGTGCCAAAAAATCTTAAATATTTAGAAAAAATCATGTTAAAATTTTACGACATTCTGAGCACTTTTATTTCTGGGTCTTATTGCATAGATAGTTCAAAAAATAGGATAGTCATGGTGTTGGCACTCGAAAATGGCATGATCGCAAACAGTGACTTAAGGAGGTGAGGTTAAAATTATGATTTCATGTCACCATTTGATGCCTCTCTTCAAGATGATCGAAATAGATATGAAGATGGTCCAAAACGGAGCTCAAATGCGAAAATATCGAAGATACCCGTGTTGATATCAGATTATAAAATGGCATGAAATGTATTTAAGATGACCTCATATGGAAAATGTTTCAACATGAAAGTTCTTCGTCTCGTCGAAACGGACGATTATGATATAAAAATCGTCTTAATCCCAAGTTGTATGCAAAAGATAGATCCAAAAAAGCGTGTTGCAGCACTGCATGGACGGATCATCCGGGCCGGGTTCCAGAGCATCCGGCCAGAGGCCAAACAAATGACCCAAACAACAGAAGCTAAAAAATGAAGCCGAGATGATCTAGGTAAAGGCCAGACGATCCGGACGTCCGGACAACTTTTTTCTTCTGCAGATGTTAGAAAACAGCCCGAGGCCCCCTCAAGATAACCTCAAATCAGAAAGTGTATAACATCAAAGTTGTGCTTCTCGTTGAAACAGTTGATTTTGTTATAAAAATCTTCTTAATCTGAGGTCATATGTGAAAGTTACAGCCCCATCAATGTGCTGCTATCACAAATCTGGGTTTGGCCGGATCATCCGGTCCTAGAGCCAGACATCCGGGCCGGAGGTCATGAAAACTCCGAATTTCGTTAGGTTTTGATGGTTTAGACGGCAAGGAAAGTCCTTTTCTTGTACAGGAAGTCCTTCACCAGCTTCTCCGCGTCCATCTTGCCCCAGTGCACTTTAGCACGGGCAAGCGCCCTACGGGCGCCCTCGATGCAGGCGGAGCGCTTGATAACTTCAAGCCACGGACAAGCATCCACCAGCCGCCTTACCAGCCCAAAGTAGCTCCCAGGCAGAGCCTCTCCAGGCCACAGCCAAACTATGAGGCCCTTCATGGCCTGTTCGGCCACCTTATGGAGCTCGACTAGTTGATTCAGCTGGTCGCTTAGGGGCACCGGGTGTCCGGCCTCAGCATACTGAGACAACTGGTCCTTCTCCGTCAAGCTCCCCTCCTCGGCCCGGTAGAAGGCGACGGCATCTGAGACGCTGCGGGGCAAATCTGCGAATGCTCCTGGAGAGCTCCGGACTCGGGTAAGTAACAAGTAATTCACTTTCACGTGCTTTCTTTGCATAAAGAATGCCTTACCCGCCGCTATATTCTTCATCGCCTCAACTTCCTGGAAGGCTTTTTGGGCTTCGGCCTTGGTAGATTTGGCGCTTTCAAGGGCCGTCGCGAGCTCGGACTCTCGCGTCTTTGAGTCAAGCTCCAAACTCTCGTGTTTTTTCATGAGAGCCTGGAGCTCTTGCTGCACCTCGCCAACCCGCGCCTCATGCTTCTCCCGCTCGGTGCGCTCCATGGCCGCCCTCTGTTCGGCCTCGGACAACGCTTGCTTAAGGGTCGCCACCTCAGTCGTGGCCCCTAGGACACCAATAGCGATCCTGTCATTTTTTGCAACTGCATCTTTTTAAATATACTCCACAAGGTATTACTTACCTTCTTTTTCCTCGAGCTCCTTCTTGGCAAGGCCGAGCTCTTTCTCGGAACGCTCGAGGATCTGCTTCAGCGCATCCACCTCCGCAGTCAGTGCGGCAAAGGCCAGCAGCGAAGCCTGCATACGCATATTGACTTAACTCTATTAGACTCCTGCGAATATTATTACATCCTCTATTCGGCTTTTCTTTGTGAATGCCAAACAGAGCATCAGGGGCTACTGTCTATGCGGTAACATTTTCACATATTTTTCACATACCTCAAAGCCTATTAGCAGGCTGGCACAGGCTTTAGCCAGCCCGCTCTTAGCGGACTGAACCTTCTGGATCACCGCACTCATAATAGTGCGGTGCTCCTCGTCGATGGAGGCGCCGTTAAGCACCTCCAACAAGTTGTCCAGCGCCTCCGGTTGGACGGAGGTCGTTGGCGTCGTAGGCCTTCCCTTCTTCTTAGGGGGCCGCCTGCCGGACTCCAGAACCTTTGAAGGTTCCGGTGCGGTGTCCGGCCCAGTGCCGGACTTGGAGCCCTTGGGGGTTTTATCCCCTCTACGCCTGGAGTCCGGGAGGTCGCCTTGCGGCGCCTCCGGGGCCACCTCCCCCTGGCTCGGAACCTTTTGGGACAACATGTTGGCGTCGTCCGTAGGGGGAGGGGAGGTAGCGGCCAGAAGTGAAAAGCTATTCACATCCGACGAATCCAAGGAGCCGCTCAAAGATACGTCGAGCCAGTCTCGGGCCGGACTACACGATTATATTCGGCGTTAGGGAAAGCTGTGCAATAAAGGAACACTATGAGTCACTCTGGTGTCCGAATACTTTCGACTTCGCCAGGGGCTTGGCCCTGGGCGGCCACTCCTCCTCGCTGTCGATGACGTTGGTGGAGTAGTCCGGAGGGAGGGTCTTCCCCTTCTTGGAACTCCAGCCTCCCCAGTTGGAGCGGCCTTTCTTTTCTTTTCTCCCCCTGCTGGGGGTGAAACCTCTCTTTCCTCCTCCTCGTCTTCGTGGGAGGAGTCCGCCTCGGAGTCATCGGATGATGAGTCCGACTCCACCGGGCGCCGGGAACTCTTCCGGGTTCAAGTGGCCTTCTTCTTGGCCTTCTTCTCCGGCACCACGTAAGGTGCCGGAACCAGCAGCTTCGCCAAGCGGGCGTCTGCTGGGTCTTCGGGCAAAGGAGCCGGATACCTGATCTGCCCGGACGTCTCTTGCCAATCCTATCAAAGGTACGGAAGCTTAGATCCTGCATATAGTCAAACTATGAAAGACAAATATCCTGTAAGAGGTAAAAACAGCTTACCACGTTGGCTTGACACTGCGCGCTGAATCCGCAATCCTCGGTAGCGGACGCAGGAGCCTCGGCACCCTTGAATAACACCTTCCAGGCATCTTCGTACGTTGTGTCGAAGAGCCTGCTCAGAGTTCGGTGCTGGGCCGGGTTGAACTCCCACAAGTTGAAAGCCCGTTGTAGACACGGGAGAATCCGACGGATGAGCATAACTTGGACCACGTTGACAAGTTTGAGCTTCTTGCTCACGAGGTTCCGGACACATGTTTGGAGTCCGGTCACCTCTTCCGAACTGCCCCATGCCAGGCCCTTCTAATTCCAAGAGGTGAGCCGAGTAGGGGCTCCGGATCGGAACTCGGGGGCTATGACCCATTTGGGGTCACGCGGCTCGGTGATGTAGAACCACCCCGATTGCCTCCCCTTTATGGTCTCCACGAAGGAGCCCTCGAACCACAGGACGTTGGGCATCTTGCCCACCATGGCGCCTCCGCACTCCGCCTAGCGGCCGCCAACAACCTTCGGCTTGACATTGAAGGTCTTCAACCATAAGCCGAAGTGGGGCCGGATGTAGAGGAAGGCCTCACACACAACGATAAACTCCGAGATGTTGAGGATGAAGTTCGAGGCCAGATCGTGGAAGTTCAGGCCGTAGTAGAACATGAGCCCCCTGACGAATGAATGGAGGGGGAATCCCAGTCCGCGGAGGAAATGGGTAAGGAAGACGACCCTCTCATGGGGCCTGGGGGTGGGGATGAGCTGCCCCTCATCTGGGAGCCGGTGCGCGATGTCGTCGGGCAGGTATCCGGCTCTCCTCAGCTTTTTGACGTCTCCCTCCGTGACGGAGGAGACCATCCACTTGCATCCCACTCCAGACATGGTTGGAGAAGGTTGAGGTGGGGAATGCGGACTTGGGCGCTGGAGCTCCAGTGCGTGGAAATGGATGAGCAAAGGAGGAAGAAGGCATGGGTGAAAAGGTGGACGAAATTACGTGTCCCCACCAGCCTGGTAAAACTCGCTTATCCCCCAAGCGCTGTAATCAATGGTGTTATTGGGCTACCCACACCCGTATTGATGAGAATCCCGGAATAAGGGGACACGATCTCTCCTTCGACAAGACGTGCCAAGGAAACCGCCTCGCTAAACGCGCTGGGGTGGGACAGTAAAAATGATTCGAATAAAGGCTTGGTCGTGGTGTGATGTCACGCTACGGAATACATCAGCAGATTAGATTTGTGTAAATACTATTCTCTCTATGGCAGTATGTGGAACTTATTTTGCAGAGCCGGACACTATCCTTGTGTTCAAAATCTTCTATGAAGTATTCGGAGGAGGAACCCGCCTTGCAATGCCGAAGACAATCTGCGCGCCGGACTCGTCGTCATTGAAGCCTGGTTCAGGGGCTACTGAGGTAGTCCTAGATTATGGGGTGTCCGGGTAGCCGGACTATAACCTTTGGCCGAACTCTTGGACTATGAAGATACAAGATTGAAGACTTCGTCCCGTGTTTGGATGGGAATTTCCTTGGCGTGGAAGGCAAGCTTGGCGATACGGATATGTAGATCTCCTCCCATTGTAACCGACTCTGTGTAACCCTAGCCCTCTCGGGTGCCTATATAAACCGGAGGGTTTTAGTCCATAGGACGAACAACAATCATACCATAGGCTACCTTCTAGGGTTTAGCCTCTCTGATCTCGTGGTAGATCCACTCTTGTACTACCCATATCATCAATATTAATCAAGCAGGAGTAGGGTTTTACCTCCATTGAGAGGGCCCGAACCTGGGTAAAAACATCATGTCCCTTGTCTCCTGTTACCATCCGCCTAGACGCACAGTTCGGGACCCCCTAACCGTGATCCGCCGGTTTTGACACCGATAGTATCATTCTTCAACAACTCCGTCATTTTTGAGAAATTCTCAATGAATCTCTAGTAGTATCCTGCAAGTCCAAGAAAACCCCAGATCTCTCCAACTGTTGTTGTTGCTTCCCGATTTGTCACAGTGACAACCTTGGTGGGATCTACTGCTATACGTTCTCCGGATATAACGTGTCCGAGGCATCCAACTTCCTTCAACCAAAACTCACATTTGCTGAACTTGGCATATAACTGATGTTCTCTGAGCTTCTCAAGAACCAAACGCAAATGCTCCTTATGCTCCTCTTCATTCTTTGAGTAGACCAAAATATCATCAATGAACACCATGACAAACTTATCCAAAAACTCCATAAACACCTTGTTCATCATGTTCATGAAATATGCAGGTGCGTTAGTGAGACCAAATGATATAATGGTATACTCGTACAGCCCATACCTGGTGGTAAAAGTCGTCTTAGGTATATCTTGTTCTCGAATCTTCAACTGATGGTATCCTGATCGCAGATTGATCTTTGAAAATACCTTAGCTCCTTGCAATCGATCAATCAGATCATTTATCATCGGCAGTGCGTACTTGTTCTTGATTGTTACTTCATTCAATCCTCGATAATCAACAACCATCCTTAACGATCCATCCTTCTCCACTAGAAGTACTGGAGATTCCAATACTATTAGGTCCGAGGGAAATACATAGTTACCAATCCTTAATGGTAACCGATCACACCATAGACTAGCCATATACTCTGCTCCAGGCGAGGTTACTAACATGGGTGACCTAAGGGCTTGGGATGGCAGTTTATACTTATCCACAAATCCCCTTCAGATGTATGAATGCGATGCACCAGTATAAAAAAGAACAAGTGCAGTAAATGACTTAACCAAAAACTTACCTATTACTGCATCTGGCTGAGCTTCAACCTCCTCCACGTTAATGTGGTTCACCTGTCCCCTATTGAAAGGGTTCGGCTTCTTCCCAGAGCTTACATTGCCATTTCCATTCTGGGCGTCAGGACATTCATTGGCGTAATGTCCAGTCTTCTGGCACTTATAGCAAGTGACTTGGCTCAGGTCTCTCTTGGCTGGTGTTGATGGGTTGGTACGATTCTGGCCGTTGCTTCCTCCATTCCCATTACCATTCTTGGGGCCATTATGATTGTGCGAGCTACCTCCTCCATGGGTATGCTGAAAATTTCCTCCCGGTTTAGGGGTAAAACATGGCTTTTGCTGAGCTCCAGAATTGTACTTCCCTTGTCCATACTTACTCTTGCGGTTTTCAATCTGCTGCTGCTTCCCTTCAATCATAAGAGCACGATCTACCAACTCCTGGTAGTTGTTGAAGCTTGCTACCATCAACTGCATGCTCAGCTCATCATTCAGTCCTTCCGAAAACTTCTCATGCTTAGCTGCATTCGTAGCAACGTCATCTGGGGCATAACGTGCTAGCTTGCTAAAGTCATCCACATACTGGCCAACTGTCCTTCCTCCTTGGCGCAAGTTCCGAAACTCATACTTCTTTATGGCCATAGGTCCTGCAGAAACATGGGTAGTACGGAAAGCCTGCTGAAACTGATCCCATGTGATAGTGTCGATAGGATAAGTGGCTGTGAAATTCTCCCACCATGATGCTGCGGGTCCTTCAAGCTGATGTGCGAAAAAACACACCCTCTCCGCATCTGTGCATCCTGCCGTGGTAAACTCCCTTGCTGTCTTGCGGAGCCAATCATCTGCAACAATCGGCTCGGTGCTACTGGAGAACACCGCGGGTTCAGCCTAAGAAAACGGGTTAAGTGATCAACAGGTGGTGATGGTGGTGGGTTGTTGTTGTTGTTGTTCCCCTGATTTTGATTCTTGACTAGCAACTGCATCAATGCATTCTGCTGCTGGATCAACTGAGTGAGCTTCGGTGGGAAAGTAAATCCATTGTCACGTCTCGGAGGCATATGAGGGTTTAGAAAAGATGAGAATATAGAATAGAATGAGGTCTAGAGAGAAAACACTACCCAAATTCACATGAGGCAAATGCACACAAAATCACTTCATTCAAATCAAACAAGGCATACAACGGTCTATCTATCATTACAAAAGTGCTTGGGCTATACTAGATACATGGGGGAATACTACTATTGTTATGGTGGTCGACTAGAAAAACTGATGTGATGAAGACTCCATGATATCTGATCTAGCTTCATCAACATAGTAATCATCGCTATCGTCTGGGTCCGAGTCGGTGTCGTCGATGATGATGTAGTTCTCTGGACAAGTGCAATCTTCGTCTTCTCCTCCAGTCGCGGGAAATCCCATGAATACTTTTAGCTTCTTCTTCACATCATCGTTCTTCTCCGCGAGTGTTTCTATTTCCTCCTCATATCCATCGCATGTATACTTGAGTTCTTCTTCCAGCTCCGTGATCTTGGTCATGGCCCTCTTTAGATCTATCATGCCTGCGCACATCTGGTTCTCCTGACGTCGACTGTGCTGGTTTAACTCCTGGATAAAAGCTGCGATTGATCTATCCTTCCTGGTGCTGATCATCTCCCATTGCTCATCTCGGCGCCCACAAATCTGGTAGATAGTATCCTTGAAATCCTCGTGGTAGAATTCTCCAATGCGTCCCATAGTGATGTGGGCTGCCATGCTCTTTCCTAGACTCCAAGTTGGTGCATCAAAGGAAAACTCTATGGGCTCTGTGACGGGCATGAACGTCCTTCCTGGAACTTGAACTTGAATCATCCAGCGCTCCTCTTCAGGTAAAGTGGCATTGTAGGTTCCGATGAAGCTTGGTACTCCGATGTTCAGGTATCTAGTGACTTCCTTCAAGTGACGTCCAAAGGGTGTATCTTCATCCGTTTGCGCGAACTTGTTCCTTGCATCCGCCATCCTAAAAGAGTAGAAAAGATGAGGAGTCCGAAATGAGAAGAGTGAGCAGTGATTT
The DNA here is from genome assembly GCA_032464435.1 of Aegilops umbellulata. Lineage (NCBI taxonomy): Eukaryota > Viridiplantae > Streptophyta > Magnoliopsida > Poales > Poaceae > Aegilops > Aegilops umbellulata. The sequence goes on along the minus strand of CP136058.1, from coordinate 160,902,445 downwards.
AGGGCTTTAGCTTAGTGGTCGTGTCCTACATTCAGCGTGTGCTCTGATACCGTCTTGTAGCGACCAGACCTCAAACAGTCTGATCTCTGTGCTTCAGTTTCATCCCTGGATCAGTAATGCTGACACGCACAGTACTTGAAGGATTTATAACAGAGTAGCAATCACACACTTATTACATTGAATGTCTCAAAAGAGAACTTATTACAATAAATATGGCTTAAGGCCATCTAATAACGATAACAGCGGAAGGCTTGGAAGATAAGTGAGTCCATCAAATCCAATGACATCACTCAGTATAGAACCACGACCTAAAGGCACATTACTCGTCGTCTGAAAAGTCTGCAACGTGAACGTTGCAGCCCGAAAACGGGTCACATGGAGTATGCTGGCAATGTAACACATGGAGAGTAATGAAAGAATAAAGCTATACTACATGCATAGATGGCTGGTGGAAAGCTCTATGGTTACAGCTTTTGCATAAAGCCAATTTTTCCCTACTTCAAAGGAATACATTTTATTTAACTATCATGGTGGTTGTTAAACATTAAGAGCATTGACACCCTCTCAATCCCAATTAAGCATGAACATTAAAACCCAACAACATTAATTAAAGTAACATGATGAGATTCACATGATAATCCAACTACTAGATACTCAAGACGTCCATAACCGGGGACACGGCTAACCATGATTAGTTTATACACTCTGCAGAGGTTTGCGCACTTTTCCCCACAAGACTCGATCTCCTCCGTTGGGATTCTCGCACTACATGATGTTTGAGAAACGGATGACCGAGACATAGTCTTTCAGAAGCGCTAGCACCTTACGATCAGGTAGACAGTACCAACCTACATCCCCTACATCTGCTAGTCTACCACTGTAAGAGTTCGCATGACTTAGTGAACTATGCTAGAGCCCATAGTAGATTGTGGCTGCACACGGAAGTTTCTAGTATGAATAATCTCATGATCCCTTTGTGCCTGGGTGGCGGTCCATCAAGAAAAACAGGCAATCACTGGAATACCCAGGTGCCTCAATCCACCCAAATGTGTGTTTAAGTTGCCACCTTAAATAAACCATTAATTTAACAATCTCACATCTGTCATGGATACACTCACCCAATCCACGTCTACTAGCATAGCATGGCATAACAAGCAAATGTAGAAATAACTCCCAAGGGTTTGATAATAAAACAGGAAATAGGTACTACCTCATCTACTTCCCAAAACCCACATATTAATCAGATCCTAATCATGCAATTGTTTGAGGATTGATCTAATGCAATAAAAACTGGGTAGTAAAGAGGTATGATCAAAGTGTTACTTGCCTTGCTGATGATCCGCGAAACCTAGATATTCAAAGTAGCAAGCGGCGCGCTCTGGGTACTCTATCGCAAACTAACAAGCATACAATAAGTACTCATCTAATGCATGGGTAAAACTCAAATAAGAGATCTGACCAGAAAGTTCAACTTAAGAACTCCGGTTTGCAAAAAGAATGAAATCGAACGAAGCAACGAAGGTCAAACGGCGAAAGAAACAAACTTTGCTTACCAATCTGGATCTAAGTCAAATTTTTACAGAAGAAAAAACTTGTTTGAGCAGGTTAAACGGAAAGAGGGTTTCGAGACGAAACTCGAGCACTTGAATCGCATGATTCCGATAAACGAGCGAAAAGATATACTAAAACGAAAATCGGATCAGAAATCGCGATCAGAAATAACGGCGGAAAAATCCGAGAAAAAGAAAAACTGACGAACAGATTAACGAACGAACGTTCGTTAACTGAAACTAAACTGCGAATTCGTCCGTTAAAACGAATGAATGGGCGAACGCTCGCTAAACAAATAAACCGGAAAAAAACCAATCTATTAAAAACACGAATCTAGGGTTTTCTAAAAAACCGGATCAGTATCTTTACAAAACCGGGGCGGCGGGGTGGCTACCTCGGCTCGGCTCCGATGGGGTTCCGGTGAGGCGACGGGGCGGCGTGGGGTGGCGGGGCTGTAGCGGCGGCGGCGGCTGCTTCTGCGGCTGCTGGCGGCGGGGCGGGTCGGGTGGCGGGGTGGTGAGGGCGGAGGTATTTAAGAGGGGGGGTGGTGGTGGCTTGGGGAAGGGGCAAGGCGGCGGCGGGGGGGAGGAGTCCGGCTCGGACTTGGAGTCCGGGTCGGCGACACGGCGCGGCGCGGGGAAGGCGGCGGCGGCGCGGGCTGGCCTGGCTCGGCTGGGCCTTCGACCCAGTCGGGGACGGAGATTTTTTTTAAAATAATCCCGGCGAACCAAGAAAAATCCTAGAAAAAAATCTAAAAATGCCAAAACAAATTTTCGCTGTCTAAATAAAATATCTAGAACAAGATGAACATCTTTTTGGCCCTAAAATGCAGTTTTGAAAAATGTGCAATTTTTCCTAAATTCAATTAAAATAGCAAAAACTCCAAAATAAATCTTATTTTATTTTTTTATTAAATCCTCAATATTTCTTTATTTTGGGAAATTCATTTTATTCCCTCTCTCATATTTTTATTATAGAAATAATTGAAGATAAAATAAATAAAATCAATGATCCTATTTTCAAAATTTGAGAAAACTCAAATATGAGAATAACGAAATCCCCAACTCTCTCCGAGGGTCCTTGAGTTGCGTAGAATTTCTAGGATCAAACCAAAAGCAAGAAAATATGATATGCATTGATGATCTAGTGTGTAACATTCCAAATTGAAAATTTGGGATGTTACAACCTGAAACTCCACGAAACGTCTATTTGGAAATAATAAAAAATCCTTGCCAAAGATGAAGACCAGGGGCCCACGCCCTGTCCACGAGGGTGGGGGCGCGCCCCCCTACCTCATGGGCCCCCTGGAGCTCCTCCGACCTCAACTCCAACTCTATATATTTGCTTTCGGGGAGAAAAAAAATAAAGGAGAAGAATTCATCGCGTTTTACGATACGGAGCCGCCGCCAAGCCCTAAAACCTCTTGGGAGGGCTGATCTGGAGTCCGTTCGGGGCGTCGGAGAGGGGGATTCATCACCTTCATCGTCATCAACCATCCTCCATCACCAATTTCATGATGCTCACCGCCGTGTGTGAGTTATTCCATCGTAGGCTTGCTGGACGGTGATGGGTTGGATGAGATCTATCATGTAATCGAGTTAGTTTTGTTAGGGTTTGATCCCTAGTATCCACTATATTCTGAGATTGATGTTGCTATGACTTTGCTATGCTTAATGCTTGTCACTAGGGCCCGAGTGACATGATTTCAGATCTGAACCTATTATGTTTTCATGAATATATGTGAGTTCTTGATCCTATCTTGCAAGTCTATAGTCACCTACTATGTGTTATGATCCGGCAACCCCGAAGTGACAATAATCGGGACCACTCCCAGTGATGACCATGGGAGCTTTCTTGTGTAAATAGTTTTTATTTCTTTTCTTTTCTTTGGGTGTCGATAGGAGAAGACCACAATTAAATTGTTGAAGTGACTCTTATATGCATTGTTGTTGATTTAACCAAGAGCCCATATTGCCTTGTCTTCTCCTGTTTATTGAATGCTCGCAGATTCCAGCTTAGTCCAATGCACGTGCACTCTTATTATTCACATCGTTCGGTCGTGCAAGCGAAAGGCAATTATGATGATATATGATGGACTGACTGAGATGAGAAAAGCTGGTACGAACTCAACCTCTCTTGTTTTTTGTAAATATGATGAGTTCATCATTCCTGATTCAGCCTATTATGAATAAACATGTTTGCAATGACAATTAGAGATCATAGTTACTCGTGCCATGCTTGATTAGCTATGAGTTATAATGGTTTACCTTGCATGCCAACATGCTATTAAAATGGTTGTGATGTGGTATGATTGGGGTGGTATTCTCCTTTGAATGATTTAAGTCACTTGACTTGGCACATGTTCACACATGTAGTTGAAACAAAATCAACATAGCCTTCATGATATTTATGTTTATGGTGGATTATATCCTACTCATGCTTGCATCCAATGTTTATTAATTTTAATGCATGTTCATGACTGTTGTCGCTTTCTAGTTGGTCGCTTCCCAGTCTTTTGCTAGCCTTCACTTGTACTAAGCGGGAATACTGCTTGTGCATCCAATCCCTTAAACTCCAAAGTTATTCCATATGAGTCCACTATACCTTCCTATATGTGGTATCTACCTGCCGTTCCAAGAAAATTTGTATGTGCCAAACTCTAAACCTTCCAATAAACATCCTGTTTTCTATGCTCGAATAGCTCATGTATCAACTAAGGCTGCCCTTATCTTCCATGATAGGCGGGTTATTCTCAAGAGGAGTGGACTCCGCTCCTCACTCACGAGAAAATGGCTGGTCACCGGGATGCCCAGTCCCATGCTTTATGCAAACTAAATCAAAATAATTGCAAATAAAACTCCCCTTGGGATTGTTGCTAGTTGGAGACACTCGTTGTTTTGAGCAAGTCATGGATTGATGCTTGTTGGTGGAGGGGGAGTATAAACTTTAGCATTCTATTTGGGAACCGCCTATAATGTGTGTAGCATGGAAGATATCGCCATCTCTTGGTTGTTATGTTGACAATGAAAGTATGCCGCTCAAAATATTATTTATCTCTATTTCAAAACCGAGCTCTGGCACCTCTACAAATCCCTGCTTCCCTCTGCGAAGGGCCTATCTATTTACTTTTATGTTGAGTCATCACCCTCTTATTAAAAAGCACCAACTTGAGAGCGCAGCTGTCATTTGCATTCATTACTATTAATTTATATTGGGTATGACTATGACTGGATCTCTTTTACCATGAATTACAATGTCTAGTGAGTCCTTGATCTTTAGAGGTGCTCTGCATTTATGTTTTGCGGTCTCAGAAAGGGCTAGCGAGATACCATCTTGTTATATCAAATTATGATTGTTTTGAGAAAGTGTTGTCATCCGAGATTTATTATTATTGCTCGCTAGTTGATTATGCCATTGATATGAGTAAACATGAGACCTGAGAGTTATTGCAAATGTGGTTAGTCATTATCTTTGCTGAAAATTTGCTGAAAACTTGAATGCTGGCTTTACATATTTACAATAACAAGAGCAAACAGAGTTTGTAAAAGTTTTTCTTTATCACTTTCAGTTTATCAACTGAATTGCTTGAGGACAAGCAAAGGTTTAAGCTTGGGGGAGTTGATACGTCTCCCTTGTATCTACTTTTCCAAACACATTTTCCCTTGTTTTGGACTCTAACTTGCATGATATGAATGGAACTAACCCGGACTGACGCTGTTTTCAGCAGACTTTCCATGGTGTTATTTATGTGCAGAAACAAAAGTTCTCGGAATGACCTGAAACTCCACGGAACGTCTATTTGGAAATAAGAAAAAATCCTTGCCAAAGATGAAGACCAGGGGGCACACACCCTGTCCACGAGGGTGGGGGGCGCGTCCTCCCCCCTAGGGCGCGCACCCCTACCTCATGGGCCCCCTGGAGCTCCTCCGACCTCAACTCTAACTATATATATTTGCTTTCGGGGAGAAAAAAATAAAGAAGAAGAATTCATCGGGTTTTACGATACGGAGCCACCGCCAAGCCCTAAAACCTCTCGGGAGGGCTGATCTAGAGTCCGTTCGGGGCTCCGGAGAGGGGGATTCGTCGCTGTCGTCATCATCAACCATCCTCCATCACCAATTTCATGATACTCACCGCCGTGCATGAGTAATTCCATCGTAGGCTTGCTGGACGGTGATGGGTTGGATGAGATCTATCATGTAATCGAGTTAGTTTTGTTAGGGTTTGATTCCTAGTATCCACTATGTTCTAAGATTGATGTTGCTATGAATTTGCTATGCTTAATGCTTGTCACTTGGGCCCGAGTGCCATGATTTCAGATCTGAACCTATTATGTTTTCATGAATATATGTGAGTTCTTGATCCTATCTTGCAAGTCTATAGTCACCTACTATGTGTTATGATCCGTCAACCCCGAAGTGACAATAATCGGGACCACTCCCGGCGATGACCATAGTTTGAGGAGTTAATGTGTTCACTATGTGCTAATGCTTTGTTCCGGTACTCTATTAAAAGGAGGCCTTAATATCCCTTAGTTTCCACTAGGACCCTGCTGCCACGGGAGGTGTCGGGGGATATCGGCCTCCACGAGCACCTATGGGGACAGAGCCCCTTGTCGGTTCGGCGGGGGACAGAGGTTGCACAAAGAGCAGATCGAGGCGACACACACACAACGATTTTACCCAGCTTCGGGCCGCACGGATGCGTAAAACCCTACTGCTGCTTGTCTGGTTGATTCGAGTTCTTGCTCTGGAGCGCAAGAAGCTACAGTAAGTTGGAGCTGGACGTAGACGAGGGTCTACTGGGTGTCCTCCTTCTGGGTCCCCTCTCTCCTACGTGCGCATGGGCCTCCTTTTATATGCTAAGGGGTTTCCCACAGGTAGCGACGCAGGTGAGGGTAAAAATGGCAAGGAACTGTGCGAACAGTGGCCGCACAGTGCTATCGCACCTAACTCTGACGGTGGGGGACAAAGGCATTAAATGCCCGTCTGGATCGCCCGAACAGTGCCGAGGCGGACCATTAGGGGCGCCTCCGCTTGCCACGGGGGCGACTCTGCCAAAGTCGCATGCCACCGCGTGCCCCAGGTTGCGCGGCGCCCCGCCACATGCTTCTGGGGAAGCTCCAGAGTGACGCGTGGGCAGGTGAGCTGGAACGCATGCCTGAGGTGGTGGATTGCTGCGGCAAGTGGCTTGCCGCGGTGGTTGTCTTGCCGCACCTGAAAGCTTGCCGCTCGTCAGGCCTTGCCGAGGCGCGCGGCGCGCCGCGGCGGGCTTCTCTTGGGGTGCCTTGGTTTGGCCGTCCCGGCGAGCTCCTCCCGCCGGGGCCTTGGTGCTTCGGCTTAGTCGTCCCGGCAAGCTCCTCTTGTCGGGGCCTTGTCGCCTAGGCCCGGCAAGCTCCTCTTGCCGGACCTCGCCTTCTTGGCCCGGCAGGCTCCTCTTGCCGGGGCCTGGTCTTCTAGGCTCGATCACTTGGCCTTCGTCCGGCCCAGAAAGGGCCATGGAGACTCTTGTCGCTCCCCTGGCAAGCCTTGCCGCGGGACGCTACTACTGCCCGTGCACAAGTTCGAAGTACTAAGGTACCCCTACTTTAGTACACCGATAGGAGCCCCCGGGTCTGGGCCATACACGGTGCCGAGCGTTGTTGGGCCAGGCCCTAACAGTGCACGGGCACGCGTGGCCTGGGTTGCGCTGCTCCTTAACTCCTTGCCCGTCGCGCCCTCCCCAAGTGGCGCGCGCTTATCGCGGCGTCGTGGGGGGGGGGGGGGGGGGGGCGAGGCGTGCGAGGCGTGCGTGACGTGGGTGGCGTGCGCGGGGCTTGAGGCCCACAGGCGTGTGTCACGTCGGGCACGATTCCTTTATTTGGAAAGGCGAAACGTCCCCCCCCCCTTTATAAGCGGAGGGAATAGGGGCAGCTCGCCATTCCGCCGGTTGCTGTTCCTCGAAAATCTCTGCCACTTCCTCCTTACTAGAGAAAGCGGCGATTCGCCCTCGCAGCCCCCGACGCCGCCAACGCCGACAACTCCTCCTCCCCGTATCTGCCATGGCCCCGAAGAGAGACAAGGCGAAGGGGAAGGCCGCGAAGTCGGCCGAGGCGCTGCGGCTGGAAGCGCTTCGGAAGGAGACGGCGACGTTCCCCCCTCAGCTCGATGCACTAAGGCTGAAGAACGGATACCGCCTCTTCTGGTCGACGGCGACGCGAGCGCATCCGCGCACGCGAGTTCTTCCCGCCATCGCCCAGAAGATGTACCCGACCGGGTACCCTTTCTTCGCCGTGTTCTTCTATTGCGGGCTCTGCCCGCCTTTTTCCGAGTTCTTCTGCGACATCATGCACACCTACAACCTCCACCTCCTTGACTTCACCCCCAATGCCGTTCTGACAATGGCGGTTTTCGCACACCTTTGCGAGAACTTTGTCGGAGTCCGCCCCAATGTAGCCCTCTTCCACCACTTCTTTACTCCTCGGGTGGAGAAAGGAGAGCCGCTGTCCGGCGGAGTCGCCTGGGTCTCCAGGACCGGCAAGAAAGAGGTCTACTTGGAGGGGGAACTCCGTGGCAGATGGGAGGAGTGGAGGGCCGAGTGGTGCCTGATCGTCGAGGAAAATCCACCGCCGTTCACCGCCGTGCGCCGAACCCCAGTGGTGCGCGGCCATGACTGGAGCGACCTAGCCCCGGACGACGCCAAGCTGAAGATTGCCGTCACCCGAATCCTGCGCCTCAGGTGCGCCGGGCTCAACGTCGGCCCCGTCGGCGCGGATTTCCTTCGCCGGCGTATCGCCCCCCTGCAGGAGAGCGGGAAGCCGGCTTGGGAATTCCAAAACGCGGCGGACATCATGAGGCTGCGCTCGGGCCTTAACTACAACTTCACGATTCTGGAGCTCGTCGGAGTGTTGAAGGAGCTATTCAGGTACGACTCCGAGCACCCAGAATGGTTCAGGTTGCCGCCGGGCGTCGTCCCCCTGTGCAACAACTCGACGCTCAGCAGCATCCTTGCGATGATGCCACTGTGCGACTCGCACGGGATCAACGCGACCTGGCAGGAGCCGGCGGACGACGTCGTGCAGGCCTTCTTCGACAACTTGGAGGAGGTGCCGGTCGACCCCGACGAGAAGAGGGGCCTCACGCGGGACACCACCCCCGAGGAGCTGGCCTACATCACCTCTAGGATGGAGGAGGCGGCGGCCGCCGCGGCCGCGGGCGAGTCTGGCTTCACCATGGCCGAAGCAGACGCAGTGGAGGCGGAGAGCCTCGCCGACCAAATGGAGCTCGCCGGCTCGGAGGAACCAGCCGGGCACGGTGGCGCGGGCGAGCCCGCCCAGGACGCGAGCGGCTTGCCGGAGGTTGACACGCCCTCCTCGCAACTCCCGGGCAGCTCGTCGCAGGCGGAGCCCCCTGCCCAGCCGAGGAGGCGTCTCTGCAGGGCCGGAGAGGTGGTGCGGCAGGCCGACCAGCAACCGCAGCCCTGCGTGACACGCGCCTCCGAAGCAGCGGGAGCGGGGTCCTCACGGGCCGCGGCTTCTGCTCCTGCCGCTCCTCGTACCGCGGCGGCAACGGGGGCGGGGTCGTCCACCGTCCCCGCCAAGCGGTCCCGGGAACCCACTCCCCTGTCTCCTCGCGCCTGGAGCAAGCCGGTTTTTGATTATTCCGCGCTTAGCTCCGACGACGAAGAGGAGGACGAAGAGTAAGTTCCTGGTAGAGCTTGTATCTTCTTGATTTCTGTTGCTTCATCTTGTTTCGCTGCCCACTCATCCTCCCCCGAAACCATTCCCATTAGGGAGCCTGGCCCAGAGGAGGGCGAAGAGGGCCAAGATCCCGCTGGTCGTCCTTGAGGGCGGATCTCCCCCGGCAACTGGGGAGGTGCCGGAGACGACCTTGCCGGACTTGGCAGCGGGTCCCCAGGGCAGCCCACAACGCAACCTCCAGGGTGAGTGCACGGCTAGTTCTTGCTGTTTGGCGCGCGCGTGAGCTCCCCTTCTCTTTGTGGTTGACATGTGGCTGTTGTTGTTGGGTAGGAGCAGAGCAGCCCCAGCAGGCGACCCCGGGGGGCACTCCTGCTGCGCCGTCTGCGTCGACCACCCCGCCTAGGGAGAAATCTCCGGCAAGGGAGGAGCCCCCGGCAGGGGAGACCTCCCAGGCAAGGGAGGAGCCCCCGGAAAGGGAGACCTCTACGGCAAGGGAGGGATCTCCGGCGAGGGACGCGGCCAGCGATCCCCCGGCAGCGGAGGCCGCGGCCACGGACCCTGCCACCGGTAAGCCCCCCTGCACAGAAAACTTCCCCTCGTTATCTTTCCTTATGAGCTTTTTTGTCGGCTGTTCGGTTGACTCTTCTCCCCTCTTCCGGCCATCAGACCCGCCCACCGCGGACCCGATGGAGACCGAGGTCGTCGTCAGGGAGGGCGCGCGCGGCGACACCGACGACGTCGTCGTCATCGAGGAGGCGGACGGCACCGACGACCCCGCAGGCGGCGGGGAGGCCGAAGCCGCCAAGGCCGCCGCGGCGGCAGACAGCGAGGGGACCGGCGACCGTGCCGACGGCCCCGGGGAGGCAGGGGCATCAAGCACTCCGCCATCCGGCGATCCCGCTGCTGCCGCCGCGTCGGGCCTCGAGGAGCCCTCGGCGGGTGCCTACCTGAAGGCCGGCGATGGCGTCTTCATCAGGCTCCCCTGGGAGCCTAGCTCCAGGGCGCCGGTCGAGGGGGATGCCTTGGACGGAGAAGTGCTCGCCTCCATCGGGCTGACAGTGGTCGACGCGCCATGCACCAGCAGCGGCGAGCCCGAGGAGGAGCGGCTGCTCCGGAAGCTTGTGTCGCTCTACCGCGCCCGGCAGGCTAATGTGGAGCGCCAGGAGGCACTCGTCGCGAGGGCCGGCACGGACATGGAGAAGTGTGCCGGGGAGCTCCGGGAGCTCAACCAGGAGGCTCTCCGGTCTTTGGCGGAGGAGCGGAGGCTGCTCGACGAGGGGCGGACGGCCTTTCTCCTCGAGAAGGCAGAGGCCGAAGAGCAGCAGAGGCTTGCCGCTGCGGGGCTATCCGCGCGGGAAAGCGAACTGGTGCAGCAGAAGGCCAGCCTCGCCAGCCACGAGGAGGAGGTTGCCGCGCGCGAGCAGGCGCTTGGCGGGGCCCTGCAGAAAGCGCAGGACGCTGCCGCGGCCGCTGAGGTCGTCAAGGGGGAGCTAGAGACGAGGGTGGCGCAGCTCGTCAGCGACCTCAAGGCGAGTGGCGAAGAGCTTGCCGCGCTCAAACAGGAGCGCGAGAAGGGCGCTCACACCCTTGGCGAGCTGCAGGGCCGCTTCGCCGAGAAGATCCGGGAGCTCGACGCCGCCAAGGATTCCAAGGCCGACCTTGAGATGAAGCTGGACACCCTGGCCAAGGCGCTGGGGAGCGCCATGGGGCAGGAAGCGACCTTGCGGAAGGAGGTTGCTGGCAACGAGGAGCTATTGAAGCGCGCCGCCGTTACCCAGAACGCCTTCCAGGAGACGGTGGAGCGGTGGACCGAAGGCCTCGTCGACATTGCCACCACCATCGACAAGGAGCTGAAGCTGCTGGGGATGGAGGGCCACGAGTACCCCTCCGGCGAGAACGTCTCGCCGAGCGTCAAGCTCACTTCCTTCTTCAAGGGCTTGGTGGGGGTGCTCCAGCATCTCCGTGAAACGATCCCAGAGCAGCTGGCCGAGGAGACGCGGGAAGCCGTCTCCGGGACCCTCGAGAGGGTGCTGGTGAAGATCGTCTTCCGCAACCCCACCATTAGGCTTACCAACGTCCTCAGGCACCCGCCGGAATACGCCGACCTAACGGAGATCAGGGCCCTCGTCACCCCCATTGTGGAAGGGGTGGCCGGGATCAGGAGGGTCGAGGGTGACCGCGCGGATTAGGCCGCCCACCTCTTTCTTTTCTTCTCTTGTCGCTGCTGAGCATGTCATAGAAACAGCTGATTAGAGCAGCGGCAAGTCATTTTGGAATATAACTTTTATCTTAGGCAGTTCATTGCGCTGTTATCTCCCTTGTTCGACTTTGTGCTTCGTACGTTCGCGCCCTACGCTCCCAGGAACTTGTCGGCGCAAGCCTCCGCCTTGCCACGGGTGCCGAGTGCGAGACATCAGCAACCCGCTGGCGGTGCCTCCACCGGCAAGAAACCTTGCCGCGGCTGGCGCAACTCACTTAAAATGTTGAGCAGGCTTAGGGCGAGGTAAGCGTTGCGACTGCAGTCGCAGCACACTTAAGCTGCCGAGCAAGCTCGAAACAAAGTAAAGACGCCACTCTGGATGTAGCACACTTAAGTCGTTGAGCGGACTCGAAACGAAATAAGGGCGCAACCAGCCACGAGCCGGCCACTCCGCGCACAGGTTTCCCATACGAAGCTCGGCCGTTCGAGGAAGATAACTTAAGGATAAAAAGGAGCTTAATTGCTCAAACTTTGGCAACTTAGCTTTTCTGTTGTTTGCAGTCCGGCAAGGCGCAGCTTCCTCGGGCGACGCCCAGCCTATCCTGTCATCCCCCCTTCTCGAGGTAAGGGAATAACGAGGTCTTGGGGCTTCACGGCCTGCCATCGCTTGCCGGAGCCGAGTGCTGCACAATCGTGTCAAATAATGCATGCGCAAAGCGGAGAGGCGCGAAATCGACAAGATGTGCGGGGCACATAAGCTATGCTTGGGATCTGCGCTCGTCTCTATACCAAGGATTACATGCAACTGCGGCAAGACTTGGACAGAGAGGATGGCGGACGGAACGGGTTCCGACTACCGCGCTGGCAAGGTCCCTCCCACGGTCGGCGTCGACTCGTTTGGATCTTGGCGGCCTGGGCGCGCCGAAGAACGAGGTCGGCTTTCCCGCAACTTCCGGCGCTAACTTCTGCGGCTACGGGAGCGGCGCAGAGTTTGCTGGAGGCGAGAAACTCGCTCAGCGGCCGGAAGGCGGTCCTCCTCAAGGAGCAGCTGCTCTTTCCCGGGCTCTGCGTGAGTGGGTACTCGAGGAGGGCCGTGCACGAGTCCGTGAGGAGGAATGCCTCCGCTCCGCGGGTTGGAGCGGAAAGGTACCTGGCCATACCTGAGCTTACCTGTGGTCGCCAAATCTGGTTCGCACAACCTCGACGCAGCCCCCTACCTGGCGCGCCAAAGATGTCGGGGGATATCGGCCTCCACGAGCACCTATGGGGACGGAGCCCCTTGTCGGTTCGGCGGGGGGCGGAGGTTGCACAAAGAGCAGATCGAGGCAACACACACACAACGATTTTACCCAGCTTCGGGCCGCACGGATGCGTAAAACCCTACTGCTGCTTGTCTGGTTGATTCGAGTTCTTGCTCTGGAGCGCAAGAAGCTATAGTAAGTTGGAGCTGGACGTAGACGAGGGTCTGTTGGGTGTCCTCCTTCTGGGTCCCCTCTCTCCTACATGCGCATGGGCCTCCTTTTATATGCTAAGGGGTTTCCCACAGGTAGCGACGCAGGTGAGGGTAAAAATGGCAAGGAACTGTGCGAACAGTGGCCGCACAGTGCTATCGCACCTAACTCTGACGGAGGGGGACAAAGGCATTAAATGCCCGTCTGGATCACCCGAACAGTGCCGAGGCGGACCATTAGGGGCGCCTCCGCTTGCCACGGGGGCGACTCTGCCAACGTCGCATGCCACCGCGCGCCCCAGGTTGCGCGGCGCCCCGCCACGTGCCTCTGGGGAAGCTCCAGAGTGACGCGTGTGCAGGTGAGCTGGAACGCATGCCTGAGGTGGTGGATTGCCGCGGCAAGTGGCTTGCCGCGGTGGTTGTCTTGCCGCACCTGAAAGCTTGCCGCTCGTCACGCCTTGCCGGGGCGCGCGGCGCGCCGCGGCGGGCTTCTCTTGGGGTGCCTTGGTTTGGCCGTCCCGGCGAGCTCCTCCCGTCGGGGCCTTGGTGCTTCGGCTTAGTCGTCCCGGCAAGCTCCTCTTGCCGGGGCCTTGTCGCCTTGGCCCGGCAAGCTCCTCTTGCTGGACCTCGCCTTCTTGGCCCGGCAAGCTCCTCTTGCCAGGGCCTGGTCTTCTAGGCTTGATCACTTGGCCTTCGTCCGGCCCAGAAAGGGCCGTGGAGACTCTTGTCGCTCCCCTGGCAAGCCTTGCCGCGGGACGCTACTACTGCCCGTGCACAAGTTCGGGGTACTAAGGTACCCCTACTTTAGTACACCGACAGGAGGGTAGGACAAAAGATGTCATGCAAGTTCTTTTCCATAAGCACGTATGACTATATTCGGAATACATGCCTACGTTACATTGATGAATTGGAGCTAGTTCTGTGTCACCCTATGTTATGATTGGTACATGATGAACCGCATCTGGCATAATTCTCCATCACCGATCCAATGCCTACAAGATTTTCCTATATTGGTTCTCGCTTATTTACTTTTCCGTTGCTACTGTTACAATCACTACAAAACACCAAAAATATTACTTTTGCTTCCGTTACTTTGTTACCGTTACCACTACTATCATATTACTTTGCTACTAAACACTTTGCTGCAGATATTAAGTTATCCAGGTGTGGTTGAATTGACAACTCAACTGCTAATACTTGAGAATATTTTTTGGCTCCCCTTGTGTCGAATCAATAAATTTGGGTTGAATACTCTACCCTCGAAAACTGTTGCGATCCCCTATACTTGTGGGTTATCACACGTCATAGAAGAGCTTTTGTCACGGGTGACTGACATGTGGCATCCACCATAACGGGTCGCTGTTAAGCTATCGGGTTCCGGTTTGGATCCGATAACCCGTTAACATCCTGGCCCAATGTGGATTTTCCACATGTAAAATTATCATTGGCTGGAGGAAACACGTGTCGGCTCACCTTTGGGACAGATGTCATCCACTCATTGGACAGAATGCGCCAATGATACGTCGACATGTGGCACGACCCAACAAAGGACCATTCCTGTGAAAAGGCCGGCCCGTTTGACTTGGTCAAAAGATAGCGAGCCGGCCCACGGAAAGCATGTTAATGTCATGTTCGCACATAGCCAATTTATAGCCCGCTAACCCAGGGCCCATTACGGCCTATCAGAATTAGGCCCAGTAGCGTCATCTGGGCCGCCCAATATGATTCCAGCCCGTTGTAACTTCCGGCCCATGTCTGGCCCATGACGTCTTTCGGCCCATATGAGGCACATTGTAACTCTTGGCCCATTAATGGCTTGTGGTGAAACTGGCCTGTAAAGTATAGTATATCGCTTTATACCAATTAACAGCCAATTATTCCATTGCGCCCTTTCAAGCCCATGTTATCTTTTGGCCTTCTCAGTGCCCATTTATTCTTGGGCTCATTTCCAGCATTCGGTTACTTACGGCATGTTACTAGCATTTTCTGATTGTGGGCCAAATTTAGCCCGTGGTTACAGTCGGCCCATTTGTGGCCCGTTAATCCGTTAGGCCATTTTCATAGCGTCATCAAATATAGCCAATTAACGACGGCCCGTTATGGTCGGCCCATGAACGGACGATTCCAACTCTAGCCCGTTTAAGGCCCATAATGCGGTCCGTTGTTGGCCCATGTTTGGCCGATCGATTATATGGCCCGTAGAAGGCCCATTGATGCTACGGCCCGTAGAAGGCGCATTGTTTGTTCGGCCCGTAGGAGGCCCATGGTAACTACAGTAAATATGTAGCCCATCGTTATTGTGGCCTAGTTTTAAAAAATAGGTTATTGCTACCACTAGCAAACCGCGGAAAAAGAACTGCACTAACTACAAGCAAACAAATAAACAAGACAACAAGGAAATAAATAAGCAAGCAACTTACGCTAGGCTATTACACATATTACATCCACTAGGCATCAAAGTTCGCCACCAGTGCAAATATAGGGAACAAAGTAGCATATCATATACACAGGTTGTCAAAATTGACGACCAGTGCAAATAAACGCCACAGCAAAACAAGTCCAGAACTGAAACAACTTCAGAAGAGCTCAATAAACAATATCCTGGGTACCCATAATGCTAGCAGGATGCTTAGCAAGCTTATTAATTTTCTCTTGTTTGGCGCTTAAATCCTCCAGCACTTGCTGTTGCACAAGAAAGTATGCATCTGAATTCTGCAGGGACTTCCTCAGTACTTCGGCTTCTTGGCATAGCATAGCTGACTGATGCCTTTCAGCTTGTAGTTGAAACTGAAGAAGCCGAAGTGATTCAGGCAGTGAGTTCGAAGAGCTTGTGCCAGCGGTACTGGCCAGTAACTCAAACATTACATCAACGTAGTACTGTAGGGTCTTCTGACTGTCTGCAAGATCGTTTTTATCACCTTTCTTGGAGACCAACAGGGCTCTCTCACTATCTTAAACCTTATCTGCATTACTTTCTCTACCATTGCATAGTGGGGTGCTCTTCTCCACTATTTTTTACGCATACTACAAGAGAAACAAGCAGGCACATCACAGGTTTAGCATGTAGTATACGAAACTCATTTTGGTAAACCGGTTCAGTTGTAAGGTGGATAGGATAACAACATGAAACAAACATATATCTATGTACTATGTTCACTGTATTGTCCATATCATTCCAGTTTATGTTACCAAATCAAGAAAGAGACACAGCTCAACTCATATATTTTTAAGACACGGCAGCAAGACAAAATATAAGTGTGAGAAACTACACAACATTGGCAACACTTGTAATGTGCATCACATGAGAACATAACTGTTTATACAACTGAAACTGAAATAAACATAGAGCACGAATTTAGAACAACAATCCAGTTAGAGAAATATGTTTAAAACATACCTGTTGGACCATTGGAGTTTCAATTGGATCCTTCAAATTCGAAAGTAGTTAGTATGAGTAAATACACTGATGCAACAACAAAGGAGTATGGACCATAGCTACGGAATCTGACCTGAGAACAGTTGCTCTTCTGCTTTAAACGTGGAGTTTGGGTTCGCTGTGGAGGTCTTCGTGCTTTGGGCATTGTAGTTGCTTTGCAAACTGCTCATGTGGTGGTACTCTGTTGTGGACATGGTGCTTTGTCAACTTGAAGTGGGTTACTATCCGCTGGGGTTGGGGTTAGATGGGTTCTAGCTGGTTCTCTGCTCAACGGTGTAGTGTGCAATCTGGAAGAGTCTCGATTATGTGTGGTGGGGCTAGTTTGTGGGCCAGTACAACCATGGTACTATCTACATCGACGGGTAGCACTATCTTTTGTGAAGAATGTGATTTTGCTCCCTTAGATACTTCCATCACCCCCTCCAATTCAAATGGTTGATAAACAAGAAAAGAAATTGAATGTACAGACATTGTATGATAGACAGATGTGGTAATTCACATATATGTTGTCTAACCAAACAGGACAGGATGACACAATTTCATATATATGATGTCTAACTAAACAGGATAGCATGACACAGTTTCAGATATATGATGGATAACTTAACAGGATATAATGGCATAATTCAACATATGATGAGTATATAAACAGGTTGACATGGCAAAACTATATGATGTCTTTCTAAAATAGGTTGCGATGAAATAATTCACATACATGTTGTCTAAGTATACAAGATGGCATGATATAATTGACATGATTGATTCATATACTAAGCAGCTGGCACGCGCATGTATGATTTCTAAACTAAGCAGATGGAATTCAATAATGTGCATATGATGTCTAAACTAAGCAATGCAAGAAACCATGTGCATGATATGAGAAATATAAGCATTGCAACTTAGAGCATACACCTCAGGTGGGATATAGGACTGGTCATCTATCTCTGAATCCTCCTCTAACGAGATCCCTATAATCATCGAGATATATGCTTCAACCGGTACCATTGCCTGCTCTGAAGACCTTGTGTTTCACTCCTGATTTTTCCATAACCGGCTCAAATGGCTGATAGACATGAAGAGTAGTTCAATATACACAGATTGTCTACAAATGGAATACGTAATGAAAAATATCCTAGGTACCCAAGCGCGGAGTTTTGTAGGACAGTAGCAATTTTCCCTCAAGTGGATGACCTAAGGTTTATCGATCCGTGGGAGGGGTTGGATGAAGATGGTCTCTCTCAAACGACCCTACAACCAAATACAAGAAATCTCTTGTGTCCCCAACACACCTAATAAAATGGCAAATTGTACAGGTGCACTAGTTCGGTGAAGAGATTGTGATAAAAGTGTAATATTGATGGTAGACGTATATTTTTATAATCTGAATAAATAAAAACAGCAAGGTAGCAAATAGTAAACGGGCACAAAAATGGTATTGCAATGCTTAAAAATGAGTCCTAGGGACCGTACTTTCGCTAGTGAAATCTCTCAACAATGCTAACATAGTTGGATCATATGATTATCCCTCAAAGGGTAACAAAGAATCACTCACAAGTTCCTATTAGCGGAGAACAAAAGATAGGAATTGTTTGTAGGGTACGAAACCATCTGAAAGCTATATTTTCTGGTCGATCTATTCAAGAGTTCGTACTGAAATAACACAAAGCTATTTTTTCTGTTCGATCTATCCTAGAGTCCGCACTAAGATAACACCAAAGCAAGTTCATATTCATAATACTCAATCCACACAAAGAACTATAAAGAGACCCCAAAGTTTTCGTCGGACAATAAATGTGCATCAACCCCTATGCATGGATTACCCCAATATCACCGCGGGATCCACGAGTTGAATGCCAGGACACATATCAAGTGAATCAATATGACACCCCAATTGTCACCTCAAGTATTCATACCGCAAGATATATATCATGTGTTCTCATCTCTGAATATTCAATCTGACAAGGAAAAACTTCAAAGGGTAAAGATTCAAATCATCGTAACAAGAGTATAGAGGGTAGAAATATCATATGATTCGACTATATTAACAAAGCCCATGATATAGATCACGAGAGAGAGAGAGATTAAACACATAGCTACTGGTACAAACCCTCAGCCCCGAGGGTGGACTACTCCCTCCTCATAGTGGTGGCTGCCGGGTTGATGAAGATGGCCACCGAAGATGATTCCCCCCTCCGGTAGGGTGCCGGAACGAAACTAGATTAGTTTTCAGTGGATACAGAGCCTTGCGGCGGCGGAACTTCTGATCAAGGTTAACCCTGAAGGGTTTTGAAATATTTGGGAATTTATAGTGCAAAGAGGGGGTGCGGGAGGCCACCGAGGTGGGCACAACCCACCTGGGCGCGCCAGGGGGCCTGGCGCCCCTGGTGGGTTGTACCCCCCTCGGGGCACCCCCCGGGTGCAG
Source organism: Aegilops umbellulata (assembly GCA_032464435.1). NCBI lineage: Eukaryota > Viridiplantae > Streptophyta > Magnoliopsida > Poales > Poaceae > Aegilops > Aegilops umbellulata. Next base: position 160,883,708 of record CP136058.1, on the reverse strand, counting down.
CTCTGGCTCAATGGATGTCTTCTGGCCCATAAAAAATGCCTGTGGAGTTTCGTTGCGTTTGGACTCTGTTTGGTATTGGTTTCCTGCGATGTAAAAAAACAAGCAAAAAACATCAATTAGCACTGGGCACTGGGTCAATAGGTTAATCCCAAAAAATGATATAAAGTTGCTATAAATTGATTGTAAAACATCCAAGAATGATAAAATAACATCATGAATACTTCATAAATTATAGATACATTGGAGACGTATTAGCATCCCCAAGCTTAATTCCTACTCGTCCTCGAGTAGGTAAATGATAAAATAAATAATTAATAAAGTGTGAATCCTAGCAAAGTGCATAAGTTTGATCAACGATAATTTCAATAACTTCTCCTAGCATCATAACAATGATTCTTTCTTATAAAACTTCTCATGTTATAGTAGCAACCAATTCACATGTTAAGGTTCAAACAATAAACTCTCTTGAAACTTGACAACCTATGTTCTTAGTCACCAAGCAATTGCAATTCAACTTATTCAACAGAGTTTAAGTAAGAGCTCTACATACTCAACTATCATATAGTCTTTGTCGGTGTACAAAAGTAGGGGCCTTTTTGTACCCCTTTACTTGTGCACGGGCAGTCGTAGCCACACCCACAGCCACGCTTGGCGGAGTAGAGGAAGCAAAGGTACAAGGCTGCCAAGGCAGCACTCAAGCCAGAAGCATAAAGAGCAAAGGGACAAGATGGCCTTCCCCCCGGCAAGAGCCTTGCCGGGATGGCCTATGTAGCCCTGGCAAGAGCCTTGCCAGGGCAACTTGCCCAACACCAGCAAGGTCGCCACCCTTGAGCCTAAGAGCTCTTGCACCATCGACAACGTCCAGGCCAAGACTCAGGGGTGCCTTGCGTAGTGGCATGCAGATCTTTGTAAAGACTAAAGGCCTGCCAAACTAGATAAGAACCAGAAGACGAAGACCCCTGGCAAGATCCTTGCCGAGGAAGCCCACGAGACCCCGGCAAGACCCTTGTCGGGGCCCCGGCAAAACCCTCGCCGGGGACATCTGCGGGGCCGAGGCCAGGCCCGCACTTGCCAGAGTCTCGCTGCCCCGCATCCGTTCTGACGTGGCGGCCATCCCACCAACTAGGCGAGCGCTTGCATGGCAGCATGCAGCTTCTAGGCCAACTAGCCAAGCACCTGCGTGGTGGCATGCAGATCTTCATGAAGATCCTGCCACCGCACCAGCTCAACAGCCAACCAGCCAGCATGGCGCTGCATGCCTTATCACCTTGGGCGCGCGTCAAAGCAAGGCGAGGCGGTGATGGACGGGACGAACTTCTTTTCCGTCACCGATAAAGCAAGAGGACATATAGGCAGCGCATTAAATGTGTTTGTCCTATGATGTCAGGAGATAAACTTGTACACTGTACATACTTTCCAGCTCCTATGTGCCACTTTGGCAACCCCTTTGACATATAAAAGGAGGCGCGAGGCGTACTGAGGGGGATTCGGACTTTTTGGACTAGGCATGCACCGCAGCTAGTTCAAGAGCTCAAGGACACTAAATATACACAAAGCAGGACTAGGGTTTTACGCATCGTTTTCGGTCCGAAGCTGGGTAACCCCCCCCCCCCCCGTGTTGATCTTCTCGGCCCGCTCTTTGTGCAGGCCCACACCCCGCTAACTGTAGTCCCTGAGCCCCGACATCCTTGGCACACCAGGTAGGGGGCGCTGAGGCTGTGAAAATACGGTTTTGAAGTCAACTCATCGACTCCTTTGTCGCGATGGCTCGAGAGAAAGAGGCATCGATCAGCCATGCTCTGGTGCCATCAGCTAGGCGAGGCGATGTTGTCCGCAGCCGCAACTACCATCCGCGTGGCGACGGAAAAGCTAAGTCACGCAGAACCTTGAGCAATTTTCCTTTTTATAATGTTAATTTCCTCGAAAGATTTTGCTCTTGGTATGGAAAACCTGCGCGCAAGGGAACCCTTCCGCTATTGGCAACGCCCTTGTTCTGTTTCGAGTCCGCTCAATAGTTCGAGTGGCTGCGCTGAGAACGGCAAGGTGGCTTGCCCGATAGCAAGCGCCCCCCGGCAGGCTGCTAAGGACCTGTTCCTCAAAGCGCCACAACATGGGTTTACGCGCCGGCAAACCAATCCAACTAGGCGTATGGTGTGTACATACAAAGAAAAATCAAACAGGAAGATAACATGCTTCATCTCAAAGTACTGCAGAGTTATATCACATCAATGATTGTCATGGCTCTAACTTAAGATAAATTGTCATGGGCATGAACTCACAGCTGCAAGGAGAAACGGGGTGGCGAGGCCCGACGCTGGCCCTCCACCCTCTTGACTCGGTCGATGCAGTTGATGGTGGGCTCGATACACTCTTCGAGCACTGCGAGGTCCGTGTCCTCCGGCAAGCTCTCAAGCGCATTGGCAAAGTCGATGCTAGGGTTCTACAATGCCACCTTGGTGAGCACCTTGGTAAGGACGCCCCGGCAAAGCTTCCGGGCCTCATTGGCCAGATAGGTTGCTCGGTTGGAGCGGAGCTGCTCTAGGGCGTCGAGGACACACCTGAAGAACAGGGTTAGCCTGGCATTGGGGCTCACGTTCACCTCCTGGGAGTACCTGACCTCCGGCATGCCCGTGACGGCTAGCTGCGGGGTGAGCTTCTCTGCGACGTCGATGACACGGCTGATCCAGAGATTTATGCTGCCCACATAGTCCTTATGGGCGGTGGCGTCATCACTCCGCAACTGCTTTTCGGTCTCGAGGGCCTTATTCAGGGTCTTCTCATAGGCCCTGACCTCCGAGAGAGTCCCCTCCAAGCCGTCTAGCTTCAGCTTCAAATTGTTGATGGAGTCGTTGGCCTCGGAGAGCAGCTTGGCCTTGTCGAAGATGGCGACCTGTGATTCCGCCAGCATGCGGTTGGTCGTGTCCCTCTCCTTCGTCAGCTCCAAGATCTTCTTCTTCAGCTCCTCCCGCTCTAGCTCCAGCTTCTCCACCTTGCCGGCGTGGTCGAGGGAAAGAGCATCGAGTGAGTCCTTGCGCCTCTACTCCAGCTCCTGGGTCCATTGTGCGGCGATCTTCCCGATCTCCTCATCCTTGCCGTGGAGCGTGGTGGCAAGCGCCTGCTTGCGGGCAACTAGGTCTTCCTCCTGGGCGTCTAGCAGGGCTTGCTGCTGCAACCGGGCAGCTTCATCCTTGGCGGCCTGTTCCTTCGCCGCCTCCTGGGCCTTCTTAATGTTGGCCTGCTTCAGGATGAGCTCTCGCTTGCGCTCCTCTAGCTCACCCTGGGCAGTCCTTAGTTCTTCCTGAGCCTCTCCGAACCAGACTTGCATTTGAGCGACGCACTCCTCAAAATCCGCCTCCGCCTTGTCCACCGCCACCATCCTGGAGTTCACCTTGTCTTGGCGGGCACGGTGGAGCGCTTGGAGCTTCTAGAAGTTGACGCTCATGGCCCAGAGGAGTTGCTCCTCCTGGGAAACACCAACGCTGGTGCTTGGTTCGTCAACAACCTGGAGCCCGATGGTGGCGAGCGCCTTGTCGTCAAACACCTCCCCTTCGTCCGGCGCCCTAGTGCTTGCCGTCCCCGGGAGGCGGATGAACAAGTCATCACCCACCTTCAGGTACTTGCCCGGCGCGGGGGCTGCAGGGGAGGAAGGTTGGTCGTTGGCCACCTCCTCCTCGGCAGGCTTCTTGACAGCCTCCCCGGCAGCAGCCTTGGCGGCCTCCTCGACAGCGGCCTTATCGGCCTCCTCGGCAGCAGCCTTGCCGGCCTCCTCAGCGGCGGACTTGGCGGCTTCCCCAGCCGCGATCCTGGTGGCCTCGGCTTCGGCGTCCTTGGCGACCTCCTCGATGACGGCGTCGGTGTCCTCCTGGTCCGTCGAGAGAGGGTCTGGAAACCAGAAAGAAGAATGAAGCGGGGCCCAAAATCAAAACCCAGAACAAAGAAAAGGAAGAACAGGGACGGGAGGTAAGCAACTTACCTGTGCCAAGCTGGGAAGAAGTGGTTCCCTCCCCGCCAACATTCGTTGCCTGGACGGAGCCACCAGCACCCAAGCTCACCTCCCCTTCCTCCGTGCACGTGTGCTCGGCAGTAGGTGCCCTTGCCAGGGACAACCCTCCAGGTGGCGTGCTCAACGGGGGCATGTCGGGGCGGCCTTTAGTGGCTCCTCCTGTTGCCGCTCTCCTCCTACAAGCCCGGCAAGATCAGCACCAATGATTCGCGCTATAATGCCAGACGATGAAAAGTAAGTAATGAACTCACGTTGGGGGCTGGAGTGGGGCTGCACTTAGGGTTGTTGTCTGGACTGATCTCCACCAACACCGGCGTGCGCGAAGTGCTCGCCGGAGGCTTGTCGCCCGTCGAAGACTTAGCCCTCTTCATAGCCCTCTGGGCTAGCGTCTCCGTGTTGCTGCGAAGATAAGATCAAGTCAAGGAAGATGGCACAAGCAGAGTGTCAGAAATGATGGAAGGAAAAGTGCTTACTCATCCTTTTCCACTGGCCTCCTCCTCCTCTTCGGGCTGAAGGACCCAAGATCAAAGTCGGCCTCCAGGGCGCCGTCCGAAGGAGGAGGAGAAGGGGACGGGGTCTTGCGCCGCTTGGATAAGGAAGAGGCGGCGACCGCTGCCTTCTTCGCTGCCGCGAAACACGTCTCACGCGCGGGCTGCGCCTGGACCCGCTGCCGCTGCTGGTCCTGCCGGGCCGGAATGACTCGCCGGAGCTAGCCCACCGCAGGACGCGTTTCCTCCCCGGGGCCGAGGAGTCATCCGCCTCGGTCTCCCCTTCGGCCGACTCCTCCACCGCTTCCTCAACGAGGGGAGCCCCGGCGCCGACGCCGCTGGCTTCCCCGCTGGACCCCGCCCACTCGGCGAACTCTTTCTCTTCTGCAGCCATGTCGGCCTCGCCCTCCATGGTGCTGACGATGCCGGCCTCCTTAGCAAGTGCCTCCTCCTCCGCCCTGGCGGCAATGTACGCCAACTCTTCTTGGGTGGTGTCACGGACGAGGAGTGCCTCGTCACGAATATACCTCTCCGACAAGTTGTCGAAGAATGCCTACACCTGCTCTGCCTCTAGCTTGGCCCAGGTTGGATCGAGGACGTGCGCGTTGAAGTCCGGCATCATGGCAATGATGGCTGTCTGGCAAGAGTTGTTGCTCAACGGACCACTCCCGCTGGCAACCCAAACAAAGATCCACCGGCCTTGACGGCCTTGCTGGTCCTCTCGACTCCGCCAGCCTCATCAACCTTGAGTAGAAAAAGCCTCTGGCAGAGGTGGGCGTGCTGCAGCATCGTGAAGTTGTGGTTCAGACCGGGGTGGAGCATCATGACGTCGGCCGCATTCCTGAAGTCCCAGGCCGGCCTCCCCTTGTTGTGAAGTGGGGTAATCCGGCGGTGGATGAAGTCACCCCAATCATCTCGAGAGTGAGCCCAACCGAGGTGAGGCGATGTATCCTAGTGGTGGCGATTGTGAGCTTCTTGTCATTGGCGTCGACATCGCTCCAGTCCTTGCCGCGAACCTGCGGCTTCCGACGGACCCAGCAGAACTCCTACGGATCTGCCTCCTCAATCGAGCACCACCGGCCCGTCCACTCTTCTGACCTCTCCTTCTGGGCACCCTCCCGGTATGTGCCCCTGCTCTGGTTCCTCGGGATCGAGGTGATGCATCCAGAGATGGCGCCCCTAGGCTGGATGCGAGGGGTGAAGTAATGCCGAAAGAGCATCATGCTGGGGTGCACTCCGGTGAAGCCCTCGCAGAGATGGGCAAAGAAGGTCATGCATGCCATGGAGTTCGGCGTGAAATCCAGAAGATGGAAGTCCTAGGTGTGCATGATGTCGTTGAAGAAATCTGAGAAAGGCGGGCAGACCCCGCAGGAGAAATAATCAACAAGGAAGGGATACCGGTTTGGACCGGCCTCGGTGAAGGGGGCAGGGACGATGCGTGTGGCAGGGTGCCCTGATGTCTCCCTTCCCCACAGGGGCGTAAACATGTCCCTGAGGGTGAGTGCATCGACCGTCGAGGTGAAGAGGGCGCGTTGCGTCCGAAGCTCCATAAACTCACTCTCCGGCGCCTCCTTCCCTCCGTCGTCCTTGGCCGCTCCCTTGCCCTTGCTTGTCTTGGGCGCCATGGCAGCTGAGAGGGAGTGAGGGATCAAGGGTAATGGGGGCGCGGCGGCGGCGAGCGGAGGCGAAAGCATCGATTTGTGCTCGAGGAAGAAGAGGGGAACAACAGTTTCCAAGATTGGAAAAGGCAGACAGGGTAAATGAGCAGCGCGCCTGCGGTTTTCTCTTTTATAATGCGGGCCGCCTCTTTACTATTCACCGTGATGTGACGCAAGCGTGCTGCAACCGCTCCACGTAGGACCCCCATGTCACGCACTCAATGCGAATCATGGGGAAGCGCAACTGGCAAAGGGATTACTGCAGTTAAAACTCTACCACGCATGCCCGCGCATCATTCTGGGCCTGGCCCAACAACGCCTTGTGCTTATGTGTAGCCCAGGCCAGGGGGCTCTTGTCGGAGTACAAAAGTAGGGGCCTTTTTGTACCCCTTTACTTGTGCATGGGCAGTCGTAGCCACACCTGCGACCACGCTTGGCAGAGCAGAGGAAGCAAAGGTACAAGGCAGCCAAGGCAACACTCAAGCAAGAAGCATAAAAAGCAAACGGACAAGATGGGCTTCCCCCGGCAAGAGCCTTGCCGGGTAGACCTACGTAGCCCCAGCAAGAGCCTTGCCGGGGTAACTTTCCCAAAACTAGCAAGGCCGCCACCCTTCAGCCTAAGAGCTCTGGCACCATCAACAGCGTCAAGGCCAAGACTCAGGGGTGCCTTGCATAGTGGCATGCAAATCTTTGTAAAGACCAAAGGCCTGCAAAACTAGATGAGAACCACAAGATGAAGACCCCCGGCAAGATCCTTGCCGGGGACGCCCACGAGACCCCGGCAAGACCCTTGCAGGGGACATCTGTGGGGCCGAGGCCAGGCCCGCACTTGCCAGAGTTTCGCTGCCCGCACCCATTCCGACATGGCGGCCAACCCGCCAACTAGGCAAACGGATGCATGGCAGCTTCTAGGCCAACGAGCCAAGCACCTACGTGGTGGCATGCAGATCTTCGTGAAGACCCTGCCACCGCACCAGCTCAGCAGCCAGCCAGCCAGCATGGCGCTGCATGCCTCGTCACCTTGGACGCGCGGCGATGGATGGGACGAGCTTCTTTGCCGTCCCCGATAAAGCAAGACGACACATAGGCGGGGCATTAAATGCATTTGTCCTATGATGTCAGGAGATAAACTTGTACACTGTACAGACTTTCCACCGCCTGTGTGCCACTGTGGCAACACCTTTGACATATAAAAGGAGGCCTGAGGCATACTGAGGGGGGATTCGGACTTTTTGGACTGAGCATGCACCGCAGCTAGTTCAAGAGCTCAAGAACACTAAATACACACATAGCAGGACTAATGTTTTACGCATCGTTTGCGGCCCGAACCTGGGTAACCCCCCTGCCCCGGTGTTGATCTTCTCGACCCGCTCTTTGTGCAGCCCCACGCCCCGCCAACCGTAGTAGGGATTCCCTGTGATCCCATAGGTGTCGTCCCTGAGCCTCGACAGTCTTGTATGATTGCTAACACTCACCTCATACACATGAGCAAAACGTTTCAACCGGACACATAGAAAATAGGGGCTTATTGTTTTGCCTCCCAACGAATTCACCTCAAGGGTGATGTCAACAATAACAACTCATTCTACCCATATTCAACTTCCCATATGTGCCTAGATCTTTCCTCACCACATGATGCTTGCCAAAATAAAAAAATAAAAATGGATAGATAGAATAACTTTGACTCTTTGCATAAAAATAAATACTGAAAATTAAAAGATATGCCCTTCGCAGACGGAAGTAGAGGTTGCCATGCGCTTATTTGTTTGTATGTTCAATCCCTTAGTGCAAAAGAATGTCACGTTATATTGCCCCTTATGAGAGCAACCTTTATTATGCAGTCCGCGCTTTTATTGCTTTGCCATCATAAGTTCGTATAACGCTCAATTTTGTCTTACACTAAATGATCTAACACTTCTAGAAGCAATTTGTATTGCCTTATTGCACCAATGACAGCTTACTTGAAGGCTCTTGCTCAATCCTTAGGTAGGTATGGGGGACTCTTGAAAATAAGATTTGGGTTTAAGGGTTTTTGGATGCACAAGTAGTATCTATACTTGGTGCGGAATTTTTGGCTAGCAAATATGGGGGGGGGGGGGTAAGCACCACATGTTGAAGGATCTATGACAATATGACTTCTATGTGAATATGAACAAACATAAACCATTAAGTTTTCTTCCTTGTACAACATCAACAATTTTGGCATATAATATTTTGATGGGGGCTCACAATCACAAAAGATTTCTAGGATAGTGTATTTGCATGTGAAAGTTCTCTTCCTTATACTAATTATTCGTTAATTGCTTGTATGACAAAAATTCTGATTGTGAAGCTACCACTAGGCATGATATGATTTCAACTTTATGACATTCAATTTATTCAACAATTTGCTCATAGGATATAAGCGAAGTACAAGAGAAAATGACAAACTACTCCAAAAAGATAAAAGTGAAGATCAAACGAGTAGTTAAGTAAATGGGTAGCTAATTGAGGACTCTCTCTGATTTAAAACTTCAAGATCTAAGTATTTTATTAAAACAGAAAGAAAAACAAAATAAAATGACATTCCAATAATGGCACACATGATGTGAAGAAGCAAAAACTTAGGCTCAACCGATACTAACCGATAATTGTTGAAGAAGAAAGGTGGGATGCCCACCGGGGCATCCCCAAGCTTAGATGCTTGAGACTTATTGGATATTGTCTTAGGATGCCTTGGGCATCCCCAAGCTTGAGCTTTTGTGTCTCCTTAATTCTTCTCATATCACGGTTTTCCTAAATCTCAAAAGCTTCATCCACACAAAACTCAACAAGAATTCGTGAGATAAGTTAGTATAAACCAATACAAAAACCTTATCATACTCTACTGTAGAAAATCACTAAAATTATTATTCAATATTTCATACTAAATGCCTCTGCATATTTAATACTCCTATCCTCAAATAGGATCATTAAACAAGCAAACACATGCAAACAATGCAAACATAACAGCAATCTGCCAAAACAGTACAGTCTGTAAGGAATGCAAGAGTATCTATACTTATTCAACTCCAAACATTATGAAATTCTACCACACTGTAGAAAACTTAGCATAGCTTATTATTCAAAAAAATTCAACATTTTATCACACTCTGACTTTCCTCGGGAATTTTTGCAACATCGATAAACTTTCTGTTTCCAAACAGCAACATGTATACTCGCAAGATAAGCGTGAGAAAGGCGATCAATGCCACCTTTATTGAAATAAAAGATGCAAAAAAAATTATTATAAATAATAGCAAGAAAATTCTAACAAAATAAATTGATTTTCCAAGCAAAACACATATCATGTGAGAAAAACATAGCTCCAAGTGAGGTTACCGATAATGTTGAAGACGAAAGAGGGGATGCCTTCCGGGGCATCCCCAAGCTTAGTTGCTTGGATCTTCCTTGAATATTACCTTGGGGTGCCTTGGGCATCCTCAAGGTTAGGTTCTTTTCACTCCTTATTCTCCTCATATCATCATCTCACCCAAAACTTGAAAACTTTAATCACACAAAACTTAACGGAACTTCGTGAGATAGGTTAGTATGATAAAGAGAAAACCATTTCACTTTGGTACTGTCAAAGACAAGATTCATAATTGTTTCCACACAATGCCTACATTAGTATATCACTTCCACAATTTATATTGAGCAATATAGGCCATAGAAACTAGAAAGCAAGCAAACTATGCATTGAAAATAGAATCTATAAAAAACAGAACAGTCTGTAGTAATCTGGACTCAAACGATACTTCTGCTACTCAAACAATTATTAAAAAATTAGGACCATGTGAGAAATTTGTATATTAAACTTCTGCAAAAAGAATCAACTCAAAATCACTCTTCTGTAAAAAATGAGACTTATTTTCGTGAGCGCAAATGTTTCTATTTTTCAGCAGGGTCAAATCAACTATCACCTTGGAGAGTCTTGTATAATTTTAGTCTTTGCTTTTTAGCTTGCCGAAATCATCCTTGCTGTACACACCTTTTGAGAGAGACACACTTGAATCGTGATTTATTAGAATACTCTTTGTGCTTCACTTATATCTTTTGAGCTAGGCAATATTGCTCTAGTGCTTCACTTATATCTTTTAGTGCATGGCGGTGGTTTTATTTTATAGAAATTGATGAACTCTTGTGCTTCACTTATACTATTTTGAGAGTCTCCAAACAGCATGGAAATTTTCCTTGGTTATAAATTTAGTCCTAATATGCTAGGCATCCAAGAGGGATATAATAAGAACTTTCATATAAAGTGCATTGAATACTATTAGGAGTTTGATTCCTTATGATTGTTTTGAGATATAAAGATGATGACATTAGAGTCATGCTAGTGATTAGTTGTGAATTTGAGAAATACTTGTGTTAAAGTTTGTGATTCCCGTAGCATGGACGTGTGGTGAACCGTTATGTGATGTAGAGCATGATTTATTTATTGATTGTCTTCCTTATGAGTGGCGGTCAGGGACAAGCGATGGTCTTTGCCTACCAATCTACCCACCTAGGAGCATGCACGTAGTACTTTGTTTCGATAACTAATAGATTTTTGCAATAAGCATACGAGTTCTTTATGACTAATGTTGAGTCCATGGATTATACGCACTCTCACCCTTCAACCATTGCTAGCCTCTCTTGTGTCGTGCAACTTTCGCCGGTACCATATACCTTCCTCAAAACAGCCACCATACCTACCTATTATGGCATTTCCATAGCCATTCCGAGATATACTGCCATGCAACTTTCCAATGTTTCGTTTATTATGACACGCTCCATCATTGTCATATTACTATGCATGATCATGTAGTTGACATCGTATTTGTAGCAAAGCCACCATTCTTAATTCTTTCATAAAAGTCACTCTTGATTCATTGCACATCCCGGTACACCGCCGGAGTGTCGGGGGAAACGACACCTATGGGATCCCGGGGAATCCCTTCTACGATTGGCGGGGTGTGGAGCTGCGCAAAGAGCAGGTCTAGAAGATCAGCGCGAGGTTTTTTTTTACCTATGTTCGGGCCGCAAATGACGCGTAAAACCCTAGTCCTGCTTGTCTGTGTTTATTTGGTGTTCCTAAGCTCTTGAACTAGCTGTGGTGCATGCGCAGTCCAAGAAGTCCGAATCCTTCCACATTATGCCTCGTGCCTCCTTTTATATGCCAAAGGGTTCGCCACAGTGGCACACAGGAGGTGCAAAGTATCTACAGTGTACAAGTTTATCGCCTGACGTTGTAGGACAAATGGATTTAATGTGCTTCCTGCGTGCCCTCTTGCTTTATCAGGGACGGCAACAGAGCTCGTCCCGTCCGTCGCTGCCCCGCCTTGCTTCGACGTGCATCCAAGCTGACAAGGCATGCAGCGCCATGCTAGCTGGCTGGCTGTTGTGCTGGTGCGGTCATAGGGTCTTCACAAAGATCTACAAGCCACCACGCAGGTGCTTGACTGGTTGGCCTAGAAGTTGCATGCTGCCATGCATGCGCTTGCCTAGTCGGCGGGCTAGTTGCCACGTCGGAATGGCCGCGGGGTAGTGAAATGTTGGTGGGTGCGGGCCTGGCCGTGGCCCAGCAGATGTCCCCGGCAAGTATCTTACCTGGGTCTCGTGGGCGTCCCCAGCAAGGATCTTGCTGGGGGTCTTCGGTCGTCCCCCGCAAGGATCTTGCCGAGGGTCTTCGTCTGTCCTCAGCAAGGATCTTGCCGGGGGTCTTCGTCTTATGGTTTCTCTCTAGACTCGCAGGCCTTTGGTCTTCACAAAGATCTGCATGCCACCACGCAGGCGCCCCCGAGTCTTTGTCTTGACGTTGTCGATGGTGTCAAAACTCTCAGGCTCAAGGGTGGCGGCCTTGCTGGTGTTGGGCAAGTCGCCCCCACAAGGCTCTTCCCGGGGCTATGTAGGCCGCCCCGGCAAGGGTGTTGCCGGGGGAAATCCATCTTGTCCCTTTGCTCTTCATGCCTCTGGCTTGAGTGCTGCCTTGGCAGTCTCATACATTTCGTTCCTCTACCCTGCCAATCATGGCCGCATGTGTGGCCACGACTGCCCATGCACAAGTAAAGGGGTGCAGAAAGGCCCCTACTTTTGTACACCGACAGGAGCCCCCGGGCCTGGGCCACACATAAGCGTGAAGCGTTGTTGGGCCAGCCCCAAAACGGTGCGCGGGCATGAGTGGCAGACTTTTATCCTTCTCAGTCCCACTTTCGCTTCCCCACGACCCGTGTTGAGTGTGTGACGTGGGGGTCGTGCGTGGAACGGTTGCAGCATGCTTGCGTCACCCTGCGGTGAATAGTAAATAAGCGCCCGCGTCTTACCCATAAAAAAGAGGAAGCCGCAGGGGCGCGGCTCATTCACCATGTGGACTCGGGTCATGGGCTTCGTGGCGGCCGCGCCCCACGATCACAGGGTGAAAAACGGTCGCACTTGTCTACTTAATCCCGGCCCGCCCACCACGTGCCTCCCATGCCTCAGGGAGGGTAGGTGGCGGATACGGAGGACACGGGCATTATCGCCGAGGCGGGAAGCCGCGCGTTGCTGATTGGAGCAGCGGGTCGGTCCTGATTCCCTGCGCCTCTGGCGGCCGGATTGGTCAAGTGGGGCGGCCGCCCTTAGGTTGGGGGGCCATGCCCCGGCCCTGCACCTCTATAAAAAGGGAAGAGGGACATCGCTCTTCTGCATTCGTCTCCTTATTGCTCGGTCTTTCTTTCACTCGCTTGGTGAGAGGGCGCGCCAGCGCTCCAATGGCGGCAACGAGGGCTTCTGCTCGATAGCGTGTCCCCCTCCTCCAGAGCGCACGGCGGCGTAGCCCGCCATGAGAGGAAGAGGGAGGGGGCGAGGCCGTGGCGGCCGTGGCGCTCGGGGGACAGGAGGACGGGGTGGCCCACCGTCCGCGCTTCCGCCAGCGGTTCCCCTTACAATGGAGGGCCACGTCGGAGACCAGTCCTCCGAGTTCTTCATCAGGCTGTACCAGCCAGTGTGCGTCACCTCCACCTCCCCACCCCGTTCGCTCGGGAAATGGAGCTCGACCCACCACAGGCCTTGAGGCTACACATGAGGGGTTGCGGGAACGGCGGCATGCGGGTCAACGTCGACTTCCCGCCCCTCATGTCATGTATCTCCGTCGAGGGTGGAAGACCTTTGCCCGCGCCCATAGCCTTTCTGAGGGGCACATTCTCCAGTTCAAATTAATGGAGAATGGCCTGCTCTCCGTCAAGGTCTTCGGGCACTTGGGAACCCGCTTAGGGTGCTCGGCGGAGAGCTCCACCGACAACAAAACTTCCTCCTCGGGCGACAGTGATGAGGAGGACAGCGACAACGATGACGAGGGTAGCGGGTGGGAGGACGCCGATTCCGACTCCGGCTGACCCGCGGCAGTAGCACCGTCATCTGCATCGCCCTCCTCCCTCGGCCACGCACCTTGCCGAGGGTCATCCCCGCCATGCTCTCCATCGGCGCGTTCCTCATCGCCCCTTCTTTGCCTTCACCTACTGCACCTGGGAGGAAAGGGGCAAGAATGGAGATCACGGGGCACTTATCTTTCTTTTAGCTCATAGACACTTGCCAAATCTTAATTTCTAAGTAATGTAATCTATCGAGCCCATGCTTGTGTCCTGTAACACTCATACTTGTATCAGCATGTCAATGGAAAAGACCAGCCTTGCCGGGAACCCGTGCATGTATACGTTTGTGCAGAGGCAAAATGCCTCCTTAATGCAAATAAACAAGTCCTCCCGGAAAGCTGTCTCGCCGGTGCCATCTGCGCCTGCCGGAGAATCACATATGCCGTGTTACAGACAAAGGGTCCAGCCCCTCGTCAATCTCCTTCTCAACTTCTTGCCGGAGTCGGGTCCTTGGCGGGATCGAGCGTCCTTGCCGCGGCTAGAAATAAGAGAGGGTGGGAGCAAGGCACCTTGGCGGTCAATTAACATTTGTTGGAATCAAAAAGCAGTACAATATCCTGGACAAGCATGCATATACGCATACACATAAACATGGAAATCAACGGGAAACTGTACATACTTAGGGATTTCTTTCCCAGACTGTGCATAGGGTCTGTGCCTGGCTTTGTACATAGGGTTACATGCCTTGCTGGCAAGGCTAGTACAAAAGGGGGGTTTGCCGGGGCTCCCGGCAACCACACCTTATGGGTAAAACTTGCGAAGATGTTCGATATTCCAGGAATTGCTCACCGGAATGCCATCTTCGGTCTCCAGGCGGACTGCGCCAGGCCTGGTGACTCGTATTACTTGATAAGGGCCTTCCCACTTTGGCGTCAACTTGTTTGAACTCTTGGCGGATTGGATTCGCCGAAGAACAAGGTCGCCTTCCACAAGGCTTCGGGCATGAACCTTGCGGCTATGGTAGCGGCGCATTGCTTGCTTGTAGCGAGCGGCTCGCACAGCAGCCCAAAGACGATCTTCCTCAAGGAGTGTCGCATCATCTTGGCGTAACTGCTCTTGCTCAAGCTCATCATAAGCGAGCACTCGAGGTGGCCCGTATATGAGTTCCATGGGGAGAACTGCTTCTGCCCCATATACCAGGGCAAAGGGTGTCTAGCCAGTGGCTCGATTTGGTGTCGTTCTGATCGACCAAAGAACTGTTGGCAACTCATCAATCCAGCGCCTTCCGCACCTGTGTAGCCTGTCAAAAGTTCTGGTCTTGAGGCCTCGCAACACTTCTACATTCACCCTCTCAGCCTAGTCGTTACTTCTGGGATGAGGAACAGAAGAAAAACAAACCTTGCTGCCGAGGTCTTGGATTTATTGCAAGAAGGTGTAGCTCGTGAACTGCGTGCCTTTGTCAGTGATGACCCTATTTGGCACACCAAAACGGCAAACTAGTCCCTTGACGAACTTGACGGCTGATTGCGCTGTCATCTTTCTCACCGGTTCCACTTTTGTCCACTTTGTGAACTTATCGATTGTGACATACAAGTACCCAAAGCCCCCAACAGCATGGGGAAAAGGGCCTAGTATATCGAGCCCCTAGACCGAAAATTGCTAGGAAAGAGGGATTGTCTGAAGAGCTTCAACTGGTTGATGAAGCTTCTTTGAATGGAATTGGCATGCTTCACACTTGGTTACTAGTGCAGTTGCATCCAGGAGAGCGGTGGGCCAGAAGAAACCTTGCCGGAACGCCTTGCCGGCAAGGGCTCTTGACCCTATGTGGGAGCCACACATGCCTCCATGTATCTCTGCCAACAGCTCCAGTCCATCCTCCTGAGGAATGCACTTTAATTTCACGATGTTCGGTCTCCTTCTGTGTAGGGCATCATCCACAAACTGGTACATGCTGGATCGACGGGCTACTTTCTTTGCCTCTTCCTGTTCCTCGAGGAGTTCCCCTGTTTGGAGGAAACGGACGGTGTGCTGCACCCATGCCGGAGCCTGGGGCTCGACGGCAAGGACTAAAGGCTCAACTTCAGACGTAGGAGTACCTGCCTCTATGGCCAGGGCTTGGGGCCCTGCCAGAGGTTGCTACTCCCCGGCAAGCTTGGGGCACCCGGCAAAGTCCTTGTCGGCGGCTCCTGGGAGCTCAGTGGGAAAGTACCTGCCGGGGCCCGCCTTCCTTCGTTTGTTCTATCCCGCGGATGGCTCAATGGATGGCTGGCTTAGCACAAAGGTACCTGGTTCCACATGCAAGTTGAGGGCAGTGCGTTTTGACAAGTTGTCGGCAATGCTGTTCTCTACTCGGGGAAAATGCTCTGCTTGCAGACCGTCAAAGCGCTCCTCCAACTTCCTCACTTCATCCACATAGGCCTCCATCAACGGGCTCTGGTAATCCTTGTTAACTTGCTTGACGACGACCTGCGAATCAACTCTGATGATGAGCTTCCTAATTTTGAGGTGTGCTGCGATCCTGAGACCAATAAGGAATCCCTCGTACTCCGCTGTGTTGTTCGTTGATTTTTCTCAGGGAAAGTGCATCTAGACTACGTACTTGAGGTGCTTTCCGGTGGGTGCGACGAGTAGCACGCTGGCACCAGCACCTTGCAGCGAGAAAGCTCCATCAAAGTACATAATCCAATCACGGCTCGTCTCTTTGCCGGGAAGGGTGGTCTCTTGAATCTCTTTGTCGGGCGTTGAGGTCCATTCTGCTATGAACTCTGCCAAGGCTCCGCTCTTGATTGTTGAAGTACTTTCAAACTTGAGGCCAATGCTTGACAGTTCCAACACCTACTCCACAATCCTTCCAGTTGCATCCGGGTTGTGCAAGATTCATTGCAAAGGGAGGAGGGTGACGACGGTGATTTCGTGTGCTTGGAAATAGTGACGTAGCTTTCTCGAGGCCATGAGGAGGCTGAAAAGTAGCTTCTGCATACCAAAATATCTTGATTTAGCCCCCTGCAAGACGGAACTGACAAAATAAACCAGGTGCTGCACCACCTTCTTCTTTTGTTTGACTTCACCCACTGGTGCAGACTCTGTCTTGCCAGGACCGAGCTTTGCCAGGGGTTCTACCTTGCCGGCATCAGGCCCTGCCGGGGAATGCTCCGGCCCATCATCCGACGGCTTCGCCGCTGCCATTGTTTCTTCCTCAAGTTCTCTCTGTGCCACGAGCACAACACTGACCACTTGATTCATCGCCGCTAGATATAGCAGCAACGGCTCTTGCAGCTTAGGCGCGACTACTATTGGCGTGGAGGAGAGGTACCTCTTCAAACCTTGCATTGTTGCCTCTGCCTCCAGAGTCCATTTCATTAGATGCGCCTTTTTCAAAACTATGAAAAAGGGGAGGGCGCGCTCAGCAGGTTTGGAGATGAACCTACTTAGAGCAGCAACACACCCGGCGAGCCTACGGACGTGTTTGACTCGTCTTAGCGCCTCAATCTGCTCAATAGCTTTGATCTTGTCAGAATTTGCTTTGATTCTGCGTTGAGACACATACAACCCAAGAAGTATGCCACATGGGATGCCAAACACGCACTTCTCTGGGTGGAGCTTGAGGTTGATTTTGCGCAGGTTGGCAAATGTTTCCTCTATATCCTGCACGAGTGTGGCCTTGTCCTTGGTTTTGACTACTATATCATCCATATAAGCTTCCATATTTCTATGCAGCTGGGTGTCAAAACCAATTTGGAATGCTCGAGCAAATGTCAAACCGGCGCTTTTCAACCCGAAAGGCATCCATACAAAACAGTACGTACCACATGGGGTGATGAACACAGTTTTTTCTTCGTATTCCTTCATCATGAAGATTTGGTGGTATCCTAAGTAGGCGTCGAGGAACGACAACAGGTCAAACCTGGCAGTGGAGTCCACTATCTGGTCAATGCATGGCAGAGGGAAAGGATCCTTTGGACGGGCTTTATTGATATCTGTATAGTCAATACACAGCCTCCATTTCCCATTTGCCTTACGCACTACCACTGGATTGGCCAGCCACGTGGGCTGGAGCACTCCTCTGACCAAGCATGCCGCCTCCAACTTCCTGACCTCCTCAATGATGAACTCTTGTCGATGCAAATCTTTCTTTCTGACCTTCTGATTGACAGGCCGCGCATGGGGACAGACAACAAGGTGGCGCTCGATCACCTCCCTGGGAACGCCGAGGATGTCAGATGCTTGCCATGCAAACACGTCGACACTCTCCCACAGGAAGGAGCGCGCTTTCTTATTTTTTGTCAAGGGTGGAGCTTATGGTAAAAGCTCCACCCGTGCCATCCTCCTTGACGGGCACCTTCTTGGTTTCTGGTGGGGCCGCCTTGGACCTCTTGCTCCCGCTGGTGGAGCCCTCTGGCACGTCCTCAACGGGAACGTAGCGCTCCAAAGAGGCACATTTGTCGGAGGAGGTGCAAGAGTCCTTGCCGAGGTCAGAAATCTTGCCGGAAGTGGCCTTGCCGGTAGGCGCAGAGGCCTTGCGGGTTTTCTTCCCTCCTCCGGTCTCAGCGGTAGGAACAAGTGCCCTGGCGGCAGCTGCTGCAACTGCCACCCGGTAGAGTTGGTCGGCGCAGATGAGCGTGTCCTTCTTGTTGGAGGGGACTGTGATGATGCTCATCGGCTAGGGCATCTTCAACGTGATGTAGGCGTAATGTGATGCCGCCATAAACATGGCCAGCACTGGGCGATCAAGGATCCCATTATAGGGCAAGGGGATCTTGGTAACATCAAAAACAATCTTCTCCGTCCTATGGTTCAGCTCGCACCCAAAGGTGACGGGCAATGTGACCTTACCTTTCGGCTGACTCCTCCCCGGGTTGACCCCTTGAAACATGACCGTCTCCTCGAGATCTCCATCAAGGATTTGCAGCCTCTCGATCACGGAGGGCGAGATCAAGTTCAGACCGGCCCCACCGTCAACTAGCATTTTCGTCACCCTGAGGTCATGTATCGTTGCCGAAACCAACAACAGAAAACACCCGACCACAGTTGTGCGATCAAGGTGATCCTCGGTGTCAAAAATGATAGCCATGCTGGACCACTTTAGTGGCCTCTGGGCATCAAACGATGGCTCCGTTGCAGTGACTTCACGCGCCCACTGCTTCAGTTGGCAGTAAGAGGTGTGAAATGAGGCGCCACCGTCAATGCACATGGCCTCCGTAGCCTTCTGGAACTCGTGCTCGCCGGACTCGTCGTCCTCATCATGATCATCGTCTCCCTCCTTCTTGTCGCGGCCCTGAGCAGGCCTCTCTTGTTGATTATCTTTGTTGCGGCGACCTCCTAGATCGCCGCGCTTCTTGCCGGACGCCTCAGCACCATTCTGGCCATTCTCCTTATCGCTACTCTCACAATCAGCTTTATCCTTCTCTGCAAGCAGCTCAACCAGCCGGCAATTCTGGAGGTCATGGCCCTAGGTGCGATGGATCTTGCAGTACTGCTTGTTGGAGCCTCCCGGCTTGTCGGTTGCCGTCAAGGCCCGGCAGGCGGCGCACCCGGCAAGTTCCTTGCCGGGGTCATCAACCTTGGCCTTCTTGGCGGTGCCGGGGTCGCTAGATCCCTCAACGGCAAGCACGGTCTTGCCCTTACGCTTCCTATTGCGGTGTCGGCCCTTCTTTGTTGTGCCGACATCGTCTTCTTCAGTGGAATTGGTTTCCGCGCTGGCATCTTCGCTGGGGTACTTCCTCCCTTCTTCAACCCGAGCACATCTATCGACAAGAACATAAAGCTCAGCTCCATCCTTAACCTTGTTCATCGCCAGCTCCTCATGTGTCTTGTTATTGCGCACATTCTGATCGAATGCACTGATGACGGCGATGGGATGAACATCTGGGATGTTGTAATGCACACGGCTGAACCTTTGTATGTACTTGCGTAGGGTTTTGCCTTCCTTCTGGGGGATGACATGCAATTCACTTGCCTGGCCAGGAGCTTGGTGGCCTCCGGTAAAGGCACCAACAAAATCGTGTCACAAATTCGACCAAGAAGAAATAGAATCCACTGGCAGGTGCATCAACCATGACATGATGTTGGGCTTAAGTGCCAATGGGAAGTACTTGGCAAGCACCTTGTCGTCGCGAGCCCCGGCATCTTGCATCGCGATAGTGTAGATGCTGAGGAACTCCGATGGGT
The DNA here is from genome assembly GCA_032464435.1 of Aegilops umbellulata. Taxonomy (NCBI): domain Eukaryota; kingdom Viridiplantae; phylum Streptophyta; class Magnoliopsida; order Poales; family Poaceae; genus Aegilops; species Aegilops umbellulata. The sequence continues at coordinate 160,864,042 of CP136058.1, read as the reverse complement.
GAGTCTTGTCGTTAAACTTTTCTCCAACCTCAGGCTTGAAGGTGCGGTGGGTGGGCCACTGGAACTGTCGCATCTCACAGGTAAAGGATGGAGAACCCACCTCGTAAGGTAGGTCACCGGAACCCCCCGGCGCTGGGCGGTCCATAGTGGGCCCTGCACGCCTATCTGACTGATGGCGCGCTTCCCGCCACAGCTCGATAGTGGTCCGAGTGTCTTCCTAAGTGTTGGGGAACGTAGTAATTTCAAAAAAATTCCTACGCACACGCAAGATCATGGTGATGCATAGCAACGAGAGGGGAGAGTGTTGTCTACGTACCCTCGTAGACCGAAGCGGAAGCGTTGACACAACATAGAGGAAGTAGTCGTACGTTCTCCTCGCGATCCAACCGATCACAGCACCGTTACTCCGGCACCTCCGAGTTCTTGGCACACGTTCAGCTCGATGACGATCCCCGGGCTCCGATCCAGCAAAGCGTCGGGGAAGAGTTCCGTCAGCACGACGGCGTGGTGACAATCTTGATGAGTTACCGGCGCAGGGCTTCGCCTAAGCACTGCAACGATATGACCGAGGTGGAATTTGGTGGAAGGGGGCACCGCACACGGCTAAGGAAAGATCTCAATGATCAATTGTGTGTCTCTGGGGTGCCCCCTGCCCCTGTATATAAAGAAGCCAAGGGGGAGGGGCTGGCCGGCCAAGTCTGGCGCGCCAGGAGAGTCCTACTCCCTCTGGGAGTAGGATTCCCCCCCCCAATCCTAGTTGGACTAGGATTCTCCAAGGGGGAGAGAGAGAGAGAGGGGGTGCCCACCTCTCCTAGTCCTAATAGGACTAGGGGAAGGGAGGAGGCGCGCAGCCCATGAGGGCAGCCCTCTCACCTCTCCTCCAAGGCCCATGTTGGCCAATTATGCCCCGGGGGGTTCCGGTAACCCTTCCCGGTATTCCGGTAAAATCCTGATTTCACCTGGAATGCATCCGATGTCCAAACATAGGCTTCCAATATATCATTCTTTACGTCTCGACCATTTTGAGACTCCTCGTCATGTCCGTGATCACATCCGGGACTCCGAACTCCTTCGGTACATCAAAATGCATAAACTCATAATAACTGTCATCGTAACGTTAAGCGTGCGGACCCTACGGTTCGAGAACAATGTAGACATGACCGAGACACGTCTCTGGTTAATAACCAATAGCGGGACCTGGATGCCCATATTGGCTCCTACATATTCTACGAAGATCTTTATCGGTCAGACCGCATAACAACATACGTTGTTCCCTTTGTCATCGGTATGTTACTTGCCCGAGATTCGATCGTCGGTATCCAATACCTAGTTCAATCTCGTTACTGGCAAGTCTCTTTACTCGTTCCGTAATACATCATCTCGCAACTAAATCATTGGTTGCAATGCTTGCAAGGCTTTATGTGATGTGCATTACCGAGAAGGCCCTGAGATACCTCTCCGACAATCGGAGTGACAAATCCTAATCTCGAAATACGCCAACCCAACATTTACCTTCGGAGACACCTGTAGAGCACCTTTATAATCACCCAGTTACGTTGTGACGTTTGGTAGCACACAAAGTGTTCCTACGGTAAACGGGAGTTGCATAATCTCATAGTTTAAAGGAACATGTATAAGTCATGGATAAAAGCAATAGCAACATACTAAACGATCGGGTGCTATGCTCATGAAATGGGTCATGTCAATCAGATCATTCAACTAATGATGTGATCTCATTAATCAAATAACAACACTTTGTTCATGGTTAGGAAACATAACCATCTTTGATTAATGAGCTAGTCAAGTAGAGGCATACTAGTGACACTCTGTTTGTCTATGTATTCACACATGTATTATGTTTCCAGTTAATACAATTCTAGCATGAATAATAAACATTTATCATGATATGTAAGGAAATAAATAATAACTTTATTATTGCCTCTAGGGCATATTTCCTTCAGTGTCCCACTTGCAATAGAGTCAATAATCTAGATCACATCACCATGTGATTAACATCAATAGTGCACATCATCATGTGATTAACACCCATAGTTCACATCGCTATGTGACCGACACCCAAAGGGTTTACTAGATTCAGTAATCTAGTTTACATCGCTATGTAATTAACACCCAAAGAGTACTAAGGTGTGATCATGTTTTGCTTGTGAGAGAATCTTAGTCAACGGGTCTGCTACATTCAGATCCGTATGTACTTTGCAAATTTCTATGTCAACAATGCTCTGCATGGAGATACTCTAGCTAATTGCTCCCACTTTCAATGTGTATCCAGATTGAGACTTAGAGTCATCTGGATCAGTGTCAAAACTTGCATCGACGTAACTCTTTAAGACGAACCTTTTTGTCACCTCCATAATCGAGAAACATATCCTTATTCCACTAAGGATAATTTTGACCGATGTCCAGTGATCTACTTCCTAGATCACTATTGTACTCCCTTGCTTAACACAGTGTAGGGTATATAATAGATCTGGTACATAGCATGGCATACTTTATAGAATCTATGGCTGAGGCATAGGAAAGGACTTTCATTCTCTTTCTATCATCTGTCGTGGTCGGGCTTTGAGTCTTACTCAATTTCACACCTTGTAATACAGGCAAGAACTCTTTCTTTGACTGTTCCATTTTGAACTACTTCAAAATCTTTTCAAGGTATGTACTCATTGAAAAACTTATCAAGCGTCTTGATCTATCTCTATAGATCTTGATGCTCAATATGTAAGCAGCTTCACCGAGGTCCTTCTTCGAAAAACTCCTTTCAAATACTCCTTTATGCTTCACAGAATAATTCTACATTATTTCCGATCAATAATATGTCATTTACATATACTTATCAGAAATGCTGTAGTGCTCCCACTCACTTTCTTGTAAATACAGGCTTCACCGCAAGTCTGTATAAAACTATATGCTTTGATCAACTTATCAAAGCGTATATTCCAACTCCGAGATGCTTGCACCAGTCCATAGATGGATCGCTGGAGCTTGCATATTTTGTTAACACCTTCAGGATCGACAAAACCTTCTAGTTGCATCGTATACAACTCTTCTTTAATAAATCCATTAAGGAATGTAGTTTTGTTTATCCATTTGCCGGATTTCATAAAATGCGGCAATTGCTAACATGATTCGGACAGACTTAAGCATAGATACGAGTGAGAAACTCTCATCGTAGTCAACACCTTGAACTTGTCGAAAACCTTTTGCGACAATTCTAGCTTTGTAGATAGTAACACTACTATCAGCGTCCGTCTTCCTCTTCAAGATCCATTTATTTTCTTTGGCTTGCCGATCATCGGGCAAATCCATCAAAGTCCATACTTTGTTCTCATACATGGATCATATCTCAGATTTCATGGCCTCTAACCATTTCGCGGAATCTGGGCTCATCATCGCTTCCTCATAGTTCGCAAGTTCGTCATGGTCTAGTAACATGACTTCCAGAACAGGATTACCGTACCACACTGGTGCGGATCTCACTCTAGTTTACTTACGAGATTCGGTAGTAACTTGATCTTGAAGTTACATGATCATCATCATTAGCCTCCTTACTAATTGGTGTAGTAGTCACAAGAACAGATTTCTGTGATGAACTACTTTCCAATAAGGGAGAAGGTACAATTACCTTATCAAGTTTTCTACTTTCCTCCCACTCACTTCTTTCGAGAGAATCTCCTTCTCTAGAAAGGATCCATTCTCAGCAACGAATATCTTGCCTTCGGATCTGTGATAGAAGGTGTACCCAACAGTCTCCTTTGGGTACCTATGAAGACACATTTCTCCGATTTGGGTTTGAGCTTATCAGGATGAAACTTTTTCACATAAGCATCGTAACCCCAAACTTTAAGAAACGACAACTTTGGTTTCTTGCCAAACCACAGTTTATTTTGTGTCGTCTCAACGGACTTTAGATGGTGCCCCTTTTAACGTGAATGCAGCTGTCTCTAATGCATGATCCCAAAATGATATTGGTAAATCGGTAAGAAACATCATAGATTGTACTATATCCAATAAAGTACGGTTATGACGTTCGGACACACCATTATGCTGTGGTGTTCCAGGTGGCATGAATTTGTGAAACTATTCCACATTGTTTTAATTGAAGACCAAACTCGTAACTCAAATATTTGTCTCCGCGATCAGATCGTAGAAACCTTATTTTCTTGTCACGATGATTTTCACTTGACTCTAAAATTCTTTGAACTTTTCAAACGTTTCAGACTTATGTTTCATCAAGTAGATATACCCATATCTGCTCAAATCATCTGTGAAGGTTAGAAAATAATGATACTTGTCGCGAGCCTTAATATTCATCGGACCATATACATCAGTATGTATGATTTCCAACAAATCTGTTGCTTGCTCCATTGTTCCGGAGAACGGCGTTTTAGTCATCTTGCCCAAGAGGCATGGTTCGCAAACATCAAGTGATTCATAATCAAGTGATTCCAAAATCCCATCAGCATGTAGTTTCTTCATGCGCTTTACACCAATATGACCTAAACAGCAGTGCCACAAATAGGTTGCAGTATCATTATTAACTTCGCATCTTTTTGGTTTCAATATTATGAATATGTGTATCATTACGATCGAGATCCAATGAACTATTTTCATTGGTGTGTATGACCATAGAAGGTTTTATTCATGTAAACAGAACAACAATTGTTCTCTAACTTAAATGAATAACTGTATTGCTATTAACATGATCAAATTATATTCATGCTCAACACAAACACTAAATAACACTTATTTAGTTTCAACACTAATCCCGAAAGTATAGGGAGTGTGTGATGATGATCATATCAATCTTGGAACCACTTCCAACACACATCGTCACCTTGCCCTTTAACTAGTCTTTGTTCATTCTGCAACTCCCGTTTCGAGTTACTAAATTTTAGCAACTGAACTAGTACCAAATACTGAGGGGTTGCTATGAACACTAGTAAAGTACACATCAATAACATGTATATCAAATATACTTATGTTCACTTTGCCATCCTTCTTATCCGCCAATCACTTGGGGTAGTTCCGCTTCCAATGACCAGTCCCTTTGCAGTAGAAGCACTTAGTCTCAGGCTTAGGACCATACTTGGGCTTTTTCACTTGAGCAGCAACTTGCTTGCCGTTCTTCTTGAAGTTCCCCTTCTTTCCTTTTGCCCTTTTCTTGAAACTAGTGATCTTGTCAACCATCAACACTTGATGTTTTTCTTTGATTTCTACCTTCGCTGATTTTAGCATCGCGAAGAGCTTGGGAATATTTTCCGTTATCCCTTGCATATTATAGTTCATCACGAAGTTCTACTAACTTGGTGATGGTGACTAGAGAATTCTGTCAATCACTATCTTATCTGGAAGATTAACTCCACTTGATTCAAGCGATTGTAGTACCCAGACAATCTGAGCACATGCTCACTAGTTGAGCGATTCTCCTCCATCTTTTAGCTATAGAACTTGTTGGAGACTTCATATCTCTCAACTCGGGTATTTGCTTGAAATATTAACTTCAACTCCTAGAACATCTCATATGCTCCATGACGTTCAAAACGTCTTTGAAGTCCCGATTCTAAGCAGTTAAGCATGGTGCACTAAACTATTAAGTAGTCATCATATTGAGCTAGCAAAACGTTCATAATGTCTGCATCTGCTCCTGCAATAGGTCCGTCACCTAGCGGTGCATCAAGGACATAATTCTTCTGTGCAGCAATGAGGATAAACCTCAGATCACGGATCCAATCCGCATCATTGCTACTAACATTTTTCAACACAATTTTCTCTAGGAACATATCAAAATAAACACAGGGAAGCAACAACGCGAGCTATTGATCTACAACATAGATATGCTAATACTACCAGGACTAATGTTCATGATAATATTAAAGTTCAATTAATCATATTACTTAAGAACTCCCACTTAGATAGACATCCCTCTAATCTTCTAAGTGATCACGTGATCCAAATCAACTAAACCATGTCCGATCATCACGTGAGATGGAGTAGTTTAAATGGTGAACATCACTATGTTGATCATATCTACTATATGATTCACGCTCGACCTTTCGGTCTCCGTGTTCCGAGGCCATATCTGTTATATGCTAGGCTCGTCAAGTATAACCTGAGTATTCCGCGTGTGCAACTGTTTTGCACCCATTCTATTTGAACGTAGAGCCTATCACACCCGATCATCACGTGGTGTCTCAGCACGAAGAACTTTCGCAACGGTGCATACTCAGGGAGAACACTTCTTGATAATTTAGTGAGAGATCATCTTATAATGTTACCGTCAATCAAAGCAAGATAAGATGCATAAAAAGATAAACATCACATGCAATCAATATAAGTGATATGATATGTCCATCATCATCTCGTGCTTGTGATCTCCATCTTCGAAGCACCGTCATGATCACCATCGTCACCGGCGCGACACTTTGATCTTCATCGCAGCATCGTTGTCGTCTCGCCAATCTTATGCTTCCACGACTATCACTACCGCTTAGTAATAAAGTAAAGCATTACATCGCGATTGCATTGCATACAATAAAGCGACAACCATATGGCTCCTGCCAGTTGCCGATAACTCGGTTACAAAACATGATCATCTCATACAATAAAATTTAGCATCATGTGTTGACCATATCACATCACAACATGCCCTGCAAAAACAAGTTAGACGTCCTCTACTTTGTTGTTGCAAGTTTTACGTGGCTGCTACGGGCTTAAGCAAGAACTCATCTCACCTACGCATCAAAACCACAACAATAGTTTGTCAAATAGACTCCGTTTTAACCTTCTCAAGGACCGGGCGTAGCCACACTCGGTTCAACTAAAGTTGGAGAGACAGTCTTCCGCAAGCCATCTATGTGCAAAGCACGTCGAGGGAACCGGTCTCGCGTAAGAGTACGCGTAAGGTTGGTCCGGATCGTCTCGTCCAACAATACCGCTGAACCAAAGTATGACATGCTGGTAGGCAGTATGACTTGTATCGTCCACAACTCACTTGTGTTCTACTCGTGCAAATAACATCAAACCATAAAAAAACTAGGCTCGGATGCCACTGTTGGGGAACGTAGTAATTTCAAAAAATTTCCTACGCACACGCAAGATCATGGTGATGCATAGCAACGAGAGGGGAGAGTGTTGTCTACGTACCCTCGTAGACCGAAGCGGAAGCGTTGACACAACGTAGAGGAAGTAGTCGTACGTTCTCCTCGCGATCCAACCGATCACAGCACCGTTACTCCGGCACCTCCGAGTTCTTGGCACACGTTCAACTCGATGACGATCCCCGGGCTCCGATCCAGCAAAGCGTCGGGGAAGAGTTCTGTCAGCACGACGGCGTGGTGACGATCTTGATGAGTTACCGGCGCAGGGCTTCGCCCAAGCACTGCAACGATATGACCGAGGTGGAATTTGGTGGAAGGGGGCACCGCACACGGCTAAGGAAAGATCTCAATGATCAATTGTGTGTCTCTGGGGTGCCCCCTGCCCCTGTATATAAAGGAGCCAAGGGGGAGGGGCTGGCCGGCCAAGTCTGGCGCGCCAGGAGAGTCCTACTCCCTCTGGGAGTAGGATTCCCCCCCCCCCAATCCTAGTTGGACTAGGATTCTCCAAGGGGGAGAGAGAGAGAGAGGGGGTGCCCACCTCTCCTAGTCCTAATAGGACTAGGGGAAGGGGGAGGCGCGCATCCAAGGCCCATGTTGGCCCATTATGCCCCCGGGGGGTTCCGGTAACCCTTCCCGGTATTCCGGTAAAATCCTGATTTCACCTGGAATGCATCCGATGTCCAAACATAGGCTTCCAATATATCATTCTTTACGTCTCGACCATTTTGAGACTCCTCGGCATGTCCTTGATCACATCCGGGACTCCGAACTCCTTCGGTACATCAAAATGCATAAACTCATAATAACTGTCATCGTAACGTTAAGCGTGCGGACCCTACAGTTCGAGAACAATGTAGACATGACCGAGACACGTCTCCGGTCAATAACCAATAGCGGGACCTGGATGCCCATATTGGCTCCTACATATTCTACGAAGATCTTTATCGGTCAGACCGCATAACAACATACGTTGTTCCCTTTGTCATCGGTATGTTACTTGCCTGAGATTCGATCGTCGGTATCCAATACCTAGTTCAATCTCGTTACTGGCAAGTCTCTTTACTCGTTCCGTAATACATCATCTCGCAACTAACTCATTGGTTGCAATGCTTGCAAGGCTTTATGTGATGTGCATTACCGAGAAGGCCCTGAGATACCTCTCCGACAATCGGAGTGACAAATCCTAATCTCGAAATACGCCAACCCAACATGTACCTTCGGAGACACCTGTAGAGCACCTTTATAATCACCCAGTTACGTTGTGACGTTTGGTAGCACACAAAGTGTTCCTACGGTAAACGGGAGTTGCATAATCTCATAGTTTAAAGGAACATGTATAAGTCATGGATAAAAGCAATAGCAACATACTAAACGATCGGGTGCTATGCTCATGAAATGGGTCATGTCAATCAGATCATTCAACTAATGATGTGATCTCGTTAATCAAATAACAACACTTTGTTCATGGTTAGGAAACATAACCATCTTTGATTAATGAGCTAGTCAAGTAGAGGCATACTAGTGACACTCTGTTTGTCTATGTATTCACACATGTATTATGTTTCCAGTTAATACAATTCTAGCATGAATAATAAACATTTATCATGATATGTAAGGAAATAAATAATAACTTTATTATTGCCTCTAGGGCATATTTCCTTCACTAAGCTCGCTCCCGAAGAACTTGACGTTGGTCGCAGCGGGCTCGTGGTTCAGACGACGCTGTGGAAACATTGTCGCGAGCGTCGGCCCTACGACCCGGTGGCTGCTGTTGCTGGCGTGGGTCCTCCCACCACTAGAGTGCACCATGGTCACAGCGTCTTCGGTCCTCCCACCACTAGCGTGCACTGGGTCGACAGAGCGCCGACACGAGGGTCCCGCCGGTCGTGTTCATCTTTATTGCCGAAGCTGATGAGGCTCTGAATGGTGGCTCTCCACTCATCATGCTTCTCCGCGGCAGGAGGAAAGTCGAGGAGCAGTTGCACGCGCGCCAACACTTATGCTGGCGTGGGTGGCGGCGAAAGCAGCATGGACCGTGACGCGCTCTGACTTCTAACCACATTAGAAAGAGTTCTATCACGGTCTTGAGGTCGTGCGCCATTTCTGCCAGCGTCTGGGCACGCATGCTGGCCCGATGCGTCTCGAGAGTGATGCAGAGGGCTCTTCCCGCGGCGGTGCCCGGGGGCACCATCGTCGTGGTGTTGCTCGTCTAGTGCGATTTGGGAAGACCGCAGCGCGAGAGCTGGCTGGGGCGTCCTGGAGGTTGCCGCGCTGCCCATGGGCAGCACGGCCCCGCCCCTGGACCCAGCGGCGTGCGGCTCGTCGTCTTGGGCATGAACGATACCGCTCGCCTGGCTCCGATGGCCAGATTGTCGTGGATGCTCGCGGGCCACGCCTCCACCACCATCCGCGGCCGCCCTGTCGCCCGCCCGCGCTGGGACGGGCGGTTCGGCTCCAGATGAACCGATCGCCGTGACCGCCTTCTGCTTGGGAGCCATGGCGATGAAGAATTCGATGCGCTAACTCTTAGACCAGATTTTCACAGCCTCAGCGCCCCCTACCTGGCGTGCCAAAGATGTCGATGGAAACGGCACCTATGATATCCCGGGGAATCCCTTCTACGGTTGGCGGGGCGTGGAGCTGCGCAAAGAGCAGGTCTAGAAGATCAACGCGAGGGGATTTTTACCTAGGTTCGGGCCGCAAACAATGCGTAAAACCCCAGTCCTGCTTGTCTGTGTTTATTTGGTGTTCCTGAGCTCTTGAACTAGCTGCGGTGCATGCCCAGTCCAAAAAGTCCGAATCCTTCAACAGTACGCCTCGGGCCTCCTTTTATATGCCAAAGGGGTCGCCACAGTGGCACACAGGAGTTGGAAAGTATCTACAATGTACAAGTTTATCGCTTGGCACCGTAGGACAAACGCATTTAATGTGCTGCAGAAGTGCCCTCTTGCTTTATCGGGGACGGCAACAGAGCTCGTCCCGTCTGTCGCCGCCTCGCCTTGCTTCGACGCGCGTCCAAGCTGACAGGCATGCAGCGCCATGCTGGCTGGCTAGCTGCTGTGCTGGTCTAGTGACATGGTCTTCACGAAGATCTGCATGCCACCAAGAAGGTGCTTGACTGATTGGCCTAGAAGTTGCATGCTGCCACGCAGGCGCTTGCCTAGTCGGTGGGCTAGTTGCCACGTCGGAATGGCCGCGGGGCAGTGAAACGTTGGTGGCTGCGGGCTTGGCCGTGGCCCCATAGATGCCCCCAGCAAGGGTCTTGTCGGGGTCTCGTGGGCGTCACCGGCAAGGATCTTGCTGGGGGTCTTCATCCGTCCCCGGCAAGGATCTTGCCGAGGGTCTTCGTCTGTCCCCAGCAAGGATCTTTCCGGGGGTCTTCGTCTTCTGGTTTCTCTCTGGACTCACAGGCCTTTGGTCTTCACAAAGATCTGCATGCCACGACACAGGCGCCCCCGAGTCATGGTCTTGGCGTTGTCGATGGTGTCAGAACTCTCAAGCTCAAGGGTGGCGGCCTTGCTGGTGTTGGGCAAGTTTCCCCGGCAAAGCTCCTACCGGGGCTATGTAGGCCGCCCCGGCAAGGGTGTTGCCGGGGGAATCCATCTTGTCCCTTTTCTATTCATGCCTCTAGCTTGAGTGATGCGTTGGCAGTCTCGTACCTTTCCTTCCTCTGCCCTGCCAATCATGGCCGCAGGTGTGGCCACTACTACCCGTGCATAAGTAAAGGGGTATAGAAAGTCCCCTACTTTTGTACACCGACACGGAGGCATCCACATAGAGTCATATTTTGTTCTAAGTATCGAGTTGTAATTTTTAAGTTGTAAGTAAATAAAATTGTTATGATCTTCATTATTAGGGTATTGTCCCATGTGAGGAAAGGATGATGGATACTATGATTCCCCCAGAAGTCGGGATGAGACTCCGAACGAAAAAAAAGAGACCAAAAAAAATCGGAGAAGGCCCAAATAAAAAAATGAGAGAAAAGAGAGAAGGGGCCATGCTACTATGCTTTTACCGCACTTGTGCTTCAAAGTAGCCCCATGATCTTCAAGATAGGAAGTCTCCTATATTGTCACTTTCATATACTAGTGGGAATTTTTCATTATAGAACTTGGCTTGTATATTCCAACGATGGGCTTCCTCAAATTGCCCTAGGTCTTCGTGAGCAAGCAAGTTGGATGCACACCCAATTAGTTTCTTTTTGAGCTTTCATAAACTTATAGACCTAGTGCATCCGTTGCATGGAAATCCCTACTCACTCACATTGATATCTATTGATGGGCATCTCCATAGCCCGTTGATATGCCTAGTTGATGTGACACTATCTCCTTCTTTTTGCCTTCTCCGCAACCACCGTCTATTACACCTATAGTGCTATGTCCATGGCTCACGGTCATGTATTGCGTGAAAGTTGAAAAAGTTTGAGAACATAAAAATTATGAAACAATTGCTTGGCTTGTCATCAGGTTTGTGCATGATCTTGATATTTTGTGTGATGAAGACTGAGCATAGCCAGACTATATGATTTTGTAGGGATAAGCTTTCTTTTGCCATGTTACTTTGAGAAGACATAATTGCTTTGTTAGTATGCTTGAAGTATTATTATTTTTATGTCAGCATTAAAATTTTGTTTTGAACCATATGGATCTGAACATTCATGCCACAATAAATAAAATTACATGGATAAATATGTTAGGTAGCATTCCACATCAAAAATTCTGTTTTTATCATTTACTTACTCGAGGACGAGCAGGAGTTAAGCTTGGGGATGCTTGATACGTCTCCAACATTTCTATAATTTTTTATTATTCCATGCTATTATATTATCTATTTTGGATGTTTTATATACTTTAATATGCTATTTTGTATGATTTTTGGGACTAACCTATTAATCTAGAGCCCAGTGCCAGTTTCTGTTTTTCCTTGTTTTAGAGTTTCGTAGAAAAGGAACAAAGTACAAACGGAATGAAACTTTTGCGATGATTTTTCTTGGACCAGAAGACATCCAGAGGACTTGGAGTGCACGTAAGGAAAGCCATGAGGCGGCCACAAGGTCGGAGGGCGCGGCCCCACCCTTGTGGGCCCCTCCTCACTCCACCGACCTATTTCTTCCGCCTATATATTCTCAAATATTCCAAAACCTTCCAGGAGAGCCACGAAAACACTTTTCCACCGCCGCAACCTTCTGTACTCGTGAGATTCCATCTAGGGGCCTTTCCAGCGTCCTGCCGGAGGGGGATTCGATCACGGAGGGATTCTACATCAATACCATTTCCTCTCCCATGAAGGCAGGAGTCTGTCGATGTGTGGACTAATAGTAGTAGATGCAGAATCGTTTCGCTCTACTTGACACGGACGTTATGCCTATATTCATGATCACTGCCTTAGATATCGTCATAATTATGTGCTTTTCTATCAATTGATCGACAGTAATTAGTTTACCCACCGTAATATTTTCTATATTGAGAGAAGCCTCTAGTGAAACCTATGGCCCTCGGGTCTATTTTCCATCATATAAGTTTCCGATTTACAATTTTAGTTTCCATTAAACTTCCTTTGCAATGATTTACTTTCCGGTCCATAAACCAAAAATACCCAAAAATATTAGTTTACCGTTTATCCATCTCTATCAGATCTCACTTTGCAAATAACCGTTAAGGGATTGACAACCCCTTTATCGCATTGGGTGCAAGTTGGTTTTTGTTTGTGCAGGTATTCGGTGACTTGTGTGTTGTCTCCTACTGGATTGATACCTTGGTTCTCAAAACTGAGGGAAATACTTACTCTAGTGTGCTGCATCACCCTTTCCTCTTCAAGGGAAAAACCAACGCAAGCTCAAGAAGTAGTAGATTGCTACTTGGTATGTGACTCCTCCATTGGTCTAATTAATTTTTGCTTTAGTGGTTTGTATTTTGAATAATTACCTACTCTTAGTGCTGCTGTAGATGAGCTTGCATGTTGAATTATTAGAGCTCTAAGTAGTTTAAATGCTCAATATAGCCTCTATGCATGGTTACGGGTAGTTGCTATAAATCTTGTGAAGTTTTATTGACAAAATTTTTGTGGACTAGAAATTTCATAATTTTATTTATAGGAATAAGATGAATTTCTTTAGGAGTTCTTTGAGGAGGAGGTCTTCAGAGGCATCATCTAGTAGCGGCTCAGTGCATTGGTCTTATGTTGAACCAAGCACAAGTTCAATACGGGAAGCCGCTATCAAATCCTGCCTATGGCCGTGCAAGGATTTTATGGTGAGTGTAGGTATTAAATAACAATTTGAGCAATACGTTCACAACACCGAGCTCTGTCCTTACATAGAAGGTAAGTGCAACCAGCATCTCAGCCTCACCGAATCATTTACTAAAGAATTTAAATTTCATCCTCGTGAGTCTAGAGTGTCGTTTAAACTATATGACCGTCCATTTACCTTACCTCTAGAGATGTTTTCTAATTTCTGCAAATTCCATTTTGGGGTTCGCTAGATGAACCACCAAGGTCTGAGTATGAGACATTCCTGACTAGAATTTGTTATGGATAGGATAGAGGAGTAACACAAGGTAGAATAAAAAGTATTCACTTCCCATCAATTCAATACTTTGCACTGTTTAATGGCAAACGTATCATAGGAAAATAAGATTGTAGTACACCGTGTGCTCCTGACTTGAGCCTCATGCACACTTCCCTCACCAGTATCCAATGTTATAACCTTGGAAAGATTGTTGCACGCAGGTTGCAACACAATGCTGGTATTGGTTATTGATACGTCTCCAACGTATCTATATTTTTTGATTCATCCATGCTCTTATATTATCAATCTTGGATGTTTTATAATCATTTTATAGTCATTTTATATCATTTTTTGGTACTAACCTAATGACATAGTGCCAAGTGCCAGTTGCTGTTTTCTGCATGTTTTTTACATCGCAAGAAATCAATATCAAACGGAGTCCAAATGCCACGAAACTTCATGGAGATTTTTTATGGACCAGAAGACACCCAATGGGCAAAGGCAGCGCCTGGGAGTGCTCCTAGGGGAGCACAACCCACCAGGGCGCGCCAGGAGGCCCAGGCGCGACCTAGTGGGTTGTGCCCACCTCGGGTGCCCCCGGACCACCTCTTCGCTCTATAAATACCCCAATATTCCAGAAACTCTAGGGTAGTCAACAAAATTAAATTCCAGTCACTGCAGAGACCATAACGACCAGATCCAATCTAGGCACCATCACGGAGGGGCTCACCACTTCCATTGGTGCCTCCCCGATGATGCGTGAGTAGTTCTTTGTAGACCTCCGGGTGCGTAGTTAGTAGCTAGATGGCTTCCTCTCTCTTGTTTGATTCTCAATACAGTGGTCTCTTGGAGATCCATATGATGTAACTCTTTTTGCGGTGTGTTTTTTGGGATCGTATGAACTTTGAGTTTATGATCAGATCTATCTTTTTATATCCATGAACGTTATTTGAGTTTCTTTGATCTCTTATACGCATGATAGCTTATAGCCTCATATTTCTTCTCCGATATTTGGGTTCTGTTTGGCCAACTTGATCTATTTATCTTGCAATGGGAAGAGGTGCTTTGTAGTCGGTTCGATCTTACGGTGCTTGATCCCAATGACAGAAAGGAAATCGACATGTATGTATCGTTGGTACAAAGGATAAAACGATCGGGTCTATCTCTACATAGATAGATCTTGTCTACATCATGTTTAAAAAAATTGGTACTAAGGATAAAATGATCTCTTCTATTTGCTTGCATCTTTGCTGGCTAATAATCTATTGATATGGATCCTCATCCACTTGCTAATGTTTTCAAAAGATCCAATTATGATGAACCAATTGCTAGTGAATTAAGTTCACTAGATTATCTTTTTGAAGTTTTGCTTGAGATCTGTGAATCTGAAAATTGTGAAAAAGTGTTAAACAAAGAAATTTATAAAGTGATTCATGATAGCTCCTTGAATGAAAAGCATGATTGCAATGATGTTATTATAAATTCTATTAATATCAATTGTGTTAATGATATGCAAAACCCCAAGCTTGAGGATCCTACATATAATTATTATGAGAGAGGAACATATGGTTGTAGAAATCTTCGTGTTACTAAATGACCTCTCATTATGTTGAGACTGTCAATGTTTTATTCCTCTTCTCTCCATATGTTAGATATTTCGTGTCTTGGTAATTCGTTTGCTTGTAAAATTCCTATGCATAGGAAGAGAGCTAATCTTAAATATGTTTGTCACATGTTTCATGATGCTCTCTTTGTGTTTCAATTATTATGTTTTGTGTGAGCATCGTTGAAATCTTATGCCTCGCTAGGGGCATAAAACGATAGCGCTTGTTGGGAGACAACCCAATGAATAAAATTTATTTTTGCTTTTTTGCATTATGTCCTTGAGTGTTTGCACAATTATGCTACTGTTATGACTGTGTTCTTGTGTTTTAATTAGTGTTTGTGCCAAGTAGAGCCTTTAGGATCTCCTTGGGTGATAGTTGTTTGATCTTGCTGAAAAAACAGAAACTTTTGCGCTTACGAAAATAATTATCATTTTTTACCAGAGAGTGATAAAATACCAATTCTTTTTGCAGAATATTAATATACAAATTTATCAGGTCTTCCTAATATTTTAGAATTTTTGGAGTTTCAGAAGTATTCGAAATATCCAGATTTCTACAGACTGTTGTGTTTTCGACATATTCTGTTTTCTTTGTGTTGTGTGCTTGTTTTGATGAATCTATGGTTTTCTTTGATGAGTTTTTGCAACAGAAAAGTTGGAATAAAGTAGATATAATGCAAGAATAAAATATGAATAGGTTGCAACAGTGCTTATAGTAGTGATGTATTTTCTTATACTAACGGATCTCACGAAGGTTTTATTGAGTTTTGTGTGATGGAAGTTTTCAAGTTTTGGGTTATCTTATGATTGATGAAGGAATAAGGAGTAATAAGAGCCTAAGCTTGGGGATGCCCCGGCATCCCAAGCTATTATCCAAAAGAGATCAAGTATGCTTTCTTCTAACGACCATCGGTATTTTACTCGAAGCTATATTTTTATTCGTCACATACTATGTGTTTTGCTTGGAGTGTCTTGTATGATAAGAGTCTTTTCTTGTTTTATTTCGTGTTTTAAGTATGGATTCCTTGCTGGACACACCTATTTTAGAGAGCCAAAATTATGTCATGACTTGTTAGAATTGCTCTCTATGGTTCACTTAAAAAATTTATGAGCTATGGACTTGCTCTAGTGCTTCACTTATATCTTTTTGAGCACGGTGTGCTTTAGTATTTTTGAAGAAATGCTCTTTTGCTTCACTTAGATTTATTTTATAGTTAGTAAAAATTTCAAGAAATCCTCTCTTGCTTCACTTAAATTAATTTGAGAGAAAGAAATATTATTCTCATGATCTTCACTTATATTTGTTTGAGCTTATCAAAAGCAACATATGAAAATTATTTCCAAAGTGATAGATATGCAAGAAGGATATAATAAAAACTTTCATGAAGATCATTGGACAAAATCAACTTGATTCTTAGTAATAGTTTTGAGCTATGATGATGTGATATGTGAGTCATGTTGATGAGTAATTATGATTTAGTAAGAATATTGGTGTTAAGGTTTGTGATTCCCTATGCAAGCATGAAAGTCAATAATTATGCTATGAAATTATATCCTTCTTGTGGTGCATTATTTGATGTTAATTATGCTTAATGCTCCCTTATGAGATTATTCATTTCTTGGTTGGTCGCTTCTCAATCTTTTGCTAGCATTCATTATGCACTAAGTATGATCACTACTTGTGCATCCAAACACCTTTAAACCAGTTTTGCCACATGAGTCCACTATACCTACCTATATGCAGTATTCTTTTGCTATTCAAGCAAATTTGTATGTGCCATCTCTAATATTCAAAATAAATTTCTCTTTTGTGTGCTCATACCGCTAACAAGGCGGTGAGGGGTGGCTAATATTTTCCATGCTAGATGTGTTATTCTCATGATGAGTGTTTATTCACTTGTCATTGCACGAGATTAAGGCAAAGGTATTAGGGATGCCCAATCCCGAAATGAAAAATGAATGTACTTTATGTTATCAAATAATAAATTCCTTGAAAAGTGTTGGTATGGAGGGCAACCGTGGATACGGCTAGCCATGGAAAGTGAAAGTATGCTTGAAAAAGGAATAAACTTTAATTTCTGTTTGGGAACCGCCTATGATATATCCAGCATGGAAAGTGTTGCGAACTCTAAGTCATTTTTGTTGGTAGGAAAAGTATGCCTCTCAAAATGTTTTTATCTCTGAATTTTCTCTTTGAGCTCTGGCACCTCTACAAATCACTACTTCCCTCCATGAAGGGCCTTTCTTTTACTTTATGCAATTTTTTTCGAATTTGAGTCTCCATCTTCTATTATAAAGCACCAACTAGGAGGCACTATGATCGTACTTGAGCACTGGGTGTAGTTAATATGCTAGTGTGTTTCATGAATGGATCAATGATTGAGCATAATGGGCTAGGGATAGCTTATTTTAGTGTTGATATTTGAAAGACATGGTTGCTTGTTGGTATGCTTGAGTATTTAAGTTATCATGTCAAAACTAGACTACTGCTTTGAATCACACAAAAGTCCAAATGTCCATGCTATAAAGAAAAGAATATGAGATGACATGTTAGGCGGCATTCCATATAAAAAATTCTGTTTTTATCACTTGCCTACTCGAGCACGAGCAGGAGTTAAGCTTGGGGATGCTGATACGTCTCCAACTTATCAATAATTTTTGATTGTTCCATGCTGTTATATTACCAATCTTGGATGTTTTATAACCATTTTATATCATTTTTTGGTACTAACCTATTGACATAGTGCCAAGTGCGAGTTGTTGTTTTCTGCATGTTTTTTACATCACAGGAAATCAATACCAAACGGAGTCCAAATGCCACGAAACTTCACGGAGATTTTTTATGGACCAAAAGACACCCAATGGGCCAAGGCAGCTCCTGGGGGTGCTCCGAGGGGAGCACAACCCCCCAGGGCATACCAGGAGGCCCAGGCGCGCCCTGGTGGATTGTGCCCACCTCGGGTGCCCCTCGGACCGCCTCTTTTCTCCAAAATACCCCAATATTCCAAAAACCCTAGGGGAGTCAACAAAAATCAATTCCAGCCGCCGCAGAGACCAACACCACCGGATCCAATCTAGCACCATCACGGAGGGGTTTGCCACTTCCATTGGTGCCTCTCTGATGTTGCGTGAGTAGTTCTTTATAGCTAGATGGCTTCCTCTCCCTTGTTTGATTCTCAATACAATTGTATCTTGGAGATCTATATGATGTAACTTTTTTTGTGGTGTGTTTGTTGGGATCGTATGAACTTTGAGTTTATGATTAGATCTATCTTTTTATATCCATGAAAATTATTTGAGTTTCTTTGATCTCTTATACGCATGATAGCTTATAGCCTGGTATTTCTTCTCTGATATTTGGGTTTTGTTTGGCCAACTTGATCTATTTATATTGCAATGGAAAGAGGTGCTTTGTAGTGGGTTCGATCTTACGGTGCTTGATCCCACTGACAAAAGGGGAACCGACAGGTATGTATCATTGCTACTAAGGTAAAACGATGGGGTCTATCTCTACATAGATAGACCTTGTATACATCATGTCATCGTTCTTATTGCATTACTCCGTTTCCCCATGAACTTAATACACTAGATGCATGCTGGATAGCGGTCGATGTGTGGAGTAATAGTAGTAGATGCAGGCAGGAGTCGGTCCACTAATCTTGGACGTGATGCCTATATAAAGATCATTGCCTAGATATGGTCATGATTATTTGAAGTTCTATCAATTGCGCAATAGTAATTTGTTTACCCACCGTTTGCTATTTTTCTCAAGAGAAGCCACTAGTGAAACCTACGGCCCCCGGGTCTCTTTCTCATATTGTTTGCCTTTACGATCTACTTTTCCTTTGCTTTTATATTCAGATCTATTAAACCAAAAATACAAAAATACCTTGCTGCAACTTATTCTTATTTATCTTATTTGGCGTTCTATTTATCAATCTACTACAATTTATTTCACGTCCATTTTTGCCTATCTTGGGCGCTGTGCCCGAAAGGGGTTGACAACCCCTTTTACACGTCGGCTTGCGAGTATTTGTTATTTGTGTGCAGGTGTTGTTTACGTTGTGTTGCTTGGTTCTCCTACTGGTTTGATACCCTTGGTCTTATAATTGAGGGAAATACCTACCCCCACTGTGCTGCATCATCCTGTCAGGGAAATGACACCTATGGGATCACAGGGAATTCCTACTACGGTTGACAGTGCGCGGGGCTGTGGAAACGGCGGGTTTAGAAGGTCCACGCGGCGGAATTTTACGCAGGTTCGGGCTGCACACGATGTGTAATACCCTAATCCTACTTCAGAGTATATTTGGTGTTCTTGGGATCTTGAACTAGTTGCGGTGCATGCCTAGCCCAAAAAGTCCGAATCCTTCCTTAGTACGCCTCGGGCCTCCTTTTATATGTCAAAGGGGTTGCCACAGTGGCACACATGAGGTGGAAAGTATGTACAATGTACGAGTCTATCCCTGACATCAAGGGACAGAACGCATTTAATGCGCTGCCGATGTGTCCTCTTGCTTTATCGGGGATGGCAAGGAAGCTCGTCTTGTCCGTCACCGCCTCGCCTCGCTTCGGCGCGCGTCCAAGCTGAGAGGGATGCAACGCCACGCTGGATGGCTGGCTGCCGCGCTGGTGCGGTGGCATGATCTTCACGAAGATCTGCATGCCACCACGAAGGTGCTTGCCTGGTTGGCCTCTGCCACATAGGTACGTACGTAGTTGGCAGGCTGGCTACTATGTCGGAACGACCATGGGGCAGCAAAACCTTGGTAAGTGCGGGCCTGGTTGTGGCCCTGTAGATGTTCCCGGCAAGGGTCTTGCCGAGTTCTCGTGGGTGTCCCCGGCAAGGGTCTTGCCGGGGCCTTCGTCTTTTGGTTCTCATCTAGTCTTGCAGGCCTCTGGTCTTCGCAAAGATCTTCATGCCACCATGCAGGCACCTCTGGAGCCTTGGTTCCAATGTTGTCGATGGTGTCCGAACTCTCAGGTTCAAGGGGGGCGGTCTTGCTAGTGTTGGGTAAGTTGCCCCGGCAAGGCCCTTGTCGGGGCATCGTAGGTCGTCCCTGGCAAGGCTCTTGCCGGGGGAAATCCACCTTGTACCTTCACTATTCGCGCCTCTGGTTTCAGTGCTGCTCTAGTAGTCTTGTCCCTTTGCTCCCCCTAGCGCGCTAAACGTGGCCGCAGGTGTGGCTACAACTGCCCATGCACTGGCAAAGGGGTACTGAAGGCCCCTACTTTTTTACACTGATAGGAGCCCCCGGGCCTAGGCCACACATAAGCGCAGAGCGTTGTTGGGCCAAGCCCAGAACGGTGCGCGGGCATGCGTGGCAGAGTTTTGACTGTGGTAACTCTGTCGCCTGTTGCGCTTCCCCACGACCCGTGTTGAATGCGTGACGTGGGGGTCGTGTGTGGGATGACCTCAGCATGCTTGCGTCATCCCACAGTGAATAGTAATGAAGCGGCTTGCATCTTCCTTATAAAAGAGGGAAACTGCAGGGCCGCTGCTCATTTACTCTCCCAGCCTTGGAACCGCTGTTCCATGTTTCCCACTACGCCCGCCCCTTTCGCCATGTACGCCGCATGCATGGCACGGTGTAGGTGACAGATGCATGGGATATGGGAAGGCACGCTATGGCTGATACTTATGCGCCTAATTGGGCGGGGAGGGCGGTCGTTGACCTCGCTTGTCGCCAACTTAATGAGCCGGAGTTGAATGGGCTCTTCAGAGGCGTAGGGCCAGTCTTTAGCCTTCCCCGCTCGGCTATAAAAAGGATACTCAGGAGGAGGAGGAGGAGGAGGAGAGGCATCTTCTCGCGTCTTCCCTTCGCCTGCATTCTCCATCCACTACCATGGCGAGAGTGCATGGCCGCGGCCATTCTTCCGCAGAGGCGACCAGGTCTTCACCCTGCTAGAGAGTCGTGGCGGTCAAGGAAGAGCCAGATGCCGAAGGCGAAGGCCACGCTCGAGGTGGAGGTGCCGGCCAAGGCCGCGGTCGGCGAGGCGCTTGAGGCAGAGGCGGGCGCGGCAGGGGGACACCTGCGTCATCGCCATCTCCGTTACCATCTCTGCCACCGTCTCCTTCTGCTTCGTCGAGCGGCCATGTCGGGAACAAGGAGCTGGAGTTCATCCTACAACTATGCGAGCCGCCGCGTAGCCGCCTCCGCCTTCCCGAGGCGTTTGCAAGGGTGCTCGAGATCGACCAGCCACCGAGGTTGAGGCTCCACATGAAGGGGTCTTGCAATGGCGACATGTGGGTGAACACAAGGTTCCCCATCCCTCATGTGATGCTCCTTCGTCGGGGCTTGTCGGGGGGAATCGGCTTCCTCGAACACCTATGGGGACCGAGCCCCTTACTGGTTCGGCGGGGGGCGGAGGTTGCACAAAGAGCAGATCGAGGCGCTGCACACGAGGGATTTTACCCAGCTTCGGGCCGCAAGGATGCATAAAACCCTACTGCTACTTGGTGGATTGTATTGTGTTCTTGCTCGGGAGCGCGCGGTGCTACAGTACACATGAGCTGCTCGCGAGGTCGAGCGTGACGATGGGTCTCCCCTCCTACGTGCGCATGGGGCCTCCTTTTATATGCTCAAGGGGTTACCCACAGGTGGCAGCGTAGGTGGGGGCAAAAATGGTAGAATGCTGTAGTGGGTACAACTGCCTGCACAGTGGCTGTACAATGCTATCATACCTAACTCTGACGGCGGGGGACAAGGGCATTAAATGCCCGTCCGCGTCGCCCAAATGGTGCAGGGAAGTGGACCGTCAAAAGCGCCACCGTTTGCCACGATGGCTACTCTGTCAGCTTCGCTTCGCCACCGCATGCCCCTGGCTGCACAGCCTCCCGCCACATGCGCCTGGGATGCCCCCAGAGCGACACGTTGGTGGGTGAGCTGGAGCGCAGGCACGAGGTGGTAACTTGCCGCGGCAAGCGCCTTCCCGCGGTGGATGTCTCGTCGCGTCCGGGAGCTTGTTGCTCATCGGGCCTTGCCGGGGTGCGGGGCGCGCCGCGGCAGGGTCCTTGTCGTGCCGTGGATGGCCTTCCCGGCAAGCTCCTCTTGCCGGGGTCTTGTGCTTCGAGCAGTAGTCCCGGTAAGCTCCTCTTGCCAGGGCCTCGCTCTCTTCGGGTGGCCTTCCCGGCAAGCTCCTCTTGCCGGGGCCTTGGCTCAAATACTTTGTTCTTGAATGGCCCAAGAGGGGACCATGGAGGATCTTGGCGATCGCCTGGCAGGCCTTGCCGCGGGGTGCTACGACTGCCCGTGCACAAGTTCGGGGTACTAAGGTACCCCTATTTTAGTACACCGACAGGAGCCCCCGGGCCTGGGCCATACATGGTGCCGAGCGCTGTTGGGCCAGGCCCAAAACAGTGCGCTGGCACGCGCGGCCTGGGTCACGCTGCATCTTTTTCTGCGTATGCCACACCCTCTCCGAACTGTACGCGACGAACGCGGCATCGTGGGGAGAGGCGTGCGTGACGTGGGTGGCGTGCGCGGGGTCGAGCCCTATAGGCATGCGTCACGTCGCAATAAATGGGGACGGTTCGTGCCATCTTCATAAGTGGAGGGAGGCGTGGAGGCGTGGCTCCTTCGCTGGACGGGGCCGAGGCACGGTTTCCGAGGCGCCCGTTCCCCACGATCACGGGGTGGGGGAGAGGTCGCCTCATCCGTCGCCTCGGTCCTGCGCGTCAGCCACGCGGCTTCCATGCACCTGGAATTGCGGGCGGTGGAGGCAGGAAACCGGGCCGTCACGGGTCGAGGCAGCAGGCCGGCCCCGGTCGCCTGGCCTCCCTGCGCCCAGATTGGTTGAGCGGGGCGGCCGAGTCCCCACCCTGCTTCTTTATAAGGAGCAAGAGGGGGGGCGACGGGAACCCACACTCCTCCATCTCTTCCTCCTCTTCATCCTCTGACCCCCCTCTCTCCATTAGCCATGGAGAAAGGGAATCCGGGTCCTTCATCGGTGGCGGCGAGGGTTGCCGCCAGGCAGCGCGCCCCTCCTCCCCTTGCACCCGCGGTGGCGGAGCCAGCCGCAAGGGGAAGGGGGAGGGGGCGAGGTCGCGGACGAGGGTGTGGGCGAGGCCGCGGCGCTCAGGGAAGAGGCGGGCGGGGCGACGCGCCGGCCTCGCCTCCGCCAGCGGCCCCTCTTCCCACGGCGGTCCATCTCGGGGACGATCCTTGCGAGTTCTTCGTCAGGCTGCGCCGGGCGCCTTGTCGCCGCCTCCGCCTCCCGGCTCCTTTCGCGGGCGTGATGGAGATGGAGCAACCCGAGAAGCTAAGGCTGCGCATGAAGGGCTGCGGGATCAGCGGCACGCGGGTCCACGTTGAGTTCCCAACCCCCGGCGTAGTGTATCTTGGCCGAGGGTGGAAGACATTCGCCCGTATCCACACCTTGACGGAGGGGTTCATCCTCCATTTCAAGTTGATGGAGGGCGATCTCCTCTTCGTCAAGGCCTTTGGGGACTTCGGGACCCGGGCCAGGTGCTGCGTGGATAGCTCCTCCGACAGCGAAAGCTCCTCCTCGAGCGAGAGTGATGAGGAGGGGAGCGACAGCGACGACGATGGCAGCGGTCGTCGGGATGACGGGTCCGACTAGGCGCCGGTCGCAGCTCCGTGTGGCTCCGGCGACCCCATCATCCGGGTCGCCGGCTCCTTGAGCTTCTCGGGGTCGTCTTCCTGGGCGGCTGGAGTGGCGAGGCTGCAGAAGAGGAGGAGGACTGGCGGCAAGGCCATCAACTCGGAGTACGAGGGCTAGGTGCCCCCGACAGCGTGTTGACGTCCCGCTGCCTCATCTTCAAGCTCCATCTCCGGCGCCACCGCCACCATCCAGCCTCCGGAGCCCCCGGAGCGTTCTGTTGGTGTCTTCTGCCACCCGTAGCTCGCTTAGGCGCCCCTTTTGCCCTTTTCGCCTCCTTGTCCTACCTCCTGAGGAGAGAGACAAGAAAGGGATTACGGGCATCTTATCTTTTTTCAATCTGTAAGCCCTCGGGCCTTAGTTGCATTTAAAACTTGTAATCCCATCTTTCATGTTTTTCATTCTCTCTGAACTGTACCTGAGCGGAATGTTTTTAATGAAAAGGGGATGTTTGCTGGGTCATTTGTCCCGTGGGTGGAACCCACGCCAAGGAGTGAACCCTTTGTATCGTTAGGATAGGCATTTCTTCGCCCGGCAACAGGCCCTGCCGTCTTCCCGCGCCGCTCGGCCCTCCTCACGCTCTTGGCGGAGGCGGGGAGAAGGCGGGTTCCGGCACCTCGCTTCGCCCCTTTGCCGCCGCGACTACTACCAAGACGGGCCCCAGGAACGCTCTCTGGGGCCTGTCGTCGAGGGAGCACGGCAGCTTTTAGGAGGAAAAAGGGTTTTTGTATTCCACAGTTCATGAGAAAATGCATGACAAGGGATGCGAAAACTTATCTGGGATTGCAGCCCCGGCAACTTTGGCTTGCCGCGGACGAATCTTCATACTTGCAGCCCCCGGCAATATTGGCTTGCCGGGGACCAGATGCTGGCCCGCCCTTCTTCTCTTCTTCGCCCTTAAGTGGTCTGGCCAGGATGTACAAACCCCTGTGAACCAAAGGAAACGAAGGAACAGGAAAAAGGATGCAGACTCGACCTCTAAGCTAGGGGTTAGCAGCTGTTAGGCACTATCAACCCTAACCAAGGACGAGACTCGACTCAGCATGCATGCTAAAACTTAGGGCGCCAGCGCTTCATTTCTGCTGCTCAGGGTCTGCGCCTGGCTTTGTACAAAGGATTACATGCAACTGCGGCAAGACTTGTACAAAAGGTTGGTTGCCGGGCGGGCCCCGACAACCGCGCCTTACGGGTAAAACTTACGAAGATGCTCAATATTCTAGGAGTTGCTCACCGGAGTGCCATCTTCGGTCTCGAGGCGGACAGCGCCGGGCCTCGTGACTCGTCTCACCCGGTAAGGGCCTTCCCACTTTGGCGTCAACTTGTTATGATTCTTGGCGGACAGGGTGCGCCGAAGAACAAGGTCGCCTTCCTCGAAGCTTCTGGCTTTAACTTTGCGGCTATGGTAGCGACGCAAAGCTTGCTGGTAGCGAGAGGCTCGCACAGCAGCCTAAAGACGATCTTCCTCGAGGAGCAGCGCGTCATCTTCACGCAGCCGCTCTTGCTCAAGCTCATCATAAGCGAGCACTCGAGGTGGCCCGTACGCGAGATCCGTGGGGCTATCTACCTCCGCTCCATGGAATAGAGCGAAAGGTTGCCTGGTACGACAAGGGCTTGCCTGCGCCGAGGGGCATCGGCGCAGGTTTGGACGCCGTAGCGTCACGAGCTCGATGCATGTTCGGGCGCCGTGGCGCCATGAGCTGGCTCGACGACGCCCGTCCCGTCGCCAGCGCCGTCCCCACCACCCGTTCGCTCCAAGGGCGGCGGATTTGACGCGGACGGACCAGCCACCTCCGGAGCCTCCTTCTTCGGTGGCATGTCGATGAAAACGAAGGAGATCTAGCTGGTGCAGGCGCCGGATCAGGTCCGCACAACTTCGACGCCCACTACCTGGCGCGCCAAAGATGTCGGGGGGAATCGGCTTCCTCGAACACCTATGGGGACCGAGCCCCTTACTGGTTCGGCGGGGGGCGGAGGTTGCACAAAGAGCAGATCGAGGCGCTGCACACGAGGGATTTTTCCCAGCTTCGGGCCGCCAGGATGCGTAAAACCCTACTGCTGCTTGGTGAATTGTATTGTGTTCTTGCTCGGGAGCGCGCGGTGCTACAGTACACACGAGCTGCTGGCGAGGTCGAGCGTGACGATGGGTCTCCCCTCCTACGTGCGCATGGGGCCTCCTTTTATATGCTCAAGGGGTTACCCACAGGTGGCAGTGTAGGTGGGGGCAAAAATGGTAGAATGCTGTAGTGGGTACAGCTGCCTGCACAGTGGCTGTACAGTGCTATCATACCTAACTCTGACGGCGGGGGACAAGGGCACTAAATGTCCGTCCGCGTCGCCCAGACGGTGCAGGGAAGTGGACCGTCAGGAGCGCCACCATTTGCCACGATGGCTACTCTGTCAGCTTCGCTTCGCCACCGCATGCCCCTGGCTACACAGCCTCCCGCCACGTGCGCCTGGGATGCCCCCCAGAGCGACACGTTGGTGGGTGAGCTGGAGCGCAGGCACGAGGTGGTAACTTGCCGCGGCAAGCGCCTTGCCGCGGTGGATGTCTCGTCGCGTCCGGGAGCTTGTTGCACACCGGGCCTTGCCGGGGCGCGGGGCGTGCCGCGGCAGGGTCCTTGTCGTGCTGTGGATGGCCTTCCCGGCAAGCTCCTCTTGCCGGGGTCTTGTGCTTCGAGCGGTAGTCCCGGCAAGCTCCTCTTGCCAGGGCCTCGCTCTCTTCGGGTGGCCTTCCCGGCAAGCTCCTCTTGCCGGGGCCTTGGCTCAAATACTTTGTTCTTGAATGGCCCAAGAGGGAACCATGGAGGGTCTTGGCGATCACCTGGCAGGCCTTGCCGCGGGGTGCTACGACTGCCCGTGCAGAAGTTCGGGGTACTAAGGTACCCCTATTTTAGTACACCGACAGGGCTGGAAAAACTTCGCACGTGCCCATTGCTTGACGAAGGGGCACGTTCTCTGCTTCAAGTTAGTGGAGAGCGACCTGCTCTCCATGAAGGTCTTCGGGCGCTCGGGACATAGGTTAGGGTGCTGCGGAGAGCTCGACTGATGACGAGAGCTCCTCCTTGAGCAACATCAACGATGAGGGGACCGGTGGGGAGGGCGACGGGGACGGTTCCAACTAGACGTCGCACGCCCTGTCCCTAGGCGACGCCAGCAGCAGCACCATCTGCACCTGGCCTTCTCCCCGGCAGAGTGGTTTGCTGAGGAGGGGTAGCTCTTGGTGGCGGCTCCTTGAGCCAGCTCCTTGAACTTCTCGAGGTCATTGCTTCTAGCGGCTGGTGCTAGAGGGCCGCAGAAGACGAAGAAGGCGGGTGGCAGGCCGTCAAGTCGGAGTATGATGGCACCGATGCCTTCGTTGCATATTGGCGGCCCGCTGCCTCATCTTCCAGCTTCTTCCCCGGCACCATCATCACC
The DNA here is from genome assembly GCA_032464435.1 of Aegilops umbellulata. NCBI lineage: Eukaryota > Viridiplantae > Streptophyta > Magnoliopsida > Poales > Poaceae > Aegilops > Aegilops umbellulata. The sequence continues at coordinate 160,836,777 of CP136058.1, read as the reverse complement.
AGCCTTCTTCTAGGCGGCCGCCGGGACGTTCTCTTGGTGTCTTCTGCTGCTCGTACCTCGCCTAGGCACTCCTTTTGCCCTCCTGCTTATCCTGATCCTCTTCCTGAGGAGAGGGGCAACAAAGGAATTACGGGCATCTTATCTGTTTTTAGATCTTAAGCTCGCGGGACTTGTCGAATTTAGACCTAGTAACCCCTTGCTCTGTATCGCCCTCGATGCGGCTATATCTCCCACGTGTCGAAGCACGACTTAGAGGCATAACCGCATTGAAAGCAATGTCGCAAGTGAGGTAATGTTCACACAACCCATGTAATACATAAGGGAAAGAGATACATAGTTGGCTTACAATCGCCACTTCACGCAATACATGAGTAAAGCATTACATCAAACAGATACAACCAAGGTCCGACTACGGAACCAAAATAAAATAAGACTACCCCAAATGCTACACAGATCCCTGATCGAACCAACTGGGCTCCGCTACTGATCAACTGAAACAAAACAACACAATGAACAAGATCTTCATCGAGCTCCTCCTTGAGCTCGGGTGCGTCACCTGCACGGTTTCATTGGCACCTGCAAACTGGTTTTGGAAGTATCTGTGAGTCACGGGGACTCAGCAATCTCACACCCGCGAGATCAAGACTATTTATGCTTAAAGGTAGGACAGGGTAGTGAGGTGGAGCTGCAGCAAGCGACTAGCAAATATGGTGGCTAACATACGCAAAAGAGAGCGAGAAGAGAAGCAAAGCACGGTCGTGAAGCTAGAAGCGATCAAGAAGTGATCCTGAAACTACTTACGTCAAGCACCAGGCATAAGGCCGAGCCTTCCACCCTTTACCAAGTATATAGATGCATTAATTAAATAAGAGATATTGTGATATCCCAACATATCCATGTTCCAACATGGAACAACATCTCCATGTTCCAACAAGGAACAAACTTCATCTTCACCTGCAACTAACAACGCTATAAGAGGGGCTGAGCAAAGCGGTAACATAGCCAAACAATGGTTTGCTAGGAAAGGATGGTTAGAGGTTTGACATGGCAATATGGGAGGCAGGATAAGCAAGTGGTAGGTATCATAGCATAGGCATAGCAAAACAGCGAGCATCTAGCATGCAAAGATAGAAGTGATTTCGAGGGTATGGTCATCTTGCCTGAGATCCCGCAAGGAAGAAGAACGAGTCCATGAAGGAGACAAACGGACGAAGTCGAACAAATCCTCACAAACATGACGTTATCGGAACTAACCCGAAGAGGCAACACCGGAAAGAAGCAAACAACATAGTAAATAACCATCACATAAACATGGCATGATGCACAACCAAGTATGATGCATGTCTGGTTTAAATATGCATGGCATGGCAAAGTGCAACAAACAATACTACAAATTAAGTGGAGCTCAATATGCAACGAGTTGCATATTGACCAGACACCACATCAATTATTTAGTTCTCTCTTGGTTATGTACCCAACAATATTAAATGTCGTTAAACATGGCAAGAGGTGAGGCATAATAGAACTACCTATTTAGTCAAGTTTAAATGAGGCCGGAACAACAAACAATAATTCCGAAAAGTCCTCATATGCATATTATGAATTTGGTATTGTTCTACCCTAAACACAATTTTAATGTTGTTAAACAGCAAAATAAAGTGCACCATGTTAAACTAGGCATTTTTCCGCCCCATTTACATATAAAGTTTGTTAAATTTGAAGCTACGGTTATTTAGTTATGAAATAAATCATTTTAGCATATTATTTAAGCAAAAATAAACAAACAACATTTTAAGCATTTTAACATGGGATGAAAGCAGCACATTATGAAACTAGACAGAAATCTAAGCATTTTAGATATATAGTTCACTTAATTCTGATGCATGGTTTGTGAATTATTGATGCATGAACATTTAAGGGTTTTCTGAAAAACTGCAGTCTCTAGATAAAGCTAAATTCGCAGATCTGGGAAAAAACTACATGGGCCGAAACTGGCTGGGCCACAACAAAGCAGAGGGGCTGGAGGAGCTGCTCACCCATGGGCCAAGGCCTGCTGGATCTGGCGAAGAGGAGCTGGGTCTGGGTGCGCGAGGCAGGCCCAGGCGCGGTCAGCGAGCGGTCAACGGGCGCGGCGTGCGCTCGAACGACTCGAGACAGATGCGTCGTCCTCCTCTGCTCGATAGGAAGCAGAGCAGCGGCGGCGTGGGACTTGGCGGCTGGGTCGACGCAGCAAGGAGCAGGCACGGCGGCGCTGAGGACTCCGGCGGGCGTGGGTTCGGAGGCCGGGTGCTGGTGCTCCTGTGGACACGAGGAGGCAGAGGGAATTAGAGAGAGGGAGAGGAAAAGAGGGAAGGCAGGGGAGCGGTGGCACTGCCTGGGTTGGTCGGGGTCCTGGAGTTGATGGGATGCACCGGACGGTGGCGGCAGTGGGTTAGGAGCGATGACGACGAAGCAGGCGACGGCTCGGGAACGAGGCAAAACTCGGGCACGGTCATGGCGTTCCTGTGCACGGGAGAGAGATCAGAGGAGGAAGGAGAGGGAAAAAAAAGAAGGGATAGAGGAGACGGGCGGCAACTCATCTGCTCGTCGGCGGCAGCTGAACGGAGGCGGCCGGACCTGGTGGTCGAGGTCGCTAGCGCCGGTGTGCTCCGGTGAGGTGAGGAGAAGCTCGGGAAGGCTCTTCTCCTCCTGGAATGAGAGGAGGCAGGGGCTCCATAAGATGCTCCTCTTCCCTGGATCGAGAGGAGACAGGGGCTTCGGGAGAGCGAGGAGGATCTCCTTTCCTTGGATCGAGCACGTGGAGAGCTGCAGCGCCGGTTGGGCAAGCGCACAGATCGAGCGAGGTAGCTGGAGCTGCGGGTTGGCTCGGGTGGAGAGGATCGGGAAGGTGGAGGCTGGTTGGGTGGCTGAGGAAACCGAGCAGGATTTGGAATGAGCGGCGGCTGCGAGTGAGGGGATGGATGGGACAGCCGTCCGAGATTTTAGGGTTAGATTGTTTATATAGGTAGGGGAATTAGGTAAGGGTTAACTCGGTCCGTCCGATCGTAATCGGGCAGTCGATAAAAAATAGGTAGGGAGGACCAATGGAGAAAACGAAGATGTTTTATAGATGTTAGGGGATGATCCGGACCCACCGGTAACAACAATCCGGGTCGGGTTCGGGGAAATATCTGACGCGCGCGAGAGGTTTGCGGGCTGTGCAAAAAGGTTAGGAAAGCCAAGGAAGAGGGAGACAAAACCTGGCTGGTCTCCGAATGGTCAACGAAGGCAAAGGGGAAATGCGACAACTACGAACGGACGCAAGTTTTATAAAAACATGGTGATGCAATGCGCATGATGCCATGATGAATGCAACAACCAAATAAATAACACAAGAAAACTCGGAAAACATGGAAGGCGTCTGGAGCGTCGGTCTCGGTGCGTTACATGCTCATGTTTTTGTTCCATATGAATTATACTTGTTTAACCAACGTATTATTGAAAATGGGTGTTTGCCGAGTTCCTTTGTGCGTGAGCGAGGCCCACACTAAGAAGCGAGTCCTTGTTATTTCAAATAAACAATGTCACCCGGCAACAAACCTTGTCGTCCTCCCGCTTTATACCATGACCATGCCCACGCCCTTGGCGGGAGTTGGGGTAAAGTAGGATCGGGCCCTTCGCTTGTTTCCCTCCCACCGCAACTACAACCAGATTTCGGCCTGAAAGGGGCTACAGGCATATGAAAGAGGGAGCACGGTGGTATAGGAGTGAACGAAGTTTCGTACGTTCAAGTTTCATACGGGAACACATAGCGGGGGAGAGAAAACTTATCTGAATTTGCAGCCCCCGGCAACCTTGGCTTGCCAGGGTCGGGGGTGTCAATCCGTCTCCTTTCCTCCAAACGGCTCTGCAGGAATGCCTGTACAGCCTATGAACCAAGAACGGACTGGAATAGACAGAAAGACACGCACTCGACCTCTACGCTAGCGGTTAGCTGCCGCCAAGCACTATCGACCCGAACAGAGAGAGAGAGACTCAACCTAGCATGCATGCTAATTTCTAGGGCGCCATAGCTTCATTTATTTATCTGTTGCTCAAGGTTTGCACCTAGCTTTGTACAAAGGGTTACATGCCTTGCTGGCAAGGCTTGTACAAAAAATGGTCTGCCGGGAAGCCCAGCAACCGCGCCTTAAAGGTAAAACTTGAGAAGATGTTCGATGTTCCAGGAGTTGCTCACTAGAATCCCATCTTTGGTCTCCAGGTAGACTACACTGGGCTTGGTGACTCGTGTTACCCGATAAGGGCCTTCCCACTTTGGCATCAACTTGTTGGAATTCTTGGCGGATTGAACTCGCTGAAGAACAAGGTCGCCTTCCTCAAGGCTTCGGGCATGAACCTTGCGGCTATGATAGCGGCGCAAGGCTTGTTGGTAGTGAGCAGCTCGCACAGCATCCCGAAGATGATCTTCCTCAAGGAGCGTCTGTCGATGTGAAACGACACCTATGGGATCACAAGAATCCCTATTGCGGTTGCGGGGCGCGGGGTTGAGAGAAGAGAGGGTCTGAAAGAGAAGCACGCGGTTCGTTTATCCAGGTTCGGGCCGCGAGGATGCGTAAAACACTACTCCTGCTTTGGTGGATGTATTCTGTGTTCTTGAGCTAGCTACGGGGTGTAACGAGCTTCAAAAAGCCGAATCCTTCTCCTGGTCGCCTCGGGCCTCCTTATATAGTTGAAAGGGGCTGCCACAGTGGCACACAGGAGGTGTAAAGGTCTACAGTGGCACGACGTTATCCCTCGTATTACAGGACCAGGTGCATTTTATGCATCGCTTAGGAGTCCTCTCACTTTATCGGGGACGGGGGCGAGGCCCGTCCCGTCCGTCGCCGCTCCTCCAAGCTTCGACACGCGCCCTGGCCAGCGGTGCCTGCGGTGCCATGTAAGCAGGCAGGCAGCTGAGGTGGCTCGGTGGTGGAGCCTCCATGAAGGGCTGCATGTAGCCACGCAGGTGCCTACCTAGCTGGCTGGGTCGGCAACTGCATGCGAACGGCGGTGGAGACTTGGCTGGTGCGGGCCTGATGTTGGCCCTGCTGGTGCGCTTGGCGAGGGCCTTGCCGGGTGGCCCGGCAAGGGTCTTGCCATGGCGCGCAAGCGTCCCCGACAAGGATCTTGCTGGGGGTCTTGCGGGTTCCTTCGGCGAGGATGGCTACCTTCCCATCCTCACTTGATCTTGACTATTCTTTGTCTTCACAAAGATCTGCATGCCACCACATAGGTGCCTCCCGAGCCCTGTCCCAACACATGTGTTGAGTGTTGGTGGGCTCGAGGGTGGCTCGCTCGACTAGCGTGGTCGAGCTGCCCCGGCAAGGGTCTTGCCGGGGCCGCTAAGGCCGCCCCAGCAAGGATCTTTGAGGGGGAAACCTGCTTCGCCCATCTGATCTTTGTGGCCTTGGTCCTTGTCGTTGCTTTGCTTCGTCTTGGGCTTCGGTCTTACCTCGGCTCACCTCCCTCGCTCTGCTTGGTGTGGTCGCGGGCGTGGCTCTGACTGCCGTGCACAGGTAAAGGGGTACAAAAATGTGCCCCTAGTTTTGTACACCAATAGGAGCCCCCGGGCCTGGGCCACACATACGCGCGGCACGTTGTTGGGTCAGGCCCAAAACGGTGCGCGGGTAGGCGGGGCGGTTTTTACCGCGGTAAGATTTTTCACGCGATGCGCTTCCCACGACCCGCGTGCGTGGCGCGGCGTGGAGGGGCGTGCATGACGTGGGCGACATGCGTGGGGTGGTTCCCGCAAGCATGCATCACATCACAGTAAAGAGGCGGCTCACGCCTTCCCCGTAAAAGGAGGGAGGCATGGAGGCGCCTCTCTTTTACTGAATGGGGCCGAGGCGCGGTCTTCAAGGCGTCCACTCCCCACGATCACGGTATGGGGAGAGGTCACCTCACTTATCCCCTCGGTTCTGCATGCCATCCACGCATCTCCCATGCGCTTGGGGTGGCAAAGGGTGGAGGCGGGAAACCGGGTCGTCGCTGGTTGTGGCAGCGGGTCGGTCCTGGTTCCCTGCGCCTCCCGTGTCTTGATTAGCCAAGCGGGGCGGCCGAGCCCCAACCTCGTTCTTTTATATAGAGCGGGAAGGGGGGATGGCATCCCGCATTCTTCCATCTTCTCCCTCCTTCTGCTTCTACTCCTTCCTTCCATTCGTCACGGAGAAAGGGAATCCCGGTCCTTCGACGGTGGCGGCGAGGGTCGCCGCTCGACAATGCATCCCTCCTCCTCCTGCGCCCGCGGTGGCAGAGCCGGCCGCGAGGGGAAGGGGGTGGGGGCGAGGCCACGGGCGAGGCCGGGGCAAAGGCCGCCGCGCTCGGGGAAGAGGAGGACGGGGTGGCGCGCCGGCCTTGCTCCCGCCAGCAGCTCCTCCTTCGATGGAGGGCCACGCTAGGGACAACCCCTGCGAATTCTTCGTCAGGTTGCGCCGGCCGCCGCGCCGTCGCCTTCGCCTCCCAAATCCATTTGCGCGGGAGATGGAGCTGGATCCGCCGCAGTCGTTGCAGCTGCACATGAGGGGTTGCGGGATCAGCGACACATGGGCCGACGTCGAGTTCCCTGCCCCTCACGGATGGGCTCACTCTCCATTTCAAACTAATGGAGGGTGGCCTCCTATCCATCAAGATCTTCGGGCACTTCGGGACTCGCGTAAGGTGCTGCGTGGAGAGCTCTTCTGACGACGAAGAGCCTTCCTCGAGCGAGAGTGGCGAGGTGGACAGCGGCAGCAATGACGAGGCCAGCGCGCAGCAAGATGACGGGTCCGACTAGGCGTTGGGCGCCGCTCCGAGCGGCATCGGCGACCCCATCATCTGTGTCGCTGGCTCCTTGAACTTCTCGGGGTCATCTCCTTGGGCGGCTGGCGTTGGGAGGCTGCGGAAAAGGAAGAGGGCAGGCGGTAAGGCTGTCAAGTCAGAGTACGCGGGCACCGATGCTTTCGTCGCGTACTGACGTCATGCCGCCTCGTCTTCGAGCTCTGCCTCCGGCGCCGCCATCACCATCCAGCCCTTGGACGGCCACCAAGACGTTCTCTTGGTGTCTTATGCTACTCGTAGCTCGCCTAGGCACCCCTTTTTCCCTTTTCGCCTCCTTGACCTGCCTCCTAAGGAGAGGGACAAGAAAGGGATTACGGGCATCTTACCTATTTTTAGTCTTGTAAGCCTTCAGGCCTTTGTTAACTTTAGAACTTGTAATCCCCTTGCTCATGTTTTTCATTTCGTATGAACTGTACCTATACGGAATGATTTTTTTAATGAAAAAGGGATGTTTGTCGGGCTTTTCATTCATAGGTAAAACGCACGACAAGGAGTAAATCCTTGTTACCCTTAAGATAAACGTTTTCTCGCCCGGCAACAGGCCTTGCTGTCCCCCCACTTCGCTCGACCTATCACACGCGCTTGGCGGAGGCAGGGATGAGGTGGGCTTAGGCTCCTCGTTTCATTTCCTTGCTGCCACAACTACGATCAAACTCGGTCCCAGGAAACGAGTCCTGGGTCCTGGAGTGAGGGGTGCACGGTAGCCTAAGGATAAAACGAGGTTTCACATACCTCAGTCCATAACGAAACGCATGATAAGGGATAAAGAACTTATCTGAATCTGCAGCCCCCGACAACCTTGGCTTGCCGCGGGTGGATCTTTGCTCTTGTAGCCCCCGGAAATACGGGCTTACCGGGGCCTAGGCGCCGATCCGTCCCCTTTTTTCCAAAGCAGCTCGGCAAGGATATTCATGTGTCCTGCGAACCAAAGAAGACAGAGAGGAACAGAAAGACGCGCACTCGACCTCTAAGCTAGGGGTTAGCCGCCGCTAAGCACTATCAACCCTAACCAAGGACGAGACTCGACCTAGCATGCATGTTATAACTTAGGGCGCCAGCGCTTCATTTATTCTCGCTCAGGGTCTGCGCCTGGCTTTGTACAAAGGGTCACATGCCTTGCGGCAAAGCTCGTACAAAAAGGTGGCTTGAACAAAGGTCGCCTTCCTCAAAGCTTCGGGCATGAACCTTGCGGCTATGGTAGCGGCGCAAGGCTTGCTGGTAGCGTGTCACTCTCACAGCCGCCCGAAGACGATCTTCCTCAAGGAGCGTCGCGTCATCTTGGGGCAATGACTCTTGCTCAAGCTCGTCATAAGTGAACACTCGAGGTGACCCGTATATGAGTTCCGTGGGCAGAACTGCTTCTGCCCCGTATACCAGGGCAAAAGGTGTCTCGTCGGTGGCTCGATTTGGCGTTGTCCTGATCGACCAAAGAACCGTCGGCAGTTCATCAATCCAACGCCTTCCGCTCTTGTGGAGCTTGTCAAAAGTCTTTGTCCTCAGGCCTCGCAACACTTCAGCATTTGCCCTCTCCGCTTGGCCGTTGCTCCGTGGGTGTGCCACGGAAGCAAAACAGACCTTGCTGCCGAGGTCTTGAATGTATTGCATGAAGGTGTGGCTTGTGAACTGTGTGCCGTTGTCGGTGATGACTCTTTTTGGCACTCCAAAACGGCAGACCAGTCCTTTGAAAAACTTGACAGCTGACTGAGCAGTCACCTTTCTCACTGCTCCCACCTCTGGCCAATTTTTGAACTTGTCGATTGCAACATACAAGTACTCAAAACCCCCGACGGCGCGGGGGAAGGGGCCCAGTATATCGAGCCCCTAGACCGAGAATGGCCAGGAGAGAGGGATTGTTTGAAGGGCTTGAGTTGGTTGATGAAGCTTTTTTGAATGGAACTGGCATGCATCACACTTGGTGACTAGCACCGTCGCATCCTGGAGGGCGGTGGGCCAGAAGAAACCTTGCCGGAACGTCTTCCCGGCAAGGGCCCTTGACCCTATGTGGGAGCCACATATGCCTCCATGTATCTCTGCCAATAGCTCCAGTCCTTCCTCCCGCGGGATGCACTTGAGTTTCACACAGTTCAGCCTTCTCCGGTACAGGACGTCATCGATGAACTGATATAGGGCGGACCGACGGGCTACTTTCTCCGCTTCTTCCTACTCCTCAGGAAGCTCCCCTGTCTGGAGGAATTGGATGGTATGCTGCACCCATGCCAGAGCCTGAGGCTCGATGGCAAGGACTAAAGGCATCTCTTCCACCATGGGAGCGACTGTCTCTACAGCCAGGTCCTGACGCCCCGCTGGAGTCAATTGCTCTTGGGCAGGCTCAGCGTCCGCGGCAGTACCCTTGCCGGCGGCCCCGGGGGGCTCGGTAGGAAAGTACTTGCCGGGATCTGATTTTCTCCGCTTGCTCTGCCCTGCTGATGGATCGACAGATGGTTGAGTTAACCGGAGCAAAAAGGTACCTGGTTCCACAGGTAGCTTGAATGCGGCACGCTTCGACAGGTAATCAGCAACGTCGTTCTCCACTCGGAGGACGTGCTCTGCCTGGATACCGTCAAAGCGTTCCTCTAGTTTCCTCACCTCATCTACGTATGCTTCCATCAGTGGGCTCTAATAATCTTTGTTGACTTTCCTGACAACGAGCTGCGAGTCACCCCTGACGATGAGCTTCTTGACCCTGAGGTCAGCCGCGATCCTGAGACCGGCAAGCAATCCCTCGTACTCGGCGGTGTTGTTGGTGGACATCTCCTTGGGGAATTGCATTTGGATCACGTACTTGAGGTGCTCTCCGGTGGGTGCGACGAGCAGCACACCGGCACCGGCTCCTTGCAGCAAGAAGGCTCCATCAAAGTACATGACCCAGTTGCAGTCTGCCTCCTTGCTGGGGAGAGTCATCTCCTGGATTTCTTCGTCAGGCATCGAGGTCCATTCCGCGATGAACTCCGCCAGGACTCTTCTCTGAATTGTCGAGGTACTCTCAAACTTTAAGCCAAAGCTTGACAGCTCCAAGGCCCATTCCACAATCCTTCCGGTTGCGTCTGGGTTGTGCAGTGTCCGTTGCAACGGGAGGCGGGTGACGACAGTGATCTCGTGGGCCTGGAAGTAGTGATGCAGCTTCCTCGAGGCCATAAGGAGGCCGAAGAGCAATTTCTGCACACCGGAATACCTTGACCTAGCCCCCTACAAGAGGGAGCTGACAAAGTAAACCGGGTGTTGCATCATCTTCTTCTTGGGCACCACTTCACTCGACCGCGCGGGCATCGCCTTGGTGGCACCAGACTCTGCCGGGGGCCATGCCTCGTCGGCACTGGGCGCTGCCGGGGGAATCTTCAGCTCGCCCTCCACTGGTCCTGCCGTCATTGCTGCCTCCTCGTCAACCTCCCTCTGCGCCACTAGTGCGGCGCTGACCACTTGATTCGTCACCGCTAGATACAGCAGCAACGGCTCTTGTGGTTTAGGCACGACTAGTATCGGCGTGGAGGAAAGGTATTTCTTCAGGTCCTGCAACGCGTCCTCGGCTTCTAGGGTCCACTCCATTGGGCCCGCCTTTTTCAAGATCTTCAAAAAGGGAAGGGCGCGCTCGGCAGACTTGGAGATGAACCGGCTCATGGCGGCAACGCAGCCGGTGAACCGACGCACATCCTTGATCCGCTTGGGCACCTCGATCTGCTCAATAGCCTTGATCTTGTCTGGGTTTGCCTCAGTCCTGCGCTGTGACATGAAGAACCCGAGAAGCTTGCCGGACGGGACGCCGAAGACACACTTCTCAGGGTTCAACTTGAGGTTGATCTTGCGCAGGTTGGCAAATGTCTCTTCTAGATCTTGCACAAGAGTCGGCCCGTCCTTGGTTTTGACCACTATGTCATCCATGTAGGCTTCCATATTTCTATGGAGCAGAGGTTCAAAACCAACTTGGACCGCTCTTGCAAACGTAGAGCCAGCACTCTTCAACCCGAAAGGCATCCGTAAAAAGTAATACGTACCACATGGGGTGATGAATGTTGTCTTCTCTTCATCTTCTCTTGTCATGAAGATTTGGTGGTAGCCAGAGTAGGCATCGAGGAATGATAACAGATCACACCCGAGCGTGGAGTCAACAATCTGGTCGATGCGCGGCAATGGGAAGGGGTCCTTAGGGCAAGCCTTATTGATATCTATGTAATCAATACACAGCCTCCACTTCCCATTTGCCTTGCGCACCACTACCGGATTGGCCAACCACGTCGGAAGGAGCACCCCTCTCACCAAATCTGCCGCTTCTAGTTTCCTGATATCCTCCGTGATGAACTCCTGCCTCTCCAGAGCCTGCTTTCTGACCTTCTGCTTGACGGGCCGCGCGTGGGGGCAGACAGCTAGGTGGTGCTCAATCACCTCCCTGGGAACACCGGGGATGTCGGATGCTTGCCATGCAAACACGTCGACATTCGCCCGCAGGAAGGTGACGAGCTCGCCTTCCTATTTGCTGTTGAGGGTGGAGCCTATAGTGAAGGCCCCTCCCTTGCCGTCCTCCGCGAAGGGCACCTTCTTGGTCTGCGGTGGCTCGGCTCTGGATCTCTTGCTCTTGTCGGCAGAGCTCTCTGGCACGTCCTCGACGGTAGCACAACACTCCAAGGAGGTGCGCTTGCCGGAGTGGGTGTGAGAGGTCTTGCCAGGCTCCTTCTTCCCTCCCGGGCCTTCGGCGGCAGGAGCAGGTGCATTGACGTAGCTGCTGCAACTGCTTCCCGGTAGAGTTGGTCGGCGCAGATCAGCGCGTCCTTCTTGTCGGAGGGGACGAAGATGATGGTCAACGGCCCGGGCATCTTCAACATGTTGTAGGCGTAGTGTGACGCCGCCATGAACTTGGCCAGCGCCGGGCGGTCGAGGATCCCGTTGTAGGGCAAGAGGATCTCGACTACGTCGAAGACGATCTTCTCTGTTCTATAGTTCAATTCTCATCCAAAGGTCACGGGCAGTGTGACCTTTCCCTTGGGCTGGCTCCTCCCCGGATTGACCCCTTGGAACGTGCCCGTTTCCTCGAGGTCTCCGTCAGGCATTTGCAACCTTTTGTTCATGACAGGCGAGAATAGGTTCAGGCTAGCCCCACCGTCAACCAACATCTTGTTCACCCTAAGGTTGCGTAATGTTGGCGAAACCAACAACGGCAAACACCCAACCGCGGTAGTGCGATCAGGGTGGTCCTCGGCGTCAAAGATGAGGGGCGTGTTGGACCACTTTAGGGGCTTCTGAGCGTCGAACGACGGCTCCATTGCCGTGACCTCTCGTGCCCACTACTTGAGATGGCGGCGAGAGGTATGCAGCGAGGCACCGCCATCGACGCACATGGCCTCCGTAGCCTTCTGGAACCCTTGCTCACCGGACTCGTCTTCCTCATCGTGATCGCCGTCTTCTTGCTTCTTGTCGCGGCCCTGGGCGGGCCTCTCTTGCTGATTGTCCTTGCTGGGGCGGCCTCCTTGGCCGCCACGCTTCTTCCCGGACCCCTCAGCACCATGTTGGTCCTTCTCCTTGTCCCTCCTTTTGTACTCAGCCTTTTGCTTCTCAGCAAGCAGCTCGACTTGTCGGCAGTTCTGGAGATCGTGGCCCTTGGTGTGGTGGATCTTGCAGTATTGCTTGCCGGAGCTTCCTGGCTTGTCGGTGGCCGCCAAGGCCCGGCAGGCGGCACACCCGGCAATCTCCTTGCCGGGGGTGTCTGCCTTGACCTTCTTGCCGGCACCGGTGTCGTCGGATCCCTCAACGGCAAGCACAGCCTTTCCTTGGCATTTCTTGTTGCGACGTCGGCCCTTCTTCGTCAGGGCGGCAGCGTCCCCATCTGCAGAGTCGGTTTCCGCGTTGGCGTCTTTGCCGGGGTAATTCCTTCCCTCTTCAGCTCGGGCGCACCTGTCGGCCAGAACGTAGAGCTCGGCCACATCCTTAACCTTGGTCATCACCAGCTCCTCGCGCATCTTGCGATTGCGCATGTTCTGATGGAACGCGCTAATCACAGCGGCGGGATGAACGTCGGGGATATTGTACTGCACCCGGCTGAATCTCTGGATGTACTTGCGCAGGGTCTCCCCTTCCTTCCGGCGAATGATATGCAGATCACTGGCCTGGCCATGAGCTTGGTGGCCTCCTGTGAAGGTGCCAACGAACTCATGGCACAGATCTGACTAGGAAGAGATGGAGTCCGCCGGCAAGTGCATCAACCAAGACATTACATTGGGCTTGAGCACCAGCGGGAAGTAGTTGGCAAGCACCTTGTCGTCGCGAGCCCCAGCGGCCTGCATCGCGATGGTGTAGATGCTGAGGAACTCGGACGGATGGGTCGTGCTGGTGTACTTCTCGCCGTTGTCGGGCTTGAACGTGCGGTGGGACGGCCACTGGAACTGCCTCAGGAACGGGTAAAAGCCAGGCAGCCCACCTCGTAAGGTAGGCCGCCGTGCTCCCCCGGTGCCGGGCGGTCCGTAGCATGTCCCGCCCGCTTGTCCGACTGGCGGAGCGTTTCGCGTCGGCGCTCGACGGAGGTTCGAGCGTCTTCGTGAGCTCGCTCCCAAAGAACGTGGTGCTGGTCGCGGAGGGTCCGTGGATCGGACGACGCTATGAAGATGTTATCACCAACGTCGTCGTGACGGGCCGACGCCCGTGGCGGCTCGCGAGGAGGAGGACAGTGCACCGTGGCCGCACCTCCCCCGGTCCTCCCAGCGCCAACATGTGGTGGTTCGGTGGAGCGCCGAGCCGAGGCCCCGCCGGTCGCGGATCGTCTTTGTTCGCGATGGTAACGAGGCTCCGGATAGTGGCCCTCCACTCATAGAGCTTCTCCGCAATAGGAGGGAAGTTGAGGAGCAGTTGCGCGCACGCCAAGGCTTCCGCTGGCGTGGGTGGCGGTGGCAGTTGAGTGGATCGCGGCGTGCTTCGACTTCTAACCATGTTAGAATGAGCTCCGTCATGACCCAGCGGATGCGTGCCATTTTCACCAGCGCTTCGGCGAGCGTGTTGAACTCCTTCGTCTTGCCGATGACGCACAGGGCTCTTCCCACGGTGGTGCCCAGGGTCACTAACGTGGTGACACTGCTCGGCGCGCACACCATGAGAAGAACGCGCGGTGGCCGCCGGTGTATGCGTCCTGGAGGTCGCCGCGCCGCCCGGAATCAGCGCAACGACACCCCCGGAGGGCCCCGCGCCGCCTGCGGGGGGCCCAGCTCCGTCCTTGGGTCCGGCGGCGTGCAGTAGGTCGTCTGGTGCTCGAGCGAAGCCGCTCGCTAAGCTCCGACCGGTTGGGTGGTGCTGGTGCTCGCGGGCTGCGGCCCGAGTCCTGTCCACGACCAGTCTGCTGCTCGTCCACACCGGAACGGGCCGTTCGGCTACCAACGAGCTGATCGCCGTGGCCATCTTCTTCTTAGGGGCCATGGCGATGAAGAAACGCTCACTCAACTGCTAAAACCGATTCTCACAATTGCGCCCCCTACCTGGCGTGCCAAGGATGTCGGTGGGAAACGACACCTATGGCATCACAAGAATCCCTACCGCGGTTGCGAGGCGAGGGGTTGAGAGAAGAGCGGGTCTGACAGAGATGTACGAGGTTCGTTTATCCAAGTTCGGGCCGCGAGGATGCGTAAAACCCTACTCCTGGTTTGGTGGATGTATTCTGTGTTCTTGAGCTAGCTACGGGGTGTAATGAGATCCGAAAAGCCGAATCCTTCTCCTGGTCGCCTCGGGCCTCCTTTTATAGGTGAAAGGGGTTGCCACAGTGGCTCACAGGAGGTGGAAAGGTGTAAAGTGGCACGAGGTTATCCCTCGTATTACAGGACCAGGTGCATTTAATGCATCGCTTAGGTGTCCTCTCACTTTATCTGGGATGGGGGCACGGCCCGTCCCGTCCGTCGCCGCTCCTCCAAGCTTCGACCCGCGCCCTGGCCAGCGGTGCATGCGGTGCTGTGTAAGCATGCAGGCAGCTAAGGTGGCGCGGTGGTGGAGCCTCCACGAAGGGCTAAATGTAGCCATGCAGGTGCCTGCCCAGCTGGTTGGGTAGGCAGCTGCATGCGAACGACGGTGGAGACTTGGCTGGTGCGGGCCTGATGGTGGCCCTGCTGGCGCGCTTGGCGAGGGCCTTGCCGGGTGGACCGGCAAGGGTCTTGCTGTGGCGTGCAAGCGTCCCTGGCAAGGATCTTGCCGGGGGTCTTGCCGGTCCTTCGATGAGGATGTCTGCCTTCCCATCCTCACTTGATCTTGACTATTCTTTGTCTTCACAAAGATCTGCATGCCACCACAGAGGTGCCTCCCGAGCCATGTCCCAACACATATGCTGAGTGTTGGTGGGCTCGAGGGTGGCTCGCTCGGCTGGCGTGGGCGAGGTGCCCCGGCAAGGGTCTTGCCGGGGCCGCTGAGGCCGTCCCGGCAAGGATCCTTGCCGAGGAAACCTGCTTCGCCCATCTGATCTTTGTGGCCTTGGTCCTTGTCGTTGCTTTGCTTCGTCTTGGTCTTCGGTCTTACCTCGGCTCACCTCCCTCGCTCTGCTTGGTGTGGTCGCGGGCGTGGCTCTGACTGCCCGTGCATAGGTAAAGGGGTACAAATATGTGCCCCTAGTTTTGTACACCGACATCGTCGCATCATCTTGGCGCAACTGCTCTTCCTCAAGCTCATCATAAGCGAGCACTCGAGGTGACCTGTATACGAGTTCCGTGCGGAGAACTGTCTCTGCCTCGTATACCAGGGCAAAGGGTGTCTTGCCGGTGGCTTGATTTGGCGTCGTTCTGATTGACCAAAGAACCGTCAGCAACTCATCAATCCAGCGCCTTCCGCACTTGTGGAAATTGTCAAAGGTCCTTGTCTTGAGGCCTCGCAACACTTCTGCATTTTCCCTCTCGGCCTGGCCGTTACTTCTGGGATGAGCAATAGAAGCTAAACAAACCTTGCCGCCGAGGTCTTGGATGTATTGCATGAAGGTGCGGCTCGTGAACTACGTGCCGTTATCGGTGATGACCCTATTGGGCACACCAAAACGGCAGTCTAGCCCCTTGAAGAACTTGACGCCGACTATGATGTCACCTTTCTCACCGGCTCCACTTCCGGCAACTTTGTGAACTTGTCGATTACAACGTAGAAGTACTCAAAGCCCCAGATAGCATGGGGAAAGGGGCCCAGTATGTCGACCCCCAGACGAAAATGGCCAGGAAAGAGGGATTGTCTGAAGATCTTGAGGTGGTTTATGAACCTTCTTTGAATGGAACTCGCACGCTTCACACTTGGTTACTAGTGCAGTTGCATCCTGGAGAGCGGTGGGCCAGAAGAAACCTTGCCGGAACGCTTTGCCGGCAAGGGCGCTTGACCCTATGTGGGAGCCACACATGCCTCCATGTATCTCTGGCAACAGCTCCAGTCCGTCGTCCCGAGGAATGCACTTCAATTTCACGTCGTTCGGTCTTCTTCTATATAGGGCATCATCCACAAACTGGTACATGCTGGATTGATGGGCTACCTTCTCTGCTTCTTCCTATTCCTCAGGGAGTTCCCCTGGTTGGAGGAAATGGAAGGTGAGTGAAAGCACAAGTGCTCCCTGGGTGATTTTGGTAATTAATGTCAACATATCTCTTGTTGGGCTAATGTTTCTACATAGTATGTTTCTGATAAGTTCAAAAATGGAGTGGCATGGACTATAGGATGTGGTACCTCTTCAAGATGCTTAGGACAAAGGATTGGCTCAAGCTCAAAGCTCAGGACTACATTTTTCTATTTTAGTGATCCAAGATCACATTGAGTCCATAGGAAAGCCAATATTGTTAAGAGGGGATGAGGTGTTGCTTAATGGCTTGCTTGCTCAAAGTGCTTAGTGATATGCTCCAAAGCCCTCAACCACTTTCTCACATCCACATATGTCCCAAACCAAAAGTCAAACTTGGCCCCACCGAAACTTTCTATCCGGCGCCACCGAGTTATCTTGACATAGCCACTGCCAGAAACCCTAATAAATTAGGTGTCACCGATAGGGATCTCGGTCTCAACGAGATTGGATTGCAAACTCTCTTTTGCCTATTGCAATAATTTCGGTCTCACCGAAATGTGCAAATGGTCCCACCGAGATTGCAATGCAAACTCTCTGTCACCCTTTCGTAATGTTTCGGTCCACCCGAGATGAGCGAATCGGTCCCACCGAGTTTTCCTGACCAACTCTCTGTTTGTCTATTACCAAAATCGGTCTCACCGAGTTTGTGTAATCGGTCTCACCGAGATTAAGTTATGCCCTAACCCTGAAAAAATCGGTCTCACCGAGTTGACGTGTCAGTCCCACCGAAAACCCTAACGGTCACATTATGAACAAAAATCGGTCCGACCGAGTTTAACGATTCGGTCCCACCGAGTTTGGTAAATTGTGTAACGGTTAGATTTTGTGTGGAGGCTATATATACCCCTCCACCCACTCTTCATTCGTGGAGACAGCCATCAGAACATGCCTACACTTCCAACATACATTTTTTGAGAGAGAACCACCTACATTTGTGTTGAGGTCAAGATATTCCATTCCAACCACATAAATCTTGACCTCTAGCCTTCCCCAAGTTGCTTTCCACTCAAATCATCTTTCCACCAAATCCAATCCTATGAGAGAGAGTTGAGTTTTGGGGAGACTATCATTTGAAGCACAAGATCAAGGAGTTCATCATCAACACACCATTTGTTACTTCTTGGAGAGTGGGGTCTCCTAGATTGGTAGGTGTCACTTGGGAGCCTCCGTCAAGATTGTGGAGTTGAACCAAGGAGTTTGTAAGGGCAAGGATAATGCCTACTTCATGAAGATCTACCCGAGTGAGGCAAGTCCTTTGTGGGCGACGGCCATGGTGGGATAGACAAGGTTGCTTCTTCATGGACCCTTCATGGGTGGAGCCCTCCGTGGACTCCTGCAACCGTTACCCTTCGTGGGTTGAAGTCTCCATCAACGTGGATGTACGATAACACCACCTATCGGAACCACGGATAAAAAATATCCGTGTCTCCAAATTGCATTTGCACACTCCAGTCCCATCCCTTTACATTCTTGCAACTTGCATGCTTTACTTTCCGCTGCTCATATACTCTTGCCATGCTTGCTTGATATGTATTGTGAATGTTTAAACTTGTGCCAAAACTCCACATCAACTTAAGGAAATTAAAAACTGCAACTTTTCTTCTTAGAGTCTATTCACCCCCCCCCCCTTAGACACCTCTTCTCGATCCTTTCAGTGTGCTATGCCCATGCTGGAGCCTGGGGCTTGACGGCAAGGACTAGTGGCTCATCATCGGCCGTAAGGGCAGCCACCTCTACGGTCAAGGCTTGTGGTCCTGCCGGAGGTTGCTTCTCTCCGGCAAGCTTCGGACACCCGGCAACATCCTTGCCAGCGGCTCTTGGGAGCTCATCAGGAAAGTACTTGCCGGGGCCTGCTTTCCTTTGCTTGTTCTGTCATGTTGATGGCTCAACGGATGGCTGAGTTAGTTGAAGCACAAAGGTACCTATTTCCACAGGCAACTTGAGGGCAACGCGTTTGGATAAGTCGTCGGTGATGCTGTTCTCTGCTCGGGGAACATGCTTCGCTTGTAGACCGTCAAAACACTCCTCCAACTTCCTCACTTCATCCACATAAGCCTCCATCAACGGTCTCTTGTACTCCTTGTTAACTTGCTTAATGACGAGCTGTGAATCACCTCTGATGATGAGCCTCCTGATCCCGAGGTCTGCCGCGATCCTGAGACTGGCAAGCAATCCCTCATACTCCGCCGTGTTGTTCATTGACTTTTCCCGAGGAAAGTGCATCTAGACAACATACTTGAGCCGCTCTCTGGTGGGTGCGACGAGCAGCACGCCGGCACCAGCACCTTGAAGTGAGAAATCCCCATTAAAGTACATAATCCAATCGCGGCACGTCTCCTTGCCGGGAAGGATGGTCTCTTGAATCTCCTTGTCGGGCCTTGAGGTCCATTCTGCTATGAACTCTGCCAAGGCTCGGCACTTGATTATTGAAGTAGTTTCAAACTTGAGGCCAAAGCTCGATAGTTCCAAATCCCATTCCACAATCCTCCCAGTCGCATCTGGGTTGTGCAAGATTCATTGCAAGGGGAGGCGGGTGAGGACGATGATCTCATGTGCTTGGAAATAGTGACGCAACTTTCTCGAGGCCATAAGGAGACCGAAAAGTAGCTTCTGCATCCCGGAATATCTTGATCTAGCCCCCTGCAAGAGGGAACTGACGAAATAAACCGGGTGCTGCACCACCTTCTTCTTCTGTCCAACTTAGCCCATCTGCACAACCTCTGTCTCGCCGGGACCGGGCCTTGCCGGGGGTCCCGCCTTACCGGTGTCAAGCCCTGTCGAGGAGAGTCCCGGCCCATCATCAGACGGCTCCGCTGCTACCGATGCTTCTTCCTCAAGTTCCCTCTGTGCTACTAGCGCAACACTGACCACTTGGTTTGTCGCTGCTAGATATAGCAGCAACGGCTCTTGTGGCTTAGGTGCGACTAGTATTGGCGTGGAGGAGAGGTACTTCTTCAAATCTTGCACTGCCGCCTCTGCCTCCGGAGTCCATTTCATTGGACCTGCCTTTTTCAAAACTTTGAAAAAGGGGAGGGCGCGCTCAGCAGATTTGGAGATGAACCTAATTAGAGCAGCAACGCAGCCGGCGAGCCTACGAATGTCTTTGACCCGTCTTGGCGCCTTAATCTGCTCAAGTGCTTTGATCTTATCGGGATTCACTTTGATCCCGCTTTGAGACACAAAGAACCCAAGAAGTTTGCCGGATCGTGCATGAGCGTAGCCTTGTCCTTGGTTTTGACTAGTATATCATCCATGTAAGCTTCCATATTTCTATGCAGTTGGGGCTCAAAACCAATTTGGACTGCTCGGGAAAACGTCGAACCAGTGCTTTTCAACCCAAAATGCATTCGTACAAAACAGTATGTACCACATGGGGTGATGAACGCGGCCTTTTCTGCATCTTCATCATGAAGATCTGATGGTATCCTGAGTATGGTGTCGAGGAATGACAGCAGGTCACACCCGGCAGTGGAGTCCACAATCTGGTCGATGCGTGGCAGATGGAAAGGATCCTTTGGACAAGCCTTATTGATATCTGTGTAATCAATACACAGCTTCCACTTCCCATTTGCCTTACGCACCGCCACAGGATTGGCCAACCACGTGGGGTGGAGCACTCCACTGACCAAGCCTGCCGCCTCCAACTTCCTGATCTCTTCGATGATGAACTCTTGCCCCTCCAAAGCTTGCTTCCTGACCTTCTTGTTGACGGGTCGTGCATGAGGACAGACAAGAAGATGGTGCTCAATCACCTCCCTATGAACGCCGGGGATGTCGGATGCTTGCCATGCAAACACGTCGACATTTGCCCGCAGGAAGGCGACGAGCGCGCTTTCCTATTTGCTATCAAGGGTGGAGCTTATAGTAAAAGCCCCACCCATGTCGTCCTCCTTGACGGGCACCTTCTTCGTCTTTGGTGGTGCTGCCTTGGATTTGTTGCTCTTGCCGGTGGAGCTCTCTGGCACGTCCTCGACGGGAGCGCTACACTTCGAAGAGGCGCGCTTGCCGGAGTTGGTGCATGAGGTCATGCCGGAAGAGGTCTTGCCGATCTTCTTCCCTCCCAGGGCTATAGCGACAGGAGCAAGTGCCTTGGTGGCAGTTGCTGCAATTGCCTCCCGGTAGAGTTGATCGGCGCAGATGAGTGCGTCTTTCTTGTCAGAGGGGACGGTGATGATGCTTAGTGGCCCGGGCATCTTCAACGTGTGGTAGGCGTAATGTGATGCCGCCATGAACTTGGCCAGCGCTGGGCGGCCAAGGATCCCATTGTAGGGCAAGGGTGTCGTTGTCAAAACCGGCGGATCTCAGGTAGGTGGTCCTGAATTGTGCGTCTAAGGTCGATGGTAATAGGAGACAGGGGACACGATGTTTACCCAGGTTCGGGCCCTCTCTATAGAGGTAATACCCTACTTCCTGCTTGATTGATCTTGATGAATATGAGTATTACAAGAGTTGATCTACCAGAAGATCGTAATGACTAAACCCTAGAAGTCTAGCCTGTATGATTATGATCGCCTCTACGGACTAAACCCTCCGGTTTATATAGACAACGGATGGGACTAGGGTTGTACAAAGTCGGTTATAGAGAAAGGAATCTTCATATCCGAATGCCAAGCTTGCCATCCACGCTAGGGAGAGTCCTATCCGGACACGGGAGAGAGTCTTCTGCCTTGTATCTTCACGACCCATCAGTCTGGCCCTTGTCCAACAGGTCAGACATCCGAGGACCTCTTAATCCAGGACTCCCTCAGCAGCCCGTGAACCAGGCTTCAATGACGACGTGTCTGGCATGCAGATTGTCTTTGGCATTTCAAGGCGGGTTCCTTTTCCGAATACTCCAACGCATCCTCAAATACCGAAAACGTGTCCGGCTCTGCAAAACAAGTACCACACACAACCGCAGAGAGTATAATATTTCATGAGTCCAATCTGCTGACAACTTTTTGTAGCATGACATCACGTCCCTGCCCGGTCATTATTTCGAACCGTTTTTA
This sequence comes from Aegilops umbellulata, assembly GCA_032464435.1. Taxonomy (NCBI): domain Eukaryota; kingdom Viridiplantae; phylum Streptophyta; class Magnoliopsida; order Poales; family Poaceae; genus Aegilops; species Aegilops umbellulata. The sequence continues at coordinate 160,815,411 of CP136058.1, read as the reverse complement.
GCCTCCCGCTCCATATTCTCAGATGCGGTTTTATTGCCACGTCTTGTCAAAGCAGAGATCGTATCCCCTTTATTGCAGGATTCTCATCAATACGGGCGTGGGTAATCCAACCGTGTCGTCTATACGACCCTTGGGGAACAGGCGAGTTTTAAGGCGAGTGGGGAGCGCTTGATATTCTCTACCTTTATAAGGAGATAAGGATTCACCTCCTTTCAACCCCACCTTCTCTCTCTGCCTACCCATTCTCGAGCTCCAGCGCCCAAGTTCTTATTCTTTTCCGCCTCAAGAAAGCACTCGGCCATGTTCGGATCTGGAGCCCAGGGCAAGTGGATGGTTTCCTCCGTCCAGGAGAAGGACATCACCAAGCTCTGGGAGGCCGGGTACTTAGCCCCAGAAATCGCCCACCGGCTTCCAGCCCAGGGCCGGAGTCCCATGAGAGGGTGGTATTTGTCCCTCACTTTGTCGGCGGATTGGGATTCCCTCTCCACCCATTCGTCCTCGGACTCATGTTCTACTACGGGGTGGATTTCAATGATCTGTCCCGAAACTCCTTCCTCAACATTTTGGCATTTATTGTCGTGTGCGAGGCCATCCTCCTCATCCCACCCCACTTTGGATTGTGGCTAAAAATCTTCAATGTGAGGCCGAAGGTGGTGGGTGTCCAGCATGTAGAGTGCGGAGGCGCCATGGTGAGCAAGATGCACAATGTCACATGGCCCAAAGGTACCTTCGTGGAGACCATCAAAGGGTGGCAACAACAGTGGTTCTACGTCACAGAGCCTCGCGAAGCCACCTGGGCCGCGGCTCCCGAATTCCAGTCTGGCGCCCCGATGCGGCTCACCTCTTGGCTAGAGAAGGGCCTGGACTGGTATTCGTCGGACGAGCTGAAAGTGCTCCAGACACGCATCCGGAGCATGGTAGACAAGAACATCAAGCTTGTCAATGTGATCGAGTTGATGCTAGTTCGCCGGCTACTTCCATGCCAAAGCCAGACTTGCCATTTGTGGGAGTTCGATCCGGCCAAGCACCAGACCTTGCTACAGTTCTTCGGCACTACGCACGAAGATATCTGGAAGGTGCTTTTCAAATCCAACGAGTCGTGGCCGAAGACGACCGAGGACCGTGGGCACGACCTGGCCCATCCCACCAGGCCGGTAAGTTTTTCGTGTTTCAAGGTGGCCGCCTCTACCGGTATACGCAAGGAAGATATCTAAGCCTCCCTATTTGTTCTTTCAAGGCTGGACAAGGAAGGCAGAGCGGATTCAGTGTCCGGCTCCTGTCGGGGAAACTGCCTCCACGAGCACCTATGGGGACGGAGCCACTTTCTGTTCGGCGGGGGGCGGAGGTTGCACGAAGAGCAGATCGAGGCGAGGCACACGAGCGGTTTACCCAGCTTCGGAGCTCTCCGGAGAGATAATACTCCTACTGCTGCTCTGTGGTTTGTATTGAGTTCTTGCTCGGGAGCGCTGAGTGCTACAGTACACACAAGCAGCTCACGAGACCGAGCGTGAGTGTTCTACTGTCCTCCTCCTCTACGTTGTGCATGGGCCTCCTTTTATACGCTCAAGGGGTCTCCAACAGGTGGCAACGTAGATAAGGGTAAAAATGGAAAGGTGCTGCGGTAGGTACAGCTACCTACATAGTGTATCATACCTAACCCTGACGGCAGGGGACAAGGGCATTAAATGCCTATCTACGTCACCCAAACAGTGCAGAAAAGGGACCGTCAGGGACGCCACCGCTCGCCACGATGGCGATCTTGTCAGCGCCGCTTGCCATAGTGCACCCCTGGCTGCACAGCCTCCCGCCACGTACGTCTAGAAGGGTCTCAGAGCGACACGTTGGTGGGTGTGCTGGAGCGCGGGTACAGAGTGGTTGCTAGCCGCGGCAAACGCCTTGCTGCGGCCATTGTCTTGCCGCGTCTGGGAGCTTGTCGCTCGCCGGGTCTTGCCGAGACGCGTGGCGCGTCACGGGAAGTTCCTTGAGATGCCTTGGTTGGCCTTCCCGACAAGCTCCTCTTGCCGGGGCTTTGTGCCTTGAGTGGCCTTCCCGGCAAGCTCCTCTTGCCGGGGCCTTGTCTCCTTGGCTTAAATACTTTGTTCTTGAATGTCTCTAAAGGAACCACGGGGGTCCTTGGCGGTCATCCGTCAAGCCTTGCCGCGGGGCGTTGCGACTGGCCGTGCACAAGTTCGGGATACTATGGTACCCCTACTCTAGTACACCGACAGGAGCCCCCGGGCCTGGGCCATACACGGTGCCAAGCGCTGTTGTGCCAGGCCCAAAATAGGGCACGCGCGGCCTGGATCACGCCGTATCTTACTCCGTATCCACCGCGCCCTCCCCGAACGGCACACGTCGATTGCGGCGTCGTGGGAGAGGTCGGGGGTGGTTTCTTTATTCGGAAAAGCGGAACGTCCGCCCCCTCCCTCCTTATAAGCAGGGGAAACAGGGGCGGTTCGCGCCTTCCCCATAAACGGAGGGAGGCGTGGAGGCGTGGTTTTCGAGGCGTCCACTCCCCACGATCACGGGGTGGGGAGAGGTCGCCTCATCCATCCGTGATGAACTCCTGCCTCTCCAGAGCCTGCTTTCTGACCTTCTGCTTGACGGGCCGCGCGTGGGGGCAGACAGCTAGGTGGTGCTCAATCACCTCCCTGGGAACACCGGGGATGTCGGATGCATGCCATGCAAACACGTCGACGTTCGCCCGCAGGAAGGTGACGAGCTCGCCTTCTTATTTGCTGTTGAGGGTGGAGCCTATAGTGAAGGCCCCTCCCTTGCCGTCCTCCGCGAAGGGCACCTTCTTGGTCTGCGGTGGCTCGGCTCTGGATCTCTTGCTCTTGTCGGCAGAGCTCTCTGGCACGTCCTCGACGGTAGCACAACACTCCGAGGAGGTGCGCTTGCCGGAGTGGGTGTGAGAGGTCTTGCCAGGCTCCTTCTTCCCTCCCGGGCCTTCGGCGGCAGGAGCAGGTGCATTGACGGTAGCTGCTGCAACTGCTTCCCGGTAGAGTTGGTCGGCGCAGATCAGTGCGTCCTTCTTGTTGGAGGGGACGGAGATGATGGTCAACGGCCCGGGCATCTTCAACATGTTGTAGGCGTAGTGTGACGCCGCCATGAACTTGGCCAGCGCCGGGCGGTCGAGGATCCCGTTGTAGGGCAAGAGGATCTCGACTACGTCAAAGACGATCTTCTCTGTTCTATAGTTCAATTCTCATCCAAAGGTCACGGGCAGTGTGACCTTTCCCTTGGGCTGGCTCCCCCTCGGATTGACCCCTTGGAACGTGCCTGTTTCCTCGAGGTCTCCGTTAGGGATTTGCAACCTTTTGATCACGACAGGCGAGAATAGGTTCAGGCTAGCCCCACTGTCAACCAACATCTTTTCACCCTAAGGTTGCATTTTGTTGGCGAAACCAACAACGGCAAACACCCAACCGCTGTAGTGCGATCAGGGTGGTCCTCGGCGTCAAAGATGAGGGGCGTGTTGGACCACTTTAGGGGCTTCTGAGCGTCGAACGACGGCTCCATTGCCGTGACCTCTCGTGCCCACTACTTGAGCTGGCGGCGAGAGGTATGCAGCGAGGCACCGCCATCGACGCACATGGCCTCCGTAGCCTTCTGGAACCCTTGCTCACCGGACTCGTCTTCCTCGTCGTGATCGCCGTCTTCTTGCTTCTTGTCGCGGCCCTGGGCGGGCCTCTCTTGCTGATTGTCCTTGCTGGGGCGGCCTCCTTGGCCGCCACGCTTCTTCCCGGACCCCTCAGCACCATCTTGGTCTTTCTCCTTGTCCCTCCTTTTGTACTCAGCATTTTGCTTCTCAGCAAGCAGCTCGACTTGTCGGCAGTTCTGGAGATCGTGGCCCTTGGTGTGGTGGATCTTGCAGTATTGCTTGCCGGAGCTTCCTGGCTTGTCGGTGGCCGCCAAGGACCGGCAGGCGGCACACCCGGCAATCTCCTTGCCGGGGGTGTCTGCCTTGACCTTCTTGCCGGCACCGGTGTCGTCGGATCCCTCAACGGCAAGCACAGCCTTTCCTTGGCATTTCTTGTTGCGACGTCGGCCCTTCTTCATCAGGGCGGCGGTGTCCCCATCCTTAGAGTCGGTTTCTGCGCTGGCGTCTTTGCCGGGGTACTTCCTTCCCTCTTCAGCTCAGGCGCACCTGTCGGCCAGAACGTAGAGCTCGACCACATCCTTAACCTTGGTCATCACCAGCTCCTCGCGCATCTTGCGATTGCGCATGTTCTGATGGAACGCGCTAATCACAGCGGCGGGATGAACGTCGGGGATATTGTACTGCACCCGGCTGAATCTCTGGATGTACTTGCGCAGGGTCTCCCCTTCCTTCTGGGGAATGATATGCAAATCACTGGCCTGGCCATGAGCTTGGTGGCCTCCTGTGAAGGTGCCAACGAACTCATGGCACTGATCTGACTAGGAAGAGATGGAGTCCGCCGGCAAGTGCATCAACCAAGACATTACATTGGGCTTGAGCGCCAGCGGGAAGTAGTTGGCAAGCACCTTGTCGTTGCGAGCCCCAGCGGCCTGCATCGCGATGGTGTAGATGCTGAGGAACTCGGACGGATGGGTCGTGCTGGTGTACCTCTCGCCGTCATCGGGCTTGAACATGCGGTGGGACGGCCACTGGAACTGCCTCAGCACACGGGTAAAAGCCAGGCAGCCCACCTCGTAAGGTAGGCCGCCGTTCTCCCCCGATGCCGGGCGGTCCGTAGCCTGTCCCGCCCGCTTGTCCGACTGGCGGAGCGTTTCGCGTCGGCGCTCGACGGAGGTTCGAGCGTCTTCGTGAGCTCGCTCCCAAAGAATGTGGTGCTGGTCGCGGAGGGTCCGTGGATCGGACGACGCTATGGAGATGTTATCACCAACGTCGTCGTGACGGGCCGACGCCCGCGGCGGCTCGCGAGGAGGAGGAGAGTGCACCGTGGCTGCACCTCCCCCGGTCCTCCCAGCGCCAACATGTGGTGGTTCGGTGGAGCGCCGATCCGAGGCCCCGCCGGTCGCGGATCGTCTTTGTTCGTGACGGCAACGAGGCTCCGGATAGTGGCCCTCCACTCATCGAGCTTCTCCGCAATAGGAGGGAAGTTGAGGAGCAGCTGCGCGCACGCCAAGGCTTCCGCTGGCGTGGGTGGCGGTGGCAGTTGAGTGGATCGCGGCGTGCTTCGACTTCTAACCATGTTAGAATGAGCTCCGTCACGACCCAGCGGATGCGTGCCATTTTCACCAGCACTTCGGCGAGCGTGTTGAACTCCTTCGTCTTGCCGATGACGCACAGGGCTCTTCCCACGGCGGTGCCCAGGGTCACTAACGTGGTGACACTGCTCGGTGCGCACACCATGAGAAGAACGCGCAGTGGCCGCCGGTGTATGCGTTCTGGAGGTCGCGGCGCCGCCCGGAATCAGCGCAACGACACCCCCAGAGGGCCCCGCGCCGCCTGCGGGGGCCCCAGCTCCGTCCTTGGGTCCGGCGGCGAGCAGCCGGTCGTCTGGTGCTCGAGCGAAGCCGCTCGCTAGGCTCCGACCGGTTGGGTGGTGCTGGTGCTCGCAGGCTGCGGCCTGAGTCCTGTCCGCGACCAGTCTGCTGCTCGTCCACACCGGAACGGGCCGTTCGTCTCCCAACGAGCCGATCGCCGTGGCCGTCTTCTTCTTAGGGGCCATGGCGATGAAGAAACGCTCACTCAACTGCTAAAACCGATTCTCACAATTGCGACCCCTACCTGGCGTGCCAAGGATGTCGGTGGGAAACGACACCTATGGGATCACAAGAATCCCTACTGCGGTTGTGAGGCGAGGGGTTGAGAGAAGAGCGGGTCTGACAGAGATGTATGAGGTTCGTTTATCTAGGTTCGGGCCGCGAGGATGCGTAAAACCCTACTCCTGGTTTGGTGGATGTATTTTGTGTTCTTGAGCTAGCTACGGGGTGTAACGAGATCAAAAAAGCCGAATCCTTCTCCTGGTCGCCTCGGGCCTCCTTTTATAGGTGAACGGGGTTGCCACAGTGGCACACAGGAGGTGGAAAGGTGTACAGTGGCACGAGGTTATCCCTCGTATTACAGGACCAGGTGCATTTAATGCATCGCTTAGGTGTCCTCTCACTTTATCTGGGATGGGGGCAAGGCCCGTCCCGTCCATCGCCGCTCCTCCAGGCTTCGACCCGCGCCCTGGCCAGTGGTGCATGCGGTGCTGTGTAAGCATGCAGGCAGCTAAGGTGGCGCGGTGGTGGAGCCTCCACGAAGGGCTAAATGTAGCCACGCAGGTGCCTGCCCAGCTGGTTGGGTAGGCAGCTGCATGCGAACGGCGGTGGAGACTTGGCTGGTGTGGGCCTGATGGTGGACCTGCTGGCGCGCTTGGCGAAGGCCTTGCCGGGTGGCCCGACAAGGGTCTTGCCGTGGCGCGCAAGCGTCCCTGGCAAGAATCTTGCCGGGGGTCTTGCCGGTCCTTCGATGAGGATGTCTGCCTTCCCATCCTCACTTGATCTTGACTATTCTTTGTCTTCACAAAGATCTGCATGCCACCACAGAGGTGCCTCCCGAGCCCTGTCCCAACACATGTGTTGAGTGTTGGTGGGCTCGAGGGTGGCTCGCTCGGCTGGCGTGGGCGAGCTGCCCTGGCAAGGGTCTTGCCGGGGCCGCTGAGGCCGCCCCGGCAAGGATCCTTGCCGAGGAAACCTGCTTCGCCCATCTGATCTTTGTGGCCTTGGTCCTTGTCGTTGCTTTGCTTCGTCTTGGTCTTCGGTCTTACCTCGTCTCACCTCCCTCGCTCTGCTTGGTGTGGTCGCGGGCGTGGCTCTGACTGCCCGTGCACAGGTAAAGGGGTACAAAAATGTGCCCCTAGTTTTGTACACCGACATCGTCGCATCATCTTGGCGCAACTGCTCTTCCTCAAGCTCATCATAAGCGAGCACTCGAGGTGACCTGTATACGAGTTCCGTGCGGAGAACTGTCTCTGCCTCGTATACCAGGGCAAAGGGTGTCTTGCCGGTGGCTTGATTTGGCGTCGTTCTGATTGAACAAAGAACCGTCAGCAACTCATCAATCCAGCGCCTTACGCACTTGTGGAAATTGTCAAAGGTCCTTGTCTTGAGGCCTCGCAACACTTCTGCATTTTCCCTCTCGGCCTGGCCGTTACTTCTGGGATGAGCAATAGAAGCTAAACAAACCTTGCCGCCGAGGTCTTGGATGTATTGCATGAAGGTGCGGCTCGTGAACTGCGTGCCGTTATCGGTGATGACCCTATTGGGCACACCAAAACGGCAGTCTAGCCCCTTGAAGAACTTGACGCCGACTATGATGTCACCTTTCTCACCGGCTCCACTTCCGGCAACTTTGTGAACTTGTCGATTACAACGTAGAAGTACTCAAAGCCCCAGATAGCATGGGGAAAGGGGCCCAGTATGTCGACCCCCAGACGAAAATGGCCAGGAAAGAGGGATTGTCTGAAGATCTTGAGGTGGTTTATGAACCTTCTTTGAATGGAACTCGCACGCTTCACACTTGGTTACTAGTGCAGTTGCATCCTGGAGAGCGGTGGGCCAGAAGAAACCTTGCCGGAACGCTTTGCCGGCAAGGGCGCTTGACCCTATGTGGGAGCCACACATGCCTCCATGTATCTCTGGCAACAGCTCCAGTCCGTCGTCCCGAGGAATGCACTTCAATTTCACGTCGTTCGGTCTTCTTCTATATAGGGCATCATCCACAAACTGGTACATGCTGGATTGATGGGCTACCTTCTCTGCTTCTTCCTATTCCTCAGGGAGTTCCCCTGGTTGGAGGAAATGGAAGGTGAGTGAAAGCACAAGTGCTCCCTGGGTGATTTTGGTAATTAATGTCAACATATCTCTTGTTGGGCTAATGTTTCTACATAGTATGTTTCTGATAAGTTCAAAAATGGAGTGGCATGGACTATAGGATGTGGTACCTCTTCAAGATGCTTAGGACAAAGGATTGGCTCAAGCTCAAAGCTCAGGACTACATTTTTCTATTTTAGTGATCCAAGATCACATTGAGTCCATAGGAAAGCCAATATTATTAAGAGGGGATGAGGTGTTGCTTAATGGCTTGCTTGCTCAAAGTGCTTAGTGATATGCTCCAAAGCCCTCAACCACTTTCTCACATCCACATATGTCCCAAACCAAAAGTCAAACTTGGCCCCACCGAAACTTTCTATCCGGCGCCACCGAGTTATCTTGACATAGCCACTGCCAGAAACCCTAATAAATTAGGTGTCACCGATAGGGATCTCGGTCTCACCGAGATTGGATTGCAAACTCTCTTTTGCCTATTGCAATAATTTCGGTCTCACCGAAATGTGCAAATGGTCCCACCGAGATTGCAATGCAAACTCTCTGTCACCCTTTCGTAATGTTTCGGTCCACCCGAGATGAGCGAATCGGTCCCACCGAGTTTTCCTGACCAACTCTCTGTTTGTCTATTACCAAAATCGGTCTCACCGAGTTTGTGTAATCGGTCTCACCGAGATTAAGTTATGCCCTAACCCTGAAAAAATCGGTCTCACCGAGTTGACGTGTCAGTCCCACCGAAAACCCTAACGGTCACATTATGAACTAAAATCGGTCCGACCGAGTTTAACGATTCGGTCCCACCGAGTTTGGTAAATTGTGTAACGGTTAGATTTTGTGTGGAGGCTATATATACCCCTCCACCCACTCTTCATTCATGGAGAGAGCCATCAGAACATGCCTACACTTCCAACATACATTTTTTGAGAGAGAACCACCTACATTTGTGTTGAGGTCAAGATATTCCATTCCAACCACATAAATCTTGACCTCTAGCCTTCCCCAAGTTGCTTTCCACTCAAATCATCTTTACACCAAATCCAATCCTATGAGAGAGAGTTGAGTTTTGGGGAGACTATCATTTGAAACACAAGATCAAGGACTTCATCATCAACACACCATTTGTTACTTCTTGGAGAATGGGGTCTCCTAGATTGGTAGGTGTCACTTGGGAGCCTCCGTCAAGATTGTTGAGTTGAACCAAGGAGTTTGTAAGGGCAAGGATAATGCCTACTTCATGAAGATCTACCCGAGTGAGGCAAGTCCTTTGTGGGCGACGGCCATGGTGGGATAGACAAGGTTGCTTCTTCGTGGACCCTTCATGGGTGGAGCCCTCCGTGGACTCCTGCAACCGTTACCCTTCGTGGGTTGAAGTCTCCATCAACGTGGATGTACGATAACACCACCTATCGGAACCACGGATAAAAAATATCCATGTCTCCAAATTGCATTTGCACACTCCAGTCCCATCCCTTTACATTCTTGCAACTTGCATGCTTTACTTTCCGCTGCTCATATACTCTTGCCATGCTTGCTTGATATGTATTGTGAATGTTTAAACTTGTGCCAAAACTCCACATCAACTTAAGGAAATTAAAAACTGCAACTTTTCTTCTTAGAGTCTATTCACCCCCCCCCTTAGACACCTCTTCTCAATCCTTTCAGTGTGCTATGCCCAAGCTGGAGCCTGGGGCTTGACGGCAAGGACTAGTGGCTCATCATCGGCCGTAAGGGCAGCCACCTCTACGGTCAAGGCTTGTGGTCCTGCCGGAGGTTGCTTCTCTCCGGCAAGCTTCGGACACCCGGCAACATCCTTGCCAGCGGCTCTTGGGAGCTCATCAGGAAAGTACTTGCCGGGGCCTGCTTTCCTTTGCTTGTTCTGTCATGTTGATGGCTCAACGGATGGCTGAGTTAGTTGAAGCACAAAGGTACCTATTTCCACAGGCAACTTGAGGGCAACGCGTTTGGATAAGTCGTCGGTGATGCTGTTCTCTGCTCTAGGGCAACGCGTTTGGATAAGTCGTCGCCGAACTTGGATAACGCGTTTGACTAAACCCTAGAAGTCTAGCCTGTATGATTATGATCGCCTCTACGGACTAAACCCTCTGGTTTATATAGACAGCGGAGGGGACTAGGGTTGTACAAAGTCGGTTATAGAGAAAGGAATCTTCATATCCGAATGCCAAGCTTGCCATCCACGCCAGGGAGAGTCCTATCCGGACACGGGAGAGAGTCTTCTGCCTTGTATCTTCACGACCCATCAGTCCGGCCCTTGTCCAACAGGTCAGACATCCGAGGACCTCTTAATCCAGGACTCCCTCAGCAGCCCGTGAACCAGGCTTCAATGACGACGTGTCTGGCATGCAGATTGTCTTTGGCATTGCAAGGCGGGTTCCTTTTCCGAATACTCCAACGCATCCTCAAATACCGAAAACGTGTCCGGCTCTGCAAAACAAGTACCACACACAACTGCAGAGAGTATAATATTTCATGAGTCCAATCTGCTGACAACTTTTTGTAGCATGACATCACGTCCCTGCCCGGTCATTATTTCGAACCGTTTTTAGCCTCCCGCTCCATATTCTGAGATGCGGTTTTATTGGCACGTCTTGTCAAAGCAGAGATCGTATCCCCTTTATTGCAGGATTCTCATCAATACGGGCGTGGGTAATCCAACCGTGTCGTCTATACGGCCCTTGGGGAACAGGCGAGTTTTAAGGCGAGTGGGGAGCGCTTGATATTCTCTACCTTTATAAGGAGATAAGGATTCACCTCCTTTCAACCCCACCTTCTCTCTCTGCCTACCCATTCTTGAGCTCCAGCGCCCAAGTTCTTATTCTTTTCCGCCTCAAGAAAGCACTCGGCCATGTTCGGATCTGGAGCCCAGGGCAAGTGGATGGTTTCCTCCGTCCAGGAGAAGGACATCACCAAGCTCTGGGAGGCCGGGTACTTAGCCCCAGAAATCGCCCACCGGCTTCCAGCCCAGGGCCGGAGTCCCATGGGAGGGTGGTATTTGTCCCTCACTTTGTCGGCGGATTGGGATTCCCTCTCCACCCATTCGTCCTCGGACTCATGTTCTACTACGGGGTGGATTTCAATGATCTGTCCCGAAACTCCTTCCTCAACATTTTGGCATTTATTGTCGTGTGCGAGGCCATCCTCCTCATCCCACCCCACTTTGGATTGTGGCTAAAAATCTTCAATGTGAGGCCGAAGGTGGTGGGTGTCCAGCATATAGAGTGCGGAGGCGCCATGGTGAGCAAGATGCCCAATGTCACATGGCCCAAAGGTTCCTTCGTGGAGACCATCAAAGGGTGGCAACAACAGTGGTTCTACGTCACAGAGCCTCGCGAAGCCACCTGGGCCGCAGCTCCCGAATTCTAGTCTGGCGCCCCGATGCGGCTCACCTCTTGGCTAGAGAAGGGCCTGGACTGGTATTCGTCGGACGAGCTGAAAGTGCTCCAGACACGCATCCGGAGCATGGTAGACAAGAACATCAAGCTTGTCAATGTGATCGAGTTGATGCTAGTTCGCCGGCTACTTCCATGCCAAAGCCAGACTTGCCATTTGTGGGAGTTCGATCCGGCCAAGCACCAGACCTTGCTACAGTTCTTCGGCACTACGCACGAAGATATCTGGAAGGTGCTTTTCAAATCCAACGAGTCGTGGCCGAAGACGACCGAGGACCGTGGGCACGACCTAGCCCATCCCACTAGTCCGGTAAGTTTTTCGTGTTTCAAGGTGGCCGCCTCTATCGGTATACGCAAGGAAGATATCTAAGCCTCCCTATTTGTTCTTTCAGGGCTGGACAAGGAAGGCAGAGCGGATTCAGTGTCCGGCTCCTTTCGGGGAAACTGCCTCCACGAGCACCTATGGGAACGGAGCCACTTTCGGTTCAGCGGGGGGCGGAGGTCGCACGAAGAGCAGATCGAGGCGAGGCACACGAGCGGTTTACCCAGCTTCGGAGCTCTCCGGAGAGATAATACTCCTACTGCTGCTCTGTGGTTTGTATTGAGTTCTTGCTCGGGAGCGCTGAGTGCTACTGTACACACAAGCAGCTAACGAGACCGAGCGTGAGTGTTCTACTGTCCTCCTCCTCTACGTTGTGCATGGGCCTCCTTTTATACGCTCAAGGGGTCTCCAACAGGTGGCAACGTAGATAAGGGTAAAAATGGAAAGGTGCTGCGGTAGGTACAGCTACCTACATAGTGTATCATACCTAACCCTGACGGCAGGGGACAAGGGCATTAAATGCCTACCTACGTCGCCCAAACAGTGCAGAAAAGGGACCGTCAGGGACGCCACCGCTCGCCACGATGGCGATCTTGTCAGCGCCGCTTGCCATAGTGCACCCCTGGCTGCACAGCCTCCCGCCACGTACGCCTAGAAGGGTCTCAGAGCGACACGTTGGTGGGTGTGCTGGAGCGCGGGTACAGAGTGGTTGCTAGCCGCGGCAAACGCCTTGCCGCGGCCATTGTCTTGCCACGTCTGGGAGCTTGTCGCTCGCCGGGTCTTGCCGGGACGCGTGGCGCGTCGCGGCAAGTTCCTTGAGATGCCTTGGTTGGCCTTCCCGACAAGCTCCTCTTTCCGGGGCTTTGTGCCTTGAGTGGCCTTCCCGGCAAGCTCCTCTTGTCGGGGCCTTGTCTCCTTGGCTTAAATACTTTGTTCTTGAATGTCTCTAAAGGAACCACGGGGGTCCTTGGCGGTCATCCGGCAAGCCTTGCCGCGGGGCGCTGCGACTGGCCATGCACAAGTTCGGGATACTATGGTACCCCTACTCTAGTACACCGACAGGAGCCCCCGGGCCTGGGCCATACACGGTGCCAAGCGCTGTTGTGCCAGGCCCAAAACAGGGCACGGGAACGCGCAGCCTGGATCACGCCGTATCTTACTCCGTATCCACCGCGCCCTCCCCGAACGGCACACGTCGATTGCGGCGTCGTGGGAGAGGTCGTGGGTGGTTTCTTTATTCGGAAAAGCGGAACGTCCACCCCCTCCCTCCTTATAAGCAGGGGAAACAGGGGCGGTTCGTGCCTTCCCCATAAACGGAGGGAGGCGTGGATGCGTGGTTTTCGAGGCGTCCACTCCCCACGATCACGGGGTGGGGAGAGGTCGCATCATCCGTCGCCTCGATTCTGTACGCCTGCCACGCGGCTTTCATGCGCTTGGGGTGGCGAACGGTGGAGGTGGGAAACCGGGCCGTCACGGGTCAAGGCAGCGGGTCGGGCCTAGTTCCCTGCTCCTTCGTGTCTTGATTAGCTGAGCGGGGCGGCCGAGCCCCCACCCTGTTCCTTTATAAGGAGCGGGAGGGGGGACGGAGGCCCGTATTCTTTCATCTCCTCTTTCCTTCAGCTTCTGCTCCCCTCTCTCTCATTCTCCATGGAGAAAGGGAACCCTGGTCCTTCAACGGTGGCGACGAGGGTTGCCGCTAGACAACGCGTCCCTCCTTCTTCCGCACCCGCGGTGGCAGAGCCAGCCATAAGGGGAAGAGGGAGGGGGAGAGGCCGCGGGCGAGGTCGAGGGCGAGGCCGAGGCGCTCGGGGAAGAGGTGGACGGGGCGGCTCGCCGGCCTCGCCTCCGCCAGCGGTTCCTCTTCCCATGGTGGACCATATTGGGGACGACCCTTGCGAGTTCTTTGTCAGGCTGCGTCGGCCGCCTCGTCGTCGCCTTCATCTCTCGACTCCATTTGCGAGCGAGATGGAGTTGGATCCGCCCGAGACACTGAGGCTGCACATGAGGGGCTGTGGAATCAGCGGTACGCGAGTCCGCGTTGACTTCCCGGCCCTAATGTGATGTATCTTGGTCGAGGGTGGAAGACGTTTGCCCGTATCCACTGCCTGACGGAGGGGCTCACCCTCCATTTTAAGCTGATGGAGGGCGGTCTCCTCTCCGTCAAGGTCTTCGGGTGCTTCGGAACTCGGGCAAGGTGCTGCGTGGAGAGCTCCTCTGATAGCGAAGACTCCTCCTCGAGCGAGAGTGACGAGGGGGACAGCGGCAGCGACGATGGGGGTAGCGGGCGGCAGGATGATGGGTCCGACTAGGTGTCGGGCGTCGCTCCGTGCGGCACCGGCGACCCCATCATCCGTGTCGCCGGCTCCTTGAGCTTCTCGGGGTCGTCTCCTTGGGCAGATGGCGTAGGGATGCTGCGGAAGAGGAAGAGGGCGGGCAGCAAGGCCGTCAACTCGGAGTACGTGGGCGCGACGCCCTCGACAGCGTGCTGACGTCCTGCTGCCTCGTCTTCGAGCCCTGCCTCCGGCGCCGCCATCACCATCCGGCCTTTGGACGACCACCGAGATGTTCTCTTGGTGTCTTCTGCCACCTGTAGCTCGCCTAGGCGCCCCTTTTGCCCTTTTCGCCTCCTTGACCTACCTCCTGAAGAGAGGGACAACAAAGGGATTATGGGCACCTTATCTCTTTTTAATTTGTAAGCCCTCGGGCCTTAGCTGCATTTAAAACTTGTAATCCTATCATTCATGTTTTTCATTCTCTATGAACTGTACCTGAGTGGAATGTTTTTTTGTGAAAAGGGGATGCTTGCCGGGTCACTTGTCTTGTGGGTGGAACCCACATCAAGGAGCAAATCCTTAATATCTTTAAGATAGACACTTCTTTTCCCGGCAGCAGGCCCTGCCTTCTTCCCACGGCGCTCGACCTTTCTCACGCTTTTGGCGGAGGCAGGGATGAGGCGGGTTCAGGCTCCTCATTTCGTCCCTTTGCTGCCGCGACTACGACCAAACCTGGCCCCAGGAACGTGCCCTAGGGCCTAGAGTTAGGGGAGAACGGTAGCTTTTAGGAAGAAACGAGGTTTCGCATACCTCAGTCCATAAGAGAATGCATGATAAGGGATGAAAAACTTATCTGAGATTGCAGCCCCCGGCAACTCTGGTTTGCCGTGGGTGAATCTTTGTACTTGCAGCCCCCGACAACACTAGCTTGCCGGGGTCCAGATGCTGGTCCGTCCTCCTTCTCTTTTTCGTCCTCAAGTGGTCCGGCCAGGATATGCGAGCCCTGCGAACCAAGGGAAACGAAGGAACGGCAAAGGGACGCACACCCGACCTCTAAGCTAGGGGTTAGCCGCTACTAAGCACTATCAACCCTAACCAAGGATGAGACTCGATCTAGCATGCATGCTATAACTTAGGGCGCCAGCGCTTCATCTATGCTCAGGGTCTGCGCCTGGCTTTGTACAAAGGATTGCATGCAACAGCGGCAAGACTTGTACAAAAGGTGGTTGCCGAAGCAGGGTCCGGCAACCGCGCCTTACGGGTAAAACTTACGAAGAGGCTCAATGTTCCAGGAGTTGCTCACCGGAATGCCATCTTTGGTCTCAAGGCGGACAGCGCCAGGCCTAGTGACTCGTTTCACCCGATAAGGGCCTTCCCACTTCGGCGTCAACTTGTTGGAATTCTTGGCGGAATGAACGCGCCGAAGAACAAGGTCGCCTTCCTCGAGACTTCTGGCGTTAACTTTGCGGCTATGGTAGCGGCGCAAAGCTTGCTGGTAGCGAGCAGCTCGTACAGCAGCCTGAAGACGGTCTTCCTCAAGGAGCAGCGCGTCATCTTGTCGCAGCTGCTCTTGCTCAAGCTCATCATAAGCGAGCACTCGAGGTGACCCGTATACGAGTTCGTGGGGAGAACTGCCTCTGCTCCATAGACTAGAGCGAAAGGTGTCTGGCCAGTGGCTCGATTTGGTGTCGTCCTGATCGACCAAAGAACCACCGGCAACTCCTCAATCCAGTTTCTTCCGCACTTGTGCAGCCTGTCGAAAGTCCTGGTCTTGAGTCCACGCAGTACTTCAGCATTTGCCCTCTCCGCTTGACCGTTGCTCCTGCGGTGAGCAACAGAAGCGAAGCAGACCTTGGCGCCAAGATCTTGGACGTACTGCATGAAGGTGCGGCTCATGAATTGCGTACTGTTGTCGGTGATGATCCTGTTAGGGATCCCGAAGCGGCAAACAATCAACTTGAAGAACTTGACTACTGACTGTGCTGTCACCTTCCTCACTGCTTCCACTTTCGGCCACTTTTGTGAACTTGTCGATTGCGACGTACAAGTACTCAAAGCCCCCGACTGCTCGGGGGAAGGGGCCGAGGATGTCGAGCCCCCAGACCGAAAATGGCCAGGATAAAGGGATCGTCTGGAGAGCTTGAGCTGGCTGGCGTATCTGCTTGGAATGGAACTGGCACGCTTCACACTTGGTTACTTGTGCAGTTGCATCCTGGAGGGCTGTCAGCCAAAAGAAACCGTGCCGGAAAGCTTTGCCGGCAAGTGCTCTTGCGCCAATGTGGTGACCACAAATGCCTCCATGTATCTCTGCCAACAGCTTCTGTCCATCTTCCCGGTGAATACACTTCAATTTCACACCGTTGAGTCTTCTTCTGTACAGTGCGTTGTCGACAAACTGGTACATACTTGACTGCCGGGCTACTCTTTCCGCTTCTTCTTGCTCTTCGGGAAGTTCTCCTGTCTGAAGGAAACGGACGATCTGCTGTGCCCATGCTGGAGCTTGTGGCTCGATAACAAGGACTAAAGGCACATCTGCTGCTGTGGGAACACCCGCTTCTACGGCGAGAAACTGCGGCTCAGCCGGAGCTTGACGTTCCCCGGCAAGCTTGCCGTAGCAAAACTTGTCGGGAGCGTCTGCTTCAACGGAACAAACCCTGGGGTTCGCCGGAGCAGACTGCTCCCCAGCACTCTTGGTGTTGATCTTGGGGACCTTTTTGGCGGCGGCTTCGGGAAGCTCTGCCGGAAAATAGTCACCAGAAATCAACTCCCTCTTCTTGCTCTGTCCAGTTGATGGCGTCACAGGCGGTTGAGTCAGCTTGAGCACAAAGATCCCTGGTTCCACAGGTAACTTAAGTGCTGCGCACATTGACAGGCCATCGGCAATGTCGTTCTGAGCTCTTGGAACATGTTCCATCTGTAGTCCGACAAAGTGCTCTTCTAGCTTCCTCACTTCATCAACGTAAGCTTCCATCGACGGACTCTGATAGTTCTTGTTCACTTGGTGGACGACAAGCTGCGAGTCACCCCTGACAATGAGCTTCTTGATCCCAAGGTCTGCCGTGATCCTGAGACCGGCAAGCAATCCTTCATACTCTGGAGTATTGTTTGTTGCTTGCTCCTTGGGAAAGTGCATCTGGACTACGTACTTGAGGTGCTCTCCGGTGGGTGCGACAAGTAGCACGCCAGCACCAGCGCCTTGCAGTGAAAAGGCACCATCAAAGTACATCAGCCACTCTTCGCTTGCCTCCTTGACGGGGATGCTCGTCTTTGGAATTTCTTCATCTGGTGTTGGCGTCCACTCTGCTATGAATTCTGCCAATGCTCTGCTTTGGATAGTTGAAGTGCTCTCAAACTTGAGGCCAAAGCTTAACAGTTCCAGTGCCCACTCAACAATCCTGCCTGTTGCTTCTGGATTCTGCAGTATCCTCTTCAGCGGAAAGCGAGTGACAACTGTGATCTCATGTGCTTGGAAGTAATGGCGCAGCTTTCTCGAGGCCATAAGAAGGCCGAAAAGCAATTTCTGCACACCAGAGTACCTTGACCTAGCCCCCTGCAGAAGGGAACTGACAAAGTAGATTGGGCGCTGCACCATTTTCTTCTGTATCTCCTCGGGCGCTTGTGCAGATCCATCTTTGCCGGGACCAGAGCTTGTTGGGGAAGCCTCCTGCTTGTCGCTGGATGCGCTCGCCGTGGTTGCTGGCTCATCATCTACCTCCCTCTCCGCTACTAACGCAGCACTAACCACTTGATTGGTTGCCGCCAGATACAGCAGCAACTTCTCTTGTGGCTTAGGTGCGACAAGTATTGGAGTGGAGGACATGTATCTCTTCAAGTCCTACAGCGCAGCCTCCACTTCCGGAGTCCATTTCATTGGACCTGCCTTTTTCAAAATTTTGAAAAACGGCAAGGCGCACTCAGCAGACTTAGAGATAAACCTGCTGAGAGTCGCCACGCAGCCGGCAAGTCTTCATACATCCTTGACGCGCTTTGGTGCTTTGATCTGCTCAATGGCCTTGATCTTCTCAGGATTGGCTTCAATTCCCCGCTGAGACACGAAGAATCCGAGAAGCTTGCCGGAAGGGACCCCAAACACGCACTTCTCGGGGTTGAGCTTGAGGCTGATCTTGCGCAGATTTGCAAAAGTATCTTCTAAATGTTGGATCAGAGTTGCTTTGTCCCTGCTCTTGACCACTATATCATCCATGTAGGCTTCCACATTTCTGTGTATTTGTGGCTCAAAAGCGGTATGGACAACCCTTGCAAATGTTGAACCAGCATTCTTTAAACCGAAAGGCATCCGTATGAAACAGTATGTGCCACATGGAGTGATGAATGCGGTTTTCTCCTCATCCTCTTCTGCCATGAAGATCTGACGGTATCCTGAGTATGCGTCAAGAAATGAAAGCAAGTCACATCCGGCCGTGGAGTCAACAATTTGGTCGATGCGCGGCAAGGGAAATGGGTCTTTGGGACAAGCTTTATTGACATCGGTAAATTCGATGCAAAGCCTCCATTTCCCATTTGCCTTGCGCACGACTACAGGATGGGCCAACCACGTAGGATGGAGCACTCCTCTGACGAGGCCTGCTGCTTCCAACTTCTTGACCTCTTCTGCTATGAATTCTTGGCGCTCCACTGCTTGCTTCCTGACTTTCTGCTTGACGGGCCGCGCATGAGGACAGACGGCAAGGTGGTGCTCAATTACTTTCCTGGGAACACCGGGGATGTCAGACGGTTGCCACGCAAACACATTGACATTTTCCCGCAGGAAAGCAATGAGCGCGCTTTCCTATTTAGGGTCGAGAGTGGCACTGATGGTGAAAGTACCACCAGTGCCGTCCTCCTTGGCGGACACCTTCTTGGTCGCTGGCGGAGCTGCCATTGTCTTCTTACACTTGCCGGTGGAGCTCGATGGTGCGTCCTCGACGGTAGCGCAGCACTCCGAAAAGTGATCCTCACAGTTCTGAAATTCAACTCGCTGCCAAATGTCACCAGCAGCGTGATCTTCCCCTTCGGCTTGCTCCTTCCCGGGTTGATTCCTTGGAATGTGCCGGTCTCTTCGAGCTCGTTGTCAGGGACTTGGAGTTTCCGGAGCACAGCGGAGGAGATCAGGTTCAAGCCGGCCCCGCCGTCAACTAGCATCTTAGTGACCTTGAGGTTGCGGATAGTTGGTGAGACCAACATCGGCAAACACCCGACAGCAGTTGTGCGATCAGGGTGGTCCTCAATATCAAAGATGATAGGAGTGCTGGACCATTTCAGAAGCTTGCGTGACTCAACAGGTGGTTCTGCCCATTGACTTCCAGCACCCACTGCTTGAGTTGGCGTTGTGAAGTATGCAGAGAAGCACCGCCGTCAACGCACAAGACCTCTATGGCTTTTTGGAACTCCTGCTCACTGGTCTCATCATCATCCACGTCTTCGTCGTCGTCGTCATCTTCATCCTTGTCGCGGCCGCGGGGAGGTCTGTCTCCTTGCCGCTGCTTGGCCTTGCCGCGGCGTCCTCCCCGGCCGGTGCGCTTCGTACCGGATCCTCCAGCACCTCCTTGGGCTTTCTCCTTGTCGCGTCGCTCGTACTCGGCCTTCTGCAGCTCGACAAGCTGCTCGACCTTCTTGCAGCTCTGGAGGTCATGGCCCTTGGTGCGGTGGATCTTGCAGTACTGTTTGTTGGTGCCATCCTGCTTGTCGGCGGCCGCCACAGCCTGGCAGTTGGCGCATGCGGCAACCTCCTTGCCGGAGCTACCATCTTTTGCTTTCTTGGCGCCACCGTCGCTGCCGGACTGCTCAACAACTAGCACGTCTTTGCCTTTCTTCTTCCTGTTGTTCCGCCGCCGGTTTTTCTTTGCCGGGGCAGCATCATCGCTGTCAGATCCTCCTGTTCCTGCATTCTCTCCGGGGAGTTTCCTCCCTTCCTCAGCACGTGAACACCTGTCGGCCAGGGCATACAGCTCATTGACGTCTCTGATCTTGCACATCGCCATTTCCTCCCGCATCCTGCGGTTACGCACGTTCTGATGGAACGCGCTGATGACTGCGGCAGGGTGGACATCTGGGATGTTGCGTTGCACTTGGCTGAATCTCTGGATGTACTTGCGCAGGGGCTCTCGTTCTTTCTGGGCAAGCAGATGAAGATCACTCCCCTAGCCATGAGGTTTGTGGCCGCCTGTAAAGGCGCTGACAAACTGATGGCATAGGTCTGCCCAGGAAGATATGGAGTTGTCCGGCAAGTGCATGAGCCAGGACCTGACGTTGGGCTTGAGCACCAGCGGGAAGTAGTTGGCAAGGATCTTGTCGTCCCGCCCCCCAGCAGCTTGCACCGCGATGGTGTAGATGCTGAGGAACTCCGACGAATGCAACTTGCCGTCGTACTTCTCGGGTACGTCTGGCTTGAAATTCTTCGTGCTGGGCCACTGGACTTGCCGCAGCTCACGGGTAAACGCAGGGCAACCTACCGCGTACGGCAGGTCGCCTGGTTCCCCTGGCGCATGCATGTCGATAGTGGGTCCAGCGCGTCGGTCCGATTGACGCCGCGCTTCTCTTCGGCGCTCAATGCGAGTACGAGCGTCTTCTTGCTGTCATTCGTGAAGAACTTGCCGTTGATCACGACGAGCTCGTGGATCTGATGAAGCGGTGGAGTCGCTGTCGCGGTGGACCCGGCGAGTCGGCGATCTTTGCCTTCGGGGCGGAGAGTGCACGGTGGTTGCACCCCCACCAGTCTTGTCGCCATTGGTTCGCGCCTGGCTGACTTGCCGTGGCTGCGACGTAGTTGGCTGCCATGGAGTGTCGCCGTTGGCGAAGCCGATGAGACTCTGAATGGTGGCCCTCCGGTCATCGATCTTGTCTGGCGTTGGAGGGAAGTCTAGGAGCAGTTGAGCTCGCGCCAAAGCTTTTGCTGGAGTGGCGGGTAGCGGTGGCGAACGGTGCGAGGAGCGGGATATGCTCGGGCTTCTAACCGCGTTAGAAGGAGCAATATCCCGTCCGGGCGACCGTGCCTCGCTCGCGCCAGCACGTTGGCGCACATGCTGGCCTGGAGCATCCCGAGATCCGCCAGCTCGATCTAGGTCCAGCGAGCGTATGGTACCGTGAGTACCACGACGCTGCCGGTCCTGCGCCTCCTGAGATGGGCGCGGTGCATCTACGGACGCTCGGTCGTCATGGGAGCCGGCTACACCGCCGATGGGCAGCGCAGCCTTGTCCTTGGGCCTGGCGGCACCGTGGGCTCCCTCGTCGACGCCCGTTCTTCCGCCGGCGTCTTCCCCACTAGCCGTTTGCTCCGGCGGCGGTGGGTTCGACACGGACGGAGCAGCCGCCTCCGAAGCCTTCTTCTTCGGCGGCATGTCGATGAAGTCGATGAAGATCTGGCTCGTGTGAACGCCGGATCAGGTTCACACAACCTCGACGCCCCCTACCTGGCGCGCCAAAGATGTCGAGGAAACTGCCTCCACGAGCACCTATGGGGACGGAGCCCCTTTCGGTTCGGCGGGGGACGGAGGTCGCACGAAGAGCAGATCGAGGCGAGGCACACGAGAGGTTTACCTAGCTTCGGAGCTCTTCGGAGAGATAATACTCCTACTACTGCTCTATGGTTTGTATTGAGTTCTTGCTCGGGAGCGCTAAGTGCTACAGTACACACAAGCAGCTAACGAGACCGAGCGTGAGTGTTCTACTGTCCTCCTCCTCTACGTTGTGCATGGGCCTCCTTTTATATGCTCAAGGGGTCTCCAACAGGTGGCAACGTAGATAAGGGTAAAAATGGAAAGGTGTTGTGGTAGGTACAGCTACCTACACAGTGTATCATACCTAACCCTGACGGCAGGGGACAAGGGCATTAAATGCCTATCTACGTCGCCCAAACAGTGCAGAAAAGGGACCGTCAGGGACGCCACCGCTCGCCACGATGGCGATCTTGTCAGCGCCGCTTGCCACAGTGCACCCCTGGCTGCACGGCCTCCCGCCACGTACGCCTAGAAGGGTCTCAGAGCGACACGTTGGTGGGTGTGCTGGAGCGCGGGTACAGAGTGGTTGCTAGCCGCGGCAAACACCTTGCCGCGGCCATTGTCTTGCCACGTCTAGGAGGTTGTCGCTCGCCGGGTCTTGCCGGGACGCGTGGCGCGTCGCGGCAAGTTCCTTGAGATGCCTTGGTTGGCCTTCCCGACAAGCTCCTCCTGCCGGGGCTTTGTGCCTTGAGTGGCCTTCTCGGCAAGCTCCTCTTGCCGGGGCCTTGTCTCCTTGGCTTAAATACTTTGTTCTTGAATGGCTCTAAAGGAACCATGGGGGTCCTTGGCGGTCATCCAGCAAGCCTTGCCGCGGATCGCTGCGACTGCCCGTGCACAAGTTCGGGATACTAGGGTACCCCTACTCTAGTACACCGACAGCTCCACTGCTTGAAAACCCAGCCATCCCACTTCTAACAAAGACGCTGGTTCCAGCGCCTTATCAGGTGCCGGAGAAGAAGGCCAAGGAGACCA
The DNA here is from genome assembly GCA_032464435.1 of Aegilops umbellulata. Classification (NCBI taxonomy): domain Eukaryota; kingdom Viridiplantae; phylum Streptophyta; class Magnoliopsida; order Poales; family Poaceae; genus Aegilops; species Aegilops umbellulata. The sequence continues at coordinate 160,793,138 of CP136058.1, read as the reverse complement.
GAAGAGGTCTCCATCGTAGAGGTACTTCGGACGCAACGTCCGAAGATGCCGAAACCCACTCCTCCCCCATCGAGGAAGATGAGGAGGAGGAGGAACGCAATTCTGCCCCCAAGGGGGGAAGGAAGAAAAGGTCGGCCTCCACGCATCTGGAGGCAGAGGCGGCCAAGAAGGGGAAGGTTTCCCTCGGGGATAACCCCATGAGGACACTGATAGCAGCTCGGAGTGGCACCCCAGGGATAAGCCTCTGGCCGAATTGTAAGTAATCAAAGACGCACACATATATCCAGCTCCTTTATTCCATGGTTTTAACATGTTAAATCATGGACTGTAGCCCGGCCCACGAGAGCTCCCAGCGATCCTCATCAGGGGGTTCGCTGGATTCAAAGGCGATGGCCAGCGAGTCGCCACTGCCGGCTTATTCTCCCAAGGCCAAGGGAGAGGCCAAGGTGCTATCCGAAAGGACCTTTCCAGGCCATGGAGAGGTTCAGGAGGCCATCAGAGTGGCGCCAGAGGGTGATCCCTCGGCCGCCGGACACATGAGGGAGAAAATCCCCATGGAGAGTGGCGATGGGGGACATATCCAATCCGGCCCCCCGCTGAATACCATTACGGAGAGCAACACGTCTCCGGAATCAGGCAAGCAGACTCCTTCGAAAGGAGGAGGTGCGCCTATTCCACCGGTGACCTCTGTCCATCTAGAGGCACCGGATAATCTGCTGGAAGCGCTAGGAGGCGCTTCCATTGTTAAGGAACACCGTATCCTTATGGGTATGGTGGTTGAGAGGGTTCAGTCCGTTAAGAGCGGACTGACCGAAGCCTGCATCAGCATTCTGACAGGACGCCGTGAAGAAATGTGAGTCCTTGGAGCGCAATATTGCGGATCAAAAATCTAAACTTGCCAAGGCCCGCCACAACGCGCAAGATGCCAGGGTCGAAGCCCAGGGCGCCCTCCAGGAAATCCAGGAGGCCAGAAAAATCATTGCGGGTAAGGCTTTATTATGCAGAGCAAGTATGTGAAGAGAAGGTACCTCTTACTGACCCAGATTTGGAGTTCTCCAGGGGCGTTTGCGGATCTGCCATGATGTGTTTCTGATGTTGCGGAGTTCTTCCGATTTGAAGAGGGGAGCTTGACAGAGAAGTTGTTCTGGTTGTAATACCTTGCGCCAGAACATCCGGTGCCCTTTAGCGATCAGCTGAAACAGTTGGCTGAACTGCATAGGGTGGCCGAACTAGCCATGAAGGATCTGATAATCCGGCTATGGCCTGCCGAAGCCATACCCAGCAGCTACTTCGGGCTCGTGAAACGGCTGGTCAATGCCTGCCCTCGGCTTGATGCCATCAAGCGATCGGTCTGCATCGAAGGTGCGTGGATGGCCTTCGCCCGTGTCAACATACAATGGGCGAAGATGGATGCCGTCAAGCTCATGACCGAGCGACCGCCCGCGGGCAAGGAGCACCGCACGCCCGAGCGGCATTTTGAGGATGTCCTTAAGGGATCTCGTATGGTAGAACGGCAATGTTCAAAAGACATTATCTTTGAATGAAGTCATTCATATTGTCCCTTCCTGTATTATGAAAAGGAGCCGTTATGTAATATAATGCTTGTTATTTTAAGATTTTACCTCATGTGCGGCCGTGTCGTTAAAACTGAGAGTTGGCCAGTCGTCGGCTTCAGCCCCCACGTAGGTAGTGCGGGGGTGTTCGAGATGAATCTAAACACTCTTTATCCAAAAAATTGGTCCTTGAAGGAGGTGTTTAGCGCAACGAACCAGGCAATCAGACTATGTGGCTTTATCACCCTCACTTAGCCATAGGAGTTTGACAATAGAAATGTAGGCGCAACCCCTAGTTAGTATTTAGTGAAGACTCGGGTGCTGTAGACACCTGATCGGGTGAAGGCCGATTCGGCGCATAATGCAGAAAAATCGTAAAAGATTTTGAACCTCTGAATAGCTGACCAGCTCTCGCCACATCATGATAGTAAGTTTTCGGCTTTCTCTACTGAGGTGTTTTCTTGGGTAAACCAGAAACACAATCGCAGTAGTTCTCCCTTTACTACCTTAGTCGATAGAGCGGAATGTAAGGTAGTAAGCACAGGAGCCGGACAACCCAACTATTGACCAAAGACATGATTCGGAGCCAATGCATATAATGCTAAAATTCGGGGTACCGAACTGTACTGTAAAAGTGTTCGGACTTTGTTGCCGAAGTATGGAGAGTAGTAAAGCCCCTGGCCAATTAATGCGTACCGAAGTGTATGTGTGGAATCGATAAGAATAACAAAATAAAATGAAATTGTAAGCTAGCGCCACATAAGTTGGGCCGTAAACAGTTCTCATTATAATTAGATTAGTACGTCAAAGCGTACAAATAGGGCGATAAGCAACCAGGCTATTTGACATGCCAAGATCAAGGGGGAGCTTGCGAGTGGGTCCTGAAAACAGGTAGGATGATCATCCAGAAAAACGTCTAGAAATCCCCCCACGCGTCTGTGCTACTTCCCGCCTTGGTGTATCCGTCCTTCGAAAGGACCGATGAGCGGGCCGCGGCGAGGGGCCTGTGGAAAAGTGTCACGACCGGTTTTCCGGGCATTAATTTCCAGAAAATGGCCGTTGTGCTCACCAGCCCCAGGATTACTGTTAGCTGATGAGACACCAACTTGATACAGAAATTCCAAGCAAAAGTACAAAAATATGTAGTACAAGACCATTGTGGCCTATGAGTACAACAAAAGGTTTCTAGTGGTTGAGGGCGGAAGCGGTTTGTGGATCACCACGGCTATGGGACTCCATTTCCCATGGGAACAGCTGACCAGGTTAACTCCTATCTTCACGAGGCTGCTATCACCGTTGCTCAGGTTCCGAGGCTGTCGTCGCAATGCTCCTCTCCAAGCAAGCAATCTGGCCAAGACAATAGCCAGGGACAAGCCAGTGAGTACTTTGAATGTACTCGCAAACATTAAGGACACAGGTAAAAATAACCATTGATGCTCATGCTTTGCAATATCCTTATACTCACTTAGTTAGTCATAAAAATAAATATCTTGATGCAGGCAAACAGGTTATTCATATGCAACCGGAAATTTATGCAATGGCCACATAGAGGTAATAAATACTGGGTGCCAAGCGAGGGTCTGAATGACTCCTCGAGCGGAAAATGCGGAATAATAATACTGGTACCAAACGAGTGTCTGAAAGACTCCTCGAGCGGAAAATGCAGAATAATAATAATACCACAGTCGGGCGTCTGAGCGACACCACATAAAGGGCTTTAAAAGAAATGCCATAGTCGGGCGTCTGAGCGACACCACATAAAGGGCTTTAAAAGAAATGCCACCGTCGGGCATCTGAGCGACACCACATAAAGGGCTTTAAAAGAAATGCCACAGTCGGGCGTCTGAGCGACACCACATAAAGGGCTTTAAAAGAAATGCCACAGTCGGGCGTCTGAGCGACACCACATAAAGGGCTTTAAAAGAAATGCCACAGTCGGGCGTCTGATCGACACCACATAAAGGGCTTTAAAAGAAATGCCACAGTCGGGCGTCTGAGCGACACCACATAAAGGGCTTTAAAAGAAATGCCACAGTCGGGCGTCTGAGCGACACCACATAAAGGGCTTAAAATTAAATAATCATAGTGAAATATCCCGGAGGTAGAACCATCCCAGAGATATTCGATGATAACAATAATATCACGGGTTAGTCAACAATAGTAATAATCATAATCATCACAAGTCTCAAGTAGTAGTTCCCGTTCTGGTTTAACCGTTTCACCTCCGAAGACCGACACTAAGACCGACGCTTGACCCATCCCAGACTGTAGTCCTTAACCATGGACACGGCTATTCGAATAGGTTTAATCTCTGCAGAGGGTGTACTCTTTACCCACGAGTAACGGATTCCTTTAGTCCATCGGGACTAATTCCGTCTACGGTCTTTTAGTTGAAAACACACCTGACTTGCACACACCAGCTTAACTCACCGGTGTTTGGAATCACCCACGACACCTGTCAAGCAAACTCTAAGTGGGGAGGCTACAACCTCGACGTAGCATGGGATCACAAAATTTATACCGCGCGCAAACTGGGGGAGCTACCCCCTTCGGCTACAACCAAAACACCCATGCCCCCTGACCAGGTGGCATGCCTACCGGCTAGAACCGATATCTTCCACCATGGCCTCTCTGTACGGTGTGTTCCAAGACAAGGGTTAACAGCTTACTAAACCATACCCCACCTATGGTAGGGACCTGTGGCAGTACGAAACAAGTATGGGGGTTACTGGCACAAGACTCGATCTACGGTTGACTTAGGAGGTAGTAATAATTCCTGCAAGTTTAGCATAACAATGAATATACTTCAACCAACAGATAGGAACTCCACACGACATACTCCATCATGCCATACCGGACACGACCGTCTCAACGGAGGGCTAGGGTCAAGACCGCGTCTACCCAAGACAGAGGCCTACCCGGCAATTCCTTCCGGTATGCATGAAAAGTGTATGGCGGTGATTTCCATCACAACACCTGTCAAATCCATATGCATGAACTTCACTAATATGCACTTATGAAGAGGATCACATCCTCACATAAAATGACGCATGCACGTGCCGGGGTGGTGTTGTTACCGAGTCAAACGACACACACAAAAATTACACCAGGGTTCAAAATGCTTGCCTTCAATATGAGGAAAGACAGGGTGTACTCCAAAACTTTTGAAAGCCTTCATTCCTCTCTCCAAAATTCCTATTTTGAAATAAATTTAAATTAACATACAAATCAAAACAGCACAGAAGAGTTGTTTGGAAAATTTTCAAATAAATCTTAAAATAAACTAGATAGAATTTGAGAGATGTAGGAAAAATAATCAATTCATTTGGAGTTGTATTTTAAAAGATATAGCCAGTCAAAGTTGTGGTCAAAATTCTTAAAAAAAACAAATCAGAAAAAGAAAAACGGTTCGAATATATACGTACACATTGAAAGCGTATTCTGCAAATACGCCTCCACTCATCCAGCATGGACTGCGCGTGGGTCACCGACAGTGGGCCCGCCTGGCCCACTGGTCAGGTTTGACTGGTCCACGCGCGCGTCGTCCCTTCCGGCCGAAACAGAGGCGGAGCTCCGGCGAGGTTTTGCCGGCGAATGACGGCATCGTTCGGAGAACGGAGGCTATCAGCGTGCTCAGGGGATCAAGAAGGTCGCTCCGATAGTCGCTACGGTCTCGGGGATGGACGGAGCTGCCGGCGGCGAGCTTCGCGGCGGAGGGAGGCCGTCGGGCAAAGTGGTTTTTCTCCCGCAGTGTGTCCTGATCAAAAACAAGTAGTGGGAAAGGTTCACGGGAGGGAGGAGGTGTTCTTGGTGAAGAGAAATGGGAGGGAGAGGCCCTGGTGGCGCTGGTAGAGCTGGGGCCGCGGCGGCGGTTGTGGTTGCCGGGGATGGGGAAGGAAGCTTTTCCGGGTCGATTGGCTGCTCATGGGGGTCTTAGGGTGATGGCTTCGAGTTGCCTGTGTGTGGAGACGGACTCGGGGTTCCTTAAATAGGCGAGGCAAGGCGGTTCCACGGTGGTGGGGATAAGATCGCCGGCGAACCGACGTTCTGTAGCTGCAGGGGAACGTGGCGGCGATGAGACCTAGGCGACGAAGCTGTGGATGAGCACGCACTGCTCCAGGAGGCAGGTGGCAAGCGCTGGGAGCTTGGGCGGTGCTGGCTAGCGCAGGCGCGGTCGGGCGGCGGGCGCGGCCGCGGGTGTGCCGCCAAATGGCCTCTGACGGCGGCGCTGTAGGGCGCCAGGGAGCGGTCGGGGCCTTTTGGCGGGATGCGTCGAGAAGGGGAGTGCTAGGTGAGGTTCTTCCGTGCGGGTCAAGCCAGGGGCGCGCGCGACGCGGCGGCTCGGGGCGCGGCTGCAGTTGGCGTGCTCTGGGCGTGCCCAGTGCACGCCCACCAGCTGCTCGGCGAAATGCCAGGGCGAGCTAGAGGTCTCGGGTGAGGTTGGGACTTAGCAGGCCTAAGCTGGGTGTAGTGAGGAGTCTATTGGACAAGGTAGCTAGGCAAGGGAAGCAAGATCACAGTGCAAGCTAAAACCCATGTCAAATCTGGTCATGCCTACAGGGTGCTTGACAGAATGCCACATGCTCCTAGGCACCTCTTGGGGGTGGCCAAAACTTCCAGAGTGGGGTCTCTTTAGAAGAAAGAGGGGGTGGTGAAGTTGGTTTGCAAAAAGAAGAAACTTGCTAGTGTAAGTTTTGCAAAACTTCACTTCTGGACAGGGAGTAAATGACATCATAACATGGATCGAAAGTGTTCCAAAGAGTGCATGCTCCTGGACTTAGGGGTTTAGCAGGATTGGCTACAAGTAGAAAAAGGAATCATGGTTAAAGGAGCAACTAAAAATGTGGTTGTTGTACAAACCAGCAAGTTGGGCCAGAATGAAAATGAGGTTGATCCACTCAAATTCTCCAAAGAACAACTCTATGTTTTTGCATAAAGTTGAATCATATGTTGCTACCAACATCTCCTAATTTTGGTGGAGACTAGAAAGAAATATTTAAATGGCTTGTAGTGCAAACATGCCCACTGGACCAGAGAAGAAAATTTGGTGTAGGGCTCACTTTATCTTAAGAATAAAAGATATTTTTGCACAGAAGTGATTTAAAAACTTCACATGACATCTCCAAATTTTGGTGGGATTTATGAGATAATTTATGAAGAGGGTGTAGTTCAAAAATGGCCTTATAACCTTGAAAAAATTATTTTTTCAAGAAAAATAAAGATCAAGCAATTTAATTTTTTGTAATTAGCTCTACTAATACAAGAAAAGTTTTTCCTTGAGAGTTTAAACAAGTCCAAAAACATATTTGAAAATCTTTCACTCTGGGGAAACACTCCATAACAACCAAGTTCAAAAATCAAAAGGGAGCTCAGAAAATAAAAGTTTTAATTCCTGGCAAAATTTTAATCAGTAAAACAAGGTCAAAAATTTTTTTGGGTATCACAACACTACCCCCCTTAAGAAAAATCTCGTCCTCGAGATTTGCTAAGGGTTGTTTTAAAAACTCTCCGGGATTTTTCGCGAGGGAAAAAAATGGTTAAAAAATAAAGGAGCACAAGTCACAACAAAACCATACATATTAGTAGAAGCCAAATAACTTGCAAGCTCGGGTTACCACGCATAAGTCACAATACATAATTAAATGTTGCCATAATGATCACAGCAGCGACGTCTAAAATGGAAACGGTAACTGGATGGGGTCCTGCGAGAACGTTTCTGGTATTGAGACACATTCCTCTTCTATCGGGGAAAGAGGTTTAACTAGTCGATGAATGCGTCTATCTTGGCCAGGCCTCAGCAATCTGCCGATGGCGATCTGAGGATTTAAATCCGTGAGACTTTGGAGATAGCTCATCACATGCTGGGTGAAGCGTTCTTGAGCGATGACGTACTGGACCAGGTTGGCTAGGACTGGGTCTCTCTCAATTCGTCCACCGGGAAAAGATGACACTCCACCGGGTGCTGCACGGCTCGGAAAGTAATAATACCCTCGCTCGCTGGCATAGGGTACCGCGAATCGAAGGCGAGCAAGCACTTCATATGCAGTAGCCTCTATGGCCATAAGCGGGGTCGGCATAGATTTCCCCACGAAGGAGACCTCTGTTGGGTCTTGGTCTGAGTTCACGGGGGGGATGTGCACTGCTGCCTAGTATCTCGAGGTGGAAGAGGTGATCCTCGATTTGAACAGCTCGTATTGGGGTGGCTGGGTAGCGCCCATGGTACTGCAGGTAAAATCCCACAATATCTTGATAAAACTACCCGGGGTTGCATCTGGGGTTCTTAGATGAATGCTGGGGCTCGGCATGGCGAGAAATGGTTGTGAGGGTGGTGCACAAGGTGAGAGGTGCTTTGGCAAGGTCACGCGGTGGCCTTTTATAGCACTGGAGCTGGGTCACTTTTACCATGTTGATTGGTAAGGAAACTTCCAGCTCCGCTCTACGGGTCGGAGTCAAGCCACAGATACACATATTTCACCGAGGTGACGTGTTACTATGGGAGTTATCGGGGTTTTTGGCAAATGTGCCTGGGGTAGAAAAGTTGGCATACCCATGCAGGGCTACAGGGGCTCAACGACAGGCGGCGTTTATTTACAAGGTCACACGGTTACAAGCGAGAATACACCGGGACTCGATCCTTCTCGGGTGACTTAGTCCACCTCGTTTACATCCAAGCGGGCGTGCCTTGTGGATGTTGAGGCGTCCCCGCGGTTCTCACCATCGGAATAAGCTGGAGTGGGCTGAGGGGCTGCAGGCCTGGGGTAGCGATGATGACCACCTCAGGGATTGTTGGCTACAACCCCGTTGGAGTGTGCTCCCAAAATGCGATGAAGCACTTCTGGGGTTATCGCAACACTTTGGCCGATGGCTGGGGTAGACCTCAGGGGCTCGATCGGTTGTCCAAACAACACGAATGGGTTGTCTGTGCTGGGCTCGTCCTCTTCTCTCGCCGGGGATCGACGAACCTGTCAGGACCCCGATCCTAAGCCACATCGATCCAGCGTGTAACACATCATATCACTTTGCGGCCTCACGCACGGTACTCCCACGGGTGCCACCTTACCTGGCCCGGGACCGTTTGCGCCTTTTGGCTCACGTATATGATAGTGTCGCTAGCATCCATATGACAGAGAACCCGGGCCGACATGGCTAGTCGTGAACCCAAAGCGGCGCTAGCCTATGAGGACAGGCATACATGAATCGCATCGAGCATGTCGGTCATCAACGTATTTATTCGGGCTGTAGCACTGGGCTAACAGGACTCCGGTAACCCGGGCTGTAGCAGGCTAGGCAGGACTCCGAATAACAGCGCGTGACATTTCCCCGAAGGAACAGACATAGGAACGACGTGAAGCACATGCCGGCCAGTCAAGTGTCCAAGCAGTAGTGCTGGGCTAGCAGGACTCCGGTGAACCGGGCTGTAGCGGACTACTATCGCTCAGAAGCACAAGACTTACATTTCCCCATATGAAAGGCTGCCAAGGATAAACAACTAGATAGTCGGATCCCACTCATACCAAGCATTTCAATCATACACAAAATATGCCGATATGAGTAAATACAACATGGCATCACAACAGTACTCTACGACTCAAGTACTTTATTTAGAAGGCTCCGAAGAGCCATACATATCATTCATACAGATAGGGGTCACATGACCCAACACTCAAGTCATACAAACATACAAGCACATGCGGAAGCAAAGTAGTCTGAGTACAGACACTAGAAACAAAGAAGGCTTGACGAAGCCTGTTTATCTACAACGACCCTTCACAAGTCTTGGATCACCACCTGGTGATAAGTCACTCGTCAACGTCGAGGTCTACATAGAACCCATCAGAGGGGTTGGTGCAGTCGTCTGAAAAACATGATTAAAGCAACATGAGTACGGAGGTACTCAGCAAGTCTTACAACAGGAACCTATTATACATGCACATTCTCAAGAAGGTAGTGGGGTTATTGCAGCAAGCCAGCTTTGACTCTTGGCTAAACTATCCTACGATAGACACCACTTGTAAATCATTTGTCGCACACGAGTCCACTAACACCATCACAATACTCCACCGTGGATCCTCTCTCGCCATCCTGCGAGAGGGCCATCCGCGGTACTCACACTTATCTTGAGAGTTTTAGTAGTATCCATTTAACTTGTCTATGAACTGATATAGGCAACCCAGAAGTCCATTACCGCGGACACGGCTATTCGAATAGATCATTTGTAACCCTGCAGGGGTGTACTTCTTCACACATGTTTCCACCACTTAGCGTCTGCACACGACATGTGCTCGGCAGACTTCAAGCGAAAGCCGACGTGGGTGTAGACCACGACCTACCTAAACACTCAAGTCTCTAGTCCAGGTTTATCGCCTATTCGGGTTCCATCCGCAGGGAGTCCGGCCGAGGTTTCCACTAATGGCCCCGAACGATGTGAACAGGGTTCCCGAGACACCAAACGGGTGAGTCGGTACACCGTGCCACGTGCCTACCGCAACACAGCCCACCCCGATGGTCAGCGCCGCGTGCGGCCCCCAGCATACTACAAACACCAGAAACTACTTGCAACTCCTGGACAGAGGACAAGGGTGGATAAGAAGTCGAGCGGGGTCATATTTCAGGGCCCAATGTGTGGTAGTAACTGTATCATGGATCACAAACACAGATCTCAGTTCTTAAGGACGGCCTCAATGAAACAACCCACCATGTACTCCTACATGGCCTCTCATCGATTCCTTTACCAAATCGTGTTCAACACTTCACTCTTGTCACCGACACAACCTTTCACTCCAGTTCATCATCCCGATGAGCCAGACCTGACACAACTCTAAGCATAGCAAGCATAGCATGGTAGGAACACACACACACATGTATTGGCTCAATCAACTCCTACACATGCTAGTGGGTTTCATCTAGTTACTGTGGCAATGACAGGTCATGCAAAGGAAGTGGGTTCAACTACCGCAACACACAACAGTTTGAAACGCGTTGTCTTAATGCAGTAAACAAGAGCAGAAGCGAGAACATGGGTTTGTATCGGAATGATCAATGGGTTGCTTGCCTGATGGAGTGGTAGTAGAGTACTGCCCTTCAGTTGGATACTCGTGAATATCCTCGGAGGCAGAACCTACCACGATGAACACATCGGAACACAATCAATACATGGCGATATGCAACAATATGATGCATGCTATGACATGGCAATATGGATGTGTCCTGACCTAGTGCAAGTTAAACCAGAAAGGAATGAACCCATTTGAACCCAAGATTCAAATGGTAGCTCATTTATGAAGATCATATTAGTGTATCAACTTGTAATGCCTAAACAGTGGGTTTAACTTGTTCTGACATGCATGAAACCAGTACCAATGGATAGGTTGGATTTTTCTGATAATTTTTCATATATAAAACTTTGCATTTGGAGTTACAGATAATTTTCTATGAATTTTTGAAGTTTGAACTATTTTCTGGATTTTCCTGTATAAAATTAATTCCAGTAAATAAAATTACTGCGTCAGCATGAGGTCATGCTGACCTCAGCAAGTCAACAGCCGGTCCAGGTCAACTGACCAGTGGGCCCAGGGGGTTAGTGATTAATTAAACCTGTTTAATTAGTTTTAAACTAATCCAGTGATTAACAGAAAAGGGCCCCACCTGTCATTGACTCATCAGAGTCAACCAGGGCCCTCCAGTCAACGGTCAGGGTCAACTCGCCGGCGTCTAGCCGCCGGCGAGGCCAGACGCGGCGGAGCAGAGTGGATTTGGCCGTTCCGGCCACCAAATGGGGCGCGGAAGGCATCTACGCACTCCTGGGAACGAGCCGCGGCTACTGGTGGAGTCAGTTGGGGTCGGGGTGGCCGGAGTTGGTGCCGGCGACGAGTTTGGCGGCGCCGGGGCTCGGGTGAAGGTGAAACCGGGGCTGCGGGGCACGGCGAGGCGCGTGGAGTGATGCTTCGGGCCCCTGGGTGTGCGGTGAGGCTAGTGGACAAGGTGGCGCAGCCGTTGGGTGGCCGGAGCCTCGTCGGCGACGAGCTCCGCGGCGGCGCGTGCGGGCGAGCTTCGTGCGCTCGTTGTAGGGCACGGGAAGAGGAACGGGGAGGATGGGAAGGTGGCCAAGCTCACGGTGATTGCAGCGAGCGTCGAAGTGAGCTCGGGGAAGGTCGGAGCTGAGCGAGGCGATGATGGCGATCTCGGCGGTCGGAGTTGGGGAAGACGGGGTCGGGGGCGACTCCAGAGCGGGCGAGCGCTCGGGGCTCGTCTTGCTCGAAGAAGAGGAGGGTGGCGGAGCTCGTGGACACGGTCGGGTGGCGCGGGGACGACGGTAGCTATGGCTACGGCGGCGGAGCGGCGGCGATGGCGTCGGCCATGGCGGAGGAGAGCGAGGGAGAGAGACAGGGGAGAAGTGGACGTGTCCACGGGGTCGGGGGCACGACGTGGAGGCCGTCCAGCGCGTCGGGCGGCGAAGCGGCGAGCAGGTGGCGTCGTGGCGAGCTCGCGCTCGTCGGCGTCACCACCCTGCCTGCCTGGCGGGGACGAAGCAGCTGGCTGGCTCGGGCCAGCACAGTGCTGGGCCGCCAGGTGGGCCGGCTGGGGGGTTTGGCCAGGTAAGTCTTTTTCTGATTTTTGTTTCCTTTTCTATTTCTTTTGTAACTTTGTAGAATTATTAAAAATACTAGCACAACTCCAAAAATCACCAAACTGCACCTGGTCCTTAGTTGGAATATTTCCAGCAAGGAACATTTTAGTTTGGAGATATTTGGGCATTTGAAATGTTTTATAAATTTTAAATGCCCAAATTCAAATACTTATGCATTAATTCAATGACCTTCTGTTGACCTAGAAAAATGTGCACTATTTTTGCCAGAGGTTTAAGACCAAAGCAAAGATGATGAACATTTTAGAAGGGCATTTCAGGTTCATTGAAAAAGGTTTTAGTAAACCCTAGTAGATTCAGGAGGGGTGCTGGGGGTTCTGCCTTCCCCATTTCAATTTTCTTGTCAAAAGAAACATGATGCACACTCTAATGCATGAACTAGGTAGGATGTGACAACTCACCCCCACTCAAAAGAATCTCGTCCCGAGATTTAGGATCTGACGGAAAGAAGGTGGGGTACTCAAGTCGAAGACGATCCTCCCTTTCCCATGTAGCTTCTTGCTCGGAATGGTGTGACCATTGAATCTTGAGAAACTTGATATTATGGCGTCGAGTGGTACGCTCGGCTTGATCAAGGATACGAACGGGGTATTCTCGATAGGTGAGGTTATCTTGGAGATCAAGCGTTTCGTGGTCCACTCCGCGGATAGGATCCGAGAAGCAACGCCTGAGTTGAGAAACGTGGAAGACGTCATGAACTCTGGAGAGATGCGGAGGTAGTTCCAGTTGGTAGGCAACTTCCCCTCGTTTGTCAAGAATGCGAAAGGGTCCAATGTAACGAGGAGCCAATTTGCCTTTGATACCGAATCGATGGGTTCCCTTTAAAGGTGTAACCCGAAGGTAAGCCATCTCGCCGACTTCATAAGCCATGGGCTTATGCTTGCGGTCATACTGACTCTTTTGTCGAGACTGGGTGGTTTTCAACTTCTCATGAATAATGCGAACCTGCTCTTCTGCATCCTGGATCATGTCCGGGCCAAAGAGTTGTCTCTCGCCGGTTTCTGACCAGTTAAGAGGCGTTCGACATTTTCGTCCATAGAGAACTTCGAAAGGGGCTTTGCCCAAGCTAGCTTGATAACTATTGTTATAAGCGAACTCGGCGAATGGTAGACACTTCTCCCAATTCATACCGAAAGAGATGACAGAAGCTCGGAGCATATCCTCCAGAATTTGATTGACTCGTTCTACTTGACCGCTTGACTGAGGATGGAATGCGGTGCTAAAGGAGAGACGAGTCCCCATAGCATTTTGGAAACTTTCCCAAAATCGAGAGGTGAAAAGACTTCCACGGTCTGAATTAATTTCCAATGGGACACCATGGAGAGATACTATTCGAGAGATGTACAAATCCGCTAGCTGGCTAGCGGTTATACTCTCGCGAACAGGTAAGAAGTGGGCTACTTTGGAAAGACGATCGACAACAACGAAGATAGCATTATTCCCTCTTTTGGTTCTGGGAAACCCGGTAATGAAATCCATACCGATTTTATCCCATTTCCATTCAGGAATCTCCAATGGTTGAAGGGTGCCAGCGGCCGTTGATGCTCTGCTTTGACACGACGACAGACGTCGCAATTTGCAATGTATTGAGCGATTTCTCTCTTCATCCTAGTCCACCAAAACCTCTGGCGTAGGTCTTGATACATTTTAGTACTACCGGGATGAATGGTGAGAGGGGATTCATGAGCTTCCTTAAGGATCAATTGTCGTAAATGTTGTTTCTTGGGAACCACCAAACGGTTCTCGAAGAAGACAACACCTCGTTCATCTATGGAAAAACATTTAGCAACTCCGCTAGCGATGTTTTCCCTGATGCGGGATATGCCCTTATCGCGCTTCTGGGCAGCTATGATTTGATCCGTAAGGTTAGGTTTCGCCACCAGGGTGGAAAGGAATCCTCGAGGAACAATGTGAAGGTTAAGCTTATGAAATTCCTCGTGGAGAAGTGGTTGACCTTGTTGTAACATCAGGTTGTTACAATAAGATTTACGACTTAGTGCATCAGCCATGACATTGGCTTTGCCTGGGGTGTAAGTTATTCCTAAGTCGTAATCCGAGATCAACTCAACCCAACGTCTTTGCCTGAGATTCAAATCCGGCTGGGTGAAGATATATTTCAAACTTGGGTGATCAGTGTAAATTTCGCAACGATTACCCAGAAGGTAATGTCGCCAGGTTTTGAGTGCATGGACTACTGCTGCAAGCTCTAGATCATGTGTGGGATAATTATCCTCATGTGGACGCAACTGTCGAGATGCGTAAGCAATCACATGACGATCTTGCATGAGTATGCAACCTAGTCCTTGTCGCGAGGCGTCGCAATAGATAACAAAGTCCTTAGAGAAATCTGGTGGTACCAGTACGGGAGCAGATGTCAGGCGTCTTTTCAGTTCCTGAAAGCTGAACTCGCACTGTGGGGTCCACTCGAACTTTTTATCTTTTTTGAGGAGTTCAGTTAGAGGCTTAGCAACTTTGGAGAAATTCTCGACGAAGCGGCGGCAATAGCTCGCTAAACCAAGAAAACTCCGAACTTGCTTGACCGTTTCAGGTGGAGTCCAGTCAAGGACAGCTTGAACTCGCTCGGGATTGACAGCAATGCCCTTGCCAGAGATTACATGGCCCAGATAGGTCACTTCTGGCAACCAGAATTCGCACTTGGAGAATTTGGCATAAAGGCGATGCTCTCGAAGTTTCATCAATACTAGCCTTAGATGTTCGGCATGTTCTTCCTCATTCTTGGAGTAGATGAGTATATCATCGAGGTAAACCACGACGAATTTATCCAAATACTCCATGAAGATCGAGTTCATTAAACGAGAGAAGGTGG
Source organism: Aegilops umbellulata (assembly GCA_032464435.1). Taxonomy (NCBI): domain Eukaryota; kingdom Viridiplantae; phylum Streptophyta; class Magnoliopsida; order Poales; family Poaceae; genus Aegilops; species Aegilops umbellulata. Next base: position 160,778,113 of record CP136058.1, on the reverse strand, counting down.
CTGGAGCATTGGTTAAACCGAAGGACATGACGGTGTACTCGTATTGGCCGTAACGAGTGACAAATGCCGTTTTGGGAATGTCCCCGTTCTTGATTTTGATTTGATGGTAGCCCAACCTCAAATCCATCTTGGAAAAGACTGAGGATCCAGCGAGCTGGTCATACAGGTCGTTGATCCTGGGGAGCGGATACTTGTTCTTGATAGTGACCAAATTGACAGGTCGGTAATCTACAACCATCCGATCCGTTCCATCCTTCTTCTTGATGAAGAGGACGGGGCAAGCCCATGGGGATGAACTAGGACGGATGAAACCTTTTTGCAAGGACTCATCGAGTTGTTTCTTAAGCTCAGCTAGTTCTAGGGGTGCCATCTTATAAGGTCTCCTAGAGATTGGGACGGTTCCTGGAACAAGGTCTATCACGAACTCGACATCTCTGTCAGGTGGAACACCTGGCAGTTCCTCTGGAAAGACATCCGGGAAGTCACGGACTATCGGAATATCTTCGAGGTCTGGAAGGGGATTGGCATTTAGAGAGTAGAGCTGACGCTCCGATACTCGGGTCAAAACATTGACTGTCTTGCCCGATGGATGGGTAAGTTGGACAGTTCTAGTTGAGCAGTCAATCTTGGCGTAATGAGCTGACATCCAGTCCATACCCAAGATGATGTTTATGTCTGAAGACTTGAGAGCTATTAGTGACGCAAGGAAGACCAATCTGTCAACAAGAATTTCATTTCCATGGCTGATTCTAGAGGTTTGCCACTTAGAACCAGGGGTTTGAATTACCATGGAGGTGGGCATGTCACTAAAGGTGGTGTTGTGCAAACGAACATAGCTCTCAGAAATAAATGAATGAGATGCTCCAGTATCAAAGAGAACAGTTGCCGGATGGCAATTAACAAGGAGCGTACCGAGAACGACGTTGGGGTCCTCTTGAGTTTCTTCAGCTGAAACGTAGTTGACATGGCCACGAGCAGTGGTGGCTGGCTTGGCGACAAGCACTTTTGCTGTTGACTTACCACGGCCAACAGACTTTCCGAACTGGCTGGGGTTGTTCTGGGGACACTCACGAATGTAGTGGCCCGGCTCACCACACTTGAAGCAACTTATCATATTGGGGCGTGGAGCAGTATTGGCAGTGGGGCCACCAAAAGTCTTGGGCGGCACATACTGTTGATTGGGGCGAGGCGCCTCAAAGGATGGCCTCGGGGTATACCTGGGTGGCATAGCAGAATTTGGGATCCAGACCCGGCGCTTCTGAGATCCAGAGCCGGATGAAGAACCATAGTCACGGGAGTGTTTGCGTGAAGCTTCAAAATCATTCTGCCCTGTCTCGGCACTGATGGACTTATTGACTAGCTTCGGAAAAGAAGTGCAATCATGCAGACGAAGGTCACGACGGAGCTCAGGGCTAAGTCCCTTGCGGAACCTTGCCTGCTTTTTGGCGTCGGTGGATACCTCTTCGGGAGCATAGCGTGCAAGCTTTCCAAACTCGCGACTGTATGCATCCACAGTCAGCTTCCCCTGGGTGAAGTTACAGAACTCCTCCCTCTTGCGATCCATGAGACCTTCCGGAATATGATGCTCACGAAAAGCGGCACTGAAATCAGCCCAAGTAGTGAGTTGGCCGACCGGACGCATAGCTTCATAATTCTCCCACCAAAGGCTGGCAGGGCCTTCGAGGTGATAGGCAGCAAAGGTGACTTTATCATCTTCAGCCACGTTGGCAGAACGTAGCTTGTGGGCGATGCTGCGGAGCCAGTCATCCGCATCGAGAGGTTCGATGGAATGATTGAACTTTGGCGGGTACAGCTTGACAAAGTCATTGATGGACACCGAATTGATCCTCTGCTGGCGTGCAGTGTTCTGCTCAATCCGCTCTAGCAAGCGATTTGTGTCGCGCCTGTTGCGCTCTGCCTCCAGCATCACTTCGGCCAGAGAAGGTGGTTGAGGCAGACTTTCCTCTCTAGGTGCACTAGCTTCTCCCTGCTCCGAAGCAGCAGGGTTGCTGCGGGTGTTGACCATCCTGGGAAACAAAACAACGATTTAAACCAGGATGGCAAAATCTGGCCAAAGAAGTGCGGAATGTAATGGATAACAAGGAATGCAGGGATGATCATCCGTATGACATGGTAATATAGAAACTGCCATATATATACCAACGGTCATACACATCATACATAGTTTAGTACAAGCTCAAGCTGAAGTACAACTAAGACGACAGACGTTACATCTCATCGGAGGCATTCCAAGCTCCTATACATTATTTTTCTACACCTCCGGAATTGATACACACTAAGTTATATTCCACAATCACGCAGGACGGTGGACATACAACTATTACAATACTAGCGAGACTGCTACTAGCTCAGACGGCTCCGTAGAAGTCCTCATAGAAGTCACCACCCAGACCTGGGAGTGGAACATGGTCATCTGGGAACAGACGGTCCTGCGGTGCTTGTGGACCATAGGGACTTGGGTGCGGCCTCGGTCCAACAGATGGCGGCAGAAGAGGCCCACGAGGAGGGATGATGCCTCCCACCTCACGCCATTCCATGAAGTCTGGCAGACTAGCCCGCACAGGGTACAAGTCTCTCGTGTCCATGTATCCGGCTTGCACAGCAGGTGCAAACCTCGTCAAGGTGGCCCAATGATCAGCACGAGCATTAAAGAGCTCCATACGCAAGGCCCGGTTTTCACGGTCCTTATCTTCCAACATCTCAGTAGTGGTGCAAAGGAGTGAGTCTTCATGGGATGCATCACTGTACATGCCCTGAAGGTAACCATGCGCCCCAGGGAGGGATGCTGGCATGTAGCGAAATTCAGTGTTGCTCAACAAGGCCGTTCTAGCTCGCATAATGGTCATCATCGAGTAGGCTGCATCTTGAACGGACATCCCAATAGTGATCCCGAGTCCATAAGAACGGTGGAGTGGTTCCGTGGCTCCGGGATATGATGGATATATCCTGACCGTGCACAGATATTGGCTCTGGTTAAAATCTCTAAACTGCTCTTCGACGGTGTATTCAGGGTACCATCGGTAACCTGCCTCAACCATCACTCGAACCAACATGGCGGTATGACCACATACACCGATGCAACGGGTCAGACGAACCACTTGGTTTTGGGAACGGGTAGCCATCTGAAAGCACAAAATAGTGCAAAGGCATTAGAATTTCTGGATGAAATTGGACAGCATAACGGCTGTAAATGCTCAGAAAAAGACTTGAGACATCCACAACAGTTTGCGAAACCACTCAACAACATCATATCAAGGTTCTGGTTCAAATGGCAACATACTAAACTTTAGTAGAACTGAACTGGGTTGAACCAACAATCCTATAAGTTACTACGGATTTAGTAACACGTGAACCTGATAGAGAGAAGAGAGCCTAGTCCTTAACCCACGTAGAAAGAGAAGAGAATGACTCAGAATAGAGGGCATAAGGTAAAGGAGTAAAAGAGCCTTACGTTCCCTCCCACAATCAATTCCCCTACATAATACTAAAGCATTTCTAGACTCGACATCGACCAGTTTGGCTTAGCGAACCTACAGGCAGTCCGGCTCTGATGCCAACGCTGTCAGGACCCTGATCCTAAGCCACATCGATCCAGCGTGTAACACATCATATCACTTTGCGGCCTCACGCACGGTACTCCCACGGGTGCCACCTTACCTGGCCCGGGACCGTTTGCGCCTTTTGGCTCACGTATATGATAGTGTCGCTAGCATCCATATGACAGAGAACCCGGGCCGACATGGCTAGTCGTGAACCCAAAGCGGCGCTAGCCTATGAGGACAGGCATACATGAATCGCATCGAGCATGTCGGTCATCAACGTATTTATTCGGGTTGTAGCACTGGGCTAACAGGACTCCGGTAACCCGGGCTGTAGCAGGCTAGGCAGGACTCCGAATAACAGCGCGTGACATTTCCCCGAAGGAACAGACATAGGAACGACGTGAAGCACATGCCGGCCAGTCAAGTGTCCAAGCAGTATTGCTGGGCTAGCAGGACTCCGGTGAACCGGGCTGTAGCGGACTACTATCGCTCAGAAGCACAAGACTTACATTTCCCCATATGAAAGGCTGCCAAGGATAAACAACTAGATAGTCGGATCCCACTCATACCAAGCATTTCAATCATACACACAATATGCCGATATGAGTAAATACAACATGGCATCACAACAGTACTCTACGACTCAAGTACTTTATTTAGAAGGCTCCGAAGAGCCATACATATCATTCATACAGATAGGGGTCACATGACCCAACACTCAAGTCATACAAACATACAAGCACATGCGGAAGCAAAGTAGTCTGAGTACAGACACTAGAAAGAAAGAAGGCTTGACGAAGCCTGTTTATCTACAACGACCCTTCACAAGTCTTGGATCACCACCTGGTGATAAGTCACTCGTCAACGTTGAGGTCTACATAGAACCCATCAGAGGGGTTGGTGCAGTCGTCTGAAAAACATGATTAAAGCAACATGAGTACGGAGGTACTCAGCAAGTCTTACAACAGGAACCTATTATACATGCACATTCTCAAGAAGGTAGTGGGGTTATTGCAGCAAGCCAGCTTTGACTCTTGGCTAAACTATCCTACGATAGACACCACTTGTAAATCATTTGTCGCACACGAGTCCACTAACACCATCACAATACTCCATCGTGGATCCTCTCTCGCCATCCTGCGAGAGGGCCATCCGCGGTACTCACACTTATCTTGAGAGTTTTAGTAGTATCCATTTAACTTGTCTATGAACTGATATAGGCAACCCAGAAGTCCATTACCGCGGACACGGCTATTCGAATAGATCATTTGTAACCCTGCAGGGGTGTACTTCTTCACACATGTTTCCACCACTTAGCGTCTGCACACGACATGTGCTCGGCAGACTTCAAGCGAAAGCCGACGTGGGTGTAGACCATGACCTACCTAAACACTCAAGTCTCTAGTCCAGGTTTATCGCCTATTCGGGTTCCATCCGCAGGGAATCCGGCCGAGGTTTCCACTAACGGCCCCGAACGATGTGAATAGGGCTCCCGAGACACCAAACGGGCGAGTCGGTACACCGTGCCACGTGCCTACCGCAACACAGCCCACCCCGATGGTCAGCGCCGCGTGCGGCCCCTAGCATACTACAAACACCAGAAACTACTTGCAACTCCTGGACAGAGGACAAGGGTGGATAAGAAGTCGAGCGGGGTCATATTTCAGGGCCCAATGTGTGGTAGTAACTGTATCATGGATCACAAACACAGATCTCAGTTCTTAAGGACGGCCTCAATGAAACAACCCACCATGTACTCCTACATGGCCTCTCATCGATTCCTTTACCAAATCGTGTTCAACACTTCACTCTTGTCACCGACACAACCTTTCACTCCAGTTCATCATCCCGATGAGCCAGACCTGACACAACTCTAAGCATAGCAAGCATAGCATGGTAGGAACACACACACACATGTATTGGCTCAATCAACTCCTACACATGCTAGTGGGTTTCATCTAGTTACTGTGGCAATGACAGGTCATGCAAAGGAAGTGGGTTCAACTACCGCAACACACAGCAGTTTGAAACGCGTTGTCTTAATGCAGTAAACAAGAGCAGAAGCGAGAACATGGGTTTGTATCGGAATGATCAATGGGTTGCTTGCCTGATGGAGTGGTAGTAGAGTACTGCCCTTCAGTTGGATACTCGTGAATATCCTCGGAGGCAGAACCTACCACGATGAACACATCGGAACACAATCAATACATGGCGATATGCAACAATATGATGCATGCTATGACATGGCAATATGGATGTGTCCTGACCTAGTGCAAGTTAAACCAGAAGGGAATGAACCCATTTGAACCCAAGATTCAAATGGTAGCTCATTTATGAAGATCATATTAGTGTATCAACTTGTAATGCCTAAACAGTGGGTTTAACTTGTTCTGACATGCATGAAACCAGTACCAATGGATAGGTTGGATTTTTCTGATAATTTTTCATATATAAAACTTTGCATTTGGAGTTACAGATAATTTTCTATGAATTTTTGAAGTTTGAACTATTTTCTGGATTTTCCTGTATAAAATTAATTCCAGTAAATAAAATTACTGCGTCAGCATGAGGTCATGCTGACCTCAGCAAGTCAACAGCCGGTCCAGGTCAACTGACCAGTGGGCCCAGGGGGTTAGTGATTAATTAAACCTGTTTAATTAGTTTTAAACTAATCCAGTGATTAACAGAAAAGGGCCCCACCTGTCATTGACTCATCAGAGTCAACCAGGGCCCTCCAGTCAACGGTCAGGGTCAACTCGCCGGCGTCTAGCCGCCGGCGAGGCCAGACGCGGCGGAGCAGAGTGGATTTGGCCGTTCCGGCCACCAAATGGGGCGCGGAAGGCATCTACGCACTCCTGGGAACGAGCCGCGGCTACTGGTGGAGTCAGTTGGGGTCGGGGTGGCCGGAGTTGGCGCCGGCGACGAGTTTGGCAGCGCCGGGGCTCGGGTGAAGGTGAAACCGGGGCTGCGGGGCACGGCGAGGCGCGTGGAGTGATGCTTCGGGCCCCTGGGTGTGCGGTGAGGCTAGTGGACAAGGTGGCGCAGCCGTTGGGTGGCCGGAGCCTCGCCGGCGACGAGCTCCGCGGCGGCGCGTGCGGGCGAGCTTCGTGCGCTCGTTGTAGGGCACGGGAAGAGGAACGGGGAGGATGGGAAGGTGGCCAAGCTCACGGTGATTGCAGCGAGCGTCGAAGTGGGCTCGGGGAAGGTCGGAGCTGAGCGAGGCGATGATGGCGATCTCGGCGGCCGGAGTTGGGGAAGACGGGGTCGGGGGCGACTCCAGAGCGGGCGAGCGCTCGGGGCTCGTCTTGCTCGAAGAAGAGGAGGGTGGCGGAGCTCGTGGACACGGTCGGGTGACGCGGGGACGACGGTAGCTATGGCTACGGCGGCGGAGCGGCGGCGATGGCGTCGGCCATGGCGGAGGAGAGCGAGGGAGAGAGACAGGGGAGAAGTGGACGTGTCCACGGGGTCGGGGGCACGACGTGGAGGCCGTCCAGCGCGTCGGGCGGCGAAGCGGCGAGCAGGTGGCGTCGTGGCGAGCTCGCGCTCGTCGGCGTCACCACCCTGCCTGCCTGGCGGGGACGAAGCAGCTGGCTGGCTCGGGCCAGCACAGTGCTGGGCCGCCAGGTGGGCCGGCTGGGGGGTTTGGCCAGGTAAGTCTTTTTCTGATTTTTGTTTCCTTTTCTATTTCTTTTGTAACTTTGTAGAATTATTAAAAATACTAGCACAACTCCAAAAATCACCAAACTGCACCTGGTCCTTAGTTGGAATATTTCCAGCAAGGAACATTTTAGTTTGGAGATATTTGGGCATTTGAAATGTTTTATAAATTTTAAATGACCAAATTCAAATACTTATGCATTAATTCAATGACCTTCTGTTGACCTAGAAAAATGTGCACTATTTTTGCCAGAGGTTTAAGACCAAAGCAAAGATGATGAACATTTTAGAAGGGCATTTCAGGTTCATTGAAAAAGGTTTTAGTAAACCCTAGTAGATTCAGGAGGGGTGCTGGGGGTTCTGCCTTCCCCATTTCAATTTTCTTGTCAAAAGAAACATGATGCACACTCTAATGCATGAACTAGGTAGGATGTGACAACCAGCTCTCCACGAGCTGCAATAAGATCAATAGTGACCTGATCGCACAGTTCCTCCAGTGCACTTACGTAGCGCACTAGGTGCAACAATGCAGGATCTGTTTCGTGATCTCCGTTGGCAACTTGGGGTGGTCTACCTTATCCTTCCCGTCTGGGGTAGTAGTGGAACGAGCGACAGTCAACTCGGGGCGACAAGTGCCGGAGATGAACTATAGCTTCTCGAGCGGCTAGTTGGATGGCTTGGGGATCAAAGGAAGTCGTTCTTCCTGTGAACCGGTAGGGGCGTTCGGGTGCTAGACCCCTACCATAGACATGCACAGTGGCCCAGAATTGACGGCTCTCACCGCTCATGGATCCCTGGTAGACGACATATTCTGGGGACTCTTCTAACGCATAGGCTCGACGGGTGAGGTTTGCGAGTATGGTCACAAAACCTCCAAGGTTGGTTGCCGTAGTCTCAGTGTGCACGACAGGACCAGGCATTGTGGTTCGGTTTGGGATAGTGGCTGTGTTGTGCTGGTTGGGGCTAACGTGCCCTTTTTATAGGAAAAAAAAGGGGACGGAGTCTTCCTTCGCACGCTTGCGAGAAAGACTATTCAGGATTCGGTCACTGGCGCATGAGCGACAGGCTAGGTTGATAGGTTGGGCACCAACTGCCAAAAGGTGTCGGGTCACTATGGGGCTATCTTGCAGGAGAAGCTTGGCTGGGGTTTTGGTTATGGCTTGGTGGGTTGGTTTGCCTAAGATTTTTGACCTGGCTAGGATAGGATTAGCCAATGGTCAGCCTGGCTCTGATACCAAGTCTGTCACGACCGGTTTTCCGGGCATTAATTTCCAGAAAATGGCCGTTGTGCTCACCAGCCCCAGGATTACTTTTAGCTGATGAGACACCAACTTGATACAGAAATTCCAAGCAAAAGTACAAAAATATGTAGTACAAGACCATTGTGGCCTATGAGTGAAACAACAGGTTTCTAGTGGTTGAGGGCGGAAGCGGTTTGTGGATCACCACGGCTATGGGACTCCATTTCCCACGGGAACAGCTGACCAGGTTAACTCCTATCTTCACGAGGCTGCTATCACCGTTGCTCAGGTTCCGAGGCTGTCGTCGCAATGCTCCTCTCCAAGCAAGCAATCTGGCCAAGACAATAGCCAGGGACAAGCCAGTGAGTACTTTGAATGTACTCGCAAACATTAAGGACACAGGTAAAAATAACCATTGATGCTCATGCTTTGCAATATCCTTATACTCACTTAGTTAGTCATAAAAATAAATATCTTGATGCAGGCAAACAGGTTATTCATATGCAACCGGAAATTTATGCAATGGCCACATAGAGGTAATAAATACTGGGTGCCAAGCGTCGGTCTGAATGACTCCTCGAGCGGAAAATGCGGAATAATAATACTGGTACCAAACGAGTGTCTGAAAGACTCCTCGAGCGGAAAATGCAGAATAATAATAATACCACAGTCGGGCGTCTGAGCGACACCACATAAAGGGCTTTAAAAGAAATGCCACAGTCGGGCGTCTGAGCGACACCACATAAAGGGCTTTAAAAGAAATGCCACCATCGGGCGTCTGAGCGACACCACATAAAGGGCTTTAAAAGAAATGCCACAGTCGGGCGTCTGAGCGACACCACATAAAGGGCTTTAAAAGAAATGCCACAGTCGGGCGTCTGAGCGACACCACATAAAGGGCTTTAAAAGAAATGCCACAGTCGGGCGTCTGATCGACACCACATAAAGGGCTTTAAAAGAAATGCCACAGTCGGGCGTCTGAGCGACACCACATAAAGGGCTTTAAAAGAAATGCCACAGTCGGGCGTCTGAGCGACACCACATAAAGGGCTTAAAATTAAATAATCATAGTGAAATATCCCGGAGGTAGAACCATCCCAGAGATATTCGATGATAACAATAATATCACGGGTTAGTCAACAATAGTAATAATCATAATCATCACAAGTCTCAAGTAGTAGTTCCCGTTCTGGTTTAACCGTTTCACCTCCGAAGACCGACACTAAGACCGACGCTTGACCCATCCCAAACTATAGTCCTTAACCATGGACACGGCTATTCGAATAGGTTTAATCTCTGCAGAGGGTGTACTCTTTACCCACGAGTAACGGATTCCTTTAGTCCATCGGGACTAATTCCGTCTAGGGTATTTTAGTTGAAAACACACCTGACTTGCACACACCAGCTTAACTCACCGGTGTTTGGAATCACCCACGACACATGTCAAGCAAACTCTAAGTGGGGAGGCTACAACCTCGACGTAGCATGGGATCACAAAATTTATACCGCGCGCAAACTGGGGGAGCTACCCCCTTCGGCTACAACCGAAACACCCATGCCCCCTGACCAGGTGGCATGCCTACCGGCTACAACCGATATCTTCCACCATGGCCTCTTTGTACGGTGTGTGCCAAGACAAGGGTTAACAGCTTACTGAACCATACCCCACCTATGGTAGGGACCTGTGGAAGTACGAAACAAGTATGGGGGTTACTGGCACAAGACTCGATCTACGGTCGACTTAGGAGGTAGTAATAATTCCTGCAAGTTTAGCATAACAATGAATATACTTCAACCAACAGATAGGAACTCCACACGACATACTCCATCATGCCATACCGGACACGACCGTCTCAACGGAGGGCTAGGGTCAAGACCGCGTCTACCCAAGACAGAGGCCTACCCGGCAATTCCTTCCGGTATGCATGAAAAGTGTATGGCGGTGATTTCCATCACAACACCTGTCAAATCCATATGCATGAACTTTACTAATATGCACTTATGAAGAGGATCACATCCTCACATAAAATGACGCATGCACGTGCCGGGGTGGTGTTGTTACCGAGTCAAACGACACACACAAAAATTACACCAGGGTTCAGAATGCTTGCCTTCAATATGAGGAAAGACAGGGTGTACTCCAAAACTTTTGAAAGCCTTCATTCCTCTCTCCAAAATTCCTATTTTGAAATAAATTTAAATTAACATACAAATCAAAACAGCACAGAAGAGTTGTTTGGAAAATTTTCAAATAAATCTTAAAATAAACTAGACAGAATTTGAGAGATGTAGGAAAAAGAATCAATTCATTTGGAGTTGTATTTTAAAAGATATAGCCAGTCAAAGTTGTGGTCAAAATTCTTAAAAAAAACAAATCAGAAAAAGAAAAACGGTTCGAATATATACGTACACGTCGAAAGCGTATTCTGCAAATACGCCTCCACTCATCCAGCGTGGACTGCGCGTGGGTCACCGACAGTGGGCCCGCCTGGCCCACTGGTCAGGTTTGACTGGTCCACGCGCGCGTCGTCCCTTCAGGCCAAAACAGAGGCGGAGCTCCGGCGAGGTTTTGCTGGCGAATGACGGCATCATTCGGAGAACGGAGGCCATCAGCGTGCTCAGGGGATCAAGACGGTCGCTCCGGTAGTTGCTACGGTCTCGGGGATGGACGGAGCTGCCGGCGGCGAGCTTCGCGGCGGAGGGAGGCCGTCGGGCAAAGTGGTTTTTCTCCCGCAGTGTGTCCTGATCAAAAACAAGTAGTGGGAAAGGTTCACGGGAGGGAGGAGGTGTTCTTGGTGAAGAGAAATGGGAGGGAGAGGCCCTGGTGGCGCTGGTAGAGCTGGGGCCCCGGCGGCAGTTGTGGTTGCCGAAGATGGGGAAGGAAGCTTTTCCGGGTCGATTGGCTGCTCATGGGGGTCTTAGGGTGATGGCTTCGAGTTGCCTGCGTGTGGAGACGGACTCGGGGTTCCTTAAATAGGCGAGGCAAGGCGGTTCCGCGGCGGTGGGGATAAGATCGCCGGCGAACCGACGTTCTGTAGCTGCAGGGGAACGTGGCGGCGATGAGACCTAGGCGACGAAGTTGTGGATGAGCACGCACTGCTCCAGGAGGCAGGTGGCAAGCGCTGGGAGCTTGGGCGGCGCTAGCTAGCGCAGGCGCGGTCGGGCGGCGGGCGCGGCCGCGGGTGTGTCGCCAAATGGCCTCTGACGGCGGCGCTGTAGGGCGCCAGGGAGCGGTCGGGGCCTTTTGGCGGGATGCGTCGAGAAGGGGAGTGCTAAGTGAGGTTCTTCCGTGCGGGTCAAGCCAGGGGCGCGCGCGACGCGACGGCTCGGGGCGCGGCTGCAGTTGGCGTGCTCTGGGCGCGCCCAGTGCACGCCCACCAGCTGCTCGGCGAAATGCCAGGGCGAGCTAGAGGTCTCGGGTGAGGCTGGGACTTAGCAGGCCTAAGCTGGGTGTAGTGAGGAGTCTATTGGACAAGGTAGCTAGGCAAGGGAAGCAAGATCACAGTGCAAGCTAAAACCCATGCCAAATCTGGTCATGCCTACAGGGTGCTCGACAGAATGCCACATGCTCCTAGGCACCTCTTGGGGGTGGCCAAAACTTCCAGAGTGGGGTCTCTTTAGAAGAAAGAGGGGGTGGTGAAGTTGGTTTGCAAAAAGAAGAAACTTGCTAGTGCAAGTTTTGCAAAACTTCACTTCTGGACAGGGAGTAAATGGCATCATAACATGGATCGAAAGTGTTCCAAAGAGTGCATGCTCCTGGACTTAGGGGTTTAGCAGGATTGGCTACAAGTAGAAAAAGGAATCATGGTTAAAGGAGCAACTAAAAATGTGGTTGTTGTACAAACCAGCAAGTTGGGCCAGAATGAAAATGAGGTTGATCCACTCAAATTCTCCAAAGAACAACTCTATGTTTTTGCATAAAGTTGAATCATATGTTGCTGCCAACATCTCCTAATTTTGGTGGAGACTAGAAAGAAATATTTAAATGGGTTGTAGTGCAAACATGCCCACTGGACCAGAGAAGAAAATTTTGTGTAGGGATCACTTTATCTTAAGAATAAAAGATATTTTTGCACAAAAGTGATTTAAAAACTTCACATGACATCTCCAAATTTTGGTGGGCTTTATGAGATAATTTATGAAGAGGGTGTAGTTCAAAAATGGCCTTATAACCTTGAAAAAATTATTTTTTCAAGAAAAATAAAGATCAAGCAATTTAATTTTTGTAATTAGCTCTACTAATACAAGAAAAGTTTTTCCTTGAGAGTTTAAACAAGTCCAAAAACATATTTGAAAATCTTTCACTCTGGGGAAAAACTCCATAACAACCAAGTTCAAAAATCAAAAGGGAGCTCAGAAAATAAAAGTTTTAATTCCTGGCAAAATTTTAATCAGTAAAACAAGGTCAAAAATTTTTTTGGGTGTCACAAAAAGAAACCTGAAAAGGATAAAAAGGAAACTAAAAGTATGTGTGTCCGGGGAAGGTCGAGCCGTATTGTGGACCACAGTCTGGTTATGCCTATGTCTCTGCCCATGGTATTTTCAGTGCGTAGTTATGTACGCGCGGTACGTATGTCGCCATTTGGTCAGGACTGAGATGGAGGCCGAATTGCTAGTCTAACTCCTGATGAGCCGGACTGTCAAGTTGCGGAGTAGTCCGGACTCGTTTGACTATGTCTGGGAGCTTGGTTGCTGAAGTAAAATTCTGCCTTAAAAGGCCGCTCTGTACTTCCGCTGCCAGGCTGCGGTGTGTTCTTCAGTATGGAGGGAGCGCTCTGTGTTTCCATTGACTGTTATGACCCCGCGTGGTCCGGGCATCTTGAGCTTGAGGTAAGCATAGTGTGGCACCGCATTAAATCGAGCGAATGCGGTTTGTTCCACAGTGCGTGATAGCCACTACGGAAGGGGACGATGTCGAAGATCAACTCTTCGCTTCTGAAGTTGTCCAGGATTCGAAGACAACTTCCAGTGTGATTGAGCCCGTACAACGGGCCTCTACACCTAGTATGACTCCTTTAAAGGTAGCTTTGGTGGGCTTCATCCTTGATGGATCGATTCCCATTTTGCGCACTGCATCCTGATAGAGCAGGTTAAGGCTCCTGCCCCGTCCATGAGGACTCGCGTGAGGTGGAATCCATCGATTATTGGGTCAAGAACCAGTGCAGCTGAACCACCATGGCGGTTACTAGTCGGATGGTCCCGCGATCGAAGGTGATCAGGCAGGACGACCATGGGTTGAATTTTGGGGCGACTGGCTCTATCGCATAGACGTCCCTGAGCGCGTGCTTGCGCTCCCTCTTGGGGATATGGGTGGCGTATATCATGTTCACCGTTTTGACCTGAGGGGGGAACTTCTTCTGTGCCACTGTGTTCGGTGGACGGGGCTCCTTGTCATCATCCTCACTTTGCGACCCCTTCTCCTTGTTTTCGGCGTTTATCTTGCTGGCCTGCTTAAAGACCCAACAACTTCTGTTGGTATGATTGGCTCGTTTATCAGGGGTGCCATGTATTTGACATGGATGATCGAGAATGCGTTTTAGGCTAGATGAGCCTGAATTGTTCCTTTTGAACAGCTTCTTCCACTGGTCGGACTTGCAGCCACTGAATCCGGCGTTAACCACCGTGTCGTCGGTATTATAACCGTTGCTTCGACGCTTGTGTCTGTTGCGTCGGGGCTTTCCATTGCTATTTCTGGCTTCCGAAGTGCCAGGTTCGCTTGCATTGTTATTGCTACGGGCTAGCCAGCTATCTTTGCCCGTGCAAAAGTGGGTCATAAGCGTTGTGAGGGCTGCCATGGACTTCCTCTTTTCTTGGCCGAGGTGTAGGGCGAGCAATTCGTCCTGGATGCTATGTTTAAAGGCCCCTAGGGCTTCGGCATTCGGACAGTCGACAATCTGGTTCTTTTTGGTTAGGAACCTAGTCTAAAATTTCCTCGCTGACTCTTCGGGCTGTTGAATTATGTGACTTAAGTTGTCGGCATTCGGAGGTCGGACATATGTGCCTTGGAAGTTGTCGAGGAAGGCTTCTTCCAAGTCTTCCCAGCTGCCAATGGAGTTTTCGGGCAAACTGTTCAACCAGTGCCGAGCTGGTCCCTTTTGTTTTAGTGGGAGGTATTTGATGGCATGGAGATCATCGCTGTGGGCCGTATGAATATGGAGAAGAAAATCCTCGATCCATACCGTGGGGTTTGTTGTCCCATCATATGATTCGATGTTTACGGGTTTAAACCCTTTTAAGAATTCATGCTCCATTACTTCGTCAGTGAAGCAAAGAGGGTGTGCGGCGCCTCTATATCAGGCCACGTCGCGACGTAGCTCGGATGGAGTCCGCCTGCGGTTCTCGGTCAGGCGTGATTATGCTTGTTGCGACCGGCTAGATAGCCGTCATCGCATGTCGGGGCACGCCCCTGGGATCCATAGATCGACCTGTTCTGACCTACACTACTGTCTAGGTCCTGCCATGGGTTGTATGTATAACCCCGGGCAGTTATGTCTCTGCCTTTACGGCGAGGTAGTATGGGCTGGTGTTCGGCTTGAGTTGCCGCTTTATCCCGGCCATGTGGTGGTCGGTCAGCCGCATTACGCGCTGATGGTACGGGCTCAAGTGCCTCATCATCGTGTTGAGGTAGCAATTTGTGCTTCGGGTAACTTTTGGTTGGGCGCTCGAGGCCGTATTCCTCGGCTGCTAGGACATGAGTCCACCTATCGTTGAGCAGGTCTTGATCAGCTTGAAGTTGCTGCTGCTTCTTGCTCAGGACCCTTGCAGTGGTTATTAGCTGGCGCTTGAAGCGCTCCTGCTCGAGAGGTTCGACAAGCACGATAAAATCCTCGTTGCCGAGGCTCACCTCATCCTCGGAGAGCGGAAGATAATTACTGTCCTCCGAGTCTTTGTTTACGGTATGTTCATCAGGGCTGACTCGCCCATCTTACCGTTCGTCCTGTTCGGAAGTTGGCCCAACGAGGTCTTCATTGTCTTCGACATCGCCCAGAGTATTGTTTTCTCCTGTGCCGGTATTGCTATCCTTTCCACGGCATGACTTAGAGCGGCGCCACTGTCGTCGGTGCTTTGGCTGTATCTCAGGATGTTTATCCTCGACTAGGTCTTCTTTGCCATCGCCGTTATTCTCTTTGGGTGTGTCCACCATGTACACGGCATACTAGGATGTGGCCGTCCGCGTCCGGTAAACGGCGGGTTTTGGGTCTGCTCTTCTACAGCATCGTCGTCCATACCGTCGATGTCTTCGGAGCCATAATCGAGCATGTCAGTTAAGTTCTCGACAGTGGCTATGAAGTGGGAGGTGGGTGGGAAGCGAAATTCCTTGTCATCAACCCCCAGTTCAAACCGGATATAGTTCTGCTGTGAGTCCCCTGCTAAGGAGAGGGTTTTTAATGAGTTTAGTACATCGCCTAAAGGTGAGTGCTGGAAGATGTCTTCGGCGCTGAATTTAACAACCGACGCCTGATCGGGCTCGACGGACGCGGATGCGCGTGGTTTGGAACCTGTGGCCAGAGACGAATCCGAGGTTCCGGTGACGCAGGTCCCGCTTGAGGTTGGGTCTGTGTGCGGCTCTAGCGCCGCTGAGTCTGCGGCTCCCTCTCGAGGTTGGGTCTGTGTGCGTCTCCAGCGCCGCTGAGTATGCGGCTCCCGTGGCGGGGTTGAGCTTCCCGTCCTCGGACGGTGCAGTCTGCTCCGGATCTAGGGCCGGAGCACTTACCTGTGCTATTTCCTGAGTATGGTCCAATGACACATTTAGTTCATGATCATCGCGTGGCAAGGAGCGGCTACCGTGGGCTCGAATCCGTCGAAGATCAAGTCTCCGCGGGTATCAGCAACATAGTTCAAGCTTCCAAACTTGACTTGATGGCCAGGGGCGTAGCTGTCGATCTGCTCTAGATGGCCAAGCGAGTTGGCCTGCATTGCGAAGCTGCCGAATACGAAGATCCGGCCGGGGAGAAAAACACCCCCGTGGACAGCATTGTTGTAGATGATTGATGGAGCCATCGAACCTCCTGAAGACAACGCAGCGGAAATCTCAATGAAAGCACCAATGTCGGTGTCAAAACCGGCGGATCTCGAGTAGGGGGTCCCAAACTGTGCGTCTAAGGTCGATGGTAACAGGAGACAGGGGACACAATGTTTACCCAGGTTCGGGCCCTGTCTATGGACGTAATACCCTACTTCCTGCTTGATTTATCTTGATGAATATGAGTATAATAAGAGTTGATCTACCACGAGATCGTAATGACTAAACCCTAGAAGTCTAGCCTGTATGATTATGATCGCCTCTACGGATTAGACCCTCCGGTTTATATAGACACTGGAGGGGACTAGGGTTGTACAAAGTCAGTTACAGAGAAATGAATCTTCATATCCGAATGCCAATGTTGCCATCCACGCCAGGGAGAGTCCTATCCGGACACGGCAGAGAGTCTTCTATCTTGTATCTTCACGGCCCATCAGTCCGGCCCATGTCCAATAGGTCGAACGCCCGAGGACCCCTTAATCCAAGACTCCCTCAAAGGGGATCTTGGTGACATAAAAAATGATCTTCTCCATTGAGGGAGTCCTGGATTAGGGGGTGTTCGGATAGCCAAACTATACCTTCAGCCAGACTCCAGGACTATGAAGATACAAGATTGAAGACTTCGTCCCGTGTCCAGAAGGATCTTTTCTTGGCGTGGAAGGCAAGCTAGGCGTGCGGATATTCGAGATCTCCTACCATTGTAACCGACTCTGTGTAAACCCTAACCCTATCCGGTGTCTATATAAACCGGAGGGTTGTAGTCTGTAGGACAACCATCATCATACACAATCATACCATAGGCTAGCTTCTAGGGTTTAGCCTCCTTGATCTCGTGGTAGATCCACTCTTGTACTACCCATATCGTCAATATTAATCTAGTAGGAGTAGGGTTTTACCTCCACCGAGAGGGCCCGAACATGGGTAAAATAAAGTGTCCCTTGTCTCCTGTTACCATCCGACCTTGATGCACAGTTCGGGACCCCCTACCCGAGATCCGCCAGTTTTGACACCGACATTAGTGCTTTCATTCAGAGTTCCTCTGCGTCGTCGCTTTTAGGCCCGATGGCTCCTTTGATCATCAACAACGATGAGGTCCAGGGTGAGACTTTCCTCCCCGGACAAATCTTCGTCTTCGGCGGCTTCGCTCTGCGGGCCAATTCGCTTGGTCATCTGGAGCAGATCGAAAGCTACGCCCCTGGCCATCAAGTCAGGTTTGGAAGCTTAAACTACACGGCTGATATCCGCGGAGACTTGATCTTCGACGGGTTCGAGCCACAGCCAAGCGCGTCGCGCTATTTCGAGGGGCATAATATAGCTCTACCTCTGAATAGCGCCCTGGAGGGCGCACACGCTCCGGCCCTGATCTTTGACTCGGAGTCCGCTGTGTTGTCTGAGGATGAACGGTTGGACGTCACCTCGGGGGCTGCGATCTCAAAGGCGATCGAGCCGAACGCTAGCCCCGTACTCTGCACGGCCCAGGACTCCAAGGAGCCGGACTCTTCTCCGAACTCCGAGCCTTCCGCGCCCCCGCCGATCGAATCTGTTTGGGCGCCTCTAATGGAGTTCACCGCCGCGGACATCTCAAATCTCTCTCTTTATCAGGAGAGCCCAGGCCGGACTATGGTCTGCGAGGTTGGGATTCGGACGACGAAGAAATTCAAAGCCCACCCACCACCCACTTAATAGCCACTGTCGACGATTTAACCGACATGCTTGACTTCGGCTCCGAAGACTTCGACGGTATGGACGATGAAGGAGGAGACGAACAAGAACCAGCACCTGTAGGGCGCTGGACCGCCACCTCGTCATATGACATATATATGGTGGATGCTCCAAAGAATGCGGATGGCGATGGAGCAGCGGAAGACGACAACTCGAAAAAACCGCAAAAACGTCGGCGCCAACGGCGCCGCTCTAAATCCCGCCACAGCAGAAACGGTGATTCCGGCACGGGAGATAATACTACCCCGGACAGCGCCGAAGAACACCAGAACTAGCATGATTCGGCGCAGGAAGATGGAAAAGCTAGCCCGCAGAAGAGAGCGGCAAGCAAGAGGTTGAGGATGATAACTACATGCCTCCCTCCGAAGACTAGGCAAGCCTCGACAACGACGAATTCGTCGTACCATCAGACCCCGCCGAACAAGAGCGTTTTCAATGCAGGATTTTAGCCACGGCCAACAGCCTAAAGAAAAAGCAGCAACAGCTTAGAGCTGATCAAGATTTGCTAGCTGATAGATGGACTGAAGTCCTTGCGGCCGAAGAGTATGAACTCGGGCGCCCCTCCAAAAATTATCCTAAGCGCAGGCCGCTACCCCAATCAAAGGGGGAAGCATGTGACATGGCAGACCGGCCACCCCGTGGCCGCGACAGAGAGGCCTGTCGAGCCCTTAAGCAAGCCATGCCCCGATGCCGCTCGAATAAGGCACGGGAAAATGAGCCAGACCTGCGAGACGTACTGGAGGATAAAGCAAAGCAAACAAGATCGATCTATGGATTGCGCGGACGCCCGAAGACACGTGATGATCTTCACTCCGGACACAATTAATCCGGCCGGGCCGAACACAGTAGGCACAGCTCTTCCGAGCTGCGTCATGACATAGCCCAGTACAGGGGCGCCGCACACCCACTATGCTTCACAGACGAAGTAATGGATCATAAAATCCCAGAGGGTTTTAAACCCGTCAATATCGAGTCGTACGATGGTACGACAGATCCGGCAGTATGGATCGAGGATTATCTCCTTCACATCCACATGGCACGTGGCGATGATCTGCACGCCATCAAATACCTACCCCTTAAGCTTAAAGGACCAGCCCGGCACTGGTTTAACAGCCTACCAGTGGACTCAATCGGTTCTTGGGAGGACCTGGAAGCCGCATTCCTCGACAACTTTCAGGGGACCTACGTGCGGCCACCGGATGCCGACGACCTAAGCCACATAATTCAGCAGCCAGAAGAATAGGCCAGGCAATTCTGGACACGGTTCCTAACAAAGAAAAATCAGATAGCCAATTGTTCGGACGCAGAGGCCCTAGCAGCCTTCAAACATAACATCCGTGACGAGTGGCTTGCCCGGCACCTGGGACAGGAAAAGCCGAAAACCATGGCAGCCCTCACGACACTCATGACCCGCTTTTGCGCGGGCGAAGATAGCTGGCTAGCTCGCAGCAACAACTTATCGAAGAAGCCCGGTAAATCGGATACAAAGGACAAAAGTGGCAGGTCACGTCGAAATAATCATAAGCGCCGCATTAGCAGCGACAACAATGAGGATACGACAGTCAATGCCGGATTCAGAGGCTACAAATCCGGTCAGTGAAAAAAGCCATTTAAGAAGAATACCTAGGGCCCGTCCAGTTTGGACCGGATACTCGACCGCTCGTGCCAGATTCATGGCACCCCCGAAAGGCCAACCAATCACACCAACAGGGATTGTTGGGTGTTCAAGCAGGCAGGCAAGTTAAGAGCCGAACACAAGGACAAGGGGTTGAACAGTGACGACGAGGAGGAGCCCAGGCCGCCGAACAACAATGGACAGAAAGGGTTTCCCCCACAAGTGAGGACGGTGAACATGATATACACGACCCGCATTCCCAGGCGGGAGAGGAAGTGTGCGCTACGGGACGTATACGCGATGGAGCCAGTCGCCCCAAAGTTCAACCCATGGTCCTCCTGCTCGATCACTTTCGATCGAAGGGACCACCCCACTAGCATCCGTCACGGCGGTTTTGCCGCACTGGTCCTCGACCCAATCATGGACGGATTTCATCTCACAAGAGTCCTCATGGACGGCGGCAGTAGCCTGAACCTGCTTTATCAGGATACAGTGCAGAAAATGGGCATAGATCCATCAAGGATCAAGCCCACAAGGACGACCTTTAAAGGCGTCATACCAGGTGTAGAGGCCAATTGCACAGGCTCGATAACACTTGATGTGGTCTTTGGATCTCCGGATAACTTCCGAAGCGAAGAGTTAATCTTCGATATAGTGCCGTTCCGCAGTGGCTATCATGCCCTGCTCGGACGAACCGCATTCGCTAAATTCAATGCGGTGCCGCACTACGCATATCTCAAGCTCAAGATGCCAGGCCCTCGATGAGTAATTACGGTCAGCGGAAACACAGAACGCTCCATCCGTACGGAAGAGCACACGGCGGCCCTCACAGCGGAAGTACAAAGCAGCCTTTCAAGGCAACTCTCCAGTCCGGCCGTTAAAAAACCGGACAATGCAAAGCGCGCCCGGAGTAACCTGCAACAAGACCACCTGGCACGATCAGAGCAAGCATAGCAATACGGCCCCGAGCCCAGCCATCGCAACATAGCGGAGCAAGTACCTCGAGTACACAATTACGCCCTTAAAATTCCATGGGCACAGGGGGAGGGGCACATTAACGGCATGCCTACAACACGGCGTCAAACGTACTAGGGGCTGCCGGATTTTTCTTTTTTACTTTCAGGACTCCATACTCTGGATAACCTATTCGGCAGTATTGCCGCACAGATGATGCAAGATCCAGGAAAGCAGACAAAGCTACGCCGCATTCCGGAACTCTCAGGTGGTCTCTATTTCGAGCGATATATCTGTTTCTAAATTCCGCGACCTGTGCCTGGTCAGGACATGTTAAATAGTCTAATATCTTTTTTTTTCTTATCGCACTACTTGTATCGTTCGGCTTTGATAAATAGCCTCTTTATAAAACAATGCATAGCTTTTTGTCTATTTTTTGCATTGTCCCCTTTGAATATATGTGTTTATTACATAACATGATCACACCCGTACACCATGGTACGGCAAACCACGCCAGGGGCTTCATTACCCTTTTATCTGGTGTGAGAAGTCCGTACACTTTCACAAAGTGCGGCACCCCGAACTTATAGCACTATATGCATCGGCTCCGAGTCATGATTTTGGTCACATGTTGGGTTTGCCCGGCTCCTATGTTTTGGTACCTTACGTTCCGCTCTATCGGCTAAGGTAGCACTAGGAGAACCACTGCGATTGTGCCCCAGATCAGGTGGGTTGAGCACCTCAGTGCAGAAAGCTAAAATAGACTGTCATGATAAGGCGTGAGACCGGTCGCTGTTCGAGAGATTATTCGAGTCCTTAAAGGCTTATGCCGCTTTGAGCGAGGAGCTGGCTATGTCCGGCCAAAGGCGTGGATAGCGCCCCGAATTCGGCGTTCCGAACTAGGGGCTTCGCCAAAATTTAAAATTATAACGTTCTATGGCTAAGTGAGAGTGTTCAAGCATTATAGTCCGATTGCCTGGTTTGTTGTGCTGAGCGCCTCCCTCGAAGGACCCGACTATGGGAACAAGAGCCCTCAGGTTTATCCCGAACACCCCAGCACTAGTGGCATGGGGGCAGAAGCCGACGACTCGCCATCTCTCAATTTTTGATAAACGGCCGCACAGAAAATAATATTTTAAATTAAACAAGCATTGCTTTGCGCATATGAACAAGTTTTCAGTGCACAGGATACAAACGAGCGAGTTCACTCAAATATTACATCTTTAGCACATTCATCCGCGACAAGGCGGGCTCCGGCAAGAACGTCCTTGTAGTAGTTCTCGGGCTTGCGATGCTCCTTCCCCTGTGGCGGCCCATCCTTCACCAGCTTCTCTCCGTCCAGCTTACCCCAGTGTACCCTTACACGGGCAAGGGCCCTCCGGGCACCTTCAATGCAGACGGAGCCCTTGTTGACCTCAAGCCGTGGACAGGCCTCCACGAGCCGTCGCACCAACCCGAAACAGCTCCCAGGCAGGGCCTCTCCAGGCCACAGCCGAACTAGTAAGCCCTTCATGGCCTGTTCGGCCGCCTTGTGGAGCTCGACCAGCTGTTTCAGCTGATCGTTTAAGGGCACAGGGTGTCCGGCCTCAGAATAATGAGACCAGAACACACTCTCCGTCGAGCTGCCCTCTTCAGCTCGGTAGAACGCGGCGGCGTCGGATACGCTGCGGGGAAGATCGGCGAACGCCCCTGGAGAACTCTGGATTCGGGTAAGTAATAGGTAGTTTACTTTTATATTCCTACTCTGCATTGAGAATGCCTTACCTGTTGCTATATTTTTCACCTCCTCCAACTCTTGGAGGGCCTTCTGGGCTTCGGCCTTGGCACTCTTGGCGGTCTTGATGGCCGACGCGAGCTCGGATGCTTGCGCCTTCGCCTCAAGCTCCGAACCCTCATGTTTTTTCATGAGAGTTTGCAGCTCTTGCTGCACCTCGCCGACCTGAACCCCAAGACTTTCTCGCTCGGCGTGTTCCTCGGCCGTTTTCTTTTCGGCCTCAGCCACCGCGTGCTTCAGGGTTGTCACCTTGGTTGTGGCCCCTACAATAAGCAATACAATCCTGTTATTTCCTTCTGCAATCAAGCCTCTCTATAGGCACCTTTTTTCTTCTTTTTTTTAGGTATTTCTTACCTTCCTTCTCCTCGAGCTGCCGTTTGGCAAGGCCTAGCTCTTGCTCGGTCCGCCCGAGGTCCTGTTTCAGGACATCCACCTGCGCAATAAGTGCGGCGGTGGACAGAAGTGAAGCCTGCATACGCATATTTGACCTTCTTTTTGTTAGACTCCTGCGAAAATTATTCGATCCTCTATCCAGCTTTTCTTTCCGAACACCGAACAGAGCATCAAGGGCTACTGTCTATGCGGTAAATAAATTGACATATTTTTACTTACCCCGAAGCCTGTTAGAAGGCTAGCGCAAGCTTCATTCAGTCCACTCTTGGCGGACTGAATCCTTTGGATCACCGTACTCATAACAGTACGGTGCTCCTCATCGATGGCGGCACCCTTAAGCACCTCCAGCAGATCGTCCGGCGCATCCGGTTGGACGGAGGCCGCCGGCTCAGATGGCTTACTCCTCTTGGAAGGAGTTCGCCCAACGCGGACCGGGACTATTGAGTCCGGCGCGGTGTCCGGCACAAAGCCGGACTTGGAGCCCTGGGGGGTTTCATCCCCTTCACTCCTGGGGTCCGGAGGATTGCCTTGTGGCTTCTCCAGGACCATCTCCTCCTGCCCCGATACTTGGCGAGGCGCCACTTCGGCGTCGTCCGCCCCGCGGGGGGAGACCGCGGGCAGAACAGAGTTCATGTCCGACGAATCCAGGGTGCCGCTCGACGAGTCGTCGAGTTTGGCCTGGGGCGGGCTGCATAAAATACATGCGATATCAGGGAAAGCCGCACACTAAAAAGAGTATCATGAGTCACTCTGGTATATAAATACTTACGATTTCACCGGACGCTTGGTTCTGTCCGGCCACTCCTCTCCGCCCTCTTCGGCGTCATGGGAGTAGTCCGGCGGAGGGGTCTTCCTTTTCCTCGACCCCTCGGCCTCCCCTGTTGGGGCGGCCTTCTTCTTCTTTGCTCCCCTCGTTGGAGGGGGAGAGCTTCCTTGTTCCTCCTCCTCGTTTTCACGAGAGGAGGGCGTTGCGGACTCATCGGATGACGAGTCCGACACCACCATGTTGCGGGAACTTTTTCGAGTCCCGGTGGTTTTCTTCTTCTTGGCCTTCCTCTCCGGCACCACGTAAGGTGCCGGAGCCATTAGCTTCACCAAGAGAGCTGGGGCCGGGTCTTCGGGCAGAGGAGCCGGACAGTTAATTGGTCCGGATATCTCCTGCCAAGCCTGTCAAAGGTAAAAGGGAGTTTAGATCCCGCATAGAATTAATCTATGAAGAAAGGCTTAACGAACCTGTCAAAGGTATAGATAGCTTACCTCGCCAGCGTTACGCTGCGAGCTGTATCCGCGATCCTCGGAGGCGGATGTGGGGGACTCGGCGCCTTTGGTCAGCACCTTCCAGACGTCTACATACGTCGTGTCGAAGAGCCTACTGAGGGTTTGGTGCTGCGCCGGGTCGAATTCCCACAAAGTAAAATCCCATTCTTGGCACGGGAGGATCAGGCGAACAAGCATGACCTGGACTATGTTGGCAAGCAGGATTGGCTTGTTCACCAGGGACTGGATACATGTTTGCAACCCAGTCACTTCTTCCTCGTTGCCCCATGACAGGCCTGTCTCTTTCCAGGACATGAGCCGCATGGGGGGTCCGGATCTGAACTCAGGGGCCGCGACCCATTTCGGATCGCGGGGCTCGGTGATGTAAAACCACCCAGCCTGGCACCCCTTTAGGTACTCCACGAGGGAGCCATCGAACCAGAGGACGTTGGCTATCTTGCCAACCATAGCGCCTCCGCACTCCGCCTGGGTGCCGGACACCACCTTGGGCTTGACGTTGAAGGTCTTGAGCCAGAGGCCAAAGTGGGGGCGGACATGGGGAAAGGCCTCACACACGACGATAAACGCCGAGATGTTGAGAACGAAGTTCGGGGCCAGATCGTGGAAATCCAGGCCGTAGTAGAACATGAGCCCCCGGACAAATGGGTGAAGTGGAAAGCCCAGTCCGCGAAGGAAGTGGGGAAGGAAAACTACCCTCTCATGGGGCCTTGGGGTAGGAAGAAGTTGCCCCTTATTAGGAAGCCGATGCGGGATGTCCTTGGACAAGTATCCAGCTTTCCTTAGCCTTTTCACTTGAGCCTCCGTAACGGAGGAGACCATCCACTTGCCTCCTGCTCCGGACATTGTTGGAGAAGGTTGAGGAAGGAAGAGCGGACTTGGGCGCTGGAGCTTGAGTGCGCGAGAGATGGATTGGCAAAGGAGGAAGAAGGCGTAGGTTAAAAAGGTGAATCCTTATCCCTTTATATAAGCAGTTACGGTTAGGCGTCCTCAACTACCTAATAAAACTCACTTGCCTCCCAAACACCGTGGGAAATGGCGTGGTTGGATTACCCACGTCCGTATTAATGAGAATCCCGTTAAAGGGGGCACACGATCTCTGCTTCGACAAGACGTGCCAAGGAAACCGCCTCGCTATACGAGCTGAGGTGGAACAATGAAAACAATTTATATAAAGGGCTTGGCCGCAGTGTTATGACGCACAACAGAATACGTCAGCAGATTTGATTTGTGTTAATATTATTCTCTATATGGCAATATGTGGAAACTTATTTTGCAGAGCCGGACACTATTTTGTGGTGTTTAATCTTCTTGAAGAACTTGGAGGAGGAACCCGCCTTGCAATGCCGAAGAAAATCTGCGCGCCGGACTCGTCGTCATTGAAGCCTGGTTCAGGGGCTACTGAGGGAGTCCTGGATTAGGGGGTGTTCGGATAGCCGAACTATACCTTCAGCCGGACTCCAGGACTATGAAGATACAAGATTGAAGACTTCGTCCCGTCTCCGGAAGGATCTTTTCTTGGCGTGGAAGGCAAGCTAGGCGTGCGGATATTTGAGATCTCCTACCATTGTAACCGACTCTGTGTAAACCCTAACCCTATCCGGTGTCTATATAAACCGGAGGGTTGTAGTCCGTAGGACAACCATCATCATACACAATCATACCATAGGCTAGCTTCTAGGGTTTAGCCTCCTTGATCTCGTTGTAGATCCACTCTTGTACTACCCATATCGTCAATATTAATCTAGCAGGAGTAGGGTTTTACCTCCACCGAGAGGGCCCGAACCTGGGTAAAATAAAGTGTCCCTAGTCTCATGTTACCATCCGACCTTGACGCACAGTTCGGGACCCTGTCGGTGTACTAGATTAGGGGTACCCTAGTATCCCGAACTTGTGCACGGGCAGTCGCAGCGTCCCGCGGCAAGGCTTGTCGGGTGACCGCCAATATCCTCTGTGGTTCCTTTGGAGCCATTCAAGAACAAAGTATTCAAGCCAAGGAGACAAGGCCCCGGCAAGAGGAGCTTTCCGGGAAGGCCACTCAAGACACAAGACCCCGGCAAGAAGAGCTTGCCGCGGAGGCCATCCAAGGCATCTCAAGGAACTTGCCGCGATGCGCCACGCGTCCCGGCATGACCCGGCGAGCGACAAGCTTCCGGACGCGACAAGACAACGACCGCGGCAAGGCGTTTTGCCGCGGCTAGCAACCACTCAGTACCCGCGCTCCAGCACACCCACCAATGTGTTGCTCTGGGACCCTTCCAGGCATACGTGGCGGGAGGCTGTGCAGCCAGGGGTGCACTGTGGCAAGCGGCGCTGACATGATCGGCATCGTGGCGAGTGGTGGCGTCCCTGACGGTCCCTTTTCTGCACTGTTTGGGCGACGTAGATAGGCATTTAATGCCCTTGTTGTTGGGGAACGTAGTAATTTCAAAATTTTCCTACGCACACGCAAGATCATGGTGATGCACAGCAACGAGAGGGGAGAGTGTTGTCTACGTACCCTCGTAGACCAAAGCGGAAGCGTTGACACAACATAGAGGAAGTAGTCGTACGTCCTCCTCACGATCCGACCGATCCCAGCGCCGTTACCCCGGCGCCTCCGAGTTCTTGACACACTACAGCACGATGACGTTCTCCGGGCTCCGATCCAGCAAAGCTCTCGGGGAAGAGTTTCATTAGCACGACGGCGTGGTGACGATCTTGATGTGTTACCGATGCAGGGCTTCGCCTAAGCACTGCGACAATATGACCGAGGTGGAATATGGTGGAGGGGGGCACCGCACACGGCTAAGGAACGATCTCAAGGATCAACTTGTGTGTCCATGGGGTGCCCCCTGCCTCAGTATATAAAGGATGGAGGAGGAGGAGGCCGGCCAAGGCAATTGGTGCGGCCAGGATGGGAGTCCTACTAGGACTCCAGGTCCTAGTAGGAGTCCATCAAGAGGGGAGGAAGGGAGAAGGAAGTGGAGGAGTAGGAAAGGTGGCCGGCCCCCTTTTCCCTAGTCCAATTCGGACTAGAGGGGAGGGGGGGCGCAGCAGCCTTTTTCCTCTTCCCACTAAAGCCCATCAAGGCCCATTACTTTTCCCGTAACCCCGTAACTCCCCGATACTCCCGAAAATATCCGAATCACTCAGAACCTTTCCGATGTCCGAATATAGTCGTCCAATATATCGATCTTTACGTCTCGACCATTTCGAGACTCCTCGTCATGTCCCCGATCTCATCCGGGACTCCGAACTCCTTCGGTACATCAAAACTCATAAATTCATAATATAACTGTCATCGAAACCTTAACCGTGCCGACCCTACGGTTCGAGAACAATGTAGACATGACCGAGACACGTCTCCGGTCAATAACCAATAGCGGGACCTGGATGCCCATATTGGCTCCTACATATTCTACGAAGATCTTTATCGGTCAGACCGCATAACAACATACGTTGTTCCCTTTGTCATCGGTATGTTACTTGCCCGAGATTCGATCGTCAGTATCCAATACTTAGTTCAATCTCGTTACCGGCAAGTCTCTTTACTCGTTACGTAATACATCATCCCGCATCTAACTCATTAGTTGCAATGCTTGCAAGGCTTAAGTGATGTGCATTACCGAGAGGGCCCAGAGATACCTCTCCGACGATCGGAGTGACAAATCCTAATCTCGAAATACGCCAACCCAACATCTACCATTGGAGACACCTGTAGTACTCCTTTATAATCACCCAGTTACGTTGTGACGTTTGGTAGTACCCAAAGTGTTCCTCCGGTAAACGGGAGTTGCATAATCTCATAGTCATAGGAACATGTATAAGTCATGGATAAAGCAATAGCAACATACTAAACGATCGGGTGCTAAGCTAATATAATGGGTCATGTCAATCAGATCATTCAACTAATGATGTGACCTCGTTAATCAAATAACAACTCTTTGTTCATGGTTAGGAAACATAATCATCTTTGATTAACGAGCTAGTCTAGTAGAGGCATACTAGTGACACTCTGTTTGTCTATGTATTCACACATGTATTATGTTTCCGGTTAATACAATTCTAGCATGAATAATAAACATTTATCATGATATGTAAGGAAATAAATAATAACTTTATTATTGCCTCTAGGGCATATTTCCTTCAGTCTCCCACTTGCACTAGAGTCAATAATCTAGTTCACATCGCCATGTGATTTACCAGCAATAGTTCACATCACCATGTGATTAACACCCATAGTTCACATCGATATGTGACTAACACCCAAAGGGTTTACTAGAGTCAGTAATCTAGTTCACATCGCTATGTGATTAACACCCAAAGAGTACTAAAGTGTGATCATGTTTTGCTTGTGAGATAATTTTAGTCAACGGGTCTGTCACATACAGATCCGTAAGTATTTTGCGAATTCTATGTCTACAATACTCCGCACAGAGCTACTCTAGCTAATTGCTCCCACTTTCAATATGTATCTAGATCGAGACTTAGAGTCATCCAGATCAGTGTCAAAACTTGCATCGACGTAACCCTTTACGGCGAACCTTTCTGTCACGTCCATAATCGAGAAACATATCCTTATTCCACTAAGGATAATTTTTTGACCGCTGTCTAGTGATCTACTCCTAGATCACCATTGTACTCCCTTGCTTAACTCAGTGTAGGGTATACAATGGATCTGGTACACAGCATTGCATACATGATAGAGCCTATGGCTGAAGCATAGGGAACATCTTTCATTTTCTCTCTATCTTCTGCAGTGGTCGGGCATTGAGTCTTACTCAACTTCACACATTGTAACACAGGCAAGAACCCTTTCTTTGCTTGATCCATTTTGAACTTCTTCAAAACTTTGTCAAGGTATGTGCTTTGTGAAAGTCCAATTAAGCGTCTTGATCTATCTCTATAGATCTTGATGCCCAATATGTAAGCAGCTTCATCGAGGTCTTTTCTTTGAAAAACTCCTTTCAAACACTCCTTTATGCTTTGCAGAATAATTCTACATCATTTCCGATCAACAATATGTCATACACATATACTTATCAGAAATGTTGTAGTGCTCCCACTCACTTTCTTGTAAATACAGGCTTCACCGCAAGTCTGTATAAAACTATATGCTTTGATCAACTCATCAAAGCGTATATTCCAACTCCGAGATGCTTGCACCAGTCCATGGATGGATCGCTGGAGCTTGCACATTTTGTTAGCACCTTTAGGATTGACAAAACCTTCTGGTTGCATCATATACAACTCTTCTTTAATAAATCCATTAAGGAATGCAATTTTGTTTTATCCGTTTGCCAGATTTCATAAAATGCGGCAATTGCTAACATGATTCGGACAGACTTAAGCATAGATACGAGTGAGAAACTCTCATCGTAGTCAACACCTTGAACTTGTCGAAAACCTTTTGCGACAATTCTAGCTTTGTAGATAGTAACACTACTATCAGCTTCTGTCTTCCTCTTGAAGATCCATTTATTTTCTATGGCTTGCCGATCATCGGGCAAGTCAATCAAAGTCCATACTTTGTTCTCATACATGGATCCCATCTCAGATTTCATGGCCTCAAACCATTTCGCGGAATCTGGGCTCATCATCGCTTCCTCATAGTTCGTAGGTTCGTCATGGTCAAGTAACATGACTTCTAGAACAGGATTACCGTACCACTCTGGTGCGGATCTCACTCTGGTTTACCTACGAGATTCGGTAGTAACTTGATCTGAAGTTACATGATCATCATCATTAGCTTCCTCACTAATTGGTGTAGTACTCACAAGAACAGATTTCTGTGATGAACTCCTTTCCAATAAGGGAGAAGGTACAATTACCTTATCAAGTTTTCTACTTTCCTCCCACTCACTTCTTTCGAGAGAAACTCCTTTTCTAGAAAGGATCCATTCTTAGCAACGAATGTCTTGCCTTTGGATCTGTGATAGAAGGTGTACCCAACTGACTCTTTGGGTATCCTATGAAGACATATTTCTCTGATTTGGGTTTGAGCTTATCATGTTGAAACTTTTTCACATAAGCATCGCAACCCCAAACTTTAAGAAACGACAACTTTGGTTTCTTGCCAAACCATAGTTCAGATTGTGTCGTCTCAATGGACTTAGATGGTGCCCTTTTCAACGTGAATGCAGCTATCTTTAATGCACTATCCCAAAACGATATTGGTAAATCGGTATGAAACATCATAGATTGTACTATATCCAATAAAGTACGGTTATGACGTTCAGACACACCATTATGTTGTGGTGTTCCAAGTGGCATGAGTTTGTGAAACTATTCCACATTGTTTTAATTGAAGACCAAACTCATAACTCAAATATTCTCCTCCACGATCATATCGTAGAAACTTTTATTTTCTTGTTACGATGATTCTCCACTTCACTCTGAAATTCTTTGAACTTTTCAAATGTTTCAGACTTATGTTTCATCAAGTAGATATACCCATATCTGCTCAAATCACTGTGAAGGTCAGAAAATAATGATACTTGTCGCGATCTTTAATATTCATCGGACCACATACATCAGTATGTATGATTTCCAACAAATCTGTTGCTTGCTCCATTGTTCCGGAGAACGGTGTCTTAGTCATCTTGCCCATGAGGCACGGTTCGCAAGCATCAAGTGATTCATAATCAAGTGATTCCAAAAATCCATCGGCATGGAGTTTCTTCATGCGCTTTACACCAATATGACCTAAACGGCAGTGCCACAAATAAGTTGCACTATCATTATTAACTTTGCATCTTTTGGCTTCAATATTATGAATATGTGTATCACTACGATCGAGATCCAACAAACCATTTTCGTTGGTGTGTATGACCATAGAAGGTTTTATTCATGTAAACAGAACAACAATTGTTCTCTAACTTAAATGAATGACCGTATTACAATAAACATGATCAAATCATATTCATGCTCAACGCAAACACCAAATAACACTTATTTAGGTTCAACACTAATCCCGAAAGTATAGGGAGTGTGCGATGATGATCATGTCAATCTTGGAACCACTTCCAACACACATCGTCACTTCACTCTCAACTAGTCTTTGTTCATTCTGCAACTCCCGTTTCGAGTTACTACTCTTAGCAACTGAACCAATAACAAATACTGAGGGGTTGCTATAAACACTAGTAAAGTACACATCAATAACATGTATATCAAATATACTTTTGTTCACTTTGCCATCCTTCTTATCCACCAAACACTTGGGGTAGTTCCGCTTCCAGTGACCAGTCCCTTTGCAGTAGAAGTGTAACGCCCCAGATGTAACTTGCCGTATTTGTAATCCAACTCTTGCCATTTCCGGCTACGTGTTATGATATTTCCTCCGTGGTTGGGTTCTCCTCGTTTTGCATTTTGGTCATGTCATGCTTTTCTTATCATGTCATCATGTGCATCGCATTCGCATACGCATTCGTCTCATAAAACCGAGCACCTTTCCCGTTGTCCGTTTTGCAATCCGGCGCTCCTATGTCTCCCGGCGTCCCCTTTTACATTTCTTCGTGAGCGGGTATTAAACATTCTCGGATTGGACCGAGGTTTGACATGTGGCCTTGGTATAGCACCGGTAGACCGCCTGTCAAGTTTCGGGTCAATCGGAGTTCGTTTGGCACTCCAACGTTTAACCGGGTAACCGTGAAGGCCTCGTGTGTGTTGCAGCCCAAAACCCCTTCATAACAGCCCAATAACCCATATAAGCCACTACCATGTCCTCCGCCGTTCGATCACGATCGCGTGGGCGAAAACCGCACTCCGTTTGGAGCCTCCTAGCTCCTCCTATCTATAAAAAGGCCTCCCCCTCCTTCATTTGCGGGCTAAAACACCCCTAACCCTAAAATTCTTCCCACGCCGCCGCCGGACGCGTCCGATTCGGGCCGGACACGTCCGGGTCGCCCGCCGCCGCCACGTGTCACTTCCCCGTTGGCCGCCCCCGCCGCCGCCGACGAAGCCCGCCAGGCCCGTGGCCGGCCCCCGCGCGGCCCGCGCGCCCGCAGCCGCCGCCGCCTGCCTCGCCTGCTCGCGCCCGCCGCCCGCCGCCGTGCGCCGCCGCCTCCCCGCGGTCGCCGGCCGGCGCTGCCTCGCCCGTCGCCGCCAACCGCGCCGGCGCCCGTCGCCGCCCGCCGCCTCCTCCTTCGCTGAGCGCGCCCGCGCCGCGCCGCCCTCGTCACCGGAGCGCGCCGCCGCACCGCCGTCGCAGGGATCCGCCGCTGCCGCGCGCCCAACGGAGTCGCCCGACCTAGATCTGCCGCGGGGTTGACTTCGCCCCCCCCCCCCCTCAAATATTTCTAAGTCTTTTGATTTCTACATCATCGTCATCTGTTCGTCATGCCATAACTTTGCATCCGTAGCTCCGTTTCGCGCGTACGATATGTCAAATTGTTCCCCTCGAAGAGTAAATCATTTTTTTCCATTGCATCATTTTCTTTTGAAGTCATCTTGATGCCCGAAATGCTGTTAGAAGAGGGCTAGTTGATGTTAGTTGCTGGATCTTATCTGAACATGCACTTTTGTCATTTTTGCCATGATTGATGTGTACCTCCTATGAAGTTGAGTCCTACATGAGTTTTGTAATATGCCATGTTACCTATCCAGAGGATTTTTCCATGTATTTTTGTGATACTTGTGGTGACTAGCACAAGCATGCAAACTAGGTCACTTGATGTTGCTGATTTCAGAGACGGTGATTTCACTAGGTCCCTGACTGCTGTTATTTTTATGCCATGTCTTCATGTTGTTTCCGAGAGATCTATGCATAATTTGAGCATGATCAATAAGGGAGTTTTGAACTTGAGTATTTTCTCTATCCATCCATGCCTTTGTTTGCAATTATGGAGTGCCATAGCTTGAGTCACTCGAGCTCTACTTTTGCTTCAAAATGTTGCTGGCAGATTGTTTACATGTTATTCGATTTTGCCATGTATTATTGATGTATGTATGCTTAGTTTATCATGAAATGCTCTGTAGTGAGTGCATCGAGCTCACGAACATGCCTAGTCGTTAACAGCTTCTGCCATGTCCAGTTTTTTTACTAAGTCTGAAACCTGTAACGAAACTTGCTTATTTGACATGGGTGTAATCATATTTTCTGAACCTTTTTGGCTTATGGTCAGTAAGAGACTTTTGTCAAGTGCCTTGAGTAGATTCATGCCATGCCTTTCCTTGCTATGTTCTGAACCTGTAGCATGTTTTTTCGTTGCTCTGAAAATGTCATCCTGATGTTAGTTTCTGCTTGTTGATAATTTCACTAAGTCTGGGAACTTGTTATCGTTTGCACTTTTGCCATGCTTGTTTGAACCTGTTATGATGTGAATTAGCCATAGCTCAGTGTTCATCTTTTGTCGAGCATCTTGAGTAGATTACTGTCATTTGCTCTGTTGCCATGTTTGGGTGCAGTAGCTTAACTATTGGTTGCTTGCTAAGTAGCATCATGCTGTTTATGGCAGTTTCGTGTCATTCTTGTATTGCTTGCCATTTGCAAACCGTGCATCCGATTCCGGTGATCTTTATATCGATTTCCACCGAAATCACCTCATCTATCCAGTGGCATGCTTGGTTTTCCAAGATTATGCCCTGTTCATCCTTGTCCTTCCGGAGCATGCATACGCATTGCATATCACCTCTCGCATATCATGCCATGTTTTGCATCATATTGCTTGCGCATCGCATCATGGTTGATTTTGGTTCCTTTGCTTGTTCTCTTATCCTGGGTAGAGCCGGGAGACGAGTACGTGAACGAGGAACCTGTTGAGAACGCTTACGAGGACCAAGCTTTCGACAACTCTGAGAACCTTGCAGGCAAGATGACCATACCCTCGAAATCACTTCTATCTTTGCTTGCTAGATTGCTCGCTCTTTTGCTATGCCTATGCTGCGATACCTACCACTTGCTATATCATGCCTCCTATATTGCCATGTCAGCCCCTAACCATCCATGTCCTAGCAAACCGTTGTTTGGCTATGTTACTGCTTTGCTCAGCCCCTCTTATAGCGTTGCTAGTTGCAGGTGAAGATGAAGTTTGTTCCTTGTTGGAACATGGACTTGTGGTTCCTTGTTGGAACATGTTTACTTGTTGGGATATCACAATACCTCTTATTTATCTAATGCATCTATATACTTGGTAAAGGGTGGAAGGCTCGGCCTTATGCCTGGTGTTTTGTTCCACTCTTGCCACCCTAGTTTCCGTCATACCGGTGTTATGTTCCCGGATTTTTGCGTTCCTTACATGGTTGGGTGATTTATGGGACCCCCTTGACAGTTTGCTTTGAATAAGACTTTTCCAGCAAGGCCCAACATTGGTTTTACCATTTGCCACCACCTACCTTTTTCCCCCGGGTTTTCGCGAGCCCGAGGGTCATCTTTATTTTAGCCCCCCCCCCCGGACCAGTGCTTCTCTAAGTGCTGGCCCGAACCGAGCAACCTGCGGGGCCACCTCGTGGCAACTCGAGGGCTGGTTTTACTCGTAGCTTGACTTATCCGGATGTGCCCTGAGACCGAGATATGTGCAGCTCCTATCAGGATTTGTCGGCACAATCGGGCGGTTTTGCTGGACTTGTTTTGTTGCTACCGAAATGTCTTGTAGTCCGGGATTCCGAGATTGATCGGGTCTTCCCGGTAGAAGGAATATCCTTCGTTGACCGTGAGAGCTTATCATGGGCTAAGTTGGGACACCCCTGCAGGGTATTATCTTTCGAAAGCCGTGCCCGCGGTTATGAGGCAGATGGGAATTTGTTGATGTCCGGTTGTAGAAAACCCGAAGTTGACCTTAACTAAAACACATCAACCGCGTGTGTAACCGTGATGGTCTCTTCTCGGCGGGGTCCGGGAAGTGAACACGGTTGTTGGAGTTATGCCTGACGTAAGTTGTTTCAGGATCACTTCTTGATCACTTCTAGCTTCACGACCGTGCTTTGCCTTCTCTTCTCGCTCTCTTTTGCGCTGTAGCCACCATATGCTAGTCGCTTGCAGCAGCTCCACCTCACAAACCCCTTTCCCACCTTTAAGCTTATATAGTCTTGATCTCGCGGGTGTGAGATTGCTGAGTCCCCGTGACTCACAGATATTATCACCACAGTTGCAGGTACCAACAATGCCAGTGCAGTTGACGCGACCGAGCTCACTTGGGAGTTCGATGAGGAACATGGCCGTTACTATGTTTCTTTTCCAGATGATCAATAGTGGAGCCCAGTTGGGTGATCCGGGGATCTGTTTAGCATTTGGGGTAGTCTTCTTTCATTTTGGTACCGTAGTCGGACCTTGAGTGTAATCTGTTTGATGGATGTTATTTATGTACTTATGTGAAGTGGCGATTGTAAGCCAACTATGTATCTTTCCCCTTTATTTATTACATGGATTGTGTGAAGATTACCTCACTTGCGACATTGCTTTCAATGCGGTTATGCCTCTAAGTCGTGCCTCGACACGTGGGAGATATAGCCGCATCGAGGGCGTTACAAGTTGGTAATCAGAGCCTTTCCCGACCTTAGGATCCCCCACTGTTTGATCGTCTTTAGTGGCTGAGTTGTGTCTAGAAAAAAAAAGTTTTGAGTCTTTTAGGAAGTATATATCGGAGAGTTTAGGAATTCTTTTTACTCCCCAGTCCCTTCGACCTTCTAGTAAGGCATCCTGACGTAGAGTTTTGACTCTTCTCTTCTCAAATTTCACTAAAAAAAATTTAGGATCACGCGGGTATATTACAATCGTTCCGATGGTTTTATGATGACAACATTGTCTTGGTTGCCTCCTGACATTTAGGGGTTGTGGTAGTGTCCCGGGGAGTTGAGCTCCGAGGTGTTGTCGTCATAATTTTATCGTTGCGGTTTTGGAATACCTGAGTTTAGTACGCCGACATTGAAAATCTCTTTTGTACAGTTGTTGGTGAGATAACCCTGATAGCCCAGTACTGTGGCGAGTGCAGGGGTATTGCCATGACTTGTATAACGGATGCTTTTCGAAGGTTGAGGTAGACGATTTCCGAAGGTTTCTTGGTTTTGTGTTGAAGGATGGATACAGCTGGTTGTAGGATTTGCTAGTTTGGGTGAGATATTATGCTTCCCCTGTATCCCCAACACCTGATTGCATAACCAGAAAGTTTCGGGAGTTTATAAGTGGGAATTCTTGTAGCTTTAGTATTTCTTCCGCAGATATTTGGTTTGTGATTGGGTAATCCTTACCAAGTATTTGTTCATATCCGTACCTTGTTGATTTTATTCCTTACCATGTTCTAAGTGGCTTCTCAGCTTATGGAAGTGTGATATTTTACATTGGAATTCATTCGTTCATTCTTGTTCGAATGTTAATTGTGAAGACTATATGTTGCAATTTCGTTCCTTTGATTCAGCTTCAATATATCTCTGTCAAGATGCTAATGGATGTCACCCTCTTCAGGATGGCTCCACCAACGCGTCAGAATCCGGAACGCAATGAAGGAAATCAGGCTAACCCTCCGCCACCACCTCCGCCTCCGGAAGCTTGGCAAGCCTTGATGACTGCCACAAATGCCAATGCTCAGATTCTAATTCAGCTCTTGCAAGATCGCAACCAAGGGCAAGCTAATCAAGAGAATCAAGGCCAAGGCAACAATCAGCCGCATTTCGCTTCACTGAACCAGTTCCTTGCTAATCAGCCAAAGACCTTCAGCTACTGTGTCGAGGCCACAGACGCCGATGATTGGCTCGTGGACATCAGCAAGCATTTCGAGTGCAGCAATGTCAGACCTGAGGACTTTGTCAAGTTTGCCTCTTTTCAACTCAAAGATCAAGCTGCTGAGTGGTTCCAGCAATACAAAGATTCCAGAGGAGGTCGTGTGATCACTTGGGATGATTTCCGTCGTGACTTCAAAGCACACCACATTCCAGAAAGTGTTGTTGAGCTTAAGCGTGAGGAATTCCGCAATCTCAAGCAAGGCAACATGACTGTCTATCAATACAACACTCAGTTCCAGAAGCTCTCTCGTTTTGCAAGGCAAGACATCCCTGATGAGAAGAGTATGATCTACCAATTCAGGCGTGGTCTCAGAGAAGATCTGCAACTTGCTCTCGTGCTTTTCGAGCCATTAAAGTATGATGAATTCTACAACATGGCACTGAAACAAGAAGCTGCTCAGCTCAAGTGTGAGGCATCTAAGAAGAGAGTCAGAGACGCAGTTCAGTCTTCTTCTTCTTCACTTGTGGCAGCTAAGCAACAGAAGTTCTGGTTGCCTCCTCCTCCTCCGTTTCGTCAGCCTTATCAGCAGAAGAATTCAAGTGGTCGTGGATCTTCCCACCCACCCAACCCTGGCTATCAGAACAAGTCTCAGAATCAAGCTCCAAGGCCAAGTGCTCCTTACCATCGTCCGCTCTCAGAAGTGACTTGTAACAAATGTCAGCAGAAGGGTCACTATGCGAACAAGTGCTTCAATCAAAGGCGCCTTCCGCCTCCTCCTCCTGTGAAATCTTCCAGCAATGCAGTGGTCAAGCATAATCCTAAGCATGTCAAGGTGAACATGTTGAATGCAGCTCAAGCAGAGGAGTCTTCTGAAGTGATCATGGGTAATATTCCTATTAATGATATTCCTGCAAAAGTCTTATTTGATACTGGTGCATCGCATTGTTTCATGTCAAGACCATTTTTCGCCAAGCATGAGTTCACTTCTTCAAATTTGGATAGACCCATGCCTGTCATTTCTCCTGGTAAACGTTTGAGCTCAAGTTTGGTGGTTCCCAATGTTTCTATCAAGTTGGGTGACTACAAATTCTTGTCTAAACCAATTGTTCTTGGTGATTGTGATATTGATCTCATTCTTGGGATGGACTGGCTTTCTAAGCACAAGGCTCAGCTTGAGTGTGCTGCCAGGGAAATCAAATTGACTCACACTTCGAACGATGTGATCATCTATGCTTCTCGTGATGATACCATTCGGTTGTTTTCTCTTAATGAGAATGATGAATTGGAGGCTATATCTCAGATTCCAGTCGTTTGTGAGTACCAAGATGTCTTTCCAGAAGAGCTTCCGGGTATGCCTCCCCGTCGGCCAGTTCAATTCGTTATTGAGCTTGAGCCTGGCACGGAACCCGTTTGCAAGCGTCCTTACAAGCTTGGACCAGATGAGCTCAAGGAATTGAAGATTCAACTCGGTAAACAAGAACGTCTAGGTCTGATCAGACCGAGTTCTTCTCCTTGGGGTTGTGGTGTTCTCTTTGTCAAGAAGAAGGATGGCACGGACCGACTTTGCGTCGATTACCGTCCATTGAACAAAAAGACTATCAAGAACAAGTACCCACTTCCCAACATCAATGAGCTATTTGAGCAACTCAAAGGTGCTAAGGTGTTCTCCAAGCTTGACCTTCGTATGGGTTATCATCAGATTCGCATTCGTGAAGAAGATATTCCCAAGACAGCATTCAGAACAAGCTTTGGTTCTTATGAATACACTGTCATGTCTTTCGGCCTCGTCAATGCTCCTCCGTATTTCACTCGCTTGATGAATTTCATCTTCAACCCCTACATCAACGAATTTGTCTTGGTCTATCTCGATGATATTTTGGTCTTCTCCAAGAATAAGAAGGATCATGCCGAACATTTGCGATTGGTACTCGACAAGCTCAGAGAATATCAATTATATGTGAAGTTCTCCAAATGTGAATTCTGGCTTGATGAAGTTCTTTATCTTGGCCATATCATCTCTGCCAAGGGCATCGCTGTTAATCCAGAGAGGGTGTCTGCAGTTTTGAATTGGAACCCTCCTCAGAATGTCAAGCAGCTTCGCAGTTTTCTTGGACTCGCAAGCTATTGCCGAAGATTCGTTGAGAATTTCTCCAAGATTGCAAAGCCTCTTTCCAACCTCCTCCAGAAGCATGTGAAATATGTCTGGTCTCCTGAGTGTGACGTTGCTTTCAACACTCTCAAAGAGAAACTCGTCACTGCTCCAGTTTTGACTCCTCCTGACGAATCCAAGCCTTATGAAGTATTCTGTGATGCTTCTCTCCAGGGCCTCGGTGCTGTGTTAATGCAAGAGAAGAAGGTTGTTGCCTATACCTCTCGCCAGTTGAAGCCCAATGAAAGGAACTACCCCACTCACGATCTTGAGTTGGCGGCAGTTGTCCACGCACTAATAACATGGAGACATCTCCTGTTGGGAAGGAAAGTGGACATCTTCACCGATCACAAGAGTCTCAAATATATCTTCACTCAGCCTCATCTCAACCTCAGGCAAACCCGATGGGTTGAAATGATTCAAGAGTATAATCCGAGTATTGAATATACTCCAGGCAAGGCTAATGTGGTTGCAGACGCTTTGAGCAGAAAGGCTTACTGAAACAGCTTAATCCTCAAGCCTTTTCAACCAGATCTCTGTGAGGCTTTTCGCAAGTTGAATCTCCAAGTTGTTCCTCAAGGTGTTCTTGCCAACCTCATTGTCTCTCCTACTTTGGAAGATCAGATTCGTGAGGCACAATTGTTGGATACCATGGTGAAGAAGGTGAAACGTGGTATTGAAAAGAGCATCCCCAAATACAAGTGCTATCGAGTTGATGACAGAGGTACTCTTTTCTTCGAGGAACGGATCGTGGTTCCAAAGGGTGATCTCCGTAAAGTCATTATGAACGAAGCGCACAATTCTCTTCTGTCAATTCATCCTGGAAGTTCGAAGATGTACCATGACCTCAAGCAGTCGTATTGGTGGACTCGAATGAAGCGTGAGATCGCTCAATTCGTGAATGAGTGTGATGTCTGCAGAAGGGTGAAAGCAGAACACCAACGACCAGCTGGACTTCTCCAACCTCTTGCTATTCCTGAATGGAAGTTCGATCATATCGAAATGGACTTCGTGACTGGTTTTCCTAAGTCCAAGCGTGGAAATGATGCTATCTTCGTCGTCATCGACAAGCTCACCAAAGTGGCTCATTTTCTTCCTATCAAAGAGTCTATCACAGCAGCACAGCTGGCAGAGCTCTACACCTCCAGAATTGTCTCTTTTCATGGCATTCCACAATTGATCTCTTCAGACCGTGGCAGCATCTTTACCTCCAAGTTTTGGGATTCTTTTCAGAAGGCCATGGGCACCAACATTCGCTTCAGCACAGCTTTCCACCCTCAAACTAGTGGACAAGTCGAGCGTGTCAATCAAATTCTTGAAGATATGCTCAGAGCATGTGTTATCTCTTTCGGCATGAAGTGGGAGGATTGTCTTCCTTATGCTGAGTTCTCTTACAACAACAGTTTTCAAGCCAGCTCGGGCAAAGCCCCATTCGAGATCCTCTACGGCAGAAAGTGCCGTACTCCTCTCAACTGGTCTGAAACCGGTGAACGCCAATTGCTCGGCAATGATTTGATCTCAGAAGTTGAGGCTATGTGCAAGGTGATTCGTGAGAACCTCAAAGCCGCGCAGTCGCGCCAGAAGAGCTATTACGATAGCAAACATCGCGATGTGGCATTCGAGATCGGAGACCATGTTTACCTCCGTGTCTCGCCAATGAAAGGAACTCGTCGCTTCGGTATCAAGGGGAAACTTGCCCCGCGATACGTCGGTCCCTTCAAGATCATCGGCAAACGAGGCGATCTCGCCTATCAACTTGAGCTCCCCTCCAACTTTGCAAATGTGCACGATGTCTTCCACGTGTCACAGCTTCGCAAGTGCTTCAAGACGCCTGAGCGCACCATCAACTTCGAAGAGATTGATCTTCAAGAAGATTTGTCCTATCATGAGCATCCAGTTGCTATTCTTGAGACAACTGAGCGCAAGACTCGCAACAAGTCAATCAAATTCCTCAAAGTGAAATGGTCACATCATTCAGACCGAGAGGCCACATGGGAGCGTGAAGACCACCTACGTTCCGAGTATCCGGAGTTCTTTCAGTCCTAGATCTCGGGACGAGATCCTCTCATAGTGGTGGTGTGTTGTAACGCCCCAGATGTAACTTGCCATATTTGTAATCCAACTCTTGCCATTTCCGGCTACGTGTTATGATATTTCCTCCGTGGTTGGGTTCTCCTCGTTTAGCATTTTGGTCATGTCATGCTTTTCTTATCATGTCATCATGTGCATCGCATTCGCATACGCATTCGTCTCATAAAACCGAGCACCTTTCCCGTTGTCCGTTTTGCAATCCGGCGCTCCTATGTCTCCCGGCGTCCCCTTTTACATTTCTTCGTGAGCGGGTATTAAACATTCTCGGATTGGACCGAGGTTTGACATGTGGCCTTGGTATAGCACCGGTAGACCGCCTGTCAAGTTTCGGGTCAATCGGAGTTCGTTTGGCACTCCAACGTTTAACCGGGTAACCGTGAAGGCCTCGTGTGTGTTGCAGCCCAAAACCCCTTCATAACAGCCCAATAACCCATATAAGCCACTCCCATGTCCTCCGCCGTTCGATCACGATCGCGTGGGCGAAAACCGCACTCCGTTTGGAGCCTCCTAGCTCCTCCTATCTATAAAAAGGCCTCCCCCTCCTCCATTTGCGGGCTAAAACACCCCTAACCCTAAAATTCTTCCCACGCCGCCGCCGGACGCGTCCGATTCGGGCCGGACACGTCCGGGTCACCCGCCGCCGCCACGTGTCACTTCCCCGTTGGCCGCCCCCGCCGCCGCCGACGAAGCCCGCCAGGCCCGTGGCCGGCCCCCGCGCGGCCCGCGCGCCCGCAGCCGCCGCCGCCTGCCTCGCCTGCTCGCGCCCGCCGCCCGCCGCCGTGCGCCGTCGCCTCCCCGCGGTCGCCGGCCGGCGCCGCCTCGCCCGTCGCCGCCAACCGCGCCGGCGCCCGTCGCCGCCCGCCGCCTCCTCCTCCGCCGAGCGCGCCCGCGCCGCGCCGCCCTCGTCACCGGAGCGCGCCGCCGCACCGCCGTCGCCGGGATCCGCCGCTGCCGCTCGCCCAACGGAGTCGCCCGACCTAGATCTGCCGCGGGGTTGACTTCGCCCCCCCCCCCTCAAATATTTCTAAGTCTTTTGATTTCTACATCATCGTCATATGTTCGTCATGCCATAACTTTGCATCCGTAGCTCTGTTTCGCCCGTATGATATGTCAAATTGTTCCCCTCGAAGAGTACATCA
The DNA here is from genome assembly GCA_032464435.1 of Aegilops umbellulata. Taxonomy (NCBI): domain Eukaryota; kingdom Viridiplantae; phylum Streptophyta; class Magnoliopsida; order Poales; family Poaceae; genus Aegilops; species Aegilops umbellulata. The sequence continues at coordinate 160,735,877 of CP136058.1, read as the reverse complement.
TTTTGTTCCATCGCATCATTTTCTTTTGAAGTCATCTTGACGCCCGAAATGCTGTTGGAAGAGGGCTAGTTGATGTTAGTTGCTGGATCTTATCTGAACATGCACTTTTGTCATTTTTGCCATGATTGATGTGTACCTCCTATGAAGTTGAGTCCTACATGAGTTTTGTAATATGCCATGTTAACTATCCAGAGGATTTTTCCATGTATTTTTGTGATACTTGTGGTGACTAGCACAAGCATGCAAACTAGGTCACTTGATGTTGCTGATTTCAGAGACTTGGTGATTTCACTAGGTCCCTGACTGCTGTTATTTTTATGCCATGTGTTCATGTTGTTTCCGAGAGATCTATGCATAATTTGAGCATGATCAGTAAGGGAGTATTGAACTTGAGTATTTTCTCTACCCATCCATGCCTTTGTTTGCAATTATGGAGTGCCATAGCTTGAGTCAGTCGAGCTCTACTTTTGCTTCAAAATGTTGCTGGCAGATTGTTTACATGTTATTCGATTTTGCCAAGCTTCGTGTAGTGGATCCTTGCATGATATGATGTTATTCTTGCCATTTCTAGTTACCATGCCATGTATTATTGATGTATGTATGCTTAGTTTATCATGAAATGCTCTGTAGTGAGTGCATCGAGCTCACGAACATGCCTAGTCGTTAACAGCTTCTGCCATGTCCAGTTTTTTTACGAAGTCTGAAACCTGTAACGAAACTTGCTTATTTGACATGGGTGTAATCATATTTTCTGAACCTTTTTGGCTTATGGTCAGTAAGAGACTTTTGTCAAGTGCCTTGAGTAGATTCATGCCATGCCTTTCCTTGCTATGTTCTGAACCTGTAGCATGTTTTTTCGTTGCTCTGAAAATGTCATCCTGATGTTAGTTTCTGCTTGTTGATAATTTCACCAAGTCTGGGAACTTGTTATCGTTTGCACTTTTGCCATGCTTGTTTGAACCTGTTATGATGTGAATTAGCCGTAGCTCAGTGTTCATCTTTTGTCGAGAATCTTGAGTAGATTACTGTCATTTGCTTTGTTGCAATGTTTGGGTGCAGTAGCTTAATTATTTGTTGCTTGCTAAGTAGCATCATGCTGTTTATGGCAGTTTCGTGTCATTCTTGTATTGCTTGCCATTTGCAAACCGTGCATCCGATTCCGGTGATCTTTATTCGATTTCCACCGAAATCACCTCATCTATCCAGTGGCATGCTTGGTTTTCCAAGATTATGCCCTGTTCATCTTTGTCCTTCCGGAGCATGCATACGCATTGCATATCACCTCGCATATCATGCCATGTTTTGCATCATATTGCTTGCGCATCGCATCGTGGTTGATTTTGGTTCCTTTGCTTGTTCTCTTGTCTTGGGTAGAGCCGGGAGACGAGTACGTGAACGAGGAACCTGTTGAGAACGCTTACGAGGACCAAGCTTTCGACAACTCTGAGAACCTTGCAGGCAAGATGACCATACCCTCGAAATCACTTCTATCTTTGCTTGCTAGATTGCTCGCTCTTTTGCTATGCCTATGCTGCGATACCTACCACTTGCTATATCATGCCTCCTATATTGCCATGTCAGCCCCTAACCATCCATGTCCTAGCAAACCGTTGTTTGGCTATGTTACTGCTTTGCTCAGCCCCTCTTATAGCGTTGCTAGTTGCAGGTGAAGATGAAGTTTGTTCCTTGTTGGAACATGGACTTGTGGTTCCTTGTTGGAACATGTTTACTTGTTGGGATATCACAATACCTCTTATTTAATTAATGCATCTATATACTTGGTAAAGGGTGGAAGGCTCGGCCTTATGCCTGGTGTTTTGTTCCACTCTTGCCACCCTAGTTTCCGTCATACCGGTGTTATGTTCCCGGATTTTTGCGTTCCTTACACGGTTGGGTGATTTATGGGACCCCCTTGACAGTTCGCTTTGAATAAGACTTTTCCAGCAAGGCCCAACATTGGTTTTACCATTTGCCACCACCTACCTTTTTCCCCCGGGTTGTCGCGAGCCCGAGGGTCATCTTTATTTTAGCCCCCCCCCCTGGACCAGTGCTTCTCTAACTGCTGGCCCGAACCGAGCAACCTGCGGGGCCACCTCGTGGCAACTCGAGGGCTGGTTTTACTCGTAGCTTGACTTATCCGGATGTGCCCTGAGACCGAGATATGTGCAGCTCCTATCAGGATTTGTCGGCACAATCGGGCGGTTTTGCTGGACTTGTTTTGTTGCTGCCGAAATGTCTTGTAGTCCGGGATTCCGAGATTGATCGGGTCTTCCCGGTAGAAGGAATATCCTTCGTTGACCATGAGAGCTTATCATGGGCTAAGTTGGGACACCCCTGCAGGGTATTATCTTTCGAAAGCCGTGCCCGCGGTTATGAGGCAGATGGGAATTTGTTGATGTCCGGTTGTAGAAAACCCGAAGTTGACCTTAACTAAAACACATCAACCGCGTGTGTAACCGTGATGGTCTCTTCTCGGCGGGGTCCGGGAAGTGAACACGGTTGTTGGAGTTATGCCTGACGTAGGTTGTTTCAGGATCACTTCTTGATCACTTCTAGCTTCACGACCGTGCTTTGCCTTCTCTTCTCGCTCTCTTTTGCGCTGTAGCCACCATATGCTAGTCGCTTGCAGCAGCTCCACCTCACAAACCCCTTTCCCACCTTTAAGCTTATATAGTCTTGATCTCGCGGGTGTGAGATTGCTGAGTCCCCGTGACTCACAGATATTATCACCACAGTTGCAGGTACCAACGATGCCAGTGCAGTTGACGCGACCGAGCTCACTTGGGAGTTCGATGAGGAACGTGGCCGTTACTATGTTTCTTTTCCAGATGATCAGTAGTGGAGCCCAGTTGGGTGATCCGGGGATCTGTTTAGCATTTGGGGTAGTCTTCTTTCATTTTGGTACCGTAGTCGGACCTTGAGTGTAATCTGTTTGATGGATGTTATTTATGTACTTGTGTGAAGTGGCGATTGTAAGCCAACTATGTATCTTTCCCCTTTATTTATTACATGGATTGTGTGAAGATTACCTCACTTGCGACATTGCTTTCAAATGTCTTGTAGTCCGGGATTCCGAGATTGATCGGGTCTTCCCAGTAGAAGGAATATCCTTCGTTGACCATGAGAGCTTATCATGGGCTAAGTTGGGACACCCCTGCAGGGTATTATCTTTCGAAAGCCGTGCCCACGGTTATGAGGCAGATGGGAATTTGTTGATGTCCGGTTGTAGAAAACCCGAAGTTGACCTTAACTAAAACACATCAACCGCGTGTGTAACCGTGATGGTCTCTTCTCGGTGGGGTCCGGGAAGTGAACACGGTTGTTGGAGTTATGCCTGACGTAGGTTGTTTCAGGATCACTTCTTGATCACTTCTAGCTTCACGACCGTGCTTTGCCTTCTCTTCTCGCTCTCTTTTGCGCTGTAGCCACCATATGCTAGTCGCTTGCAGCAGCTCCACCTCACAAACCCCTTTCCCACCTTTAAGCTTATATAGTCTTGATCTCGCGGGTGTGAGATTGCTGAGTCCCCGTGACTCACAGATATTATCACCACAGTTGCAGGTACCAACAATGCCAGTGCAGTTGACGCGACCGAGCTCACTTGGGAGTTCGATGAGGAACGTGGCCGTTACTATGTTTCTTTTCCAGATGATCAGTAGTGGAGCCCAGTTGGGTGATCCGGGGATCTGTTTAGCATTTGGGTAGTCTTCTTTCATTTTGGTACCGTAGTCGGACCTTGAGTGTAATCTGTTTGATGGATGTTATTTATGTACTTGTGTGAAGTGGCGATTGTAAGCCAACTATGTATCTTTCCCCTTTATTTATTACATGGATTGTGTGAAGATTACCTCACTTGCGACATTGCTTTCAATGCGGTTATGCCTCTAAGTCGTGCCTCGACACGTGGGAGATATAGCCGCATCGAGGGCGTTACAAGAAGCACTTAGTCTCAGGGTTAGGACCAGACTTGGGCTTCTTCACTTGAGCAGCAACTTGCTTGCCGTTCTTCTTGAAGTTCCCCTTCTTCCCTTTTGCCCTTTTTCTTGAAACTAGTGGTCTTGTCAACCATCAACACTTGATGTTCTTTCTTGATTTCTACCTTCATCGATTTCATCATCATGAAAAGCTCGGGAGTCGTTTTCGTCATCCCTTGCATACTATAGTTCATCACGAAGTTCTACTAACTTGGTGATGGTGACTAGAGAATTCTGTCAATCACTATCTTATCTGGAAGATTAACTCCCACTTGATTCAAGCGATTGTAGTACCCAGACAATCTGAGCACATGCTCACTAGTTGAGCGATTCTCCTCCATCTTTTAGCTATAGAACTTGTTGGAAATTTCATATCTCTCAACTCGGGTATTTGCTTGAAATATTAACTTCAACTCCTGGAACATCTCGTATGGTCCATGACGTTCAAAACGTCTTTGAAGTCCCGATTCTAAGCCGTTAAGCATGGTGCACTAAACTATCAAGTAGTCATCATATTGAGCTAGCCAAACGTTCATAACGTCTGCATCTGCTCCTGCAATAGGTCTGTCACCTAGCGGTGCATCAAGGACATAATTATTCTGTGCAGCAATGAGGATAAACCTCAGATCACGGATCCAATCCGCATCATTGCTACTAACATCTTTCAACACAGTTTTTCTCTAGGAACATATCAAAATAAACATAGGGAAGCAACAACGCGAGCTATTGATCTACAACATAGATATGCTAATACTACCAGGACTAAGTTCATGATAAATTTAAGTTCAATTAATCATATTACTTAAGAACTCCCACTTAGATAGACATCTCTCTAATCCTCTAAGTGATCACGTGATCCAAATCAACTAAACCATGTCCGATCATCACGTGAGATGGAGTAGTTTCAATGGTGAACATCATTATGTTGATCATATCTACTATATGATTCACGCTCTACCTTTCGGTCTCCGTGTTCCGAGGTCATATCTTATATGCATAGCTCGTCAAGTATAACCTGAGTATTCCGCGTGTGCAACTGTTTTGCACCCGTTGTATTTGAACGTAGAGCCTATCACACCCGATCATCACGTGGTGTCTCAGCACGAAGAACTTTCGCAACGGTGCATACTCAGGGAGAACACTTCTTGATAATTAGTGAGAGATCATCTTATAATGCTACCGTCAATCAAAGCAGGATAAGATGCATAAAAGATAAACATCACATGCAATCAATATAAGTGATATGATATGGCCATCATCATCTCGTGCTTGTGATCTCCATCTTCGAAGCACCGTCATGATCACCATCGTCACCGGCGCGACACCTTGATCTCCATCGTAGCATCGTTGTCATCTCGCCAATCTTATGCTTCTACGACTATCGCTACCGCTTAGTGATAAAGTAAAGCATTACGGGGCGATTGCATTGCATACAATAAAGCGACAACCATATGGCTCCTGCCAGTTGCCGATAACTCGGTTACAAAACATGATCATCTCATACAATAAAATTTAGCATCATGTCTTGACCATATCACATCACAACATGCCCTGCAAAAACAAGTTAGACGTCCTCTACCTTTGTTGTTGCAAGTTTTACGTGGCTGCTATGGGCTTTAAGCAAGAACTCATCTTACCTACGCATCAAAACCACAACGATAGTTTGTCAAATAGACTCCGTTTTAACCTTCTCAAGGACCGGGCGTAGCCACACTTGGTTCAACTAAAGTTGGTGAGACAGTCTCCCGCAAGCCATCTGTGTGCAAAGCACGTCGAGGGAACCGGTCTCGCGTAAGTGTACGCGTAAGGTTGGTCCGGGTCGTCTCATCCAACAATACCGCTGAACCAAAGCATGACATGCTGGTAGGCAGTATGACTTGTATCGTCCACAACTCACTTGTGTTCTACTCGTGCATATAACATCAAACCATAAAACCTGGCTCGGATGCCACTGTTGGGGAACGTAGTAATTTTCCTACGCACACGCAAGATCATGGTGATGCACAGCAACGAGAGGGGAGAGTGTTGTCTTAGACCGAAGCGGAAGCGTTGACACAACGTAGAGGAAGTAGTCGTACGTCCTCCTCACGATCCGACCAATCCCAGCGCCGTTACTCCGGCGCCTCCGAGTTCTTGACACACGTACAGCACAATGACGTTCTCCGGGCTCCGATCCAGCAAAGCTCTCGGGGAAGAGTTTCGTCAGCACGACGGCGTGGTGACGATCTTGATGTGTTACCGACGCAGGGCTTCGCCTAAGCACTGCGACAATATGACCAAGGTGGAATATGGTGGAGGGGGGCACCGCACACAGCTAAGGAACGATCTCAAGGATCAACTTGTGTGTCCATGGGGTGCCCCTGCCTCAGTATATAAAGGATGGAGGAGGAGGAGGCCGGCCAAGGATATTGGTGCGGCCAGGATGGGAGTCCTACTAGGACTCCAAGTCCTAGTAGGAGTCCATCAAGAGGGGAGGAAGGGAGAAGGAAGTGGAGGAGTAGGAAAGGTGGCCGGCCCCCTTTTCCCTAGTCCAATTCGGACTAGAGGGGAGGGGGGGCGCAGCAGCCTTTTTCCTCTTCCCACTAAAGCCCATCAAGGCCCATTACTTCTCCCGTAATCCCGTAACTCCCCGATACTCCCGAAAATACCCGAATTACTCAGAACCTTTCCGATGTCCGAATATAGTCGTCCAATATATCGATCTTTACGTCTCGACCATTTCGAGACTCCTCGTAATGTTCCCGATCTCATCCGGGACTCCGAACTCCTACGGTACATCAAAACTCATAAATTCATAATATAACTGTCATCGAAACCTTAAGCGTGCGGACCCTACGGTTCGAGAACAATGTAGACATGACCGAGACACGTCTCCGGTCAATAACCAATAGCGGGACCTGGATGCCCATATTGGCTCCTACATATTCTACGAAGATCTTTATCGGTCAGACCGCATAACAACATACGTTGTTCCCTTTGTCATCGGTATGTTACTTGCCCGAGATTCGATCGTCAGTATCCAATACTTAGTTCAATCTCGTTACCGGCAAGTCTCTTTACTCGTTCCGTAATACATCATCCTGCATCTAACTCATTAGTTGCAATGCTTGCAAGGCTTAAGTGATGTGCATTACCGAGAGGGCCCAGAGATACCTCTCCGACGATCGGAGTGACAAATCCTAATCTCGAAATACGCCAACCCAACATCTACCATTGGAGACACCTGTAGTACTCCTTTATAATCACCCAGTTACGTTGTGACGTTTGGTAGTACCCAAAGTGTTCCTCCGGTAAACGGGAGTTGCATAATCTCATAGTCATAGGAACATGTATAAGTCATGGATAAAGCAATAGCAACATACTAAACGATCGGGTGCTAAGCTAATATAATGGGTCATGTCAATCAGATCATTCAACTAATGATGTGACCTCGTTAATCAAATAACAACTCTTTGTTCATGGTTAGGAAACATAACCATCTTTGATTAATGAGCTAGTCTAGTAGAGGCATACTAGTGACACTCTGTTTGTCTATGTATTCACACATGTATTATGTTTCCGGTTAATACAATTCTAGCATGAATAATAAACATTTATCATGATATGTAAGGAAATAAATAATAACTTTATTATTGCCTCTAGGGCATATTTCCTTCACTTGTCCCCTGCCGTTAGGGTTAGGTATGACACACTGTGCAGGTAGTTGTACCAACCGCAGCACCTTTCCATTTTTACCCTTGTCTACGTTGCCACCTGTTGGAGACCCCTTGAGCATATAAAAGGAGGCCCATGCACAACGTAGAGGGGGGAGGACAGTAGAACACTCACGCTCGGTCTCGTTAGCTGCTGGTGCGTACTGTAGCACTCAGCGCTCCCGAGCAAGAACTCAATACAAACCACAAAGCAGCAGTAGGAGTATTATCTCTCCGGAGAGCTCCGAAGCTGGGTAAACTGCTCGTGTGCCTCGCCTCGATCTTCTCTTCATGCGACCTCCGCCCCCCGCCGAACCGAAAGGGACTCGGTCCCCATAGGTGCTCGCGGATCAGTTTCCCCGACATCTTTTACTTGATCCCTTCATTTGTATGTTTTTGCCCTATGCTTTTAGGGAACTTGCCGGCGCAGGCACCCTCGCCGCGAGCGCTGAGTGCGGGACGTCAGCAGCCTGCTGGCAGTGCTGTTGCCGACAAGAAACCTTGTCGTAACTAGTCGCAGCTCGCTTAAGTTGTTGAGCGAACTCGAAACAAAGTAAGGGCGCGACTCTAGTCGCAGCACACTTAAACTGTTGAGCGAACTCGAAACAAAGTAAGGGCGCAACTAGCCACAAGTCGGTTCCTTCGCGCACAGGTTTTCCATACAAAGCATGGTCGTTTAAGGAAGATAACTTAAAAAATTTAAAAACATTTGATTGCTCAAACTTGGGCAACTTAGCTTTTTTGTCTTTTGCTTCCCGACAAGGCAAAACTTTCTTGAACAACGCCTGGACCATACCATTATCCTCCCCTTCCCCCCCGACAAACTTGTGGGTGAAGGAACCTTCATTTCCTTGAGAAAAAAGGAAGTAGAGAAAATAATGATATGGAGCCTTATGGCTCGTTATTGCTTACCGGGGGTGTTCGCTGCACAAAGTGTTAGACAACTCATGCAAAATAAAATAAAAAGCATGAAATTGACAAGATGTGCGGAGCACATGAGCTCCTGTCGGTGTACTAGAGTAGGGGTACCCTAGTATCCCGAACTTGTGCACGGGTAGTCGCAGCGTCCCGCGGCAAGGCTTGCCGGGTGACCGCCAATATCCTCTGTGGTTCCTTTGGAGCCATTCAAGAACAAAGTATTCAAGCCAAGGAGACAAGGCCCCGGCAAGAGGAGCTTGCCGGGAAGGCCACTCAAGACACGAGACCCTGGCAAGAAGAGCTTGCCGGGGAGGCCACCCAAGGCATCTCAAGGAACTTGCCACGACGCGCCACGCGTCCCGGCAAGACCCAGCGAGCGACAAGCTTCTGGACACGACAAGACAACGACCGCGGCAAGGCGTTTTGCCGCGGCTAGCAACCACTCTGTACCCACACTCCAGCACACCCACCAATGTGTCGCTCTGGGACCCTTCCAGGCATACGTGGCGGGAGGCTGTGCAGCCAGGGGTGCACTGTGGCAAGCGGCGCTGACAAGATCGCCATCGTGGCGAGCGGTGGCGTCCCTGACGGTCCCTTTTCTGCACTATTTGGGCAACGTAGATAGGCATTTAATGCCCTTGTTCCCTGCCGTCAGGGTTAGGTATGACACACTGTGCAGGTAGTCGTACCAACCGCAGCACCTTTCCATTTTTACCCTTGTCTACGTTGCCACCTGTTGGAGACCCCTTGAGCATATAAAAGGAGGCCCATGCACAACGTAGAGGGGGGAGGACAGTAGAACACTCACGCTCGGTCTCGTTAGCTGCTGGTGCGTACTGTAGCACTCAGCGCTCCCGAGCAAGAACTCAATACAAACCACAAAGCAGCAGTAGGAATATTATCTCTCCGGAGAGCTCCGAAGCTGGGTAAACTGCTCGTGTGCCTCGCCTCGATCTGCTCTTCGTGCGACCTCTGCCCCCCGCCGAACCGAAAGGGGCTCGGTCCCCATAGGTGCTCGCGGATCAGTTTCCCCGACAGACCCCCTACCCGAGATCCGCCAGTTTTGACACCGACATCCATCCTGTAGTTCAGCTCGCCCCCGAATGTGATGGGCAATGTGATTTTACCCTTCGGCTGACTCCTCTCCGGGTTGACCCCTTGAAACATGCCCGTATCCTCGAGATCTCCATCGGGGATTTGCAGCCTCTCGATCATAGCAGGCGAGATCAAGTTCAGACCGGTACCACCATCAACTAGCACTTTGGTCACCTCGAGGTTGTGTATCCTTGGTGAAACCAACAATGGCAAACACCAGACCGCAGTTGTGCGATCAGGGTGATCCTCGGTGTCCAAAATGATAGGTGTGCTGGACCACTTCAGTGGCTTCTGGGCATCGAACGATGGCTCGCGTTGACCTCACGCGCCCACAACTTCAGCTAGCGATGAGAGATATGCAACGAAGCGCCACCGTCGACGCACATGGCCCCCGTAGCTTTTTGGAACTCGTGCTCACCGGACTCGTCGTCCTCACCATGATCATTATCCTCCTCCTTCTTGTCACGGCCCCGAGCGGGCCTCTCTTGTTGATTATCCTTGCCGCAGCGACCTCCTTGGCCGCCACGCTTCTTGTCGGATCCCTCAGCGCCATCCTGACCCTTCTCCTTATCCTGCCTTTCATATTCAGCTTTCTGCTTTTCCGCAAGCAGCTCAACCTGTTGGCAGTTTTGGAGGCCGTGGCCCTTGGTGTGATGGATCTTGCAGTACTGCTTGTCGGAGCCTCCTGGCTTGTCGGCAGTCGCCAAGGCCCGGCAGGCGCCGCACCCGGCAACTTCCTTGCCGGGGTCGTCAGCCTTGGCCTTCTTGGTGGCGCCGGGGTCGCCGGACACCTCAACGGCAAGCACGGTCTTGCCCTTACGCTTCGTATTGCGGCGTCAGCCCTTATTTGCTGGGGTGGCGGCGTCTTCGTCTGAGGAGATGGTTTCCGCACCGGCGTCCTCGCCGGGGTACTTCCTTCCTTCTTCAGCCCGAGCACATCTATCAGCCAGAACATAAAGCTCGACCACATCCTTGACCTTGTTCATCGACAGCTCTTCGTGCATCTTGCGGTTGCGCATGTTTTGATGAAACGCACTGATGACGGCAGCAGGGTGAACATCTGGGATGTTGTACTGCACACGGATGAACCTTTGGATGTCCTTGTTGCTACCTCTTGAGCACTACGTTGGTTTTCCCTTGAAGAGTAAAGGGTGATGCAGCAAAGTAGTGTAAGTATTTCCCTCAGTTTTTGAGAACCAAGGTATCAATCCAGTAGGAGGATACACGCGAGTCCCTCGCACCTACACAAACAAATAAATCCTCGCAACCAACGCGATAAGGGGTTGTCAATCCCTACACGGTCACTTATGAGAGTGAGATCTGATAGATATGACAGGATAATATTTTTGGTATTTTTATGATAAAGATGCAAAGTAAAATAGAAAGCAATGAAAATAACTAAGTGTTGGAAGATTAATATGATGAAAAGTAGACCCGGGGGCCATAGGTTTCACTAGTGGCTTCTCTCAAGAGCATAAGTATTTTACGGTGGGTGAACAAATTACTGTTGAGCAATTGACAGAATTGAGACTAGTTATGATAATATCTAGGTATGATCATGTATATAGGCATCACGTCCGAGACAAGTAGACCGACTCCTGCCTGCATCTACTACTATTACTCCACACATCGACCGCTATCCAGCATGCATCTAGAGTATTAAGTTCATAAGAACAGAGTAACGCTTTAAGCAAGATGACATGATGTAGAGGGATAAACACATGCAATATGAAATAAACCCCATCTTGTTATCCTCGATGGCAACAATACAATACGTACCTTGCTGCCCCTACTGTCATTGGGAAAGGACACCGCAAGATTGAACCCAAAGCTAAGCACTTCTCCCATTGCAAGAAAGATCAATCTAGTAGGCCAAACCAAACTGATAATTCGAAGAGACTTGCAAAGATAACCAATCATACATAAAAGAATTCAGAAGATTCAAATATTGTTCATAGATAAACTTGATCATAAACCCACAATTCATCGGTCTCAACAAACAGACCGCAAAAGAAGATTACATCGAATAGATCTCCACAAGAGAGGGGGAGAACATTGTATTGAGATCCAAAAAGAGAGAAGAAGCCATCTAGATAATAAATATGGACCCGAAGGTCTGAGCTAAACTACTCATACTTCATCGGCGGGACTATGGTGTTGATGTACAAGCCCTCCATGATCGATGCCCCCTCCGGCGGAGCTCCGGAACAGGCTCCAAGATGGGATCTCGTGGGTACAGAAGGTTGCGGCGGTGGAATTAGGTTTTTGGCTCCGTATCTGGTAGTTTGGGGGTACATAGGTATATATAGGAGGAAGGAGTACGTCGGTGGAGCAATGTGGGGCCCACGAGGGTGGAGGGCGTGCCTAGGGGAGTAGGAGCGCCCCCTACCTCGTGGCTTCCTGGTAGCTTTCTTGACGTAGGGTCCAAGTCCCCTGGATCATGTTCGTTCCGAAAATCACGTTTCCGAAGGTTTCATTCCGTTTGGACTCCGCTTGATATTCTTTTTCTGAGAAACTCTGAAATAGGCAAAAAACAGCAATTCTGGGTTGGGCCTCCGGTTAATAGGTTAGTGCCAAAAATAATATAGAAGTGTATAATAAAGCCCAATAATGTCCAAAACAGAAGATAATATAGCATGGAGCAATCAAAAATTATAGATACGTTGGAGACGTATCAAGCATCCACAAGCTTAATTCCTGCTCGTCCTCGAGTAGGTAAATGATAAAAACAGAATTTTTGATGTGGAATGCTACTTGGCATAATTTCAATGTAATTCTTCTTAATTCTGGTATGAATATTTAGATCCGAAATATTCAATATAAAAGTTCAATATCGACATAAAAATAATAATACTTCAAGCATACTAACTAAGCAATTATGTCCTCTCAAAATAACATGGCCAAAGAAAGTTCATCCCTACAAAATCATATAGTTTAGTCATGCTCCATTTTCGTCACACAAGAATACTCTCATCATGCACAACCCCGATGACAAGCCAAGCAATTGTTATACTTTAGTAATCTCAAACTTTTTCAACCTTCACGCAATACATGAGCGTGAGCCATGGATATAGCACTATGGTGGAATAGAATACGATGATGGGGGTTATGTGGAGAAGACAAAAAGGGAGAAAGTCTCACATCAACGAGGCTAATCAATGAGCTATGGAGGTGCCCATCGATTAATTTTAATGCAAGGAGTAGGGATTGCCATGCAACGGATGCACTAGAGCTATAAATATATGAAAGATCAACAAAAGAAACTAAGTGGGTGTGCATCCAACTTGCTTGCTCACGAAGACCTAGGGCACTTGAGGAGGCCCATTGTTGGAATATACAAGCCAAGTTCTATAACGAAAATTCCCACTAGTATATGAAAGTGATAAAACAAGAGACTCTCTATCATGAAGATTATGGTGCTACTTTGAAGCACAAGTGTGGTAAAAGGATAGTAACATTGTCCCTTCTCTCTTTTTCTCTCATTTTTTTGGGCCTTCTATTTTTCATGGCCTTTCTCTTTTTTTTTATTCCTCACTTGGGACAATGCTCTAGAAAATGATGATCATCACACTTTTATTTACAACTCAATGATTACAACTCGATACTAGAACAAAGTATGACTCTATATGAATGCCTCTGGCGGTGTACCGGGATATGCAATGAATCAAGAGCGACATGTATGAAAGAATTATGAACGGTGGCTTTGCCACAAATACGATGTCAACTACATGATCATCAAAGCAATGTGACAATGATGAACGTGTCATGAAAAACAGAATGGTGGAAAGTTGCATGGCAATATATCTCGGAATGGCAATGGAAATGCCATAATAGGTAGGTATGGTGGATGTTTTGAGGAAGATATAAGGAGGTTTATGTGTGAAAGGGCGTATCATATCATGGGGTTTGGATGCAACGACGAAGTTTGCACCAACTCTCAATGTGAGAAAGGGCAATGCACGGTACCGAAGAGGCTAGCAATGATGGAAAGGTAAGGGTGCGTATAATCCATGGACTCAACATTAGTCATAAAGAACTCACAAACTTATTGCAAAAAATCTACAAGTCGTCAAAAACCAAGCACTACGCGCATGATCCTAGGGGGATAGATTGGTAGGAAAAGACCATCGCTCGTCCCCGACCGCCACTCATAAGGAGGACAATCAAAGAGCACCTCATGTTTCAATTTTGTTACATAACGTGTACCATACGTGCATGCTACGGGACATGCAAACTTCAACACAAGTATTTCTCAAATTCACAACTACTCAATTAGCACAACCTTAATATCACTACCTCCATGTCTCAAAACAATCATCAAGCATCAAACTTCTCTTACTATTCAACGCACTCATAAGAAAGTTTTTACTAATCTTGAATACCTAGAATATTAGGACTATTTACGCAAATTACCATGCTATTTAAGACTCTCAAGATAATCTAAGTGAAGCATGAGAGATCAATAGATTCTATAAAATAAATCCACCACCGTGCTCTAAAAGATATAAGTGAAGTACTAGAGCAAAAACTATATAACTCAAAAGATATAAGCAAAGCACATAGAGTATTCTAATAATTTACGAATCATGTGTGTCTCTCTCAAAAGGTGTGTACAGCAAAGATGATTGTGGAAAACTAGAAAGCAAAGACTCAAATCATACAAGACGCTCCAAGCAAAACACATATCATGTGGTGAATAAAAATATAGCTCCAAGTAAAGTTACCGATGGAAGTAGACAAAAGAGGGGATGCCTTCCGGGGCATCCCCAAGCTTTGGCTTTTACGTGTCCTTAGATTATCTTGGGGGTGCCATGGGCATCCCCAATCTTAGGCTCTTGCCACTCCTTGTTCCATAATCCATCAAATCTTTCACCCAAAACTTGAAAACTTCATAACACAAAACTCAGCAGAAAATCTCGTGAGCTCCGTTAGCGAAGGAAAACAAAAAAACCACTTCAAGGTGCTATAATGAACTCATTATTTATTTATATTGGTGTTAAACCTAGTATATTACAACTTATCTATTGTTTATAAACTATTTTACTAGCCATAGATTCATAAAAATAAGCAAACAACACACAAAAAACAGAATCTGTCAAAAACAGAACAGTCTGTAGTAATCTGTAACTAACGCAAACTTCTGGAACTCCAAAAAATCAGCCAAAATAGGACAACCTATACGATTTTTTCATTGATCAGCGGAAATTGGAATAAATATTTTATCACATTCTGATGATTTTTAACAATTATTTTCGTGAACAGAAAGTTTCTGGAATTTTCTGCAAGATCAAATAACTATCTTCCAAGAAGATACTATAGGTTAAACTTGGCACAAACACTAATTAAAACATAAAAACACATCTAACCAGAGGCTAGAACAAATATTTATTCCTAAAAAGAAGCAAAAAGCAAAAAACTAAAAATAAAATTGGGTTGCCTGCCAACAAGCGCTATCATTTAACGCCCCTAACTAGGCATAAAAGCAAGGATAGATCTAGGTAGTGCCATAGTAATAGGATAGATCAGTAAAACTCATTTCATACTCTCTACGTTTGGCAGCAAGTTTTCTTTGAGGCAAGCAAAAGTAGTCAAAAGGGCTTAATTTAATAGGACAAAAGTCCCCAAGATCAATTTTAGGAGGTATGGGTTCCTCCTTCGGCCCTTCGTATTGCACAACCAATTCATCATTACAAGCATTCTTTTGACAGAACTTTGTGAGCCTATACTCGAGAGAATATCCTAGCTCATTATTTCGAATAGCCAAATCATCATTAAGTTCAGAAATTCTATCAACTAGAACATTGGTAGGGACCTTTTTTCTAAGGTTTTCATTGAAAGCAACATAGTCTAGAGATTGAAAACGCATTATTTCTTCTTGATCAAAGAGGATAGCCTCTATGGGAGGACGGCTAGCGTCCACCCTATAATGCGCAAAGATTTCTTTGGCCTCTTTTATTATAAATCTGAATTCATGAGCCAAAAAGATAGTAGCGGCACGCTTAACAGAAGAATGCTCTATATTAGAAAATTCTAGGAAAATCCTTTGTATGCAAGGGTGCATGTGCATAAATTGCCTTTCAAGTTCAACTATAAGCATGGCAATAGCGTCCGCAAGACTACTAGTTCTATGAAGAATAGAACTCCCCATAGAAGGCAAAGCACTGGCACAAGTAAAGAAATCTTGAATAACCACTTTCCAATAATATTACCACTACCAATTCGAATTTTTTTTGTATGCAAGGTAGGGGGTTCTTCAGTAGCAGCATCAGAATTTTCCATGATATTATTATTGTCCATATTGATAATAATTTCCCCAACTTCAGACATAACGGCAGAAAGAGCGAGGGGCAAAAGGGAAAGAAGAAGGCGAACGGAAAAGAGAGGGCGAATAAAACGGCAAGGGTGAAGTGGGGGAGAGGAAAATGAGAGGCAAATGGCAAATAATGTAATGCGGGAGATAAGGGTTTGTGATGGGTACTTGGTATGTTGACTTTTGCGTAGACCTCCCCGGCAACAGCGCCATAAATTCTTCTTGCTACCTCTTGAGCACTGCGTTGGTTTTCCCTTGAAGAGGAAAGGGTGATGCAGCAAAGTAGCATATGTATTTCCCTCAGTTTTTGAGAACCAAGGTATCAATCCAGTAGGAGGCTACACGCGAGTCCCTCGCACCTACACAAACAAATAAATCCTCGCAACCAACATGATAAGGGGTTGTCAATCCCTACACGGTCACTTACGAGAATGAGATCTGATAGATATGATAAAGATGCAAAGTAAAATAGAAAGCAATGAAAATAACTAAGTGCTGGAAGATTAATATGATGGAAAGTAGACCCGAGGGCCATAGGTTTCACTAGTGGCTTCTCTCAAGAGCATAAGTATTTTACGGTGGGTGAACAAATTACTGTTGATAAATTGACCGAATTGAGCATAGTTATGAGAATATCTAGGTATGATCATGTATATAGGCATCACGTCCGAGACAAGTAGACCGACTCCTGCCTGCATCTACTACTATTACTCCACACATCGACCGCTATCCAGCATGCATCTAGAGTATTAAGTTCATAAGAACAGAGTAACGCTTTAAGCAAGATGACATGATGTAGAGGGATAAACTCATGCAATATGAAATAAACCCCATCTTGTTATCCTCGATGGCAACAATCCAATATGTGCCTTGCTGCCCCTACAGTCACTAGGAAAGGACACGGCAAGATTGAACCCAAAGCTAAGCACTTCTCCCATTGCAAGAAAGATTAATCTAGTCGGCCAAACCAAACTGATAATTCGAAGAGACTTGCAAAGATAACCAATCATACATAAAAGAATTCATAAGATTCAAATATTATTCATAGATAAACTTGATCATAAACCCACAATTCATCGATCTCAACAAACACACCGCAAAAGAAGATTACATCGAATAGTTCTCCACAAGGGAGGGGGAGAACATTGTATTGAGATCCAAAAAGAGAGAAGAAGCCATCTAGCTAATAACTATGGACCCGAAGGTCTAAGGTAAACTACTCACACTTCATCGAAGGGGCTATGGTGTTGATGTAGAAGCCCTCCGTGATCGATGCCCCATCCGACGGAGCTCCGGAACAGGCCCCAAGATGGGATCTCGTGGGTACAGAAGGTTGCAGCAGTGGAATTAGGTTTTTGGCTCCGTATCTGGTAGTTTGGGGGTACGTAGGTATATATAGGAGGAAGGAGTACGTCGGTGGAGCAACATGGGGCCCACGAGGGTGGAGGGCGCGCCCAGGGGGGTAGGCGCGCCCCCTACCTCGTGGCTTCCTGCTAGCTTTCTTGACGTAGGGTCCAAGTCCCCTGGATCATGTTCGTTCCGAAAATCACGTTCCCGAAGGTTTCATTTCGTTTGGACTCCGTTTGATATTCTTTTTCTATGAAACTCTAAAATAGGCAAAAAACAGCAATTCTAGGCTGGGCCTCCGGTTAATAGGTTTGTCCCAAAATTAATATAAAAGTGTATAATAAAGCCCAATGATGTCCAAAATAGAAGATAATATAGCATGGAGCAATAAAAAATTATAGATACGTTGGAGACGTATCACTTGCGTAGGTTCTCGCCATCCTTCTGGGGATGACATGTAAATCACTTACCTAGCCAGGAGCTTGGTGGCCTCCGGTAAAGGCGCCAACAAACTCGTGGCACAGATCCGACCAAGAAGAGATGGAATTCACTGGCAAGTGCATCCACCATGACATGACGTTGGGCTTAAGTGCCAATGGAAAGTAATTGGCAAGCACCTTGTCGTCGCGAGCCCCGGTGGCTTGCATCGCCATAGTGTAGACGCTGAGGAACTACGATGGGTGAGTCTTGCCGTTGTACTTCTCCCCAACATCAGGCTTGAATGTGCGGTGGGAGGTCCACTAGAACTGCCGCAACTCACGGGTAAA
Organism: Aegilops umbellulata; assembly: GCA_032464435.1. Taxonomy (NCBI): domain Eukaryota; kingdom Viridiplantae; phylum Streptophyta; class Magnoliopsida; order Poales; family Poaceae; genus Aegilops; species Aegilops umbellulata. Next base: position 160,717,774 of record CP136058.1, on the reverse strand, counting down.
GGCCGGACAACCCACCTCGTAGGGTAGGCCGTCGAAACCCCCCGGTGCTGGGTGGTCCATAGTGGGCCTCGCATGCCTATCTAACTAATAGCGCGCTTCCTAGTGCCGCTCGATGGTGGTCCGAGCATCCTCCTGGGCTCGCTCCCGAAGAACTGACATTGGTCGCGGCGGGCTCGTGGGTCGGATGACACTGTGGAAACGTTGTCATAGGCGTCGGCCCGATGAGCCGGCAGCTGCTGTTGCTGGCGTGGGGAAGGAGAGTGCACTGTGGTTGCAGCGCCTTCGGTCCTCCCTCCATTGGCGTCCGTCGGCTCTACAGAGCGCCGGCACTAGGGTCCCACTGGTCGCGGTTCATCTTTGTTGGCGAAGCTGATGAGGCTCCGAATGGTGGCTCTCCATTCGTCGAGCTTCTCCGCCACAGGACGAAAGTCGAGGAGTAGTTGCACACGCGACAACGCTTCTGTTGGCGTGGGAGGTGGCGAAAGCTGTGTGGACCATGACGCGCTCCGACTTCTAACCACACTAGAAGGAGCTCTATCACTGTTTCGCAGTTGCACGCCGCTTCCGTCAGCGTCCAGGTGCATATGCCGGCCTAGCGCGTCCTGAGAGTGACGCAAAGGGCTCTTCCCGCAATGGCACCCAGGGGCATCGATGTCGCGGTGTTCTTCATCGCGCGCGGCCTGGGAGGGCCGCGGCGCAGGCGCCAGCTAGGGCGTCATAGGGGTTGCTACCTCTTGAGCACTGCGTTGGATTTCCTTGAAGAAGAAAGGATGATGCAGCAAAGTAGCGTAAGTATTTCCCTCAGTTTTTGAGAACCAAGGTATCAATCCAGTAGGAGGTTACGCGCGAGTCCCTCGTACCTGCACAAAGCAAATAACTCCTCACAACCAACGCGATAAGGGGTTGTCAATCCCTTCAGAGTCACTTACGAGAGTGAGATCTGATAGATAATATTTTTTTGATATTTTTGTGATAAAGATGCAAAGTAAAAAAAGCAAAGTAAAAGGCAAAGGCAATAATAAAGTGTAGGAAGATTGATATGATGAAGATAGACCCGGGGGACATAGATTTGACTAGTGGCTTCTCTCAAGAGCATAAGTATTTTACGGTGGGTGAACGAATTACTGTTGAGCAACTGACAGAATTGAGCATAGTTATGAGAGTATCTAGGTATGATCATGTATACAGGCATCACGTCTGAGACAAGTAGACCGACTCCTGCCTGCATCTACTACTATTACTCCACTCATCGACCGCTATCCAGCATGCATCTAGAGTATTACTTCAAGAAAATAGAGTAACGCCTTAAGCAAGATGACATGATGTAGAGGGATAAATTCATGCAATATGATAAAAACTCCATCTTGTTATCCTCGATGGCAACAATACAATATGTGCCTTGCTGCCCCTACTGTCAATGGGAAAGGACACCGCAAGATTGAACCCAAAGCTAAGCACTTCTCCTATTGCAAGAAAAACCAATCTAGTAGGCCAAACCAAACTGATAATTCGAAGAGACTTGCAAAGATAACCAATCATACATAAAAGAATTCAGAGAAGATTCAAATATTGTTCATAGATAATCTTGATCATAAACCCACAATTCATCGGTCTCAACAAACACACCGCAAAAAGAAGATTACATCGAATAGATCTCCATGATAGAGGGGGGGAACATTGTATTGAGATCCAAAAAGAGAGAAGAAGCCATCTAGCTACTAACTATGGACCCGAAGGTCTGAGGTAAACTACTCACACTTCATCGCAGAGGCTATGGTGATGATGTAAAAGCCCTCTGTGATGGATGCCCCCTCCGGTGGAGCTCCGGAACAGGCCCCAAGATGGGATCTCGTGGGTACAGAAGGTTGCGGTGATGGAATTAGGTTTTTGGCTACGTATCTGATCGTTTGAGGGTACATAGGTATATATAGGGGGAAGGAGTACGTCGGTGGAGCAACAAGGGGCCCACGAGGGTGGAGGGCGCGCCCTGGGGGGGTGGGCACGCCCCCTACCTCGTGCCCTCCTCGAAGCTTCCTTGACGTAGGGTCCAAGTCTCCTGGATCATATTCGGTGAGAAAATCACGTTCCCGAAGGTTTTGATTCCGTTTGGACTCCATTTGATATTTCGTTTCTTCAAAATTCTGAAATAGGAAAAAAACAACAATTCTAGGCTGGGCCTCCGGTTAATAGGTTAGTCCCAAAAATAATATAAAGGTGGATAATAAAGCCCAATAATGTCCAAAACAGTAGATAATATAGCATGGAGCAATCAAAAATTATAGATACGTTGGAGACGTATCAGGCATCCCCAAGCTTAATTCCTGCTCGTCCTCGAGTAGAAAAATGATAAAAACAAAATTTTTGATACGGAGTGCTACTTGGCATAATTTCAATGTAATTCTTCTTAATTGTGGTATGAATATTCAGATCCGAAAGATTCAAGACAAAAGTTTGATATTGACACAAAAATAATAATACTTCAAGCATACTAACAAAGCAATCAAGTCTTCTCAAAATAACATGGCCAAGGAAAGTTGTCCCTACAAAATCATATAGTCTGGCTATGCTCTATCTTCACCACACAAAGTATTTAAATCATGCACAACCCCGATGACAAGCCAAGCAATTGTTTCATACTTTTGACATTCTCAAACTTTTTCAATCTTCACGCATTACATGAGCGTGAGCCATGGATATAGCACTATATGTGGAATAGAATGGTGGTTGTGGAGAATACAAAAAGGGAGAAGATAGTCTCACATCAACTAGGCGTATCAACGGGCTATGGAGATGCCCATCAATAGATATCAATGTGAGTGAGTAGGGATTGCCATGCAACGGATGCACTAGAACTATAAGTATATCAAAGCTCAACAAAAGAAACTAAGTGGGTGTGCATCCAACTCGCTTGCTCACGAAGACCTAGGGCATTTTGAGGAAGCCCATCATTGGAATATACAAGCCAAGTTCTATAATGAAAAATTCCCACTAGTATATGAAAGTGACAAAATGAGAGACTCTTTATCATGAAGATCGTGGTGCTACTTTGAAGCACAAGTGTGGTAAAAGGATAGTAACAATGTCCCTTCTCTCTTTTTCTGTCATTTTTTTATTTTTTTATTTGGGCCTTCCCTTTTTTTATGGCCTCTTTTATTTTATTTTATTTTTCGTCCGGAGTCTCATCCCAACTTGTGGGGGAATCATAGTCTCCATCATCCTTTTCCTCACTTGGGACAATGCTCTAAAAATGATGATCATCACACTTTTATTTTCTTACAACTCAACAATTACAACTCGATACTTAGAACAAAATATGACTCTATATGAATGCCTCCGGCGGTGTACCGGGATATGCAATGAATCAAGAGTGACATGTATGAAATAATTATGAACGGTGGCTTTGCCACAAATACGATGTCAACTACATGATCATGCTAAGCAATATGACAATGATGGAGCGTGTCATAATAAACGGAATGGTGGAAAGTTGCATGGCAATATATCTAGGAATGGCTATGGAAATGCCATGATAGGTAGGTATGGTGGCTGTTTTGAGGAAGGTATATAGTGGGTGTATGATACCGACGAAAAGTGCGCGGTATTAGAGAGGCTAGCAATGGTGGGAGGAAGAAAAGTGTGTATAATCCATGGAATCAACATTAGTCATGAATAACTCATATACTTATTGCAAAAATCTACAAGTTATCAAAGGAAAGTATTACACGCATGCTCCTAGGGGTATAGATTGGTAGGAAAAGACCATCGCTCGTCCCCGACCACCACTCATAAGGAAGACAATCAATAAATAAATCATGCTCCGACTTCATCACATAACGGTTCACCATACGTGCATGCTACAGGAATCACAAACTTTAACACAAGCATTTCTCAAATTCACAACTACTCAACTAGTATGACTCTAATATAACCATCTTCATATCTCAAAACAATTATCAAGCATCAAACTTTTCTTAGTATTCAACGCACTCAAAAGAAAGTTTTACAAATCCTGAATACCAAGCATATTAAGATTTTTTTAACCAATTTACCATGCTATTTAAGACTCTCAAAATAATCTGAGTGAAGCATGAGAGATCAATAATTTCTATGAAACAAATCCACCACCGTGCTCTAAAAGATATAAGTGAAGCACTAGAGCAAAACTATATAGCTCAAAAGATATAAGTGAAGCACAAAGAGTATTATAACAAATTCCAAATCATGTATGGCTCTCTCAAAAGGTGTGTACAGCAAGTTTGATTGTGTTAAACTAAAAAGCAAAGACTCAAATCATACAAGACGCTCCAAGCAAAACACATATCTTGTGGTGAATAAAAGTATAGCTCCAAGTAAAGTTACCGATGGAAGTAGACGAAAGAGGGGATGCCTTCCGGGGCATCCCCAACCTTTGAATTTTTTGTGTCCTTAGATTATCTTGGGGGTGCCATGGGCATACCCAATCTTAGGCTCTTGTCACTCCTTGTTCCATAATCCATCAAAAGATTTCACCCAAAACTTGAAAACTTCACAACACAAAACTCAACAGAAATCTCGTGAGCTCCGTTAGCGAAAGAAAACAAAAGAACACTTCAAGGTACTGTAATGAACTCATTATTTATTTATATTGGTGTTAAACCTACTCTATTCCAATTAAAATAATACAAGCTCTATGTTACAAGCCAGGGGCCTCGAGGGCTCGAATACATAAGCTCGAATACACAAGAGTCAGCGGAAGCAACAATATTTGTGTACAGACATGAGTTAGACAAGTTTGCCTTAAGAAGGCTAGCACAAAAGCACCAACGATCGAAAAGGCAAGGCCTACTGCCTGGGAGCCTCCTAACTACTCCTGGTCGTCGTCAGCGGGCTGCACGTAGTAGTAGGCACCTCCGGTGTAGCAGGAGTCGTCGTCGACAGTGGCGTCTGGCTCCTGGACTCCATCGTCTGGTCACAGCAATCAGGTAGAGAAAAGGGGAAAAGGGGGGAACAAGGCAACCGTGGGTACTCATCAAAAGTACTCTCAAGCAAGGAGCTACACTACATATGCATGGGTATATGTGTAAAGGGCCATATCGATGGACTGAACTACAGAATGCCAGAATAAGAGGGGGATAGCTAATCTTGTCGAAGACTGCGCTTCAGGCAGCCTCCGTCTTGCAGCATGTAGAAGAGAGTAGACTGAAGTCCTCCAAGTAGCATCGCATAGCATAATCCTACCCAGCGATCCCCTCCTCGATGCCCTGTTAGAGAGCGATCACCGGGTTGTATCTGGCACTTGGAAGGGTGTGTTTTATTAAGTATCCGGTTCTAGTTGTCATAAGGTCAAGGTACAACTCCAAGTCGTCCTGTTACCGAAGATCACGGCTATTCGAATAGATTAACTTCCCTGCAGGGGTGCACCACATAACCCAACACGCTTGATCCCATTTGGCCGGACACACTTTCCTGGGTCATGCCTGAAGGAAATATGCCCTAGAGGCAATAATAAAGTGATTATTTATTTCCTTACATATCATGATAAAAGTTTATTATTCATGCTAGAATTGTATTAACTGGAAACATAATACATGTGTGAATACATAGGCAAACAGAGTGTCACTAGTATGCCTCTACTTGACTAGCTCATTAATCAAAGATGGTTATGTTTCCTAACCATGAACAAAGTGTTGTTATTTGATTAACGAGATCACATCATTAGTTGAATGATCTAATTGACATGACCCATTTCATTAGCATAGCACCCGATCGTTTAGTATGTTGCTATTGCTTTTATCCATGACTTATACATGTTCCTTTAAACTATGAGATTATGCAACTCCCGTTTACCGTAGGAACACTTTGTGTGCTACCAAACGTCACAACGTAACTGGGTGATTATAAAGGTGCTCTACAGGTGTCTCCGAAGGTACATGTTGGGTTGGCGTATTTCGAGATTAGGATTTGTCACTCCGATTGTCGGAGAGGTATCTCAGGGCCTTCTCGGTAATGCACATCACATAAAGCCTTGCAAGCATTTCAACCAATGAGTTAGTTGCGAGATGATGTATTACGGAATGAGTAAAGAGACTTGCCAGTAACGAGATTGAACTAGGTATTGGATACCGACGATCGAATCTCGGGCAAGTAACATACCGATGACAAAGGGAACAACGTATGTTGTTATGCGGTCTAACCGATAAAGATCTTCATAGAATATGTAGGAGCCAATATGGGCATCCAGGTCCCGCTATTGGTTATTGACCGTAGACGTGTCTCGGTCATGTCTACATTGTTCTCGAACCGTAGGGTCCGCACGCTTAACGTTACGATGACAGTTATTATGATTTTATGCATTTTGATGTACCGAAGGAGTTCGGAGTCCCGGATGTGATCACGGACATGACGAGGAGTCTCGAAATGGTCGAGACGTAAAGAATGATATATTGGAAGCCTATGTTTGGACATCGGATGCATTCCAGGTGAAATCAGGATTTTACCGGAATACCGGGAGGGTTACCGGAACCCCCCGGGGGCATAATGGGCCAACATGGGCCTTGGAGGATAGGTGAGAGGGCTTCCCTCATGGGCTGCGCGCCTCCCCCCCTTCCCCTAGTCCTATTAGGACTAGGAGAGGTGGGCGCCCCCTCTCTCTCTCCCCCTTGGAGAATCCTAGTCCAACTAGGATTGGGGGGTGGGGAATCCTACTCCCAGAGGGAGTAGGACTCTCCTGGCGCGCCAGACTTGGCCGGCCAGCCCCTCCCCCTTGGCTCCTTTATATACAGGGGCAGGGGGCACCCCAGAGACACACAATTGATCATTGAGATCTTTCCTTAGCGGTGTGCGGTGCCCCCTTCCACCAAATTCCACCTCGGTCATATCGTTGCAGTGCTTAGGCGAAGCCCTGCGCCGGTAACACATCAAGATCTTCACGACGCCGTCGTGCTGACGGAACTCTTCCCCGACGCTTTGCTGGATCGGAGCCCGGGGATCGTCATCGAGCTGAACGTGTGCCAAGAACTCGGAGGTGCCGGAGTAACGGTGCTGTGATCGGTTGGATCGCGAGGAGAACGTACGACTACTTCCTCTACGTTGTGTCAACGCTTCCGCTTCGGTCTACGAGGGTACGTAGACAACACTCTCCCCTCTCGTTGCTATGCATCACCATGATCTTGCGTGTGCGTAGGAAAATTTTGAAATTACTACGTTCCCCAACAGTGGCATCCGAGCCTAGTTTTTTTATGGTTTGATGTTATTTGCACGAGTAGAAAACAAGTGAGTTGTGGACGATACAAGTCATACTGCCTACCAGCATGTCATACTTTGGTTCAGCGGTATTGTTGGACGAGACGATCCGGACCAACCTTACGCGTACGCTTACGCGAGACCGGTTCCCTCGACGTGCTTTGCACATAGATGGCTTGCGGAAGACTGTCTCTCCAACTTTAGTTGAACCGAGTGTGGCTACGCCCGGTCCTTGAGAAGGTTAAAACGGAGTCTATTTGACAAACTATCGTTGTGGTTTTGATGCGTAGGTAAGATGAGTTCTTGCTTAAGCCCGTAGCAGCCACGTAAAACTTGCAACAACAAAGTAGAGGACGTCTAACTTGTTTTTGCAGGGCATGTTGTGATGTGATATGGTCAAGACATGATGCTAAATTTTATTGTATGAGATGATCATGTTTTGTAAACCGAGTTATCGGCAACTGGCAGGAGCCATATGGTTGTCGCTTTATTGTATGCAATGCAATCGCGATGTAATGCTTTACTTTATTACTAAGCGGTAGTGATAGTCGTGGAAGCATAAGATTGGCGAGACGACAACGATGCTACGATGGAGATCAAGGTGTCGCGCCGGTGACGATGGTGATCATGACGGTGCTTCAAAGATGGAGATCACAAGCACGAGATGATGATGGCCATATCATATCACTTATATTGATTGCATGTGATGTTTATCTTTTATGCATCTTATCTTGCTTTGATTGACGGTAGCATTATAAGATGATCTCTCACTAATTATCAAGAAGTGTTCTCCCTGAGTATGCACCGTTGCGAAAGTTCTTCGTGCTGAGACACCACGTGATGATCGGGTGTGATAGGCTCTACGTTCAAATACAACGGGTGCAAAACAGTTGCACACGCGGAATACTCAGGTTATACTTGACGAGCCTAGCATATAACAGATATGGCCTCGGAACACGGAGACCGAAAGGTCGAGCGTGAATCATATAGTAGATATGATCAACATAGTGATGTTCACCATTGAAACTACTCCATCTCACGTGATGATCGGACATGGTTTAGTTGATTTGGATCACGTGATCACTTAGAGGATTAGAGGGATGTCTATCTAAGTGGGAGTTCTTAAGTAATATGATTAACTGAACTTTAATTTATCATGAACTTAGTCCTGGTAGTATTAGCATATCTATGTTGTAGATCAATAGCTCGCGTTGTTACTTCCCTATGTTTATTTTGATATGTTCCTAGAGAAAATTGTGTTGAAAAATGTTAGTAGCAATGATGCGGATTGGATCCGTGATCTGAGGTTTATCCTCATTGCTGCACAGAAGAATTATGTCCTTGATGCACCGCTAGGTGACGGACCTATTGCAGGAGCAGATGCAGACATTATGAACGTTTTGCTAGCTCAATATGATGACTACTTAATAGTTTAGTGCACCATGCTTAACTGCTTAGAATCGGGACTTCAAAGACGTTTTGAACGTCATGGAGCATATGAGATGTTCTAGGAGCTGAAGTTAATATTTCAAGCAAATACCCGAGTTGTGAGATATGAAGTCTCCAACAAAGTTCTATAGCTAAAAGATGGAGGAGAATCGCTCAACTAGTGAGCATGTGCTCAGATTGTCTGGGTACTACAATCGCTTGAATCAAGTGGGAGTTAATCTTCCAGATAAGATAGTGATTGACAGAATTCTCTAGTCACCATCACCAAGTTAGTAGAACTTCGTGATGAACTATAATATGCAAGGGATAACGGAAAATATTCCCAAGCTCTTCGCGATGCTAAAATCAGCGAAGGTAGAAATCAAAGAAAAACATCAAGTGTTGATGGTTGACAAGATCACTAGTTTCAAGAAAAGGGCAAAAGGAAAGAAGGGGAACTTCAAGAAGAACGGCAAGCAAGTTGCTGCTCAAGTGAAAAAGCCCAAGTATGGTCCTAAGCCTGAGACTAAGTGCTTCTACTGCAAAGGGACTGGTCACTGGAAGCGGAACTACCCCAAGTGATTGGCGGATAAGAAGGATGGCAAAGTGAACATAAGTATATTTGATATACATGTTATTGATGTGTACTTTACTAGTGTTCATAGCAACCCCTCAGTATTTGGTACTAGTTCAAGTTGCTAAGATTAGTAACTCGAAACGGGAGTTGCAGAATGAACAAAGACTAGTTAAAGGGCAAGGTGACGATGTGTGTTGGAAATAGTTCCAAGATTGATATGATCATCATCACACACTCCCTATACTTTCGGGATTAGTGTTGAAACTAAATAAGTGTTATTTGGTGTTTGCGTTGAGCATGAATATGATTTGATCATGTTTATTGCAATACGGCTATTCATTTAAGTAAGAGAATAAATTGTTGTTCTGTTTACATGAATAAAACCTTCTATGGTTATACACACCAACGAAATGGTTTGTTGGATCTCGATCATAGTGATACACATATTCATAATATTGAAGCCAAAAGATGCAAAGTTAATAATGATAGTGCAACTTATTTGTGGCACTGCAGTTTAGGTCATATTGGTGTAAAGCGCATGAAGAAACTCCATGCTGATGGGATTTTGGAATCACTTGATTATGAATCACTTGATGCTTGCGAACCATGCCTCATAGGCAAAGATGACTAAAACGCCATTCTCCGGAACAATGGAGCAAGCAACAGATTTGTTGGAAATCATACATACTGATGTATATGGTCCGATGAATATTAAGGCTCGCGACAAGTATCATTATTTTCTGACCTTCATAGATGATTTGAGCAGATATAGGTATATCTACTTGATGAAACATAAGTTTGAAACGTTTGAAAAGTTCAAAGAATTTCAGAGTGAAGTAGAGAATCATCGTAACAAGAAAATAAAAGTTTCTACGATATGATCGCAGAGGTAAAATATTTGAGTTACGAGTTTGGCCTTCAATTAAAACAATGTGGAATAGTTTCACAGACTCATGCCACCTGGAACACCACAGCATAATGGTGCGTCCGAACGTCATAACCGTACTTTATTAGATATAGTACAATCTATGATGTATCTTACCGATCTACCACTATCGTTTTTGGGATTATGCATTAGAGACAGCTGCATTCACATTAAATAGGGCACCATCTAAATCCGTTGAGACGACACCGTATGAACTATGGTTTAGCAATAAACCTAAAGCTGTCGTTTCTTAAAGTTTGGGGTTACGATGCTTATGTGAAAAAGTTTCATCCTGATAAGCTCAAACCCAAATCGGAGAAATGTGTCTTCATAGGTACCCAAAGGAGACTGTTGGGTACACCTTCTATCACAGATCCGAAGGCAAGATATTCGTTGCTGAGAATGGATCCTTTCTAGAGAAGGAGATTCTCTCGAAAGAAGTGAGTGGGAGGAAAGTAGAAAACTTGATAAGGTAATTGTACCTTCTCCCTTATTGGAAAGTAGTTCATCACAGAAATCTGTTCTTGTGACTACTACACCAATTAGTAAGGAAGCTAATGATGATGATCATGTAACTTCAAGATCAAGTTACTACCGAATCTCGTAAGTAAACTAGATTGAGATCCGCACCAGAGTGGTACGGTAATCCTGTTCTGGAAGTCATGTTACTAGACCATGACGAACTTACGAACTATGAGGAAGCGATGATGAGCCCAGATTCCGCGAAATGGTTAGAGGCCATGAAATCTGAGATATGATCCATGTATGAGAACAAAGTATGGACTTTGATGGATTTGCCCGATGATCGGCAAGCCAAAGAAAATAAATGGATCTTGAAGAGGAAGACGGACACTGATAGTAGTGTTACTATCTACAAAGCTAGAATTGTCGCAAAAGGTTTTCGACAAGTTCAAGGTGTTGACTATGATGAGAGTTTCTCACTCGTATCTATGCTTAAGTCTGTCCGAATCATGTTAGCAATTGCCGCATTTTATGAAATCCGGCAAATGGATAAACAAAACTACATTCCTTAATGGATTTATTAAAGAAGAGTTGTATACGATGCAACCAGAAGGTTTTGTCAATCCTAAAGGTGTTAACAAAATATGCAAGCTCCAGCAATCTATCTATGGACTGGTGCAAGCATCTCGGAGTTGGAATATACACTTTGATAAGTTGATCAAAGCATATAGTTTTATACAGACTTGCGGTGAAGCCTGTATTTACAAGAAAGTGAGTGGGAGCACTACAACATTTCTGATAAGTATATGTAAATGACATATTATTGATCGGAAATAATGTAGAATTATTCTGTGAAAGCATAAAGGAGTATTTGAAAGGAGTTTTTTCGAAGAAGGACCTCGGTGAAGCTGCTTACATATTGAGCATCAAGATCTATAGAGATAGATCAAGACGCTTGATAAGTTTTTCAATAAGTACATACCTTGAAAAGATTTTGAAGTAGTTCAAAATGGAACAGTCAAAGAAAGAGTTCTTGCCTGTATTACAAGGTGTGAAATTGAGTAAGACTCAAAGCCCGACCAAGGCAGAAGATAGAAAGAGAATGAAAGTCATTCCCTATGCATCAGCCATAGGTTCTATAAAGTATGCCATGCTGTGTACCAGATCTATTGCATACCCTACCACTGAGTTTGGCAAGGGAGTACAATAGTGATCTAGGAGTAGATCACTGGACAAGCGGTCATAATTATCCTTAGTGGAATAAGGATATGTTTCTCGATTATGGATGTGACAAAAAGGTTCGTCGTAAAAGGTTACGTCGATGCAAGTTTTGACACTAATCTAGATGACTCTAAGTCTCAATCTAGATACATATTGAAAGTGGGAGCAATTAGCTAAAGTAGCTCCGTGCAGAGCATTGTAGACATAGAAAATTGCAAAATACATAACGGATCTGAATGTGGCAGACCCGTTGACTAAACTTCTCTCACAAGCAAAACATGATCACACCGTAGTACTCTTTGGGTGTTAATCACATAGCGATGTGAACTAGATTACTGAATCTAGTAAACCCTTTGGGTGTTGGTCACATATCGATGTGAACTATTGCTGATAAATCACATGGCGATGTGAACTAGATTATTGACTCTAGTGCAAGTGGGAGACTGAAGGAAATATGCCCTAGAGGCAATAATAAAGTGATTATTTATTTCCTTACATATCATGATAAAAGTTTATTATTCATGCTAGAATTGTATTAACTGGAAACATAATACATGTGTGAATACATAGACAAACAGAGTGTCACTAGTATGCCTCTACTTGACTAGCTCATTAATCAAAGATGGTTATGTTTCCTAACCATGAACAAAGTGTTGTTATTTGATTAACGAGATCACATCATTAGTTGAATGATCTGATTGACATGACCCATTTCATTAGCATAGCACCCGATCGTTTAGTATGTTGCTATTGCTTTTATCCATGACTTATACATGTTCCTTTAAACTATGAGATTATGCAACTCCCGTTTACCGTAGGAACACTTTGTGTGCTACCAAACGTCACAACGTAACTGGGTGATTATAAAGGTGCTCTACAGGTGTCTCCGAAGGTACATGTTGGGTTGGCGTATTTCGAGATTAGGATTTGTCACTCCGATTGTCGGAGAGGTATCTCAGGGCCTTCTCGGTAATGCACATCACATAAAGCCTTGCAAGCATTGCAACCAATGAGTTAGTTGCGAGATGATGTATTACGGAACGAGTAAAGAGACTTGCCAGTAACGAGATTGAACTAGGTATTGGATACCGACGATCGAATCTCGGGCAAGTAACATACCGATGACAAAGGGAACAACGTATGTTGTTATGCGGTCTGACCGATAAAGATCTTCGTAGAATATGTAGGAGCCAATATGGGCATCCAGGTCCCGCTATTGGTTATTGACCGGAGACGTGTCTCGGTCATGTCTACATTGTTCTCGAACCGTAGGGTCCGCACGCTTAACGTTACGATGACAGTTATTATGAGTTTATGCATTTTGATGTACCGAAGGAGTTCGGAGTCCCGGATGTGATCACGGACATGACGAGGAGTCTCGAAATGGTCGAGATGTAAAGAATGATATATTGGAAGCCTATGTTTGGACATCGGATGCATTCCAGGTGAAATCAGGATTTTACCGGAATACCGGGAGGGTTACTGGAACCCCCCGGGGGCATAATGGGCCAACATGGGCCTTGGAGGAGAGGTGAGAGGGCTGCCCTCATGGGCTGCGCGCCTCCCCCCTTCCCCTAGTCCTATTAGGACTAGGAGAGGTGGGCGCCCCCTCTCTCTCTCTCCCCCCCTTGGAGAATCCTAGTCCAACTAGGATTGGGGGGGGGGAATCCTACTCCCAGAGGGAGTAGGACTCTCCTGGCGCACCAGACTTGGCCGGCCAGCCCCTCCCCCTTGGCTCCTTTATATACAGGGGCAGGGGGCACCCCAGAGACACACAATTGATCATTGAGATCTTTCCTTAGCCGTGTGTGGTGCCCCCTTCCACCAAATTCCACCTCGGTCATATTGTTGCAGTGCTTAGGCGAAGCCCTGCGCCGGTAACACATCAAGATCGTCACCACGCTGTCGTGCTGACGGAACTCTTCCCCGACGCTTTGCTGGATCGGAGCCCGGGGATCGTCATCGAGCTGAACGTGTGCCAAGAACTCGGAGGTGCCGGAGTAACGGTGCTGTGATCGGTTGGATCGCGAGGAGAACGTACGACTACTTCCTCTATGTTGTGTCAACGCTTCCGCTTCGGTCTACGAGGGTACGTAGACAACACTCTCCCCTCTCGTTGCTATGCATCACCATGATCTTGCGTGTGCGTAGGAAAATTTTGAAATTACTACGTTCCCCAACAATGCCCGGCCTCGGAAGATCAACACGTCGCAGCCCTACCTAGGCACAACAGAGAGGTCAGCACGCCGGTCTAAATCCTATGGCGCAGGGGTCTGGGCCCATCGCCCATTGCACACCTGCATGTTGCGAGGGCGGCCGGAAGCAGACCTAGCAACCTCCAGTACAACGGAAGTCACATTACGCGGTCCAATCTGGAGCGCGCCGCTCAGTCGCTGACATCACGAAGTGCTTCGGCTGATACTACGACGCCGAGTGCCCATATCTTTCCCACGTAGTTGGTTAGTGCGTATAGGCCAGTAGCCAGACTCAGATCAAATACCAAGATCTCGTTAAGCCTGTTAAGTATCCACGAACGCCGAACAGGGCCAGGCCCACCTCTCACCTAGGTAGTCTCAACCTGCCCTGTTGCTCCGCCACAAAGATCCACCCAGAGGGCCATTGGGACAAAGGTCCTCTCAGCCCCCAATCCGTGAATCACTCGCGGGTACTCCTCGAGCCGACCCGACTTTAGTCACCACATGTATCATGTATAAAGTATAGTAGATAGCCGTGATCACCTCCCGAGTGATCACTGCCTGATAGTATAGCACAGCAGACGGACAAGAATGTAGGGCCACAGATGGAATACTAGCATCCTATACTAAGTTGTAGGATAGTAGGTAAGGGTAACAACTGTAGCAACAATGACAGGCTATGCAGTAGAATATGATTAACCGAAAGCGGTAACATGCTACACTACTCTAATGCAAGCAGTAGAGAAGAATAGGCGATATCTGGTGATCAAGGGGGGGCTTGCCTGGTTGCTCTAGCAAGAGAGAGGGGTCATCCGCTCCGTAGTCGTACTGGGTAGCAGCGGCGTCGGTATCGGTGTCTAGCGAGAGAAGAAGGGGGAAGAAGCAATAAATATTTAAGCAAACAGATGCATAGTGATGCATGACATGACAAGTATCGGTGCTAGGGGTGCCCTAACGCGGTATGAGGTGATACCGGTGAAGGGGGGAAACATCCGGAAAAGTATCCCCAGTGAAGGAGCCGGAGGGGGAAAGTTGCGAGTTCGGTATGTTAGGGATGTGTGGCGGACGAATGGGCTGCGTATCCGGATTCGTCTCGTCGTTCTGAGCAACTTTCACGTATAATACTTTTCCATTTGACACACGGATTAATTTCTATTAATTTTCAAAGGTTTAAACAATTTCTAAAATTTCTGGTTTTATTTTAATTTGTTTTAATCCGAGCTGACCAAGTCAACTTGACTAGTCAAAAGCAGAGGTGGTGGCCCACATGTCACTGCTTCATTAATTTCAAAAAGGATTTGTCTAATCTAGTTAGGTGGACCCATATGTCATTCACACATAATACTAAGTAAACAATTCATCCAACCTAACTAATCCTAGACTAATCTAATCGGACCATCCTCCTGGCCAGAGGCTGCAGCCGCAGGAGCTATGCGCGAGCAGCAGCGATTAGCAGCAGCTAGTAAGCAGCATCAGTAGGCAAACAACAACAATTAGCATCAACAGCTAGCAAGTAGCGCACTAGAGCCATAGGTTGCAGAGGATTCTCGAAAGATCGGATAACATTACAAAGAGTTTTGTGAAACACCTGAACAACTGGGGAGAAACAAATCCTCAGTAAGTGTGAGGATTAATTTGTAGGTGTATTCAGGCGACAAGGAACTGCAAGGCAGTAGGCACAAAGGATTCTCGGAACAACGACGAGTATTTCAGGGTATCTTGTAATAACAAGACCAACTGGGGATGAATGTAAGAATGAAAACCGCATGTAGTTATCCATAAGGGTTGACGGTGGGACGGGAATTGCAAACGCAATGAACACAAGTTCTTAGGTTAACAGCGAAGAGTATCTTCAGGGTCTTTTGGTGCACCGAGTAATCATCTGGAGTGAGGGGCTCTCCGGGAGGAAATAGTTACGAGAACCTAGAGTCGGAGTTTGTAAAATCATTTAACCCGAATAGAAGAGAGATCATAGTCCCAGAGTATAAGTCGAGGAATAAAGGATCCTACTACCACCCAATGGCGACGTGGGCCCATGGGTCGCACTGCCATGTTAGTAAAACAGTTTTCATCGACTAGACTCAACTTCGGCCAAGGAGTTTGGAAGGGGGATTCCTACAGGCAGTCGGCTCTGATACCAACTTGTGACGCCCCCAATTCAATCATACACAAATCATACACGCAAATTTGTATGATCAAGATCAAGGACTCACGGGGAGATATCACAACACAACTCTAGACACAAATTAAAATAATACAAGCTTTATGTTACAAGCCAGGGGCCTCGAGGGCTCGAATACATAAGCTCGAATACACAAGAGTCAGCGGAAGCACAAGTTTGCCTTAAGAAGGCTAGCACAAAAGCAACAACGATCGAAAGGCAACGCCTCCTGCCTGGGAGCCTCCTAACTACTCCTGGTTGTCGTCAGCGGGCTGCACATAGTAGTAGGCACCTCCGATGTAGTAGGAGTCATCGTCGACGGTGGCGTCTGGCTCCTGGACTCCATCGTCTGGTCGCAGCAATCGGGTAGAGAAAAGGGGAAAAGGGGGAACAAGGCAACCGTGAGTACTCATCCAAAGTACTCGCAAGCAAGGAGCTACACTACATATGCATGGGTATATGTGTAAAGGGCCTTATCGGTGGACTGTACTGTAGAATGCCAGAATAAGAGGGGGATAACTAATCCTGTCGAAGACTACGCTTCAGGCAGCCTCCGTCTTGCAGCATGTAGAAGAGAGTAGACTGAAGTCCTCCAAGTAGCATCGCATAGCATAATCCTACCCGGCGATCCCCTCCTTGATGCCCTGTTAGAGAGCGATCAACGGGTTGTATCTGGCACTTGGAAGGGTGTGTTTTATTAAGTATTCGGTTCTAGTTGTCATAAGGTCAAGGTACAACTCCAAGTCATCCTGTTACCGTAGATAACGGCTATTCGAATAGATTAACTTCCCTGCAGGGGTGCACCACGTAACCCAACACGCTTGATCCCATTTGGCCGGACACACTTTACTGGGTCATGCCCGGCCTCGAAAGATCAACATGTCGCAGCCCTACCTAGGCACAACAGAGAGGTCAGCACGCCGGTCTAAATCCTATGGCGCAGGGGTCTGGGACCATTGCCATTGCACACCTGCAAATTGCGAGGGCGGCCGGAAGCAGACCTAGCAACCTCCAGTACAACGGAAGTCACGTTACGCGGTCCAATCTAGCGCGCGCAGCTCAGTCGCTGACGTCATGAAGTGCTTCGGCTGATACCACGATGCTGAGTGCCCATATCTTTCCCACATAGTTGGTTTGTGCGTATAGGCCAGTAGCCAGACTCAGATCAAATAACAAGATCTCATTAAGCGTGTTAAGTATCCGCGAACGCCGAACAGGGCCAGGCCCACCTCTCACCTAGGTAGTCTCAACCTGCCCTGTCACTCCGCCACAAAGATCCACACAGAGGGCCGTCGGGACAAAGGTCCTTTCAGCCCCCAATCCATGAATCACTCGCGGGTACTCCTCGAGCCGACCCGACTTTAGTCACCACATGTATCATGTATAAATTATAGTAGATACATGTGATCACCTCCCGAGTGACCACGGCCCGATAGTATAGCACAGCAGACGGACAAGAATGTAGGGCCACAGATGGAGTACTAGCATCCTATACCAAGCAGTAGGATAGCAGGTAAGGGTAACAACTGTAGCAACAATGACAGGCTATGCAGTAGAATAGGATTAACCGAAAGCAGTAACATGCTACACTACTCTAATGCAAGCAGTAGAGAAGAATAGGCGATATCTGGTGATCAAGGGGGGGCTTGCCTGGTTGCTCTGGCAAGAGAGAGGGGCGTCAGCTCCGTAGTCGTACTGGGTAGCAGCGGCGTCGGTCTCGGTGTCTAGAGAGAGAAGAAGGGGGAAGAAACAATAAATATTTAAGCAAACAGATGCATAGTGATGCATGACATGACAAGTATCGGTACTAGGGGTGCCCTAACGCGGTATGAGGTGATACCGGTGAAGGGGGGAAACATCCGGGAAAGTATCCCCGGTGTTTCGCGTTTTCGGGCAGAGGAGCCGGAGGGGGAAAGTTGCGAGTTCGGTATGTTAGGGATGTGTGGCGGACGAACGGGCTGCGTATCTGGATTTGTCTCATCGTTCTGAGCAACTTTCACGTATAATACTTTTCCATCTGACACAGGATTAATTTCTATTAATTTTCAAAGGTTTAAACAATTTCTAAAATTTCTGGTTTTATTTTAATTTGTTTTAATCCAAGTTGACCAAGTCAACTTGACTAGTCAAAAGCAGAGGTGGTGGCCCACATGTCACTGCTTCATTAATTTTAAAAAGGATTTGTCTAATCTAATTAGGTGGACCCATATGTCATTCACACATAATACTAAGTAAACAATTCATGCAACCTAACTAATCCTAGACTAATCTAATCAGACCGACCTCCTGGCCAGAGGCTGCAGCCGCAGGAGCTATGCGCGAGCAGCAGCGATTAGTAGCAGCTAGTAAGCAGCATCAGTAGGCAAACAACAGCAATTAGCATCAACAGCTAGCAAGCAGCGTAGTAGAGCCAGCATCGCAGGACAGAAGCGACACATCAACAGAAGAGCAGTACATGCCAAGAGCAGCAGCAATACGCACGCGGGGAGGCGTTAGGCGATGGGAAGCAGGGATGGGCGGTGCAGCGGCTAGCAGAGGCGGGCGCCAGCGTGGCGCGAGGCCAAGGCGTGTGGGACGCAGGCACGGTCGCGGTGATGAGCAGCAACAGCGACGGGCATTAGCGACAGAGGGCCACAACAGTAGACGCGTCCGGGGGATCATGGCACGAACAGAGGGCGCGGGCGTGGAACACGGGGCGTGTGCGTGCGAGGCGCAACCACGGGCGGCTAGGCGCGTACGGCGTACGCGAGCTCCGGCCATGGCGGTCGAACGGTGGCCTACAACGGTGGATCCGAACAGGAGGAAGGGGGACGGAGCGAGGAGCTCACCACCGAGCCAAGGAGAGGCCAGAGAGGGTCGGAGAGGGTCGGGGAGGCATCGACGGCGGTAGATCGAGCGACGATAGTGGTGGATGTAGTCGACAGAGACGACGATTGCGATGGCTCAGAGGGGCTCCAGCTGGAATCAGCGCTTGCAATCGATGAAGAAGAGGACGACGTTGCTCCTCGACATGGTACGACGACGAGGGATGGCCGGGGGAGCTCCGGAGGCGTCAAATCTGATGACGAACGGCGGCGGCTGTGGCGGGGAAGACGGCTCGATCCCGATGATTAGCGGCGCCCCGGCTTGAACTGGTGGTTGTAGTCTAAGTAGACGAGCCTGGCGCGTCTCCTGGCAAGGTTTCAGCCTGTGGGGAGCTCGGTGGCAACTATAATGATGGGACGGCGGCGATTGCGTCTTCGGGCGCGAACGAACTCAAGGGGGAGAGAGACGAGCGAGGGGAAGGGGTGCGCTAGGGTTACAGGGGAAGGGTGAGGGGGCACAGGGGCTTGCTCTTAACTATCCCCTCGACCGTGGGATGGCCGACAGCACGCCACCCGCGCCATGGACGGACGTTGGACGTCCACGACAAGGGGTTAGGGATGATGCGGTGGTGGCTGGGCCGGATACTGTGGACTTTGAAGCTCACCACACATTTGGTGTACCTCAATTTCATTTTCTTTCATTGTTTCATATTTTGTCTTTGTTTTGTAATTTCTTTTGACACCATACGACTTTTGTAAAATATGTAACTTGGTTTATAAATTTACTACAAGGCTATGGTGGTGCACAAAAAGTTTGGAGTCCACCGAAGCAAATTCAAAATTATATTTGAATTTAAATGTGCTTATTTAACCCCGTTGATTCACTAAAAAATTTCTAGGGACAAGTTTAACTCCATTAAATGTTATTTTCCACAAGTTAATTACTTAGTGAATATTTGCAGCCCAACGAACATTTTTATTTGACAGCTTGAAGAAATATTAATTTGACTTTAAGTTTAACTTAAATCTGACTAACGATTTGGATCAAACTGAGGTTTAGAAAATTAATGGCGATGACATGGCATCATTAGTGTGTGGTTACTGTAGCTTAACTATCCGGGCGTCACATGTAATGAACTCATTCTTTACTTATATTGGTGTTAGACCTACTGTATTCCAACTTCTCTATGTTTTGTAAACTATTTTACTAGCCATAGAGTCATCAAAATAAGCAAACAACACACGAAAAACAGAATCTGTCAAAAACAGAACATTCTGTAGTAATATGTAACTAACGCAAACTTCTGGAACTCCAAAAATTCTAAAATAAATTGGTGTACCTGAGGAATTTTTCTAGTAATCATCTTCAAAAAGAATCAACTAAATAGCGCTCTCCAGTAAAAAGTTGAAGCTAATCTCGTGGGCGCTAAAGTTTCTGTTTTTTACAGCATGATCATAAAGACTTCACCCAAGTCTTCCCAAAGGTTCTACTTGGCACAAACACTAATTAAAACACAAAACCACACAAAACCAAAAAGCAAGAAACTAAAATAAAATTGGGTTGCCTCCCAACAAGTGCTATCGTTTAACACCCCTAGCTAGGCATGACGATTTCAATGATGCTCACATAAAAGATAAGAATTGAAACATAAAGAGAGCATCATGAAGAATATGACTAGCACATTCAAGTCTAATCCACTTCCTATACATAGGGATTTTGTGAGCAAACAACTTATGGGAACAATAATCAACTTGCATAGGAAGGTAAAACAAGCATAACTTCAAGATTTTAAGCACATAGAGAGGAAACTTGATATTATTGCTATTCCTACAAGCATATATTCCTCCCTCATAATAATTTTCAGTAGCATCATGAATGAATTCAAAAATATAACCAGCACCTAAAGCATTCTTTTCATGATCTACTAGCATAGAAATTTTATTACTCTCCACATAAGCAAAATTCTTCTCATTCGGAATAGTGGGAGTATCATAAGAGACTTGAATACTATAAATTGTTTCCACATTAAAAGAGTAATGTTTAGGAAAAGGGTAATTATAATCATGACAAGTTTTATAAATATAATCATAACTACTTTTTATAGCATAAGTTTCATCACAATAATCATCATAAGTAGCAACTTTGTTCTCATCATAATCGATTGAAACCTCTTCCAAGATAGTGGATACAACACTAAATAAAGTCATGACCTCTCCAAATCCACTTTCATAAATATTATAAGATTCAACATCCTTCAAAATAGTGGGATCACTACTTCCTAAAGTTGACACTCTTCCAAACCCACTTTCATCAATATAATCATCATAGGTAGAAGGCATGCTATGATCACTATTAAACATAGCATACCCAAGCTTGGGACAAACATTAATTGCAGCAAATATATTCTCAAATATGTCATCCTCATCAAACATAGCTTCCCCAAGCTTGAGCCTTTTCATATTATAAGCATAATCACTCTCATCATTAATAGTATGGATAGCACCAATAGTATAGCAATTATCATATGCTTCCAAGCAAGTGCAAAAAAGATTTTCAAGATCATAAGAAGTATCATTATCTTCCCAATCATAATCACTACAACAAGCAATAGGCGTAACGAGATCATCATCAAGTGTATCATCTTCCACAATTATTTTTGATTCATTTTCATGAGGCACAACAATAATAGGAGCAACCTTATTTGGGGGAGATACCTTTTTACCTCTCTTCCTTTTTCTTTTCTTCTTCTTCACCACATCATGTGTGGGTTCAATCTTCTTCTTTGAGATCCTTATTGATGAGATTGGTTGAATAGAAAGCTCCTCCTCGTTACCTGATTCATCATAAGAAATAATAGGAGGATATTGGGAAGTCTCTTCCCTTTCATTAGTATTTTCTTCATCTTCTATTTGTTTTCTTTTCTTTATGCAATTGGCAATATAAGGATTTTCAATACAATTCACCGCACAATACATATAAATATTCTCTAGATCAAAATGAAGAACTTTATCAAGGACAAATTTTGGAATATCCTTAATTATACGTTTAATTTCTTCATAACCCAAGAGCAAACTAAGTTCATTATGATGTGCAAGGGAAATCAAGTCATCACAATTTTTGGACACGATACGATCATGAAACAATTTGCATTGGGTACTAAAATGATCACGTTCATTGCAAAGTTCACAAGTATGGCTAAGAAAAAATAAATCTTCAGCACATTCATCTAGCTCTTCTTGCAACAATTTGGTTTCTAAGTACTTATGCCTCTTGTAATAACTATCTTCCCTATTTGGTGTGTACTTACAAATCCAATGCACTCCACAAAAATTGACCTGTTTATAGGAGGCATTTTCATCATAACTAGTGCAACCATCATTAGTACTATGGATAGTCAAGGAGTTCATACTAAAAACATTGCAATCATGCTCATCATTCAAAGATTTAGTGCCAAACAATTTAATGCATTCTTCTTCTAATACTTTGGCACAATTTTCCTTTCCATCATTCACACGGAAGATATTAAAAAGATGAAGCATGTGAGCTAAACTCAATTCCATTTTTTTCATAATTTTCTTTTATAAACTAAACTAGTGCTAAAACAATAAACAAAAAGATTCAATTACAAGATCTAAAGATATACCTTCAAGCACTAACCTCCCCGGCAACGGCGCCAGAAAAGAGCTTGATGTCTACTACGCAACCTTCTTCTTGTAGACGTTGTTGGGCCTCCAAGTGCAGAGGTTTGTAGGACAGTAGCAAATTTCCCTCAAGTGGATGACCTAAGGTTTATCAATCCGTGGGGGCGTAGGATGAAGATGGTCTCTCTCAAACAACCCTGCAACCAAATAGCAAAGAGTCTCTTGTGTCCCCAACACACCCAATACAATGGTAAATTGTATAGGTGCACTAGTTCGGCGAAGAGATGGTGATACAAGTGCAATATGGATGGTAGATATAGGTTTTTGTAATCTGAAAATATAAAAACAGCAAGGTAACAAGTGGTAAAAGTGAGCATAAACGGTATTGCAATGCTAGGAAACAAGGCCTAGGGTTCATACTTTCACTAGTGCAAGTTCTCTCAACAATAATAACATAATTGGATCATATAACTATCCCTCAACATGCAACAAAGACTCACTCCAAAGTCACTAACAGTGGAGAACAAATGAAGAGATTATGGTAGGGTACGAAACCACCTCAAAGTTATTCTTTCCAATCAATCCGTTGGGCTATTCCTATAAGTGTCACAAACAGCCCTAGAGTTCATACTAGAATAACACCTTAAGACACAAATCAACCAAAACCTAATGTCACCTAGATACTCCAATGTAACCTCAAGTATCCGTGGGTATGATTATATGATATGCATCACACAATCTCAGATTCATCTATTCAACCAACACAGAGAACCTCAAAGAGTGCCCCAAAGTTTCTACCGGAGAATCAAGACGAAAACGTGTGCCAACCCCTATGCATAGGTTCATGGGTGGAACCCGCAAGTTGATCACCAAAACATACGTCAAGTGAATCGTGTGATATCCCATTGTCACCACAGATACGCACGGCAAGACATACATCAAGTGTTCTCAAATCATTAAAGACTCAATCTGATAAGATAACTTAAAAGGGGAAACTCAATCCATTACAAGAGAGTAGAGGGGGAGAAGAAACATAAGATCCAACTATAATAGCAAAGCTCGCGATACATCAAGACCGTGCCAAATCAAGAACACGAGAGAGAGAGAGAAATAGAGATCAAACACATAGCTACTGGTACATACCCTCAGCCCCGAGGGTGAACTACTCCCTCCTCGTCATGGAGAACGCCGGGATGATGAAGATGGCCACCGGTGAGGGTTCCCCCCTCCCGCAAGGTGCCGGAAAAGGTTCACGATTGACTTTTTGTGGCTACAGAGGCTTGCGGCGGCGGAACTCCAGATCTATTCTCCGTTCTGGAAGTTTTAGGGTACGTGAGTATATATGGGTGCAGGAAGTACGTCGGTGGAGCTTCGGGGGCCCCACGAGGCAGGGGGCGCGCCCTAGGGGGGCGCCCCCCACCCTCGTGGGAACCTCCCTTCTCTCCTGACGTGGGGTCCAAGTCCATCCGGTAGCTTTCCTTCCAAAAATAACTTCTCCAGTTGATTTCATTCCGTTTCTACTCCGTTTGATATTCCTTTTCTTCGAAACACTGAAATAGGCAAAAAACAGCAAATCTGGGTTGGGCCTCCGGTTAATAGGTTAGTCCCAAAAATAATATAAAAGTGGATAATAAAGCCCAATATTGCCCAAAACAGTAGATAACATAGCATGGAGCAATCAAAAATTATAGATACATTGGAGACGTATCAAGCCACTAGACAATTCTTACGAAGTCTTCTCCTTATGGCAAATCAAAGAAAAGAAAAGAAATTCAGAGAAACACACTAAAATATTTTTGGAGTTTTTAGTCTTTCTAAAGAAAACAAATTAAAGAAGAAAAACGAAAAGCAAGAAAAACTATTTACACCGGAGAACTCCCAAAAAACAAAATATGAAACGAGAAGTATTTTTGGGATACTTCTACTACTATGAACTAACTAAACAAGAAAGGAAAAATGAAAAGAAGCAAGAAGTATTTTTGGATTTTTAATGTTTTTCAAACACAGAAAAGAAAAGCCTAATAAATCTAAGCATGGATATACAATGAAAATGATGAACACCGACAACCGGAATGAATGTGTTACACATGAATGTAATGTGGGTGATAATACGTACTTCCCCAAGTTTAGGGTTTTCTCCTAACTTGGTCTAGCGCCACCGCTGATCAGGATAGTAGTCATAATGATAACTCAGGGAATGTTTAGCGCTGCCTCATCAGCAAGCCAGACAACCTCTACTGCCTCATTGTACTCACGCACCTCATCCTTGTAGACACAATTTCTTTGTTTGCTTTGAAAGTCAAAGAGAATAGGCCCATGCAAAATAACAGAGACATCACGGTATTTATCAAATATCAAGTTATAGTCATATTTTTTAGTCTCATACTTAATAAATACATGGTGTTGCATCGCCTCAAAATCTAAGTACTTATCATGTAGTATGGGATCATTGGGTCAGGGAGAGACCCCAAGTTTTGCAGCTACACTAGGGGCATAGATTCCTACATATAAATCACCATTACCTGCGTTTTGGTTTAACCGACGTGCGATAATTTCCCCAAGATTATAATGTCTACTACTAAATAAAACAACATGGATAATGCTCAAATCAGGAGCACAAAGTGCAGTATAGTCATGCTTGCCAACAATACACCTACCATTCAATATTGCAAAGTAGCGAATAGAGGGAAAATGAATACTTTTTATTCTAGCTTGTGTAACACCGCTATCCCCCGTTGCAAATACCATTTAGAAATGCCGTATAGTCATATTTCTGTGGTTCGCTAAATACGGAATTTTGCATCCATCACAGGATTCTACTAGAGACAACTATAAGATTTCTCATAAAGGTATGGGTAAGGTTGTAGTGTTGTGTGCACTTATCTGTGACGAAGGCGGTAAGTTCGGCATTCTGAATATATATTGATGGAATTCTTCCTTAATGCATGCACCTATCATGAATACGTCACACGAACATTGCCATTATTTCTCTTTAGCACCTTGCACTGAACTTGCTCGTGGTTCAGTATATGCCTGGCGTATCAAGCCCTAGCTCAACGATCCTCCCAAGGACCTCCTCCTTGAAGAACTTCTCCTAAAGATGTTCATTTTCCTGAGAGAAAATTTCTGAAAATTTTTGGACCACAAAAAGGTGTTAACAAAACTTAACAAGATTGATAGCAACTACTCATACAAGTGTCTAGAGCCTATATTAATCATTCAGACTACTTAGAACCAAATAAATTCAACATGTAAGCTCATTTTCAGTGGCACCAATAGTAGCTAAATAAGAAAAATATAAACCACTAAAACAAAAAATAATTGGACCAATGGATGACTCAATACCAAGGAGTAATCCCCCAAAATAGTTTCGGAAATGGAGCTCCGAGCAAAAAGAACAAAAATCTCAGTTTCGGAAGCAAGAACACGAGAACAAGAGCTACCATGATTTTTCTGGAGGAAGGAGATGAAGTGCGCAGGTGCACTAAGTGAGTGGGGTCCTATGGGCCTCACAAGGTAACATGGCACGCCAGGGGATAGGCGCGCCCTATTGCCGTGTGAGCAATAGGTGAACCCCCTAGGGTGTGTTTAGTGCCAAAAAATCTTAAATATTTAGAAAAAATCATGTTAAAATTTTACGACATTCTGAGCACTTTTATTTCTGGGTCTTATTGCACAGATAGTTCAAAAAATAGGATAATCACGGTGTTGGCACTCGAAAATGCCATGATCGCAAACAGTGACTTGAGGAGGCGAGGTTAAAATTATGATTTCATGTCACCATTTGATGTCTCTCTTCAAGATGATCGAAATAGATATGAAGATGGTCCAAAACGGAGCTCAAATGCGAAAATATCGGAGATACCCGTGTTGATATCAGATTATAAAATGGCATGAAACGTATTTAAGGTGACCTCATATGGAAAATGTTTCAACATGAAAGTTCTTCGTCTCGTCGAAACGGACGATTTTGATATAAAAATTGTCTTAGTCCCAAGTTGTATGCAAAAGATAGATCCAAAAAAGCGTGCTGCAGCACTGCATGGCCGGATCATCCGAGCCGGGTTCCAGAGCATCCGGCCAGAGGTCAAACAAATGACCCAAACAACAGAAGCTAAAAAATGAAGCTGAGATGATCCAGGTAAAGGCCAGACGATCCGGACGTCCGGACAACTTTTTTCTGCTGTAGATGTTAGAAAACAGCCCGAGGCCCCCTCAAGATAACCTCAAATCAGAAAGTGTACAACATCGAAGTTGTGCTTCTCGTTGAAACACTTAATTTTGTTATAAAAATCTTCTTAATCTGAGGTCATATGTGAAAGTTACATCCCCATCAATGTGTTGCTATCACAAATCTGGGTTTGGCCGGATCATCCGGTCCTAGAGCCGGACATCCGGGCCGGAGGTCGTGGAAACTCCGAATTTCGTTAGGTTTTGATGGTTTAGACGGCAAGGGAAGTCCTTTTCTTGTACAGGAAGTCCTTCACCAGCTTCTCCGCGTCCATCTTGCCCCAGTGCACTTTAGCACGGGCAAGCGCCCTACGGGCGCCCTCGATGCAGGCGGAGCGCTTGATAACTTCAAGCCACGGACAAGCATCCACCAGCCGCCTTACCATCCCAAAGTAGCTCCCAGGCAGAGCCTCTCCAGGCCACAGCCGAACTATGAGGCCCTTCATGGCCTGTTCGGCCACCTTATGAAGCTCGACTAGTTGATTCAGCTGGTCGCTCAGGGGGATCGGGTGTCCGGCCTCAGCATACTGAGACCAGAACACCTTCTCCGTCGAGCTACCCTCCTCGGCCCGGTAGAAGGCGACGACATCTGAGACACTGCGGGGCAAATCTGCGAATGCTCCTGGAGAGCTCCGGACTCGGGTAAGTAACAAGAAATTCACTTTCACGTGCTTTCTTTGCATAAAGAATGCCTTACCCGCCACTATATTCTTCATCGCCTCAACTTCCTGGAGGGCTTTTTGGGCTTCGGCCTTGGCAGATTTGGCGCTTTCAAGGGCCATCGCGAGCTCGGACCCTCGCGTCTTTGAGTCAAGCTCCAAACTCTCGTGTTTTTTCACGAGAGCCTGGAGCTCTTGCTGCACCTCGCCAACCCGCGCCTCATGCTTCTCCCGCTCGGTGCGCTCCATGGCCGCCCTCTTTTCGGCCTCAGACAACGCTTGCTTAAGGGTCGCCACCTCAGTTGTGGCCCCTAGGACACCAATAGCGATCCTGTCATTTTTTGCAACTGCATCTTTTTAAATATACTCCACAAGGTATTACCTACCTTCTTTTTCCTCGAGCTCCTTCTTGGCAAGGCCAAGCTCTTGCTTGGAACGCTCGAGGCTCTGCTTCAGCGCATCCACCTCCGCAGTCAGTGCGGCAGAGGCCAGCAGCGAAGCCTGCATACACATATTGACTTAACTCTGTTAGACTCCGGCAAATATTATTAGATCCTCTATTCGGCTTTTCTTTCTGAATGCCAAACAGAGCATCAGGGGCTATTGTCTATGCGGTAACATTTTCACATATTTTCACATACCTCAAAGCCTGTTAGCAGGCTGGCACAGGCTTTAGTCAGCCCGCTCTTAGCGGACTGAACCTTCTGGATCACCGCACTCATAATAGTGCGGTGCTCCTCGTCGATGAAGGCGCCGTTAATCACGTCCAACAAGTTGTTCGGCGCCTCCGGTTGGACGGAGGTCGTCGGCGTCATAGGCCTTCCCTTCTTCTTAGGGGGCCGCCTGCCGGACTCCAGAACCTTTGAAGGTTCCGGTGCGGTGTCCGTCCCAGTGCCGGACTTGGAGCCCTTGGGGGTTTTGTCCCCTCTGCGCCTGGAGTCCGGGAGGTCGCCTTGCGGCGCCTCCAGGGCCACCTCCCCCTGGCTTGGAACCTTTTGGGACAACACCTCGGCGTCGTCCGTAGGGGGAGGGGAGGTAGCGGCCAGAAGTGAAAAGCTATTCACATCTGACGAATCCAAGGAGCCGCTCAAAGATACGTCGAGCCGGTCTCGGGCCTGACTACACGATTATATTCGGCGTTAGGGAAAGTTGTGCAATAAAGGAACACTATGAGTCACTCTGGTGTCCGAATACTTATGACTTCGCCAGGGGCTTGGCCCTGGGCGGCCACTCCTCCTAGCTGTCGACGGCGTTGGTGGAGTAGTCCGAAGGGAGGGTCTTCCTCTTCTTGGACCTCCGGCCTCCCCAGTTGGGGCGGCCTTTCTTTTCTTTTCTCCCCCTGCTGGGGGTGAAACCTCTCTTTCCTCCTCCTCGTCTTCGTGGGAGGAGTCTGCCTCGGAGTCATCGGATGATGAGTCCGACTCCACCGGGCGCCGGGAACTCTTCCGGGTTCTAGTGGCCTTCTTCTTGGCCTTCTTCTCCGGCACCACGTAAGGTGCCGGAACCAGCAGCTTTGCCAAGCGGGCGTCTGCTGGATCTTCGGGCAAAGGAGCCGGATAGTTGATCTGCCCGGACATCTCCTGCCAATCCTATCAAAGGTACGGAAGCTTAGATCCTGCATATAGTCAAACTATGAAAGACAAATACCGTGTAAGAGGTAAAAACAACTTACCGCGTTGGCTTGACGCTGTGCGCTGAATCCACGATCCTCGGTAGCGGACGCGGGAGCCTCGGCACCCTTGAATAGCACCTTCCAGGCATCTTCGTACGTTGTGTCGAAGAGCCTACTCAGAGTTCGGTGCTGGGCCGGGTTGAACTCCCACAAGTTTGGAGTCCGGTCACCTCTTCCGAACTGCCCCACGCCAGGCCCTTCTCTTTCCAGGAGGTGAGCCGCGTAGGGGCTCCGGATCGTAACTCGGGGGCTGCGACCCATTTGGGGTCACGCGGCTCGGTGATGTAGAACCACCCCGATTGCCAACCCTTTATGGTCTCCATGAAGGAGCCCTCGAGCCATAGGACGTTGGGCATCTTGCCCACCATGGCGCCTCCGCACTCCGCCTAGCGGCCACCCACAACCTTTGGCTTGACATTGAAGGTCTTCAGCCATAAGCCGAAGTGGGGCGGGATGCAGTGGAAGGCCTCACACACAACGATAACGCCTAGATGTTGAGGATGAAGTTCGGGGCCAGATCGTGGAAGTCTAGGCCGTAGTAGAACATGAGCCCCCTGACGAATGAATGGAGGGGGAATCCCAGTCCGCGGAGGAAATGGGTAAGGAAGACGACCCTCTCATGGGGCCTGGGGGTGGGGATGAGCTGCCCCTCATCTGGGAGCCGATGCGCGATGTCGTCGGGCAGGTATCCGGCTCTCCTCAGCTTTTTGACGTCTCCCTCCATGACGGAGGAGACCATCCACTTGCCTCCTGCTCCAGACATGGTTGGAGAAGGTTGAGGTGGGGAATGCAAACTTGGGCGCTGGAGCTCGACTGCGCGGAAATGGATAAGCAAAGGAGGAAGAAGGCGTGGGTGAAAAGGTGGACGAAATTACGTGTCCCCACCAGCATGGTAAAACTCGCTTATCCCCCAAGCGCCATAATCAATGGCGCTGTTGAGTTACCCACACCCGTATTGATGAGAATCTCGGAATAAGGGGACACGATCTCTCCTTCGACAAGACGTGCCAAGGAAACCGCCTCGCTAAACGCGCTGGGGTGGGACAGTAAAAATGATTCGAATAAAGGCTTGGCCGTGGTGTGATGTCACGCTACGGAATACATCAGCAGATTAGATTTGTGTAAATACTATTCTCTCTATGGCAGTATGTGGAACTTATTTTGCAGAGCCAGACACTATCCTTGTGTTCAAAATCTTCTATGAAGTATTCGGAGGAGGAACCCGCCTTGCAATGCCGAAGACAATCTGCGTGCCGGACTCGTCGTCATTGAAGCCTGGTTCAGGGGCTACTGAGGTAGTCCTAGATTATGGGGTGTCCGGGTAGCCAGACTATAACCTTTGGCCGGACTCTTGGACTATGAAGATACAAGATTAAAGACTTTGTCCTGTGTTTGGATTGGAATTTCCTTGGCATGGAAGGCAAGCTTGGCGATACGGATATGTAGATCTCCTCCCATTGTAACCAACTCTGTGTAACCCTAGCCCTCTCCGGTGCCTATATAAACCGGAGGGTTTTAGTCCACAGGACGAACAACAATCATACCATAGGCTAGCTTCTAGGGTTTAGCCTCTCTGATCTCGTGGTAGATCCACTCTTGTACTACCCATATCATCAATATTAATCAAGTAGGAGTAGGGTTTTACCTCCATCGAGAGGGCCCGAACCTGGGTAAAAACATCATGTCCCTAGTCTCCTGTTACCATCCGCCTAGACGCACAGTTTGGGACCCCCTACCCGTGATCCGCCGGTTTTGACACCGATAGTATCGTTCTTCAATAACTCCGTCATAGGCTTCGTAATTTTTGAGAAATTCTCAATGAATCTCCGGTAGTATCCTGCAAGTCCAAGAAAATCCCGGATCTCTCCAACTGTTGTTGTTGCTTCCCGATTTGTCACAGTGACAACCTTGGTGGGATCTACTGCTATACCTTCTCCGGATATAACGTGTCCAAGGAATCCAACTTCCTTCAACCAAAACTCACATTTGCTGAACTTGGCATATAACTGATGTTCTCTGAGCTTCTCAAGTACCAAACGCAAATGCTCCTTATGCTCCTCTTCATTCTTTGAGTAGACCAAAATATCATCAATGAACACCACAACAAACTTATCCAAAAACTCCATAAACACCTTGTTCATCATGTTCATGAAATATGCAGGTGCGTTAGTCAGACCAAAGGACATAATGGTATACTCGTACAGCCCATACCTGGTGGTAAAAGCCGTCTTAGGTATATCCTGTTCTCGAATCTTCAACTGATGGTATCCTGATCGCAGATTGATCTTGGAAAATACCTTAGCTCCTTGCAATTGATCAAACAGATCATTGATCATCGGCAGTGGGTACTTGTTCTTGATTGTTACTTCATTCAATCCTCGATAATCAACAACCATCCTTAACGATCCATCCTTCTTCTCCACTAGAAGTACTGGAGATTCCAATACTATTAGGTCTGAGGGAAATACATAGTTACCAATCCTTAATGGTAACCGATCACACCATAGACTAGCCATATACTCTGCTCCAGGCGAGGTTACTAACATGCGTGACCTAAGGGCTTGGGATGGCAGTTTATACTTATCCACAAATCCCCTTCAGATGTATGAATGCGATGCACCAATATAAAAAAGAACAAGTGCAGTAAATGACTTAACCAAAAACTTACCTATTACTGCATCTGGCTGAGCTTCAACCTCCTCCACGTTAATGTGGTTCACCTGTCCCCTATTGAAAGGGTTCGGCTTCTTCCCAGAACTTACATTGCCATTTCCATTCTGGGCGTCAGGACATTCATTGGCGTAATGTCCAGTCTTCTAGCACTTATAGCAAGTGACTTGGCTCAGGTCTCTCTTGGCTGGTGTTGATGGGTTGGTACGGTTCTGACCGTTGCTTCCTCCATTCCCATTACCATTCTTGGGGCCATTGTGATCGTGCGAGCTACCTCCTCCATGGGTATGCTGAAAATGTCCTCCCGGTTTAGGGGTAAAACATGGCTTCTGTTGAGCTCCAGAATTGTACTTCCCTTGTCCATACTTCCTCTTGCGGTTTTCAATCTGTTGCTGCTTCCCTTCAATCATAAGAGCATGATCTACCAACTCCTGGTAGTTGTTGAAGCTTGCTACCATCAACTGCATGCTCAGCTCATCATTCAGTCCTTCCGAAAACTTCTCCTGCTTAGCTGCATTCGTAGCAACGTCATCTGGGGCATAACGTGCTAGCTTGCTAAAGTCATCCACGTACTGGCCAACTGTCTGTCCTCCTTGGCGCAGGTTGCGAAACTCATACTTCATTATGGCCATAGCTCCTACTGAAACATGGGCAGTACGGAAAGCCTGCTGAAACTGATCCCTTGTGAAAGTGTCGATAGGATAAGTGGCTGTGAAATTCTCCCACATGATGCTGTGGGTCCTTCAAGCTGATGTGCGGAAAAACACACCCTCTCCGCATCTGTGCATCCTGCCGTGGTAAACTCCCTTGCTGTCTTGTGGAGCCAATCATCTGCAACAATGGGCTCGGTGCTACTGAAGAACACCGGCGGGTTCAGCCTAAGAAAACGGGTTAAGTGATCAACAAGTGGTGGTGGTGGTGGTGGGTTGTTGTTGTTGTTGTTGTTGTTCCCCTGATTCTGATTCTGGACTAGCAACTGCATCAATGCATTCTGCTGCTGGATCAACTGAGTGAGCTCCGGTGGGAAAGTAAATCCATTGTCACGTCTCGGAGGCATATGAGGGTTTAGAAAAGACGAGAATATAGAATAGAATGAGGTCTAGAGAGAAAACACTACCCAAATGCACATGAGGCAAATGCACACAAAATCACTTCATTCAAATCAAACAAGGCATACAACGGTCTATCTATCGTTACAAAAGTGCTCGGGCTATACTAGATACATGGGGGAATACTACTATTGTTATGGTGGTCGACTAGAAAAACTGATCTAATGAAGACTCCATGATATCTGCTCCAGCTTCATCAACATAGTAATCATCGCTATCGTCTGGGTCCGAGTCGGTGTCGTCGATGATGATGTAGTTCTCTGGACAAGTGCAATCTCGGTCTTCTCCTCCAGTCACGGGAAATCCCATGAATACTTTTAGCTTCTTCTTCACATCATCGTTCTTCTCCACAAGTGTTGCTATTTCCTCCTCATATCCATCGCGTGTATACTTGAGTTCTTCTTCCAGCTCCGTGATCTTGGTCATGGCCCTCTTTAGATCTATCATGCCTGCGCACATCTGGTTCTCCTGACGTCGAATGTGCTGGTTTAACTCCTGGATAAAAGCTGCGATTGATCTATCCTTCCTGGTGCTGATCATCTCCCATTGCTCATCTCGGCGCCCACAAATTTGGTAGATAGTATCCTCGAAATCCTTGTGGTAGACTTCTCCAATGCGTCCCATAGTGATGTGGGCTGCCATGCTCTTTCCTAGACTCCAGGTTGGTGCATCAAAGGAAAACACTATGGGCTCCGTGACGGGCATGAACGCCCTTCCTGGAACTTGAACTTGAATCATCCAACGCTCCTCTTCAGGTAAAGTGGCGTTGTAGGTTCCGGTGAAGCTTGGTACTCCGATGTTCAGGTATCTAGTGACTTCCTTCAAGTGATGTCCAAAGGGTGTATCTTCATCCGGTTGCGTGAACTTGTTCCTTGCATCCACCATCCTAAAAGAGTAGAAAAGATGAGGAGTCAGAAATGAGAAGAGTGATTAGTGATTTAGGGCTTTAGCTTAGTGGTCGTGTCCTATAGTCAGCGTGTGCTCTGATACCATCTTGTAGCGACCAGACCTCAAACAGTCTGATCTCTGTGCTTCAGTTTCATCCCTGGATCAGTAATGCTGACACGCACAGTACTTGAAGGATTTATAACAGAGTAGCAATCACACACTTATTACATCGAATGTCTCAAAAGAGAACTTATTACAATAAATATGGCTTAAGGCCATCTAATAACGATAACAGCGGAAGGCTTGGAAGATAAGTGAGTCCATCAAATCCAATGGCATCACTCAGTATAGAACCACGACCTAAAGGCACCTTACTCGTCGTCTGAAAAGTCTGCAACATGAACGTTGCAGCCCGAAAACGGGTCAGCACATGGAATATGCTGGCAATGTAACACATGGAGAGTAATGAAAGAATAAAGCTATACTACATGCATATATGGCTGGTGGAAAGCTCTATGGTTACAGTTTTGCATAAAGCCAATTTTTCCCTACTGCAAAGGAATAAATTTTATTTAACTATCATGGTGGTTGTTAAACATTGAGAGCGTTGACACCCTCTCAATCCCAATTAAGCATCATCATTAAAACCCAACAACATTAATTAAAGTAGCATGATGATATTCCCATGATAATCCAACTACTAGATACTCAAGACGTCCATAACCGGGGACACGGCTAACTGCAGAGGTTTGCGCACTTTTCCCCACAAGACTCGATCTCCTCGGTTGGGATTCTCGCACTACATGATGTTTGAGAAACGGATGACCCAGACATAGTCTTTCAGAAGCGCTAGCACCTTACGATCGGGTAGACAGTACCAACCTACATCCCCTACATCTGCTAGTCTAACACTGTAAGAGTTCGCACGACTTAGTCAACTATGCTAGAGCCCATAGTAGATTGTGGCTGCACACGGAAGTTTCTAGTATGAATAATCTCATGATCCCTTTGAGCCTGGGTGGCGGTCCATAAAGAAAAACAGGCAATCGCTGGAATACCCAGGTGCCTCAATCCACCCAGATGTGTGTTTAAGTTGCCACCTTAAATAAACCATTAATTTAACAATCTCACATCTGTCATGGATACACTCACCCAATCCACGTCTACTAGCATAGCATGGCATAACAAGCAAACGTAGAAATAACTCCCAAGGGTTTGATAAAAAAACAGGAAATAGGTACTACCTCATCTACTTCCCAAAACCCACATATTAGTCAGATCCTAATCATGCAACTGTTTGAGGATTGATCTAATGCAATAAAAACTAGGTAGTAAAGAGGTATGATCAAAGTGTTACTTGCCTTGCTGATGATCCGCGAAACCTAGATATTCAAAGTAGCAAGCGGCGCACTCTGGGTACTCTATCGCAAACTAACAAGCATACAATAAGTACTCATCTAATGCACGGGTAAAACTCAAATAAGAGATCTAACCAGAAAGCTCAACTTAAGAACTCCGGTTTGCAAAAAGAATCAAATCGAACGAAGCAACAAAGGTCAAACGGCGAAAGAAACAAACTTCGTTTACTAATCTGGATCTAAGTCAAATTTTACAGAAGAAAAAACTTGTTTGAGCAGTTTAAACGGAAAGAGGGTTTCGAGACGAAACTCCAGCACTTGAATCGCATGATTCCGATAAACGAGCGAAAAGATATACTAAAACGAAAATCGGATCAGAAATCGCGATCAAAAATAACCGCGGAAAAATCCGAGAAAAAGAAAAACTGACGAACAGAATAACGAACGAACGTTCGTTAACTCAAACTAAATGGCGAACTCGTCGTTAAAACGAACAAACGGGCGAACGCTCGCTAAACAAATAAATCAGAAAAAAACAATCTATTAAAAAAACGAATCTAGGGTTTTCAAAAAAAACGGATCGGTATCTTTAGAAAACCGGGGCGGCGGGGTGGCTACCTCGGCTCGGCTCCGACGGGGTTCCGGTGAGGCGACGGCGCGGCGTGGGGTGGCGGGGCTGTAGCGGCGGCGGCGGCTGCTTCTGCGGCTGCTGGCGGCGGGGCGGGTCGGGTGGCGGGGTGGTGAGGGCGGCGGCAGTATTTAAGAGGGGGGGTGGTGGTGGCTTGGGGGAGGGGCAAGGCGGCGGCGGGGAGGAGTCCGTCTTGGACTTGGAGTCCGGGTCGGCGGCAGCGCGGCGCGGGGAAGGCGGCGGCGGCGCGGGCCGGCCTGGCTCGGCTGGGCCTTCGACCCAGTCGGGGGCGGAGATTTTTTTTCAATAATCCTGCCGAACCAAGAAAAATCCTAGAAAAGAAGAATAAAAATCTAAAAATGCCAAAACAAATTTTCACCGTCTAAATAATATATTTAGAACAA
The DNA here is from genome assembly GCA_032464435.1 of Aegilops umbellulata. Classification (NCBI taxonomy): domain Eukaryota; kingdom Viridiplantae; phylum Streptophyta; class Magnoliopsida; order Poales; family Poaceae; genus Aegilops; species Aegilops umbellulata. Next base: position 160,681,520 of record CP136058.1, on the reverse strand, counting down.
GATGAACATTTTCTTGGCCCTAAAATGCAGTTTTGAAAAATGTGCAATTTTTCCTAAATTCAAATAAAATAGCAAAAACTCCTAAATAAATCTTATTTTATTTTTTTATTAAATCCTCAATATTTCTTTATTTTTGGAAAGTCATTTTATTCCCTCTCTCATATTTTTATTATATAAATAATTGAAGATAAAATAAATAAAATCAATGATCCTATTTTCACAATTTGAGAAAACTCAAATATGAGAATAACGAAATCCCCAACTCTCTCCGAGGGTCCTTGAGTTGCGTAGAATTTCTAGGATCAAACCAAAAGCAAGAAAATGTGATATGCATTGATGATCTAGTGTGTAACATTCCAAATTGAAAATTTGGGATGTTACAACCTGAAACTCCACGGAACGTCTATTTGGAAATAATAATAAATCCTTGCCAAAGATGAAGACGAGGGGGCCCACACCCTGTCCACGAGGGTGGGGGCGCGCCCTCCCCCCTAGTGCGTGCCCCCCTACCTCATGGGCCCCCTGGAGCTCCTCCGACCTCAACTCCAGCTCTATATATTTGCTTTCGGGGAGAAAAAAATAAAGGAGAAGAATTCATCGCGTTTTACGATACGGAGCCGCCGCCAAGCCCTAAAACCTCTCGGGAGGGATGATCTGGAGTCCGTTCGGGGCGTCGGAGAGGGGGATTCGTCACCGTCATCGTCATCAACCATCCTCCATCACCAATTTCATGATGCTCACCGCCGTGCGTGAGTTATTCCATCGTAGGCTTGCTGGACGGTAATGGGTTGGATGAGATCTATCATGTAATCGAGTTAGTTTTGTTAGGGTTTGATTCCTAGTATCCACTATATTCTGAGATTGATGTTGCTATGACTTTGCTATGCTTAATGCTTGTCACTAGGGCCCGAGTGCCATGATTTCAGATCTGAACCTATTATGTTTTCATGAATATATGTGAGTTCTTGATCCTATCTTGCAAGTCTATAATCACCTACTATGTGTTATGATCCGGCAACCCCGAAGTGACAATAATCGGGACCACTCCCAGTGATGACCATGGGAGCTTTCCCGTGTAAATAGTTTTTATTTCTTTTCTTTTCTTTGGGGGTCGATAGGAGAAGACCATAATTAAATTGTTGAAGTGGCTCTTATATGCATTGTTGTTGATTTAACCAAGAGCCCATATTGCCTTGTCTTCTCCTGTTTATTGAATGCTCGCAGATTCCAGCTTAGTCCAATGCACGTGCACTCTTATTATTCACATCGTTTGGTCGTGCAAGCGAAAGGCAATTATGACAATATATGATGGACTGACTGAGATAAGAAAAGCTGGTACGAACTCAACCTCTCTTGTTTTTGTAAATATGATGAGTTCATCGTTCCTGATTCAGCCTATTATGAATAAACATGTTTGCAATGACAATTAGAGATCATAGTTACTCGTGACATGCTTGATTAGCTATGAGTTATAATGGTTTACCTTGCATGCCAACATGCTATTAAAATGGTTGTGATGTGGTATGATTGGGGTGGTATCCTCCTTTGAATGATTTAAGTGACTTGACTTGGCACATGTTCACACATGTAGTTGAAACAAAATCAACATAGCCTTCACGATATTTATGTTCATGGTGGATTATATCCTACTCATGCTTGCATCCAATGTTTATTAATTTTAATGCATGTTCATGACTGTTGTCGCTTTCTAGTTGGTCGCTTCCCAGTCTTTTTCTAGCCTTCACTTGTACTAAGCGGGAATACTGCTTGTGCATCCAATCCCTTAAACTCCAAAGTTATTCTATATGAGTCCACTATACCTTCCTATATGTGGTATCTACCAGCCGTTCCAAGTAAATTTGTATGTGCCAAACTCTAAACCTTCCAATAAACATTATGTTTTCTATGCTTGAATAGCTCATGTGTCAACTAGGGCTGCCCTTATCTTCCATGTTAGGCGGGGTATTCTCAAGAGTAGTGGACTCCGCTCCTCACTCACGAGAAAATGGCTATTCACCGGGATGCCCAGTCCCATGCTTTATGCAAACTGAATCAAAATAATTGCAAACAAAACTCCCCCTGGGACTGTTGCTAGTTGGAGACACTCGTTGTTTTGAGCAAGTCATGGATTGATGCTTGTTGGTGGAGGGGGAGTATAAACTTTACCATTCTGTTTGGGAACCGCCTATAATGTGTGTAGCATGGAAGATATCGCCATCTCTTGGTTGTTATGTTGACAATGAAAGTATGCTGCTTAAAATATTATTTATCCCTATTTCAAAACCGAGCTCTAGCACCTCTACAAATCCCTGCTTCCCTCTGCGAAGGGCCTATCTATTTACTTTTATGTTGAGTCATCACCCTCTTATTAAAACGCACCAACTTGAGAGCGCAGCTGTCATTTACATTCAGTACTATTAATTTATATTGGGTATGACTATGACTGGATCTCTTTTACCATGAATTACAATGTCTAGTCAGTCCTTGATCTTTAGAGGTGCTCTGCATTTATGTTTTGCGGTCTCAGAAAGGGCTAGCGAGATACCATCTTGTTATATCAAATTATGATTGTTTTGAGAAAGTGTTGTCATCCGAGATTTGTTATTATTGCTCGCTAGTTGATTATGCCATTGATATGAGTAAACATGAGACCTGAGAGTTATTGCAAATGTGGTTAGTCATAATCTTTGCTGAAAATTTGCTGAAAACTTGAATGCTGGCTTTACATATTTACAATAACAAGAGCAAACAGAGTTTGTAAAAGTTTTTCTTTATCACTTTCAGTTTATCAACTGAATTGCTTAAGGACAAGCAAAGGTTTAAGCTTGGGGGAGTTGATACGTCTCCCTCGTATCTACTTTTCCAAACACTTTTTCCCTTGTTTTGGACTCTAACTTGCATGATATGAATGGAACTAACCCGGACTGACGCTGTTTTCAGTAGACTTTCCATGGTGTTATTTATGTGCAGAAACAAAAGTTCTCGGAATGACCTGAAACTCCACGGAACGTCTATTTGCAAATAATAAAAAATCCTTGCCAAAGATGAAGACCAGGGGGCACACACCCTGTCCACGAGGGTGGGGGCGCGCCCTCCCCCCTAGGGCGCGCACCCCTACCTCGTGGGCCCCCTGGAGCTCCTCCGACCTCAACTCCAACTCTATATATTTGCTTTCAGGGAGAAAAAATAAAGAAGAAGAATTCATCACGTTTTACAATATGGAGCCGCCGCCAAGCCCTAAAACCTCTCGGGAGGGCTGATCTGGAGTCCGTTCAGGGCTCCAGAGAGGGGGATTCGTCGCTGTCGTTATCATCAACCATCCTCCATCACCAATTTCATGATTCTCACCACCGTGCGTGAGTAATTCCATCGTAGGCTTGCTAGACGGTGATGGGTTCGATGAGATCTATCATGTAATCGAGTTAGTTTTGTTAGGGTTTGATCCCTAGTATCCACTATGTTCTAAGATTGATGTTGCTATGAATTTGCTATGCTTAATGCTTGTCACTTGGGCCCGAGTGCCATGATTTCAGATCTGAACCTATTATGTTTTCATGAATATATGTGAGTTCTTGATCCTATCTTGCAAGTCTATAGTCACCTACTATGTGTTATGATCCGCCAACCCCGAAGTGACAATAATCGGGACCACTCCCTGTGATGACCATAGTTTGAGGAGTTCATGTATTCACTATGTGCTAATGATTTGTTCCGGTACTCTATTAAAAGGAGGCCTTAATATCCCTTAGTTTCCACTAGGACCCCGCTGCCACGGGAGGGTAGGACAAAAGATGTCATGCAAGTTCTTTTCCATAAGCACGTATGACTATATTCGGAATACATGCCTACATTACATTGATGAATTGGAGCTAGTTCTGTGTCACCCTATGTTATGATTGTTACATGATGAACCGCATCTGGCATAATTCTCCATCACCGATCCAATGCCTACGAGCTTTTCTTATATTGGTTCTCGCTTATTTACTTTTCCGTTGCTACTGTTACAATCACTATAAAACACCAAAAATATTATTTTTGCTTCCGTTACTTTTGTTACCGTTACCACTACTATCATATTAATTTGCTATTAAACACTTTGCTGCAAATATTAAGTTATCCAGGTGTGGTTGAATTGACAACTCAACTGCTAATACTTGAGAATATTCTTTGGCTCCCCTTGTGTCGAATCAATAAATTTGGGTTGAATACTCTACCCTCGAAAACTATTGTGATCCCCTATACTTTTGGGTTATCACGCGTCATAGAAGAGCTTTTGTCACGGGTGACTGACACGTGGCATCCACCATAACAGGTCGTTGTTAAGCTATCGGGTTCAGGTTTGGATCCGATAACCCGTTAACATCCTGGCCCAATGTGGATTTTCCACATGTAAAATTATCATTGGCTGGAGGAAACACGTGTCGGCTCACCTTTGGGATAGATGTCATCCACTCATTGGACAGAATGCGCCAATGATACGTCAACATGTGGCACGACCCAACAGAGGACCATTCCTGTGAAAAGGCCGACCCGTTTGACTTGGTCAAAAGATAGCGAGCCGGCCCACGGAAAGCATGTTAATGTCATGTTCGCACATAGCCCATTTATAGCCCGCTAACCCAGGGGCTGTTACGGCCTATCAGAATTAGGCCCAGTAGCGTTATTTGGGCCGCCCAATATGATTCCAGCCCGTTGTAACTTCTGGCCCATGTCTGGCCCATGACGTCTTTCGGCCCATATGAGGCACATTGTAACTCTTGGCCCATTAATGGCTTGTGGTGAAACTGGCCAGTAAAGTATAGTATATCTCTTTATACCCATTAACGGCCAATTATTCCATTGGGCCCTTTCAAGCCCATGTTATCTTTTGGCCTTCTCAGGGCCCATTTATTCTTGGGCTCATTTCCAGCATTCGGTTACTTACGGCATGTTACTAGCCTTTTCTGATTGTGGGCCAAATTTAGCCCGTGGTTACAGTCGGCCCATTTGTGGCCCATTAATCCGTTAGGCCATTTTCATAGCGTCATCAAATATAGCCAATTAACGACGGCCCGTTACGGTCGGCCCATGAACGGACGATTCCAACTCTAGCCCGTTTAAGGCCCATAATGCGGTCCGTTGTTGGCCCATGTTTGGCCGATCGATTATATGGCCTGTAGAAGGCCCATTGATGCTACGGCCCGTAGAAGGCGCATTGTTTGTTCGGACCGTAGGAGGCCCATGGTAACTATAGTAAATATGTAGCCCATCGTTATTGTGGCCTAGTTTTAAAAAATAGGTTATTGCTACCACTAGCAAACCGCGGAAAAAGAACTGCACTAACTACAAGCAAACAAATAAACAAGACAACAAGGAAATAAATAAGCAAGCAACTTACGCTAGGCTATCAGGGCTATTACACATATTACATCCACTAGGCATCAAAGTTCGCCACCAGTGCAAATATAGGGAACAAAGTAGCATATCATATACACTGGTTGTCAAAATTGACGACCAATGCAAATAAACGCCACAGCAAAACAAGTCCATAACTGAAACAACTTCAGAAGAGCTCAATAAAAAATATCCTGGGTACCCATAATGCTGGCAGGATGCTTAGCAAGCTTATTAATTTTCTCTTGTTTGGCGCTTAAATCCTCCAGCACTTGCTGTTGCACAAGAAAGTATGCATCTGAATTCTACAGGGACTTCCTCAGTCCTTCGGCTTCTTGGCACATCATAGCTGACTGATGCCTTTCAGCTTGTAGCTGAAACTGAAGAAGCCGAAGTGATTCAGGCAGTGAGTTCGAAGAGCTTGTGCCAGCGGTACTGGCCAGTAACTCGAACATTACATCAACGTAGGACTGTGGGGTCTTCTCACTGTCTGCAAGATCGTTTTTATCGCCTTTCTTGGAGACCAACAGGGCTCTCTCACTATCTTAAACCTTATCTGCGTTACTTTCTCTACCATTGCATAGTGGGGTGCTCTTCTCCACTATTTTTACGCATACTACAAGAGAAACAAGCAGACACATCACAGGTTTAGCATGTAGTATACGAAACTCATTTTGGTAAACCGGTTCAGTAGTAAGGTGGATAGGATAACAGCATGAAACAAACATATATCTATGTACTATGGTCACTGTATTGTCCATATCATTCCAGTTTATGTTACCAAATCAAGAAAGATACACAGTTCAACTCATATATTTTTAAGACACGGCAGCAAGACAAAATATAAGTGTGAGAAACTACACAACATTGGCAACACTTGTAATGTGCATCACATGAGAACATAACTGTTTATACAACTGAAACTGAAATAAACATAGAGCAAGAATTTAGAACAACAATCCAGTTAGAGAAATATGTTTAAAACATACCTGTTGGACCATTGGAGTTTTAATTGGATCCTTCAAATTTGAAAGTAGTTAGTATGAGTAAATACACTGATGCAACAGCAAAGGAGTATGGACCATAGCTACGGAATCTGACCTGAGAATAGTTGCTCTTCTGCTTTAAACATGGAGTTTTGGGTTCGCTGTGGAGGTCTTCGTGCTTTGGGCACTGCAGTTGCTTTACAAACTGCTCGTGTGGGGGTACTTTGTTGTGGACATGGTGCTTTGTCAACTCGAAGTGGGTTACTATCCGCTGGGGTTGGGGTTAGATGGGTTGTAGCTAGTTCTCTGCTCAACGGTGTAAGTGTGCAATCTGGAAGAGTCTCGATTATGTGTGGTGGGGCTCGTTTGTGGGCCAGTACAACCATGGTTCTATCTACATCGACGGGTAGCACTATCTTTTGTGAAGAACGTGATTTTGCTCCCTTAGATACTTCCATCACCCCCTCCAATTCAAATGGTTGATAAACAAGAAAAGAAATTGAATGTACAGACATTGTATGATAGACAGATGTGGTAATTCACATATATGTTGTCTAACCAAACAGAACAGGATGACACAATTTCACATATATGATGCCTAACTAAACAGGATAGCATGACACAGTTTCAGATATATGATGGATAACTTAACAGGATATAATGGCATAATTCAACATATGATGAGTATATAAACAGGTTGACATGACAAAACTATATGATGTCTTTCTAAAATAGCTTGCGATGAAATAATTCACATACATGTTGTCTAAGTATACAAGATGGCATGATATAATTGACATAATTGATTCATATACTAAGCAGCTGGCACGCGCATGTATGATTTCTCAACTAAGCAGATGGAATTCAATAATGTGCATATGATGTCTAAACTAAGCAATGCAAGAAACCATGTGCATGATATGAGAAATATAAGCATTGCAACTTAGAGCATACACCTCAGGTGGGATATAGGACTGGTCATCTATCTCTGAATCCTCCTCTAAGGAGCTCCCTATAACCATCGAGATATATGCTTCAACAAGTACCATTGCCTGCTCTGAAGACCTTGTGTTTCACTCCTGATTTTTCCATAACCGGCTCAAATGGCTGATAGACATGAAGAGTAGTTCAATATACACAGATTGTCTACAAATGGAATACGTAATGAAAAATATCCTAGGTACCCAAGCGCGGAGTTTTGTAGGACAGTAGCAATTTTCCCTCAAGTGGATGACCTAAGGTTTATCGATCCGTGGGATGTGTTGGATGAAGCTGGTCACTCTCAAACGACCCTACTACCAAATACAAGAAATCTCTTGTGTCCCCAACACACCCAATAAAATGGCAAATTGTACAGGTGCACTAGTTCGATGAAGAGATGGTGATAAAAGTGTAATATTGATGGTAGACGTATATTTTTATAATCTGAATAAAGAGAAACAGCAAGGTAGCAAATACTAAACAGGCACAAAAATGGTATTGCAATGCCTAAAAATGAGGCCTAGGGACCGTACTTTCGCTAGTGAAATCTCTCAACAATGCTAACATAGTTGGATCATATGATTATCCCTCAAAGTGTAACAAAGAATCACTCACAAGTTCCTATTAGCGGAGAACAAAAGATAGGAATTGTTTGTAGGGTACGAAACCATCTGAAAGCTATATTTTCTGGTCGATCTATTCAAGAGTTCGTACTGAAATAACACAAAGCTATTTTTTCTGTTCGATCTATCCTAGAGTCCGCACTAAGATAACACCAAAGCAAGTTCATATTCATAGTACTCAATCCACACAAAGAAGTATAAAGAGACCCCAAAGTTTTCGTCGGAAAAAAACGTGCATCAACCCCTATGCATAGATTACCCCAATATCACCGCGGGAATCCACGAGTTGAATGCCAGTACACATATCAAGTGAATCAATATGACACCCCAATTGTCACCTCAAGTATTCATACCGCAAGATATATATCATGTGTTCTCATCTCTGAATATTCAATCTGACAAGGCAAAACTTCAAAGGGTAAAGATTCAAATCATCATAACAAGAGTATAGAGGGTAGAAACATCATATGATCCGACTATATTAACAAAGCCCATGATATAGATCACAAGAGAGAGATTAAACACATAGCTACTGGTACAAACCCTCAGCCCCGACGGTGGACTACTCCCTCCTCATCGTGGTGGCTGCCGGGTTGATGAAGATGGCCACCGGAGATGATTCCCCCCTCTGGCAGGGTGCCGGAACGAAGCTAGATTGGTTTTCAGTGGATACAGAGCCATGCGGCGGCGGAACTTCTGATCAAGGTTAACCCAGAAGGGTTTTGAAATATTTGGGAATTTATAGTGCAAAGAGGGGTGCGGGAGGCCACCGAGGTGGGCACAACCCACCTGGGCGCGCCAGGGGGCCTGGCGCGCCCTGGTGGGTTGTACCCCCCTCGGGGCACCCCCGGGTGCAGCTCTGGCCCAAGGGATGTCTTCTGGCCCATAAAAAATGCCCGTGGAGTTTCGTTGTGTTTGGACTCCGTTTGGTATTGATTTCATGCGATGTAAAAAAACAAGAAAAAAACATCAATTGGCACTGGGCATTGGGTGAATAGGTTAATCCCAAAAAATTATATAAAGTTGCTATAAATTGATTGTAAAACATCCAAGAATGATAAAATAACATCATGAATACTTCATAAATTATAGATACATTGGAGACGTATTAGCATCCCCAAGCTTAATTCCTACTCGTCCTCGAGTAGGTAAATGATAAAATAAATAATTAATAAAGTGTGAATGCTAGCAAAGTGCATAAGTTTGATCAACGATAATTTCAATCACTTTTCCTAGCATCATAACAACGATTCTTTCTTATAAAACTTCTCATGTTATAGTAGCAACCAATTCACATGTTAAGGTTCAAACAATAAACTCTCTTGAAACTTGACAAACTATGTTCTTAGTCACCAAGCAATTGCAATTCAACTTATTCAACAGAGTTTAAGTAAGAGCTCTACATACTCAACTATCATATAGTATTTGTCGGTGTACAAAAGTAGGGGCCTTTTTGTACCCCTTTACTTGTGCACGGGCAGTCGTAGCCACACCCGCAGCCACGCTTGGTGGAGTAGAGGAAGCAAAGGTACAAGGCTGCAAAGGCAGCACTCAAGCCAGAAGCATAAAGAGCAAAGGGACAATATGGGCTTCCCCCCGGCAAGAGCCTTGCCGGGATGGCCTATGTAGCCCTGGCAAGAGCCATGCCAGGGCAACTTGCCCAACACCAGCAAGGCCGCCACCCTTGAGCCTGAGAGCTCTGGCACCATCGACAGCGTCCAGGCCAAGACTCAGGGGTGCCTTGCGTAGTGGCATGCAGATCTTTGTAAAGACCAAAGGCCTGCAAAACTAGATAAGAACCAGAAGACGAAGACCCCTGGCAAGATCCTTGCCGAGGAAGCCCACGAGACCCCGGCAAGACCCTTGTCGGGGCCCTGGCAAGACCCTTGTCGGGGCCCCGGCAAAACCCTCGCCGGTGACATCTGCGGGGCCGAGGCCAGGCCCGCACTTGCTAGAGTCTCGCTGCCCCGCACCCGTTCCGACGTGGCGGCCATCCCGCCAACTAGGCGAGCGCTTGCATGGCAGCATGCAACTTCTAGGCCAACTAGCCAAGCACCTGCATGGTGGCATGCAGATCTTCGTGAAGACCCTGCCACCGCACCATCTCAACAGCCAACCAGCCAGCATGGCGCTACATGCCTCGTCACCTTGGACGCGTGTCAAAGCAAGGCGAGGCGGTGATGGACGGGACGACCTTCTTTTCCGTCCCCGATAAAGCAAGAGGACACATAGGCAGCGCATTAAATGTGTTTGTCCTATGATGTCAGGAGATAAACTTGTACACTGTACATACTTTCCACCTCCTATGTGCCACTGTGGCAACCCCTTTGACATATAAAAGGAGGCCCGAGGCGTACTGAGGGGGATTCGGACTTTTTGGACTAGCCATGCACCGCAGCTAGTTCAAGAGGTCAAGAACACTAAATATACACAAAGCAGGACTAGGGTTTTACGCATCATTTTCGGCCCGAAGCTGGGTAACCCCCCCCCTGTGTTGATCTTCTCGGCCCGCTCTTTGCGCAGCCCCACGCCCCGCCAACAGTAGTAGGGATTCCTGTGGTCCCATAGGTGTCGTCCCTGAGCCCCGACATCCTGGGCACACCAGGTAGGGGGCGCTGAGGCTGTGAAAATACGGTTTTGAAGTCAAATCATCGACTCCTTCGTCGCGATGGCTCGAGAGAAAGAGGCATCGATCAGCCACGCTCTGGTGTCATCAGCTAGGCGAGGCTATGTTGTCCGCAGCCGCAACAACCATTCGCGTCGAGACGGAAAAGCTAAGTCACGCAGAACCTTGAGCAATTTTCCATTTTATAATGTTATTTTCCTCGAAATATTTTGCTCTTTGTATGGAAAACCTGCGTGCAAGGGAACCCTTCCGCTATTGGCAACGCCCTTGTTCTGTTTCGAGTCTGCTCAACAGTTCGAGTGGCTGCGCTGAGAACGGCAAGGTGGCTTGCCCGATAGCAAGTGCCCCCCGGCAGGCTGCTAAGGACCTGTTCCTCGAAGCGCCACAACATGGGTTTACGCGCCGGCAAACCAATCCAACTAGGCGTATGGTGTGTACATACAAAGAAAAATCAAACAGGAAGATAACATGCTTCATCTCAAAGTACTGCAGAGTTATATTACATCAATGATTGTCGTGGCTCTAACTTAAGATAAATTGTCATGGGCATGAACTTGCAGCGGCAAGGAGAAACGGGGTGGCGAGTCCCGATGCTGGCCCTCCACCCTCTTGACTCCGTCGACGTAGTTGATGGTGGGCTCGATACACTCTTCTAGCACTGCGAGGTCCGTGTCCTCCGGCAAGCTCTCAAGCGCATTGGCGAAGTCGATGCTAGGGTTCTACAATGCCACCTTGGTGAGCACCTTGGTCAGGACGCCCCGGCAAAGCTTCCGGGCCTCATTGGCCAGATAGGTTGCTCGGTTGGAGCGGAGCTGCTCCAGGGCGTCGAGGGCACACCTGAAGAACAGGGTCAGCCTGGCATTGGGGCTCACGTTCACCTCCTCGGAGTACCTGACCTCCGGCATGCCCATGACAGCTAGCTGCGGGGTGAGATTCTCTGCGACGTCGATGAGACGGCTGATCCAGAGATTTATGTTGCCCGCATAGTCCTTATGGGCGGTGGCGTCATCACTCCGCAACTGCTTTTCGGTCTCGAGGGCCTTATTCAGGGTCTTCTCACAGGCCCTGACCTCCGAGAGAGTCCCCTCCAAGACGTCTAGCTTCAGCTTCAAATTGTTGATGGAGTCGTTGGCCTCGGAGAGCAGCTTGGCCTTGTCGAAGATGGCGACCTGCGAATTCGCCAGCATGCGGTTGGTCGTGTCCCTCTCCTCCGTCAGCTCCAAGATCTTCTTCTTCAGCTCCTCCCGCTCCAGCTCCAGCTTCTCCACCTTGTCGGCGTGGTCCAGGGAAAGAGCATCGAGTGAGTCCTTGCGCCTCTACTCCAGCTCCTGGGTCCATTGTGCGGCAATCTTCCCGATCTCCTCGTCCTTGCCGTGGAGCGTGGTGGCAAGCGCCTGCTCGCGGGCAACTAGGTCTTCCTCCTGGGTGTCCAGCAGGGCTTGCTGCTGCAACCGGGCAGCTTCATCCTTGGCGGCCTGTTCCTTCGCCGCCTCCTGGGCCTTCTCAATGTTGGCCTGCTTCAGGATGAGCTCTCGCTTGCGCTCCTCTAGCTCACCCTAGGCAGTCCTCAGTTCTTCCCGAGCCTCTCCGAACCAGACTTGCATCTGAGCGACGCGCTCCTCAAAATCCGCCTCCGCCTTGTCCACCGCCACCATCTTGGAGTTCACCTTGTATTGGCGGGCACGGTGGAGCGCTTGGAGCTTCTAGAAGTTGGCGCTCATGGCCCAGAGGAGCTGCTCCTCCTGGGAAACACCAACACTGGTGCTTGGTTCGTCAACAACCTGGAGCCCGATGGTGGCGAGCGCCTCGTCGTCAAACACCTCCCCTTCGTCCGGCGCCCTAGTGCTTGCCGTCCTCGGGAGGCGGATGAACAAGTCATCACCCACCTTCAGGTACTTGCCCGGCGCGGGGGCTGCAGGGAAGGAAGGTTGGTTGTTGGCCACCTCCTCATCGGCAGGCTTCTTGGCAGCCTCCCCGGCAGCAGCCTTGGCGGCCTCCTCGGCAGCGGCCTTATCGGCCTCCTCGGCAGCAGCCTTGCCGGCCTCCTTGGCGGCGGACTTGGCGGCTTCCCCAGCCGCGATCCTGGCGGCCTCGGCTTTGGCGTCCTTGGCGACCTCCTCGATGACGGTGTCGATGTCCTCCTGGTCCGTCGAGAGAGGGTCTGGAAACCAGAAAGAAGGATGAAGCGGGGCCCAAAATCAAAACCCAGAACAAAGAAAAGGAAGAACAAGTACGGGAGGTAAGAAACTTACCTGTGTCGAGCTGGGAAGAAGTGGTTCCCTCCCCACCAACATTCATTGCCTGGACGGAGCAACCAGCACCCAAGCTCACCTCCCCTTCCTCCGTGCACGTGTGCTCGACAGTAGATGCCCTTGCCGGGGACAGCCCTCCAGATGGCGTGGTCAACGGGGGCATGTCGGGGAGGCCTTTAGTGGCTCCTCCTGTTGCCGCTCTCCTCCTACAAGCCCGACAAGATCAGCACCAATGATTCGCCCTATAATGCCAAACGATGAAAAGTAAGTAATGAACTCACGTTGGGGGCTGGAGTGGGGCTGCACTGAGGGAGGTTGTCTGGACTGATCTCCACCAACACCGGCGTGCGCGAAGTGCTCGCCGGAGGCTTGTCGCCCATCGAAGCCTTAGCCCTCTTCATAGCCCTCTGGGCCAGCGTCTCCGTGTTGCTGCTAAGAAAAGATCAAGTCAAGGAAGATGGCACAAGCAGAGAGTCAGAAATGATGGAAGGCAAAGTGCTTACTCGTCCTCCTCCACTGGCCTCCTCCTCCTCTTCGGGCTGAAGGACCCAAGATCAAAGTCGGCCTCCAGGGCACCGTCCGAAGGAGGAGGAGAAGGGGATGGGGTCCTGCGCCACTTGGATAAGGAAGAGGCGGCGACCGCTGCCTTCTTGGCTGCCGCGAACCACGTCTCACGCGCGGGCTGCGCCTGGACCCGCTACCGCTGCTGGTCCTGCCGGGCCGGAATGGCTCGCCGGAGCTAGCCCACCGCAGGACGTGTTTCCTCCCCGGGGCCGAGGAGTCATCCGCCTCGGTCTCCCCTTCGGCCGACTCCTCCACCGCTTCCTCAACGAGGGGAGCCCCGGCGCCGACGCCGCTGGCTTCCCCGCTAGACCCCGCCCACTCGGCGAACTCTTTCTCTTCTGCGGCCATGTCGGCCTCGCCCTCCATGGTGCCGACGATGCCGGCCTCCTTAGCAAGTGCCTCCTCCTCCGCCCTGGCAGCAATGTACGCCAACTCTTCCTGGGTAGTGTCGCGGACGAGGAGTGGCTCGTCAGGAATATACCTCTCCGACAAGTTGTCGAAGAATGCCTGCACCCGCTCCGCCTCTTGCTCGGCCCAGGTTGGATCAAGGACGTGCGCGTTGAAGTCCGGCATCATGGCGATGATGGCGGTCTGGCAAGAGTTGTTGCTCAACGGACCACTCCCGCTGGCAACCCAAACAAAGATCCACCGACCTTGACGGCCTTGCCGGCCTTCTCGGCCTTGCCGGTCCTCTCGACTCCGCCAGCCTCATGAACCTTGAGTAGAAAAAGCCTCTGGCAGAGGTGGGCGTGCTGCAGCATCGTGAAGTTGTGGTTCAAACCGGGGTGGAGCATCATGACATCGGCCGCATTCCTGAAGTCCCAGGCCGGCCTCCCCTTGTTGTGCATGGGGCAATCCGGCGGCGGATGAAGTCAACCCAATCATCTCGAGAGTGAGCCCAACCGAGGTGAGGTGATGTATCCTGGTGGTGGCGATAGTGAGCTTCTTGTCATTGGCGTCGACATCGCTCCAGTCCTTGCCGCGAACCTGCGGCTTCCGACGGACCCAGCAGAACTCCTACGGATCTGCCTCCTCAATCGAGCACCACCGGCCCGGACACTCTTCTGACCTCTCCTTCTGGGCACCCTCCGGGTATGTGCCCCTGCTCTGGTTCCTCGGGATCAAGGTGATGCATCCAGAGATGGCGCCCCTAGGCTGGATGTGAGGGGTGAAGTAATGCCAAAAGAGCATCGTGCTGGGGTGCACTCCGGTGAAGCCCTCGCAGAGATGGGCAAAGAAGATCATGCATGCCACGGAGCTCGGTGTGAAATCCAGAAGGTGGAAGCCGTAGGTGTGCATGATGTCGTTGAAGAAATCTGAGAAAGGCGGGCAGACCCCGCAGGAGAAATAATCAACAAAGAAGGGATACCGGTTTGGACCGGCCTTGGTGAAGGGGCAGGGACGATGCGCGTGGCAGGGTGCCCCGATGTCTCCCTTCCCCACAGGGGCCTAAACATGTCCCTGAGGGTGAATGCATCGACCGTCGAGGTGAAGAGGGCGCGCTGCGTCCGAAGCTCCATCAACTCACTCTCCGGCGCCTCCTTCTCTCCGTCGTCCTTGGCCGCTCCCTTGCCCTTGCTTGTCTTGGGCGCCATGGCGGCTGAGAGGGAGTGAGGGATCAAGGGCAATGGGGGCGCGGCGGCCGCGAGCGGAGGCGAAAGCATCGATTTGTGCTCGAGGAAGAAGAGGGGAACAACGGTTTCCAAGATTGGAAAAGGCACACAGGGTAAATGAGCACCGCGCTTGCGGTTTTCTCTTTTATAATGCGGGCCGCCTCTTTACTATTCACCGTGATGTGACGCAAGCGTGCTGCAACCGCTCCACGTAGGACCCCCATGTCACGCACTCAATGCGAATCGTGGGGAAGCGCAACTGGCAAAGGGACTACTACAGTTAAAACTCTACCACGCATGCCCGCGCATCGTTCTGGGCCTGGCCCAACAACGCCTTGTGCTTATGTGTAGCCCAGGCCAGGGGGCTCTTGTCGGTGTACAAAAGTAGGGGCCTTTCTGTACCCCTTTACTTGTGCACGGGCAGTCGTAGCCACACCCGCGGCCACGCTTGGCAGAGCAGAGGAAGCAAAGGTACAAGGCTGCCAAGGCAGCGCTCAAGCAAGAACATAAAAAGCAAAGGGACAAGATGGGCTTCCCCTGGCAAGAGCCTTGCCGGGTAGACCTACGTAGCCCCAGCAAGAGCCTTGTCGGGGTAACTTTCCCAAAACTAGCAAGGCCGCCACCCTTCAGCCTAAGAGCTCTAGCACCATCAACAACGTCAAGGCCAAGACTCAGGGGTGCCTTGCGTAGTGGCATGCAGATCTTTGTAAAGACCAAAGGCCTGCAAAACTAGATGAGAACCACAACACGAAGACCCCCGGCAAGATCCTTGCCGAGGAGGCCCACGAGACCCCGGCAAGACCCTTGCAGGGGACATCTGTGGGGCCGAGGCCAGGCCCGCACTTGCCAGAGTTTCGCTGCCCGCACCCATTCCGACCCGCCAACTAGGCAAACGGATGCATGGCAGCTTCTAGGCCAACTAGCCAAGCACCTACGTGGTGGCATGCAGATCTTCGTGAAGACCCTGCCACCGCACCAACTCAGCAGCCAGCCAGCCAGCATGGCGCTGCATGCCTCGTCACCTTGGACGCGCGTCCAAGCAAGGCGAGGCAGCGATGGATGGGACGAGCTTCTTTGCCGTCCCCGATAAAGCAAGACGACACATAGGCGGGGCATTAAATGCATTTGTCCTATGATGTCAGGAGATAAACTTGTACACTGTACAGACTTTCCACCGCCTGTGTGCCACTGTGGCAACACCTTTGACATGTAAAAGGAGGCCTGAGGCGTACTGAGGGGGGATTCGGACTTTTTGGACTGAGCATGCACCGCAGCTAGTTCAAGAGCTCAAGAACACTAAATACACACATAGCAGGACTAGGGTTTTACGCATCGTTTGCGGCCCGATCCTGGGTAACCCCCCCCCCCCCCCCGTGTTGATCTTCTCGACCCGCTCTTTGTGCAGCCCCACACCTCGAAAACCGTAGTAGGGATTGCCTGTGATCCCATAGGTGTCGTCCCTGAGCCCCGACAGTCTTGTATGATTGCTAACACTCTCCTCATACACATGAGCAAAACGTTTCAACCGGACACATAGAAATATAGGGGCTTATTGTTTTGCCTCCCAACAAATTCACCTCAAGGGTGATGTCAACAATAATAACTCATTCTACCCATATTCAGCTTCCCATATGTGCCTAGATCTTTCCTCACCACATGATGCTTGCCAAAAGAGAAAAATAAAAAGGGATAGATAGAA
The DNA here is from genome assembly GCA_032464435.1 of Aegilops umbellulata. NCBI lineage: Eukaryota > Viridiplantae > Streptophyta > Magnoliopsida > Poales > Poaceae > Aegilops > Aegilops umbellulata. The sequence goes on along the minus strand of CP136058.1, from coordinate 160,664,803 downwards.
TAACTTTGACTCTTTGCATAAAAATAAATACTGAAAATTAAAAGATATGCCCTTCGCAGACGGAAGCAGAGGTTGCCATGCGCTTATTTGTTTGTATGTTCAATCCCTTAGTGAAAAAGAATGTCACGTTATGTTGCCCCTTATGAGAGTAACCTTTATTATGCAGTCCGTCGCTTTTATTGCTTTGCCATCATAAGTTCATATAACGCTCAATTTTCTCTTACACTAAATGATCTAACACTTCTAGAAGCAATTTGTATTGCCTTATTGCACCGATGACAGCTTACTTGAAGGCTCTTGCTCAATCCTTAGGTAGGTATGGTCGACTCTTGAAAATAAGATTTGGGTTTAAGGATTTTTGGATGCACAAGTAGTATCTCTACTTGGTGCGGAATTTTTGGCTAGCAAATATGGGGGGTAAGCACCACATGTTGAAGGATCTATGACAATATGACTTCTATGTGAATATGAACAAACATAAACCATTAAGTTTTCTTCCTTGTACAACATCAACAATTTTGGCATATAATACTTTGATGGGGGCTCACAATCACAAAAGATTTCTAGGATAGTGTATTTGCATGTGAAAGTTCTCTTCCTTATACTAATTATTCGTTAATTGCTTGTATGACAAAAATTGTGATTGTCAAGCCTCAAAAGACTTCACTTTCTAAACCCAATGTGAAGCTACCACTAGGCATGATATGATTTCAACTTCATGACATTCAATTTATTCAACAATTTTCTCATAGGATATAAGCGAAGCACAAGAGCAAATGACTAACTACTCCAAAAAGATAAAAGTGAAGATCAAACGAGTAGTTAAGTAAATGGATAGCTAATTGAGGACTCTCTCTGATTTAAAACTTCAAGATCTAAGTATTTTATTAAAACAGAAAGCAAAACAAAATAAAATGACATTCCAAGAATGGCACACATCATGTGAAGAAGGAAAAACTTAGGCTCAACCGATACTAACCGATAATTGTTGAAGAAGAAAGGTGGGATGCCCACCGGGGCATCCCCAAGCTTAGATGCTTGAGACTTATTGGATATTGTCTTAGGATGCCTTGGGCATCCCCAAGCTTGAGCTTTTGTGACTCCTTAATTCTTCTCATATCACGGTTTTCCTAAATCTCAAAAGCTTCATCCACACAAAACTCAACAAGAATTCGTGAGATAAGTTAGTATAAACCAATACAAAAACCTTATCATACTCTACTGTAGAAAATCACTAAAATTATTATTCAATATTTCATATTAAATGCCTCTGCATATTTAATACTCCTATCCTCAAATAGGATCATTAAACAAGCAAACACATGCAAACAATGCAAACATAACAACAATCTGCCAAAACAGTACAGTCTGTAAGGAATGCAAGAGTATCAATACTTATTGAACTCCAAACATTATGAAATTCTACCACACTGTAGAAAACTTATCATAGCTTATTATTCAAAAAAAATCAACATTTTATCACACTCTGACTTTCCTCGGGAATTTTTGCAACATCGATAAACTTTCTGTTTCCAAACAACAACATCTATACTCGCAAGATAAGCATGGCAAAGGCTATCAATGCCACTTTATTGAAATAAAAGATGCAAAAAAAAATATTCTAAATAACAGCAAGAAAATTCTAACAAAATAAATTGATTTTCCAAGCAAAACACATATCATGTGACAAAAACATAGCTCCAAGTGAGGTTACCGATAATGTTGAAGACGAAAGAGGGGATGCCTTCCGGGGCATCCCCAAGCTTAGTTGCTTGGATCTTCCTTGAATATTACCTTGGGGTGCCTTGGGCATCCTCAAGGTTAGGTTATTTTCACTCCTTCTCCTCATATCATCATCTCACCCAAAACTTGAAAACTTCAATCACACAAAACTTAACGGAACTTCGTGAGATAGGTTAGTATGATAAAGAGAAAACCAATTCACTTTGGTACTGTCGAAGACAAGTTTCATAATTTTTTCCACACAATGCCTACATTAGTATATCATTTCCATAAATTTATGTTGAGCAATATAAGCCATAGAAACTAGAAAGCAAGCAAACTATGCATTGAAAATAGAATCTATAAAAAAAAGAACAATCTGTAGTAATCTGGACTCAAACCATACTTATGCTACTCAAACAATTATTAAAAAATTAGGACCATGTGAGAAATTTGTATATTAAACTTCTGCAAAAAGAATCAACTCAAAATCACTCTTCTGTAAAAAATGAGACTTATTTTCGTGAGCGCAAATGTTTCTATTTTTCAGCAGGGTCAAATCAACTATCACCCAACATGATCCCAAAGGCTTTACTTGGCACTTTATTGGAACAAAAGAAATAAAACATGATTACTACAGTAGCTTAATCATGTTAACACATAAAAACAGTAGGTAAAAGTGTTGGGTTGTCTCCCAACAAACGCTTTTCTTTAATGCCTTTTAAGCTAGGCATGATGATTTCAATGATGCTCGCATAAAAGATAAGAACTGTAACATAAAGAGAGCATCATGAAGCATATGACTAGCACATTTAGGTCTAACCCACTTCCTATGCATAGGGATTTTGTGAGAAAACAACTTATGGGAACAAGAATCAACTAGCATAGGAAGGCAAAACAAGTGCAACTTCAGAACAATCAATACATAGAGAAGAAACTTGATATTATTGAGATATGTAAGGGCATAAGTTCCTTTCTTATAACCACTTTCAGAGGCATCATTAATGGATTCAACAATATAACTATCACATACATCACTCTTTTCATGATGCACAAGCATAGAAGATTTATCACACTTTATGGCATACATGTCATCATAATAATCATCATAGGTAGCAACTTTATTGTGATAGTCAATTGAAACCTCTTCCAAAATAGTGGAAGTATCACTAAATAAAGTCATGAACTCTCCAAATGCACTTTCATCAATATTGTAATAAGATTCAACACCCTCAAAAATAGTGGGATCACTACTACCTAAAGTTGACACTCTTCCAAACCCACTTTCATCAATGTAATCTGCATAAATAGGAGGCATGTTATCATCATAATAAATTTTCTTATCGAAAGTAGAAGGAATAAAAGGATCGTATTCATTAAGCAAAGCATCCCTAAGCTCAGGACAAGCATTATTTCCAGCAAATAAATCTTCAAACATGTCATACTCATAAAACATAGCATCCCCAAGCTTGTGGTTTTGCATCTCATCACAATCATTCTTATCAATAGCATGAATGGCACCAATAGCATAGTAAGCATTATTATCATATTCTTCTAAGCAAGTGCTAAAACGATTTTCAAGATCATAAGGTATATCATTGTCTTCCCAATCATAATCATCACAACAAGCAATAGGCATAACAAAATCATCATTGATATCATCATCCTCCATCAGCATATTTGATTCACTTTCATGAGGCACGATGGTGATGGGAGCAACATTATTTGGGAGAGATACCTTTTACATCTATTCTTTCTTCCTTTCTTCTTCTTTCACCACACCATGTGTGGTTTTAATTAATTTGTTCAAGCTTCTTGTTGAAGAGATTGATTGGATAGTAAGCTCCTCCTCGTTACCTGATTCATCAAAATAAACACTAGGAGGGTATTGGGAAATATTTTTCCCTTTCATTACTACTCTCTTCATATCCTATTCGTTTTATTATCTTTAGATAGTTGGCAATATAAGGATTCTCAATGCAATTTACCACACAAACACATATAAATTTCTTATAGATCAAAACCAAGAAATCTCTTGGGATTTGGATAACCCTTAGTTATACGTTTCATTTCTTCATACCCCAAAATAAGGCTAAGCTCTCTATGATGCTCAATGGTAATAAAGTCATCACAATTTTTGGACACGATTTGATCATGAAATAAATTGCATTGGAGATTTAAATGACCACGTTCATTGCAAAGTTCACAAGGATGGCGAAATTTTTTTCAGCACAATCATCTAGCCTCTCTTGCAACTTTTTTTGTTTCTAAATATTTATGCTTCTTACAAAATTTATCTTCCCTTTTGGGTGTGCAAAGGCACTCCCAATTCACTCCGCAAAAAGTGACATGCTTATAAGAAATATTTTTGTCATGACTTGTGCAATCATCATTAGCATTTTGGATATTCAAAGAATTCACACTAACAACATTGCAATCATGCTCATCCTTCAAATATATTTTGCCAAGCATTTTATTGACTTCTTCTTCTAACAATTGAGCACGATTGTTCGAACCATCATTTTCAAGAAAGATATAATAAAGATGATCAATAACATGATGCAACCTCAATTCCATTTCTTGTAGTTTTATTTTTATAAACCAAACTAGTGATAAAACAAGAAACAAAAAGATTCAATTGCAAGATCGAAAGATACACCTTCAAGCACTCACCTCCGCGGCAACGGCGCCAGAAAAGAGCTTGATGTCTACTATGCAACTTTATTCTTGTAGACACGTGTTGGGCCTCCAAACGCAGAGTTTTCTAGGACAATAGCAATTTTCCCTCAAGTGGATGACCTAAGGTTTATCAATCCGCGGGAGGCGTAGGATGAAGATGGTCTCTCTCAAACGACCCTACAACCAAATATAAGAAATCTCTTGTGTCCCCAACACACCCAATACAAAGGCAAATTGTATAGGTGCACTAGTTCGGCGAAGAGATGGTGATAAAAGTGTAATATTGATGGTAGAAATATATTTTGATAACCTTAATAAATAAAAACAGCAAGGTAGAAAATAGTAAATGGGCACAAAAACGGTATTGCAATGCTTAAAAATGAGGCCTAGGGTCCGTACTTTCGCTAGTGCAATCTCTCAACAATGCTAACATAGTTGGATCATATGATTATCCCTCAAAGTGTAACGAAGAATCACTCCCGAGTTCCTATTAGCGGAGAACAAAAGATAGGAATTTTTTGTAGGGTACGAAACCATCTCAAAGCTATTCTTTTCGTTCGATCTATTCGAGAGTCCGTACTAAAATAACACAAAGCTATTTTTCCCTTTCGATCTATCCTTGAGCCAGCACTAAGATAACACCAAAGCAAGTTCATATTCATAATATTCAATCCACACAAAGAACTATAAGGAGACCCCAAAGTTTCCGTCGAAGAAAAACGTGCATCAACCCCTATTCATAGATTACCCCAATATCACCGCCGGAATCCGCGAGTTGAATGCCAAGACACATATCAAGTGACTCAATATGATACCCCAATTGTCACCTCAAGTATTCATAGCGCGAGATATATCATGTGTTCTCATCACTGAATATTCAATCCGACAAGACAAAACTTCAAAGGTTAAAGATTCAAATCATCATAAGAAGAGTATAGAGGGTAGAAACATCATATGATCCACTATATTAACAAAGCCCATGATATAGATCATGAGAGAGAGAGAGAGAGAGATTGAACACATAGCTACAGGTACAAACCCTCAGCCCTGGGGGTGGACTACTCCCTCCACATCGTGGTGGCCACTGGGTTGATGAAGATGGCCACCGGAGATTATCCCCCCCCCCCTCCAGCAGGGTGTCGGAACGGAGCTAGATTTGTTTTCGGTGGATACAGAGCCTTTCGGCGGCGGAACTTCTGATCTAGGTTAACCCCGAAGGGTTTTAGAATATTTGGTAATTTATAGTGCAAAGAGGGGGTGCGGGCACAACCCACCTGGGCGCGCCAGGCTGGTGGGTTGTGCCCCCCTTGGGGCACCCCCCAGGTGCAAATATAGCCCAATGGATGTCTTCTGGCCCATAAAAAATCCCCGTGGAGTTTTATTGCGTTTAGACTCCATTTGGTATTGATTTCCTGCGATGTAAAAAACAAGCAAAAAACAGCAACTGGTACTGGGCAGTGGGTCAATTGGTTAGTCCCAAAAAATGATATAAAGTTGCTATAAAATGATTGTAAAACATCCAAGAATGATAAAATAACAGCATGAATACTTCATAAATTATAGATACATTGGAGACGTATCAATACTTAGCAAGCTTATTAACTTTCTCTTGTTTGGCGCCTAAATCCTCCAGCACATGTTGTTGCACAAGAAAGTATGCATCTGAATTCTGCAGGGACTTCCTCAGTCCTTTGGCTTCTTGCTACAGCACAGCTAACTGATGCTATTCAGCTTGTAGCTGAGACTGAAGAAGCCGAAGTGATTCAGGCAACGAGTTCTAAGAGCTTGTGCCAGTGGTATTGGCCAGTAACTCGAACATTACATCAAGGTAGGACTGTGGGGTTTTCTCACTGTCTACAAGATCATTTTTATAACCTTTCTTTGAGACCAACAGGGTTGTCTCACTATCTTGAACCTTATCTACATTACTTTCTCTACCATTACATAGTGGGGTGCTCTTCTCCAATATTCTATTTGCATACTACAAGAGAAACAAGCAGACACATCACAGGTTTAGCATGTAGTATACGAAACTCATTTTGGTAAACCGGTTCAGTAGTAAGGTGGACAGGATAACAGCATGAAACAAACATATATCTATGTACTATGGTCATTGTATTATCCATATCATTCTAGTTTATGTTACCAAATGAAGATAGAGACACAGTTCAACTCATATATTTTCAAGACACGGCAGCATAGACAGAATATAAATGTGAGAAACTACATAACATTGGCAACACTTGTAATGTGCATCACATAAGAACATAACTGTTTATACAACTGAAGTTGAAATCAACATAGAGCAAGAAGTTAGAACAGCAATCCAGTTAAAGAAATAGGTTTAAAACATACTTGTTGCGCCATTGGAGTTTCAATTGGATCCTTCAAATTCGAAAGTAGTTGGTATGAGTAAATACACTGATGCAATAGTAAAGGATTATGGACCATAGCTACAGAATCTGAACTGAGAACAGTTGCTCTTCTGCTTTAAACGTGGAGTTTGGGTTTGCTATGGTGGTCTTCATGCTTTGGGCACTGCAGTAGCTTTACAAACTGCTCGTGTGGGGGTACTCTGTGGTGGACATGGTGCTTTGTCAACTAGAAGTGGGTTACTATCCGCTGGGGTTGGGGTTAGATGGGTTGTAGCTGGTTCTCTGCCCAACGGTGTAAGCGCGCAATCTGGAAGAGTCTTGATTATGTGTGGTGGGGCTAGTTTGTGGGCCAGTACAACCATGGTTCTATCTGCATCGACGGGTAAGCACTGTCTTTTGTGAGAACATGTTTTTGCTCCCTTAGATACTGCCATCACCCCCTCCAATTCAAATGGCTGATAAACAAGAAAAGAAATTGAACGTAAAGATATTGTATGATAGGCAGATGTGGTAATTCACATATATGTTGTCTAACCAAACAGGACAGCATGAGACAATTTCACATATATGATGCCTAACTAAACAGGATAGCATGACATAGTTTTAGATATATCATGGATAAATTAACAGGATATAATGGCATAATTCAACATATGAACAGTATCTAAACATGATGACAAGAAAAAACTATACGATGTCTTTCTAAAATAGGTTGGGATGAAATAATTCACATACAGGTTGTCTAAGTATACAACATGGCATGATATAATTGACATAATTGATTCATATACTAAGCAGTTGGCGCTCGCATGTATGATCTCTAAACTAAGCAGCTGGAATTCAATATTGTGCATATGATGTCTAAACTAAGCAATGCAAGACACCATATGCATGATATGAGAAATATAAACATTGCAACTTAGAGCATACACCTTAGGTGGGATATAGGACTGGTCATCTTTCTCTGAATCCTCCTCTAAGGAGCTCCCTGTAACCATCGAGATATATGCTTCAATAGGTACCATTGACTACTCTGAAGACCTTGTTTTCACTCCTGATTTTTCCATAACCGGCTCAAATGGCTGATACACATGAAGAGTAATTCAATATACACAGATTGTCGACAAATGGAATACGTAATGAAAAAAAGATGGCATGAGATAATTCACATATATGATGCCTGGCTACATGGCGGTGCATAGTTCACATATATGATAACTCGCTGAAAAACATGGCATTGCGTAATTCACATATCTGATATAGAAAGCAAACAGGAGGCATTCACACAAAGCATGTCTAATCTAAGCGGATGGCGTGGCAATGCAAGACACCATATGCATGATATGAGCAATATAACCCTGCCAAGTTAGAGCATGCACCTCGGGGGTGGGGGGAATACGACTGGTCATCTGTCTCTGAATCCTACTCTGAGGAGCTATCTGTAACCAGCAAGAAATCTAGATCAACAGGTAGCACTGACTGCTCAGAAGACCTTGTTTTCACTCCATATTTTCCCATGACCGACTCAAATGGCTAATGCACGGGAAGAGTAGATGAATGTATAAACATTGTAGACAAATGGAATACATTATGAAAAAAAATATGGCACGATACAATTCACATATACGTTGACTGGCCAAACAGGATGGCATTGCATGATTCATGTATATGATGCCTGGCTAAAGAAGATGGCATTGCATAATTCCCATATACTCCCTCCGTTCCTAAATATTTGTCTTTTTAGAGATTTCAAATGGACTACCACATACGGATGTATATGGACATATTTTAGAGTGTAGATTTACTCATTTTGCTCTGTATGTAGTCACCTGTTGAAATCTCTGAAAAGACAAATATTTAGGAAGGGTGGGAGTATTATATAGAAACCAAACAGGTGGCGTTCATACAAGGCAAATCTAAACTAAGCTGATGACATATAAGATGTATAATGTAAGCAATGTGAGGCGCCATATGCATGATATAACCAACATCAGCATGCCAGGTTAGAGCAAACACCTCATGTGGTAAATAGGAGTGGCCGGCGCCCTCTAAATCCCCATCTGAACAGTTATCTTCCCCTGGAATACAATCTGGAATGGCGGGAGGGGGCCCACTTCTCCCACAATGGAGCGGCTGCTGCATGACATTATATTCCCACGCAACGGTCTTCTCTTTTTCTCTACATGTTCGATACGATTGTGTACAATAACTGACATGCATAATAAAAAATTAGTTAGATTTTGTAAGGCCTAAGGGGTGCATGCGAAATAAAGACTGATGGTAGCAAACGAGTGGATAGATCCAAAACTAATGATAGCAGGTAGATTATAGCTTCAGTTTGAAAAGATAGACAATGGATCATCTACTGTTTGTTGCCCATGCAACATGAACCACATAGAAGAGCCTAGATGAACCAGATAGTAGACAGATACTATTCCTTGCTGCCTCGATATGATACCCACGGGCATTTTAAAACTCAAGTTTGAACGATAAAGTAGCAGGTAATAATAACATGTCGGTGTTTTGGAACGACACCTATGGGATCACAAGAATCCCTACTGCGGTTGCGGGGCGCGGGGTCATGAGAAGAGCGGATCAAGCAGATAGCACACGGTTCCTTTACCCAGGTTCGGGCCGCAAGGATGTGTAAAACCCTACTCCTGCTTTGGTGGTTTGTTTATCTGTGTTCTTGAACTAGCAATGGGGCGCGAGGAGCTCCAAAAAGCCGAATCCTCTTCTTGGTCGCCTTGGGCCTCCTTTTATAGGGAAAGGGGTTGCCACAGTGGTACGTAGGAGGTGGAAAGGGTACAGTGCTGCGAGGTTCCCCCTCACATTACATGACAAGGCGTATTTAATGCGTCTTTCTTAGGTGTCCTTGCTTTATCAGGGACGGGGGAGAGCCATGTCTCGTCCGTCGCCGCTCCTTCTTGCGTCGACACGCGCCCTGGCCAGTGGTGCCCGCGATGCCATGTAGGCAGGCGGGCAGCTGAGGTGGCATAGTGATGGGTCTCCACGAAGATCTGCTTGCCACCACGCAGGTGCCTGCCTAGCTGGTTGGGTCGGCTGCTGCATGCGAATGGCGGTGGAGGTTTGATTGGCGTGGGCCTGATGGTGGCCCTACGGGTGTTCGTGGCAAGGGCCTTGCCGGGGCCCTGGCAAGGGTCTTGCTGTGGCCCCGGCAAGGGTCTTGCCGTGGCGCCTGCTGTCATCCCCGGCAAGGCTCTTGCCGGGGGCCTTGTGGTCCTCCTTGGCTGGGATCCCGCCAAGGAACATCATCTTCTAAAGTGTGTATCTGATCTTGTATGCCTTCACAAAGATCTGCATGCCACCATGGGGATGTCTCCCGAATCCTTGCCCCATGGGGGCAGTGGACTGAAGGGTGACTCGCTCCGTAGGTGTGGGGCGAGCTGCCACGGCAAGGGTCTTGCCGGGTTTGCTAGAACTGCCACCCGGCAAGGATCTTGCCGGGGGAGTCCGCTTCGTCCCCTTTGCTCTTTGTGGTCTTGGTCTTAGCGTCGTTCTGCTTCTCTTGAGCCTCGGCCTTACCTTGGCTTACCTCCCTTGCCGTGCTTGGTGTGGCGGTGCCTGTGGCTCAGACTGCCCGTGCACAGTTATAGGGGTACAAAAAGTGTACCCCCCCCCTTTTGTACACTAACAGGATCCCCCGGGTCTGGGCCACACATAAGCGCAACGCGTTGTTAGGCTAGGCCCAAAAACGGTGTGTGGGTAGGCGGGGCGGTTTTTACCGCGGTAAGTTCCTTCACGCGCTGCACTTCCCACGCTTCCCGCGTGTGGCGCGGCGTGGGGAGGCGTGTGTGACGTGGGCGGCATGCGTGGGGTTGTGCTCTGCACGCATGCATCAGGTCGTAGTAAAGGGGGCGGTTCGCGCCTTTCCCATAAGCGGAGGAAGGCGTGGGGGCGCGGCCTGTCGGGGGGACGGAACCCCTTGTCGGTTCGGCGGGGGCGGAGGATGCACAAAGAGCAGATCGAGGCGACACACACACACAACGATTTTACCCAGCTTTGGGCCGCATGGATGCGTAAAACCCTACTGCTGCATGTCTGGTTGATTCGGGTTCTTGCTCTAGAGCGCAAGAAGATACAGTAAGTTGGAGCTAGACGTAGGCGAGGGCCTATTGGGTCCGATCGGGTCCGATCCGGTCCCTTCTCCGGTCCCTTCTCCCTTCCTACGTGCGCATGGGCCTCCTTTTATATGCCAAGGGGTTTCCCACAGGGAGCGACGCAGGTGAGGGTAAAAATGGCAAGGGATTGTGTGAATAGTGGCCGCACAGTGCTATCGCACCTAACTCTGACGGCGGGGGACAAAGGCATTAAATGCCCGTCTGGATCGCCTGAACAGTGCCGAGGCGGACCGTTAGGAGCGCCTCCGCTCGCCACGGGGGCGACTCTGCCAACGTCGCATGCCACCGCGCGTCTCAGGTTGCGCGGCGCCCCGCCACGTGTCTTCGGGGAAGCCCCAGAGCGACGCGTGGGCAGGTGAGCTGGAGCGCGGGCCTGATGTGGTGGTTTGCCGCGGCAAGTGGCTTGCCGCAGTAGTTGCCTTGCCGCACCTGGGAGCTTGCCGCTCGCCAGGCCTTGCCGGGGCACGCGGCGCGCCGCGGCGGGCTTCTCTTGGGGTGCCTTGGCTTGGCCGTCCCGGCGAGCTCCTCCCGCCGGGGCCTTGGTGCTTCGGCTTAGTTGTCCCGGCAAGCTCCTCTTGCCGGGGCCTTGTCGCCTTGGCCCGGCAAGCTCCTCTTGCCGGACCTTGCCTTCTCGACCCGGCAAGCTCCTCTTGCCGGGGCTTGGTCTTCTAGGCTCGATCACTTGGCCTTCGTCCGGCCCGGAAAGGGCCGTGGAGACTCTTGTCGCTCCCCAGGCAGGCCTTGCCGCGGGAGGCTACTACTGCCCGTGCACAAGTTTGGGGTACTAAGGTACCCCTACTTTAGTACACCGACAGGAGCCCCCGGGTCTGGGCCATACACGGTGCCGAGCGTTGTTGGGCCAGGCCCTAACAGTGCACGAGCACGCGTGGCCTGGGTTGCGCTGCTCCTTAACTCTGTGCTCTTCGCGCCCTCCCCAAGTGGCGCGCGCTTATCGCGGCGTCGTGGGGGGGCGAGGCGTGCGAGGCGTGCGTGACGTGGGTGGCGTGCGTGGGGCTTGAGGCCCGCAGGCATGCGTCACGTCGGGCACGATCTCTTTATCTGGGAAGGCGGAGCATCCGCCCCCGCTCCTTTCCCCCTTTATAAGCGGAGGGGAACAGGGGCAGCTCGCCATTCCGCCGATTGCTGTTCCTCGAAAATCTCCGCCGCGTCCTCCTTGCTAGAGAAAGCAGCGATTTGCTCTCGCAGCCCCCGGCGCCGCCAACGCCGACAACTCCACCTCCCTGTTTCGGCCATGGCCCCGAAGAGCGACAAGGCGAAGGGGAAGGCCGTGAAGTCAGCCGAGGCGCTGCGGCTGGAAGCGCTTCGGAAGGAGACGGCGACGTTCGCGGAAGGAGGTTGCTGGCAACGAGGAGCTGTTGAGGAGCGCCGCCGTTACCCAGAACGCCTTCCGAGAGACGGTGGAGCGGTGGACGGAAGGCCTCGTCAACATCGCCTCCACCATCGACCAGGAGCTGAAGCTGCTGGGGATGGAGGGCCACGAGTACCCCGCCGGCGAGGACGTCCCGTCGAGCGCCAAGCTCACTTCCTTCTTCAAGGGCTTGGTGGGGGTGTTCCGGCACCTCCGGGAATCGATCCCAGAACAGCTGGCCGAGGAGACGCGGGAAGCCGTCTCCGGGGCCCTCGAGAGGGTGTTGGTGAAGATCGTCTTCCGCAACCCCACCATCAGGCTCACCAACGTCCTCAGGCACTTGCCGGAAGATGTTGATCTGACGGAGATTAGGGCCCTCATCACCCCCATCGTGGAAAGGGTGGCGGGGATCAGGCGGGTCGAGGGCGACCGCGCGGATTAGGCTGCCCACCTCTTTCTTTTCTTCTCTCGTTGCTGCCGAGCATGCCATAGAAACAGCTGATTAGAGCAGCGGCAAGTTATTTTGTAATATAACTTTTATCTTGGCAGTTCATTGTGCTGTTATCTCCCTTGTTCGACCTTGTGCTTCGTACGTTCGCGCCCTACGCTCACAGGAACTTGCCGGCGAAAGTCTCCGCCTTGCCACGGGTGTCGAGTGCGGGACATCAGCAACCCGCTGACGGGGCTTCCACCGGCAAGAAACCTTGCCGCGGCTGGCGCAACTCACTTAAATGTTGAGCAGGCTCGGGGCGAGGTAGGCGTGGCGACTACAGTCGCGGCACGCTCAAGCTGCCGAGCGAGCTCGAAACAAGTAAGGACGCTACTCGGGATGTAGCACACTTAAGTCGTTGAGCGGGGCTCGAAACGAAATAGGGGCGCAACCAGCCACGGGCCGGCCCTTCCGCGCACAGGTTTCCCATACGAAGCTCGGTCGTTCGAGGGGGATAATTTAAGAGGAAAAAAAGGAGCTCAATCGCTCAAACTTTGGCGACTTAGCTTCTCTGTCGTTTGCCGTCCGGCAAGGCGCAGCTTCCTCGGGCGACGCCCAGCCTATCCTGTCATCCCCCCCTACTTGAGGGAAGGGAACAACGAAGGCTCGGGGCTTCGCGGCCCGCCATCGCTTGCCGGGGTCGAGTGCTGCACAACCGTGTCGAATGATGCAGGCGCCAAGCGGAGAGGCGCGAAATCGACAAGATGTGCGGGGCACATAGGCTATGCTCGGGATCTGCGCCCGCCTCTGTACCAAGGATTACATGCAACTGCGGCAAGACTTGGACGGAGAGGATGGCCGACGGAACGGTTCCGACCGCCGCGCGGGCAAGGCCCCTCCCACGGTCGACGTCGACTCGTTTGGATCTTGGCGGCCTGGGCTCGCCGAAGGACGAGGTCGCCTTTCCCGCAACTTCCGGCGCTAACTTCTGCGGCTACGGGAGCGGCGCAGAGTTTGCTGGAGGCGAGAGACTCGCTCAGCGGCCGGAAGGCGGTCCTCCTCAAGGAGCAGCTGCTCTTGCCCGGACTCTGCGCGAGTGGGTACTCGAGGAGGGCCGTGCACGGGTCCCTGAGGAGGAATGCCTCCGCTCCGCGGGCTGGAGCGGAAAGGTACCTGGCCATACCTGAGCTTGCCTGTGGTCGCCGAATCTGGTTCGCACAACCTCGACGCATCCCCTACCTGGCGCGCCAAAGATGTCGGGGGATATCTGGCCTCCACGAGCACCTATGGGGACGGAGCCCCTTGTCGGTTCGGCGGGGCCGGAGGATGCACAAAGAGCAGATCGAGGCGGCACACACACACAACGATTTTACCCAGCTTCGGGCTGCATGGATGCGTAAAACCCTACTACTGCATGTCTGGTTGATTCGGGTTCTTGCTCTGGAGCGCAAGAAGCTACAGTAAGTTGGAGCTGGACGTAGGCGAGGGCCTATTGGGTCCGATCGGGTCCGATCCGGTCCCTTCTCCGGTCCCTTCTCCCTTCCTACGTGCGCATGGGCCTCCTTTTATATGCCAAGGGGTTTCCCACAGGGAGCGACGCAGGTGAGGGTAAAAATGGCAAGGGATTGTGTGAATAGTGGCCGCACAGTGCTATCGCACCTAACTCTGACGGCGGGGGACAAAGGCATTAAATGCCCGTCTGGATCGCCTGAACAGTGCCGAGGCGGACCGTTAGGAGCGCCTCCGCTCGCCACGGGGGCGACTCTGCCAACGTCGCATGCCACCGCGCGTCTCAGGTTGCGCGGCGCCCCGCCACGTGTCTCCGGGGAAGCCCCAGAGCGACGCGTGGGCAGGTGAGCTGGAGCGCGGGCCTGATGTGGTGGTTTGCCGCGGCAAGTGGCTTGCCGCGGTAGTTGCCTTGCCGCACCTGGGAGCTTGCCGCTCGCCAGGCCTTGCCGGGGCGCGCGGCACGCCGCGGCGGGCTTCTCTTGGGGTGCCTTGGCTTGGCCGTCCCGGCGAGCTCCTCCCGCCAGGGCCTTGGTGCTTCGGCTTAGTCGTCCCGGCAAGCTCCTCTTGCCGGGGCCTTGTCGCCTTGGCCCGGCAAGCTCCTCTTGCCGGACCTTGCCTTCTCGACCCGGCAAGCTCCTCTTGCCGGGGCTTGGTCTTCTAGGCTCGATCACTTGGCCTTCGTCCGGCCCGGAAAGGGCCGTGGAGACTCTTGTCGCTCCCCAGGCAGGCCTTGCCGCGGGAGGCTACTACTGCCCGTGCACAAGTTCGGGGTACTAAGGTACCCCTACTTTAGTACACCGACACGGCCCATTTACTAAACAGGACCGAGTCGTGGTCTTCAAGGCGTCCACTCCCCACGATCACGGGGTGGGGAGAGGCCGCCTCACCTGCCGCCTCGGTCCTGCACGCGTGCCACGTGGCTCTTATGCGCTTGGAGTGGTGAACGGTGGAGGCAGGAAACTGGGCCGCCGCGGGCTGGGACAACGGGTCGGTCCTAGTTCCCTGCGCCTTCCACGTCTTGATTGGCTGAGCGGGGCGGCCGAGCCCCCATCCCGTTCCTTTATAAAGAGAGGGAGGGGGGATGGCGTCCCGCATTCCTTCATCTCCTCCTTCCTTCAGCTTCTGCTCCCCCCTCCATCTGCCATGGAGAGAGGTAACCCTGGTCCTTCAACGGTGGCGGCGAGGATCGCCGCTCGACAACGCATCCCTCCTACTCCTGCACCTGCGGTGGCAGAGCCAGCTGCAAGGGGAAGGGGGAGGGGCGAGGCCATGGGCGAGGCCGAGGCGCTTGGGGAAGAGGAGGACGGGGCGGCGCGCTGGCCTTGCCTCCGCCAGCAGTTCCTCCTCCCACGGAGGGCCATGTTGGGGATGACCCTTGCGAGTTCTTTGTCAGGCTGCGCCGGCCGCCTAGCCGTCGCCTTCGTCTCCCAACTCCATTCGCGCGGGAGATGGAGCTGGATCCGCTGGAGTCATTGCGGCTACACACGAGGGGCTGTGGGATCAGCGGTACGCGGGTTCGCGTCGACTTCCCATCCCCTCACGTGATGTATCTTCGTCGGGCATGGAAGACGTTCGCTCATATCCACCGCTTGACGGAGGGGATCACTCTCCATTTCAAGCTGATGGAGGGCGGCCTCCTCTCCGTCAAGGTCTTCGGGCTCTTCGGGACCCGTGCAAGGTGCTGCATGGAGAGATCTTCTGATAGCGAAAACTCCTCCTCGGGCGGGAGTGATGAGGAGGACAGCGGTAGCGACGACGAGGGTAGCAGGCGGCAGGATGACGGGTCCGACTAGGTGTCAGGTGCCGCCCCATGCGGCACCGGCGACCCCATCATCCGTGTCGCCGGCTCCCTGAACTTCTCGGGGTCGTCTCCTTGGGCGGCTGGCGTTGGGAGGCTGCTAAAGAGGAAGAGGGCGAGCGGCAAGGCTGTCAACTCGGAGTACGCGGGCACCGACGCCTTCGACGCGTGCTGACGTCCTGCCGCCTCGTCTTCGAGCTCTGCTTCCGGCGCCGCCATCACCATCCAGCCTACGGACGGCCACCGAGATGTTCTCTTGGTGTCTTCTGCCACCCGTAGCTCGCCTAGGTGCCCCTTTTGCCCTTTTCGCCTCCTTGACCTGCCTCCTGAGGAGAGAGACAAGAAAGGGATTACGGGAACCTTATCTCTTTTTAGTTTGTAAGCCTTCGGGCCTTAGCTGAATTTAAAACTTGTAATCCCATCATTCATGTTTTTCATTCCCTATGGACTGTATCTGAGTGGATTGTTTCTAATGAAAAAGTGATGTTTGCCGGGTCATTTGTCTGCAGGTAGAACCCACGACACGGAGTAAATCCTTGGTATCTCTAAGATAAACATTTCCTCGCCCGGCAGCAGGCCTTGCCGTCTTCCCACGTCGCTTGACCTTTCTCACGCTTTTGGCGGAGGCAGGGATCAGGTGGGTTCAGGCCCCTTGTTTCATCCTTTCGTTGCCGCGACTACGACCAAACCTGGCCCCAGGAACGAGCCCTAGGGCCTAGAGTTTAGGGGAGCACGATAGCTTTAGGAAGGAACGAGGATTCACATACCTCACTCCATAAGGGAATGCATGATAAGGGATGAAGAACTTATCTGAAGCCGTAGCCCCCGGCAACTCTGGTTTGTCGTGGGTGAATCTTTGCACTTGCAGCCCCCGGTAATACTGGCTTGCCGGGGTCTAGATGCTGGTCTGTCCATCTTCTCTTTTTCATCCTCAAGTGGTCCGGCAAGGTGTCGGGGAAACTGATCCGCGAGCACCTATGGGGACGGAGCCCCTTTAGGTTCGGCGGGGGCGGAGGTCGCACGAAGAGCAGATCGAGGCGGAGCACACGAGCAGTTTACCCAGCTTCGGAGCTCTCCGGAGAGATAATACTCCTACTGCTGCTTTGTGGTTTGTATTGAGTTCTTGCTCGGGAGCGCTGAGTGCTACATTACACACAAGCGGCTAACGAGACCGAGCGTTAGTGTTCTACTGTCCTCCTCCCTCTACGTTGTGCATGGGCCTCCTTTTATATGCTCAAGGGGTCTCCAACAGGTGGCAACGTAGGCAAGGGTAAAAATGGAAAGGTGTTGCGGTTGGTGCAGCTACCTGTACAGTGTATCATACCTAACCCTGACGGCAGGGGACAAGGGCATTAAATGCCTATCTACGTCGCCCAAAACAGTGCAGAAAAGGGACCGTCAGGGACGCCACCGCTCGCCACGATGGCGATCTTGTCAGCGCCGCTTGCAACAGTGCACCCCTGGCTGCACAGCCTCCCGCCACGTACGCCTGGAAGGGTCTCAGAGCGACACGTTGGTGGGTGTGCTGGAGCGCGGGTACAGAGTGGTTGCTAGCCGCGGCAAACGCCTTGCCGCGGCCGTTGGCTTGTCGCGTCCGGGAGCTTGTCGCTCGCCGGGTCTTGCCGGGACGCGTGGCGTGTCGCAGCAAGTTCCTTGAGATGCCTTGGTCGGCCTTCCCGACAAGCTCCTCTTGCCGGGGCTTTGTGCGTTGAGTGGCCTTCCCGGCAAGCTCCTCTTGCCGGGGCCTTGTCTCCTTGGCTTAAATACTTTGTTCTTGAATGGCTCCAAAGGAACCACGGGGGTCCTTGGCGGTCACCCGGCAAGCCTTGCCGCGGGGCGCTGCAACTGCCCGTGCACAAGTTCGGGATACTAGGGTGCCCCTACTCTAGTACACCGATAGGAGCCGCCGGGCCTGGGCCATACACGGTGCCGAGCGCTGTTGGGCCAGGCCCAAAACAGGGCACGGGCATGCGCGGCCTGGGTCACGCCGCATCTGACTCCGCATCCACCGCGCCCTCCCCGAACGGTACGCATCAATTGCGGCGTCGTGGGTGGTTTCTTTATTCGGAAGGGCGAAACGTCCGCCCCTCCCTCCTTATAAGAAGGGGAAACAGGGGCAGTTCGCGCCTTCCCCATAAACGGAGGGAGGCGTGGCGGCGTGGTTTTCGAGGCATCTACTCCCCATGATCGCGGGGTGGGGAGAGGTCCCCTCATCCGTCGCCTCGGTTCTGTACGCCTGCCACGCGGCTTCCATGCGCTTGGGGTGGCGAACCGTGGAGGCTGGACACCGGGCCGTCGTGGGTCGAGGCAGCGGGTCGGTCCCAGTTCCCTGCTCCTTCTGTGTCTTGATTAGCTGAGCGGGGCGGCCGAGCGCCCACCCTGTTCCTTTATAAGGAGCGGGAGAGGGGGACGGAGGCCCGTATTCTTTCATCTCCTCTTTCCTTCAGCTTCTGCTCCCCTCTCTCTCATTCGCCAAGGAGAAAGGGAACCCTGGTCCTTCAACGGTGGCGGCGAGGGTCGCTGCTAGACAACGCGTCCCTCCTTCTCCCGCACCCGTGGTGGCAGAGCCAGCCGTAAGGGGAAGAGGGAGGGGGCGAGGCCGCGGGCGAGGTCGAGGGCGAGGCCGAGGCACTCGGGGAAGAGGTGGACGGGGCGGCTCGCCGGCCTCGCCTCCGCCAGTGGTTCCTCTTACCATGGCGGTCCATATTGGGGATGACCCTTGCGAGTTCTTTGTCAGGCTGCGTCGGCCGCCTCGTCGTCGCCTTCGTCTCCCGACTCCATTTGCGAGCGAGATGGAGTTGGATCCGCCCGAGACACTGAGGCTGCACATGAGGGGCTGTGGAATCAGCGGTACGCGAGTCCGCGTTGACTTCCCGACCCCTAATGTGATGTATCTTGGTCGAGGGTAGAACACGTTCGCCCGTATCCACCTCCTGACGGAGGGGCTCACCCTCCATTTTAAGCTGATGGAGGGCGGTCTCCTCTCCGTCAAGGTCTTCGGGTGCTTCGGAACTCGGGCAAGGTGCTGCGTGGAGAGCTCCTCTGATAGCGAAGACTCCTCCTCGAGCGTGAGTGATGAGGGGGACAGCGGCAGCGACGATGGGGGTAGCGGGCGGCAGGATGACGGGTCCGACTAGGTGTCGGGCGTCGCTCCGTGCGGCACCGCCGACCCCATCATCCGTGTCGCCGGCTCCTTGAACTTCTCGGGGTTCTCTCCTTGGGCGGCTGGCGTAGGGAGGCTGCGGAGGAGGAAGAGGGCGGGCGGCAAGCCCGTCAAGTCGAAGTACGTGGACGTGACGCCCTCGATAGCGTGCTGACGTCCTGCCGCCTCGTCTTCGAGCCCTGCTTCCGGCGCTGCCATCACCATCCAGCCTTTGGACGGCCACCGAGATGTTCTCTTGCTGTCTTCTGCTACCCGTAGCTCGCCTAGGCGCCCCTTTTGCCCTTTTCGCCTCCTTGACCTACCTCCTGAAGAGAGGGACCAGAAAGGGATTACGGGCACCTTATCTCTTTTTAATTTGTAAGCCCTCGGGCCTTAGGTGCATTTTAAACTTGTAATCCCATCATTCATGTTTTCATTCTCTATGAACTGTACCTGAGTGGAATGTTTTTTTGTGAAAAGGGGATGCTTGACGGGTCACTTGTCTTGTGGGTGGAACCCACGTCAAGGAGCAAATCCTTAATATCTTTAAGATAGACACTTCTTTTCCCGGCAGCAGGCCCTGCCGTCTTCCCATGTCGCTCGACCTTTCTCACGCTTTTGGCGGAGGCAGGGATGAGGCGGGTTCAGGCTCCTCGTTTCGTCCCTTTGCTGCCGCGACTACGACCAAACCTGGCCCCAGGAACGAGCCCTAGGGTCTAGAGTTAGGGGAGCACGGTAGCTTTTAGGAAGAAACGAGGTTTCGCATACCTCAGTCCATAAGAGAATGCATGATAAGGGATGAAAAACTTATCTGAGATTGCAGCCCCCGGCAACTCTGGTTCGCCGTGGGTGAGTCTTTGTACTTGCGGCCCCCGGCAACACTGGCTTGCCGGGGTCCAGATGCTGGTCCGTCCTCCTTCTCTTTT
The DNA here is from genome assembly GCA_032464435.1 of Aegilops umbellulata. Taxonomy (NCBI): domain Eukaryota; kingdom Viridiplantae; phylum Streptophyta; class Magnoliopsida; order Poales; family Poaceae; genus Aegilops; species Aegilops umbellulata. The sequence goes on along the minus strand of CP136058.1, from coordinate 160,644,711 downwards.
TCGTCCTCAACTGGTCCGGCCAGGATATGCGAGCCCTGCGAACCGAGGGAAACAAAAGAACGGCAAAGGGACGCACACCCGACCTCTAAGCTAGGGGTTAGCTGCTACTAAGCACTATCAACCCTAACCAAGTACGAGACTCGATCTAGCATGCACGCTATAACTTAGGGCGCCAGCGCTTCATCTATGCTCAGGGTCTGCGCCTGGCTTTGTACAAAGGATTACATGCAACAGCGGCAAGACTTGTACAAAAGGTGGTTGCCGGAACAGGGTCCGGCAACCGCGCCTTACGGGTAAAACTTACGAAGATGCTCAATGTTCCAGGAGTTGCTCACCGGAATGCCATCTTCGGTCTCAAGGCGGACAGCGCCAGGCCTAGTGACTGTTTCACCCGGTAAGAGCCTTCCCACTTCGGCGTCAACTTGTTGGAATTCTTGGCGGACTGAGCGCGCCGAAGAACAAGGTCGCCTTCCTCGAGACTTCTGGCGTTAACTTTGCGGCTATGGTAGCGGCGCAAAGCTTGCTGGTAGCGAGCAGCTCGTACAGCAGCGTGAAGACGGTCTTCCTCAAGGAGCAGCGCGTCATCTTGTCGCAGCTGCTCTTGCTCAAGCTCATCATAAGCGAGCACTCGAGGCGACCCGTATACAAGTTCCGTGGGGAGAACTGCCTCTGGTCCATAGAATAGAGCGAAAGGTGTCTGGCCAGTGGCTCGATTTGGCGTCGTCCTGATCGACCAAAGAACCACCGGCAGCTCCTCAATCCAGTTTCTTCCGCACCCGTGCAGCCTGTCGAAAGTCCTGGTCTTGAGTCCACGCAGCACTTCAGCATTTTCCCTCTCCGCTTGACCGTTGCTCCTGGGGTGAGCAACAGAAGCGAAGCAGACCTTGGCGCCAAGATCTTGGACGTACTGCATGAAGGTGCGGCTCGTGAATTGCGTACCGTTGTCGGTGATGATCCTGTTAGGGATCCCGAAGCGGCAAACAATTGACCTGAAGAACTTGACTGCTGACTGTGTTGTCACCTTCCTCACTGCTTCCACTTCCGGCCACTTTGTGAACTTGTCGATTGCGACGTACAAGTACTCAAAGCCCCCGACTGCTCGGGGGAAGGGGCCGAGGATGTCGAGCCCCCAGACCGAAAATGGCCAGGATAAAGGGATCGTCTGGAGAGTTTGAGCTGGCTGGTGTATCCGCTTGGAATGGAACTGGCACGCTTCACACTTGGTTACTTGTGCAGTTGCATCCTGGAGGGTTGTCGGCCAAAAGAAACCTTGTCGGAATGCTTTGCCGGCAAGTACTCTTGCGCCAGTGTGGTGACCACATATGCCTCCATGTATCTCTGCCAACAGCTTCTGTCCATCTTCCCGGTGAATACACTTCAATTTCACACCGTTGAGTCTTCTTCTGTACAGTGCGTTGTCGACAAACTGGTACATACTTGACTGCCGGGCTACTCTTTCCGCTTCTTCTTGCTCTTCGGGAAGTGCTCCTGTCTGAAGGAAACGGATGATCTGCTGTGCCCATGCTGGAGCTTGTGGCTCGACAACAAGGACTAAAGGCACATCTGCTGCTGTGGGAACATCCGCTTCTACGGCGAGAAACTGCGGCTCAGCCGGAGCTTGACGTTCCCCGGCAAGCTTGCCGGAGAAAAACTTGTCGGGAGCGTCTGCTTCAACGGAACAAACCCCGGGGTTTGCTGGAGCAGACTGCTCCCCAACACTCTTGGTGTTGATCATGGGTACCTTCTTGGCGGCGGCTTCGGGAAGCTCTGCCAGAAAATAGTCACCAGAAATCAACTTCCTCTTCTTGTTGTTCCGCCGCCGGTTTTTGTTTGCCGGGGCAGCATCATCGCTGTCAGATCCTCCTGTTCCTGTATTCTCTCCGGGGAGTTTCCTCCCTTCCTCAGCACGTGCACACCTGTCGTCCAGGGCATACAGCTCACTGACGTCTCTGATCTTGCACATTGCCATCTCCTCCCGCATCCTGCGGTTACGCACGTTCTGATGGAACGCGCTGATGACTGCGGCAGGGTGGACATCTGGGATGTTGCGTTGCACATGGCTGAATCTCTGGATGTACTTGCGCAGGGGCTCTCCTTCCTTCTGGGCAAGCAGATGAAGATCACTCTCCTGGCCATGAGGTTTGTGGCCGCCTGTAAAGGCGCCGACAAACTGATGGCATAGGTCTGCCCAGGAAGATACGGAGTTGTCCGGCAAGTGCATGAGCCAGGACCTGACGCTGGGCTTGAGCACCAGCGGGAAGTAGTTGGCAAGGATCTTGTCGTCGCGCCCCCAGCAGCTTGCACCGTGATGGTGTAGACGCTGAGGAACTCCGACGGATGCAACTTGCCGTCGTACTTCTCTGGTACGTCTGGCTTGAAATTCTTCGTGCTGGGCCACTGGACTTGCCGCAGCTCACGGGTAAACACGGGGCAACCTACCGCGTATGGCAGGTCGCCTGGTTCCCCTGGCGCACGCATGTCGACAGTGGGCCCAGCGTGCTGGTCTGACTGACGCCGCGCTTCTCTTCGGCGCTCGATGCGAGTACGAGCGTCTTCTTGCTGTCGTTCGTGAAGAACTTGGCGTTGATCGCGACGAGCTCGTGGGTCTGATGAAGCAGTGGAGTCGCTGTCGCGGTGGACCCGGCGAGTCGGCGATCTTGGCCTTCGGGGCGGAGAGTGCACGGTGGTTGCACCCCCACCGGTCTTGTCGCCATCGGGTCGCGCCTGGCTGACTTGCCGCGGCTGCCACGTAGTCGGCTGTCGTGGAGTGTCGCCGTTGGCGAAGCCGATGAGACTCTGAATGGTGGCCCTCCAGTCGTCGATCTTGTCTGGCGTTGGAGGGAAGTCTAGGAGCAGTTGAGCTCGCGCCAAAGCTTCTGATGGAGTGGCGGGTAGCGGTGGCGAACGGTGCGAGGAGCGGGATATGCTCGGACTTCTAGCTGCGTTAGAAGGAGGAATATCCCGTCCAGGCGACCGTGCTTCGCTCGTGCCAGCACGTTGGCGCGCATGCTGGCCTGGAGCATCCCGAGATCCGCCAGCTCGATCTGGGTCCAGCGAGCGTATGGTACCGTGAGTACCATGACGCTGCCGGTCCTGCACCTCCTGAGATGGGCGCGGTGCATCTACGGACGCTCGGTCGTCGTGAGAGCCGGCTACACCGCCGCTGGGCAGCGCAGCCTTGTCCATGGACCTGGCGGCACCGTGGGCTCCCTCGTCGACGCCTGTTCTTCCGTCGGCGTCTTCCCCACCAGCCGTTTGCTCCGGCGGCGGTGGGTCTATTGTGGACGGAGCAGCCGCCTCCGAAGCCTTCTTCTTCGGCGGCATGTTGATGAAGATGATGAAGATCTAGCTCGTGTGTGTTGGGGAACGTAGTAATTTCAAAAAAAATCCTACGCACACGCAAGATCATGGTGATGCATAGCAACGAGAGGGGAGAGTGTTGTCTACGTACCCTCGTAGACCGAAGCGGAAGCGTTGACGCAGCGTAGGGGAAGTAGTCGTACGTTCTCCTCGCGATCCAACCGATCAAAGCACCGTTACTCCGGCACCTCCGAGTTCTTGGCACACGTTCAGCTCGATGACGATCCCCGGGCTCCGATCCAGCAAAGCGTCGGGGAAGAGTTCCGTCAGCACGACGGCGTGGTGACGATCTTGATGTGTTACCGGCGCAGGGCTTCGCCTAAGCACTGCAACGATATGACCGAGGTGGAATTTGGTGGAAGGGGGCACCGCACACGGCTAAGGAACGATCCGTAGATCAACTTGTGTGTTTTAGGGTGCTCCCCTGCCCCCGTATATAAAGGAGCCAAGGGGGAGGGGCTGGCCGGCCAAGCCTGGCGCGCCAGGAGAGTCCTACTCCCTCTGGGAGTAGGATTCCCCCCCCCCCCCCAATCCTAGTTGGACTAGGATTCTCCAAGGGGGAGAGAGAGAGAAGGGCCGGCCACCTCTCCTAGTCCTAATAGGACTAGGGGAAGGGGGAGGCGCGTAGCCCATGAGGGCAGCCCTCTCTCCTCTCCACCAAGGCCCATGTTGGCCCATCATGCTCCCGGGGGATTCCGGTAACTCTCCCGGTATTCCGGTAAAATCCTGATTTCACCTGGAACACATCCGATGTCCAAACATAGGCTTCCAATATATCATTCTTTACGTCTCGACCATTTCGAGACTCCTCCTCATGTCCGTGATCACATCCGGGACTCCGAACTCCTTCGGTACATCAAAATGCATAAACTCATAATAATTGTCATCGTAACGTTAAGCGTGCGGACCCTACGGTTCGAGAACAATGTAGACATGACCGAGACACGTCTCCGGTCAATAACCAATAGCGGGACCTGGATGCCCATATTGGCTCCTACATATTCTACGAAGATCTTTATCGGTCAGACCGCATAACAACATACGTTGTTGCCTTTGTCATCGGTATGTTACTTGCCCGAGATTCGATCGTCGGTATCCAATACCTAGTTCAATCTCGTTACCGGCAAGTCTCTTTACTCGTTCCGTAATACATCATCTCACAACTAACACATTAGTTGCAATGCTTGCAAGGCTTATGTGATGTGCATTACCGAGAGGGCCCAGAGATACCTCTCCGACAATCGGAGTGACAAATCCTAATCTCGAAATACGCCAACCCAACATGTACCTTCGGAGACACCTGTAGAGCACCTTTATAATCACCCAGTTACGTTGTGACGTTTGGTAGCACACAAAGTGTTCCTATGGTAAACGGGAGTTGCATAATCTCATAGTTAAAGGAACATGTATAAGTCATGGATAAAAGCAATAGCAACATACTAAACGATCGGGTGCTATGCTAATGGAATGGGTCATGTCAATCAGATCATTCAACTAATGATGTGATCTCGTTAATCAAATAACAACTCTTTGTTCATGGTTAGGAAACATAACCATCTTTGATTAATGAGCTACTCAAGTAGAGGCATACTAGTGACACTCTGTTTGTCTATGTATTCACACATGTATTATGTTTCCAATTAATACAATTCTAGCATGAATAATAAACATTTATCATGATATAAGGAAATAAATAATAACTTTATTATTGCCTCTAGGGCATATTTCCTTCAGTGTGAACGCCGGATCAGGTTCACACAACCTCGACGCCCCCTACCTGGCGCGCCAAAGATGTCGGGGAAACTGATCCGCGAGCACCTATGGGGACGGAGCCCCTTTCGGTTCGGCGGGGGGCGGAGGTCGCACGAAGAGCAGATCGAGGCGGAGCACACGCGCAGCATACCCAGCTTCGGAGCTCTCCGGAGAGATAATACTCCTACTACTGCTTTGTGGTTTGTATTGAGTTCTTGCTCGGGAGCGCTGAGTGCTACAGTACACACAAGCGGCTAACGAGACCGAGCGTTAGTGTTCTACTGTCCTCCTCCCTCTATGTTGTGCATGGGCCTCCTTTTATATGCTCAAGGGGTCTCCAACAGCTGGCAACGTAGGCAAGGGTAAAAATGGAAAGGTGTTGCGGTTGGTACAGCTACCTGTACAGTGTATCATACCTAACCCTGACGGCAGGGGACAAGGGCATTAAATGCCTATCTACGTCGCCCAAAACAGTGCAGAAAAGGGACCGTCAGGGACGCCACCGCTCGCCACGATGGCGATCTTGTCAGCGCCGCTTGCCACAGTGCACCCCTGGCTGCACAGCCTCCCGCCACGTATGCCTGGAAGGGTCTCAGAGCGACACGTTGGTGGGTGTGCTGGAGCGCGGGGTACAGAGTGGTTGCTAGCCGCAGCAAACGCCTTGCCGCGGCCGTTTTCTTGTCGCGTCCGGGAGCTTGTCGGGACACGTGGCGCGTCGCGGCAAGTTCCTTGAGATGCGTTGGTTGGCCTTCCCGACAAGCTCCTCTTGCCGGTGCTTTGTGCCTTGAGTGGCCTTCCCGGCAAGCTCCTCTTGCCGGGGCCTTGTCTCCTTGGCTTAAATACTTGGTTCTTGAATGGCTCCAAAGGAACCACGAGGGTCCTTGGCGGTCACCCGGCAAGCCTTCCCGCGGGGCGCTGCGACTGCCCGTGCACAAGTTCGGGATACTAGGGTACCCCTACTCTAGTACACCGACACAAGGATATCTGTGAGTCCTGCGAACCAGAGAAGACAAAAGAATGTCAAAGAGACGCACACTCGACCTCTAAACTAGGGGTTAGTCACCGCCAAGCACTACCAACCCTAACCAAGGACGAGACTCGAACTAGCATGCATGCTATAACTTAGGGCGCCAGCGCTTCATTTATTTATGCTCAGGGTCTGCGCCTGGCTTTGTACAAAGGGTTACATGCATCATCGAAAATGCTTGTACAAAAGGTGGCTTGCCGGGGGGCCCGGCAAGCCGCGCCTCCCGGGTAAAACTTGCGAAGATGCTCAATGTTCCCGGAGTTACTCACCGGAACGGCATCTTCGGTCTCCAGGCGGACTGCTCTGGCCTGGTGACTCGTATTACCCGATAAGGGCCTTCCCACTTTGGCGTCAACTTGTTCGAATTCTTGGCCGATTGAACGCGCCGAAGGACAAGGTCGCCTTCCTTAAGGCTTCGGGCATGAACCTTGCGGCTATGGTAGCGGCGCAAGGCTTGCTGGTAGCGTGCTGCTCTCACAACCGCCCGAAGACGATCTTCATCAAGGAGCATTGCGTCATCTTGCCGCAGTTGCTCTTGCTCAAGCTCATCATAAGCGAGCACTCGAGGTGACCCGTATATGAGTTTAGTGGGGAGAACTGCCTCTGCCCCGTATACTAGGGCAAAGGGTGTCTGGCCAGTGGCTCGATTTGGCATCGTCCTGATCGACCAAAGAACCGCCGGCAACTCATCAATCCAATGCCTTCCACTCTTGTGCAGCCTGTCAAAGGTCTTGGTCCTTAAGCCTCGCAGTACTTCAGCATTTGCCCTCTCAGCTTGACCATTGCTTCGCGGGTGGGCAACGGAAGCGAAACAGACGTTGCTGCCGAGGTCTTGGGTATATTGCATGAAGGTGCGGCTTGTGAACTGTGTGCCGTTGTCGATGATGACCCTGTTGGGTACACCAAAGCGGCACACTAGTCCCTTGAAGAACTTGACGGCTGACTGAGTTGTGACCTTCCTCACTGCCTCCACCTCCGGCCACTTTGTGAACTTTTCGATCGCAACGTACATGTACTCAAAGCCCCCGACAGCGCAGGGGAAAGGGCCCAGTATTTCGAGCCCCCAGACCGAGAAGGGCCAGGAGAGAGGAATGGTTTGAAGGGCTTGAGCTCGCTGATGAAGCTTCTTTGAATGGAACTGACACGCTTCACATCTGGTGACTAGTGTCATTGCATCCTGGAGGGCGGTGGGCCAGAAGAAACCTTGCCGAAATGCCTTGCCGGCAAGGGCCCTTGACCCGATGTGGGATCCACATATGCCTCCGTGTATCTCCGCCAACAGCTCCAATCCTTCCTCTCGAGGGATACACTTCAATTTCACACCGTTCGGCCTCTTCCTGTACAGGACGTCGTCGACGAACTGGTACATGGTAGAGCGACGGGCTACTTTTTCCGCTTCTTCCTGCTCCTCAGGAAGTTACCCTATTTGGAGGAATCGGACGGTATGCTGTGCCCACGCCGGAGCCTGGGGCTCGACGGTGAGGACTAAAGGCATTTCCTCCGCTATAGGAGCGGCTGTCTCGACGACAAGAGCTTGACGCTCCGCCGGAGCTAGCCGTCCCGTGGCGGGCTCAGTGTCCCCAGAAACATCCTTGCCGGCGGCTCCGGGGAGCTCGGCGGGAAAGTACTTGCCGGGCCCTGATTTATTCCTCTTGTTCTGCTCTGTTGATGGATCAACGGATGGCTGAGCTAGCTGAAGCACAAAGGTACCTGGTTCCACATATAGCTTGAGGGCAACGCGTTTTGACAGGTAATCAATGATATCGTTCTCCGCTCGGGGAACGTGTTCAGCCTATATACCGTCGAAACGCTCTTCCAGCTTTCTCACTTCATCGACGTAGGCCTTCATCAACGGGTTCTGGTAATACTTGTTGACTTGCTTGACGACAAGCTGCGAGTCACCCCTGACAATGAGTTTCTTGATTCCGAGGTCCGCCGCGATCCTGAGACCGGCAAGCAGCCCTTCGTACTCTGCCGTATTGTTGGTTGACGCCTCCCTGGGGAAGTGCATCTGGATCACGTACTTGAGGTGCTCTCCGGTGGGCGCGACAAGCAGTACACCAGCCCCGGCGCCCTGTAAGGAGAAAGCTCCATCAAAGTACATGATCTAATCGCAACTTTCCTCCTTGCCGGGGAGAGCAGTCTCTTGGGCTTCTTCGTCAGGCGTTGCGGTCCATTCTTTAATGAACTCCGCCCGGACTCGGCTCTGAATCGTCGAAGTACTTTCAAACTTGAGGCCAAAGCTGGACAGCTCCAATGCCCATTCCATAATTCTTCCTGTTGCATCTGGATTGTGCCATATCTGTTGCAGAGGGAGGCAAGTGACGACAGTGATCTCGTGTGCCTGGAAGTAGTGATGCAGCTTCCTCGAGGCCATAAGAAGGCCGAAGAGCAGTTTCTGCACGCCGGAGTACCTTGATCTAGCCCCCTGCAGGAGGGAACTAACAAAGTAGACCGGGTGCTGCATCATTTTCTTCTTCTGCGGCACTTCAACTGGCTGTGTCGTCTCTGCATTGGTGGTGTCGGGCTCTGTCGCTGCCATTACCTCGTCGTCAACCTCTCTCTGTGCCACTAGTGCGGCGCTGACCACCTGGTTCGTTGCTGCCAAGTATAGCAGCAACGGCTCTTGTGGCCTGGGCGCAACTAGTATCGGCGCGGAGGAGAGGTACTTCTTCAAATCTTGCAATGCTGCTTCGGCTTCTGGCGTCCACTCCATCGGACCCGCCTTTTTCAGGATCTTGAAAAAGGGAAGGGCGCGCTCGGCAGACTTGGAAATGAACCTGCCCATGGCGGCGATGCAACCAGCAAGCCGAAGCACATCCTTGATTCGCTTGGGTGCTTCAATCTACTCTATAGCTTTGATCTTGTCCGGATTGGCCTCTATCCCACGCTGTGACACAAAGAACCCGAGAAGCTTGCCGGCCAGGATGCCAAAGACGCACTTCTCAGGGTTCAGCTTGAGATTGATCTTGTGCAGGTTCGCAAATGTTTCTTGCAAATCTGGTATGAGGGTTGCCCTGTCCTTGGTTTTGACCACTATGTCATCCATATAAGCTTCCATATTTCTATGGAGCTGGGGTTCAAAACCAATCTGGACCGCCCTTGCAAACGTCGAACCAGCACTCTTCAACCCGAAAGGCATCTGCATGAAACAATACGTACCACATGGGGTGATGAATGATGTTTTCTCTTCGTCTTCTCTTGTCATGAAGATCTGGTGGTAGCCGGAGTAGGCTTCGAGGAATGACAACAGATCACACCTAGCCGTGGAGTCAACAATCTGGTCGATGCGCGGCAACAGGAAGGGGTCTTTAGGACAAGCCTTATTGATATCTGTGTAATCAATACACAGCCTCCACTTCCCATTTGCCTTTCGCACTACGACTGGATTGGCCAACCACGTTGGATGGAGCACTCCTCTTACCAAACCCGCTACTTCTAGTTTCCGGATCCCTTCTGTGATGAACTCTTGTCGTTCCGAAGCTTGCTTTCTGACCTTCTGCTTGACGGGTCGGGCATGAGGACAGACAGCAAGGTGGTGCTCAATCACCTCCCTGGGAACACCGGGGATGTCGGAAGCTTGCCATGCAAACACATCGACATTCGCCCGCAGGAAGGTGACGAGCGCGTCTTCCTATTTGTCGTCAAGGGTGGAGCTTATGGTGAAAGCTCCTCCCGTGCCGTCCTCATTGACAGAAACCTTCTTGGTTCCCGGCGGTATGGCCCTGGGCTTCTTGTCTCCGCCGACGGAGCTCTCTGGCACGTCCTCCACGACAGTGCTACACTCCAAAGAGGTGCGCTTGCCGAAGTGGGTGTCCGAGGTCTCACCGGTCTTCTTCTTCTTGGGCGCCATGACGATGAAGAAGCGTCGAACTAACTGCTAAAGCCGATTCTCACGACTGTGCCCCCTACCTGGCGCGCCAAAGATGTCGGTGTTTTGGAACGACACCTATGGGATCACAAGAATCCCTACTGCGGTTGCGGGGCGCAGGGTCATGAGAAGAGCGGATCAAGCAGATAGCACACGGTTCCTTTACCCAGGTTTGGGCCGCGAGGATGCGTAAAACCCTACTCCTGCTTTGGTGGTTTGTTTATCTATGTTCTCGAACTAGCAATGGGGCGCGAGGAGCTCCAAAAAGCCGAATCCTCTCCCTGATCTCCTTGTCCCTCCTTTTATAGGGAAAGGGGTTGCCACAGTGGCACACAGGAGGTGGAAAGGGTACAGTGATGCGAGGTTCCCCCTCACATTACATGACAAGGCGTATTTAATGTGTCTTGCTTAGGTGTCCTTGCTTTATCGGGGACGGGGGAGAGCCCTGTCTCGTCCGTCGCCGCTCCTTCTTGCGTTGACACACGCCCTGGCCAGCGGTGCCCGCGGTGCCATGTAGGCAGGCAGGCAGCTGAGGTGGCGAAGTGATGGGTCTCCACGAAGATCTGCTTGCCGCCATGCAGGTGCCTGCCCAGCTGGTTGGTTGGCAGCTACATGCGAACGGCGGTGGAGGTTTGATTGGCGTGGGCCTGTTGGTGGCCCTACGGGTGTTCATGGCAAAGGGCCTTGCCGGGGCCCCGGCAAGGGTCTTGTCGTGGCGCCTGCTGTCATCCCAGGCAAGGCTCTTGCCGGGGGCCTTGTGGTCCTCCTTGGCTGGGATCCCGCCAAGGAGCATCATCTTCTAAAGTGTGTATCTGATCTTGAATGCCTTCACAAAGATCTGCATGTCACCACGGGGATGTCTCCCGAATCCTTGCCCCATGCGGGCAGTGAACTCAAGGGTGACTCGCTCCGTAGGTGTGGGGCGAGCTGCCACGGCAAGGGTCTTGCCGGGTTTGCTAGAACTGCCCCCCGGCAAGGATCTTGCCGGGGGAGTCCGCTTCGTCCCCTTTGCTCTTTGTGGTCTTGGTCTTGGCATCGTTCTGCTTCTCTTGAGCCCCAGCCTTACCTTGGCTTACCTCCCTTGCCGTGCTTGGTGTGGCGGTGCCCGTGGCTCGGACTGCCCGTGCACAGTTATAGGGGTACAAAAAGTGTACCCCCCTTTTTGTACACCGACATAAGCGATGTATAATGTAAGCAAACACGAAAGACTGTGACCTCTCTTCTGGAACTGTGTAGTCATCAGGTTCATCTGCTCAGTCGATGATGGTAATGCAGTTGGCGTGGCTGCGGGCAATGGGGAAGATGATCTGAGGCGGCGAAAGAAAGTCTGCAGGGGGAATCTCTGCTGCAGTGAACGCTTTTGTCGATGGTGCACGTCAGGTGGGGTGGATGACGGTACGTCAGGAGCAGGACATAAGACACAGATTTTTCTTTGATGCCTATCTGAAAATGAAGTAAATCTGTAAGGGCTCCTTAGAATTGGAGGATTTTATAAACGTAGGGATAGGGAAAACACAGGAATAGGATATGCATGTGAAAAACAGAGTATTTAGAAACATAGAATTTCTATCAACCTGGGTGTTTGGTTCACATGAATTGGAAGAACACGGGAATGGAGAAACATGGTCAAATTAAAGTAAAACCATGTGAAAATGAAAAAATAAGAATCTTATTATGCCAGTAATGCAATTAGTCATGTTCTTCATGCATATTAATTTGAAAAGGACGTCCAAGTGGATATTAAAATTCCTACGTTTTTTCTTTGAAAGAGACACCAAAGGAAAAAATCCTCCAGTTTTGCTTTCTCCACTCCTTCTAACCACATGCATGAATAGTAGTACCATAGTAGTTCAATAGAAAAGGATCCCTGAGGGATCGACATGAATACAGAGTAACAAAGGGATGCAACAAGTGTACAACCTCTTTGGTATAGCCTTGTCGACCTCAACATCATTGGGTTGGACGTGGAGGATGGTGATGTTGGTGTGACTGTCATAGGTGGGGAAGAAGATCTAAGGCCTATGGAAACGGCGTCGAGGGTACTGCTCCGCTGTGATGGACGGTTCCATCGTTGGAGCAGCTCCGGTGAGGTGTACGGCGGCGAGGCTAAAGCAGGACAAGACAACCAATGTTAATATGAAGTGGGACTCAAAATACATCACCAAAAAGTGCTAGATGTAAAATGCATCAGCCACGCTATGGCCGCTCCGACAGATGTTGTAAATACTGTTCACTCTAAACTTAACTGAAGAAACTGGACTTTACAGTCAAAACTGAATTTTACTGTCGAAACTGATTGAACTAGTAGCAGAGCATTGCAATAGATGTTTAGGGCGTTCGAGCACTAGTAGCAGAGAAGCAGTGATCTAAATCAGTAGATGCTTGAGCAGGGAACGCACTAGCAGAGAGCAAGTCATGCAGCAGCACCGCGAGCGAGTGCTAAAGCAGCAACTCCTGTAGCCGCCAGAGGTCGTGCAACAGTAGTAGCGCGAGCGAGAGCAAGAGAAGAGCAGCAGCACAAACGAGAGCAAGAGCGGAGCAGCAGCGCGACCAACAACTATAGCATAGTAGAGCAGCAGCATGAACGAAAGCAAGAGCAGTGCAGCAGCGTGACCAACAGCAAGAACAGGGCCGCAGCACAAGCGAGAGTCGGAGCAGCAGCAGCAGCGCAAGCGAGAGCCGGAGCAGCTAGTGCTGGTGTGGAAGTCGCCGTCGAGGAAGCAACAACATGGGGGAGAGATGCCATGGATGAAGTGGCCAGCGACGGCGCCGTCGATGGAGTCCTGCCATGGCTGCTCAGTATCGAGCACCGGCAGCCCCATGAGATCGAATAAAAGATAAAATGCAGCGGTGAGTGCAGACCTCCTTGGTGACGCCGAGTTGGCCTCGGCTTCATCGAAGGAATTGGTGAGGGTGCTGCGGTTCCGGTGGGGCAGGTCAAGACGGTGCTATGGGGATGGAGGTGGTGCGATAGACAAGGCGAACATCGGTGCAGCTCCTCGGAGGCGGAGGACAGAGCGACTGATTCAGTGGGACGACGAGATCGACGACGAATCCTCATCCGGTGCGGTGGATGAGGGACAGTGAGCTATTGCGGTGGACGACGTTGTCGGGGAAGAGTCTCCGGCTGGGCGGTGGTCGGGAGGCCGACGGAGGAGCGTGGGGTTTCGCAGGTTTTCGCGGCCTTGGTGTATGAATGGGGGGACGAAGGGGAAGGTAGGGGGGCCATGGCTTAGGGACGTGCTTGTCCAAAATGTAGGGTAATTTACCACCGTACCCCCACCGGTTTTGACACCACGACGTCGAGCCGACATTTTCAGCTGAGGGGTAGAAGGGGGATTTCGTGTGTCTGGGCTGCGGGACTGAATTCGGATGAGGAGGGAGTTTTCCCGCGCGTCAAAATTTTGGGATAACAAGGCGCGGCATGCGTTGAAGAAGCGGGAGTTTCAAAGCAGATGAGACAAAAGATATTCGAGCTTGAAAATTTCAGGTTAACAAGGCGTGGATTCCTTGTTCGGCAGAACAAATTTAACATGTACAAAAATACAATTCATACAAGACACAAGAGAGTCATGGCCCCTTTTACTATATTTCTATAAATGTCATTGAAAAAACTACAAGAAAAATGTAAAAAAATTTGGGAGAACAAGATTACCCTGTACAGTACCAAATCGATTCGCACTTCCCTCAACAACAACAACAAAAAATAATTCCCACCAAAATAAAGAGTCATGTCCCTTTTTATATGATTACAAATGCCAGGATCTCGAATTTCAATTTTTGAATCCATGTTATGTTGAATTCAAATATATCGTTAGGTGACCTTGCGGTTTATAATGGATGTAGTCCTGCATTTTGATCTTCCATCATATATGAACATTTTAATCCACCCTATGAACATATATATTGTCGTCTACCATATGGAATAAATTTGAATCAATTTTCCTTATTTGAATACGATTGTTGTCAAGTTATACAATCATTTAAATATTATCTTGATAACCAAAAATATGCATATAGCATTAATCATATTTCACTATGAACTACATGTACCATACGTTCTCCAATTCAAATATTTGTATCCATTTTATGTTGAATTCAAATCAGAGTACATTGGTCTAGGTAGCGAGATGTTGGGGATAATCTAAACCCTGTTTTCATATGTATAATTTTTTGCTGAATTGGGACAAGTTTTGTTATAAGCTTCTTGCAAAACCAGAGATTCTCTCAACAAGCCTCGTGGTTCCGAGAGGGAACGTGTCTCCTTTGTGTGTGAAACGATATACGCTGCCTCCCCCCTAATTTTCTTTACGGAGGAAACATAGAACTATATGGGTGCCTTGTTAAATTTTGGAATTGTTCCTGGTTCGTTTGGCATTTTTTATACATTAATTGAGTTTCTAGACATTTAATGTGCATAATCCAAATTTGAACTGCAAGCACATGCTCCGGTGCACCAAAGTATTGCTTGAAAAATCACATGTGTGTCCTTGGGTGAATTTCTAGGTCCCATGCAAGGAATGGGAACGAAATTCAAACATCTGGGTGTCGTGACTTGGCCAAGAACATCGAGAAAATTGGTTTTTAAATTCATGTAAATCCAAAACTAACATGCTGGAAATAATGAAACTTGGCATGGTGTCATGTCATGGCACTAACGTGTTGTGGTTAAAAATTGGGCCGATTTGGAACAAGTTTTGGTATAAGCTTCTTGCAAACCAGAGCTTCTCTCAAGAAGTCTCGTGGTTTTTACAGGGAACGTGTCACCTTTGAGTGCAAAATGACATACGCTGCCCCCCTTGAGTTTCTTTACAGAGGCAGCATAGAACTATATGAGTGCCCTGTTAAATTTTGGAATTATTCCGGGTTTGTTTGGCCTTGTTTATACATTAATTGAATTTATAGTCATTTAATATGCATAATTCAAATTTGAACTACAAGCACATGCTCCCGTGCACCAAAGTTGGTCGAAAATCACATGTGTGTCCTCGGGTGAATTTCTAGGTCCCATGCAAGAAATGGAAATGAAATTCAAACATCTGGTCATCGTGGCTCGGCCGAGAACATTGACAAACTTGGTTTTAAAATTCTTGTAAATCCAAAAAACGCCTGAAAATCATGAAACTTGGCATGGTGTCATGTCATGGTACTACCATGTTGTGGTAAAAAAATTGGCTGAATAGGAACAAGTTTTGGTATAAGCTTCTTGCAAACTAGAGCTTCTCTCAAGAAGGCGTGTGGTTCTGAGAGGGAACGTGTCACGTTTGTGTGCATAATTCAAATTTTAAATACAAGCACATGCTCTAGTGCACCAAAGTTGGTTAAAATATCACATGTGTGTCCTCGGGTAAATTTCTAGGTCCCATGCAAGAAATGGGAATGAAATTCAAACATCTGGGCATCGTGGCTCGGCTGGAAACATTGAGAAACTTGGTTTTTTAATTCCTGTAAATCCAAAACATGCATGAAAATCATGAAACTTGGCTTGGTGTCATGACATGGCACCAACATGCTGGGGTAATTTTGATGTCCGATTTGCGAAGGCGCACACATTAACAATCAACAAAGTCATTTTGGAACAAGTGTTGTCACGTTACAATCGGAAACACAAGTATTATGGAAACCGCTGGCGTTCTATTTACCATTTACGTGCCGCCATGTGTCCCCTTTTTATTAGCTAGGAGGCACCATGCAGGGTAGCTATTTGAGTATGGGAGGCGTGCAATCAGACCCGTGCGCATGCTTATCGGGAGGAGAGCCCTTTGACCTCCATCTGCCCTCCACATCTCTCCCAAGGTCTCCATTAATGGCGCTCGAGCATCTGTTTAATGGCGTGGCTATGTATCACTCGACTGAGATTTAAGAGAGAAAAAAGAAAATCTGAAAAGAAAATTTTGCAGGGATCTTGATGTAAGATCCAACGGACCTATATAGCATCTACTGCAAATTATAGCAAGACTAATGAATATATAAGGATGACGACAGTGGATAATAATTGTCTTACATAATTAGGAAGATAATTAAAAGAGCCACATGCGGATACGCCCGAAATACACAAGGGCAAAAGAAGAAGGAAGACAATGATCTGGCTCGCGGATCTCTACTTTCTTAAAGCGTTGTTGCAGGCCGTGGGAACTAGTCTCTACGGCGAGCGGTGATGAGCTCCATCATGTCCTCAAGACGCTACTTGAGAGCATCCACAGATTCCTCCACCAGCCTTTGGCGCTCGATGTTGAGCATGTCATTATCGTCCATAAGTTTCTTGACGATGACGTCGGTCCTCTTCAACAAGGCACTAGTCTCCTCCTGCCGCTCTGCACTTCGGACGATCTTCGCCCCCAGCAAGTCGCGCTCTGCCCGGAGCCTCTCATTGCCCTCCCTTAGTTGCCGGATGACGCTGGTAGCCTGTTCAAATGAGGCTTTCATGTGGTCCTGCAACCTCGCCCAGCCAGAGATCTGATCCACCTCGCTATGGACGATCGCATGCATGCGCCTTTAGGAGTCGTCGCTTGCTCGCGATACATTTTTCCAGGCCACCGCGGTGCGGCGGGACATCTCTGCTGCATTCGCGGCGCGGCGGGACATCTCTGCTTCTTCCGCGGCGCGGCCAGACCAGTCTACTGCATCGACGGCGCAGCAGGACCTCCATGCTGCTTCGGCGGCACGGCAGGACCTCTGTGCTGCTACTTCCATGCGGCGGGACATGTCGGCTGCTTTCGCGGCGAGGCGAGACATCTCTCTGGTGGTAATCTCTTGACCCAACTCACGCCGGCCATGGCAAACGCAAGGGAGGGATGCTGAAATACTTGTTTGTTTTTGTGGATGAGGAGTTGAGGAGGAATGTGCAGTCATCTTGGCATAGTAGTATTTATAACCGAGTATTAATACGCTCCTAAGTGGCAAACCGTTTAGGTTGTGATCGGTGTGAAGAGGTTCGCAATTAAATATAGCTGGTAGTAGTAATTTGGAATGTGACGAGACGCAAGCTCAAAATTTATTGACGGTTCTAGTTTTGAAGTGTGGCACTATTCCCAGATGGCATAACATGGGCATGTGTTCTCGGCCGTGGTGTAGCATATGCCATGGAAGTTCTTTTTCTATTGCTGTGTACATGCAATAACTAGCACCATCGGATACATATCTTACGGTTATTGGGGCGTTCGACAGGAATAGCCTGATGGTGAGCTATAGACTAGTCTTTTTTCAGATGCATTACACCTATGTCTCGGGACTTCTCACACGCACCATCTCTAGCTCCCTAGGTCCATGTCACCCACATACACTTGTACCCTGAGTTTAGTATGTTATACAGGAAGAGAAGAGGTGCACGCACGCACTCGTCCTCTCTCACACGCATCTGTAGCTACGAATTGTAGTGTTCTCAACCATCTGATTGGCTCTATCATAAGTTTCACGTTGCTCCTTGGCCTTGAGATTGAGAAGTTTAAAACGCGGAGGCTAAGCTGGAGGCGCGAGGTTTTGGTTAAAGTGCGGGCCGCACACGACACCAACACGACACGAGCTTCGTCTTCTTGGTGCGCAGTCAGGTGAGTTGTCCAAATATAGACACAACCAGGCCCTCCATGGTATCTGCGCCTCGACTTATGCGCTAAGAAATTAGGATCGGAGGGAGTACTACTAGTAGTAGTACTTCTTTGATGTGTTGCGTCAACTCACATAAGTATGCAACACTTCCTGAACAAACAAGTATGTAAGTTGTTATACTTCTTATAAGTTGTTATACTTCTTACCCAAAGGATCTTTATATCCAACAAACACAAAATATCCGTTCGACTGTTGGAAATTACTTTAACTCCTGATTTGATGTCGAAGTAATTGCTGGATGCTGACAAAACCCACCATCTCTGAAGCTAAATTAGACTGAGCTAACCCCTATATTAGCATATTACTAAGATAAACAGTAGGCACTGTAGAATCATTTAGGACATGAGCTTGTCAATCTGAATGTGGAGGGACACCAGCTTAGCCCCGGCCAATATCTTGGGCGGAACTGTGAAGAAGGTCAGCTCCTGCACGGCAACGTCGTCGGGATCCTTGCTGCTTGTCACCTCCATTTCCACCTTGAGGGCGTCGGTCCTGCCTTTGGGTTCCCCCGGCAGGCCGTTCGCCCACCGCTTGGCCACGTAGTGCAGTAGTGGGGATGACCCTGCTCTGATGCAGACGACCAACACAGCGATATGTGATGTCTACTACGCAACCTTCTTCTTGTAGACATTGTGGGGCCTCCAAGTGCAGAGGTTTGTAGGACAGTAGAAAATTTCCCTTAAGTGGATGACCTAAGGTTTATCAATCCGTGGGAGGCATAGGATGAAGATGGTCTCTCGCAAGCAACCCTGCAACCAAATAACAAAGAGTCTCTTGTGTCCCCAACACACCCAACACAATGGTAAATTGTATAGGTGCACTAGTTCGGCGAAGAGATGGTGATACAAGTGCAATATATGGTAGATATAGGTTTTTGTAATCTGAAAATATAAAAACAGCAAGGTAACAAATGGTAAAAGTAAGCGTAAACGGTATTGCAATGCTAGGAAACAAGGCCTAGGGTTCATACTTTCACTAGTGCAAGTTCTCTCAACAATAATAACATAATTGGATCATATAACTATCCCTCAACATGCAACAAAGACTCACTCCAAAGCCACTAATAGTAGAGAACAAACAAAGAGATTATTGTAGGGTACGAAACCACCTCAAAGTTATTCTTTCCATTCAATCTGTTGGGCTATTCCTATAAGTGTCACTGAGGGAGTCCTGGATTAGGGGGTATCCGGACAGCCGGACTATATCCTTTGGCTGGACTGTTGGACTATGAAGATACAAGATAGAATACTTCGTCCCGTGTCCGGACGGGACTCTCCTTGGCGTGGAAGGCAAGCTTGGCGATACGGATATGTAGATATCCTTCCTTGTAACCGACTCTATGTAACCCTAGCCCCCTCCGGTGTCTATATAAACCGGAGGGTTTAGTCTGTAGGACCCAGAACAACAATCATACCATAGACTAGCTTCTAGGGTTTAGCCTCTTCGATCTCATGGTAGATCAACTCTTGTAATACTCATATCATCAAGATCAATCAAGCAGGAGTAGGGTTTTACCTCCATCGAGAGGGCCCGAACCTGGGTAAAAACATCGTGTCCCCCGTCTCCTGTTACCATCCGCCTAGACGCATAGTTCGGCACCCCCTACCCGAGATCCGCCGTTTTTGACACTGACATTGGTGCTTTCATTGAGAGTTCCTCTGTATCGTCATCGTTAGGCTTGATGGATCCTTCGATCATCGGTAGCAATGTGGTCCAGGGTGAGACTTTTCTCCCTGGACAGATCTTTGTATTCGGCGGCTTCGCACTACGGGCCAACTCGCTTGGCCATCTGGAGCAGATCGGCAGTTACGCCCCTGGCCACCAGGTCAAGGTTGGAAGCTTACACTACACGGCCGACATCCGCGGAGACTTGATCTTCGACGGATTTGAGCCTCTACCGAGTGCGCTGCACGGTCAAGATGAGCATGATTTAGCTCTACCATCGGACAGTGTTCAGGAGACCGCACCGGCAACCGCTCCGACTCTCAATTCGGAGCCAAATGCGCCATCCATGGACGGGTGGATAGACCCCGCCATGGAGGCCGCATTCTCAGCGGCGATGGAGTCAAGTATCGACCTTACCCTTCACGAGAGCCGTGATGCCTGCCGGATTCTTCCCCGGCCACGGACTCTGAACCGCCTTTGCCCGTGCCTATCGAATCCGACTGGGCGCCGATCATGGAGTTCACCTCCGCGGATATCTTTCAGCACTCACCCTTCGGCGACATACTGAACGCATTAAGGTCTCTCTCCTTGTCAGGAGAGTCCTGGCCGAACTATGTCCGGCAGGATTGGGATGCGGATGACGAAGAAATTCGCCGCCCACCCACCACCCACTTAGTAGCCACTGTCGACGATTTGACCGACATGCTCGACTTCGACTCCGAAGACATCGACGGTATGGACGACGACGCAGGAGACGAACAGGAACCACTGCCCATAGGCCACTGGACAGCCACCTCATCATATGATATATATATATATGGTGGACACACCCAAAGAAGGCAATGGCGACCGCACAGCGGAGGATGACCCCTCCAAGAAGCAATCCAAGCGCCGACGACATCAGCACCGCTCTAAGTCTCGCCAAGGCAAAAGCGGTGATACCGGCACAGGAGATAATAGCACTCCGGACAGTGCCGAAGATGACGACAATCCCCTCCAGCATGATTTAGAGCAGGAGGATGGAGAAGCCAGCCCTCCCGACAGAGCGGCAGATGGAGAGGAGGGGGATGATAATTACATGCCTCCCTCCGAAGATGAGGCAAGCCTCGACGATGACGAATTTGCCGTGCCTGAGGATCCCGTCGAGCAAGAGCGCTTCAAGCGCCGGCTTATAGCCACGGCAAATAGCCTTAAGAAAAAGCAACAGCAGCTTCGAGCTGATCAAGATTTGCTAGCTGACAGATGAACTGAAGTCCTTGCGTCCGAGGAATATGAACTCGAACGCCCCTCCAAGATTTACCCAAAGCACAGGTTGCTACCCCGACTGGAGGAGGAAGCATTAAAACTTACATCTCCAGCGTATGACGCGGCTGATTGGCCACCTCGTGGCCACGACAGAGAGGCATTTCAGCCAAAAGCTCAGCCTGCACCCCAACGCCACTCAAATAAAAATGTCAAGGCACGGGGAAATACGCTAGACCTGCGAGACGTATTGGAGGACAAAGCAAAACACGCAAGATCGATCTACGGATCACGAGGGCGCGCCACTACGCGAGACGATAACCGTCACACCGGATACAGTAAAAGTAAATCCGGTCGGGCCGAACACAGCGGACAAGACTCATATGATTTGCGTCGTGATATAGCCCAGTACAGACGCGCCGCACACCCCCTATGCTTCACAGACGAAGTAATAGATCACCAAATCCCAGAGGGTTTCGAACCCGTAAATATCGAATCATACGATGGTACAACAGATCCTGCGGTATGGATCGAGGACTTCCTCCTGCACATCCACATGGCCCGCGGTGACGATCTACACGCCATCAAATACCTCCCACTCAAACTCAAAGGACCAGCTCAGCATTGGCTCAACAGCCTGCCAGCAGAATCCATTGGCTGTTGGGAAGATCTGGAAGCCGCATTCCTCGACAACTTCCAAGGCACTTATGTGCGACCACCAGATGCCGATGACTTGAGCCACATAATTCAGCAGCCAGAGGAATCGGCCAGGCAATTCTGGACACGGTTCCTGACAAAGAAAAATCAAATCATCGACTTTCCGGATGCAGAGGCCCTAGCAGCTTTTAAGCACAACATCCGCGACGTGTGGCTCGCCCAGCACCTTGGCCAGGAAAAGCCGAAATCTATGACAGCCCTCACGACACTCATGACCCGCTTTTGCGCGGGAGAGGACAACTGGCTGGCTCGCAGCAATAACATATCAAATAACCCTGGTACTTCGGATACCAAGGATAGCAATGGCAGGTCACGTCGCAACAAACACAAGCGCCGCATCAACAGCGACAATACCGAAGATACAGTAGTCAATGCCGGATTCAGGGGCTCTAAGCCTGGTCAGCGGAAAAAGCCATTCAAAAGAAGCACTCCGGGCTCGTCCAGTTTGGACCGCATACTCGATCGCTCGTGTCAAATACACGGCACCCTCGACAAGCCAGCCAACCACACCAACAGGGAATGTTGGGTGTTCAAGCAGGCCGGCAAGTTAAATGCCAAAACCAAGGATAAGGGGCCACATAGCGATGACGAGGAGGAGCCCCAGCCACCGAACACCAGAGGACAGAAGAGGTTCGCCCCACAAGTGCGGACAGTGAACATGATATACGCAACCCACATCCCCAAAAGGGAGTGGAAGCGTGCGCTAATGGACGTATATGCGTTGGAGCCAGTCGCCCCAAAGTTCAACCCATGGTCCTCCTGTCCAATCACCTTCGATCGCAGTGACCACCCCACTAGTATCCGACATGGCGGATTTGCCGCACTGGTCCTAGACCCAATCATCGACGGATTTCACCTCACTCGAGTCCTTATGGACAGCGGCAGCAGCCTGAACCTGCTTTATCAGGACACAGTGCGCAAAATGGGTATAGACCCCTCAAGGATTAAACCCACAAAAACGACATTTAAAGGCGTCATACCAGGTGTAGAGGCCCATTGTACAGGCTCAGTCACACTAGAAGTGGTCTTCGGATCCCCGGATAACTTTCGAAGCAAAGAGTTAATCTTTGATATAGTCCCGTTCTGCAGTGGCTATCATGCACTGCTCGGGCGAACCGCATTTGCAAGATTCAATGCGGTACCGCATTATGCACACCTCGAGCTCAAGATGCCAGGACCTTGAGGGGTCATCTCAGTCAATGGAAACACAGAGCGCTCTCTCCGCACGGAGGAGCACACTGCGACCCTCGCAGCAGAAGCGCAAAGCAGCCTCTTAAGGCAATCAACCAGTTCGGCAATCAAACACACGGACACCGTCAAGCGCGCTCGGAGTAATCTGTGTCTGGCATGTTCCGAGCTCGCGTAGCAATTTGGCCCCCACCCCAGCCCCCGCCAAGCGGAGAATCCGTGCCACGCAAACGTAATTACACATTGAAAATACCATGCGCATAGGTGGGGGAGGGGGGCACGACTACGGCACGCCCCAAAACGCGGCTCAACCGCACTAGGGGCTTCTCGCTTTGTTATTTTTTCTCTCTTTTAGGACTTTACTCTCTGGAAACCCTGTCTGGCAGTACGACCGCCGGACACACGATACAACAACCAAGGAGGAAGAAAGCCACGCCGCACCATGGAACTTCCAGGTGGTCTCTAATAACGAGTGAAATACCTACTTTAAATACCATTCCGCAGCTTGCCCTTGGAGGGGACATGTCAAATAGTCCTATTTTATGCTTATCGCACTACTTGTATCGTTATGCTTAGACGCACCTTTTTGAATAAACAATGCATAGCACTAGTCTATTATCGCATTCTCTATTCCTTTATATATATATATATATATATATATATATATATATATATATATATATATATATATATATATATATATATATATGTTCATTCATGACATTCAGCACCCGTACACTCTGGTACGGCCAATACGTCAGGGGCTTAAGCGTACCCCATAATACGGCGTGAGAAGTTCAAACACTTTCGATAGTGCGGCACCCCGAACTTATAACATTATATGCATCAGCTCCGAATGATGTCTTGGGTCAATAGTTGGGTTTGCCCGGCTCCCATGTTTTGGTACCTTACGTTCCGCTATATCGGGTAAGGTAGCACTGGGAGAACTACTACGATTGTTCCCTGGTTCATCTGGGCAAGCACCTCAGTAGAGAAAGCTAAAACTGACTGTCTTGATAAGGCGAGAGCTGGTCGCTGTTCGAGAGGTCTCGAGTCCCTAAAGACTTATACCGCTTAGGGTGAGGAGTCGGCTTTGTCCGGCTTAGGCGTGCATAGCGCCCCGAATTCGGCCTTCCAAATACTAGGGGCTTCGCCAGAATTTAAAATTGTAGATTCTATGGCTAAGTGAGAGTGATAAAGCATTATAGTCCGATTGCCTTGTTCGTTGTGCTGAGCAACTCCCTCGAGGGACCCAACAATGGGAAAATAGTGCTTAGATTTATCCCGAACACCCCAGCACTCGTGGCATGGGGGCAGAAGCCGACAACTGGCCATCTCTCAGATTTGATAAACAGCCGCACAAAAGGTAATATTTTAAATTCAAATAAGCGTTGCATAGCGCATATGAACAAGTTTTCATACAAGATCACATGAGCAAGTTCACTACAAAATTACATCTTTGGAACACTCATCCGCCACAAGGCGGGCACCCTTCAGGACACCCTCATAATACATCTCAGGGTGGTGATGCTCCTTGCCCTGCGGCGGCCCCTCCTTCACCAGCTTCTCAGCGTCCATCTTGGCCCAGTGTAATTTAACACGGGCAAGCGCCTTGCGGGCGCCCTCAATGCAGATGGACCGCTTGATGACTTCAAATCGGGGGCAGGCATTCACAAGCCGCCTCACCAGCCCGAAGTAGCTCCTAGGCATGGCATCTCTAGGCCATAGCCGGACTATAAGACCCTTCATGGCCTGTTCGGCCGCCTTGTGGAGCTCGACCAATTGCTTCAGCTGGTCGCTCAAGGGCACCGGGTGTTCAACCTTAGTATACTGAGACCAGAACACCTTCTCCGTCGAGCTCCCCTCCTCGGCCCGGTAGTACTTTGCGGCAACCGAAACGCTGCGGGGCAAATCTGCGAATGCTCCTGGAGAGCTCCAGACTCGGGTAAGTAACAAGTAATTTACTTTCACATGCTTGCTTTACATAATGAATGCCTTACCCGCCGCTATCTTCTTCACCGCCTCAATTTCCTGGAGGGCCTTCTGGGCTTCAGCCTTGGCATGCTTAGTGTTCTCGAGGGCCGTGGCAAGCTCGGACTCTCGCGTCTTTGAGTCAAGCTCCAACGTCTCGTGCTTCTTCATGAGAGCCTGGAGCTCTTGCTGCACCTCGCCCACCAGAACCTCTTGTTTCTCCCGCTTGGCGCGCTCCTTCGCCGCTTTGTTTTCGGCCTCGGACAATGTTTGCTTCAGGGTCGCCACTTCGGTCGTGGCCCTGGCACATTCATGATGATCCTCTCATTTTGCAACCACATCTCCTTTTTATATATATATATAGACAAGGTATTACTTACCTTTGTTCTCCTCGAGCTGCCTCTTGGCAAGGCCTAGCTCTTTCTCGGACCGCTCGAGGTCCTGCTTCAGTTCGACGACCTCCGCAGTCATTGCGGCAGAGGTCAGCAACGAAGCCTACATACGCATACACACATACTTGTATTAGACTCCTGCATATATTATTTGATCCTCTATTCGGCTTTTCTTTGTGAATACCAAACAGAGCATTAGGGGCTACTGTCTATGCGGTAATATTTTCCTATATTTTAAATACTTACCTCAAAGCCTGTTAGAGGACTGGCACAGGCTTCAGTCAGCCCGCTCTTGGCGGACTGAACCTTCTTGATCACCGCACTCATAATAGTGCGGTGCTCTTCGTCGATGGAAGCACCGCGAAGCGCTCCCAGCAGGTTATCCGGTGCCTCTGGATGGACAGAGGTCATCGGCACGGGCGGCCGGCCCCTCTTGGCAGGGGGCCGCCTGCCAGAGTCTGGAACCGCTGGAGGTTCCGGCGCGGTGTTCGGCTAAGGACCGAACTTGGAGCCCTTGGGAGTCTTGCTCCCTATGCGCCTGGAGTCCGGAAGGTCGCCTTGAGGCGCCTCCAGGACTACCTCCCCTCGGCTGGCGCCCCTTCAGACAATGCCTCGACATTGTCCGTAGGGCGATGAGAGGAGGCAGTTGGAAGTGGATCGCTATTCATATTCGACGAGTCCAAGGAAGCGCCCGACGAGGATACGTCGATACGGGCTCGGGGCGGACTGCATGATCATATTCGGAGATTAGGAGAAGCAGTTGTAACATCCCAAAATTCTAAATTTTGGAATGTTATAATAAATAGATAGATTTGATTGATTGTTTGAAAGTGAGTGAATTCGAAACTTTTTGAAAGTTAAATGAGAGGGAATAAAAGGACTTTCCCAAACTTTCATATTTGCTTCCTAATCTCCATGAATTCAAATTCTTTTCAAATACAAAACCCTTGAGCGAAGATGATATGACTTCTTCCATTTAATTAAATGAAAGGGTATTTGAAAATATTTGAATTCCATTTGGAAATATTTCCAATTTTGAAACTTTATGCAACTCAATGATTTTCACGAGAGAAGATAAAATGACTTCTTCAAATTATATGAAATATGAGTTGGGAGTTTCCAAGAAACTCAAATTTAAAATCCATTTGAAATTATTTTTCAATTTGGGTTATTTGAGTTTTATTCAAATTATTTTTGTCCAAAAATAAAATACATGGAAAATAAGGTAACATGAGTCCCTACATCAGAAAATTGGAGAGAAATAAATTTGAATTAATTTTGGTATTTTTAAAATGATTTTTATTTTAATTTTACTAGAGCAGAAGCACTCTTTGCTTTATTTGAATTTGTGCGTACTTTATTTGACTCTAGAAAAATGTTCAGCTTGTAAGAAATCTTTTTCTAAAAATTTTGATATATAATATGCCTATATAAAATTTTACTTTATTTTCTTTATTTGGTTTCCCTTCTGTTTCTATTAAAATAATAATAATAATAACTGTACGTGCGGCCCGTAGTTATTTATCGCCCATACGCGTAGCATAGTGGCAACGGGCGCCTCATTTTTTTCTCTCTCCTAAATGGGCCAGGCCCAGCCAGCCTTTTTATTTTTATTTTAATTATGCCGATTTTTGTTAAAAAAAAACTGCAGCCGCAGCGTACGCACGCGCGGCCGGCCGAAGGGCTTTAGGCTCGTGCGAGGCGTTAGCCTTTTTCTTCTCTGTTTCGTATATTTTCGTCTATGTTTAGTTCCACATTGCCTAGCCTTTGACCTTTAAACCTCTTTTCCACCTATAAATATAGACCCATAGAGGCTCCAAAAATCATCCGATTCGGGTTAAATCAATATTTTGGTTTGACTAGATTCCTTAAAGAAAAATATTTTTCTCCTCTCCGGTGCGATTTTTGGGAATTTTCTCCTCTCTCCGACTTTTCTCTGCCTTATAAATGTATATTTCTTTGTTTTTTATACTTCCGTAATTTATTATTTTCTATACTAGTACGATAAAATAATTAGATTACCAATTAGTCTACGTATTTATACGTTAGGCCTTAGCTGTAGCTATTTTTCTTCCATAAAACAACTTGGCCCTGATTTTTCAAATAGCCATAACTTTTTACTCGTTCATCCAAATTAGATGAAACCAACGCCCACTTCTTCGTTACGATCTCCTCTATCCAGTAATCCAACTCAACATTTTTTTTAAAGTTTAAAATTTGAATTAGATCAGATTTGAATTTGAAATTCGTTTGATCATAACTTGAGTTTTGTAACTCCGATTTAGTTGATTCTTTTTGCAAATCGAAGCTCTTGACCTAAACTTTCTGATAAGGACAAATTCACATAATTTTGGTACTATTAGAAATTGTTTTATGTTGCAAGAGTTATTTGCTTGGTTTTGATGTTTTCCGAACCGTCTTCTTCGATCTCTCTGATCTTTTGAGTGATTGCTTATGTGTGGTTACTATTGCTTGCTTACGATAGATTGACCGGAGTGTGATGAGTAGAACTATCAAGAGTTTTGAGTGCGAATCATCTTCATCGACTTGCAGGCAAGTTCACACTTTGATCATATCCTTTTCATACCCAGTTTTTATTGCATTAGATCAATCCTCAAACATTGCATGATTAGGGTCTAATTAAATTGTGGGATGGGAAGTAGTTGAGGTAGTACCTATTACCTGTTCATTATCAAACCCTTGGGAGTTACTATTACGTTATGCTTATACTGCCATGCTATGCTCGTAGACGTGGATTGGGTTTGAGAGTATTTCATGACAGATGTGAGATTGTTAATTAATGGTTTACTTAAGGTGGCAACTTAAACACACATCTGGGTGGATTGAGGCACCTGGGTATTCCAGGACATGCCTGTCTAGGCACCTGGGTATCCCAGGACTTGTCTATTTTTCTTTTGGACCGCCACCCAGGCTCAAAGGGATCATGAGATTATTCATACTAGAAACTTCCGTGTGCAGCCACAAGCCATTATGGGCTCTGGCATAGTTGATTAAGTCGTGCGAACTCTTACAGGGTAGACCAGCAGATGTAGGGGAAAGTAGGTGTACCGGTCTATCCAACGTAAGGTGCTAGCGCTTCTGAAAGACTATGTCTCGGTCATCCGTTTCTCAAACACCATTTAGTGCGAGAAATCCAACGGAGGCGATCGAGTCTTGTGGGGAAAAGTGCGCAAACCTGTGCAGAGTGTACAGACTAATAATGATTAGACGTGTCCTCGGTTATGGACGTCTTGAGTATCTAGTTCTTGGATTATCCTGCTGATCTCATCACGTTACTTTAATTAATTTTGTTGGGTTTTACTGATGGTACTTAATTGGGATTGAGAATGCTGTCAACCATTCTCAATGTTTAACAACCACCATGATAGTTAAATAAAATTTATTCCTTTGCAGTAGGGAAAAATTGGCTTTTCGCAAAAACATTATAACCATAGAGCTTTTCCACCAGCCATATATGCATGTAGTGATAGCCATTGTTCATCATTTTCTCTATGGTGTGAATTTGCTAGTACATTCAATGTACTGACCCGTTTCGGGCTGCAACGTCTCATGTTGCAGGTTTCTTACGACGAGTAAGTGATACGTTAGGGTTACGATTTCTACACTCAACTTTGCCGTTGGTGTTGATGGGAATCCACAACCTTGTTGCTTCCGCTATATTGGATTGAGGTAATAGTATTTACGTTCCTTTATACATGTGATTTACCTCTGTTATAAATCCTTCGAGTACTGTGTGTCAGCATACCGATCCAGGGATGACACTTAAGCGTAGAGACTTGATCCATTCGGGTCGGGTCGCTACAAGATGGTATCAGAGCACATGTTGACTGTAGGACGTGACCCTAGAAACTGGCAAGCCCGTCGGAAAGATTTTCTCTACAACTTCTTTTTCAAAAGATCTTTTACCTCTCTTCTCTTCTAAGCTTATTCAAATATCCCCTTTTAGTGAGACCATATCCCTTTTCCCATTTGACTACTCGAAGATTCGACTGAAGAGACCACTCCAAGGAGTACAAGACATCGGACAACTAAGAACATTTGGAATGAAGGAGATTTTACCATGCATCTGAATAAGGGAAACTACAACAGTTGAAGACTCTGAAGACTAGTAGAAT
This sequence comes from Aegilops umbellulata, assembly GCA_032464435.1. NCBI lineage: Eukaryota > Viridiplantae > Streptophyta > Magnoliopsida > Poales > Poaceae > Aegilops > Aegilops umbellulata. The sequence goes on along the minus strand of CP136058.1, from coordinate 160,615,785 downwards.
TGGAGACTCTGAAGAATTTCTCGATTTGTATACCCTAGGAAGACCACCCTTATGGAACTTGGCATACTATGGAAGTTGTCAATAACCGAGCAAGGTGTATTGAAGAAAGACCGGAGCATGGAGAGTTAAAAACTCAAAATTCTGTCAAGGAAAACACTAAGGCAGGAGATATCAACTATGGAATGATAGCTCATGGAAATGACAAGAGCAGAAACACGGTTATCCGTGATGTCATTGCCCGCTTATGCTATTGTCATCGTGCTGAGTTAAGCATGCATATGCATGGAAGGATTGGATGGTAGAAGGCTGATGGAGCACCTATCAGCAAGATGGAGTTTTAACCTTAACCGGTGTATCACCAGGATCTGGAGTGTTACATCAAGAAGTTAAGATGGACCTACAAGAAGCGGTATTTGATAAGGAAGTGTTTCGTGAAGAACTCTGGACCCTGAAGATGAGAGTAGCCAAGCTGGAGGAGCAAAACCTCGAGATACAGGAGATTCGTCAGGAACTGAAAGACAGTAGGACCATGGTTCATGCCAAGGATGTTGAAACCCAGAAGTTTGGAATGCAAGTCCAGAGTATTCAAGGACGCCACAAGAGACTTCGTGTCAACAGAGATGATCTGGCAAAAAGGACAAGCACGATTGGAAGAAGCCATCTGAGACATGAACAAGACTTGAGGAGTTTGATGACTTTGAAGACTTATTGACCTTTAGAAGACCAAAACCCCTATTATATACCTACGTTAGACGCGACGTTTGTGAGCTGTCATTTGTTTGATGTTTTTTCCGACAGCCACAATAAAATCTAACTTTTAAAAACTTCTGTTTGTATTGTGTGCATCCCTCTCTATCTCTCCTATCCCACCCCAAAACCCATGGACCCCATAGAGGAGGAATGGAGATGAGCTTGTATTGTCTGGACCGATAAGTCAATTGGAGACAGACCAATGGATTCAGAACATGGAGGATCATATGAAGAATAACCCGATAGTTGGAAAGGATATGACCCAGCATGCTCTGCAGTGTTTTGAAAGAGGTGCTGCTACTTGGTGGAGGATGTACCAAACCATCAATGGATGGCAAGGAGTAACCGCTTGGGAAGAATTTAAGTTGACTCTGCGAAAGTCTCGGTTTGTGTCCCAGAAATTGAAGCCTTATGGAAATGATATGTAGAAACCTTGTGCATGCAAGCTTTGTGGAGAAATAGGACACAACCATAAAGAAAACAAGGATGAATACCCTCATAATCGGAGGATTACCAAAGGAGTTAGCCGAGGATCCCAGGAAACTTCGGTTGGAGATTGTTCCCAAAGGTTTTATTGCAGCAATGGAAGTTCAGTCTACATTGTTGGGAAAGATCCGTGAAGCTCAGAAGGATGAGCAAAGGAAAGGCCAAAGGTTTTCGTAAGGATGAGCACGACACCTTATGGTTCGAGGACTGTGTATATGTGCCCAACAATGCAAAGATCAGGAAGTTAATACTTCAGGAGGCTCATGACTCACCATACTCGATACACCCCGGAAACACCAAGATGTATTTGGATTTGAAGGAACGTTTCTGGTGGACGGAGATGAAGAAGGATATTGCCGAGTATGTAGCCATATGTGATGTATGTCAGAGAGTGAAGGCAGAGCATCAAAAGCCAGTCGGATTGTTACAGCCTATGCCGATACCCGAATGGAAGTGGGATAAACTTGGCATGGATTTTATCACCGGATTACCCAGGACCAAATCAGGATATGATTCTATATGGGTAGTAGTTGATCGCTTCACCAAAGTGGCTGACTTTTTCCCAGTGAGAACAACTTATACAAGTGCAAAGTTGGCCAAGATATATATGACCAGGATCGTATGTCTGCATGGAGTTCCGAGGACCATCGTATCAGATAGAGGAACACAGTTTACCTCAAAGTTTTGGAATCAGCTGCACCAGACTTTGGGTACTAGGCTAGAGTTCAGTACGGCCTTTCATCCGCAGACAGATGGATAGACCGAGAGAGTTAATCAGATTCTGAAGGACATGTTGAGAGCGTGTGTGCTAATTTATGGATCTAGTAGGGATGATAATCTGCCTTACGCAGAGTTCTCGTACAACAACAGTTACCAAGCCAGTTTGAAGATGGCCCCTTTTGAAGCTTTTTATGGGAGAAGGAGCCAGACACCATTGAGGTGGGATGAAGTTGAAGACCGTCAGTTGTTTGGACCAAATATGATCAAGGAGTCAGAAGAGAAGGTTAAGTTGATTCGAGATAGACTGAAGGTAGCTCAGTCCAGGCAGAAGAGTTATGCAGACTCAAAACCGCAAGGAGGTAGTCTATGAAATTGGAGATAGAGCATGTCTTCGTGTGTCCCCTCTGCGAGGATTTAAAACGATTTGGAGTTAAGGGGAAGTTAGCCCCGAGATTTGTAGGACCATACCGAGTTCTGGAACGTATGGGAGAAGTGGCCAACAAGTTGGAGTCACCCAAAGGACTGTCAGGAGTTCAGTTTATGTTTCATGTTTCCCAGTTGAAGAAGTGCCATGCAGAGATGGCCAATATTCCCCTGTAAGGACGCTTTACCCTAGAAAGGATAATGATGTTCTATGAAGCGGAGTATGGATTTCATAAGAATAAGTTTTATCTCTGTATGTGGGATACCCCAGGAGTATGAAAAGATGAAGTGTTATTGGATATAAAGGAGGTATGATGTTGGAAATATGGATCAATGGAAATTCCATGATGAGTCTGAGTAATCATGTCCTAGTTTGGTGCCAATAGAAGGAAGAAGGACAGTACAATTTGATGGATTTAAGTATGCTATGAAGTTGGATGTTGGATTAATGATCAGTTGCCCCCGAGGATAAGTTCAAGGACTACAAGTGATGAGATGGTCCATAACCCACAGGCCCCAGGACCTGCCAAGAAGCAAGCACACTCTTGCTGAAGGAAAAAAAACCCTGGAAGAAGTTACGATTTTATCGATAGACGATCTTATAGGAGTAACGCAAAACCTGAGGGTTGGGAAGGAACGATAGATGTTTGTTTGGCTTGCAGAATCAATGGATTTATCTGAACTTGGTTCGTCGACAAGAGAAATTCTGCAATGCTTGTGAGGATGACCGAGTGTTAGAATGCGAGATTCGCTAAACCATATACATGGTAATGATTTGGGTGCGGGATGGATTGATCACCATACCGACTTACTCTTATTATTCGCCCTGCTATATGGGATGGTAAATCTGAGTGACTTACCTATAGTAAAGAGACGATGATCAAAACCCTGTTTAAACCTTAGAATAGTATAGCAATTTCCCCTTGTACAAGGCAGTTTCTGCCAACCGTAGGTTATACAATGAGAATCAACCCAGACCCCTCTCCTGCAGGAGAAACCAAAGATTGTTGACCACCATGAGATATCGATAGTCGATTAGTATTGGCGCCAGACCCGTCAGCTAAGAAGACCCAGTCTCAGAATAACCTTACCAAGATGAAAGGATAGAAGAATTGTGGTAAAGGTTATGCCACTACCGGAAGAGCCTAGAGAAGAAAATTTTCCCGAGAATCTGAGAAGGCCGGCCCTGTCAAGAATAAGGATGGAGTATATGAGTATTGATGAGACCGTGGCAATATTTCTAAGGGTGGTAGCACACCAGACCCCCTGAGACGATCGATGGAAATTGAGAAGACCCCAAACCTAACCTATTTCTTTCTAGCCTCTCCGAATCTCGAGGACGAGATCCATTTTAAAGGTGGTAGGTTTGTAACATCCCAAAATTCTAAATTTTGGAATGTTATAATAAATAGATAGATTTGATTGATTGTTTGAAAGTGAGTGAATTCGAAACTTTTTGAAAGTTAAATGAGAGGGAATAAAAGGACTTTCCCGAACTTTCATATTTGCTTCCTAATCTCCATGAATTCAAATTCTTTTCAAATACAAAACCCTTGAGCGAAGATGATATAACTTCTTCCATTTAATTAAATGAAAGGGTATTTGAAAATATTTGAATTCCAATTGGAAATATTTCCAATTCTGAAACTTTATGCAACTCAATGATTTTCACGAGAGAAGATAAAATGACTTCTTCAAATTATATGAAATATGAATTGGGAGTTTCAAAGAAACTCAAATTTAAAATCCATTTGAAATTATTTTTCAATTTGGGTTATTTGAGTTTTATTCAAATTATTTTTCTCCAAAAATAAAATGCATGGAAAATAGGGTAACATGATTCCCTACATCAGAAAATTGGAGAGAAATAAAGTTGAATTAATTTTGGTATTTTTAAAATGATTTTTATTGTAATTTTACTAGAGCAGAAGCAATCTTTGCTTTATTTGAATTTGTGCGTACTTTATTTGACTCTAGAAAAATGTTCAGCTTGTAAGAAATCTTTTTCTGAAAATTTTGATATATAATATGCCTATATAAAATTTTACTTTATTTTCTTTATTCGGTTTCCCTTCTGTTTCTATTAAAATAATAATAATAATAATTGTACGTGCGGCCAGTAGTTATTTATCGCCCATACGCGTAGCATAGTGGCAACGGGCGCCTCATTTTTTCTCTCTCTCATAAATGGGCCAGGCCCAGCTAGCCTTTTTATTTTTATTTTAATTATGCCGATTTTTGTTAAAAAAAATTGCAGCCGAAGCGTACACACGCGCAGTCGGCCGAAGGCCTTTAGGCCCGTGCGAGGCGTTAGCCTTTTTCTTCTCTGTTTCGTATATTTTCGTCTACGTTTAGTCCCACATTGCCCAGCCTTTGACCTTTAAACCACTTTTCTATAACGCCCTCGATGCGGCTATATCTCCCACGTGTCGAAGCACGACTTAGAGGCATAACCGCATTGAAAGCAATGTCGCAAGTGAGGTAATCTTCACACAACCCATGTAGGGAAAGAGATACATAGTTGGCTTACAGTCGCCACTTCACACAATACATAAATAAACATCCATCAACCAGATTACACTCAAGGTCCGACTACGGAACCAAAATGAAAGAAGACTACCCCAAATGCTACACCGATCCCCGATCGTCCCAACTGGGCTCCACTACTGATCAACTGAAACGAAACAACACAATGAACAAGATCTTCATCCAGCTCCTCTTTGAGCTCGGATGCGTCACCTCCACAGTTTCATCCGCACCTGCAAACTGGTTTTGGGAGTATCTGTGAGTCACGGGGACTCAGCAATCTCACACCCGCGAGATCAAGTCTATTTAAGCTTAAAGGTAGGGCAGGGTAGTGAGGTGGAGCTGCAGCAAGCGACTAGCATATCTAGTGGCTACCATACGCAAAAGAGAGCGAGAAGAGGAGGCAAAAGCACGGTCGAACAACTATGATCAAGAAGTGATCCTGAAACTACTTACGTCAAGCATAACTCCAACACCGTGTTCACTTCCCGGACTCCGCCGAGAAGAGACCATGACGGTTACACACGCGGTTGATGTATTTTAATTAAGATCAAATTCGGGTTTTCTACAACCGGACATTAACAAATTCCCATCTGCCACATAACTGCGGGCACGGCTTTCGAAAGTTCAAACCCTGCAGGGGTGTCCCAACTTAGCCCATAATAAGCTCTCGCGATTAACGAAGGATATTCCTTCTCCCCGGGAAGACCCGATCAGTCTCGGAATCCCGGCTACAAGACATTTCGACAATAATAAAACAAGACCAGCAAGACCGCCCGATGCGCCGACAATCCCGATAGGAGCTGCACATATCTCGTTCTCAGGGCAACACCGGATGAGCACACCGTACAACTAAAACCAGACCTCAAGTTTCCCCGAGGTGGCGCTGCAAAGGACTCTAGTTCGGGCCAACACTTAGACAAGCATTGGCCCGGGGGGGCTAAAATAAAGATGACCCTCGAGAGAGCGACTCCCAAGGGAAAAATAGGTGGTGGTGAGGCAAATGGTAAAACCAAGGTTGGGCCTTGCTGGAAGAGCTTTATTGAAAGCGAACTGTCAAGGGGGTCCCATAAATCACCCAACCGCGTTAGGGACGCAAAATCCGGGAACATAATATCGATATGACGGAAACTAGGGCGGCAAGAGTGGAACAAAACACCAGGCATAAGGCCGAGTCTTCCACCCTTTACCAAGTATATAGATGCATTAATAATATAAAAGGTATTGTGATATCCCAACAAGTAAACATGTTCCAATCAAGGAACAACATCTCCATGTTCCAACAAAGAACAAACTTCATCTTCACCTGCAACTAACAACGCTATAAGAGGGGCTGAGCAAAAGCGGTAACATAGCCAAACAACGGTTTGCTAGGACAAGGTGCGTTAGAGGCTTGGTTTAACAATATGGGAGGCATGATAAGCAAGTGGTAGGTATCGCAGCATAGGCATAGCAAAAGAGCGAGCATCTAGCAAGCAAAGATAGAAGTGATTTCGAGGGTATGGTCATCTTGCCTGAAATCCCGCAAGGAAGAAGAACGAGTCCATGAAGAAGAGAAACAGACGAAGTCGAACGAATCCTCACAACTCCGGAACGAAACCGAAGCTAACGAGAAGCAACCCGGAAAGAAACAAACAACATGGTAAACAACTATCACATACACATGGCATGATGCACAATCAAGTATGATGCATGCCCGGTTTAATGAGGCATGGCATGGCAAAGTGCACCAACAATACTACAAATTAAGTGGAGATCAATATGCAACGAGTTGCATATTGACGAAACACCACGACAAGTTATTTATTTCAATCTCGTTTATGTACCCAACAATATTAAACGTTGATTAACATGGCAAGGGGGTGAAGCAAATGTATATTACCTATCTAGGCAAGTTTAAATGAGGCCGGAACAACAAAACAACAAGTCCGAAAAATCCTCATGTGCATATTTTAGATTTGGTACTGTTCTGCCCTAAACACAATTTTAATGTTGTTAAGCAGGGAAACAAAGTGCACCATGTTAAACTAGGCATTTTTCTACCCCATTTACATATAAAGAACATTTAAATTGGAGTTACGGTTATTTAGTTACGAAATAAATCATTTTAGCATGGCATTTTGCAAAATTAAACAAACAGCAAGTTAAAACATTTTTAACATGGATGAAAGTTGCATATTATGAAACTAGATGAAATTCTAAGAATTTTTCATATATGAAGTTTCTACATATGCTGCACTGTTAATGAGTTATTATATGCATGATGTTTGAGGGTTTTTCTGTAAAACTGCAGTTCTCTGGATAATAGCTAAAATCACAGATCTGTAAAAAAAACAGATCGGGCCGAAATCTGCTGGGGAGCTGGGCTTGGGGTGGCTCACCATGGGCTAAGCCCAGTCGGTGAGGAGGAGCCGGGCAGGGAGCGCTGGGCCTTGCCGCGGCCTCAGCCCACGCAGCTGGCCAGCGCGGTCAACGCGCGGCTGGACCGGGTGAGCTGTGCTGCTGCTCGTTACTGACGAACGACGAACAGATGCAGCGGCAGGTCCATGGTGATGTAGAAGACGGCGGCAGCGGGACTTGGCGAAGGCGGGGAAGGCGCAAGACTGGACCGGGCCGGAGCTCGATGTGGATGCCGAGGGGAACCAAATCCGACGGGCGGCGCCTTGATCTGAAGAAGAGGACGGCCATGGCGCTCGATGCAAGGACGCAGGAGGCGGGGCTTGGCAGGAACGAGCAGAGGGACTTGGCGCAGCAGCGAAGAAGCTCCAAGGCGGCGGCTGGGCTCGAAGACGGACTTGGCGACGGGGATGGAGGAGCGGGGCTCCGGCGAGCCGAGGCGAGGCCGGGAACGGATCAAGGCCCTGGATCCACAGCGGAGGACGCGCGGGCTCGCCTCGTTCCTGTCCTTGACGAAGAGAGACAGAGAGAGGTGAGACAGGGAGAGGGAAAGGAAGAGAGGCCGCGAGGGAGGCCCGGCGGCGTGACCTGGAGGTGCTGGTGATCGTCGGCGGTGAGACGAGGCGGCAGGGTCGCAAGGAAGACGGCGGAGCTCTGGATTGGGAGGAGCTCGGCTCTCCTCGGGCGTTGCACAGCGCGAAAAGGGACGCAGGGAGCAGCGGGAGGAGGAGGCGTGCGCGGGAGGGGCGCCATGGGTCCTGGGTGCGTGCTCGAGCTTGAGCAGCGAGCTCCTCTTCCTCGGACGCGGGCGTTGCGAGGACGAAGGACGGCGATGTGGCGGCTCGGGCTTCGGTGGCGTGGTGAGGAGCTTGGGCAGGGAGGTGGATCGAGGAGGGGGTGGATTTGGGTTGGCTGGATTTTTGGATTAGGATGGATCCCGAGGAAGATGGAGACTGGTCGGGGAAGGATCCCGAGGGAGTGGGTGGCGGCGCAAGGAGGGGAATGGATGGGACAAGGGGGCTAGATTTTAGGGATTGGTTTAGGGTTGGACTATCTATATAGGTAGGGGATTAAGGCAGGGTTAACGCGATCCGTCCGATCGTAATCGGGCAGTCAAGAATAAATAGGTAGGGAGTCCAAATAAAAAAACGGAGATGTTTTATACATGTTTGGGGATGATCCGGATACATCGGTAACGACAGAGCGGGTTGGGTTCGAGGAAGTTTCGGACACGCACACGAGGGGTTTGAGAACTAAGCAAAGAGATTAAGCGGCCAGGGAAGAGGGGCTCGAAAAAATCTGGTTGGTCTCGGAACGGACAACGGAGAGACGCGGCAACTACGAACGAACTAAGAGTTTTAAGAAAACATGCGGATGCAATGCGGATGATGCAATGATGAATGCAACAAACAAATAAATACACGCGACGATAACGAAAAACATGGAAGGCATCTGAAGCGTCGGTCTTGGGGCGTTACATTTTCCACCTGTAAATATAGACCCATAGATGCTCTCAAAATCATCAGATTCGGGTTAAATCAATATTTTGGTATGACTAGATTCCTTTAAGAAAAATATTTTTCTCCTCTCCGGCGCGACTTTTGGGAATTTTCTCCTCTCTCCGAAGTCATCTTTTCTCTGCCTTATAAAGGTATCTTTCTTTGTTTTTTCTATACTTCCGTAGTTTATTATTTTCTATACTAGTACGATAAAATAATTAGATTACCAATTAGTCTACGTATTTATTTGTTAGGCCTTAGTCGTAGCTATTTTTCTTCCGTAAAACAACTTGGCCCTGATTTTTCAAATAGCCATAACTTTTTACTCGTTCATCCAAATTAGATGAAACCAATGCCCACTTCTTCGTTACGATCTCATCTATCGAGTAATCCAACTCAAACATTTTTTTTAAAGTTTAAAATTTGAATTAGATCAGATTTGAATTTGAACTTCGTTTGATCATAACTTGAGTTTCGTAACTCCGATTTAGTTGATTCTTTTTGCAAATCGAAGCTCTTGACCTAAACTTTCTGATAAGGCCAAATTCACATAATTTTGGTACTGTTAGAAATTGTTTTATGTTGCAAGAGTTATTTGCTTGGTTTTGATGTTTTCCGAACTGTCTTCTTCGATCTGTCTGATCTTTTGAGTGATTGCTTATGTGTGGTTACTATTTCTTGCTTAGGATAGATTGACCGGAGTGTGACGAGTAGAACTATCAAGAGTTTTGAGTGCGAATCATCTTCATCAACTTGCAGGCAAGTTCACACTTTGATCATATCCCTTTCATACCCTGTTTTTATTTCATTAGATCAATCCTCAAACATTGCATGATTAGGATCTAATTAAATTGTGGGATGGGAAGTAGTTGAGGTAGTACCTATTACCTGTTCATTATCAAACCCTTGGGAGTTACTATTACGTTATGCTTATACTGCCATGCTATGCTCATAGACGTGGATTGGGTTTGAGAGTATTTCATGACAGATGTGGGATTTTTAATTAATGGTTTACTTAAGGTGGCAACTTAAACACACATCTGGGTGGATTGAGGCACCTGGGTATTCCAGGACTTGCCTGTCTAGGCACCTGGGTATTCCAGGACTTGCCTGTTTTTCTTTTGGACCGCCACCCACGCTCAAAGGGATCATGAGATTATTCATACTAGAACCTTCCGTGTGCAACCACAAGCCATTATGGGCTCTGGCATAGTTGATTAAGTCATGCGAACTCTTACAGGGTAGACTAGCAGATGTAGGTGAAAGTAGGTGTACCGGTCTATCCAACGTAAGGTGCTAGCGCTTCTGAAAGACTATGTCTCGGTCATCCGTTTCTCAAACACCATGTAGTGTAAGAAATCCAACGGAGGCGATCATGTCTTGTGGGGAAAAGTGTGCAAACCTCTGCAGAGTGTACAAATTAATCATGATTAGCCGTGTCCCCGGTTATGGACGTCTTGAGTATCTAGTTCTTGGATTATCCTGTTGATCTCATCACGTTACTTTAATTAATTTTGTTGGGTTTTATTGATGATACTTAATTGGGATTGAGAATGCTGTCAACCATTCTCAATGTTTAACAACCACCATGATAGTTAAATAAAATTTATTCATTTGCAGTAGGGAAAAATTGGCTTTTCGCAAAAACATTATAACCATAGAGCTTTTCCACCAGCCATATATGCATGTAGTGATAGCCATTGTTCATCATTTTCTCTATGGGGTGAATTTGCCAGTACATTAATTGTACTGACCCGTTTCGGGCTGCAACGTCTCATGTTGCAGGTTTCTTACGACGAGTAAGTGATACGTTAGGGTTACGATTTCTACACTCAACTTTGTCGTTGGTGTTGATGGGAATCCACAACCTTGTTGCTTCCGCTATATTGGATTGAGGTAATAGTATTTACGTTCCTTTATACATGTGATTTACCTCTGTTATAAATCCTTCAAGTACTGTGTGTGTCAGCATACCGATCCAGGGATGACACTTAAGCGCAGAGACTTGATCCATTCGGGTCGGGTCGCTACAGCAGTGCAATAAAGAGTATGCTATGAGTTACTCTAGTATCTGAATACTTACGACTTCGCCAGGGGCTTGGCCCTGGGTAACTGTAACATCCCCAACATCACACTACAGTAATCATCCTCTGATCATGCTAAGTCATCACCTTATTCCATTTTTTATCACGGTGGATAAACACCTCCTATCAAAATCCTCTCTGAAATAAATTCAAATTCAAGTGATAAATAAAAGTTGTTCAAATTCCAGGAACTAAAATGTTCCTACTGTAGCAAATAATCCCAATGCAATTATAAAATTGGAACCAACCTCACCAAAATTCACAAAATGCCCCTGGATTCTATTTTGGCGGTCCAGCAACATTTATCTTGCATTATTCTAGTTTCTAAAAATACCTAGTCACTTCCAAATGCCTTGAAACAGTTTGTGGCAGTTTCATAATTCATAAAGTATTTATGTCGCCTAGTTCCACATTTATCAAAAGTATTTTGGCAGCCCTAATTATTTTTAGATAACTTCTGTTAATAAATAAAAGAAAAGCAGACAAACTGGAAAAAGGGAAAATGCTAAAGGTCTACTGTGCACTAAAGGCCTATTAATATAGCCCACCACAAGCCTCCTTCAATCTCAATACAGAGAAGAAGGCAGGGGTTGTGCGTGGCAATCAGCCACGATGGCCATGGCCGTGGATGGCCTCCACGTCCCCCTCGATATCCTATAAGCGCGTCCAACGAAACCCTAGACCACCCCTCGATCGATTCCCCCTCTTTCCCCATCGAGCCGCCTCCTACTTGGCTCATACTCGAGCGCGAGAGCTCGTGCGGTGACCGCATTGTTCGTCGTCGTCCTCGCGGCCATCGTCGCCTCCGTGCTAAGCTAGCGTGTCCGGGAGCTTTGTCATGGACTTCTTCTTCATCATCATCAAGTGGACCGATTCGAGAGGCCGCACCGCCGCTGTCTTCGTCATTCCTCCCCGACTGCATCCGCGGCCACCGGCGCTCGATCCGCCGCCTTCACTGCGTCCCGAACCTCGTCGTCCCCTTCTATGCCACCATGGTGAGGCCCTCCTTAGATTCCCCCTTCTTCCCTGTCGATTCGGTCGCCGTAGGTGCCCTCCCCCGAGCTTAGCCGCCGCGGTCGGAGCTTCACTCCACGTGCGCCATGGCCGCGCTCCCGGTGCCCTCTAACTGTCACCGGCTCGCCCCGGGCGCCCCGCCTGCCGTCGCCCTTGCACGTCCGCGCCCGTCGCCACACCCCGGCTGCAGCCGTCCCTGCCCCGCAGCGGCCTGCTGCTTGCCGCTGCCCGCTACGCCGCAGCCTGCGCCTCCCCTGTTCTCCACCTCTCGCACCGAGCCACTGCCGCCAAGCGCCGCCGTCGCCCCTGCCTCATGCCTCCGGCCGCTGCCCCAGTTCGCCTTCGGCTGCAACCCCGAGGCCGCTCGCATCCGCCCCTGGTGAGTTCCACACTCGCCCGTCGCCACATCCTGGCTGCAGCCGTCCCTGCCCGCAGCGGCCTGCTGCTTGCCGCTGCCCGCTACGCCGCAGCCTGCGCCTCCCCTGTTCTCCACCTCTCGCACCGAGCCGCTGCCGCCAAGCGCCGCCGTCGCCCCTGCCTCATGCCTCCGGCCGCTGCCCTAGTTCGCCTTCGGCTGCCACCCCGAGGCCGCTCGCATCCGCCCCTAGTGAGTTCCACACTCGCCCGTCGCGCGTCGTGCGCCTGCGTGCGCGCGTGCCCGTCGAGGGCCTTGCCGCCGTGCCTCTGGCCGGCCGGCTAATTTGGGCCTAATGGCCACGGGCCCCTCTTGGTTTTGTTTAGCACTAATCCACGTCAGCACTAACCCCCCTCACTAACATCACTGACACGGGGCCCAACCTTTGCTAGTTATCCCTTTTACAAATAATTAAAAAAAAGTTAATAGGTTGAGTCAATGACAGCTGGGTCCCACTAGACCTAGCTGACTAGTCAACGCTGACCAGTCAACTGCTGACTGGGCAGTTGACTGGGCCCACCTGTCTTCTTCTCTGGCTATGTATCCAGTGGGTACACACAGCCTTTTACTTTATTTTTAATATTAAATCTAGTATTTCTAAAATATGTTTAAACCTTTAGAAATTCATAGAAATTAAACCGTAACTTAGATGAAAATGTTTCCTACATGAAAGTTGCTCAGAAAAATCCAACGAATCCGATTGCGCGGTCCGTTCATCTGTCACATGCCTCTAGCATGCTGAACATGGAACTTTCCCCCTCCGGTCGTCTGTCTGACACAGGTCCGGAACCGGGAATACATTCCCGGTTGACTTCCCCCTTCACCTATATCGTGTAGCCATACGTTAGGTCACACCCTGCACAACATTTTGCCATGTTATGATTTGTGATGTTATGCTTGCTTTATATTTATTGTTTCTTCCCCCTCTTCTGTCCGGTAGACCCCGAGACCGATGTCGCCCCTGTGATCGACTACGTCCACGACGACCCCTCCATACCAGAGCAACCAGGCAAGCCCCCCCTTTGATCATCCCGATATCGCCCATTCCATTCTCTCATGCTTGCATTAGATTTTGCTGTTGTTATTGTTTGCTCCTATTCTGATGCATAGCCTGCTTTTGTAACTGCTATTGTACATTACCTGCTATTCCTAAACTGCTTAGTATAGGTTGGTTAGTGATCCTTCAGTGACCCCCACCTTGTCCCTGTTGCCCCTGCTTCATCATCGAAGACCCGATCAACGGGATCGAAGACCAGGCCCCGACACCACACATCACTTTCCCCTTTTGTTGCTCGACTCTGTAGAGTTACCATCGAGTGCCGAAGGTGGAACCTATACATCACTCCTGATGAGATCTCTGTAGTGTAGCTATTCGGCCATGGTCATCGAGGGTGATTTCCTCCTTAACCATTTCCGATTCGGCTCTATCGTGCAACCCCTCAAGTGTGAACTTCGAGGGTGGTTCCTCTTACGTTCACCTTGATGATTACATCGAGTGGAATCCGTCAAGGGTGATTCCTCAGGTTTTCCCCTTGGTGTTAGACACACAGTTACTATGGTTACTATGACTTTGCACTGGACCCTGTTACTAAAGACGGGTTGGCCCTGAGGGGTACCCGCGCGAGCTTAATTGCGAGTGATGTGGAGTCGGGCGGACCTGGAAGGTGCCCGCGAGATAATTACGAGGCGTGGCCGGGCATTCCTAGCCCTTGCCGCAAGTCCTCGAGACGGGGCAACGGGGTCACATCTTTCGTGAGTCTCTACTTGTTACCGCGCATTCCTAATCCACTACGATTTGGATATTTGATCCGAGGGGCTCTGGCCTGATAGCACTAACCATCACGTGGGCATAGTATGGGCGTTATGCGTCGTGTACATCAGCCGAGGCTTAATAGACGTCAGCGACTGAGCGGCGCGCGCCGGGTTGGACTGTGTAAGCGCCTGCCTTGTTGAAGGAGGTAGCTAGGTCTGCTCACCGGCCACCCACACAACATGCAGGAGTTCCCGGGAAGATGGCCCATGACCCCTGGGGGCATAGGTTTAGTCCGGCGTGCTGGCCTCTCTATTAAGTCTAGGTCGGGTTGCGGCGTATTGTTTGGCCGAGGCCGGGCATGACCCAGGAAAGTGTGTCCGGCCGGAGTTAATCAAGCGGGGTGGGTAAGTTGGTGCACCCCTGCAGGGAAGAAAACATCTGTCGATAGCCTGTCCTACGATAACGGACACTTGGAGTTGTATCACGATCGATACAACTAGAACTGGATACTTGTGATGAGAACTGGATGGTGATGAGCTTTGGATTGTGATGATAACTGGATAGTATGGCTCTGGGATGCCTTTCTCGCAGGGAGTCGAGAAAGGATCTCCGGCCGAGGTTGATAACACTTCTACTACTTTACCTTATGCTACTCTAGTCCCTCCAGTTGCTGCAAGATGGTGGTTTCCAGAAAATGCTAGTCTTCGATAGGACTAGGCCTTCTCTCTATTCTGGCATTTCTGCATCCCATTCCACATATACAGCCTTCCTTTGATAATGTTGCATATGTAGTGTAGATCCTTGCTTGCGAGTACTTTGGATGAGTACTCACGGTTGCTTTGCTCCCCCTTTCCCCCTTTCTTCTTCTTTCTGGTTGATGCAACCAGATGGTGGAGCCCAGGATCCAGACGACCCCACCGACGACTGCTACTACCCTGAGGGTGCCTACTACTACGTGGAGACCGTCGACGACCAGGAGTAGTTAGGAGGCTCCCAGGCAGGAGGCCTTGCCTTTTCGATCGATGTTGCTTTTGTGCTAGCCTTCTTAAGGCAAACTTGTCTAACCTGTGTCTGTACTCAAATATTCTTGCTTCCGCTGACTCTTGTGTATTCGAGCTTATGTATTCGAGCCCTCGAGGCCCCTGGCTTGTAATATAAAGCTTGTATTATTTTAATTTGTGTCTAGAGTTGTGTTGTGATATCTTCCCGTGAGTCCTTGATCTTGATTGTACACATTTGCGTGCATGATTAGTGTATGATTGAATCGAGGGCGTCACAGTAACCACTCGTCTTCGCTGTCGGCGGCGGTGGTGGAACAGTCCGGGAGGAGAGTCCTTCCCTTCTTGGACCCTTCGGCCTCCCTGGTTGGGGCGGCCTTCCTTTTCTTTTCTCCCCCGGCTAGAGGGGGGGAACCTTTCTCTTCCTCCTCCTCGTCTTCGTGGGAGGAGTGCGCTTCGGAGTGTTCGGACGACGAGTCTGATATAACCCGGCGCCGGAGACCCTTTTGGTCCCCGCGGGCTTCTTCTTGGCCTTCTTCTCGGCACCATGTAAGGTGCTGGAACTAGCATCTCCACTAAGCGAGCGTCTACTGGGTCATCGGGCAGAGGGAACGGGCAGCCGATCTGTTTGGCCATCTCTAGCTATTCCTGTCAAAGGTATGGGAGCTTAGATCCCGCATATGATTATACTGGGGAAAATAAATACCCTATGAGTAATAAAAGAGCTTACCGCACCGGCTTGGTGCTGCACACTGAATCCGCGATCCTCGGTAAGGGTAGGAGGAACCTCGGCACTCTTGAACAGCACCTTCCAGACGTCCTTGTGCGTCGTGTCGAAGAGCTCGCTTAGAGTCTGGTGCTGGGCTGGGTTGAACTCCCACAAATTTAACGCCCGTTGTTGACACGGGAGGATCCGACAGATGAGCATGACTTGGACTATGTTGACAAGCTTGAGCTTCTTGTTTATCATGTTTTGGATGCAGGTCTGGAGTTCGGTCAGCTCTACCGGATTACCCCAGGGCAGGCCCTTCTCTTTCCAGGAGGTGAGCCGCCCATTTGGTGTCGCGTGGCTCGGTGATGTAGAAACACCCCGATTGCCACCCCTTTATGGTCTCCACATAGGAGCCCTCGAGCCATGTGACATTGGGCATTTTGCCCACCGTGGCGCCTCCGCACTCCGCCTGCTGGCCACCCACCACCTTCGGTTTGATGTTGAAGGTCTTCAGCTATAGGCCGAAGTGGGGCTTGATGCGGAGGAAGGCCTCACACACGACGATAAACGCCGAGACGTTGAGGATGAAGTTCGGGGCCAGATCGTGAAAATCCAGGCCGTAGTAGAACATGAGCCCGCCGACGAATGGGTGGAGGGGAAATCCCAGTCCGCAGGGGAAGTGGGTAAGGAATACTACCCGCTCATGGGGCCTGGGGGCAGTGATGATTTTCCCCTCATCTGGGAGCTGGTGTGCGATATCCTCGGGCAGGTATCCGGCTCCCCTCAGCTTTTTGACGTCTCCCTCCGTGACGGAGGAGACCATCCACTTGCCTCCCGCTCTAGACATGTTTGGAGAGGTTTGAGGAGAGGGATGCGGAATTGGGCGCTGGAGCTCGAGTGCGCGAGAATGGATGAGCAAGGAGGAAGAAGGCGTGGGAAGAAAAAGGTGAACCCTTATCCCTTTATAAGGGTGGACGAAACTATGCGCCGCCACCAGCCTGGTAAAACTCGCTTATCCCCCAAGCGTCGTAATTGATGGCGTAGTTGGGTTACCCACGTCCGTATTGATGGGAATCCCGTAATAAAGGGGACACGATCTCTGCTTCGACAAGATGTGCCAAGGAAACCGCCTCGCGAAACACGCTGAGATTGGTTATGAATAAAGACCTGGTTGTAGTGTGATGTCACACTACGGGGTACGTTAGCAGATTAGATTTGTGGAAATATTATTCTCTCTACGGTGGTATGTGGAACTTGTTTTGCAGAGCCAGACACGATCCTCGTGTTCAAAATCTTCTATGAAGTATTCGGAGGAGGAACTCGCCTTGCAATGCCGAAGACAATCTGCGCACCGGACTCATCGTCATTGAAGCCTGGTTCAGGGGCTACTGAGGGAGTCCTGGATTAGGGGGTATCCGGACAGCCGGACTATATCCTTTGGCCGGACTGTTGGACTATGAAGATACAAGATAGAAGACTTCGTCCCGTATCCGCATGGGACTCTCCTTGGCATGGAAGGCAAGCTTGGTGATACGGATATATAGATCTCCTTCCTTGTAACCGACTCTGTGTAACCCTAGCCCCCTCCGGTGTCTATATAAACCGGAGGGTTCAGTCCTTAGGACCTAGAACAACAACCATACCATAGGCTAGCTTCCAGGGTTTAGCCTCTTCGATCTCGTGGTAGATCAACTCTTGTAATACTCATATCATCAAGATCAGTCAAGCAGGAGTAGGGATTTACCTCCATCGAGAGGGCCCGAACCTGGGTAAAAACATCGTGTCCCCCGTCTCCTGTTACCATCCGCCTAGACACACAGTTCGGGACCCCCTACCCGAGATCCGATGGTTTTGACACCGACAGTCACAAACAGCCCTAGAGTTCATACTAGAATAACACCTTAAGTCACAAATCAACCAAAACCCTAATGTCACCTAGATACTCCAATGTCACCTCAAGTATCCGTGGGTATGATTATACGATATGCATCACACAATCTCAGATTCATCTATTCAACCAACGCATAGAACCTCAAAGAGTGCCCCAAAGTTTCTACCGGAGAATCAAAACGAAAATGTGTGCCAACCCCTATGCATAAGTTCATGGGCGGAACCCGCAAGTTGATCACCAAAACATACATCAAGTGAATCACATGATATCCCGTTGTCACCACAGATACGAACGGCAAGACATACATCAAGTGTTCTCAAATCATTAAAGACTCAATCCGATAAGATTGCTTCAAAGGGAAAACTCAATCCATTACAAAAGAGTAGAGGGGGAGAAGAAACATAAGATCCAACTATAGTAACAAAGCTCGCGATACATCAAGATCGTGCCAAATCAAGAACACGAGAGAGAGAGAGAGAGAGAGAGAGAGAGAGAGAGAGAGAGAGAGAGAGAGAGAGAGAGAGAGAGAGAGATCAAACACATAGCTACTGGTACATACCCTTAGCCCCGAGGGTGAACTACTCCCTCCTCGTCATGGAGAGCGTCGGGATGATGAAGATGGCCACCGGTGAGGAATTCCCCCTCCGGCAGGGTGCCGGAACGGGCTCCCGAGAGGTTTTTGGTGGCTACAGAGGCTTTCAGCGGCGGAACTCCCGATCTATTTTGTTCCCCGATCGTTTTAGGGTATATGGATACTTGGAAGAAATACGTCAAGGAAGCCACGAGGGGCCCACGAGGGTGGAGGGCGTGCCCTAGGGGGGTGGGCGCGCCCTCTACCTCATGGCTCCCTCGTTTCTTTCCTGACGTGCACTCCAAGTCTATCAGGTTGCTTTCCTTCCAAAAATAACTTCTTCAGAAGGTTTCATTCCGTTTCGACTCCGTTTGATATTCCTTTTTCTTCGAAACACTGAAACAAGGGGCAAAACAGGAACTGGTACTGTGCTCTGGGTCAATAGGTTAGTCCCAAAAATAATATTAAGTGCATAATAAAGCCCATAAACATCCAAGATGGATAATATAATAGCATGAATACTTCATAAATTATAGATACATTGGAGACGTATCAGCATCCCCAAGCTTAATTGCTGCTCGTCCTCGAGTAGGTAAATGATAAAAGAAATAATTTATGAAGTGTGAATGCTAGCAGGTGCATAAGCTTGATCAATGATAATTGCAATCACCTTTTCTAGCATCATTATATGTCATAACAGTAGCTCAATCATAATACTTTGCATGATCAAGTAACAAACTATCCACATGTTATCATAAACTTTCTTGAAAACTAACAAACCATGTTATTAGTCATCTAACAATTACAATTCATCTTATTTTCAGGAAGAGTCTATGCCAGAGCTTTAATTCAGCAAACTTAACATACTCAACTATCATTTAGTCTTCCATGATTGCTACCACTCAAAGCATATTTTTAGAACAAATAGTATTCATCGAACACAGAGAAAGATAGGGCTTAATGTTTTGCCTCCCAACCTTTTACCTCAAGGGTAATGTCAACAATAATAATTCATGATCAAATATATTTGAATGGCCATATATGCTTAGATCTTTCCATCACATGATGCTTGCCAACTAAAGAGTAGGTTGGAATGAGAAGGAATACTACTGACTCTTGCATAAAAGTAAAATATAGGCCCTTCGCAGAGGGAAGCAGGGATTTGCAGAGGTGCCAGACCTCGAAGCTTTAAAACAGAGATGAAAATAATTTTGAGAAGTATGCTTTCATTGTCAACATAACGACCAAGAGTTCCCAATATCTTCCATACTACATACATTATAGGCGGTTCCCAAATAGAAAGGTAAAGATTATTACTCCCCCTCCACCAACAATCATCAATCCATGGCTTGCCCAAAACAACGGCTGCCTCCAACTAACATCAAACCCGGGGGAGTTTTGTTTGCAATTATTTTTTATTTGATTTCGATCTTTTGATCATGGGACTGTGCATCCCAGTTACCAGCCATTTTTTCGTGAATGATGAGCGGAGTCCACTCATCGTCAGAATAACCCACCTAGCATGGAAGATACTGCTAGCCCCTAGTCTCTACATGAGCGATTTGGGCATACAAAACAGATTATTATTTGAAGGTTTAGAGTTTGGCACATGCAAATTTACTTGGAACGGCAGGTAAATACCGCATATAGGTAGATATGGTGGACACTCATGGAAGAAACCTGGTTCAAGGAGTTTGGATGCACAAGCAGTATTCCCGCTTAGTACAGATATTTTGGCTAGCAAAGGATTCTAAATAGCAAGCACCACATGTTAGAGGATCCATAACAGTATAACTTCTATACAAATATACCCAAGCATAACTCATTATGTTGTCTTCCTTGTCCAACTTCAACTAATTTGCTCAGGTTTGAAAATAATTAATGGGGCTCACAATCATAGAAGATGTCCAAGATAGTATATTTATATGTGAAATCTCTCTTCCTACAATATTCTTTCATGAATTGTTCAAGTGACCAATACAATGTTTGCAAACCTTCAATAAATTTACCACCTCTACTTCTTATATGTGAAGTCATTACTCCCCATGGGATAAGCATATGAAACATATATAATTTCAGATTTATGACATTCAAATCATTCAACCATTTACTCATAGGATATAAGTGAAGCACACAAGTAAATGACAAACTACTCCAAAAAGATATAAGTGAAGATCAATGAGTAGTTAAATAATTATGTAGCTATGTGAAGATTCTCTCTCATTTAAGAATTTCATATCTTGGGATATTATTCAAACAGCAAGCAAAGCTAAAGAAAATAAAATGACGCTCCAAGCAAAACACATATCATGTGGTGAATAAAAATATAGCTCCAAGTAAAGTTACCGATGATCGAAGACCAAAGAGGGGATGCCATCCGGGGCATCCCCAAGCTTAGACGCTTGGTTTTCCTTGAATATTACCTTGGGGTGCCTTGGGCATCCCCAAGCTTAGGCTCTTGCCAGTCCTTATTCCATAGTCCACCGAATCTTTACCCAAAACTTGAAAACTTCACAACACAAAACTTAACAGAAAACTCTTAAGCTCCATTAGGGAAAGAAAAAAAAACACCACTTCAAGGTACTGTAATGAACTCATTCTTTATTTATATTGGTGTTAAACCTACTGTACTCCAACTTCTCTATGGTTTATCAACTATTTTACTGGCCATAGAGTCATCAAAATAAGCAAACAACACACGAAAAACAGAATCTGTCAAAAACAGAACAGTCTGTAGTAATCTGTAACTAATGCAAACTTCTCGAACTCCAAAAATTCTAAAATAAATTTGTGGGCCTGAGGAATATGTCTAGTAATCATCTGCAACAAGAATCAACTAAATATCACTCTCCAGTAAAAAGTTGAAGCTAATCTCGTGAGCGCTAAAGTTTCTGTTTTTTACAGCATGATTATAAAGACTTCACCCAAGTCTTCCCAAAGGTTCTACTTGGCACAAACACTAATTAAAACACAAAACCACATCTAAACAGAAGCTAGATGGATTATTTATTACTAAGCAGAACCAAAAAGCAAGAAACTAAATAAAATTGGGTTGCCTCCCAACAAGCGCTAACGTTTAATGCCCCTAGCTAGGCATGATGATTTCAATGGTGCTCACATAAAATATAAGAATTGAAACATAAAGAGAGCATCATGAAGAATATGACTAGCACTCTTAAGTCTAACCCACTTCCTATGCATAGGGATTTTGTGAGCAAACAACTTATGGGAACAATAATCAACTAGCATAGGAAGGCAAAACAAGCATAACATCAAAACTTTAAGCACATAGAGAGGAAACTTGATATTATTGCAATTCCTACAAGCATATATTCCTCCCTCGTAATAATTTTCAGTAGCATCTTGAATGAATTCAACAATATAACCAGCACCTAAAACATTCTTTTCATGATCTACAAGCATAGAAATTTTCCTACTCTCCACGTAAGCAAATTTCTTCTCATGAATAATAGCGGGAGCAAACTCAACAAAATAACTATCATGTGAAGCATAATCCAATTGAAAACTAAAATCAAGATGACAAGTTTCATGGTTATCTTTATTCTTTATAGCATACGTGTCATCATAATAATCATCATAAATAGGAGGCATGCTATCATCATAATAAATTTGCTCATCAAAACATGGGGGACTAAAAATATCATATTCATCAAACATAGCTTCCCCAAGCTTGTGGCTTTGCATATCATTAGCATCATGGATATTCAAGGAATTCATACTAACAACATTGAAATCCTGCTAATCATACAAAGATTTAGTGCCAAACATTTTATAGATTTGTTCTTCTAGCACTTGAGCACAATTTTCCTTTCCATCATTCTCATGAAAGATATTAAAAAGATGAAGCGTGTGAGACAAACTCAATCCCATTTTTTTGTAGTTTTCCTTTATAGACTAAACTAGTGATAAAACAAGAAACAAAAAGATTTGATTGCAAGATCTAAAGATATACCTTCAAGCACTCACCTCCCCGGCAACGGCGCCAGAAAAGAGCTTAGTTGATGGTGTGTGAGTGCCGCTTACCTAGCCTCCCCGGCAACGGTGCCAGAAATGAGCTTGATGTCTACTACGCAACCTTCTTCTTGTAGACGTTGTTGGGCCTCCAAGTGCAGAGGTTTGTAGGACAGTAGCAAATTTCCCTTAAGTGGATGATGTACGGTTTATCAATCCATGGGAGGTGTAGGATGAAGATGGTCTCTCTCAAGCAACCCTGCAACCAAATAACAAAGAGTTTCTTGTGTCCCCAACACACCCAACACAATGGTCAATTTTATAGGTGCACTAGTTCGGTGAAGAGATGGTGATACAAGTGCAATATGGATGGTAGATATAGGTTTTTGTAATCTGAAAATATAAAAACAGCAAGGTAACAAGTGGTAAAAGTGAGCATAAACGGTACTGCAATGTAGGAAACAAGGCCTAGGGTTCATACTTTCACTAGTGCAAGTTCTCTCAACAATAATAACATAATTGGATCATATAACTATCCCTGAACATGCAACAAAGAGTCACTCCAAAGTCACTAATAGTGGAGAACAAACGAAGAGATTGTGGTAGGGTATGAAACCACCTCAAAGTTATTCTTTCCAATCAATCCGTTGGGCTATTCCTATAAGTGTCACAAACAGCCCTAGAGTTCATACAAGAATAACACCTTAAGACACGAATCAACCAAAACCCTAATGTTACCTAGATACTCCAATGTCAACTCAAGTATCTATGCGTATGATTATACGATATGCGTCACACAATCTCAGATTCATCTATTCAACCAACACATAGAACCTCAAAGAGTACCCCAAAGTTTCTACCGGAGAATCAAGACGAAAACATGTGCCAACCCCTATTCATAAGTTCATGGGTGGAACCCGCAAGTTGATCACCAAAACATACATCAAGTGAATCACGTGATATCCCATTGTCACCACAGATATGTCGGATTTCGGGTTCCGGCAGACCCTTGAGGTTCAAACTCTGGGGTGCGCGCGGAGATTACGCTTCCTACCTACCTATACCCCTCCGCCTCGCAAGGATCTAAGCTACGAGAAGAACAACACAGGGGACACAGAGCTTATACTGGTTCGGGCCACCGATGTGGTGTAATACCCTACTCCAGTGTGGTGGTGTGGTGGATTGCCTCTTGGGCTGTTGATGAACAATACAAGGAAGAACAGCCTCGCGAGGGTCTGTTCTTGGCCGGGGCGATGAACTGCTAGGAGGAGCTCAGTCGTCCTTCTCTCTCTCTCTCTCTCTCTCTCTCTCTCTCTGATCTGATTGCCAATCGATCCCCCTTCGAGTTGCCCTACCCTGGGGGTGGCTAGTCCTATTTATAGGCAAAGGCCCTGGGCCTCTTCCCAAATATTGAGTGGGAAGGGCGCCAATAATTGGCCATTTTGAAGGGGAATATCTGGTACACTTATCCTGACTAAAGTTGGTCCTCGCCTGCCAAAGGTTCTGGTGGTGACGCCGGCCTGGGCTCCACAGTGACTTCCTCCTTGTCGCGGAGCTGGTCTTGGTCTCGTTGCACCGAAATGGGTGCCTTTGCTAGATCCTCCCGCCTGCGCTTGCTCCCTTTGCACCAAAGAGGAAAGGGAGGACACTGCGCGGGCTGGCGCCCGCCTGGCGCCCTTGGTCGTCATGGCTTGCGTCATGGACACCTCGTGAGGTACCCCACCTTGATCTCTCCGCCTCCTCATGAGCCAGCCTGATGAGGCCGCGCCTGAGGAAGCTCCGTGTCGTCCGCCCCGCGAGGCTTGGCCCCTCGCGAGGGTCTTGGGTCTGTGTTGGTGAAGATGGGCCATGCTGGGCCCCCTTTGAGCCACGCCGTAGGCCGTAGGCAGGCAAGTCTGGGGACCCCCGTTCCCAGAACACCGACAGTAGCCCCCGGGCCTAAGGCGTGCCCGGACTTGGCTGTGCAGAGAGGCGAAAGGGCAAGGGCGAAGCGCCGCGGGCCCTAACAGCCTCGGCATCTGCACGGACTGGACAAGTCCCTGCATATAAAACGGGTCATGATTACCTGCGATCGTGGAGGCCGACGGTTGGCCTTCGCCGGCTATAAGTGCGGAACGGCACGCGCCCGTCCAGTCCGTACCTCCTTGCTTCTCCTTCTTCCCGATCCTTGCTCCGTCTTGCTGCGATGGATCCGATCCGTCGGTTCTCGGCGGCAGAGAAGGGAAAGGCCCCCCGAGAGAAACCAGACCCGCTCCCGCCGAAGAAACGGCTCGCCCTCCGCCGTCGGGACGAGGGGACTCTTCAGGTGGTGTCGAGGCCCTGGGGCGAGCGGGCACCGCCGGGGTTCCCGCTCCCCTTGTATGCCCACATCGAGGGCTCTGACGGGGTGGATGCCGATCGCCACGTGCGGCGCCGTCGTCGGCGCCTACGGGTCACGAAGGTGTGGGTCGTCCCCCCTGGGGTCCACACCGAGGGATCCTCCGGAGAGTTCGTGCTCCACGCCGCCATGCCTCCTCAGTCTTGGATTTGCCTTCCTCCCTTCTTCGCCTCCATCATCCCGCAGGGAGAATTCCTAGAACTGTGGCTGCAGCACGCCGGCTGCAGCACCCTTGCGACCGAGGCGGAGGTTGCAGTCGTTGCCCCGGGCGAGGTCTTCATGACTCGTGGCTGGGGCGAAATCGCCTGGGTTTGCAGGACAAGAGGCGCCTTCGTGATCCACTTGGAGTACAACGGTGCCTCGGTGATGTTCTTCAAGGTCTTTGACGCGAACGGGCGCCGGCTGGAGTGCTGCCCCAGGAGAGCTGGTCGGGACCCTGCCACGGCGAGGACCGGGCCCACCAACCGCCCCCTTGGCGGCTCCTTGGGCGACGGAGGCGTCGGAGGATCCAGCAATTCCGGCGAACTCTTCGTGACTCCGGAGACGAGCGACGACAGCTACGAGCCCCCGAGCCGGCGCCGCTCCTGGAGCAGGGCGGGCTCGTCTGGTCGTCGCCGACTCTGATCTGGATGGGGTTGGCGCCGGTGCTTGACGGCCCACTGTTGATGATGGCGTCTTTTGCAGGGGCGCATGTAGTTAGCGTCCCTCTAGGATCTGTTCCCTGCGAGGAATCAAAGTCGCGCCCCGCGGGGGCTTGTAAGGTGTATGTGATCCTGTTTATTAATACAACCCTTGTCGTAGAATTGTGCGAGTTGCTCATTCCGTCTTAGCTCATTCCTTCATTTCAAACCTCACGAGGGCTTGGTGCTCTGCGCCGACAGGTCCCAGTCCCAAGGCGGCTTCCGCCGTCGCTGGTATGCCAGGTCGCAATGCCGTGGTCAAGGCCAGGAGGTGAGCGACCCGAGGTCCGGTAAGAGCCCCTGAGTCGCTCAGGAGGTCTCCCTTGGTGCTCAAGCAGCCATCGTCCGGTGAGAAAGGGGAGCGGCGTTGCTAACACGGGATTGCATTAGGTACGGGGACAGTGCCTCGGTAGCTGGTACTTCCGGGTAGTGACTTATCTCGAGAATCAGGGATCGCTCCCTGGTGTGTCGCCGGGTCCGTGCATCGGCAGGCGTGAGGTTTCTCGGTGAGTTCCTCGCGTGTTCCTCCACTCTCGCCTTTGTTCCCCTTTCTGCTCTACGTCCTCGGGTCCCGGCCCTAGAGCGAGTCTCAGCCGTCGCTGGTATGCCAGGTCGTGATGCCGTGGTCAAGGCCAGAGGGTGAGGGATGGAGAGCCAGTAGGAGCCCTGAGTCGCGATACTCAGGCACCCCCCTTTAACATGCAAGCGGTTCGCGCGGTTGAGAGTGAAGGAGGCTCCGCAAGGGCCTCGCCTGGCGCAGCTCCTTAGGGGATCCTGCAGACCATCATAGAAAGGACGAGGGGTTGCCATGGCAATTGACAGTCAGCCGTTGGTTGCTTCCGAGGGGCGGTGAGGCACCGAAGGCTTGACGAGGTGGCGCAGTGTGGGGCTGCCGCGACAAGAGCTCAGCCACTCAGGTTTGTCGGCGTTGCAGGGACGGACCCATGCGCAAGCGTCGTGCCGTTTTGGGAGCAGCTCCGTCAGTTGGCGTCAGTTGAATGGGCAACTAGGTCAAACACATTAGCCGTGAAGGAGTGGATTCCTTCAAATAGATGCTGGGAAGGTAGGCGTCACTTGGTCAGGCCCGAGCGACCTGGGGATGATGCAGCCCGAGGGGCGCCCCCAACAAAGTAAGCTAACGACATGAAATTAAAGGGATACATGCCGCAGGGACGGCCCCACGTGGCCTGGGAATAGTGCAGCCCTCGGGGGGCGCTCCCAGTCGGAAATGAAACTTGAAAGATGTCACCTGATGATGTTGAGGACGAAGCGGTGTTGGTGCAGCAGACTCGGTGGGCTGCAGAAGCCGATCCTCACGAGCCCCCAGGCCCGGGGGCCTCGGGAGGCTCCGGAGGTGCTGGTGGCTCCTCGCGGACCATCTCCATCTCCGCCAAGGCTACGGAACGCCTGGCCTCTTGAGCTTCCATGATGCCCCTCATGAGGTGCTGGTATGTGGCAGCCGTGTTCGGCAAGCCATAAGGCATGCGAACATAGCTGTGGGGTGGACCTTTGCAGTGCCCCACTCGTGAGGGCCAGAGGCGCTCCAGAGTGGTGACTCGGTTGACCCCTGGTATGTCGACGCAGACTCGCAGCCCACCATCCTCGCTTGGATGGGGAGCCACAGCTGGTAGGCGGCGGCCGCCTCTGATGACTCTTGACTCCTGTAGCTCTTGAACGACATTGCTGAAGAACTCCTGAGGGTCTGGCTCCCCTTGCCTGACTCATTCTTGAGGGAAACATGCTTCGAAACGTGCCTCCACGTGGTGCCCAAGCGCCTCCCTCGTGACCTTAGCCAGGTCGGTGGCCCTCCAGGGGAGAGCCCCCGAGCCCTGCCTGAGGAGGGCATCGGGCGTGCTTCCCTATGCGATGGAAGGAGGTTCCCCCTGGGCAAGCACGGGCCCTGAGGGGCCTGCCTCGTGAGGGACCGGGCCAGACGACGTCTTCTTCTTCTTGGGGGTGGTCTCGGGGAGCCTCCTGCTTCCACGATCCGGGTCTTCCAATGGTGCAGCCTGAAAAGCTCGTTCCAGGGAACACACCGCGTCTTTCTCTTCACAGGGCACCGTGATGACCCCGCCACTCCCTGGCATCTTGAGGACGTTGTAGCCGTGGTGAGTCACGGCCACGAACTTGGCCACTGTTGGGTACCCGAGGATGGCGTTGTACGGCAGGTGAATGTGAGCGACCTCGAAGTCGATGAGCTCGGTGCGGTAGTTGTTGTGTGCTCCGAAGGTGACAGGGAGGCGGACCTGCCCGATCGGGACCGTGGAGCCGTCAGTAACTCCAGAGAAAGGCTTGGTTGGCTGAAGCTGATTGTAGGGCACTTGGAGATTGTTGAATGTTTCCACGGACAGGACGTTGAGCCCTGCCCCGCCATCGATGAGGGTCCTGGTGACCACCACGTTGCTGATGATTGGGGAACAAAGCATCGGGAGGACTCCGGCTGTGGCTGCACACTTGAGCTGATCCGCTGAGCTGAACGTGATGGCGCATGATGACCACCTGAGAGGGCGTGTGGCTTCGAGCTTGGGGAGGACGGCATTCACTTCGCAGGCGAACTGCTTGAAGATGCGCTGAGAGGCGGGGGCTTGAGCTCCGCCCAGGATACATGCGATTGCGTGTGGCTCCTGGAAGCCCCCAACCCCCTCGTCCTGGTGGCGGTCTTCGTTTCTTCTTGGATGCGGCGGCAGCGGAGGGAGGCCTGTGTTACCTTGTGGGCGATCCTCGCGAGGCTGGTCCCTCCAGTCTCCCTCGCGAGGCGGGTCTCGCCAGCGATCCTCGCGAGGTTGATCGCGCCACCCTTGGCGCGGGCCGCGGTCTTCCCAGCGTCCTGCGTTTCTTCCTCCTCCTCGGCCGTAGCCCTGGTCAGCGCGGTCGGGACGACGGCCGATCCTTCCTTCTCGCACGGCTCGGATCTCTTGGCACTCGTTGGTGTTGTGGGTGTGGAGGTCGTGGTACACATAGTACCGACTGCCCTTGGAAGACTCGGGCTGATCTCTGCCCCGCTTGGTGTCCGGTTCTGCCGCGAGCACGGCAGCCCCCTTGCGCTTCACGCCCTTGGCCTTGGACTTCTTCTCTTCTGGGTCTGCGACAGGCAGCTCGAGGAGGGAGAGATGCCCTTCCTCTACCCTGGCGCACTTGGTCGCCAAGTTGAACAGCTCCAAGGAAGTGCACAGGTCTTCATGCATAGCCAGCTCCTCCTTCATCTTGACGTCGCGCACGCCGTCGGAGAAGGCTGAGATGATGGCCTCCTTGGACACCCTGGGAATCTTGAGGCGTTTGCTATTAAAGTGCTGGATGTACTTTTGCAGGGTCTCTCCGGGTTGTTGCTTGATGCGGCGCATGTCGCTCACGGCGGGTGGCCGGTCGCGAGTACCTTGGAAGTTGGCGATGAAGCAGGTGCGCATCTCGTCCCAGGAGGAGATCGTTCCTGGGGCCAGGTTCAGGAGCCAGGTGCGGGCCCCGTCCTTGAGCGCCACGGGGAACCAATTCTCCATGACCTTCTCGTCTCCGTTGGCAGCTTCGATGCCCAGCTCATAGAGCTGGAGGAACTCCGCAGGGTCGGCCGTGCCGCCGTAGCGAGGAGGCAAGTCTGGCTTGAACTTGCCGGGCCACGTGACGCTGCGCAGCTCGGTGGTGAAGGCGCGGCAGCCCGCCGTGGCCACGGGAGGCCTTGGGTGACGGAGAGCTTAGTCTTGCAGGTCCCCGCGCGCTGCAGCTGGGAGCAGCGCGGGGTCTTGACGTGCGGGAGCAGGAGCGTGGCCGCGACATGCCGGAGCGTGGAGCGCCCATGCGGCTTCTTGCGGGCGAGGGACTTCTTGGCAGCTCTGCTCTTGCCGCGCTGGTGCCAGGCGGAGCGGGTTACAGCCAGGGGCCACGCGCCTTGCGGCCGGGGCGTATTCTTGGTGAGGAGGTGGCCGGGGCGCCCCCGGAGCTTCGTCGCCCACACGGGGCGGGGTGCAGTGCAGCGGAACGAATGGTGCAGGAGAGCCCCCCGCGGCGCGGACGAGCTCGGCGACGCGGTTGAGCCACTCTTCGTAGACGTCGTCGACGGGACGGTAGCGCAGGAGCTCATTTGCCGCGATGAGCGCAGCTCGAGCCTCCATGGGTGCGCGGAGCGCGCGGTACGAAGAACCAGCTGGGGTGAGCGAGGGAGTAGTGGTGCGGCCGTCTTGCCGCACGGAAGGATGCTGCGACGATGCTTGCTGCTCGTTCCCCGCTGGGCCGGTGGCGGCGTTGATGGCAGGCGACGGGGAACGGCGGGGACGCCCGCCGACAGGCGCCGTCTGGGCGACGCGGGAAGCGAGAGTGGCTCGGCGCTCGGCACGGGCCCGACGAGCATCAAACATGGACGCGATGGTCGAAGGTGAAACGGGCGATGGAAGACGAATTCCGGCGCACCCCTACCTAGCACGCCAAATGTCAGATTTCGGGTTCCGGCGGACCCTTGAGGTTCGAACTCTGGGGTGCGCGCGGAGATTACGCTTCCTACCTACATGGACCCGTCCGCCTCGCAAGGATCTAAGCTACGAGAAGAACAACACAGGGGACACAGAGTTTATACTGGTTCGGGCCACCGATGTGGTGTAATACCCTACTCCAGTGTGGTGGTGTGGTGGATTGCCTCTTGGGCTGTTGATGAACAATACAAGGAAGAACAGCCTCGCGAGGGTCTGTTCTTGGCCGGGGCGATGAACTGCTAGGAGGAGCTCAGTCGTCCTTCTCTCTCTCTCTCTCTCTCTCTCTCTCTCTCTCTCTCTCTCTCTCTCTCTCTCTCTCTCTCTCTCTTTCTCTGATCTGATTGCCAATCGATCCCCCTTCGAGTTGCCCCTACCCTGGGGGTGGCTAGTCCTATTTATAGGCAAAGGCCCTGGGCCTCTTCCCAAATATTGAGCGGGAAGGGTGCCAACAATTGGCCATTTTGATGGGGAACATCTAGTACACTTATCCTGACTAAAGTTGGTCCTCGCCTGCCAAAGGCTCTGGTGGTGACGCCGGCCTGGGCTCCACGGTGACTTCCTCCTTGTCGCGGAGCTGGTCTTGGTCTCGTTGCACCGAAATGGGTGCCTTTGCTTGATCCTCCCGCCTGTGCTTGCTCCCTTTGCACCAAAGAGGAAAGGGAGGACACTGCGCGGGCTGGTGCCCGCCTGGCGCCCTTGGTCGTCATGGCTTGCGTCATGGACACATCGTGAGGTACCCCGCCTTGATCTCTCCGCCTCCTCATGAGCCAACCTGATGAGGCCGCGCCTGAGGAAGCTCCGTGTCGTCCGCCCCTCGAGGCTTGGCCCCTCGTGAGGGTCTTGGGTCTGTGTTGGTGAAGATGGGCCGTGCTGGGGCCCCTTTGAGCCACGCCGCAGGCCGCAGGCAGGAAAGTCTGGGGACCCCCGTTCCCAGAACACCGACAAGATACGCACGGAAAGACATACATCAAGTGTTCTCAAATAATTAAAGGCTCAATCTGATAAGATTACTTCAAAGGTAAAGCTCAATCCATTACAAAAGAGTAGAGGGGGAGAAGAAACATAAGATCCAACTATAATAGCAAAGCTCACGATACATCAAGATCGTGCCAAATCAAGAACATGAGAGAGAGAGAGAGATCAAACACATAGCTACTGGTACATACCCTCAGCCCCGAGGGTGAACTACTCCATCCTCATCATGGAGAGCACTGGTATAATGAAGATGGCCACCGATGAGGGATTCCCCCTCCGGTAGGGTGCCGGAACGGGCTCCTGAGAGATTTTTGGTGGCTACAGAGGCTTGCGGCGGCGGAACTCCCGATCTATTTTGTTCCCAGATCGTTTTAGGGTATATGGATATATATATGCGGAAGAAATACGTCAGGGGAGCCACGAGGGGCCCACGAGGTTGGAGGGCGCGCCCCCTACCTCGTGGCTCCCTTGTTTCTTTCCTGATGTGCACTCCAAGTCTATCAGGTTGCTTTCCTTCCAAAAATAACTTCTCCAGAAGGTTTCATTCCGTTTCGACTCCGTTTGATATTCCTTTTCTTCGAAACACTGAAAGAAGGGAAAAACAGGAACTGGCACTGGGCTCTGGGTCAATAGTTTAGTCCCCAAAAATAATATAAAAGTGCATAATAAAGCCCATAAACATCCAAGATGGATAATATAATAGCATGAATACTTCATAAATTATAGATACGTTGGAGACGTATCAATATGCGCACCGATGTCGTGCACGCCGCTGACCAAGAAAAACGTGCGGCCGTCCTCCTCCCCGAACAACAAGAGTCGTGGCTCCGATAGTGGCACCTGCAGCTAGAGCACCTTGCCATGCTGGATCCTTTGCATGGGGATGCATGGTGCTGATGTGGTGGGAGAGCGCCGACAGCGGGCCTTCGTAGCCGCAGACGGGCACAAGGCATTTGTAGGGCGCGAGCAGACACATGCTCTGGTGATCGGCGAGCTGGTGGTAGGTGACGTAGAGCCCACAGCCTTCATGCGGGCACTCCACCCTCACCGAGGAGAGGACAGCGTCCACCGCCATGTTCCGCATGTTGAAGCCACCACCGCGCTCGCACTTCTGGCACTGCCGTGTCAGGACCGGTTTTTCGGGATATAATTTCCCAGAAAATGGCCCTTGTGCTCATCAGCCCCAGGATTACTGTTAGCTGATGAGGAACCAACTTGATACATAAATTCCAAGCAAAGTACATAATATGTAGTACAAGACCATCCAGGCCTATGAGTACAACAATTGGTTTTCTAGTGGCTGAAGGCGGAAGCGGCTTGTGGGTCACCAGCGTCTATGGGACTCCATTCCCCACAGGAACAACTGACCAGGATAACTCGTATCTTTGCGAGGCTGCTATCTCCATTGCGTAGGTTCCGAGGTTGTCATCACAACGCTCTTCTCCATGCAAGAAATCTGGCCAAGACAATAGCCAGGGACAAGCCAGTGAGTACTTTGAACGTACTCGCAAACATTAAGAACACATGTATAATATAGCCACTGATAATCATGCTTTAAAATATTCTATGATCACTTCGTCAGTTATGAAATAAGGTTCATGATGCACGCAAGTAGATCAAAATAAATCATGAGTAAACAATCAGGGTGTAAAAATATAAAGCAGCGATCCGGTGTCTGAAGCGATGCCTCGAAAGGATAATAATATGAAGCATGCCTCAATCGGACGTCTGAGCGACACCACAAAAAGGGCTTATATATAAAAGGAATAACAAGCATGCCACAGTCGGGCGTCTGTGTGACACCACATAAAGGGCTTATAAGTAAATGGAATAACGGACATGCCATAGTCGGGCGTCTGTGCGACACCACATAAAGGGCTTATAAGTAAATGTAGTAACAAACATGCCACAGTCGGGCGTCTGAGCGACACCACATAAAGGGCTTATATATAAACATAATCACAGTGAATATCCAGGAGGTAGTATCGTCCCAGGGATATTCATTATTTCAAACAATGCAAACGGTTAGTCCACAATGATAATAATCATAACCATCATATATCACAAGTTATAATCAAAATTCTGGTTTAGTAGTTTCTCCTCCGAAGACCGACACTAAGACCGACACTTGACCCATCCCAGACTATAGTCCTTAACCATGGACACGGCTATTCGAATAGGTTTAATATCTCTACAGAGGGTGTACTCTTTACCCACGAGTAACGGATTTCTTTAGTCCATCGGAACTAATTCCGTCTACGGTCTTTTAGTCGAAAACACGCCTGACTTGCACACACCAGCTTTTACTCGTGTCTGGAATCACCCATGACACATGTTAAGCAAAACTCTAAGTGGGGAGGCTACAACCTCGCGTAGCATGGGATCAAATTTCTATCGCGCGCTCTAGGGGGTGCCCCCCTCTCGGTCCCAACCGGAAACACCCATGCCCCCGGACCAGGTAGCATGCCTATCGGATGCAGCCGGTATCTCCCACCATGGCCTCTCTGTACGGTGTGTGCTAAGACAGGGGTTGACAACTTACTGAACTGTACCCTACCTTGGGCATGGACAAGTGGCAGCACGAAAACAAGTGTGGGGGTTACTGGAACAAGACTCGATCTACGGCCGACTCAGGAGGCTTAAGTATTTCCTGCATGATTAGTTCGAGAATAATATTCCACATCCATCACACACACAACCACCACTCATCATACCTCCCCCTGCCCCACCGGTCATAACCGTCTCGACGAGGGATAAGCTCGTGTCTACCCAAGACAGAGACTTTCCCGGACCCTTCCCGGTAGGCATGATAGGCATATGAGGGTGATTGCTATCACAAGCATATCCATTTCCAACAGCAAGAATTTTCATTATGCACTCAATGAGTATGATCATATCATTATAAAAATAATTAATGCTTCATGCCGAGGTGGTATTATAACCGTATCAAACAACCCACAAAATATTATGCCAGGGTTCAGAATGCTTTCCTTCAAGTTGTGGAGAGGCAGGGTGCATTCCAAAACTTTGAAAGTTTTCTTCTCTCTCCAACAAATCCTATTTTTGGAAATATTTAAATTAACACGTAGTTTAAAAACAGCACAAAAAAGTTGCTTGGAAAATTTTGAAATAAATATGAAATTAAACTAGACAATATTTGAGGAACAACAGAAAAAGAATCAAGTCATTTGGATTTATATTTTAAAAGTTATAGCCAGTCAAAGTTTAGTCAAAATCTGTTTTTAAAATAAAACAGAAAAAAGAAAAACGCTTCGAGGAGAATACGCTTTCGAGCAGAGGAGACGTACTCTGGGGTGAGGCGCTTTCACTTAAAGCACGTGGTTGTGGGGCTGGTCACTGACAGTGGGTCCAGGGGGCCCACTGGTCAGGTTTGACCAGTCGCCGCGCCTCTTCTCCCTCTTCTGTCTGAGCAAGGCGGGGCTCCGGTGTGGCTCGCCGGCGAACGGCGGCATCCGCGTGCTCAGGGGGTCGAGGCGGTCCTATCGGTGGTCGCTACGGTCCCGGGGGTGGACGGAGTCGCCGGCGGTGAGCTCCGCAGCGGACGGTGGCCATCGGGCAAAGTGTGATCTTGCCTTTGGTGGTTCCTGATCAGAATTGAGCAAGGGGATGGATTCACGAGAGGAAGAGAAGTCTTCTGGTGGAGAGAGTGGAGAGGGGGAGGCCCTGGTGGTGTCGGAGTGGTCGAGACAGTGGCGGCGACTGTGGTTGCCGGAGATGAGGAAGACGACCTCTCTGGTCTTTCTACTTCTACGAGCGGATCGGTGAGGGAGTGTGTGCATGAGGGTTTGGCGAGCTCGGGGGGGGGGGGGTCCTTTTATAGTGCAACGAGGTCGGTTTTGCGGCGGCCGTGGATAAGCTTGTCGGCGACCGCCGTTCTGTAGGTGCAGTGCGACGTGGCGATGACGTGCGCTAGCGGACAGCCTTGCGGATGAGGTCGGGCTGTTCCACGAGCGAGCTGGCGCGCTGGTGTGGTTCGGGCGGCGCCGTCCGGGGCAAGGCGCACTGCGGCCAGCCGCTAGCCGCCGTGGCCGACCTGACGGCGGCGCTGTAGGGCGCCAATGGCGGCTCTGCGGCAAGGAGAAGGGGCGGGGGTGTTGGCTGCGAGCGGGGAAGGGCTAGAACGAGCGCGAGGCGACGGCAGTGCGACGCGGCGGCTCAGTGCGCGCACGCCCAGAGCACGCACACTAGCTGCTCGACGAAATGCCAATGCATGGCGCAGAGCTTGGGTGAGGCTGGAAATTAGTAGATCTAGGCTAGGGTTTGCAAGGAGAACAGTTGTGACGCCCAGGTAAATAAGCTACAGTAATCCTCTACTAATGATGCCACGTCACCACTGTTATTGTTACTAAACTCACTCTGGTTCAAATCCCGTTCGAATTCAAAATTCGAAATCAAGTCAAACGTTAAAGGTTTTCAAATATTAAAACTAAAATGTTCGGGTGGTGCCAAATAATGTATAGGTAATTATTGTCGAGAAACCACACTTTTATAAAATGTTTAAATAAACTAAAATGAATAAAACAGTAGCTAAAACAATTAAATAAATGCCTTTGAATTTTATAAAAATATCAAACTATTTTGTTCAGGGGTAAAACTCTTTAGGACAGTAGTTGGAATTGTAACTCCATTTTAGGTGTGGGTTTTATTTTTGTAAAACTATAAAGTATTAAAGAAATAAAAGCAAACAGAAAAGACAAAAGGGAAAATAAAACAGAAATAAAACGAAAATCCCCAGACCAACTGGGCCTCAGCCCAGCCAGTGGCCTGCCAGGCCGGCCCACTCCCTCCCCTGGACTATATGGCCCCCTGCCCACGACCGAACCCTAACCGGTCAACCCCACTCCCCCCCACGTTCCTCTCGCTCCTCCCCCTCCCCCCCGATCCAGATCGGATCGGCGCTCGCGACGACCGCGCCGCCCCACGCCGTTAGACGCCGCCGCCCGGGACCTCGCCGCTTGGACCTCGCCGGAACGCTTCCCTGCCGGACTGCCTCCCGCTCCGTCGTGTCGTCCCCATCGACCTCCCCGAACCGCCCCGCGCCCGTTGCCTAGACCCCGCAATCTCCGGTGAGGACCCCCGCCGCTGCTCCCGCTTGCCCTACCTACGCACTGCCCGCGCCGTCCCGTGCCTGAGCACGCGAGGTGGCCGCGCCCCCTCCCCCCCCCACGGCTCCCTCGTCCCGTGCACGCACACGGCACCTGCGCGCCGCGCCCCATCTCCTGGCCGCGCCGGCCCCCGTCGATGCGCGCGCGCTCGCGCGCCTGCATCGCAGCTCGCGCCGCCCGCCCGCGGTGACCTCTTTCGTCGCACCCCCCCCGCGACGCCACACCCCCCCTCTCACGCGCCCGCGACGCCGCACGGTCCTGCTTCGACGAGGCCTCCCTCTTCCGCGCATAGCTCCGGCCATGGCCGCGCCTAGTCCCTCCCTGCTCCGCCTCCTGCCGCAGACCACGGTCCGGCCAGGCCCGCTCGGTCCCGCTCCGATCCCGCCCTGCTGCCGCTCCCCCTCCCCTGCACCCGCGGACGTCGGCGCCCAGCGCCCGTCCCGTCCTCTGTCGGCCTGGGCTGGTGCACAGCACCCGCTCTAGGCGCCCGTAACCCGCGCACCCGCTAAGCCACCCCTGGCCCAATGACAAGTGGGGCCCACGCCCCAGAACAAAAAAAGAATAATATAATAATAATATTAATTAATTAATTAATTAAGTAAGTAATTAATTAAGTTAATTAACCATAATTAGATTAACCTAACTAACTATTAGTTAATTAATCAATCAATGACAGTGGGGCCCACCTCCCTAATTAATTTTGATTAGATTAATTAAACTATTTAATTAAAATGTGTCGCTGACAAGTGGGACCCACTGGTCAGGTATTGCTGACGTCAGCATGACATCATGCTGATGTCATTAATATAATTTCGAATTTAATTTAAATAATTAATTAAATTCCAAAAATTAATAAATCTTTAGAAAATCATATCTTTTAATCCGTAACTAGGATTAAATTATTTTCAACATGAAATTTGCTCAGAACGTCGAGACGAACCCGGATACGCAGCCCGTTCGTCCGCCACGCACCCCTTGTCACGCCCAAGATGCGACCCTATCCTAAAGGAACTCGAAGGTCCCACCAAGGATAGAAGCGCATCTTGAAGACGCTTTTGCAAGGTGGATATCATTACATCAACATTACATAATGGTGGGGATACAACCAAGACATACAATGTCACATGAATACAACAACACATCAAATACAAGATCAACATCCGACTACGGATGATACATAAACAGAAACTCAAACAATATCCACCCTGCTAGCCCAGGCTGCCGACCTGGAACCTATCCCTCAATCGAAGAAGAAGCAGAAGAACTCCAGCACAAATGATCATCGCTCTCACGTCATGAACATCGCATAAACGGTACCTGCAACTGGTGGTGTAGTAATCTGTGAGCCACGAGGACTCAGCAATCCCATTACCATGGGTATCAAGACTAGCAAAGCTTAATGGGAAAGGAAAGGGTAAAGTGGTGAGGCTAAAGCAGTGACTAAGCATGTATGGTGGCTAACTTACGCAAATAAGAGCGAGAAGAGAAGCAAAGCAAGCGGTCGTCAACTAGTAATGATCAAGAAGTGATCCTGAACTCCTACTTACGTCAAACATAACTCAGGAACCGTGTTCTCCTCTCGATCAACTCCGAAAAGAGACACTGACGGTTACGCACACGGTTGGTGTATTTTAGAAGAGTTTACTTTAAGTTTACTACAACCGGATATCAACAAATTCCCATCTGCCACATAACCGCAGGCAAGGCTTTCGAAAGTTCAAACCCTGCAGGGGTGTCCCAACTTAGCCCATGATAAGCTCTCGCGATCAACAAAGGATATTCCTTCTCCCCGGGAAAGCCCGATCAGTCTCGGAATCCCGGCTACAAGACATTTCGACAGTAATAAAACAAGACCAGCAAGACCTCCCGGCGTGTCGACACCCTGATAGTAACCGCGCGTATCTCGTCTCAGGCCACGACCGGATGAGCAGTCCGTACAACTAAAACCAGACCACAAGTTTCCCCGAGGTGGCGCTGCAAGGGGCTCTAGTTTGGACCAACACTTAGACAAGCATTGGCCCAGGGGGGCTGAATAAAGATGACCCTTGGGTTAATTACTCCCAAGGGAAAGGTATAGGTGGTAGGCAAATGGTAAAACCAATGTTGGGCCTTGCTGGAGAAGTCTTATTCAAAGCGAACTGTCAAGGGGGTCTCATAAATCACCCAACCGCGTTAGGGACGCAAAATCCGGGAACATAATACCGATATGACGGAAACTAGGGCGGCAAGAGTGGAACAAAACACCAGGCATAAGGCCGAGACTTCCACCCTTTACCAAGTATATAGATGCATTAATAATATAAGAGATATTGTGATATCCCAACATAAACATAAACATAATCCAACATGGAGCAATCTTCATCTTCACCTACAACTAGCAACGCTATAAGAGGGGCTGAGCAAAGCGGTAACATAGCCACACAACGGTTTGCTAGGAAGGGGAACAAAGGGTCAGAGGTTCATGTCAGTTTGGGAGGCTTGAGCAGCAAGTGGTAGGTAACGCAGCATAGCGATAGAACGAAGCAACTAGCATAGCAATGATAGTAATGAGATCCAAGGTGACGGTCATCTTGCCTGAAATCCCGCAAGGAATAAGAACGAGTCCATGAAGAAGATGAAGCCACGAAGACGAACCAAGCGTAGACGAACGAATCCTCACGATCGCAACGAAACGGGAACTAGCGAGAAGAAGCACACAACACGGTAAACACACCACACATGAACAAGGCATGATGCTCAACCAATTATGATGCATGACAAGGCCACATGAAGCTAATCATGGCAAGACATGATGCATACAAGAACAACACATCAAGGCAAGTTTAAATGAGGCCGGAAACAACATGTAACAAATCCGGTAAGTCCTCATATGCAAATTTCGAAATTGGTCCAGATCTTAATGAACCTTATGTTCAAGTGGTTAAACAGCAAGTTAACATGCACCAACATGATATACACAAAATTCGAGTCAAGTTATATATAGAGTTAATTAGATTCGGAGCTACGGCCTAGAAGATATGAGCAAAACAGGTTAAGCATGGCATTGGTGCAAAGAGCATTCAAACATCAAGCAAACACATTCAAGACATGGATCCAATAAGGAAATATGAAACTACATGCAAAACTAAGCAAGTTTCATATAGAGCACGCTCAAAACGGAGCAACGGTTCAACACATACACCCTATACAAGTTTAAACGACAAGCTGTCCAAAACAGCAACTAGGCATATGGCAAGCACCAAAACAACATGTTATATGACCTCAACATGAAAACAAAAGGCATGGACATGATGTACAGGTAAAGCATTACAAAACATAAACACTGAGCTATCTCCAGAAACTATTAGAACATGCTCAAAAGGACATGGCAAGATTGCAAATAATAACAGGTTCACAGACTTGGCAGAATTTCAGGACATGGCAAAAATAACATCAGGTTGCAATGTTTAGAGCTATCAAACAACATGCTACAGGAATTTATCATGGCAACAAAAGGCATGGCATGAATCTACTAATTCCATAGAATAAAAGTCCCTTAATGACCATAAGCCAAAAGGGATCAGAAAATAGAATCGCAAGCATGTGAACATAGCAAAAATATAAACAGATTAAGACTGAAAAACTGGAGGATGGCATAAACAGATAACAAGTAGGCATGTTAACGAGCTCAATGCGCACACTACGAGGCATTTCATGACAAACTAAGCATACACCTGGCAACTAGACATGACATAGAAGCTATACACCGAAAGAACAACAATATAGCATGCAAGGATCAACTACAATAACCTTGGCAAAATTGAATAACATGTAAATAATCTGCCAGGAAACATTTTATAGCAAAAGTAGAGCATGATTAAGACATCCTAGGGCACTCTATAATTGCAACCAGAGGCATAAATGGATATAGCATAACCATATTCCCAACACATCCTTACTGACCATACTCAAAATAGGCATGGATCTTACTTTAGGAACATGAATGCATGGCATACAAATAACAGCAGACAAAGACTTGGTGAAATTCTAAGTCTCTGAAATCAGCAGCATCACGGAGGCTATTTTGCAAGGTTGGAACAAACAATACATGACATATCTTGAAAAATGGATTACACCACATCAAAGATGGCATTCTGTAGCACATAACTCATGTATACTTCATGCTCAAAAGAAAATCACACAAAAAGATACAAGAATGACAAATGGGCATGTTCTGATTACACACAGCAGACAATATCACATAGCAGTTTTGCAACGATGATTAATGCATCAATATGGACTGAAATGAACATGATTCGATGGAATGAAATGAAGTACTCGTCGAGGCGAACAATTTGACATATGACACGCACGAAACGGAGCTACATACACAGAGTTATGACGCGATGAATATGGCATGATTATGCAAAATAAACAGGGACTTAGGGGATTTCGGGGGTCAACCTGAGGATTCCAGATCCAGATCCGGCGCACGGGAACCGAGGCAGGGGAGCGAGCTCGCCGGAGAGCTCATCGGAGAGGGCGAGGGAGGGCGGATCCGGCCGGGAGGAGGTCGCCGGAGCTCGGGGAGGAGGCCTCCCGGCGAGGTGGCGCCGGAGCAGGGCGGCGGCAGGCGGCGCCGGCGACTCGGGCGCGGAGGCGCGTGGCGGCAGGCGCGGTCGGGTCGAGCGGCGGGGATGGCGGCGCCTGCGGAGGAGCGGGCTCCGGCGATGACGGCGGTCGCCGGCGGGCAGCCAGGCGGCGGCGCAAGGACGCGCAGGCGGGCGGAGCGCGGGGACGCGGCGGCGGGCGCGGTCGGGCTCGCGCGGAGGCGGCGCGCCGGCACGGGCGGAGGACGGTGGCGCAAGGCGCGCGAGGGCGTGGCGGCGGGGCGCGGGGCTCGTCGGGACCGACGTGGCCCGGGGATGGGCCGGCCGTGGGCCGGGCAGTTGGTCGGCGGCGGGGGCGACGTGTCGTGACGCGGTTGGATGGGGCACCGGCTGGACGCGTCCGGCGCGGGGTTGGACATGTCCGGCGTGGCGCGGAGGGAAGATTTAGGGTTTGGACTGCGAGATTTTCGGGGAAGCACATATTTATAGGTAGAAGGAGGTGGGAGTGTCCAAATGAGGTGCGATTTTCGGCCACGCGATCGTGATCGAATGACCGAGATGATGTAAGGGGTTTTAGGTGGGTTTCGTGCCACTTAGGAGCGGGTGTTGGGCTGCAAACCAAAGAGGCTTTTGCGGTTACCCGGTTAACCGTTGGAGTATCAAACGACCTCCGAATGACCCGAAACTTGACAGGCGGTCTACCGGTGCTATACCAAGGCCGCTTGGCAAACCTCGGTCCATTTCGAGACCGTTTAACACCCGCACACGAAAAGAGGCAAAAGGGGGCGCCGGGGAACATAGGAGTGTCGGATTGGAAAACGGACAACGGCGAAAAAGCTCGGATGCATGAGACGAACACGTATGCAAATGCGATGCACATGATGACATGATATGAAATGCAGATGATGACATGGCAAAGTGCGACACGCAAGCACATGACATGGCAAGGACGGCGAATAACTGGTAGACACCTGGCGCATCGAATCCGGGGCGTTACAACTCTCCTCTACTGACAAGAGATCTCGTCCCGAGATCTTAGGACCGAGACGGAAGGGGAAAAAGGAGTGAGGTGAAACAAGAACTCAAGAGAGGAAGCAAAGCATCGAGAGCACTCGAGAAGAAGAGAGGAACGACGAGAATGACGAGAATCGAAAGCTCACGGAATCAGATAGACTATGAAACCACTCCGGTTCGAAAAGGAATAAGAACGAAAGAATTTAGGCGGCACTCCTGCTGCACAAGGAAAGAATAGAACATGAACTGAGATTGGCAAGATGGAACGATAGTTGACGAGTGCCTCCGGAAGAATTGAAATAGTGGAATGAAAGAAACGAGGAGGAAGATTTCAACTTATTCGACGGATGAATTTGAAAAGCATCTTTGCGAAGAAAATATTGAACGAAGTTGTTGAGAAAATCAACAACAAAGAATTGCTTGTTGTGGACTTATGGATAACATCTCAAAATTATGAGGTGATAAACGACCACAAACGGAAAATATTGAATAGCTGAGAAGAATGAAGAAATACAACACCCCACCTCAAAAGAACACGGAGAAT
The DNA here is from genome assembly GCA_032464435.1 of Aegilops umbellulata. NCBI lineage: Eukaryota > Viridiplantae > Streptophyta > Magnoliopsida > Poales > Poaceae > Aegilops > Aegilops umbellulata. Next base: position 160,573,812 of record CP136058.1, on the reverse strand, counting down.
TAATTGCACTTCGAGACGTTAGAGGAAAAGATACTTGAACTCCTTCAACAAGAATCTTGATGAACACTTGAGGGATGAATTAAATCATGACGATCCACCGTGATGACTCCGGTTACAAAAGGATGACGAGATAAAATTGAAGGATGAAAGGGATAATATTAAGCCTTGCGATGATTCGCATGGAGCTTCGTGACGAGACAGGCGAGAAGACTTGGAACTCCGGAAAACAAAATACGAACAACTTAGAACCGAGAAATTATTCAACATGAACAATCTCCGAAGAAAGAATTAATCAACTTGACCACGATGAAATGAGAATAAGAATTATGTTATGCTTATCCTCCACCAATTAGATTGATGAGAAGTAATGGATTGCATACAACTTATTCACATTAGGAAAAGATTAAGGGGGGGGATATAGCCCAAAACTTGAGGAAGTCTTCGTGAACCACCGGTAGGATTGGAAAGAACAAATGAATTAATATGATGAGAATGAAAAAAAATCTTCAACGAACCACCATGAGAATTCAAACTTGAATGACGAATGAGAATGAATCACCGGGAAAAATTAGAAAAGCACGAAGAAACATGAGGGAATTTAGAGAAAAGAGAACGAAGAGATATGAACTGATTGAAGAAAGCTTGAACGAGGCACCGGTACAACTATGGAACGAAACGAAGCTGAAAACTTAGAACAAAGAAATATTCCGAAAAGATGACCTCCGGATGATCGAGAGAGAAAGCAACTCCTGAAATACTCCGGATGGATGAAAAGAATTTGCAAGACTGGAAACAATTAGATAGGATAACATCGAGCTAGCACCACGGATCTCCGGGACACGGACAAGATTTAAGAGAAAATCTTCTTCGGTCTCCAAATGATGAGAAACAACATCAACATTGTTGAGTTACTCCGTAAGAATGAAAAGCAAAGAGGTTGAGCCAGCAATGAGAATGGCTTGAAATCGATCTTTTGGAAAAGCATCTGACTGATGAAAATCTTACTTATGGCAAACTCCGAAATGAATTTGAGAATAGCTCCGGGAAATCAGAAGAGTCAGGTAAGATCCTGGAAAAAGACCTGTGGGTTAGGGCCCACTGAAAAGAAACACCATTGAGAGGCATTGTAGAAGAGACGATGCACCAGAACGATTAAAAGATTTGAATGAGGTGACAACCTCAAATTAATTGGATGCAAACACAAATCTTCTGAGATGACTTCAACACTCCGGGATAATAAACGGGCGAGGGGTGAACGAGGAAGGGGAAAACACTTCGGTGAAGGAAAAGAATACGATCAACACTGAAAACTTTAATTGGATCCACCGGAAAGAAAATGCGATGCACAATGATGAACTAGACGAGACTTCACCGGTAGAAACAATTGTGGAAAGACTGAAGATACTCCGGACGAATGAAATTGATACTTGAATAGAGGCTCAGACTCTGGAATAAAAGGGGTGGGAGGGCGGGAAAAAACAAAGGCAACTTGAACGAGGAATCGACGAGTAACTTGAAGAGAAAAACGCCGATTGATATAATTAAGGAAGAATGCAGAGGCTTCACACGAGTAGGAAGGATACTCGATTACGGATTCTGGTTCCGAAAAGAAGAAGGGTGGGCGGGTGAAAAAAAACAATGACAACTTCGGATAGGGAAAACAACGACGATTGGAAAGAACTGAGGATTGATCTCACGAAAGACAAAGAGGATCGAAACATCTCGAAGAGAAAGGCACCAGATTGAAAAGAGGATGGACAACGAACAAAAACTAACCGCGTGATCCTAAAGAAAAAATTTGAAGGGGAAGAGGAGTAGTTCAAAACACCTACGTCAAGATTTCTCACCAGAGCGACGAAGGGGCTGAGGAGTAAAAAGAAATCCTACTCTCCGATATAACTAGACTCCGAAAAGATTTTTATTCTAGACTCGACATCGGCCAAACTACACTATCAATCAAGGGGGCTCCTAGGGTCGGTCGAGGCTCTGATACCAACTTGTCACGCCCAAGATGCGACCCTATCCTAAAGGAACTCGAAGGTCCCACCAAGGATAGAAGCGCATCTTGAAGACGCTTTTGCAAGGTGGATATCATTACATCAACATTACATAATGGTGGGGATACAACCAAGACATACAATGTCACATGAATACAACAACACATCAAATACAAGATCAACATCCGACTACGGATGATACATAAACAGAAACTCAAACAATATCCACCCTGCTAGCCCAGGCTGCCGACCTGGAACCTATCCCTCAATCGAAGAAGAAGCAGAAGAACTCCAGCACAAATGATCATCGCTCTCACGTCATGAACATCGCATAAACGGTACCTGCAACTGGTGGTGTAGTAATCTGTGAGCCACGAGGACTCAGCAATCCCATTACCATGGGTATCAAGACTAGCAAAGCTTAATGGGAAAGGAAAGGGTAAAGTGGTGAGGCTAAAGCAGTGACTAAGCATGTATGGTGGCTAACTTACGCAAATAAGAGCGAGAAGAGAAGCAAAGCAAGCGGTCGTCAACTAGTAATGATCAAGAAGTGATCCTGAACTCCTACTTACGTCAAACATAACTCAGGAACCGTGTTCTCCTCTCGATCAACTCCGAAAAGAGACACTGACGGTTACGCACACGGTTGGTGTATTTTAGAAGAGTTTACTTTAAGTTTACTACAACCGGATATCAACAAATTCCCATCTGCCACATAACCGCAGGCAAGGCTTTCGAAAGTTCAAACCCTGCAGGGGTGTCCCAACTTAGCCCATGATAAGCTCTCGCGATCAACAAAGGATATTCCTTCTCCCCGGGAAAGCCCGATCAGTCTCGGAATCCCGGCTACAAGACATTTCGACAGTAATAAAACAAGACCAGCAAGACCTCCCGGCGTGTCGACACCCTGATAGTAACCGCGCGTATCTCGTCTCAGGCCACGACCGGATGAGCAGTCCGTACAACTAAAACCAGACCACAAGTTTCCCCGAGGTGGTGCTGCAAGGGGCTCTAGTTTGGACCAACACTTAGACAAGCATTGGCCCAGGGGGGCTGAATAAAGATGACCCTTGGGTTAATTACTCCCAAGGGAAAGGTATAGGTGGTAGGCAAATGGTAAAACCAATGTTGGGCCTTGCTGGAGAAGTCTTATTCAAAGCGAACTGTCAAGGGGGTCTCATAAATCACCCAACCGCGTTAGGGACGCAAAATCCGGGAACATAATACCGATATGACGGAAACTAGGGCGGCAAGAGTGGAACAAAACACCAGGCATAAGGCCGAGACTTCCACCCTTTACCAAGTATATAGATGCATTAATAATATAAGAGATATTGTGATATCCCAACATAAACATAAACATAATCCAACATGGAGCAATCTTCATCTTCACCTACAACTAGCAACGCTATAAGAGGGGCTGAGCAAAGCGGTAACATAGCCACACAACGGTTTGCTAGGAAGGGGAACAAAGGGTCAGAGGTTCATGTCAGTTTGGGAGGCTTGAGCAGCAAGTGGTAGGTAACGCAGCATAGCGATAGAACGAAGCAACTAGCATAGCAATGATAGTAATGAGATCCAAGGTGACGGTCATCTTGCCTGAAATCCCGCAAGGAATAAGAACGAGTCCATGAAGAAGATGAAGCCACGAAGACGAACCAAGCGTAGACGAACGAATCCTCACGATCGCAACGAAACGGGAACTAGCGAGAAGAAGCACACAACACGGTAAACACACCACACATGAACAAGGCATGATGCTCAACCAATTATGATGCATGACAAGGCCACATGAAGCTAATCATGGCAAGACATGATGCATACAAGAACAACACATCAAGGCAAGTTTAAATGAGGCCGGAAACAACATGTAACAAATCCGGTAAGTCCTCATATGCAAATTTCGAAATTGGTCCAGATCTTAATGAACCTTATGTTCAAGTGGTTAAACAGCAAGTTAACATGCACCAACATGATATACACAAAATTCGAGTCAAGTTATATATAGAGTTAATTAGATTCGGAGCTACGGCCTAGAAGATATGAGCAAAACAGGTTAAGCATGGCATTGGTGCAAAGAGCATTCAAACATCAAGCAAACACATTCAAGACATGGATCCAATAAGGAAATATGAAACTACATGCAAAACTAAGCAAGTTTCATATAGAGCACGCTCAAAACGGAGCAACGGTTCAACACATACACCCTATACAAGTTTAAACGACAAGCTGTCCAAAACAGCAACTAGGCATATGGCAAGCACCAAAACAATATGTAACAGGACCTCAACATGAAAACAAAAGGCATGGACATGATGTACAGGTAAAGCATTACAAAACATAAACACTGAGCTATCTCCAGAAACTATTAGAACATGCTCAAAAGGACATGGCAAGATTGCAAATAATAACAGGTTCACAGACTTGGCAGAATTTCAGGACATGGCAAAAATAACATCAGGTTGCAATGTTTAGAGCTATCAAACAACATGCTACAGGAATTTATCATGGCAACAAAAGGCATGGCATGAATCTACTAATTCCATAGAATAAAAGTCCCTTAATGACCATAAGCCAAAAGGGATCAGAAAATACAATCACAAGCATGTGAACATAGCAAAAATATAAACAGATTCAGACTTAGTGAAAAACTGGAGCATGGCATAAACAGATAACAAGTAGGCATGTTAACGAGCTCGATGCACTCACTACGAGGCATTTCATGACAAACTAAGCATACACCCAGCAACTAGACATGACATAGAAGCTATACATGGAAAGAACAACAATATAGCATGCAAGGATCAACTACAATAACCTTGGCAAAATTGAATAACATGTAAACAATCTGCAAGGAAACATTTTATAGCAAAAGTAGAGCAAGATTAAGACATGCTAGGGCACTCCATAATTGCAACCAGAGGCATAAATGGATATAGCATATCCATATGCCCAAAACATTCTTACTGAACATACTCAAAATAGGCATGGATCTTACTTTAGCAACATGAATACATGGCATAAAAATAACAGCAGACAAAGACTTGGTGAAATTCTAAGTCTCTGAAATGAGCAACATCACGGAGGCTAATTTGCAAGGTTGGAACAAACAATACATGGCATATCATGAAAAATGGATTACACCACATCAAATATGGCATGTTGTAGCACATAACTCATGTATATACTTCATGCTCAAAAGAAAAACACACAAAAAGATACAAGAATGACAAATGGGCATGTTCTGATTACACACAGCAGACAACATCACATAGAAGTTTTGCAACGATGATCAATGCATCAAGATGGACTCAAATGAACATGATGTAATGGAATGAAATGAAGTAATCGTCGAGACAAACAATTTGACATATTACATGCACGAAACGGAGCTACATACACAGAGTTATGATGCGATGAATATGGCATGATTATGCAAAATAAACAGGGACTTAGGGGATTTCGGGGGTTAACCTGAGGATTCCAGATCCAGATCCGGGGCACGGGAACCGAGGCAGGGGAGCGAGCTCGCCGGAGAGCTCGTCGGAGAGGGCAAGGGAGGGCGGATCCGGCCGGGAGGAGGTCGCCGGAGCTCGGGGAGGAGGCCTCCCGGCGAGGGGGCGCCGGAGCAGGGCGGCGGCAGGCGGCGCCGGTGACTCGGGCGCGGAGGCGCGCGGCGGCAGGCGAGGTCGGGTCGGGCGGTGGGGATGGCGGCGCCTGCGGAGGAGCGGGCTCCGGCGATGACGGCGGTCGCCGGCGGGCGGCCAGGCGGCGGCGCAAGGGCGCGCAGGCGAGCGGAGCGCGGGGACGCGGCGGCGGGCGCGGTCGGGCTCGCGAGGTAGCGGCTCGCCAGCGCGGGCGGAGGACGGCGGCGCGAGGCGCGCGAGGGCGTGGCGGCGGGGCACGGGGCTCGTCGGGCCCGGCGTGGCCCGGGGCGGTCCGACCGTGGGCCGGGCGGTGGGACGACGGTGGGGGCGACGTGTCGCGACGCCGTTGGACGGGGCAGCGGCTGGACGCGTCCGGCGTGGGGTTGGACATGTCCGGCGCGGCGCGGAGGGAAGATTTAGGGTTTGGACTGCGAGATTTTCGAGGAAGCACATATTTATAGGTAGAAGGAGGTGGGAGTGTCCAAATGAGGTGCGGTTTTCGGCCACGCGATCGTGATCGAACGACCGAGATGATGGAAGGGGTTTTAGGTGGGTTTTGTGCCACTTAGGAGGGGGTGTTGGGCTGCAAACCAAAGAGGCTTTTGCGGTTACCCGGTTAACCGTTGGAGTATCAAACGACCTCCGAATGACCTGAAACTTGACAGGCGGTCTACCGGTGCTATACCAAGGCCTCTTGGCAAACCTCGGTCCATTCCGAGACCGTTTAACACCCGCACACGAAAAGAGGCAAAAGGGGGCGCCGGGGAACATAGGGTGTCGGATTGGAAAACGGACAATGGGGAAAAAGCTCGGATGCATGAGACGAACACGTATGCAAATGCGATGCACATGATGACATGATATGAAATGCAGATGATGACATGGCAAAGTGCGACACGCAAGCACATGACATGGCAAGGACGGCGAATAACTGGTAGACACCTGGCGCATCGAATCCGGGGCGTTACACCCCTAGCATATCAAACTCGCAACTTTCCCCTTCCAGCTCCTTTGCCCTAAACATGAAACACCGGGGATACTTTCCCGGATGTGCCCCCCCTTCACCAGTATCACCTCATACCGCGTTAGGGCACCCCTAGCACCGATACTTCACATGTCATGCATCGCTATGCATCTGTTTGCTTAAGTATTTATTGTTTCTTCCACCTCTTCTCTCGCTAGACACCGAGACCGACGCCGCTGCTACCCAGTACGACTACGGTGTTGACGACCCCTCTCTCTTGCCAGAGCAACCAGGCAAGCCCCCCCCCCCCTTGATCACTAGATATTGCCTACTCTTCTCTATACTGCTTGCATTAGAGTAGTCTAGCATGTTACTGCTTTCCGTTATTCCTATCCTGATGCATAGCCTGTCCTTGTTACTACTGTTGTTACCTTTACCTACAATCCTACCTGCTTAGTATAGGATGCTAGTTTCCATCAGTGGCCCTACATTCTTGTCCGTCTGCTGTGCTATACTATTGGGCCGTGATCACTCGGGAGTTGATCACGAGTATATACTACTTTATACATGATACATGTGGTAACTAAAGTCGGATCGGCTCGAGGAGCACCCGCGAGTGATTCACGGATTGGGGGCTGAAAGGACCTTTGTCCCAACGGCCCTCTGTGTGGATCTTTGTGGCGGAGCGACAGGGCAGCTTGAGGTCACCTAGGAGAGAGGTGGGCCTGGCCCTGTCGGCGTTCGCGGATACTTAACACGCTTAACGAGATCTGGGTATTTGATCTGAGTCTGGCTACTGGCCTATACGCACTAACCAACTACGCGGGAAAGATATGGGCACTCGGCATCGTGGTATCAGCCGAAGCCTTCGTGACGTCAGCGACTGAGTGGCGCGCGCCGGATTGGACTGGAACACCACTAGGCTAGGTCTGCTCTCCGGCCACGTACGCAACATGCAGGAGTGCAATGGGCGATGGGCCCAGACCCCTGCGCGCATAGGATTTAGACCGGCGTGCTGACCTCTCTGTTGAGCCTAGGTGGGGCTGCGACGTGTTGATCTTCCGAGGCCGGGCATGACCCAGGAAAGTGTGTCCGGCCAAATGGGATCAAGCGTGTTGGGTTATGTGGTGCACCCCTGCAGGGAAGTTAATCTATTCGAATAGCCGTGTCCCTCGGTAAAAGGATGACCCGGAGTTGTACCTTGACCTTATGACAACTAGAACCGGATACTAAATAAAACACACCCTTCCAAGTGCCATATACAACCCGGTGGTCGCTCTCTAACAGGGCATCGAGGAGGGGATCGCCGGGTAGGATTATGCTATGCGATGCTACTTGGAGGACTTCAGTCTACTCTCTTCTATATGCTGCAAGACGGAGGCTGCGAGAAGCGTAGTCTTCGATAGGATTAGATATCCCCCTCTTATTCTGGCATTCTGCAGTTCAGTCCACTGATATGGCCCCTTACACATATATCCATGCATATGTAGTGTAGCTTCTTGCTTGCGAGTACTTTGGATGAGTACTCACGGTTGCCTTATTTCCCCTTTCCCCATCTCTCTACCCGATTGCTGCAATCAGACGATGGAGCCCAGGATCCAGACGCCACTGTCGATGACGACTCCTTCTACACTGGAGGTGCCTACTACTACGTGAAGCCCGCGGTCGACGACCAGGAGTAGTTTAGGAGGATCCCAGGCAGGAGGCCTGCGCCTCTTTCGATCTGTATCCCAGTTTGTGCTAGCCATCTTATGGCAGACTTGTTTAACTTATGTCTGTACTCAGATATTGTTGCTTCCGCTGACTCGTCTATGATCGAGCACTTGTATTCGAGCCCTCGAGGCCCCTCGCTTGTATTATGATGCTTGTATGACTTATTTTATTTGTAGAGTTGTGTTATGATATCTTCCCGTGAGTCCCTGATCTTGATCGTACACATTTGCGTGCATGATTAGTGTACGATTGAATCGGGGGCGTCACAAGTTGGTATCAGAGCTGACTGCCTGTAGGAATCCCCCTTTCCAACTCCTTGGCCAAAGTTGATTCTAGTCGATGAAAATTGTTTTACTAACTTGGATGTGTGGCCCCTGGGCCCATGTCGCCATCGGGTGTTATTAGGATCTTTTATTCCTCGATCTATACTCTGGGACTCTGATCTCTCTTCTATTCGGGTTAAATGATTTTACTAAATCTGACTCTAGGTTCTCGTAACAACTTTCTCCCGGAGAGCCCCTTGTTAGAGATGATCGTCTGCTGCACCAAAAGGATCCGAAGATACTCACCGATGTTCTCTCGAAACTTTATGGTCACTTATGCAATGCCCTTCCATCGATAAACCCCTATGGATAAGCACGTGTACTCGCCATTCATACAATGTTTCCCAGTTGATCTTGTGATTACAAGATACCTTAAAATTCTCTCTGTTGTTCTGAGAATCCTTTGAGCTTACTACCTTGTTGTTCCTTGTCACCTGAATACCTCTACGGATAATTCTCGCACTTATCGCGTATCCGCTCATTCACCATTGTTCATGTGTTTCGCCAAACACTTCATAATATCATTCGATCTTCCGAAAATCCCGAGCAGCCTATTGCTCTTGAAATTCCCGCTTGCTTGCATTATGATTAATCCCATAAGTTTCGTAATCTTATTGGCCTCCCTTGTCTTTATGATTTTAAGTCCGTTGATTCAATATGTTGAGGATGCTCGCATTCCTCAGTCGAATCCTAGGATTCATCCTTCCGGCTCAGACGTCATTTGGATATGAGCTGGTTCTTGACCAATCTATGCCTCGATCGTTTGTGCTTCTAAGTCTATTGAACTTATTCATTTTCGATCAGAACGATTGCTTCTGATCCCTTGATTTGGAAAACATAAAATTTCTTTACATTAAGCTTTGAATTACTCATTTGTTTCTATAATCCGATGCCTTGGCATTCCTTCTTCCTTTGATTGAGTACCGATACTCACATCAGCCCCATTGTGGACCGCCGTACCCATTGCCGGGTTATTATCCGACAATGTCCTTCACAACCAAAATTCTTGTGAGTTCTTTACCTGATACATAATGCCCTTGGTAAATTGTATCATCTACTTGGCCAACCATGCTCTGCTTTTGAGCTGGTGATATTTACTATTGAAGCTTGTGGTATAGGTTTCCACGATATCCTGACGGGTTAAACCTATGCCTTCCTTTATATTTGTGAACTCGGAAGTTTTCACGAGTCATACTCATCTGGTATTTCACCAGGTAAAACTTTCAACACTAATGCCTTTATCAAAGCGAGAAGTGAATGGAAGGTTATACCTTGAAGAAGTGGGAGTCGACCTTGGACCTTGCGTTCATGCCCATGGACACGATGTATAACTTATCATGGAAGCTGCTCGTAAAAAAATTACCCCCTTGTTATAAGTTCATCTTGTATCCATGGTTCGATCCTTTATGATCATGGATTCCGACCATGTTCTTCTTTAAATGCCATTTCTCATGCAAGTTTAAGCACTTGTCTTCTGCAGAGCATTACCCTAGACCAACCTCTACTTTGATCTGTCGTCGAGTATTACCCCCCTGGTATCTCGAGATTATCATGGAACTGCATAACTTCTTATGAGTTCTCCATCAAGTGCTACATTCTCACTGGTTCCAATTTTTCACGGGCCCTGAGTTATTAAACAGTCGAGAACACCGTTAAGTGAATCGATTCCGCACTATGATTCAATAACTCTAAGTAATTTTTGTTGCTTATGATTTAATAACTCTTCAAGTTATTCCTAGCCTGATCGGCTATATCATTATCGTGCAACGTTTTAGTTGTGCTATCTGTTCCTTCTTTCCGAAGCACAATTTTCGATGATGAGCTAAGCTTACGTCGACTTTCCTCGTCATATCATTTCGCCTTGAACCACAAACTTGATTTCGAGTTTGTGGCGTACCCTTGGTTTCCATAACCTTTCGCTGCATCATCATTTGACTTGATGTCATCGCCGACCGATTACATCTTCACTAAATCTCTCGACAAATGTGTCGTGGTCATCATCAACATCCTGAGCTCTTCCAAGATATATATCGAATTCTTGATGAGAAATACCATCCTTGCCCCCGATGATTTGTGATATCATCGGCCACTTTATTGCCTTCCCCCCAACACAAACTTGTTCGTGTTTTGTGTTATACATTGAGTTCCTTGCTATCCAGCATTTGTTCTTCTTTACCTTGGAATATTACCACCTTTTATGTCAAGAATGTCATGGTAATTTCACCACCTATTAAGAATTCTTGATGCAGGTGATACCTTTTGTCATATCCGTTCATTCTTTGGTCCTCGTGTTGTTTCTAACCGGATTACCGACAAATGGTTTGTGATGTGTAAATTCTAAACTTCTAGCAACCCTATTGCTTTGAAGTTAATGGTCTACAGTTTCATTCTAAATCTATTGCTTATTGAATCATCATTCGAACATTGATCGTGCTACCTAGTCCAGGTTCCTGGGTGCACCCTTCTATCATTGTTCAGTTGTGTATGTTTCCCTCGAGCATACATAATTATATCATTTGATCCGACAAATGATATTTCCTTGTTCACATAATTGTGGAAATCCAACCTTTGGAAATCTCGATGATTTTTTGCTGAGCCTATCAGTCACCTCCTCATCCTCTCCTTGGTTTACTGATGAACTCTTGTTTCAGAACTTGCTTCCATAGTTCATTTCCCGAGAATCTTACAATGTCATCTCGACAATTTGTGTTGCACCTTTCTTCTCAAGGATTCTGAATCTGAGTTATCCTGACACCAATCAGATCTGAATCTCGGTCAGATATGATGATTGGAACATATTCCCAAGAGTTATAACAATGGTCTTTATGTGACCCGGTAAGGTGATGTCGTGCCTAGCACACCTGGCTGGAGGGCCTATTGTTATAGTTCTTCCTTTTAGCAATGTTAACCATTCTTCCATGAGGAAATTGAAAAACTTATTCTATAAGTTGTTCCTGATGAATCCATTGAGTATCCAAAGTCTGACCTTTGCTTGAAGACCATGTCAATGCTATCCCGAAGCATGTCTATGATACTTCGATTTTCAATAAGAGCATTTGAAGCACAATGCTATATTTTCTTTATCATTTAACGTAACCCCATTGTATGGGTAATATCATGAGATTCCTTCCCCCTTACCTAAATGGTTTTCTACTGGTAAGGGATATCATTCTCTACTTGTCCTTGGTAAGGATATACCTTGAAATATGTGTTTAAACACATTTTTCCCTTCCATTGTTCTGTTTAAACCTGATAATCACTTTTCCTTTCCATTGGTTTGTTTAAACCTTCTTGTGATCTATATAAACTAAGCAGTAATAATTCACTGCTTATGTAAACACCTTGGTGTACAACCGTGTCAGTAAGACCCTGTTGCCTTTGTTGACAGCATTCCGGTAACCACCGATGGACGAGAACTTTGCCTATTGGCCCGCCTCATTCAATGAGCGGGAAAATGGTTCTCTTCGTCCCTCGCCCTTTGTACCGACGTTGTTGCCGACATAACTGACATGCTACTCTCTGACATGCCTTGCTATCATGGCCGTGCAAGATGTCACCGCTCCTAATTTTAACCCACATGGTGGGCCCATAACCCACAGTTCCACAGGATCGAAACCGGACTCTCCTGTACATCCTGTTGTCAAAGTTATTCCTCGTGCTTGACTTTGTATGTAATTCACGGGCCACCTCCCTATTGATCTATTCAGGTATCAGATGCAATGCTTATTCACATTGCTCTAAACCCATTGAACACTTCGTTTCAGGCATCGAATGATTGCCTGCCCGCTCGAAACTTCCCATGATACCTCCTTACTTTGCTCTCGATATTTTCTTAAGTTTCGAATTCGAGAGTTACTTTCCGCCACCGTCCTCGATGTTAACTACCAGGTAGTCAACCTGGCAGAGGTCCGTTCTTACAAAATAACCACCCTTTATTATTTCATAAGTACGATGGGTATCCTGAAGAAAGGATGCCGGCTTCATCATGATGACCTGAAGCAGAGAAGTGAAGACATCAACGTAGTGGATAGACCTCTTCGAGAAGCTCAACCAAGACGAGAAGATCCGTTAGAATATCGTAACCAGAACTTTCCCCCTTGCTCCCCTCTTAAATCTCGGGACGAGATTTCTTGTAGTGGAGGAGAATTGTGACGCCCGGGTAATTAAGCTACAGTAATCCTCTACTAATGATGCCACGTCACCACTGTTATTGTTACTAAACTCACACTGGTTCAAATCCCTTTCGAATTCAAAACTCGAAATCAAGTCAAACGTTAAAGGTTTTCAAATATTAAAACTAAAATGTTCGGGTGGTGCCAAATAATGCATAGGTAATTATTGTCGAGAAACCACACTTTTATAAAATGTTTAAATAAACTAAAATGAATAAAACAGTAGCTAAAACAATTAAATAAATGCCTTTGAATTTTATAAAAATATCAAACTATTTTGTTCAGGGGTAAAACTTTTTAGGACAGTAGTTGGAATTGTAATTCCATTTTAGGTGTGGGTTTTATTTTTGTAAAACTATAAAGTATTAAAGAAATAAAAGCAAACAGAAAAGACAAAAGGGAAAATAAAACAGAAATAAAATGAAAATCCCCAGACCAACTGGGCCTCAGCCCAGCCAGTGGCCTGCCAGGCCGGCCCACTCCCTCCCCTGGCCTATATGGCCCTCCTGCCCACGACCGAACCCTAACTGGTCAACCCCACTCCCCCCCACGTTCCTCTCGCTCCTCCTCCCCCTCCCCCCGATCCAGATCGGATCGGGGCTCGCGACGACCGCGCCGCCCCACGCCGTTGGATGCCGCCGCCCGGGACCTCGCCGCTTGGACCTCGCCGGAACGCTTCCCCGTCGGACTGCCTCCCGCTCCGTCATGTCGTCCCCGTCGACCTCCCCGAACCGCCACGCGCCCGTTGCCTAGACCCCACAATCTCCGGTGAGGACCCCCGCCGCTGCTCCCGTTTGCCCTACCTACGCACCGCCCGCGCTGTCCCGTGCCTAAGCACGCGCGGTGGCCGCGCCCTCTTCCCCCCTCCCTCGCGGCTCCCTCGTCCCGTGCACGCACACGGCACCTACGCGCCGCGCCCCAGCTCCCGGCCGCGCCGGCCCCCGTCGATGCGCGCGCGCTCGCGCGCCTGCATCGCATCTCGCGCCGCCCGCCCGAGGTGACCTCTTTCGTCGCACCCCCCCACGACGCCGCACCCCCCCCTCACTCGCCCGCGATGCCGCACGGTCCTGCTTCGATGAGGCCTTCCTCTGCCGCGCGTAGCTCCGGCCATGGCCTCGCCTAGTCCCTCCCTGCTCCGCCTCCTGCCGCCGACCACGGTCCGGCCAGGCCCGCTCGGTCCCGCTCCGACCTCGCCCTACTGCCGCTCCCCCTCCCCTGCACCCGCGGACGCCAGCGCCCAGCGCCCGTCCCCTCGTCTGTCGGCCTGGGCGGGTGCACAGCCCCCGCTCCAGGCGCCCGTAACCCGCGCGCCCGCTAAGCCACCCCTGGCCCAATGACAAGTGGGGCCCACGCCCCAGAACAAAAAAAAGAATAATATAATAATTAATTAATTAATTAATTAATTAAGGAATTAATTAAATTAATTAACCATAATTAGATTAACCCAACTAACTATTAGTTAATTAATCAATCAATGACAATGGGGCCCACCTCCCTAATTAATTTTGATTAGATTAATTAAACTGTTTAATTAAAATGTGTCACTGACCAGTGGGACCCACTGGTCAGGTTGACCAGTCAACTCTGTTGACTGCTGACGTCAGCATGACATCATGCTGATGTCATTAATATAATTTCAAATTAAATTTAAATAATTAATTAAATTCTAGAAATTAATAAATCTTTAGAAAATCATATATGTTAATCCGTAACTCGGATTAAATTATTTTCAACATGAAAGTTGCTCAGAACTTCGAGATGAACCCGGATACGCAGCCCGTTCGTCCGCCACGCGCCCCTAGCATATCGAACTCGCAACTTTCCCCCTCCAGCTCCTTTGCCTGAAAACGTGGAACACTGGGGATACTTTTCCGGATGTGTCCCCCCTTCACCGGTATCACCTCATACCGCGTTAGGGCACCCATAGCACCGATACTTGTCATGTCATGCATCGCTATGCATCTGTTTGCTTAAGTATTTATTGTTTCTTCCCCCTCTTCTCTCGCTAGACACCGAGACCGACGCCGCTACTACCCAGTACGACTACAGTGTTGACGACCCCTCTCTCTTGCCAGAGCAACCAGGCAAGCCCCCCCTTGATCACCGGATATCGCCTACTCTTCTCTATACTGCTTGCATTAGAGTAGTGTAGCATGTTACTGCTTTCCATTATTCCTATCCTGATGCATAGCCTGTCCTTGTTACTACTGTTGTTACCTTTACCTGCAATCCTACCTGCTTAGTATAGGATGCTAGTTTCCATCAGTGGCCCTACATTCTTGTCCGTCTGCTGTGCTATACTATCGGGCCGTGATCACTCGGGAGTTGATCACGAGTATATACTACTTTATACATGATACATGTGGTAACTAAAGTCGGATCGGCTCGAGGAGCACCCGCGAGTGATTCACAGATTGGGGGCTAAAAGGACCTTTGTCCCAACAGCCCTCTGTGTGGATCTTTGTGGCGGAGCAACAGGGCAGGTTGAGGTCACCTAGGAGAGAGGTGGGCCTGGCCCTGTCGGCGTTCGCGGATACTTAACACGCTTAACGAGATCTAGGTATTTGATCTGAGTCTGGCTACTGGCCTATACGCACTAACCAACTACGCGGGAAAGATATGGGCACTCGGCGTCGTGGTATCAGCCGAAGCCTTCGTGACATCAGCGACTGAGTGGCGCGCGCCGGATTGGACTGGAATGCCACTAGGCTAGGTCTGCTCTCCGGCCGCGTACGCAACGTGCAGGAGTGCAATGGGCGATGGGTCCAGACCCCTGCGCGCATTGGATTTAGACCGGCGTGCTGACCTCTCTGTTGAGCCTAGGTGGGGCTGCGACGTGTTGATCTTCCGAGGCCGGGCATGACCCAGGAAAGTGTGTCCGGCCAAATGGGATCAAGCGTGTTGGGTTATGTGGTGCACCCCTGCAGGGAAGTTAATCTATTCGAATAGCCGTGTCCCTCGGTAAAAGGACGACCCGGAGTTGTACCTTGACCTTATGACAACTAGAACAGGATGCTTAATAAAACACACCCTTCCAAGTGCCAGATACAACCCGGTGGTCGCTCTCTAACAGGGCATCGAGGAGGGGATCGCCGGGTAGGATTATGCTATGCGATGCTACTTGGAGGACTTCAGTCTACTCTCTTCTATATGTTGCAAGACGGAGGCTGCCAGAAGCGTAGTCTTCGACAGGATTAGATATCCCCCTCTTATTCTGGCATTCTGCAGTTCAGTCCAGTGATATGGCCCCTTACACATATATCCATGCATATGTAGTGTAGCTCCTTGCTTGCGAGTACTTTGGATGAGTACTCACGGTTGCCTTGTTTCCCCTTTTCCCCATCTCTCTACCCGATTGCTGCAATCAGACGATGGAGCCCAGGATCCAGACGCCACCGTCGACGACGACTCCTTCTACACTGGAGGTGCCTACTACTATGTGCAGCCCGCGGTCGACGACCGGGAGTAGTTTAGGAGGATCCCAGGCAGGAGGCCTGTGCCTCTTTCGATCTGTATCCCAGTTTGTGCTAGCCATCTTATGGCAGACTTGTTTAACTTATGTCTGTACTCAGATATTGTTGCTTCCGCTGACTCGTCTATGATCGAGCACTTGTATTCGAGACCTCGAGGCCCCTGGCTTGTATTATGATGCTTGTATGACTTATTTTATTTCTAGAGTTGAGTTGTGATATCTTCCCGTGAGTCCCTGATCTTGATCGTACACATTTGCGTGCATGATTAGTGTACGATTGAATCGGGGGCGTCACAATAGTGGACAAGCTTGCTGGGACAGTGGTTCAAGCTCACAATGCAAACCAAAAATCCATGCCAAATTTGTCCATGCACTCAAGGTGTTTGCCAGAATGCCAGTGGAATCTAGGCAACTCTTGGGGTGGCCCAAATTGTTGGGGAACGTAGCAGAAATTCTAAATTTTCCTACGTGACACCAAGATCTATCTATGGAGAAACCAGCAACGAGGGGAAGGAGAGTGCATCTACATACCCTTGTAGATCGCTAAGCGGAAGCGTTCAAGTGAACGGGGTTGATGGAGTCGTACTCGTCGTGATTCAAATCACCGATGACCAAGTGCCGAACGGACGGCACCTCCGCGTTCAACACACGTACATCCCGGTGACGTCTCCCATGCCTTGATCCAGCAAGGAGAGAGGGAGAGGTTGAGGAAGACTCCATCCAGCAGCAGCACAACGGCGTGGTGATGATGGAGGAGCGTGGCAATCCAGCAGGGCTTTGCCAAGCACCGCAAGAGAGGAGGAAGAAGAGACGCAGGGCTGCACCAACGAGAGAGAGATCGAATCACGTGTGTTATGGGCAGCCCTAGGCCTCACTATATATAGGGGAGAGGAAGGAGGGTGCGCCCCCACCTAGGGTTTCCACCCTAGGGGCGGCGGCAGCCCCAATCCCCATCTGGGGTGGCGGCCAAGTGGGGGGGAGAGGGAGGCGCACCAGGCATGGGCCTTTAGGGCCCATCTGCCCTAGGGTTTGCCCCCTCTTCTCTCCAGGCGCATGGGCCTTGGTGGGGAGGCGCCCCAGCCCACCTAGGGGCTGGTACCTTCTCACACTTGTCCCATGTATGCCTCCGAGGCCCGTGGCCCCTCCCGGTGGACCCCCGGACCCCTCTGGTGGTCCCGGTACACTACTGGTGATGCCCAGAACACTTCCGGTGGCCAAAACCATACTTCCTATATATAAATCTTTACCTCCGGACCATTCCGGAACTCCTCGTGACGTCCGGGATCTCATCAGGGACTCCGAACAACATTCGGTAACCACATACAAGCTTCCTTTATAACCCTAGCGTCATCGAACCTTAAGTGTGTAGACCCTACGGGTTCGGGAGACATGCAGACATGACCGAGATGTTCTCCGGTCAATAACCAACAACGGGATCTAGATACCCATGTTGGCTCCCACATGTTCCACGATGATCTCATCGGATGAACCATGATGTCAAGGACTTAATCAATCCCGTATACAATTCCCTTTGTCTATCGGTACGATACTTGCCCGAGATTCGATCGTCGGTATCCCGATACCTTGTTCAATCTCGTTACCGACAAGTCTCTTTTACTCGTTCCGCAACACATCATCCCGTGATCAACTCCTTGATCACATTGTGCACATTATGATGATGTCCTACCGAGTGGGCCCAGAGATACCTCTCCGTCACACGGAGTGACAAATCCCAGTCTCGATTCGTGCCAACCCAACAGACACTTTCGGAGATACCCGTAGTGCACCTTTATAGCCACCCAGTTACGTTGTGACGTTTGGCACACCCAAAGCATTCCTACGGTATTCGGGAGTTGCACAATCTCATGGTCTAAGGAAATGATACTTGACATTATAAAAGCTTTAGCATACGAACTACATGATCTGGTGCTAGGCTTAGGATTGGGTCTTGTCCATCACATCATTCCTCTAATGATGTGATCCCGTTATCAATGACATTCAATGTCCATGGTTAGGAAACCTTAACCATCTATTGATCAACGAGCTAGTCAACTAGAGGCTTACTAGGGACATGGTGTTGTCTATGTATCCACACATGTATCTGAGTTTCCTATCAATACAATTCTAGCATGGATAATAAACGATTATCATGAACAAGGAAATATAATAATAACCTATTTATTATTGCCTCTAGGGCATATTTCCAACAGTCTCCCACTTGCACTAGAGTCAATAATCTAGTTCACATCGATATGTGATTAACACTCAAGGTCACATCCCTATGTGACTAACACCCAAGAGTTCTGGGTTTGATCATGTTATGCTTGCGAGAGATGTTATAGTCAACGGGTTTGAACCTTTTCAGATCCGTGTGTGCTTTACAAATCTCTATGTCATCTCCTAGATGCAGTTACCACGCTCTATTTGGAGCTATTCCAAATAACTGTTCTACTAGACGAATCCAATTTACTACTTAGAATAATCTGGATCAGTGTCAAAGTTTGCATCAGCGTAACCCTTTACGACGAACTCTTTTACCACCTCCATAATCGAGAAAATTCCTCAGTCCACTAGTTACTAAGGATAACCTTGACCGTTGTCCTGTGATCCATTTCTAGATCATACTTGTACCCCTTGACTGACTCATGGTTTGGCACACTTCAGGTGCGGTACATAACATTGCATACTTTAGAGCCTACGTTTAAGCATAGGGGACGACCTTCGTCCTTTCTCTCTCTTTTGCCGTGGTCAGGTCTTGAGTCTTACTCAATACTCACACGTGTAATACAGCCAAGAACTCCTTCTTTGCTGATCTATTTTGAATTCCTTCAAAATCTTGTCACGGTATGTATTCATTTGAAAGTACTATTAAGCGATTTTGATCTATCCTTATAGATCTTGATGCTCAATGTTCAAGTAGCTTAATCCAGGTTTTCCATTAAAAACACTTTTCAAACAA
This sequence comes from Aegilops umbellulata, assembly GCA_032464435.1. NCBI lineage: Eukaryota > Viridiplantae > Streptophyta > Magnoliopsida > Poales > Poaceae > Aegilops > Aegilops umbellulata. The sequence goes on along the minus strand of CP136058.1, from coordinate 160,554,565 downwards.
CCCTATATGCCTTCCAGAAATTCTACATCATTTCCGATAAACAATATGTCAACAACATATACTCATCAGAAATTCTATAGTGCTCCCACTCACTTCTTTGGAAATACAAGTTTCTCATAAACTTTGTATAAACCCAAATCTTTGATCATCTCATCAAAGTGTATATTCCAACTCCGAGATGCTTACTCCAGTCCTTAGAAGGATTGCTGGAGCTTTGCATACTTGTTAGCATCTTTCAGGATTGACAAAAATCTTCTGGTTGTATCACATACAACCTTTCCTCAAGAAAATCGTCGAGGAAACAATGTTTTGACATCCTATCTGCACGATTTCATAAATAATGCAGTAATCGCTAACATAATTCCAACAGACTCTTAGCATCGCTACGAGTGAGAAAGCCTCATCGCAGTCAACTCCTTGAACTTGTCGGAAAACATCTTAATGACAAGTCGAGCTTTCTTAATGGTGACATTTACCATCATTGTCCGTCTTCCTTTTAAAATCCATCTGTACTCAACACCCTTACGACCATCGAGCCGTTCTGCCAAAGTCTACACTTTGTTTTCATACATGGATCCTCTCTCGGATTTTATGGCCTCGAGCCATTCATCGGAATCCGGGCCCACCATCGCTTCTCCATAGCTCGTAGGTTCATTGTTGTCTAGTAACATGACTTCCAAGATAGGATTACGTACCACTCTGAAGTAGTACGCATCCTTGTCATCCTACGAGGTTTGGGAGTGACTTGATCTGAAGTCTCATGATCACTATCATAAGCTTCCACTTCAATTGGTGTAGGTGCCATAGGAACAACTCCTGTGCCCTGCTACACACTAGTTGAAGTGACGGTTCAATAACCTCATCAAGTCTCCACCATCCTCCCACTCAATTCTTTCGAGAGAAATTTTTTCCTCGAGAAAGGACCCGATTCGAGAAACAATCCCTATTGCTTTCGGATCTGAGACAGGAGGTATACCCAACTATTTTGGGTGTCCTATGAAGATGCATTTATCCGCTTCGGGTTCGAGCTTATCAGCCTGAAACTTTTTCATATAAGCGTCGCAGCCCCAAACTTTTAAGAAATGACAGCTTAGGTTTCTTTAAACCATAGTTCATACGGTGTCATCTCATCGGAATTATGTGGTGCCCTATTAAAAGTGAGTGCGGTTGTCTCCAATGCCTAACCCATGAACGATAGTGGTAATTCGATAAGAGACATCATGGTATGCATCATATCCAATAGGGTGCAGTTATGATGTTCGGACACACCATCACACTATGGTGTTCCAGGCGGTACTAGTCGTGAAACAATTTCCACAATGTCTCAATTGTGTACCAAACTTGCAACTCAGATATTCATCTCTATGATCATATCATAGATATTTTATCCTCTTGTCACGACGATATTTAACTTCATTCTGAAATTACTTGAACCATTCAATAATTCAGTCTTGTGTTTCATCAAGTAAATATGCTCAGTATCTACTCAAATCATCTGTGAAGTAAGAGCATAACGATATCCACTGCGTGCCTCAGCACTCATTGGACTGCACACATCAAAATGTGTTACTTCCAACAAGTTGCTTTCTTGTTCCATTTTACTGAAACCGAAGCTTTCAGTCATCTTGCCCATGTGGTATGATCTGCATGTCTCAAGCGATTCAAAATCAAGTGAGTCCAAACGGTCCATCTGTATGGAGTTTCTTCATGCATATCTACCAATAAACATAGTTCGCATGTCTCAATCCTTTCAAAAATGAGTGAGTCCAAAGATCCATCAACATGGAGCTTCTTCATGCATTTTATACCAATATGACTTACATGGCAGTGCCACAAGTAGGTGGTACTATCATTACTATCTTATATCTTTTGGCATGAACATGTGTATCACTATGATCGAGATTCAATAAACCATTCATTTTAGGTGCAAGACCATTGAAGGTATTATTCAAATAAATAGAGTAACCATTAGTCTCCTTAAATGAATAACCGTATTGCGATAGACATAATCCAATCATGTCTATGCTCAACGCAAACACCAAATAACAATTATTTAGGTTTAGCACCAATCTCGATGGTAGAGGGAGCGTGTGATGCTTGATCACATCAACCTTGGAAACACTTCCAACGCATCTCGTCAGCTCACATTTAGCTAGTCTCCGTTTATTCCGTAGCTTTTATTTCGAGTTACTAACACTTAGCAACCGAACCGGTATCTAATACCCTGATGCTACTAGGAGTACTAGTAAAGTACACATTCACATAATGTATATCCAATATACTTCTATCGATAGCCTTCTTATCTACCAAGTATATAAGGTAATTCTGCTCCAGTGGTTGTTCCCCTTATTACAGAAGCACTCAGTCTCGGGTTTGGGTTTAACCTTGGGTTTCTCCACTAGAGCAGCAGCTGATTTGCCGTTTCATGAAGTATCCCTTCTTGCTCTTGCCCTTCTTGAAACTAGTGGTTTCACTAACCATCAACAATTGATGCTCCTTCTTGATTTCTACTTTCGCGGTGTCAAACATCACGAATATTTCAAGGATCATCATATCTATCCCTGATATGTTATAGTTCATTACGAAGCTCTAGCAGCTTGGTGGCAATGACTTTGGAGAAACATCACTATCTTATCTGGAAGATCAACTCCCACTCGATTCAAGTGATTGTTGTACTCATACAATTTGAGCACAAGCTCAACGATTGAGCTTTTCTCCCTTAGTTTGCAGGCCAAGAAAATCATCGGAGGTCTTATACCTCTTGACGTGGGCACGAGCCTGAAATCCCAATTTCAGCCCTCGAAACATCTCATATGTTCCGCGACTTTTCAAAAATGTCTTCGGTGCCTCAATTCTAAACCATTTATCATTACCGAACTATCATGTAGTCATCAAAACGTGTATGTCAGATGTTCGCAACATCCACAGACCCTATTCGAGGTCCAGCACACCGAGCAGTGCATTAAGGACATAAGCCTTGTACTGTCCGCATAATTGCTACTATCAACTTTCAACTATATTTTCTCTAGGAACATATCTAATACAGTAGAACTAAAGCGCGAGCTTACGACATAATTTGCAAAGATCTTTTGACTATGTTCAGGATAATTAAGTTCATCTTATGAACTCCCACTCAGATAGACATCCCTCTAGTCATCCAAGTGATTACATGATCCGAGTCAACTAGGCCGTGTCCGATCATCACGTGAGACAGACTAGTCAACGTCGGTGAACATCTTCATGTTGATCGTATCTACCATACGACTCATGCTCGACCTTTCGGTCTTCTGTGTTCCGAGGCCATGTCTGTACATGCTAGGCTCGTCAAGTCAACCTAAGTGTTTCGCGTGTGTAAATCTGTCTTACACCCGTTGTATGTGAACGTAAGAATCTATCACACCCGATCATCACGTGGTGCTTCGAAACGACGAACTTTCGCAACGGTGCACAGTTAGGGGGAACACTTTCTTGAAATTTTAATGAGGGATCATCTTATTTACTACCGTAGTTCTAAGCAAATAAGATGCAAAAACATGATAAACATCACATGCAATCAAATAGTGACATGATATGGCCATCATTACTTTGCTCCTTTTGATCTCCATCTTCGGGGCTCCATGATCATCGTCGTCACCGGCATGACACCATGATCTTCATCATCATGATCTCCATCATCGTGTCTTCATGAAGTTGTCACGTCAACTATTACTTCTACTACTATGGATAACGGTTAGCAATAAAGTAAAGTAATTACATGATGTTTATGTTGACACGCAGGTCATAAATAAATAAATTAAAGACAATTCCTATGGCTCCTGCCGGTTGTCATACTCATCGACATGCAAGTCGTGATTCCTTTTACAAGAACATGATCATCTCATACATCACATATATCATACATCACATCCTTTGGCCATATCACATCACAAGGCATACCCTGCAAAAACAAGTTAGACGTCCTCTAATTGTTGTTAGCATGTTTTACGTGGCTGCTTTGGGTTTCTAGCAAGAACGTTTCTTACCTACGCAAAACCACAACGTGATATGCCAATTGCTATTTACCCTTCATAAGGACCCTTTTCATCGAATCCGATCCGACTAAAGTAGGAGAGACAGACACCCGCCAGCCACCTTATGCATCTAGTGCATGTCAGTCGGTGGAACCGGTCTCACGTAAGAGTACGTGTAAGGTTGGTCCGGGCCGCTTCATCCCACAATGCCGCCGAATCAAGATTGACTAGTAACGGTAAGCATATTGAACAAAATCAACGCCCACAACTACTTTGTGTTCTACTCGTGCAAAGAATCTACGCAATAGACCTAGCTCATGATGCCACTGTTGGGGAACGTAGCAGAAATTCTAAATTTTCCTACGTGTCACCAAGATCTATCTATGGAGAAACCAGCAACGAGGGGAAGGAGAGTGCATCTACATACCCTTGTAGATCGCTAAGCGGAAGCGTTCAAGTGAACGGGGTTGATGGAGTCGTACTCGTCGTGATTCAAATCACCGATGACCAAGTGCCGAACGGACGGCACCTCTGCGTTCAACACACGTACAGCCCGGTGACGTCTCCCATGCCTTGATCCAGCAAGGAGAGAGGGAGGGGTTGAGGAAGACTCCATCCAGCAGCAGCACAACGGCGTGGTGATGATGGAGGAGCGTGGCAATCCAGCAGGGCTTCGCCAAGCACCGCAAGAGACGAGGAAGAAGAGACGCAGGGCTGCACCAACGAGAGAGAGATCGAATCACGTGTGTTATGGGCAGCCCTAGGCCTCACTATATATAGGGGAGAGGGAGGAGGGTGCGCCCCCACCTAGGGTTTCCACCCTAGGGGCGGCGGCAGCCCCAATCCCCATCTGGGGTGGCGGCCAAGTGGGGGGGAGAGGGAGGCGCATCAGGCATGGGCCTTTAGGGCCCATCTGCCCTAGGGTTTGCCCCCTCTTCTCTCCAGGCGCATGGGCCTTGGTGGGGAGGCGCCCCAGCCCACCTAGGGGCTGGTCCCTTCTCACACTTGGCCCGTGTATGCCTCCGAGGCCCGTGGCCCCTCCCGGTGGACCCCCGGACCCCTCCGGTGGTCCCGGTACACTACCGGTGATGCCCAGAACACTTCCGGTGGCCAAAACCATACTTCCTATATATAAATCTTTACCTACGGACCATTTCGGAACTCCTCGTGACGTCCGGGATCTCATCCGGAACTCCGAACAACATTCGGTAACCACATACAAGCTTCCTTTATAACCCTAGCGTCATCGAACCTTAAGTGTGTAGACCCTACGGGTTCGGGAGACATGCAGACATGACCGAGATGTTCTCCGGTTAATAACCAACAGCGGGATCTGGATACCCATGTTGGCTCCCACATGTTCCACGATGATCTCATCGGATGAACCACGATGTCAAGGACTTAATCAATCCCGTATACAATTCCCTTTGTCTATCGGTATGATACTTGCCCGAGATTCGATCGTCGGTATCCCGATACCTTGTTCAATCTCGTTACCGACAAGTCTCTTTTACTCGTTCCGCAACACATCATCCCGTGATCAACTCCTTGATCACATTGTGCACATTATGATGATGTCCTACCGAGTGGGCCCAGAGATACCTCTCCGTCACACGGAGTGACAAATCCCAGTCTCGATTCGTGCCAACCCAACAGACACTTTCGGAGATACCCGTAGTGCACCTTTATAGCCACCCAGTTACGTTGTGACATTTGGCACACCCAAAGCATTCCTACGGTATCCGGGAGTTGCACAATCTCATGGTCTAAGGAAATGATACTTGACATTATAAAAGCTTTAGCATACGAACTACATGATCTGGTGCTAGGCTTAGGATTGGGTCTTGTCCATCACATCATTCCTCTAATGATGTGATCCCGTTATCAATGACATCCAATGTCCATGGTTAGGAAACCGTAACCATCTATTGATCAACGAGCTAGTCAACTAGAGGCTTACTAGGGACATGGTGTTGTCTATGTATCCACACATGTATCTGAGTTTCCTATCAATACAATTCTAGCATGGATAATAAACGATTATCATGAACAAGGAAATATAATAATAACCTATTTATTATTGCCTCTAGGGCATATTTCCAACACAAATTTCCAGATTGGGGTCTCTTTAGATGATACAGGGGGTGGTGAGGTTAGTTTGCCAAAAGCAGAAACTTGTTAGTGCAAGTTTTGCAAAACTACAGTTCTGGGCAGAAGGAAAATGGCATGTTTTCATGCATTTGAATTCCTCCAATGAGTCCACTCTCCTGGACTTAAGGGTTTTGTATGGTGCACTACAAGGAGGAGAAAGCTCATGGTCACTAGAGCAAAATTAATTAGGGATGCAGTAGAAAACATCCATCTGGGCCAGAATGAAAAAGAGGTTGTTTCACTCAAATTTTTCAAAGAACATAAAAGGGTTTTTGTCACATCCTAGCTAGACCATGCATTAGAGTGTTGCATCATGTCTACTTTCAAAAGAAACTTGAATTGGGGAAGACAGAACCCCCAGCACCCCCTCTAAAATCAACTAGGGATTACTAAAAACATTTTCAATGAACCTGAAATGCCCTTCTAAAATGTTCACCCTCTTTGTCTTGGGTTAGAACCTCTAGCAAGATTAGTGCACAATTTTCTAGGTCAACAGAATTGAATTAAATCATATGTAACTTGCATTTGGGCATTTAAATGCTAGTAAATATTTTAGATGCTCAAATAATTCTGAAAATAAGTGTGGGCTATTGGAAATATTCTAAACAAAGCCCCTGATTATTTTCAGCATTTTTGGAAGTGCCTAGCTATTTTTAATAAAGCCTCAAACCTACAGAAAAATAGAAAACAAAAATAAAAGAGAGAGAGAGAGACTTACCTGGCCGCAGCCCAACAGCCGGCCCACCTGGCGGCCCAGCACTGTGCTGGCCCATGCCAGCAAGCTGCTTCGTCCCCGCCAGGCAGGCAGAGAGCTGACGCCGGCGAGCGCGAGCTCACCACGACACCCGCAACTGGCCGCTTCGCGCGTCTGGACGCTAGTCAGGCTCCACGTCGCCGCCCCGACCCCCTGGACACGCCCATTCTCCCCCTGCCTCTCTCCCTCGCTTTCCTCCGCCATGGCCGACACAGCCACCGCCGTTCTGCCACTGTAGGCGTGCTCTCCGTCGTCCCCGTGCCGCGCCACCATGTCCGTTAGCCTCGCCGTCGTCGACTACATCGAGCAGGCCGAGCCCCGAGCGCTCGCACGCCCTGCAACCTCTCCACCGACCTCGTCTTCGTCAACCACCACCGGAGATCCCCTTGAACGTCGCCGCCGCATCAGCTCGTCCCCGACCGCGCCGTTTGTCTCTGCGTGACCGTCGTGAGCCTAGCTACCTCCCCATCCTCTCCGTTTTCCCTCTCATGCACCGTAGCAACTACACGGAGCTCACCCGCACGCGCCACCGCGGAGCTCGTCGCCGACGTGTCTCCGGCCACCCACTGGCCATGCCACCTTGTCCACTAACTTCACCGCATCCCCAGGAGGCCGTAGCACCACTCCACGCACCTCGCCGTGCCCCATAGCGTCGTGTCCGTCCTCACCCGACTCCGGCGACCGCCTAGCTCGTCGCCGGCGACGTTCCCGGCCATCCCGAGCTCAACTACCACCACCAAACGCCGCGGCATGCCTCTGGCTACCCATAGATGGTCTCCGCCATCCATTTGGTCGCCGGAACGTGCTAATGCACTTCCACCGCCGCGTCTGGCCTCGCCGGCGGCTAAACGCCAGCGGGTTTGACCGTTGACATTGACTAGGTGGGCCCAGGTTGACTCCTCTGAGTCCATGACAAGTGGGGCCCCCTCTGCTAACTAAACTAAATTAGTTTTAACTAAATTTAGTTAGGCTAATTAACTACTAACGCGCGGGACCCACTGGCCAGGTTGACCTGGACGTCCCCGTTGACCACTGACGTCACCCTGACGTAATGCTGTCGCAGTAAATGAATTACTGGAATTATTCTTATATAGGAAATTCCAGAAAATAGTTCAAACTTCAAAAATTCATAGAAAATAATCTGTAACTCCAGATGAAAATATTTGTATACGAAATTTGATCAGAAAAATCCAATCTTTCCATCTGTACTAGTTTCATGCATATCAGAAGACTTTAACCTTGCTGTTTAGGTGAAACAAGCTAATGCACTTATATCACTTATTATTTTGGGTGATCATTTGAATCTTTGGTTCAAATGGACTCAAACCATTATGTTCCAAGTTGCATTAGACCTTCACACACCATTTTGCCATGTCATTGCATACATCATATTGTTGCATATTGCCATGTGGTGATTGTGTTTCGTTGTGTTCTTTGTGGTAGGTTCTGCCTCCGAGGATATTCACGAGTATCCAAATGAAGGGCAGTATCCCACTACCACTCCGTCAGGCAAGCAACCCATTGATCATTCTGATAAAACCCATGTTCTCGCTTCTGCTCTTGTTTACTGCATTAAGACAACGCGATTCAAACTGCTGTGTGTTGCGGTAGTTGAACCCACTTCCTTTGCATGACCTGTCATTGCCACAGTAACTAGATGAAACCCACTAGCATGTGTAGGAGTTAATTGATCCATATGTGTGTTTCCTACCATGCTATGCTTGCTATGCTTAGAGTTGTGTCAGGTCTAGCTCATCGGGATGATGAACTAGAGTGAAAGGTTGTGTCGGTGTCAAGAGTGAAAGTGTTGAATATGATTTGGTAAAGGAATCGATGAGAGGCCATGTAGGAGTACATGGTGGGTTGTTTCATTGAGGCCGTTCCTACGAACTGAGATCTGTATGTGTGATTTAAGATCAGCTACTACCACACGTTGGGCCCTGAAATATGACCCCGCTCGACTTACCGACCCCTCTCGTCCTCAGTCCAGGAGTTGCAAGTAGTTTCTGGTGTTTGTAGTATGCTGGGGGCCGCACACAGCGCTGACCATAGGGGTGGGCTGTGTTGCGGTAGGCACGTGGCCCGGTGTACCGATTCGCCCGTTTGGTGTCTAGGGAACCCTGCACACATCGTTCGGGGCCATTAGTGGAAACCTCGGCCGGACTCCCTGCGGATGGAACCCGAATAGGCGATAAACCTGGACTAGAGACTTGTGTGGTTGGTCAGGTCGTGGTCTACACCCACGTCGGCTTTCGCTTGAAGTCTGTCGAGCACATGTCGTGTGCAGACGCTAAGTGGTGGAAACATGTGTGATGAAGTACACCCCTGCAGGGTATAAAAATATTCGAATAGCCGCGTCCGCGGTAGAGGACTACTTGGTCGCCTATGTAGTTCATAGACAAGTAAATGGATACTACTAAAAGCCTCAAGATAAGCGTGAGTTCCGCGGATGGCCCTCTCGTAGGTTGACGAGAGAGGATCCACGGTGGAGTATTGTGTTGGTGATTAGTGGACTCGTGTGCGACAAATGTTTTACAAGTTGTGTCTATCGTAGGATAGCTTAGCCATGAGTCAAAGCTGGCTTGCTGCAATAACTCCACTACCTTCTTGAGAATGTGCATGTATAATAGGTTTCTGTTTAAGACTTGCTGAGTACCTCCGTACGCATGTTGCTTTAATTAATGTTTTCAGACGACAACACCGCCCCCTCCGATGGGTTCTATGTAGATCTCGATGTTGACGAGTGACTAGCCACCCAGGTGGTGATCCAAGACTTGTGAAGGGTCGATGTAGTTAGACAGGCTTCGTCAAGCGTTCTTTCTTTCTAGCGTCTGTACTCAGACTAGTTTGCTTCCGCATGTGCTAGTATGTTTGTATGACTTGAGTGTCGGGTCATGTGACCCCTACCTGTATGAATATGTTATGTATGGCTCCTCGGAGCCTTTTAAATAAAGTACTTTGAGTTGTAGAGTTTTGTTGTGATGCCATGTTGTATGTACTCATATCGGGCATATTGTGTGTATGATTGAAATGCTTGGTATGAGTGGGATCCGACAATCTAGTTGTTTATCCTTGGCAGCCTCTCATATGGGGAAATGTAGTCTAGTGCTTTATGAGCGATAGTAGTCCACTACAACCCGGTTCACCGGAGTCCTGCTAGCCGAGCACTACTTCTCTAGACGCTTGACTGGCCGGCATGTGATTCACTTCGTTCCTGTGTCTGTCCCGTCGGGGAAATATCACGCGGTGACATCCGGAGTCCTGCCTAGCCTGCTACAGCCCGGGTAACCGGAGTCCTGTTAGCCCAGTGCTACAGCCCGGATTCACACGTTGATGACCGACATGCTCGATGTGATTCATGTATGCCTGTCCCCATGGGTTAGTGCCGCCTTGGGTTCACGACTAGCCATGTCGGCCCGGGTTCTCTGTCATATGGATGCTAGCGACTCTATCATATACGTGAGCCAAAAGGCGCAAACGGTCCCGGGCCATGGTAAGGCGACACCCGTGGGATTACCGTGCGTGAGGCCGCAAAGTGATATGAGGTGTTACCAGCTGGGTCGATGTGACTTGGAATCGGGGTCCTGACAGCGTTGGCATCAGAGCCGGACTGCCTGTAGGTTCGCTAAGCCAAACTGGTCGATGTCGAGTCTAGAAATGCTTTAGTTATATTTAGGGGAATTGATTGTGGGAGGGAACGTAAGGCTCTTTTTACTCCTTTACCTTATGCCCTCTGATATGTGTCATTCTCTTCTCTTTCTACGTGGGTTAAGGACTAGGCTCCCTTCTCTCTATCAGGTTCACGTGTTTCTAATCTGTAGTAACTTATAGGATTGTTGGTTACCAGCCCTAGTTCAGTCCTACTAATTTTAGTATGTTGCCAGTTGAACCAGAACCTTGATATGATGTTGTTGAGTGGCTTTTGCAATTGTTGTGGATGTCTCAACTCCGTCTCTGAACATTTACAGCTGTTATGCTGTCCAGTTTTCCCTAGAAATTCTAATGTCTTTGAATTGTGGTTGTGCTTTCAGATGGCCACTCGTGCTCAGAACCAAGTGGTTCGCCTGACCCGGTGCCTCGATGTGCCCGGTCAAACTGCTATGTTAGTCTAGGTTATGATCGAGACGGGCTACCGTTGGTATCCGAAATACACTGTTGAAGAGCAATTCCGAGACTTTAATCAAAGCCAATATTTCTGCACTGTCAGGATATTTCCTTCTTATCCTGGTTCTACCGAGCCCCTTCACTGTTCTTATGGACTTGGGGTCACTGTTGAGATGGCCGTGCAGGATGCTGCCTATTCCATGATGACCATCATGCGAGTCAGGACCGGTCTGCTTCGGAACACAGACTTCCGTTATATGCCAGCTTCGCTTCCTGCAGCGCAAGGGTGTCTCCAGGCCATCTATGCTAACGCCACACATGAGGACTCACTTACTCGCACCACTGCCGAGATGCTCGAGGATAAGGACCGAGAGAATCGGGCCTTGAGACTGGAGCTATTCAACACCAGTGCTGATCATTGGGCCACTTTGACTCGGTTTGCACCGACTGTGCAAGCTGGTTGTATGGATACGAGGGATCTGTACCCTGTGAGATCTTCTCTACCAGACATGGTGGATTGGCGTGACGTGGGAGGCATCACCCCACCTCGTGGTCCCCACAGGCCACCGTTTGTTGGTCCAAGACCTCACCCAGCCCCTTTGGTACACAAGCTCCTCAGGACCGTCTGTTCCCGGATGATCACGTTGAACTTCCAGGCTATGGAGGTGACTTCTATGAGGACTACTACGGAGCTGTTTGAGTTAGTAGTAGTATCACTAGTATTGTAATAGTTGTATTTCCACCGTCCTGCGTGACCTGTGGAATATGACTTGGTGTGTATCAATTCCGAAGGTGTAGAAAAATAATGTATAGGAGTTTGGAATGCCTCCGATGAGATGTAACGTCTTTCACCGTAGTTGTATTTTAGTCTGGGCTTGTACTAAACTATGAATGGTGTGTATGACCGTTGGTATATATATGTGGCAGTTCCTATATTACCATGTCATACGGATGAACATCTCTGCATCTCGTGTTATCCACTACATTCTGCACTTCCTTGCCATGATTTTGCCATCCTTATCTAAACCGTTGTTTTGTTTTTCCTAGGATGGTCAACACCTGCAACAACCCGGCTGCCCCGGAGCAGGATGAAGCCAGTGCAGCCAGGAAAGAAAATCTGCCTCAACCGCCTTCTCTAGCCGAAGTTATGCTGGAGGCAGAACGAAACAAGCGTGAGACCAATCGCTTGCTGGAGCGGATTGAGCAAAATATGGCACGCCAGCCGAGGAACGACCTGGTGTCAATTAATGACTTTGTCAAGCTGTATCCACCAAAGTTTAATCATTCCGTCGAGCCTCTCGATGCGGATGACTGGCTTCGCAACATCACCCACATGCTACATTCTGCCAACGTAGCCGAAGCTGATAAGGTTACCTTTGCTGCCTATTACCTCGAAGGCCCTGCTAGCCTTTGGTGGGAAAACTTTGAGGCTATGCGCCCGGTCGGCCAAATCACAAATTGGGCTGAATTCAATGCGCCTTTCCGTGAGCATCATATTCCGGAAGGTCTCATGGATCACAAGAGGGAGGAGTTCTGCAATTTCACCCAGGGTAGGCTGACTGTGGATGCATATAGTCGCGAGTTTGGAAATCTAGCACGTTATGCTCCTGAAGAGGTATCCACCGACGCCAAGAAGCAGGCAAGGTTCCGCAAGGGACTTAGCCCCGAGCTTCGCCGTGATCTTCGCTTGCACGAGTGCATCTCCTTTCAGAAGCTAGTCAACAAGGCCATCAGTGCTGAGACAGGTCAGACTGACTTTGAAGCTTCACGCAAGCACTCCCGTGACTTTGGATCTTCCTGCGACTTTGGATCTCAGAAGCGCCGGGAGTGGACCACACACTGCTCTGCCACCCAGGTTCACTCCGAGGCTATCCTTTGAGGCACCTCGCCCCAACCAGCCGTATGCACCGCCCAAGGCCTATGGTGGCCCCGCTGCTAATGCTGCTCCATGCCCCAATGTGATAACTTGTTTCAAGTGTGGGGAGACGGGTCACTACATCCGCGAGTGCCCCAGAACAATCCCAACCAGCTCGGAAAGTCTGTTGGCCGTGGCAAGCCAGCAGGAAAGGTGCTCTACGCCAAGCCAGCCACCACTGCCCGTGGCCATGTCAACTACGTCTCAGCTGAGGAAACTCATGAGGATCCCAACGTTGTTCTCGGTACGCTCCTTGTTAATTGCCATCCGACAACTGTTCCCTTTGATACTGGAGCATCTCATTCATTCATTTCTGAGAGCTATGCTCGATTGCATAACACCACATTTAGTGACATGCCCACCTCCATGGAAATTCAAACTCAGGGTTCTAGATGGCAAACCTCTAGAATCAGCCATGGAAATGAAATTCCTGTCGACAGATTGGTCTTCCTTGCATCACTAATAGCTCTCAAGTCCTCGGACATAAACATCATCTTGGGTATGGACTAGATGTCAGCCCCTTACGCTAAGATCGATTGCTCTACTAGAACTGTTCAACTCACCCATCCATCAGGCAAGACTGTCAATGTTTTGACCCAAGTGTCTGAGCGTCAGCTTTACTCCTTAAATGCCAACCCCCTTCTAGACCTCGAAGATATTCCGGTAGTCCGTGACTTCCCGGATGTCTTTCCCGAGGAACTGCCAGGTGTTCCACCTGACAGAGATGTCGAGTTCGTGATAGATCTTGTCCTAGGAACCGTTCCAATCTCTAGAAGACCTTATAAGATGGTACCCCTAGAGCTAGCCGAGCTTAAGAAACAACTCGATGAGTCCTTGCAAAAAGGTTTCATCCGTCCTAGTTCTTCTCCATGGGCTTGCCCCGTCCTCTTTGTCAAGAAGAAGGATGGAACGGATCGGATGGTTGTAGATTACCGACCTGTCAATTTGGTCACTATCAAGAACAAGTATCCGCTCCCCAGGATCAACGACCTGTATGATCAGCTCGCTGGATCCTTAGTCTTTTCCAAGATGGATTTGAGGTTGGGCTACCATCAAATCAAAATCAAGAATGGGGACATTCCCAAAACGTCCTTTGTTACTCGATATGGCCAATACGAGTACATCGTCATGTCCTTCGGTTTAACCAATGCTCCAGCCACTTTCTCTCGGTTAATGAACTCGATCTTCATGGAGTATTTGGATAAATTTGTCGTGGTATACCTCGACGATATACTCATCTACTCCAAGAATGAGGAAGAACATGCCGAACATCTAAGGCTAGTATTGATGAAACTTCGAGAGCATCGCCTTTATGCCAAATTCTCCAAGTGCGAATTTTGGTTGCCAGAAGTGACCTATCTGGGCCATGTAATCACTGGTAAGGGCATTGCTGTCAATCTCGAGCGAGTTAAAGGCGTCCTTGACTGGACTCCACCTGAAACGGTCAAGCAAGTTCGGAGTTTCCTTGGTTTAGCGAGCTATTGCCGCCGCTTCGTCGAGAATTTCTCCAAAGTTGCTAAGCCTCTAACTGAACTCCTCAAGAAAGATAAAAAGTTCGAGTGGACCCCACAGTGCGAGTTCAGCTTTCAGGAACTGAAAAGACGCCTGACATCTGCTCCCGTGCTTGTACCACCAGATTTCTCTAAGGACTTTGTTATCTATTGCGACGCCTCGCGACAAGGACTAGGTTGCATACTCATGCAAGATCGTCATGTGATTGCTTACGCTTCTCGACAGTTGTGTCCACATGAGGATAACTATCCCACACATGATCTAGAGCTTGCAGCTGTAGTGCATGCACTCAAAACCTGGCGACATTACCTTCTTGGTAATCGTTGCGAAATCGACACCGATCACCAAAGTCTGAAATACATCTTCACCCAACCGGATTTGAATCTCAGGCAAAGACGTTGGGTCGAGTTGATCACGGATTATGACTTAGGAATAACTTACACCCCAGGCAAAGCCAATGTCATGGCCGATGCACTAAGTCGTAAATCCTACTATAACAACCTGATGTTACAACAAAGTCAACCACTACTCCACGAGGAATCCCGTAAGCTTAACCTTCACATTGTTCCTCGAGGATTCCTTTCCACCCTGGTGGCGAAACCTAACCTTACGGATCAAATCATAGCTGCCAAGAAGCGTGATAAGGGCATATCCCGGATTAAGGAAAACATCGCTAGCGGAGCTGCTAAGTGTTTTTCCATAGATGAACGAGGTGTTGTATTCTTCGAGAACCGCTTGGTGGTTCCCAAGAAACAACATCTACGACAATTGATCCTTAAGGAGGCTCATGATTCTCCTCTCACCATTCATCCCGGTAGTACTAAAATGTATCAAGACCTATGCCAGAGGTTTTGGTGGACTAGGATGAAGAGAGAAATCGCTCAATACATTGCTAGTTACGACATCTGTCGTCGTGTTAAAGCAGAGCATCAACAGCCTGCTGGCACCCTTCAACCTTTGGCAATTCCTGAATGGAAATTGGATAAAATCGGTATGGATTTCATTAACGAGTTTCCCAGGACCAAGAGAGGGAATAATGCTATCTTTGTCGTTGTCGATCGCCTTTCCAAAGTAGCCCACTTCCTACCCGTTCGTGAGAGTATAACCGCTAGACAGCTAGCTGACTTGTACATCTCCTGAATAGTGTCTCTTCATGGTGTTCCTTTGGAGATTAACTCATACCGTGGAAGTCTCTTCACCTCTCGATTTTGGGAAAGTTTCCAAAATGCTATGGGAACTCGTCTCTCCTTTAGCACTGCCTTCCATCCTCAATCAAGTGGTCAAGTAGAACGAGTCAATCAAATTCTGGAGGATATGCTTCGAGCTTCTGTCATCTCCTTCGGTTTGAATTGGGAGAAATGTCTTCCATTCGCCGAATTTGCTTATAACAATAGTTATCAAGCTAGCTTGGGCAAAGCTCCTTTTGAAGTTCTCTATGGACGAAAATGTCGAACGCCTCTTAACTGGTCAGAAACCGGGGAAAGACAACTCTTTGGCCCGGATATGATTCAGGAAGCAGAAGAGCAGGTTCGCGTTATTCGTGAGAAATTGGAAACGGCCCAATCTCGCCAAAAGAGCCAATATGACCGCAACCATAAGTCTATGACTTATGAAGTTGGCGAGAAGGCTTACCTTCGGGTTACACCTTTAAAGGGAACCCATCGATTCGGTATCAAAGGCAAGTTGGCTCCTCGTTACATTGGACCCTTTCGCATTCTTGCCAAACAAGGGGAAGTTGCCTACCAGTTGGAACTACCTCCGCATCTCTCCAGAGTTCATGATGTCTTCCACGTTTCTCAACTCAGGCGTTGCTTCTCGGATCCTATCCGTGGAGTGGACCACGAAACGCTTGATCTCCAGGATAACCTCACATACCGAGAATATCCCATTCGAATCCTTGATCAAGCCAAGCGTACCACTCGACGCTAGAATATCAAGTTTCTCAAGGTTCAATGGTCACACCACTCCGAACAAGAAGCTACTTGGGAAAGGGAGGACCGTCTTCGACTCGAGTACCCTACCTCCTTCCCGACGGATCCTAAATCTCGGGACGAGATTCTTTTGAGTGGGGGTGAGTTGTCACATCCTAGCTAGACCATGCATTAGAGTGTTGCATCATGTCTACTTTCAACAGAAACTTGAATTGGGGAAGACAAAACCCCCAGCACCCCCTCTGAAATCAACTAGGGTTTACTAAAAACATTTTCAATGAACCTGAAATGCCCTTCTAAAATGTTCACCCTCTTTGTCTTGGGTTAGAACCTCTAGCAAGATTGGTACACAATTTTCTAGGTTAATAGAAGGTCATTGAATTAAATCATATGTAACTTGCATTTGGGCATTTAAATGCTAGTAAATATTTTAGATGCTCAAATAATCTGAAAATAAGTGTGGGCTATTGGAAATATTCTAAACAAAGCCCCTGATTATTTTCAGCATTTTTGGAAGTGCCTAGCTATTTTTAATAAAGCCTCAAACCTATAGAAAAATAGAAAACAGCAATAAAAGAGAGAGAGAGAGAGAGACTTACCTGGCCGCAGCCCAACAGCCGGCCCACCTGGCGGCCCAGCATTGTGCTGGCCCATGCCAGGCAGCTGCTTCGTCCCCGCCAGGCAGGCAGAGAGCTGATGCCGGTGAGCGCGAGCTTGCCACGGCGCCAGCAGCTTGCCGCTTCGCGCGTCTGGACACTGGTCAGGCTCCACGTCGCCGCCCCGACCCCCTGGACACGCCCATTCTCCCCCTGCCTCTCTCCCTCGCTTTCCTCCGCCATGGCCGACGCAGCCACCGCCGTTCCGCCACCGTAGCCGTGCTCTCCGTCGACCCCGTGCCGCGCCACCGTGTCCGTTAGCCTCGCCATCGTCGACTACATCGAGCAGACCGAGCCCCGAGCGCTCGCACGCCCTGCAACCTCTCCATCGACCTCGTTTTCGTCAACCACCGCCGGAGATCCCCTTCAACGTCGCCGCCACATCAGCTCGTCCCCGAGCGCGCTGTTTGTCTCTGCGTGACCGCCGTGAGCCCAGCTACCTCCCCATCCTCTCCGTTTTCCCTCTCATGCACCGTAGCAACTACACGGAGCTCACCCGCACGCGCCGCCGCGGAGCTCGTCGCCGACGTGTCTCCAGCCACCCACTGGCCACGCCACCTTGTCCACTAACTTCACCGCATCCCCAGGAGGCCGTAGCACCACTCCACGCACCTCGCCGTGCATCGTAGCACCGTGTTCATCCTCACCCGACTCCGGCGACCGTCTAGCTCGTCGCCGGCGACGTTCCCGGCCACCCCAAGCTCAACTACCACCACCAAACGCCGCGGCATGCCTCTGGCTACCCGTAGATGGTCTCCGCCGTCCATGTGGTCGCCGGAACGTGCTAATGCACTTCCACCGCCACGTCTGGCCTAGCCGGCGGCTAAACGCCGGTGGGTTTGACCGTTGACATTGACTGGGTGGGCCCAGGTTGACTCCTCTGAGTCCATGACAAGTGGGCCCCCCCTCTGCTAACTAAACTAAATTAGTTTTAACTAAATTTAGTTAGGCTAATTAACTACTGACACGCGGGACCCACTGGCCAGGTTGACCTGGACGTCCCCGTTGACCACTGACGTCACCCTGTCATAATGCTGATGCAGTAAATGAATTACTGGAATTATTCTTATATAGGAAATTCCAGAAAATAGTTCAAACTTCAAAAATTCATAGAAAATAATCTGTAACTCCAAATGAAAAGATTTATATATGAAATTTGATCAGAAAAATCCAATCTTTCCATATGTACCAGTTTCATGCATGTCAGAACACATTAACCTTGCTGTTTAGGTGAAACAAGCTAATGCACTCATATCACTTATTATTTTGGGTGATCGTTTGAATCTTTGGTTCAAATGGACTCAAACCATTCTGTTCCAAGTTGCATTAGACCTATCACACACCATTTTTCCATGTCATTGCATACATCATATTGTTGCATATTGCCATGTGGTGATTGTGTTTCGTCGTGTTCTTTGTGTTAGGTTCTGCCTCCGAGGATATTCACGGGTATCCAACGGAAGGGCAGTATCCCACTACCACTCCATCAGGCAAGCAACCCATTGATCATTCCGATAAAACCCATGTTCTCGCTTCTGCTCTTGTTTACTGCATTAAGACAACGCGATTCAAACTGCTGTGTGTTGCGGTAGTTGAACCCACTTCCTTTGCATGACCTGTCATTGCCACAGTAACTAGATGAAACCCACTAGCATGTATAGGAGTTGATTGAGCCATATGTGTGTTTCCTACCATGCTATGCTTGCTATGCTTAGAGTTGTGTCAGGTCTAGCTCATCGGGATGATGAACTAGAGTGAAAGGTTGTGTCGGTGTCAAGAGTGAAAGTGTTGAATATGATTTGGTAAAGGAATCGATGAGAGGCCATGTAGGAGTACATGGTGGGTTGTTTCATTGAGGCCGTTCCTAAGAACTGAGATCTGTATGTGTGATTTAAGATCAGCTACTACCACACGTTGGGCCCTGAAATATGACCCCGCTCGACTTACCGACCCCTCTCGTCCTCAGTCCAGGAGTTGCAAGTAGTTTCTGGTGTTTGTAGTATGTTGGGGGCCGCACGCAGCGCTGACCATAGGGGTGGGCTGTGTTGCGGTAGGCACGTGGCCCGGTGTACCGATTCGCCCGTTTGGTGTCTCGGGAACCCTGCACACATCGTTTGGGGTCGTTAGTGGAAACCTCGGCCGGACTCCCTGCGGATGGAACCCGAATAGGCGATAAACCTGGACTAGAGACTTGTTTGGTCGTCAGGTCGTGGTCTACACCCACGTCGGCTTTCGCTTGAAGTCTGCCGAGCACATGTCGTGTGCAGACGCTAAGTGGTGGAAACATGTGTGACGAAGTACACCCCTGCAGGGTATAAAACTATTCAAATAGCCGCGTCCGCAGTAAAGGACTACTTGGTCGCCTATGCAGTTCATAGACAAGTAAATGGATACTACTAAAAGCCTCAAGATAAGCGTGAGTACCGCGGATGGCCCTCTCGTTGGTTGACGAGAGAGGATCCACGGTGGAGTTGTTAACACCTGATTTTGGCAAGATACAGAGTGAAAGGGTTTTCAGCATGATAAAGTTTCATATCGTCGAGTGTAACAACTTTGATGTTTAGGCTATCGCCATTCGACCTCATCTCAGTGGCCGAAGTTGTACTCCGAGTGACAAAATTTAATGTTCTGAGTGCTTTTTGGCCGATTACATCCTTAGTATGACCTCAGATGAAGGAGCACACTTAAGTAATTGTCTTCATCTCGTCGAGGCAATCGATTTTGATATATAAATCATCTCAATCCGAGTTCATATGCAAAAGTTAGAGGCAATACACTGCAGACCGAACCTCAACAGAAATATGGCGCGAGGTGCCAGACACTTGTCTGATAGGTTGCGCGAGTAATTCGGCCATCAAGACGGCCTTGAATCGAAGAACCTTCAACACGGAAAAGTTTCATCTTGTCGAGCCGATCAGTTTTCGTATATAATTCGTCTCAATCCGAGGTCGTATGAGGCTGGAGAGATAAATCAAGATCAAGCTATGTTTTCAGTCGGAAAATCCGAGTGAAAAGTTTACCATCCGAGTGAAAGTTTACGGTCGAGTGAAAATTTACTGGTCGAGTGAAAGTTTGCTGACCAGATGAACTTATTATTATCCAAGTAGAAATATAGTCATCCGAGTGGAAATATGGTCATTCGAGTGAAATTGTCCTCCCGGTGAAAATATTCCGAGTGAAAAGATTATCATCGGGACGAAAACTTGCCGATCGAATAAGATAATGCCTTCCGGGTGGAAATATAGTCATCCGAGTGGAAATATTGCCTTCCGAGTGAAAATATGGTTATCCGAGTGAAAGAGTCCAGTCGGACGATCCAAGTGAATGACTCTAATCCGAGTGGATGAGCTTGAATCCGAGTGAAATTGAACATATGCCTGAAAGTTTATTAATATGACCTCGGATGAAGAAGTGTTCAATACAAAAGTTGTGCATATCATCAAGGCGGTAAACTTTGATTTTGGAGTCATCATCATCAGAGATAGTATATAGCCTACAAATTCACTACGAGACTCGGATAATCTAGTCTACTTCAAAGACCGAGTCCGACTGGAAGATAAAGATGACCTCGAAAAGTATTCAAGATGGCCTTATTTGAAAAAGTGATCAACAAGAGAGTTGTTCGTATCGTCAAGGCGCACAAGTTTGGTATTTGGGCCGTCTTGATCGGTTATCATATGCAAGCCCGGCGGCCCGTGCAAGAAGGAAGACAGAGTTTGGGCCAGATTCAGACTGAATCTGAGTTGGAATAGAATTAGGACTCTAGGACGTGAATTGATGTAATTTTTCTTGTAAGGAAAGCCTAGACGAATCCTTTACTTGTACGAGAAGTCCAGACGCCTCTTATATATGTTGGGGGTGACGGCCGATTGAAGAACACACAATCGAACAAATCAATATACTACTTTTTCATCTACGTTTTATCTCTCCACCGTTTTTCTCTCTCGTTCTTCGCTGTTCTTCGTGTTTGAGAGTTGCGAATCCTGAGGCTCTAGGGGCGAGCGAATCGACCTAGGGCAGCCCATAGCCGCTGCACTCCCTGACGGGGTCCCTCCCGGGGGTGTGGGGTTTTCGGGTCTGCAAAAGCGCACGTCGACTGTCTTGCGTATCGCGCTGTCGGTCGGGCCTCCTTCAACGTGAGCTGCGGTGCATCACCCCCGGCGTCGAGGGTACACGTGACGTGTTCGTGTGTCAATAGGAGTATTGTGTTGGTGATTAGTGGACTCGTGTGCGACAAATGTTTTACAAGTTGTGTCTATCGTAGGATAGCTTAGCCATGAGTCAAAGCTGGCTTGCTGCAATAACTCCACTACCTTCTTGAGAATGTGCATGTATAATAGGTTTCTGTTGTAAGACTTGCTGAGTACCTCCGTACTCATGTTGCTTTAATTAATGTTTTCAGACGACAACACCGCCCCTCCGATGGGTTCTATGTAGATCTCGACGTTGACGAGTGACTAGCCACCCAGGTGGTGATCCAAGACTTGTGAAGGGTCGATGTAGTTAGACAGGCTTCGTCAATCCTTCTTTCTTTCTAGCATCTGTACTTAGACTAGTTTGCTTCCGCATGTGCTGGTATGTTTGTATGACTTGAGTGTCGGGTCATGTGACCCCTACCTGTATGAATATGTTATGTATGGCTCCTCGGAGCCTTTTAAATAAAGTACTTTGAGTTGTAGAGTTTTGTTGTGATGCCATGTTGTATGTACTCATATCGGGCATATTGTGTGTATGATTGAAATGCTTGCTATGAGTGGGATCCGACAATCTAGTTGTTTATCCTTGGCAGCCTCTCATATGGGGAAATGTAGTCTAGTGCTTTCTGAGCGATAGTAGTGTAACGCCCTCGATGCGGCTATATCTCCCACGTGTCGAAGCACGACTTAGAGGCATAACCGCATTGAAAGCAATGTCGCAAGTGAGGTAATCTTCACACAACCCATGTAATACATAAGGGAAAGAGATACATAGTTGGCTTACAATCGCCACTTCACACAAAACATGAATAAAGCATTACATCATACAGATACAATCAAGGTCCGGCTACGGAACCAAAATAAAAGAAGACTACCCCAAATGCTACACAGATCCCCGATCGTCCCGACTGGGCTCCACTACTGATCAAGAATGACATAACACCACCTCAAAAGATAAGGTAGAAAGAATTTCACCACGGAATGCAAGATGAAGAAATGCTTGAACTCCTCCAAACAAAACATGTGTTGAACACCATCTTTATTTTGAAGTATGGCTTGACGGATCATAACTTTGAGAGAAAACTTGAAGAACAATTGAAGAATGAAAAGAATCCTTGACGAACCACCATGTAGAGCCTCCATGAAGAACTCCGGTAATAAAAGGATGATAAATAGAAAGAGAAGTTGAGAACACAAGGTGAAACCTTGCGATGATTTAGATGGAGCTTAGAAATGATATAACCAAGAAAACTTGGAACTCCGGAAAGAAAAGATGAAGCATCTCGAACCGAGAATGTGATATGATGAACAAACTCCGGAAAGAAGAGATGGACAACTTAGAACTGAGAAATTGATATCATGAACGAACTCCGGAAGAAGGAATCAATCACTTGGATGAAACAAGAACAAGAAGTACATTATGCTCATCGTTCACCAATTAAATTGATGACAAGCAAAGGATTTGGCATACTACTTATTCCCGTAGAAAGGATTTAGAGATATATAGCGTAAACTTGAGAAGGTCTTCAACGAACCACCGGTAGGATTGGAAAGAACGAATGAATCTATATGATAATGAAGGAAGAGAACTCTTGAACGAACCACCGTAAGAATTTAAAATGGACGAAGAAAAGATAAAGAAACACCGGGAAGAATTAGCAAATGAACGAAGATGCTTGCTAGGATTTTGATACATGAGAACGAAGAGATTATAAACTGATTAGAGAATATTGAATGATGCACCGGTAAGATTTGGAGAACGATAGACGAAGCTGAGAATGAATAATTCTGAGATGAAAGGCTCCGGAGAATCAAACTGAAAGACTCCTGAATTGCTCCGGATGGGTGAAAATTATTCTCATAATCGAAAACAATTATGAGAGGATGGCATCAAGCTAGAACAATGAATCTTGAAGAGAATGGAGCAAGATTAAAGAGAAACTCTTCTTCGGTCTTCAAATGTTGAGAATGATGATGAGAAACACCACCATGAATTGTTGAGATACTCCGGAATGAAAAATTCAAAGGTTGAACCAACGATGAAAGAATTTGAAAGATCTTGGAGAAAGACATTTGACTGATGGTAACCCATTCTTATGTCAAACTTTGAAAAGAATTTGGGAATCGTGCCGGGAAAATAGAAGAGTTAGGTAAGATCCTGGGAAAAGACCTGTGGGTTAGGGCCCACTCAAAAGAAAACACCGTTGAACGATTACTTGAAAAGAGATTGCACCGGTTGATTTAAATGGCTTGAATGAGATAACAATCTCGAAATAGGTTGAACTGATCTTGAAAGACAAGACGAGCCTTCTGAGATATCTTCAGCACTCCCGAAGAAATGAGTAGCGAGAAGTGAATTATTACGAGGTGCACCGGTATGAGAAGGTATTGAAACGAGGAAAAGATGTGATCGATAAAGCTTGAATTGGAACCATCGGAGAAGAAAAGTGCGACGAATGATGAACTTGAAACTCTTGACCATCTTCATGATAATCACCGGACAAGAACATTGAAGGAAAGAATGAAGAAACTTCCATCAATAAAAGGATACATGATTAAGAAATCTGAGTCCTTGAAGAAAAAGGGTGGGAGGGCGGGAAAAACAAAGACAATTTGGGACGGATGAAACAAGCAACGTTGGGAAAAACTGAGAGGTGATCTTGTGAATGTTGAAATGATCGGATCCACTTGAAGAGAAGCACACCGGTTGGAAAGAATTGAAAAGACAACCTCAATGATCAAGAAGGATTAGTATCCACATGGGAATATGAGAACACCACGTAGAAAAGGTATGGAGTCAACACTTGACATTGAAGCAACTCGAATACCACAAAACAAAACAAAAACAAAGGATTGGCTCGCAGAATAAGCCGGAAACAAACATATGATAGATCCCATATCGTATCATGTGTCTGTTGGAAAGAATTCCTACGTGATACTTGAATTCCCACTTATAAACTCCCGAAACTTTCTGGTTATGCAATCAGGTGTTGGGGATACAGGGGACACAAAATATATCACCCAAACTAACAATACCTAGATCCAGCTGTATCCATCCTTCAACACATAACCAAGAAACCTTCGGAAATCGTTTACCTCAACCTTCGAAAAGCATCTGTTATACGAGTTATGGCAATACTCCCGCACTCGCCTCAGTACTGGGCTATCAGGGTTATCTCACCAACAACTGTACAAAAGAGATTTTCGATGTCGGCGTACTAAACTCAGGTATTCCAGAACTGCAACGATAAAATTATGATGACAACACCTCAGAGCTCAACTCCCCGGGACACCTCCACTAAACCCCTGCTAAGAGGAGGCACCAAGACAATGTTGTCATCACAAAACCATCGGAACGATTCTAAGATATCCGCGTGATCCTAAATTTTTTTTAGTGAAATTTGAGAAGAGAAGAGTCAAAACTCTACGTCAGGATGCCTTACCAGAGCGATGAGGAGACTGGGAAGTAAAAAGAATTCCTAAACTCTCCGATATATAATTCCTAAATGACTCAAAACATTTTTCTAGACACAACTCGGCCGCTAAAAACGTTCAATCAGTGGGGGCTCCTAAGGTCGGGGAAGGCTCTGATACCAACTTGTAACGCCCTCGATGCGGCTATATCTCCCATGTGTCGAAGCACGACTTAGAGGCATAACCGCATTGAAAGCAATGTTGCAAGTGAGGTAATCTTCACACAACCCATGTAATACATAAGGGAAAGAGATACATAGTTGGCTTACAATCGCCACTTCACACAAAACATGAATAAAGCATTACATCATACAGATACAATCAAGGTCCGGCTACGGAAGCAAAATAAAAGAAGACTACCCCAAATGCTACACAGATCCCCGATCGTCCCGACTGGGCTCCACTACTGATCAACTGAAACGAAACAACACAATGAACAAGATCTTCGTCGAGCTCCTCCTTGAGCTCGGGTGCGTCACCTGCACGGTTTCATCGGCACCTCTAAACTGGTTTTGGAAGTATCTGTGAGTCACAGGGACTCTGCAATCTCACACCCGCGAGATCAAGACTATTTAAGCTTAAAGGTAGGACAGGGTAATGAGGTGGAGCTGCAGCAAGCGACTAGCAAATCTGGTGTCTAACCTCCGCAAATGAGAGCGAGAAGAGAAGGCAAAAGCACGGTCGAACAACTATGATCAAAAGTGATCCTGAACTACTTACGTCAAACATAACTCCAACACCGTGTTCACTTCCCGGACCCCGCCGAGAAGAGACCATCACGGTTACACACGCGGTTGGTGTATTTTAATTAAGATCAACTTCGGGTTTTCTACAACTGGACATTAACAAATTCCCATCTGCCACATAACCGCGGGCACAGCTTTCGAAAGTTCAAACCCTGCAGGGGTGTCCCAACTTAGCCCATTATAAGCTCTCGCGATCAACGAAGGATATTCCTTCTCCCCGGGAAGACCCGGTCACTCTCGGAATCCCGGCTACAAGACATTTCGACAG
This sequence comes from Aegilops umbellulata, assembly GCA_032464435.1. NCBI lineage: Eukaryota > Viridiplantae > Streptophyta > Magnoliopsida > Poales > Poaceae > Aegilops > Aegilops umbellulata. Next base: position 160,528,848 of record CP136058.1, on the reverse strand, counting down.
TAATAAAACAAAACCAGCAAGACCGCCCGATGCGCCGACAATCCTGATAGGAGGTGCACATATCTCGGTCTCAGGGCAACACCGGATGAGATACGCTACGAGTAAAACCAGGCCTCGAGTTTCCCCGCGGTGGCCCCGCAGGCGGCTCGGTTCGAACCAGCACTTAGAGAAGCACTGGCCCGGGGGGGCTAAATAAAGATGACCCTTGGGTTAATTACTCCCAAGGGAAAGTAGGTGGTGGTCAGGCAAATGGTAAAACCAAGGTTGGGCCTCGCTGGAAAAGTCTTATTCAAAGCGAACTATCAAGGGGGTCCCATAAATCACTCGACCGCGTTAGGGACGCAAAATCCGGGAACATAATACCGATATGACGGAAACTAGGGCGGCAAGAGTGGAACAAAACACCAGGCATAAGGCCGAGCCTTCCACCCTTTACCAAGTATATAGATGCATTAATTAAATAAGATATATTGTGATATACCAACAAGTAAACATGTTCCAAACAAGGAACAACATCTCCATGTTCCAACAAGGAACAAACTTCATCTTCACCTGCAACTAACAACACTATAAGAGGGTCTGAGCAAAAGCGGTAATATAGCCAAACAACGGTTTGCTAGGACAAGGTGGGTTAGAGGCTTGGTTTAACAATATCGGAGGCATGATAAGCAAGTGGTAAGTATCGCAGCATAGGCATAGCAAAAGAGCGAGCAATCTAGCAAGCAAAGATAGAAGTGATTTCGAGGGTATGGTCATCTTGCCTGAGATCCCGCTAGGAAGAAGAACGAGTCCATGAAGAAGACAAACGGACGTAGTTGAACGAATCCTCACAATCGCAACGTTATCGGAACTAACCCAAAGAAGCAACACCGGAAAGAAGCAACAACATGGTAAACCAACAAGCACAAACATGGCATGATGCACACCCAAGGATGATGCATGTCCGGTTTAATGAGCATGGCATGGCAAATGCAACAAACAAAACTACAAGTTAAGTGGAGCTCAATATGCAACGAGTTGCATATTGACTAAACACCACATTTAATTATTTAGTTCACTCTTTGTTTTGTACCCAACAATATTAAATGTTATTAAACATGGCAAGGGGTGAAGCATATGAAAACTACCTATCTAGGCAAGTTTAAATGAGGCCGTAACAACAAACAACAATTCCGGAAAATCCTCATGTGCATATTTCGAATTTGGTACTGTTCTGCCCTAAAGCATATTTTAATTTTGTAAAACAGCAAAATAAAGTGCATCATCTTAAACTATGCATTTTTCTACCCCATTTACATATAAAGTTTATTAAATTCGGAGCTACGGTTATTTAGTTATGAAATAAATCATTTAACAAGGCATTCAAGCAAATTAATGGAGACAACAAATTAACCATACTTGAAGTTGTTATCATGATGCGGATGACATGAACAAGCTTTATGCAATTATTATTAAAAGTTGACAAGAGCATTAAGAAGCATTTGTCATCGTGGCGGAAACGAAAGGGGTGCCACGGCAACGACAACGGAAATGGTGCCACGGCAACATTTCGATGATCCGACAACTCGTTGAGATACCGGTGCAAAAGAGAAAGTGTGCGGATGTGTGGAGCACGCAAGAGATGGGGAGTGATCCCGGATACCGGGTGTCCCACAGAACGGTGGCATGGCAAACGGGGAACATGCAAAGACAATTCGATCACGGTGCAAAACTCGAGCATCTCACACAACATGCATTCGTTCTCCGAAGGTCGTCTCGGCGGTTATACCTCCGGAGCGTGCAAAGGAGACGGTTCTCGTTCGTAGAGGGAAGTAGAGGAAGTAGTCGTTCTTGGGCGTCGAGGGAAGTAGTGGTTCACGCGACGGTAGTCGAAGTAGTGGTACACGCGGAGGTAGTCGAACTTGACGGTTCCGTTACACGGGTCTTCGGCGATGGTAGATGTTCACGTTCGTTAGACGTTCGAGCCATCGGTAGCGGTACTTGATGAATCCCGGAACGGACTTGGCATCTTCGTGTGTAGGGGTACTTGGCGTATCCGGAGACGACGGTAGAGGTACTTGACGCGTCGTTGTGGTACTTGGCAAAATTCACACAGAAGAAGCTTGGCGGTCCTGGTGGTTTCGTCTCTGCTCGAACGAAACAGAGGAGCAGCGCGGCGAGGGACTTGCAGTCAACGCGAGCAGAAGCTCGCTGCGAAGCAGAGGCGATGCGGCGCCGAACTTGGCGGGGGCTCTGGCGCGCGACTGGTCTTGCAAGGAAAGCGGCGGCGGCAGGAACTTGCGTCTGGGTCGATGGAGCAAGCAGCAGCCACAGCGGCACTGAGGATCTCGAGGCCGAGCCCAGGCCATGGCGCTTGGGCTCCTGTGGTGGCAACAAAGACTGGCAGCAGCGCTCCTGGTAGCAGTGGTGGACGGCGGGCGAGCCTGATGAGGCGGCGCATTTTCTCGGTGGCGAGGTAGGCGGGAACGGGTTGAGGAGCTTGAGGACGACGACGTCCGGGCGCGGGAGGCGAGGATGCTCGGGGACGCGGGGTGCTCGGCGGCGCAGGGTCCAGCGGCCGCGGGGTTGAGGGCGAGGAGGAGGGCGCGACATCCTCTGGAGCAGTGTGGCGAGGCGAAGGCTGGCGGCGGCGGGCTCCGGTGGCCGGCTGGGGCCGGGGCTAGCGCGAGGAGACGGGGCGGCGTCGGGCGCGCAGGCGATGATGGGGATCGGGCGCGGGGCTCCTCTCCTGAGCGATGTGTGGTGGCGGCGCGAGGGAAAACGAGAGGAAGAGAGGTCGGGGCTAGGGTGGATAAGAGGAGATCGGGAGGGCCTCTTGGGCCGGCTAGGTCAGGCCGCAGGTGGGCCTTAAGCAGGCTGCAGTGGGGGTCTCTCTCTTCTCTCTCCTTTATTTACTTTGGCGGAAAAGAACTAGAGAGAAGAAAAAGAAAGAGAGGGATTAGAGAAAGAATTTGCGCATGGGGCCAATTTTCCTGGACTCACAAAAATGAGCTTGATCCCGAAAAAATAGAAGTGGGCACACGTGAGGAGTTGAATTCAAACTCGTTTGAATTTAATTCAAATGGTTTGAATTAGGACAAGGTTCTAGGAGTTTCCAAAAATGTTGAGAAAATAGGTGGAGCTCCGGAAAATGACAAAACTATAAGTGGCAAAGTTAGAGGCCAAGAATTGAAATAATAAAAGGCATTGGGATTTTGCAAGTGTGTTATGGTGATTCCAAAGAATTGATTATTTTATGATAGCTCCACTAATATCGGGAGGATATATTATAAAGAGAACTCACCATGTGAATTCCCTCAATTTAAATGGATCAAAGATCCATGCAATTTATTTAGTTGAGGTTTTAAAAATTAAATGACATGCTGGCATGATGCATGATGACATGATGCAATGCAAAAATAAATAGAGCAAGCACAAAAGAATCACACAGCGAAACCCGGAATATATGGAAGTCTTCTCGAGCATCGGTCTCGGGGCGTTACAACACTCCACCACTACGAGAGGACCTCGTCCCGAGATCTAGGATGGCACCGGATAGAGAACGGAAGAAGAAGAGGAGAGGTAAAACTAAGTTGCTTCTTTGACAAACGAGTGAAACCAAAGAACCTTGAGAGGTTGAGCAAAATGAAAGAAAGAATACCATGGAGATGAACGAAATGAAATACTCCGTTGGACAAGGAACAAGGAATATGGTGAGAAAGAAGAGCTTAAGTGACAAGATAGACGTTGAAACCACCCCGGTTAAAACAAGATAGAGAAGGAATAAGAATGATATAATTTTGATAGCACTCCGACTGTAAATGGAAGGAATTAAACATGAACTTGACAAGATGAGAGGATACTTGATAAAATCAACAGCACACTGCCTCCGGAACTATTGAAAGAATGGCACAACGTGTAAGAAAGATTTCAGACGGCACTCCGGTTGAGAAGGGGGGCAAAACTTGATAACATGAAAGAACTTGAATGAGAGCACAACACTCCGGTTAAATGGATAAGCAAGGAAAAGAACATGATCTTGGCAAAACGAGATGATGAGTGAAAAGAGCAATATCACAATGCCTCCGGAAGAAATAATAGAAGCTAGATGGTTGGAAGAAAAGAACGGAGAAGATAATGACAACTTCAACCACAATTGAATTTGGAAAGCATCCTTCCAAGAAGGTTAGAACGGAGTTGTTGGACAACCAATAACGAAAAGAATAAGCTTGTAGTGGGCTTATGGAAAACGTCTCAAAATTACGAGATGAAATTCTGCCACTAACGGAAACAATAGATTGGATTGATATCAACAAGGAGACGAGCAACTTATTTCACCAGTAGGATAAATGAAGAACTTGGGTCATTTATAAGCACCATAAAAAACAACAATCCTTAGGGAAAGCCTTAAGTGAAATATAACCCAAGATAACTCCAATGAAGAGATTGATGGATTTAAAATACCTCATTCTTGACAACATGTGAATCATGAAGCATGAAGGGAAATTGTCAAGAATGACATAACACCACCTCAAAAGATAAGGTAGAAAGAATTGCACCATGGAATGCAAGATGAAGAAATGCTTGAACTCCTCCAAACAAAACATGTGTTGAACACCATGTTTATTTTGAAGTATGGCTTGACGGATCATAACTTTGAGAGAAAACTTGAAGACCAATTGAAGAATGGAAAGAATACTTGACGAACCACCATGTAGAGCCTCCATGAAGAACTCCGGTAATAAAAGGATGATAAATAGAAAGAGAAGTTGAGAACACAAGGTGAAACCTTGCGATGATTTAGATGGAGCTTAGAAATGATATAACCGAGAAAACTTGGAACTCCGGAAAGAAAAGATGAAGCATCTCGAACCGAGAATGTGATATGATGAACAAACTCCGGAAAGAAGAGATGGACAACTTAGAACTGAGAAATTGATATCATGAACGAACTCCGGAAGAAGGAATCAATCACTTGGATGAAACAAGAACAAGAAGTACATTATGCTCATCCTTCACCAATTAAATTGATGACAAGCAAAGGATTTGGCATACTACTTATTCCCGTAGAAAGGATTTAGAGATATATAGCGTAAACTTGAGAAGGTCTTCAACAAACCACCGGTAGGATTGGAAAGAACGAATGAATCTATATGATAATGAAGGAAGAGAACTCTTGAACGAACCACCGTAAGAATTTAAAATGGACGAAGAAAAGATAAAGAAACACCGGGAAGAATTAGCAAATGAACGAAGATGCTTGCTAGGATTTTGATACATGAGAACGAAGAGATTATAAACTGATTAGAGAATATTGAATGATGCACCGGTAAGATTTGGAGAACGATAGACGAAGCTGGGAATGAATAATTCTGAGATGAAAGGCTCCGGAGAATAACACTGAAAGACTCCTGAATTGCTCCGGATGGGTGGAAATTATTCTCACAATCCAAAACAATTATGAGAGGATGGCATCAAGCTAGAACAATGAGTCTTGAAGAGAATGGAGCAAGATTAAAGAGAAACTCTTCTTCGGTCTTCAAATGTTGAGAATGATGATGAGAAACGCCACCATGAATTGTTGAGATCCTCCGGAATGAAAAATAGAAAGGTTGAACCAACGATGAAAGAATTTGAAAGATCTTGGAGAAAGACATTTGACTGATGGTAACCCATTCTTACGTCAAACTTTGAAAAGAATTTGGGAATCGCGCTGGGAAAATAGAAGAGTCAGGTAAGATCCTGGGAAAAGACCTGTGGGTTAGGACCCACTCAAAAGAAAACACCGTTGAACGATTACTTGAAAAGAGATTGCACCGGTTGATTTAAATGGCTTGAATGAGATAACAATCTCGAAATAGGTTGAACTGATCTTGAAAGACAAGACGAGCCTTCTGAGATATCTTCAGCACTCCCGAACAAATGAGTAGTGAGAAGTGAATTATTACGAGGTGCACCGGTATGAGAAGGTATTGAAACGAGGAAAAGATGTGATCGATAAAGCTTGAATTGGAACCATCGGAGAAGAAAAGAGGGACGAATGATGAACTTGAAACTCCTGACCATCTTCATGATAATCACCGGATAAGAACATTGAAGGAAAGAATGAAGAAACTTCCATCAATAAAAGGATACATGATTAAGAAATCTGAGTCCTTGAAGAAAAAGGGTGGGAGGGTGGGAAAAACAAAGACAATTTGGGACGGATGAAACAAGCAACGTTGGGAAAAACTGAGAGGTGATCTTGTGAATGTTGAAATGATCGGATCCACTTGAAGAGAAGCACACCGGTTGGAAAGAATTGACAACCTCAATGATCAAGAAGGATTAGTATCCACATAGGAATATGAGAACACCACGTAGAAAAGGTATGGAGTCAACACTTGACATTGAAGCAACTCGAATACCACAAAACAAAACAAAAACAAAGGATTGGCTCGCAGAATAAGCCGGAAACAAACATATGATAGATCCCATATCGTATCATGTGTCTGTTGGAAAGAATTCCTACATGATACTTGAATTCCCACTTATAAACTCCCGAAACTTTCTGGTTATGCAATCAGGTGTTGGGGATGCAGGGGACACAAAATATATCACCCAAACTAACAATACCTAGATCCAGCTGTATCCATCCTTCAACACATAACCAAGAAACCTTCGGAAATCGTTTACCTCAACCTTCGAAAAGCATCCGTTATACGAGTTATGGCAATACTCCCGCACTCGCCTCAGTACTGGGCTATCAGGGTTATCTCACCAACAACTATGCAAAAGAGATTTTCGATTTCGGCGTACTAAACTCAGGTATTCCAGAACTGCAACGATAAAATTATGATGACAACACCTCAGAGCTCAACTCCCCGGGACACCTCCACTAAACCCCTGCTAAGAGGAGGCACCAAGACAATGTTGTCATCACAAAACCATCGGAACGATTCTAAGATATCCGCGTGATCCTAAAAATTTTTTTAGTGAAATTTGAGAAGAGAAGAGTCAAAACTCTACGTCAGGATGCCTTACCAGAGCGATGAGGAGACTGGGAAGTAAAAAGAATTCCTAAACTCTCCGATATATAATTCCTAAATGACTCAAAACATTTTTCTAGACACAACTCGGCCGCTAAAAACGTTCAATCAGTGGGGGCTCCTAAGGTCGGGGAAGGCTCTGATACCAACTTGTAACGCCCTCGATGTGGCTATATCTCCCATGTGTCGAAGCACGACTTAGAGGCATAACCGCATTGAAAGCAATGTTGCAAGTGAGGTAATCTTCACACAACCCATGTAATACATAAGGGAAAGAGATACATAGTTGGCTTACAATCGCCACTTCACACAAAACATGAATAAAGCATTACATCATACAGATACAATCAAGGTCCGGCTACGGAACCAAAATAAAAGAAGACTACCCCAAATGCTACACAGATCCCCGATCGTCCCGACTGGGCTCCACTACTGATCAACTAATACGAAACAACACAATGAACAAGATCTTCATCGAGCTCCTCCTTGAGCTCGGGTGCGTCACCTGCACGGTTTCATCGGCACCTGCAAACTGGTTTTGGAAGTATCTGTGAGTCATGGGGACTCAGCAATCTCACACCCGCGAGATCAAGACTATTTAAGCTTAAAGGTAGCACAGGGTAGTGAGGTGGAGCTGCAGCAAGCGACTAGCAAATCTGGTGTCTAACCTCCGCAAATGAGAGCGAGAAGAGAAGGCAAAAGCACGGTCGAACAACTATGATCAAAAGTGATCCTGAACTACTTACGTCAAACATAACTCCAACACCGTGTTCACTTCCCGGACCCCGCCGAGAAGAGACCATCACGGTTACACACACGGTTGGTGTATTTTAAATAAGATCAACTTCGGGTTTTCTACAACCGGACATTAACCAATTCCCATCTGCCACATAACCGCGGGCACAGCTTTTGAAAGTTCAAACCCTGCAGGGGTGTCCCAACTTAGCCCATTATAAGCTCTCGCGATCAACGAAGGATATTCCTTCTCCCCGGGAAGACCCGATCAGTCTCGGAATCCCGGCTACAAGACATTTCGACAGTAATAAAACAAGTCCAGCAAGACCACCCGATGCGCCGACAATCCTGATAGGAGCTGCACATATCTCGGTCTCAGGGCAACACTGGATGAGACAGGCTACGAGTAAAACCAGGCCTCGAGTTTCCCCACGGTGGCCCCGCAGGCGGCTCGGTTCGAACCAGCACTTAGAGAAGCACTGGCCCGGGGGGGCTAAATAAAGATGACCCTTGGGTTAATTACTCCCAAGGGAAAGTAGGTGGTGGTCAGGCAAATGGTAAAACCAAGGTTGGGCCTCGCTGGAAAAGTCTTATTCAAAGCGAACTGTCAAGGGGGTCCCATAAATCACCCGACCGCGTTAGGGACGCAAAATCCGGGAACATAATACCGATATGACGGAAACTAGGGCGGCAAGAGTGGAACAAAACACCAGGCATAAGGCCGAGCCTTCCACCCTTTACCAAGTATATAGATGCATTAATTAAATAAGATATATTGTGATATACCAACAAGTAAACATGTTCCAAACAAGGAACAACATCTCCATGTTCCAACAAGGAACAAACTTCATCTTCACCTGCAACTAACAACGCTATAAGAGGGGCTGAGCAAAAGCGGTAACATAGCCAAACAACGGTTTGCTAGGACAAGGTGGGTTAGAGGCTTGGTTTAACAATATGGGAGGCATGATAAGCAAGTGGTAGGTATCGCAGCATAGGCATAGCAAAAGAGCGAGCAATCTAACAAGCAAAGATAGAAGTGATTTCGAGGGTATGGTCATCATGCCTGAGATCCCGCTAGGAAGAAGAACGAGTCCACGAAGAAGACAAACGGACGTAGTCGAACGAATCCTCACAATCGCAACGTTATCGGAACTAACCCGAAGAAGCAACACCGGAAAGAAGCAACAACATGGTAAACCAACAAGCACAAACATGGCATGATGCACACCCAAGGATGATGCATGTCCGGTTTAATGAGCATGGCATGGCAAATGCAACAAACAAAACTACAAGCTAAGTGGAGCTCAATATGCAACGAGTTGCATATTGGCTAAACACCACATTTAATTATTTAGTTCACTCTTGGTTTTGTACCCAACAATATTAAATGTTATTGAACATGGCAAGGGTTGAAGCATATGAAAACTACCTATCTAGGCAAGTTTAAATGAGGCCGGAACAACAAACAACAATTCCGGAAAATCCTCATGTGCATATTTCGAATTTGGTACTGTTCTGCCCTAAAGCATATTTTAATTTTGTAAAACAGCAAAATAAAGTGCATCATGTTAAACTATGCACTTTTCTACCCCATTTACATATAAAGTTTATTAAATTCGGAGCTACGGTTATTTAGTTATGAAATAAATCATTTTAACAAGGCATTCAAGCAAATTAATGGAGACAACAAATTAACCATACTTGAAGTTGTTATCATGATGCGGATGACATGAACAAGCTTTATGCAGTTATTATTAAAAGTTGACAAGAGCATTAAGAAGCATTTGTCATCGTGGCGGAAACGAAAGGGGTGCCACGGCAACGACAACGGAAATGGTGCCACGGCAACATTTCGATGATCCGACAACTCGTTGAGATACCGGTGCAAAAGAGAAAGTGTGCGGATGTGTGGAGAACGCAAGAGATGGGGAGTGATCCCGGATACCGGGTGTCCCACAGAACGGTGGCATGGCAAACGGGGAACGTGCAAAGACAATTCGATCACGGTGCAAAACTCGAGCATCTCACACAACATGCAGTCGTTCTCCGAAGGTCGTCTCGGCGGTTATACCTCTGGAGCGTGCAAAGGAGACGGTTCTCGTTCGTAGAGGGAAGTAGAGGAGGTAGTCGTTCTCGGGCGTCGAGGGAAGTAGTGGTTCACGCGACGGTAGTCGAAGTAGTGGTACACGCGGAGGTAGTCGAACTTGACGGTTCCGTTACACGGGTCTTCGGCGATGGTAGATGTTCACGTTCGTTAGACGTTCGAGCCATCGGTAGCGGTACTTGATGAATCCCGGAACGGAGTTGGCATCTTCGTGCGTAGGGGTACTTGGCGTATCCGGAGACGACGGTAGAGGTACTTGACGTGTCGTTGTGGTACTTGGCAAAATTCACACAGAAGAAGCTTGGCGGTCCTGGTGGTTTCGTCTCTGCTCGAACGAAACAGAGGAGCAGCGCGGCGAGGGACTTGCAGTCAACGCGAGCAGAAGCTCGCTGCGAAGCAGAGGCGATGCAGCGCCGAACTTGGCGGGGGCTCTGGCGCGCGACTGGTCTTGCAAGGAAAGCGGCGGCGGCAGGAACTTGCGTCTGGGTCGACGGAGCAAGCAGCAGCCACGGCGGCACTGAGGATCTCGAGGCCGAGCCCAGGCCATGGCGCTTGGGCTCCTGTGGTGGCAACAAAGACTGGCAGCAGCGCTCCTGGTAGCAGTGGTGGACGGCGGGCGAGCTTGATGAGGCGGCGCATTTTCTCGGTGGCGAGGTAGGCGGGAACGGGTTGAGGAGCTTGAGGACGACGACGTCCGGGCGCGGGAGGCGAGGATGCTCGGGGACGCGGGGTGCTCGGCGGCGCAGGGTCCGGCGGCCGCGGGGTTGAGGGCGAGGAGGAGGGCGCGACATCCTCTGGAGCAGTGTGGCGAGGCGAAGGCTGGCGGCGGCGGGCTCCGGTGGCCGGCTGGTGGCCGGCTGGGGCCGGGGCCAGCGCGAGGAGACGGGGCGGCGTCGAGCGCGCAGGCGATGATGGGGATCGGGCGCGGGGCTCCTCTCCTGAGCGATGCGTGGTGGCGGCGCGAGGGAAAACGAGAGGGAGAGAGGTCGGGGCTAGGGTGGATAAGAGGAGATCGGGCGGGCCTCTTGGGCCGGCTAGGTCAGGCCGCAGGTGGGCCTTAAGCAGGCTGCACTGGGGGTCTCTCTCTTCTCTCTCCTTTATTTACTTTGGCGGAAAAGAACTAGAGAGAAGAAAAAGAAAGAGAGGGATTAGAGAAAGAATTTGCGCATGGGGCCAATTTTCCTGGACTCACAAAAATGGGCTTTATCCCGGAAAAATAGAAGTGGGCACACGTGAGGAGTTGAATTCAAACTCGTTTGAATTTAATTCAAATGGTTTGAATTAGGACAAGGTTCTAGGAGTTTCCAAAAATGTTGAGAAAATAGGCGGAGCTCCGGAAAATGACGAAAGGATAAATGGCAAAGTTAGAGGCCAAGAATTGAAATAATAAAAGGCAATGGGATTTTGCAAGTGTGTTATGGTGATTACAAAGAATGGATTATTTTATAATAGCTCCACTAATATCGGGAGGATATATTATAAAGAGAACTCACCATGTGAATTCCCTCAATTTAAATGGATCAAAGATCCATGCAATTTATTTAGTTGAGGTTTTAAAAATTAAATGACATGCTGGCATGATGCATGATGACATGATGCAATGCAAAAATAAATAGAGCAAGCACAAAAGAATCACACGGCGAAACCCGGAATATATGGAAGTCTTCTCGAGCATCGGTCTCGGGGCGTTACAAGTAGTCTGCTACAGCCCGGTTCACTGGAGTCCTGCTAGCCCAGCACTACTGCTCTGGATGCTTGACTGGCCGGTATGTGATTCACTTCGTTCCTGTGTCTGTCCCTTCGGGGAAATGTCACGGGTGACATCCGGAGTCTTGCCTAGCCTGCTACAGCCCGGGTAACCGGAGTCCTGTTAGCCCAGTGCTATAGCCCGGATTCACACGTTGATGACCGACATGCTCGATGTGATTCATGTATGCCTGTCCCCATGGCTTAGTGCCGCCTTGGTTTCACAACTAGCCATGTCGGCCCGGGTTCTCTGTCATGTGGATGCTAGCGACTCTATCATATATGTGAGCCAAAAGGCGCAAATGGTCCTGGGCCATGGTAAGGCGACACCCATGGGATTACCGTGCGTGAGGCCGCAAAGTGATATGAGGTGTTACCAGCTGGGTCGATGTGACTTGGAATCGGGGTCCTGACAGTTTTTGCATAAAGTTGAATAACATACTCCTATGAACATCCCATAATTTTGGTGGAGGCTAGAAAGAAATATTTAAATGGGTTGTAGTGCAAAATTGCCCACTGGACCAGATTTGAAAAATTGGTGTAGAGATCAAAATATTAAATGAATGAAATATATTTTTGCATAAAAGTGATTTAAAAACATCACATGACACCTCCAAATTTTGGTGAAAATATTAAATAAATTTATCAAGTGGTTGTAGTTCAAAAAAGGCTCCAAAACAAATGAAAAATCATTTTAAGGGATAAAGCTGAGAGAGAATTAATTATGCAATTAAATTCCACTGATAATAAAAATGTTTTTCTAGAAAGGGCAAACAAGTCCAAAAACATATTTGGAAAGTTTTTTTCATTCAAGGTAAAAACTCCATAATAAGGAAAAGAATGGCTCTGAAATCCACAGAAAAGTCCAGAAAATAAAAGTTTAAATTTCCTGGAAAAAAATTAATTAATAAAACAAGGAAAAATTTTTGGGGTGTCACATGCCGCTGGTTCCTGGGGCGCTCGACACGGCAGTCCGCGCAGGCTAGGTGCCCTCCCTTGCACTGCACAAATCAATCGAATAACACATCAATCAAGAAACCTGCACCTTACTCGATCAACCGAATGGACGAGGTGTATTCGAACCTCATACACTGGAGGCTTCAAGGGGCAGAGGCACAAGGGGCAGTGGAGCAAGGTGAGGTCTATCGAGACCATAGAGAGCTCCATCGTCGGGTGTTGTTCCGTCTGCATGATCTCGCCCTCCTCGTGCACAACCATCTCTCTCTTTAGGGTCGGGGCATTAAAAGCTTTACCATCACATATTCATACTACTTCAAGGTGCATTAAATCAACACATGCAAGTATCAAAAGGAGATTCACAGCATGCATGCGTTGTAATTAATGCATCGGGAAAAGACAAATTATTGAAATATATCGAGTGCAGTGCTTTGATGTGTCGCGTCAACTCGTACAACAACGAGAAGTTTGATTACTACAACGCCCTCTCCCTCGCAGACTGAGCTCTGGTGCCTTAACTGCACCTGCCTTTGGTTGTATGACAGGTGGGCCACCCACCTATTGGGCCCACCTATCATACACGCAAAGGCAGGAGCAGTAAGTCAATGAAGCTGCATCCCTCCCACGCCCATGAGCGTGGTGGCTGGCAGGACTAGGAGAAGCTTTTTCTACATGCTCTCCCTCCCGCACGCGTTGGACATGCAGTAGTTCATTCAAAGTTAGATGGCCAGAAGCATACTGTAGTACTCCATCATTGTTCGACTTCCCGAAGAGGCAAAGAGCCAAGCGCAGCCCGGACGCTCGTGTGGCAGTTTCATGTGTAGAGTAGCCTAAGATAGCGTGTACCATGCCTGTACACTACAAAAAAAAAGACACATCCTTGACATTTTGGGCCGAACGAAATATTTTTCTATCATACATATGACACTTCTATGATGATAATTGTGACAAAACCCAGTATCATCATATATGTGGTGGGCTCCTACTTCTATGACAAAAAATCATGACAGAAAATGGGCTTTTCGTCTTGGGCGGGCCGGAGACGCAGCTGCATGACATTCTTTGGGCCGTCCATGACGGGAAAAACCATGGTAGAAGCGAGGGCGTGGAAAATTTCGGGGAGTTCCCGGTTACGGTGGGAGGTCGGGGGCCGAGCGATGCGCGTTTCTCTCGTACACGTACGCACGTGTGTGCGAGATATTGGCTCTAACTGAACCCGAGCGAGGCGTTGGGCTCTAACTGAACCCTAGCAATTGCACTGGAGGCTACGCGTTACTGACCCCGAGCGATCGATCAATGGCTGTTAACTGAACCCGGTCGCTACTGCTGCTAACTGAAGCCGATCGATGCTGCCTCCGGGATGAACAGTGAGCGTTGCGGGGGGGGGGGGGGGTGGATGAACAGTGAGCGATGGCGTTGCCTCTGGATGAACTGGACCCCGTGGTGTGGTAGAGGGCTGGATGAACAGTCGACGGTGGAGGGGTTCCCGTGGAGGGGTGGTTGAACAGGACCCCGTGGTGTGGAGGGCTGGATGAACAGTAGACGGTGGAGGGGTGCTCGTGGAGGGGTGGTTGAACAGTAGCTGGTGGAGTAGCGCGCGGTGGAGGCTAGATGAATAGGAGCCCATGGAGGCTGGAGGAGGTCGACGGTGGAGATGAACAGTATCCCGTAGAGTCCCGTTTTGCGGTACGCCACACCCCTCCCGATGAACAGGACCCCTGTTTCGACCGTAGGAGGTCCGTTTCGTCCATTTTGCGGTACGCCACACCCCTCCCGATGAACAGGACCCCCGTTTCGACCTAGAAGGTCCGTTTCGTCCGTTTTGCGGTACGCCACACCCCTCCCGATCAACAGGACCCCCGTTTCGAACGTAGGAGGTCTGTTTCGTCCGTTTTGCGGTACGCCCCACCCCTCTCGATCAACAGGACCCCCGTTTCGACCGTAGGAGGTATATTTCCTCCATTTTGCGATACGCCACACCCCTCCCGATCAACAGGACCCCGTTCCGAACGTAGGAGGTCCGTTTCCTCCGTTGTGCGGTACGCCAGGCCTCGTTTCCATCGCCTGTTCCGTCCAAGCCCTCCTGATGAACACGACCACGCATTACGTTCCGACCCAGCCGGTTGGCTCCCACGCGTTTCGTTGCCTCCCGATGAACACGACTCATTCCGTTGCCTCCCCATGAACACGACGCATTCCGTTGCCTCCCCATTAACACGACGACGATGCTGTTTATCCGTTTCAACCCATCCATGTCAACGAGCCCTCGCCGTACGTATGCGCGAGTAGGCATTCGAGACCCCGCCCGTATGTACACATACGTGGCCGTATTTTCTTTCTTGAACCCTGGCCGTTGTACGTACGTGTACATGCTACGTGCGCGCCTCTACTACGACACGTGCACGCCTCTACATCCACCAGTATATATGTACGTACACGTTCGCGACCAGAATGACAACGCTATGTATGCTTCGACCAGGTGGGTCCCGACTATCAGGCACTTCCTTGCATGCGAAGATGTAGCTGGTGGGTCCCAGCAGTCAGGGGGGCAAATCGTTTCGTTTCTTTTTGCCCGGACGCACTTCCTTGCGTGCGAAGGTGTAGCTGGTGGGTCCCAGCAGGCTGGGGGGAACGTTTTTTCACGAAATACGGTGGCCCGTCCGGTAGGTCCCCGCTGTCAGGTGGAGGAATAATTATTTTCGGCGTAATAAGGAGGCACTTCCTTGCTGCGGCCGTGGACCCAGTTGTCAGCGTCTCCACGCAAAGTACTCTTCCGATGGAAGTTGGTCGTTGACCACATTGACCACGCCGCGCAGAGAGCACCACGGCGGTGGACGACGGCGAGGCCTAGGAAGGGGACGACACGGAGGCAGGGAAGACTCGGCAGTTGTTTCCCACGCGGAGGGGAGTACGACTGTACGAGGGTTTACTGGTTCGTGTGCCATCGCCGGAGAATAACAGCAGGTGTGGGTGAGTAGAGGGATGGCTAGGCCAGCGATGGGGGTACGGTGGGGCGGTGAGGCCTGCGCGGAAGCACAGCCGGCCGCGGGGAGGAGGGAGCAGGCAGTCCCACCGGCGCTTGTTTGAGCGGCTGGAGCAGGAAGAGCAGAGATTGAAGAAGCACGACGGCCGTTGGATGGACATCCAACAGTTAGTGCTTGTGTGTCAACCTTTTTTTAGGAAAGCCTCAAATCTGTGGAAAACAGCATCCAGCCCATCTGCCATTATTTCTAATAATTTACAGCCCATTTGCTAATTCTTAAGGTTTTTTTGGAGCCCATATTTTTTTGTTAGCATTACAGCCCATATTGTGGCCACGGTTAAAAAATTATACGAAATTTTGCATATTTCGGTGCGGTCCGAACTGTTTTTAATCCCGAAATTTCAACTCACATTCAAACTGGTTTTAAAAATAAATGTATATCAATATAAAATCCAACAAATTCTCCATGCATAAAAATTAATGTAATTTAAAGTCTTGAAATAAAAAAAAGATATTTGAAACTAATTGCCGGTTTGATGTGTTTTAAGAATGTACAACCCATTTCTCATTACTGATGGGTCATTTTCTCGGCCAGCCGAATGAAAGCTCTCCTCGTCTTGAAAGATTTGCAGCCCAACAGGCCTGACAAAGCGATTTACTTGGCAAATAACAAAAAAACTGGGTTGTGGCTGTGGACCCAGCTGTCAGCCTCTCCACGTACAGTACTCCTCCGATGGAAGTCGTTCCTTGACCATGTTGACCACGTCGCGCGGAGAGCACCACGACGTGGACGACGGCTAGGCCTAGGAAGGGGACGACGCGGAGCCGGGGAAGACGCGGCAGTGGAAGCCCGTGCGAAGAGGAGTACAAGGGTTCACTGGTTCGACTGTGGTGTGAGGCTGCCGTCGCCGCAGGGCCTGGCCAGCGGTGGGAATAGTAGGGGGCGGTGAGGCCTCTACGGCAGCACAGCCGGCCACGGGAGGTAGGAGCATGCGGCACGACCGGCGATGCTTTGGGCAGCTGGAGCAAGAAGACCAGAGGTTGAAGAAGCACTACGGCCGTTGGATGGACATCGTACGGACACTGGAGCTAGAATCGTTCATATTGCAAAGTTGACAAATCCCTTCGTCCCCATCAACTTAGTAGGCCCACAAGTCAGCCTCCGACCAAGGTAGGTCCCAGCTAGCCGGGGGATTATTCATTTTTTTTGTGTAATAAGGAGGCACTTCCAGTGGGTCTGAGCTGACAGTGGGGGGGGACGTTTTTTTCACGAAATACGGTGGCCCGTCCGGTGGGTCCCAACAGTCAGGGGGAAACGATTTTTTTTGCAAAATATTGGTGGCCCATCCGGTGGGTCCCCGCTGTCAGGTGGAGGAATAATTATTTTCCGCGTAATAAGGAGGCACTTCCTTGCGGCTGCCGTGGACCCTGCTGTCAGCCTCTCCATGTACAGTACTCTTCTGATGGAACTCGGTCGTTGACCACATTGACCACACCGCGCCGAGAGCACCACGGCGGTGGACGACGGCGAGGCCTAGGAAGCGGACGACGCGAAGCCATGCAAGACGCGACAGTTGTTGCCCACGCGGAGAGGAGTACGAGCGTTCACTGGTTCAGCTGCGGTGTGAGGCTGCCGTTGCCGCAGAATAACAGGGGGTGTGGGTGAGTGGAGGGATGGCCTGGCCAGTGGTGGGAGTAGTATGGGGGCGGTGAGGCCTCCGCGGTAGCACAGCCGGCCACGGGAGGCAGGAGCAGGCGGCACGACCGGCGCTGCTTTGGGCGGCTAGAGTAAGAAGACCAGAGGTTGAAGAAGCACTATGGCCGTTGGATGGACATCATACGGTCAATGGAGTATTCACTAAGTTGACAAAGCCCTTCGTCCCCGTCAACTTAGTAGGCCCACAAGTCATCCCAACAATATGGTGGGTCCCAACTAGCAGGGGGGTATTCATTTTTTTGGGCGTAATAAGGAGGCATTTCCTTGCGTGCGAAGATATAGCTGGTGGGTCCGACCTGTCAGCGGGGGCAACTTTTTTCACGAAATACAGAGGCCCTTCCTGTGGGTCCTAGCTATTAGGTGGAGGAATCATTATTTTGGGTGTAATAAGGAGGCACTTCCTTACGTGCGGTCGTGGACCCAGCTGTCAGCCTCTCCACGTACAGTCCACTTCCGATGGATGTCGTTCATTGACCACGTTGACCAGGCCGCGCCGAGAGCACCAGGGCGGTGGACGACGGCGAGGCCTAGGAAGGGAACGACACGAAGCCAGGGAATACTCGGCAGTTGTTTCCCACACGGAGGAGTACGAGGGTTTACTGGTTCGTCTGCCGTCGCCGGAGAATAACAGCATGTGTGGGTGAGTAGAGGGATGGCTAGGCCAGCGATGGGAGTACGGTGGGGCCGTGAGACCCGCGCGGCAGCATAGCCGGCCGCGGGAGGAGGGAGCAGTCAGTCCCACCGGCGCTTGTTCGAGCGGCTGGAGCATGAAGAGCAGAGATTAAAGAAGCACGACAGTCGTTGGATGGACATCCAACAGTCACTGCTCTCGTGTGTTGACTAAGTTGACAGGGCGTTGCGTGTGCGTCAACCTTTTTTTATGGAAGCATACGCGTCAACCTGTAGTAGGCACACAAGTCAGCCTCAAATCTGTGGAAAATAGCATATAGCCCATCAGCCATTATTTCTAATAATGTACAGCCCATTTGCTAATTCTTAAGAATTTTTTGGAGCTCATCTTCTTTTTGTTAGCATTACACCCCATATTGTGGCCACGGTTAAAAAGTATAAGAAATTTTGCATATTTCGGTGCGGTCAACTGTTTTTAATCCAGAAATATCGATTCACATTCAAACTATTTTGAAAAATAATTTATATAAATATAAAATCCAAATAATTGTCCATGCATAAAAATCAATGGAATTTAAGATCTTGTAATGAAAAAAAATTGAAACTAATTCCCGGTTTGATGTGTTTTAAAAATGTACAGCCCATTTCTGGGCAAACCTAATGAAACTATCCTCGTCTTGAAAGATTTGCAGCCCAGCAGGGCCGATAAAGCAAGTAGGCCTTGTTTGGGTATTTCTTTTTAAAATATAGAACTGGGCTAGCCATTTTCAGCATGAAAAAAACACAACTGGGCTCATGATGTGGTAAACATAAATAAAACCCTGGCTAGATGGGCCACAGCCCCCGCACAGCCCTGTTGTTACCCTGATCTGTCGCTAAAACTTGTATAAATAACAACTGCTTGTTCCTCAAAAAAACTGTGCGACTTGCTGGGTCCCTGGTGTCAACCGCTCGTAGTGTAATTCTCTCGTTTATTGACTACGTTGAAAATGGCGTGAGCCCCAGATGTCCAACCATTAGGAGGAACCATATTTTTGGGCTTGTACTATAGAGGAACTTGCTTGCGTACTGCCATGACGCAGGTGGGTCCCTACTGTCATCCTCTCCACGTACAGTCATCTCCTTGTTCCTCTCGGTTGTTGATGACGTTGACAACGCAAGAGGTCGGCGCACCGCGCATGGCGAGCGAACCAAGGCCGCAAGGCGGAGGACAACGGCGAGGCCTCGGACGGAACGACTAGGAGCCATTGAAGATGCGCCGGTCCAGTCGCAGGCGGAGGGGAGTACGAGGGTTGACTGGTTCGGGCGCGGGTGCGTGTTGGGGCTGACGTCGCCGAAGAATAACAGGACGTGTGGGGGAATAGTGGGAGGGACTAGCCAACGTTGGAGGGCACGTACGGTAGGGCGGTGGAGGCGCAGCTAGCCATGGGAGGCGGGAGCAGGCGGAGCCGACGGGGTGGTTTGGTTTGGGCTGCTGGAGGAAGAAGAAGACAAGAGATAGAAGATACACGATAGATGTTGGATGTCGATCCAATGGCTGGTAGGCAGAATCGTTTGTTGACTGGCTAGTAAGTCGACACCACCTTAGATAGGCTATTTCCTCGCGGGTCCCAAATGTCAGAATCCAAATCTGTCATGGTCATGCAGCCTTTCCTATGAAAATTTACAACCCATTTGATGTGCTAGTTTGAAATAAGTTTGTGGGTGCTCGTGGGGGCTAATCAGTTGGCTTCTGTAATGCACAGTGAGCTCAAGCAGCCGGCGAGAGTGATGTTATTTCCCTTGGTTGGGATTTGTTACAATATTTCACTCTAAATTAAACGAATGGAAAGCCATTTTCCTTGTTTCAAAGAAAATATGACAGTCACAGCCGAGTTGAAAAGGGCAGGAACATCTAACTCCAGCTTACAAACTGTACAAAAGCACAAGGGTTAATTGTTCATCAGGTTTACAAAAAAACCAGATTGAAAAGGGCAACGACATCTAACTCCAGCACTCTTTTCGGCAGTCACAGTCAAATGGATCGGTCAGGTCCATAGAATGAACATCCTGGGTCGTAAAATTTACTGGATTATGACCACAATATGTTGTAAATAGAAGCTCGTCACGTTCAGAAGCTCTTTTGCTCACCTGAAACTCCTTTTTTTGCTCTTTGACATACCCATCCATCAAAACCATGTTGCTGATAAACTTAAGCCTGATGGACAATAGTAACCTCGCATTCAGCAGGAAGAATGTGAGAAATCTTGTGTTTGCACGGTTGGCTACATATCGTTCTAATGTTATTGTCTTCTATCGAATCTCATGAGAAGTGAGAAAATTCCGATGCTTACGAATCCACCGATTGGTTATAACTTTCTTACCCCGTCATGTGCCTAAATAGACACGAAGATTGAAAACAGTTAAGGTCTAAAAGAAGAGTGTCGAAAGAGCAACAGCTAAACGATTAATTCTAGTACACTATATGCGGGCTTCCAATGTGTGTGAAATTATCACCTTTATATACAACTTCTCCAGACATGGAAATCATTGTAGCAAGCCAATAATCTTGTTCAGATCAAAACTATTCATTTGGATATTTAAGATCTTGACAGAATCCAGCACCATTGATAGGCCATCCATGGAAAAACTCTTCATTGAGCATAGAACATAATATTAGTACAAAATGTGTACTCCAAGATGATATATAAATTATGCGCGGAAATTTAAAATGCAGCTTATGGTTACAAGTGTAGATGATAATATAAAGTACTTGAAGAACTGTGGAGCCAAACACCATATTGAAATGAGCACAAAGATCATGTATTACACCCAAGGTCTCTAGTTTAGGCGCAGAGAGGACGGTTATTTGCAACGGTGAATAACTAGAATCAAGGATCAACCTTTGAAGTGAAGGGGCATCTTGGATGATGAGCTGTCTTTCGTCAAAAGAAATTCCAATTCTTACAAGGTTAGGTGACTTTATTTGGAGACAACCGATTCTAACTGTGAAAACAAGCACCAAGCACTGCAGCGTAGGGCAACTGGAGTGGATGATGTTGTGCAATGAGGCCTCCGATATACGAACCCGCACAAGTGAAAGTTTCTTGAGTAATGGGAGTCGAAGGTTTAGTTCCAGATTGTCTGGTAGGTAGCACAACGCAAAGGTGGCGGTGTGGAGAGAGGACGAAAATCGCGAGATGGACATCGGTGCTGAGGGCATAAGTTCATGGCGTTCGTTATGTGGTACGTGATTTCCAGGGGAATAGTAAAACTCAAGCAGCTGTAGTTCTGTGAATTCAGGGGATTTCAGCCAGGCGTCCGCCGTGCAGGGCATGGTATGCTTGCTTAGGTAGCACGACGGGATGCAGAGGCTTTGAACGGAGCCCTGGTGAGAGGAGATGATGGCTCTGGGGATTTCAAAATCATTGAAGAGAGATAGCTGATGACAGTCGAAATTAAGGGGCATGGCGCGCCATAGAGGGCGCCACCGAATTGAGAGGACTTGGGTGCGGCAACAATCCTTGGTGGGGAGAAGCGAGATGATCTCCCCAAGGACGGTGTCCGGGAGATCGCTGATGCGGTCCACCCGAGATTCTACGGGTTCCTGGGATCCGGTGGGGGCGGGGTTGTCAGGACCCCGATCCTAAGTCACACCGATCCAGCATGTAACACATCATATTACTTTGTGGCCTCACGCACGGTGTTCCCACGGGTGCCACCTTACCTGGCCCGGGACCGTTTGCGCCTTTTGGCTCACGTATATGATAGTGTCGCTAGCATCCATATGACAGAGAACCCGGGCCGACATGGCTAGTCGTGAACCCAAAGCGGCGCTAACCTATGAGGACAGGCATACATGAATCACATCGAGCATGTCGGTCATCAACGTGTGAATCCGGGCTGTAGCACTGGGCTAACAGGACTCCGGTAACCCGGGCTGTAGCAGGCTAGGCAAGACTCCGGATGTCACCGCGTGACATTTCCCCGAAGGGACAGACACAGGAACGAAGTGAATCACATGCCGGCCAGTCAAGTGTTCCGAGCAGTAGTGCTGGGCTAGCAGGACTCCGGTGAACCGGGCTGTAGCGGACTACTATCGCTCCGAAGCACTAGACTACATTTCCCCATATGATAGGCTGCCAAGGATAAACAACTAGATAGTCGGATCCCACCCATACCAAGCATTTCAATCATACACACAATATGCCCGATATGAGTAGATACAACATGGCATCACAACAAGACTCTACGACTCCAAATATTTATTCATTAGGCTCCGAGGAGCGAGATATTACAAACAAGGGTCTTATGACCCAACATTCAGAGCATACAAGTCAAACACATGCGGAAGCTTAACATGTCTGAGTACAGACATCTACAAATGAAAAAGGCTGAGAAGCCTGACTATCTACCAGATCCTGCCGAGGGCACAAGATCGTAGCTGAGGTATCAAGCTAAACGTCGAAGTCCAAGCGGTACTACTAGCGAGACTGAAGTCTCTCTGCAAAAACATAAAATAGGCAAACGTGAGTACAAATGTACTCAGCAAGACTTACATCAGAACTAACTACATATGCATCAGTATCAATAAAGGGGGTGGTGGAGTTTGACTGCAGCAAGCCAGCTTTGACTCAGTGGCTAACCTGAACTACGACTGCAAGTAACTCTTTTGAGGTGGCGCACACGAGTCCACATATTCACCATATCAATACACCACTATGGATCCACTTCCGTCTCCCTACGAGAAGGCCATCCATAGCACTCACGCTTATCTTGCGTATTTTAGAGTATCCACTTTCACTTGTCTATGAACTGATATAGGCAACCCAGAAGTCCATTTCCGTGGACACGGCTATTCGAATAGATGATGTTAACCCTGCAGGGGTGTACTTCTTCATACATGTTTCCACCACTTAGCGTCTGCACACGTCATGTGCTCGGCAGACTTCAAGCGAAAGCCGACGTGGGTGTAGACCACGACCTACCTAAACACTCAAGTCTCTAGTCCAGGTTTATCGCCTATTCGGGTTCCATCCGCAGGGAGTCCGGCCGAGGTTTCCACTAACGGCCCCGAACGATGTGTACAGGGTCCGGGACACCAAACGGGCGCCCGGCTGCCCGGCCACGTGCCTACCGCAACACAGCCCACCCCTACGGTCAGCGCTGCGTGCGGCCCCCAGCATACTACAAACACCAGAAACTACTTGCAACTCCTGGACAGAGGACAAGGGTGATTAAGAAGTCGAGCGGGGTCATATTTCAGGGCCCAATGCATGGTAGTAGCTGTTTCATGGATCACAAACACAGAACTCAGTTCCTGAGGACGGCTTCAATGAGACAACCCACCATGTACTCCTACATGGCCTCTCACCAATACCTTTACCAAATCGTGTTCACACACTTAGCTCACACACAGTAGGGCATGTTCATCACCATTCTAATTCATTCCTGATGAATCAGACCCGACTCAACTCTAAGCAGTAGCAGGCATGACAAACAAGCATGTATGAGTAGGCACAACAGGGCTCAAACAACTCCTACTCATGCTAGTGGGTTTCATCTAATTACTGTGGAATGACAGGTCATGCAAAGGATAAAGGGGTTCAGCTACCGCAGCAAGTAACACATGAATCGTTGTTGTCCTAATGCAATAAAAGAGAGCAGGGGCGAGAGAGTGGGATTGTATCAGAATGAACAAGGGGGTTTTGCTTGCCTGGCACTTCTGAAGATAATATAGTTCTTCATCGGTGTCATCGAACTCATCGTCGAAACATCGTCTACTGAGAGGGGACGGTTACCGGCAAACACAGAAAGACACAATCAATGCAATGCAACAATATGATGCGTGATCATGACATGGCAATATGCTGTGATTTGAGCTAATGCATCTAACCATGACTTAAATGAAGTTGGTTTGAATACATGATTCAAAATCCAACTTCATATACGATTATTTAAATGTCCTTTATTTGTTTCGTCCAAAACAGAGGACAAACATTGTACAAACATACATGAAAATGGTACAGATGGATTCCTTGAATTTTTCTGATAATTTTTCATATATAACTTATTTCATTTGGAGTTACGGTTGATTTTATATGATTTTTAGAAGTTTGCACAATTTTCTGGATTTTCTAAATATTTAGAATTAAACTAATTCTAGAAAAAGGATTATTGCGTCAGCCTGACATCATCATGACGTCAGCAGGTCAACGGGGCACGGTCCAGGTCAAACCTGACCTGGGGGACCCACTGGTCAGTGACTCAGTTAGTAAACTGAGTTAATTAGCGCTAAGCTAATGTTAACTAAAATGTCAGCAGGGCTGGGCCCACATGTCAGCGAGTCAGTGGTTAACTAAGTTAATTAGCACTAATTAAGTTAACACTAATTAAGCAGGGGCCTGGGCCCACACGTCAGGACCCAGGGGAGGTCAAACCGGGGTCAACTTGGTCCAACCTGCCGGCGACTCGTCGCCGGCGACGACAGAGACGGCGGGGCAGCTCGGAAATGCTCCCCCGATGACCAAATCGGCGGCGGAGAGCACCTACGTGCTGCGGGCGCTCCCCCACATCGAGTGGCGGTGGTGGTTGGACCGCGGGTGGCCGGAAACGGCGCCGGCGTCGACCTTGGCGGCGGCCGGAGTTCGGGCGAACTGGGTTTCGGGGTTAGGAAGCACGGCAGGAGGCAAAGAGAGGTGCTATGACCTCCTGGGAGTGCACTGAGCACGGCTGTGTGCTTGGTTGTGAGCGTGCGCGGCTATGGCCACGGCTACGCCATGGCCGGCGGCGAGAGGCTTCGGTCATGGTTGGGAATCGGGCCTAGAGGACGGGAACGGAGAGGGCGAGCACGGGGAAAGAACCAGGAGCTCACAGGGAGTCGGCGCAGTAGGTCAGTGGGCTCGGGGACGTCCTTGACGGCGCGAATCGACGGTGAAGATCCTCGGCGGCCGGTGGTGGAGAAAGCGACGGTGAGACGATGGAGGCCGTCCGGGCCCGCTTCCTTCGGTGGGGAGGTTCAGCGCAAGGAGGCGGAGCTCGGGCACTAACTGGCTGGGCGTGGGGATGCTGGTGGCCGCGGTGGTGATGAGCGGCGTCGACGGCGGCACTCTGGTCGCTCGGGGAAGAGAGGGAGAGGGAGCCAAAGGAAGGGAGAGGCACGGGAAGAGAGAGAGGAGTGGCCAGGGGTTGCGTGGTGTGCTTAGGGCGTCGGAGGAGTGAAGCAGGCAGGGTGGAGGTGGCCTACGCGTGGCCAGCAGGCGGCGAGCACGCGCCCTCCTGCCCACTGGCAGGAGGTTGGGGACGACTGGCAAGGTGGGGGTGGGCTGGGCCTCTGCTGGGCTGCCAGGTAAGCCCAGGTGAGGTTTGTTCTTTCCTATTTTTATTTTCTCTTTTTCTATTATGATGTAACTGTTTGGGCTTTATTGAAGAATACCAGGGCACTTCTAAAAATCCTGGAAATAACTGTGGCACCTTCTAAAATATATGCAACAGCCCTCAAATATTTTCAGAATTATTAGAGCATTTAAAATATTTATAGAATTTAAATGCCCCAATTCAAATACAATATGAGTTAATTCAAAAATCCATAAATGGCCAAGAAACATGCTCATCATTTTTGCCAGAGGTTTTCACCTTTATCAAAAATCATGAGCATTTCCAAAGGGCATTTTGGGTTCATTGAAGATTATTTTTATTTTGATCCTAATTGCATTTCATTTAGTGCTAGGGCTGGTCATCCCCATTTCAAATTTCAAACAAATATAGACTTGATGCATGGATGCTTATGGAACTAATTGCAATCAATTCTAGGGCTGTGACAGGGGTCGCCGCTTCTCCCCGCGCTGCCGGGTGCAGGATCTACAACAGGTGTTGGCGGGAGCCTCATCTTCGTGGCGCTGGGGTCAGCCGATTCCATTTTCCTCGAGGGCATCGCGTCGCGCTCACGGATTTGAGCCGAGTAACGAATGACGAGCCTAGTTGTAGTGCGAGCGAAGAAGAAGGGGAGCTGGGGGTTTTCTGTAGGAGTGAGGAAGAAGGGGAGCTGGGGTTTTCTGTAGGAGTGAGGTGAGGAATTTGGGGGTACGAGTGGAGCGAGCTGACGTGAGGTGGGTGGGAGGGAGGAGGAAGAAGAGCACCGAGGTTTTTTTTTGGGGGGGGGGGGTGTGCTGGGTGTGGGTAGCGCCTCTCATTTAGTAAATATATGGGCTTTTGAATTGATTTTACTATTTACTAGTGTGGATGGGCTGTTTTGTCTTGGGCCCAGAGAACAATTACTACTAGTACAGTGGAGACACTCTACAGCTACCCAGAAAAACAATTACTACTAGTACAGTGGAGACACTCTACCGCTTCTGCCTCCTCCTAGGTCATTGAAACGTCTCCCTCTACTGAATGTCGTTATACTTTTGTTCACCGACATGTGGGCCATGCAGCGTGCGGGCCCAAATGCCATCCACCAAATTAGAAGGCAGTATGCAGGCGGAGAGTCACCCCTGTTGTAGCGCGGCAATAACGAGCCGTCGTATCAAAAACCCCACCTCCCCGCAGTCTAAGTTTGATGGACGAAGCAACCATCATTTCACTCTTCACTGAATCCCCTTCTCCCTCACCGTCTTCAAGAAAGGCAACACTCGCATCTGCCACTGTTCTTCTCTCCAAACGAAGGGAAGGTAAGCGGATCCGTGATGTTGGTATATTTTCGTTCAGAGAAAAAAAAGAACTTTTGCAAAGCAGTAACCGATCCTCACTCTCTTTTTTGTTTCATTGTCATTGCGATTGTGTTTTCCTTTCAGTGGTCTCCTAGTATTCGTCAGTTTCATGATGGACCAAGGAGAACCAGGCAAAGATCTGCCGATATTGGAGCAGACGCGGGAGGCTGATCCCCACGAGACAAAGAGCTCCAAGAAGATGGAGGCAACCACCGAGCCGACCCCAGATACGCTCACGGCCACTACTAAGATGGTCAATGCCTCGTTTGAGGTTACAGCCCCCGTGGCATGGTAGGAGCAGTTTTCCCCTTCGAGGATGTGTCCCCCCCCCCCCGCTGAGCTGCGCAAGGTGATTTCCTTCTTTGTCGATCTCGATTGCGGTTTTTCATCTAAGTATGTGGTGATTTTTTTAGAAAAGGAAGTATATGGTGATTAATAATGCAAAATTTTATTAGCGTCGAAGCCATGCTATACATAGTGGTTTAAATAACTTGTGTTTCTTATACTGAAAAGTAATTCAGAATTTGTTTCTGTTTCAGTTAGAGCCCTGATGTAGACAAGGATTGTGTGGTTGTACATGCCAATCGCTATGAGGCGGACGACCTGAATGTACGCACTGGGAAAACAGAGTTCTTAGGTTGTTGGATCCTGGAAGCCATTTGCGGTTATACCAATGAAGAGTTTTATTCCAGCCTCACTGTTGTTAGGCGTGTTGTCCAGGGTGTACTGAAGCACAAGAAGTTCAAAGCTACTCCTTCGTTTGTGAGGCATACTGTTCTTGTCAAGCTTACACAGGAAGATGACGCGGCATGCCTCCACAAACAAGTTTATCAGTGGCAAGGCCACAAGGTTGTCTTCATGAAGGTTCACAGGATTGAGCTGTTGCGGGACATCCTCGATGATGTTCATGGCAAGGTTCGTCTTGTGTCCAGCCCAAATTAGATCGAGGCATGAAATAGTTGCCCCAGCTAGTGTTTAATAGTAGTTTGGATTGTGTCTAATTATCCGAACCTTGCCTGTTATCGACCCCTCTGGGGATAGTACTCTGTTTGAATCCGTCCATGGGAACTGCTGCTACTTTTGTGTGCCCGTGAATCATGTGAGAACCATCGTAATTGTTGCCGAAACAGATGTGTCCTCACTAGTTTTTTCATGAATATGGCATGCTAAGACATAAGTTGTCACGGTTTATCATACGAGCAGTGTGTGTTTTGATGAAATAGAGCACTCGGTTGAGAACCGTCCGCCGACGTATACATAAGTACTTGTAAACACTATTGGTGCTACCCCACTTGTAAGCAGTTGTGCAAAACACGGCACATTGGCTCAGCTCGCTTCAACACTAGGCTATCGACCAGCTAACAATCAACAATCTGCTGTCTGACATATAAGCAACTATGTATCTTGTTATAGTGGTTCATGCAGTTAATTGAGGCCACAATGTAATAAATTCCAAACGTTCACACGCTAGTCCGGCGCTCATGTGGAACACTCACATTAAACTCGTCTTCATAAAAAACTTGAAAAGCATAAGTTAAGCAATTTTATACATCTCAATGATTCATAGAACATAACAAACATATACTAGTTCACAGCAAAAGACAAAGTTGTGAGAAGGTTTACAAATTAGGAAAAAACAAGCAAGGCTTCTTTGAGCAAAGGGCCTCCCGGGAGGCTTAAATTTCCTGGAGTTCACTCTGGTTTTTTCTTGTTGCCACCATCCAGGGTTAGGTTCTCTCATTCCAAAATAACCAATTATAATTGTGGTCTTAGCTGGAATGCTGAACTGAACCATGCAGTGTACTGACCAGCTGAAATGCTTGTGCATTCCACTAAATTTAAGCACCGCTATTTGCAGAAATAAGTAGACCACAATGCCTCTTGTCCGTGCACCTGTCCAAAAAACCGCCATGCAGCCGCGCCAGCTAGTCCTCGGTCCATGGATGAACTGGTAGAAAGTGCATTCCAGACTAGGATGCAGTTGTTTTCGCTCGTCCCTGCACTGCAATCAGGAAGTAAAACGTACGAATCAGCTTCTTTTAGATTGCGTTGGTCATTCTACCTTAGTTACTACCAATGTAGGGATACCTTTAAGACGGGAGGTTAGACGACAACAACGAGGGATAGCCATCTCATTTTGCACAGTTGTACAAAAACTGAGGTGTGTGCTTTCGATTGCGCGGATAGAAACGATACGGAGACAGACATCCCGAAATGATATGGAGACAGACATCCCTGTTTGCGCAAATATGAAATACGGTTATTTAAACAGTGACAGATATTACTACTTTCCCCCGTTTCCTCTTAGAACCAAGTCCTAGATTCATGCTACAGCTTTCCCACTTTCTTCCCTGTTTGAACCAATGCTTTGAGTCGACTGTATGAACTAGCTTTACTTCTAATAATAGTAGAAGTCTAGGTGGCTTTGGAACAGCTGGCGGAAGTAGAAAAGGATCCACACGAAGGGAGCTGGGGCAGTAGAGCAAGGAAGGTTTCGAAGGAATATATACCTGAGGGTCGTCGGCATGTGGCGAAGACGGCGTCGGGAGGCCGCATCTTGGCCACAATACCGCAGGGAGGAAGAAGGGGTCGGAGGCCCTCCCGAGCCGGCGCTCTCTCGGAGAGAACAGCACGGCCGCTGATCGGGACGCACGGGCAGCCGTTGGTCTCCTCTCTCGCCGCCGACGACAGCGTGAACGATGCACCTACACCCCTGCCCCGGTCGAGGTTGTCCGGCCGGATTTGTGACCAGCCGTGAGCTGAGAGAGAGTGTGGCCACCTACGTGTTGCTTAGATCTGGAGAGCATGAGAGAGTGAAGAGAGCAACCCTAGTAAAGCAAGCGCTAAGGCTCCTGCTCTTATATATAGTGGAGTGATTTTGTTGTACCAGCTTCAAAAAAATGCGCTCCTACGTGTACCCGCGAGTGGGTGTGAGAGAACTAGTGCGTGCGTGCACCGCTTCTCTTCGTGAGAGTACAATATACTATGCCCAAAGAACGTTCACCGCGAGAGTAATAGTATAAGTGTGTGACATGTGAGCTAAAATAAAATGTGCGTGTCGTCTTTTGTTTTTTAGAAGTTCTGAGGGTAGGGTGTGAAGAGCACATATGTGCGTGACGTCTACCTGCAGATAGACGGTGGGTGCGACGTGCGAGTCTGCGAGAGGACTCGGGAGAGTCGTGACTCGTGAGGGTGCGTGTGCGTGAGAGAGAGGGGGGCACGTATCAATGCAATGCATGTGTCCGTATATCATTATCCGACAAACGTTCGCCACAAGCCTTTTCCTGACGAATGCCGTAAGAACCGTTAGATCGGCATCCGACAGTGTCAGTTTTGCCATGTCATTTAATAGAACAGCCACTCCTCCTACACACAAATCTTCCACGTGAGTGTTAGAAACTGTCGTATGCTCCCTCCGTTCCGAAATGCAGTGCATATAGCTTTATTGAAAATTCGAACCTCGCAAACTTTTACTGAGTTTTCGTGTACCAAATTGCACATGTAGAATACCATGTATATATCATTTCATTCATCTTCGAGAGGTAACTATAAAGATGGATGAGGAGTTTACAAAGAAAGACCATCGTATCACCCGCAGCAATTTCAAGCATCGTTTAGTGTCGAGGAATATCATAGGAAATCTATATGATATGATTTTATAGGATTTTTTCCTTTAGAGCCAATTGGTTCATAGGAATAGATTCATATACTCCACATTTCAAAGGAAATAAACATGATATCATTTCTATAGCTTTAGAGCCACTTGGTTCATATGAATGGATTCCTATATTCCCTTAATTTCAAAGGAAAATAAACATTAGCGTATATTCAATAGAAAAGTTCCTATGATATGAACCAAATTACATCTCTTTTCTAATCCCTCCTCATAGGAATTGAGATACATGTCATCTCTAGATTCAATAGAAAAGTTCCTATGATGTGAACCAAATGACATCTCTTTTCCAATCCCAACTCATAGGAATTGAGATGCTCCATGTCATCTCTTTCCCTACAACTTCCATGTATACATCTTCTATTCCTAAATAGATAGTACAACCCACTAGTAGCTTTTTTCCAAAACATGCAACTATGGCACAAGAACTATATAGTGTGCCAATAACTTTGAAAGATGGTCGCTGGATGAAGCTAACCCGACAGTGCAGAGATAGGAAAATCCGAGCACTACTGGATGTTGGATATCATCAACATTCCACCAGATCTGCCACATGTACAATTTAGAAGACTCCATGGTTGAACTTAAGCATAATTGTCGGTGTCAAAACCGGCGGATCTCGGGTAGGGGGTCCCGATCTGTGCGTCAAGGCCGGATGGTAACAGGAGACAAGGGACACGATGTTTTTACCCAGGTTCGGGCCCTCTCGATGGAGGTAATACCCTACTCCTGCTTGATTAATATTGATGATATGGGTAGTACAAGAGTAGATCTACCACGAGATCAAGGAGGCTAAACCCTAGAAGCTAGCCTATGGTATGATTGTGTATGAAGATGATTGTCCTACGGAATACAACCCTCCGGTTTATATAGACACCGGATAGGGTTAGGGTTACACAGAGTTGGTTACAATGGTAGGAGATCTTGAATATCCGCATCGCCAAGCTTGCCTTCCACGCCAAGGAAAGTCCCATCCGGACACGGGACGAAGTCTTCAATCTTGTATCTTCATAGTCCAGGAGTCCGGCGAAGGTATAGTCCGGCTACCCGGACACCCCCTAATCCAGGACTCCCTCAGTAGCCCCTGAACCAGGCTTCAATGACGACGAGTCCGGCGCACAGATTGTCTTCGGCATTGCAAGGCGTGTTCCTCCTCCAAGTCCTTCATAGAAGATTGTAAACACCAAGAGTAGTGTCCGGCTCTGCAAAATAAGTTTCCACATAGTGCCATAGAGAGAATAATATTAACACAAATCAAATCTGCTGACGTATTGCGCAGTGCATCATCGCACTACGGCCAAGTTCTTTACATAAATCGTTTTTACTTTTCCACCTCAGCACGTTTAGCGAGGCGGTTTCCTTGGCATGTCTTGTCAAAGCAGAGATTGTGTGCCCTTTTTACGGGATTCTCATCAATACGGACGTGGGTAACCCAACCACGCCATTTACCACGGTGCTTGGGAGGCAAGCGAGTTTTATTAGGCAGGTAGGGACGCATAACCGCATCCGCCCATATAAGGGGATAAGGATCCACCTTTTTACCTACGCCTTCTTCCTCCTTTGCCAATCCATCTCTTGCGCACTCGAGCTCCAGCGCCCAAGCCCGCTCTTCCCACCTCAACCTTCTCTAGCAATGTCCGGAGTGGGAGGCAAGTGGATGGTCTCCTCTGTTACGGAGGTTCAAGTGAAAAAGTTGAGGAAGGCCAGATACCTGTCCAAGGACATCCCGCACCGGCTTCCTGAGAAGGGGCAGCTTCTCCCCACCCCAAGGCCCCATGAGAGGGTAGTTTTCCTTCCCCACTTCCTCCGTGGACTGGGTTTTCCACTCCACCCATTCGTCCAGGGACTCATGTTCTACTACGGCCTGGATTTCCATGATCTGGCCCCAAATTTCATCCTCAACATCTCGAGTTTATCGTTGTGTGTGAGGCCTTCCTCCGCGTCCGCCCCCATTTCGGCCTCTGGCTTAAGACTTTCAACGTCAAGCCCAAGGTGGTGCGCGGCAGCCAAGCGGAGTGCGGAGGCTCCATGGCGGGCAAGATGGCCAACGTCCTATGGTTCGAGGGCTCCTTTGTGGAGACCCTAAAGGGGTGGCAAGCAGGGTGGTTTTACATCACCGAGCCACGTGATCCAAAATGGGTCGCAGCCCCCGAGTTCCAATCCGGACCCCCCACGCGGCTAGTGTCCTCGAAAGAGACGGGCCTGTTGTGGGGCAACGAAGAAGAGGTGACCGGATTGCAAACTTGCATCCAGTCCCTGGTGAACAAGCCAACCAGGCTTGTCAATGTAGTCCAGGTCATGCTCGTTCGCCGAATACTCCCGTGTCAACAACGGGACTTTACTCTGTGGGAGTTCGACCCGGCGCAGCACCGAGCCCTTAGCAGGCTCTTCGACACGACGTATGAAGACGTCTGGAAGGTGCTAATCAAAGGCGCCGAGGCTCCCGCATCTGCTTCCGAGGATCGCGGATACAGCTCGCAGCGTCATGCTGGCGAGGTAAGCTATTTTCACCCTTTATAGGATGTTAAGTTCTTTCATAGTTTGACTCTATGTGGGATCTAAACTCCCTTACCTTTAACAGGCTTGGCAGGCGATATCCAGACCAATTAACTGTCCGGCTCCCTTGCCCGAAGACCCAGCCCCTGCTCTCCTAGAGAAGCTGCTGGCTCCGGCGCCTTATGTGGTGCCGGAGAAGAAGGCCAAGAAGAAAAAGGCCACGGGGACTCGAAAGAGTGCTCGCAATGTGGCGGTGTCGGATTTGTCATTTGACGAATCCGAGATGCTCTCCCCTCGTGACAACGAGGAGGAGGAAGAAGGAACCTCTCCCCCTCCAGCGGGGGGAGGAGAAAAAGGGAAGGCCGCCCCAACGGGGGAGGCTGGAGGGTCCAGAAAGAGGAAGACCCCTCCGCCGGACTACTCCCCCGACGCCGACGAGGACGGCGAGGGGTGGTCGAACAGGGCCAAGCGTCCGGCGAAATCATAAGTATTCGGATACCAGAGTGACTCATGATATTCCTAGGTCGTTCAACCTTCCGTGACACCGAACATAATTGTGCAGCCCGCCCCGGGCCGAACTCGACGATTTGTCGAGTGGCTCCCTGGATTCGTCGGACGTGAACTCAGTTCCGCCCGCTGTCTCCCCCTGCACTGCAGATGACGCCGAAGTGGCGTCGCAACGAGCTCCGGGGCAGGAGGAGGTGGTCCTCGAGGAGCCGAAAGGCGACCTCCCGGACCCCAGGAATGAAGGGGACAAGACCCCCCAGGGCTTCGAGTCTGGCTTTGTGCCGGATGCCGCGCCGGACTCTTCAACAGTTCCGGTCCGCGGTAGGCGAACTCCTTCCAAGAGGAGCAAGCCTTCTGAGCCGGCGGCGTCCGTCCAACCGGAAGTGCCGGACAATCTGCTGGAGGTGCTTGACGGCGCCTCCATCGATGAGGAGCACCGTACTATTATGAGTACGGTGATCCAGAGGGTTCAGTCCGCCAAGAGTGGACTGACTGAAGCTTGCGCTAGCCTTCTGACAGGCTTTGAGGTAAGCAAAAATATATCACAATATTACCACATAGACAGTAGCCCCTGATGCTCTGTTTGGCGTTCGGAAAGAAAAGCCGAATAGAGGATCTAATAAATTTCGCAGGAGTCTAACAAAAAGGAGTCAATATTGCGTATGTAGGCTTCGCTGCTATCCACCGCCGCACTGACTGTGGAGGTGGGTGTCCTGAAACAGGACCTCAGGTGGACCGAGCAAGAGCTCGGCCTTGCCAAGCGGCAGCTTGAGGAAAAAGAAGGTAAGAAATACCTTACAGAAAAACGTGCCTATAGAGTGGCGTGATTGCAAAAAATAACAGGATTGTACTGCTTATTATAGGGGGCACAACTGAGG
Organism: Aegilops umbellulata; assembly: GCA_032464435.1. Lineage (NCBI taxonomy): Eukaryota > Viridiplantae > Streptophyta > Magnoliopsida > Poales > Poaceae > Aegilops > Aegilops umbellulata. The sequence goes on along the minus strand of CP136058.1, from coordinate 160,494,722 downwards.
TGGCGACCCTCAAGCAGGTGCTATCTGAGGCCGAAAAGAAAACGGCCGAGGAGCGCACCGAGCGAGAGAGACTTGGGGCTCAGGTAGGCGAGGTGCAGCAAGAGCTACATGCTCTCATGGAAAAACATGAGAGCTTGGAGCTTGAGTCAAAGGCGCAAGCATCCGAGCTCGCATCGGCCCTTGAGACCGCCAAGGGTGCCAAGGCCGAAGCCCAAAAGGCCCTCCAAGAGTTGGAGGAGATGAAAAAGATAGCAGCGGGTAAGGCATTCTTAATGCAAAGCAGAAATATAAAAGTAAAATACTTGTCACTTACCCGAATACGGAGCTCTCCAGGGGCATTCGCAGATCTTCCCCGCAGCGTATCCGATGCCGCCGCATTCTACCGAGCTGAAGAGGGCAGCTCGACGGAGAGTGTGTTCTGGTCTCAGTATTCTGAGGCCGGACACCCTGTACCCCTGAGCGACTAGCTGAAACAGCTGGTCGAGCTCCACAAGGCGGCCGAACAGGCCATGAAGGGATTCATAGTTCGGCTGTGGCCCGGAGAGGCCCTGCCTGGGAGCTATTTCGGGCTGGTGCAGCGGCTGGTGGAAGCCTGTCCAAGGCTCGAGGTCATCAAGCGCTCTGTCTGCATCGAAGGTGCCCGTCGGGCCCTTGCCCATGCAAAGGTGCACTGGGGTAAGCTGGACAGAGAGAAGCTTGTGAAGGACGGGCCGCCGCCGGGGAAGGAGCATCGCAAGCCCGAGAACTACTACAAGGATGTTCTTGCAGGTGCCCGCCTTGTGGCGGATGAATGTACCAAGGATGTAATCTTTGAATGAACTCGCTCGTGTTTATCCTGTGCACTGAAAACTTGTTCATATGCGCTAAGCAATGCTTACTGAATTTAAAATATTATTTTCTGTGCGGCCGTTTATCAAAAAATTGAGAGATGGCCAGTCGTCGGCTTCTGCCCCCATGCCACTAGTGCTGGGGTGTTCGGGATAAACCTGAGCACTCTTTTTCCCATGGTTGGGTCCTTCGAGGGAGGCGCTCAGCACAACGAACCAGGCAATTAGACTATAATGCTTGAACACTCTCACTTAGCCATAGAACTTTATAATTTTAAATTTCGGCGAAGCCCCTAGTTCAGAAGACTGAGTTCGGGGCGCTACCCACGCCTTTGGCCGGACAAAGCCAGCTCCTTGCTCGAAGCAGCATAAGTCTTTAGGGACTCGAAAAACCTCTCGAACAGCGACCGGTCTCTCGCCTCATCATGACAGTCAGTTTTAGCTTTCTCCACTGAGGTGCTTAACCCAGCTGAACCGGGGCACAATCGCAGTGGTTCTCCTAGTGCTACCTTAGCCGATATAGCGGAACGTAAGGCACCAAAACATAGGAGCCGGGCAAACCCAACTATTGACCCAAATCATGATTCAGAGCCGATGCATATAGTGCTATAAGTTCGGGGTGCCGCACTTGTGAAAGTGCACGGACTTCTCACACCATATTAAGGGGTACTGAAGCCCCTGGCGTGTTGGCCGTACCATGGTGTACGGGTGCAATTATGTTAAAACATATATATGAAAATAGGATAATGCAAAAAATAGACAAAAAGCTATGCATTGTTTATAGAGAGGCTATTTATCAAAGCCGAACGATACAAGTAGTGCAATAAGCAAAAATATACTGGACTATTTAACATGTCCTGACCAGGGGCAGGCCACGGAGTTGTATTTGAAACAGGTAGACCACCTGGGAGTTCCATAATGCGGCATGGCTTTGTCTGCTTCCGTGGATCTTGCATCGTTTGTGCGGCAGTCGAATTGCCGAACAGGTCGTCAGAAATGTGGAGTCCTGAAAGTAAGAAAAAAAAGAATCTGGCAGCCCCTAGTACGTTTTAAGCCGTATTTTGGGCGTGTCGTTATTGTGCCCCTTCCCCTGTGCCCATGGTATCTCAAGGGCGTAGTTATGTACGCGAGGCACAGGTTTCGCTATATCGCGAGGGCTGGGGTTGGGGCCGCATTGCTACGCCTGCTCAGAACGTGCCGGGCGGTCTTGTTGTAGGTTACTCCGGGCGCGCTTGGCAGTGTCTGGCTTTTTGACGGCCGGACTGGAGAATTGCCTAAGAAGGCTGCTTTGTACTTCCGCTGCGAGAGCCGCCGTGTGCTCCTCCGTACGGAGGGAGCGTTCGGTGTTTCCGTTGACTGTGATTACTCGTCGAGGGCCTGGCATATTGAGCTTGAGGTATGCGTAGTGCGGCACCGCCTTGAATTTTGTGAATGCGGTTCGTCCGAGCAGGGCGTGATAGCCACTGCGGAACGGGACTATATCGAAGATTATCCGGAGATCCGAAGACCACGTCAAGTGTTACTGAGCCTGTGCAATTGGCCTCTACACCTGGTATAACGCCTTTGAAGGTCGTCCTTGTGGGCTGAATCCTTGAGGGATCTATGCCCATTTTCCGCACTGTATCTTGGTAAAGCAGGTTCAGGCTACTGCCACCATCCATTAGGACTCTTGTGAGATGAAATCCGTCGATGATTGGGTCGAGAACCAATGCGGCAAAGCCGCCATGACGGATGCTAGTGGGGTGGTCCCTTCGATCAAAAGTGATCGGGCAAGAGGACCATGGGTTGAACTTTGGGGCGACTGGCTCCATCGCGTATACGTCCCATAGCGCACGCTTCCGCTCCCTCTTGGGAATGTGGGTTGCATATATCATGTTCACCGTCCGCACTTGTGGGGGAAACCCCTTCTATCCATTGTTGTTCGGCGGCCTGGGCTCCTCCTCGTCATCGCTTGAACACCCAACAATCCCTGTTGGTGTGATTGGCTGGTCTTTCGGGGGTGCCATGGATCTGGCACAAGCGGTGAGTATTCGGTCCAAACTGGACGGGCCCTGAGTATTCTTTTTGAATGGATTTTTCCACTGACCGGATTTATAGCCTCTTAATACGGCGTTAACTGCCGTGTCTTCACTGTTGTCGCTGCTTACGCGACGCTTTTGCTTATTTCGACGTGTCCTGCCACTTTTGTCCTTGGTATCCGAATTACCGGGGTTCTTTGATAAGTTGTTGCTGCGAGCTAGCCAGCTATCTTCTCCCGCACAAAAGCGGGTCATGAGTGTCATGAGGGCTGCCATAGATTTCGGCTTTTCCTGTCCCAGGTGCCGGGCAAGCCACTCGTCGCGGATGTTATGCTTGAAGGCTGCTAGGGCCTCTGTGTCCGGACAATCGACTATCTGGTTTTTCTTTGTTAGGAACCGTGTCCAGAATTGCCTGGCCGATTCTTCTGGCAGTTGAATTATGTGGCTTAAGTCGTCGGCGTCCGGTGGTCGCACGTAGGTGCCCTAGAAGTTGTCGAGGAATGCGGCCTCCAGGTCCTCCCAAGAACCGATTGAGTCCGCTGGCAAGCTGTTAAGCCAGTGTCGGGCCGGTCCTTTGAATTTGAGCGGGAGGTATTTGATGGCGTGTAGATCATCGCCACGTGCCATGTGGATGTGAAGGAGATAATCCTCGATCCATACCGCCAAATCAGTTGTGCTGTCGTATGATTCGATGTTCACGGGTTTGAAACCCTCTGGGATTTTATGATCCATTACTTCATCTGTGAAGCATAGTGGGTGTGCGGCGCCCCTGTACTGGGCTATGTCACGACGCAGCTCAGAAGAGCTATGTCTGTTGTGTTCGGCCCGGCCGGATTTGTTGTGTCCGGAGAGAAGATCATCGTCACGTGTCGTCGGGCGCCTGCGCGATCCGTAGATCGATCTTGTTTGTCTTGCCTTGTCCTCCAGTACGTCTCGTAGGTCTGGCGCATTTTCCCGTGCCTTAGTTGAGCGGCGTCGGGGCATGGCTTGGGTGGAGGGCCGAGAGGCCTCTCTGTCGCGGCCGCGAGGTGGCCGGTCTGCCATGTCGTGCGTTGGTGATGTAGGCGCTTCCTCCTCTGATCGGGGTAGCGGCCTGCGCTTTGGGTAACTCTTGGAGGGGCGTTCGAGTTCATACTCTTCGGCCGCAAGGACTTCAGTCCATCTATCAGCTAGCAAATCTTGATCAGCCCTAAGTTGTTGCTGCTTTTTCTTAAGGCTGTTTGTCGTGGCTAAAAGCCTGCGTTTGAAACGCTCTTGTTCGGCGGGGTCTGATGGTATGACGAATTCGTCGTCATCGAGGCTTGCCTCGTCTTCAGAAGGAGGCATGTAATTATCATCCTCAACCTCTCGGTCTGTCGCTCTCTCATGAGGGCTGGCTTCTTCATCTTCCTGCGCTGAATCTTGCTGGGGTGGGTGTCGGATCTTGGGTTCCGGCAGACCCTTAAGGTTCGAACTCTGGGGTGCGCACGAAGATTCTGCCCTCTACCTCTCCGTCTCGCAAGGATCTAAACTACTAAAGGAACAACACAAAGAACACAGAGTTTATACTGGTTCGGGCCACCGATGTGGTGTAATACCCTACTCCAGTGTGGTGGGTGGATTGCCTCTCGGGCTGATGATGATGAACAGTACAAAGGTGAACAGCCTCGTGAGGGCGTGTTCTTGCTGGGATGATGAACTGCTAGGGGAGTTCAGCCGCCCCTCTCTCTCTCTACTTGCTTTCTTGAAGCCTACTTGCTAGTTTTCCGACCTCTTCATCCTCTCCCCTAGACTGGGGGTGGCTAGTCCTATTTATAGGCAAAGGCCCTGGGCCTCTCCCAAATATTGAGCGGGAAGGGCGCCAACAATTGGCCAATTTGAAGGGGAACATCTGGTGCACTTATCCTGACCAAAGTTGGTCCTCGCCTGCCAAAGGCCCTGTGGTGACGCCGTTCTCGGCTCCACGATGAGCTCATTCCCACTGTTGGACTGGTCTTGGTCTCGTTGCACCGAAATGGATGCCTTTGCTTGATCCTCTCGCCTGCGCTTGCCCCCTTTGCACCAAAGAGGAAAGGGAGGACACTGTGCAGTCCGGCGCCTGCCTGGCACCCTTGGTTGTCATGGCTTGCTTCATGGGCACCTCGTGAGGTACCCTTCCTTGATTTCTCTGCCTCCTCATGAGCCAGCCTAAGGAGGCCGCGCCTGAGGAAACGCTGCGTCGTCCTCCCCGCGAGGCTTGGCCCCTCGCGAGGGTCTTGAGTCTCGTGTTGATGAAGGTGGGCCGTACTGGGCCTCCTTTGAGCCACGCCGCAGGCCGCAGGCAGGCAAGTCTGGGGACCCCCGTTCCCAGAACACCGACAGTAGCCCCCGGGCCCAAGGCGCGCTCGGACTTGGTCGTGCCGAGAGGCGAAAGGGCAAGGGTGAAGCGGCACGGGCCCTAACAGCCTGCGGCCTTGGGCACCGCGTGGCGGTTGACTGGGCGCGGGCGTCTCCGCTTCCCCACGACGCCTCGACGATCACGCGGATTGGACAAGTCCCTGCATGCAAATCGTGTCATGATTACCTGTGATCGTGGAGGCCAACGGTTGGCCTCCGCTGGCTATAATTACGGCACCGCGCGTGCCCTTCCAGTCCATCTCTTCTTGTTTTCTCCTTCGCCTTGATTCTTGCTCCCTCTTGGCGTGATGGCCCCAATTAACCGGTTCTCTGTGGCGGAGAAGGGAAAAGCTCTCCAAGAAGTGCCAGACCCGCTCCCGCCGAAGAAGCGACTTGCCCCTCGCAGCCGAGATGAAGGAGACCACCAGGTGGTATCAAGGCCTTGGTACGAGCGGCCTCCGCCGGGGTTTCCGCTTCCCTTGTTTGCCCACGCCGAGGGCCTCGGAGGGGGTGACGTCGATCCCAGCGGCAGGCACCGTCGTCGTCGGGTCACGAAGGTGTTGGTCGTTCCACCTGGAGTCCATGCCGAGGGCTCCTCCCGCGAGATCGTGCTCCACGCCGCCATGCCTCCGCGAACTTGGATCCACTTTCCTTCCTTCTTCGCCTCCGTCTTCCCACAGGGAAGACTCCTGGAGTTGTGGCTGCAGCACGCCGACTGCAGCACCCCCGCGACCGAGGGAGAGGTCGCGATGCTCGCCTCGGGCGAGGTCTTCATGACTCGTGGCTGGGGCGAGATCGCTCGGGGCTGCAGAGCAAGGGGCGCCCTCACAATCCACCTGGAGTACGATGGCGCTTCGGTGATGTTCTTCAAGGTCTTCGACATGAGCGGGCGCCGGCTTGAGTGCTGCCCCAGGAGAGGTGGCCAGGACCTCGCGATGGCGACGGCTGGGCCCGCCGACCGCCCCCTAGACAGCTCCACAAGCGATGGGAGCGCTGGAGGATCCAGCGACCCCAGCGAGGTCTTCGCGACTCCGGAGACGAGCGACGACAGCTACGAGCCCGCGAGCCAGCGCCGCTCCCAAAGCAGGGCGGGCTCGCTCGGCCGCCGCCGACTCTGATCTGGATGGGGCTGGCGCCGGTGCCTGACGGCCCACTGTTGATGATGGCGTCGTCTGCTGGGGCGCGTGTAGATAGCATCCCTTAGGATCTGTTTCCTGCATGGAATCATACTGCGCCCCGTGGGGGCTTGTAAGGTGTCTGTGATCCTTTCTGTTAATATGTGACCTTTGCTATGGAACTGTGCGGGTCGCTAATTCCGTCGTAGCTTAGTCTTCCCTTTCGAACCTCGCGAGGGCTTGGCGCTCTGCGTCGATAGGTCCCAGTCCCAAGGCGACGTCAGCCGTCGCTGGTATGCCAGGTCGTGATGCCGTGGTCAAGGCCAGGAGGTGAGCGACCCGGGGTCCGGTAAGAGCCCCTGAGTCGCGATGCTCAGGAGGTACCCTTTGGCACCCAAGCAGCCGTCGCTTGACGAGAAAGGGAAACGACGTCGCTGGTACGGAATTGCATTGGGTGCGGGGGTAGCGCCATGGTAGCTAGTGCTTTGGATGGTGACTAATCTGGAGGATCGGGGGTCGTCCCCAGCGCATCGTCGAGTCCGTGGGGTAGTTAGAACGGAGTTGCTCGGCGTGGTCCTCGCGCGCCCCTTCTCACTCGCCTCTGCTCCCCTTTCTGCTCTACGTCCTCGGGTCCCGGCCCTCGAGCTTGTCTCAGCCGTCGCTGGTATGCCAGGTCGCGATGCCGTGGACAAGGCCAGAGGGTGAGGGCTGGAGAGCCGGTAAGAGCCCTGAGTCGCGATGCTCAGGCACCCCCCCTTTAACGCGCAAGCGGCTTGCACGGGCGAGGGTGAAGAGGACTCCGTGAGGGCCTCGGTTAGCGCAATTCCCTCTAAGGATCCTGCAGACTCATCACAGAAAGAAGAAGGGGCTGCCATGATAGTCATTAGTCGACCGTTAGTCGCTCGAGAGCTCGTTGGCTGGGGCAGGTGAGGTGTACCTGGGCGCCCGTGAGCCAGCGCGGGACTCACGAGGCCCTACCTCTAGGTGTGTTGCGCCTGGCGCTGGGCCGTATCTTGAGATGTGTTCCTGCAAAATTCGGTTAGATGCCGGCACTCTACGTCCTCGGGTCCCGGCCCTCGAGCTTGTCTCAGCCATCGCTAGTATGCCAGGTCGCGATGCCGTGGACAAGGCCAGAGGGTGAGGGCTGGAGAGCCGGTAAGAGCCCTGAGTCGCGGTGCTCAGGCACCCCCCCTTTAACATGCAAGTGGTCGACATGGAGAAGAAGAGTTGTAGTGGACAGGCATTAGGTGATCAAGCATGATAGGCGAATGCATAGTTGGAAATAAACGCAAGGGAGATACACGTCGTTGGGCCTAGCTCGAGCGGCTTGGGGATGATGCAGCCCGAGGGGCGCCCCCAACAAAGCAAGCTCACGATCGAAAACTAAAAAGGGATACACGCCGCAGGGACGGACCCACGCGGCCTGGGAGTAATGCAGCCCTAGGAGGGCGCTCCCAGCTAGGAATGGAGCTTGAAAGATGTCACCTGAAGATGTCGACGGCGAACTGGCGTTGGTGCGGCAGATTCGGTGGGCTGCGGAAGCCGATCCTCACGAGCCCCCAGGCCCTGGGGCCTCGGGAGGCTCCGGAGGCGCTGGCGGCTCCTCGCGAATCATCTCCATCTCCGCCAGGACGGCGGAACGCCTGTCTTCCTAAGTCTCCATGATGCCCCTCATGAGGCGCTGGTACGCTGCAGCCACGCTCGGCAAGCCATAAGGCATGCGAACATAGCCGTGTGGTGGACCCCCACAACGCCCCACTCGTGAGGGCCAGAGGCGCTCCATCGTGGCGACTTGATTGAGCCCTGGTACGTCGATGCAGACACGCAGTCCACCATCCTCGCCTGGATGGGGACCCACAGCCGGTAAGCGGCGGCGACCTCTCATGATTCTCGACTCCTGTAGTTCTTGAATGGCCTGGTTAACGAACTCCTGCTGGTCTAACTCTGCTTGCCTCGCTCCTTCTTGAGGGAAACGTGCTTCGAAGCACGCCTCCACGTGATGCCCAAGCGCCTCCCTCGTGACCCTGGCTAGGTCGGTGGCCCTCAAGGTGAGAGCCCCCGAGCCCTGCCTGAGGAGGGCGCCGGGCGCGCTTTCCTATGCGATGTAAGGAGGGTCCCCCTGGGCCGGCACGGGCCCTGAGGGGCGGAGCCTGACGACGTCTTCTTCTTCTTGGGTGTGGTCTCGGGAAGCCTCCTGCTTCCGCGATCTGGGTCTTCTAGCGACGCGGCCTGAAAGGCTCGCTCCAGGGAACACACTGCATCCCTCTCTTCACATGGCACCGTGATGACACCGCCACTGCCTGGCATCTTGAGGACATTGTAGCCGTGGTGAGTTACGGCCATGAACTTGGCCAGCGCTGGGTACCCGAGGATGGCGTTGTACGGCAGGCGGATGTGAGCGACGTCAAAGTCGATGAGCTCGGTGTGGTAGTTGCTGCGGCCCCGAAGGTGACAGGGAGGCGGACCTGCCCGATCAGGATTGTGGAACCGTCGGTGACTCCGGAGAAAGGCTTGGTTGGCTGAAGCTGGTCATAGGGCACTTGGAGGTTGTCGAATGTTTCAACGGATAGGACGTTGAGCCCTGCTCCACCATCGATGAGGTTCCTAGTGACCAGTACGTTGCTGATGACTGGGGAGCAAAGCATCGGGAGGACCCCGGCTGTGGCCGCGCACTTGAGCTGATCTGCTGAGCTAAACGTGATGGCGCACGCCGACCACTTGAGGGGGCATGCTGCTTCGAGCTTGGGGAGGACTGCATTGACTTCACGGGCAAACTGCTTGAAGATGCGTTGGGAGGCTGGGGCTTGAGCTCCGCCTAGGATGCAGGCGATTACGCACGGCTCTTGGAAGCCCCCAGCACCCTCGTCTTGATGGCGGTCTTCGTTCCTCCTTGGCTGAGGCGGCAGCGGAGGAAGGCCTGCGTTGCCATGAGGGCGGTCCTCACGAGGCTGATCCCTCTAGTCCCCCTCGCGAGGCAGGTCCCGCCAGCGGTCCTCGCGAGGTTGGTCGCGCCACCCCTGGCGCGGGCCGCGATCTTCGCAGCATCCTGGGTTTCTTCCTCCTCCTCGGCCGTAGCCCCGGTCGGCGCGGTCAGGGCGACGGTCGATCCTTCCTTCTGAGTTCTTGACATTCGTTGGTGTTGTGGGTGTGGAGGTCGTGGTACACACAGTACCGACTGCCCCTAGAGGATTCGGGCAGATCCTTGCCCCGCTTGGTGCCTGGTTCTGCCGCGAGTACGGCAGCCCCCTTGCGCTTCACGTCCTTGGCCTTGGGCTTCTTCCCTTCTGGATCTGCGGCGGGCAGCTCGAGGAGGGAGAGATGTCCCTCCTCAGCCCTGGCGCACTTGATCGCCAAGTTGAACAGCTCCAGGGAGGTGCAGAGGTCTTCATGCATCGCCAGCTCCTCCTTCATCTTGATGTCGCGCACGCCATCGGAGAAGGCTGAGATGATGGCTTCCTCGGACACCTTGGGGATCTTGAGGCGCGCACTGTTGAAGCGCTGGATGTACTTTTGCAGGGTCTCCCCAGGTTGCTGCTTGATGTGGCGCATGTCGCTCACGGCAGGTGGCCGGTCGCGAGTACCTTGGAAGTTGGCGATGAAGCGGGTGCGCATCTGGTCCCAGGAGGAGATCGTGCCTGGAGCCAGATTCAGGAGCCAAGTGCGGGCTCCTTCCTTCAACGCCATGGGGAACCAGTTCGCCATGACCTTTTCATCCCCGTTGGCAGCTTCGATGCCCAGCTCGTAGAGCTGGAGGAACTCTGTTGGATCAGTCGTGCCGTCGTAGCGAGGAGGCAGGTCCGGCTTGAACTTGCCGGGCCACGCGACGCTACGCAGCTCGGTGGTGTAGGCGCGGCAGCCTGCGGTGGCCACGGGCGGCTTTGGTTGAAGAAGAGCTTGGCCTTGCGGGGCCCCTTGCGCTGCAGCTGGGAGCAGCGCGGGGTCTTGGCGTGCCGGAGCTGGAGCAGGGTCGCGGCGAGCCGGAGCAGGGAGCGCTCGGGCAGCCTCTTGCGGTCGAGGGACTTCTTGGCAGCTCCGTTCTTGCTGGGCTGGTGCCTGACGGAGCGGATTCCGCCCAGGGGCCATGCGCCTTGGAGCCATGGCGTCTTCTTGGAGTGGAGGTGGCTGGTACGCCCCCGGAGCTTCATGGCCTGCACGGGGTGGGGTGCGGTGCAGCGGAGCAGACGGTGCAGGAGAGCCCCCTGCGGCGCGGACGAGCTCGGTGACGCGGTCGAGCCACTCTTCGTAGACGTTGTCGACGGGACGGTAGCGCAGGAGCTCGTTTGCCGCGATGAGTGCAGCTCGAGCCTCCAAGGTCGCGCGAAGCGCGTGGGACAAAGAGCCAGCTGGCATGAGCGACAGAGTAGCGGTGCGGCCGTCTCGCCGCACAGACGGGTGCTGAGACGATGCTTGTTGCTCGTTTCCCGCCGGGCCGGTGGCGGCGTTGACGGCGGGCGACGGGGAACGATGAGGACGCCCGCCGACGGGAGCTGTCTGGGCGATGCGGGAAGCGATGGCGGCCCGGCGCTCGGCGCGGGCCAGACTAGTGTCAGACATGGATGCGACGGTCGGAGGAGAACGGAGCAGTGGAAGACAGATTCCGGCGCACCCCTACCTGGCGCGCCAAATGTCGGATCTTGGGTTCCGGCAGACCCTTAAGATTCTGCCCTCTACCTCTCCATCTCGCAAGGATCTAAACTACTAAAGGAACAACACAAAGAACACAGAGTTTATACTGGTTCGGGCCACCGATGTGGTTTAATACCCTACTCCATTGTGGTGGGTGGATTGCCTCTCGGGCTGATGATGATGAACAATACAAAGGTGAACAGCCTCGCGAGGGCGTGTTCTTGCTGGGACGATGAACTGCTAGGGGAGTTCAGCCGCCCCTCTCTCTCTCTCTACTTGCTTTCTTGAAGCCTACTTGCTAGTTTTCCGACCTCTTCATCCTCTCCCCTACCCTGGGGGTGGCTAGTCCTATTTATAGGCAAAGGCCCTGGGCCTCTTCCCAAATATTGAGCGGGAAGGGCGCCAACAATTGGCCAATTTGAAGGGGAACATCTGGTACACTTATCCTGACCAAAGTTGGTCCTCGCCTGCCAAAGGCCCTGTGGTGACGTTGTTCTGGGCTCCACGATGAGCTCATTCCCACCGTTGGACTGGTCTTGGTCTCGTTGCACCAAAATGGATGCCTTTGCTTGATCCTCTCGCCTGCGCTTGCCCCCTTTGCACCAAAGAGGAAAGGGAGGACACTATGCGGTCCGGCGCCCGCCTGGCACCCTTGGTCGTCATGGCTTGCGTCATGGGCACCTCGTGATGTACCCTGCCTTGAGTTCTCCACCTCCTCATGAGCCAGCCTGAGGAGGTTGGTCCTGAGGAAACGCTGCATCGTCCTCCCCGCGAGTCTTGGCCCCTCGCGAGGGTCTTGAGTCTCATGTTGATGAAGGTGGGCCGTACTGGGCCTCCTTTGAGCCACGCCGCAGGCCGCAGGCAGGCAAGTCTGGGGACCCCCGTTCCCAGAACGCCGACAGTGGGTGTTCTTCGGCGCTATCCGGGGTAGTATTATCTCCCGTGCCAGAATCACCGTTTTTGCTTTGGCGGGATTTAGAGCGGTGCCGCTGACGCCGGCGCTTTGGCTGTTTCTTGGAGGTGTCATCCCCCGCGGTTCCATTGCCATCTCCATCTTTTGGAGTATCCACCATATATATGTCATATGACGAGGTGGCCTTCCAGCGCCCTACAGGTGTTGGTTCTTGTTCGTCTCCTACCTCGTCGTCCATACCGTCGAAGTCTTCGGAGCCGAAGTCAAGCATGTCGGTTAAATCGTCGACAGTGGCTACAAAGTGGGTGGTGGGTGGGCTTTGAATTTCTTCATCGTCCGAATCCCATCCTCGCTGACCGTAATCCGGCCAGGGCTCTCCTGATAAAGAGAGAGACTTGAGAGAATTCAGGATGTCGCCAAAAGGTGAGTGCTGAAAGATGTCCGCGGTGGTGAACTCCATTATGGGTGCCCAATCGGATTCGATTGGTAGGGGCACGGGGGGTTTGGAGTCCGGAGAAGAGTCCGGACCCTCAGAGCACGGGTCATGCAGAGTGCGGGGCTGGCGTTCGGCTCGATCGCCTTTGAGATCACAGACCCCGAGGCGACGTCCAACCGCTCATCCTCGATTGACGCAATAGGCTCCGAATTAAGGGTCGGAACCGGTGCGTGTGCGGCCTCCAGGACACTGTTCGGAGGCAGAGCTAGATCGTGCCCCTCGAGATAGTGCGGCGCGCTTGGCTGTGGCTCGAACCCGTCGAAGATCAAGTCTCCGCGGATATCAGTCGTGTAGTTTAAGCTTCCAAACCTGACTTGATGGCCAGGGGCGTAGCTTTCGATCTGCTCCAGGTGACCAAGCGAGTTGGCCCGCAGAGCGAAGCCGCCGAAGACGAAGATCTGCCCGGGGAGAAAAGTCTCACCCTGGACCTCATCGTTGTTGATGATCGAAGGAGCCATCGGGCCTAAAGGCGACGACACAGAGGAACTCTCAATGAAAGCACCAATGTCGGTGTCAAAACCGGCGGATCTCGGGTAGGGGGTCCCGATCTGTGCGTCAAGGCCGGATGGTAACAGGAGACAAGGGACACGATGTTTTTACCCAGGTTCGGGCCCTCTCAATGGAGGTAATACCCTACTCCTGCTTGATTAATATTGATGATATGGGTAGTACAAGAGTAGATCTACCACAAGATCAAGGAGGCTAAACCCTAGAAGCTAGCCTATGGTATGATTGTGTATGAAGATGATTGTCCTACGTACTACAACCCTCCGGTTTATATAGACACCGGATTGGGTTAGGGTTACACAAAGTCGGTTACAATGGTAGGAGATCTTGAATATCCGCATCGCCAAGCTTGCCTTCCACGCCAAGGAAAGTCCCATCCGGACACGGGACGAAGTCTTCAATCTTGTATCTTCATAGTCCAGGAGTCCGGCGAAGGTATAGTCCGGCTACCCGGACACCCCCTAATCCAGGACTCCCTCAATAATGCACAAACCTCAAAACACAAGCACTTCTCCTTTGTTCTAGAATCTTCTGTATCATAATTGATTATTTTTTTCTAAATGAATTGCCATTATTTGTTTTTTCTTTATGATTTACAATACACAACCCCATGAATCTTAACATTTTTATAAAACTAATTGATTTTGAATGAGATGAACTATAAGAACTAAACGAACATCTACATCATGCATATATGACTCAAAGCTTTACATGCTATAGTGTGTATTTATTCATAATTTGGTTTCGAAATCTCATATGTTCAATACATGTGTACCTTACTAGTTTTGAGCAGAGTAGCAAATTTCACGCGGCCCCGGGTATATCAAAATGCAGGGCCCATGCATCATTGCCTTTCGGTCGAACCTACGTCCACAATTTTTTGTACGTACTGTATCTCCACTGGTCCCCGAACCCAAAATGCTGCCTCGTTCTCGTAAAACCAAGCGGCCCACACATATTTAAGGCGTCGACTCGAACCTGTTTACTACGACGTGGCCCCGCACGCCGTAGTACTCCTACAAACCCTACCGCTGCACTCATCATCGGTTTTCTTCAAGAGGACGAGGGAGAAGCCGATTTGTAGTGGAGGCGCTTTCAAAAAAAAGGATATGTAGTGGAGACCACTACCCTAGGGTGCCCTAGGTAGCTGTCGCACGCATCATTGTTTTCTCTTTTCCTTATGCTCTTGCGCCATAGAGTGAAATGATGGTTGCTTCGTCCGTCCAGCTTAATGCGGGAAAGGTGGGGCTTTGTGATTTGACCCCTCATCGCTCATTTTCTACTACTGCGGTGCTACGACCGGGGTGCCTCCAATTCCAACCGCTGCTCCGAACTGTAATTTGGTGCATCGCACGTGGAACAAGACGGTGGATGAGCCACATGTCGGCCAAAGGGGTCTTGTTAAGTGTGTCGCCATTTTGTGTGCGGACTGACCATGCTTGAGTTGCTACGCCAACACGACAGGAGCAGCCTACCACTTGGTTTTGCTCCTTGGTGAATCCCGACTATATTGATCTAAAAAGATATGTGCTGAACTACCCTCTCCATCTCGGTTTTTTTATTTTTAGGCGTCTCGGTTTATAGGGCCTGCACGTAGTTCTAGGTCATCCATTTGACTAACTAAATATGAGTTACTATGTCACAAAAAGTATATCATTGGATTCTTAAGCGGATGTAGTTGTATTTAAAAGTCGAGGGCAAGGCTTTTCCTGCGCGGTAGGCGGGGCAGTTCCGCCTAGTCGGTTCGACAGAGACGCGAGAAGACGAGGGAATAGGCTAGTGCAAACGTAGGACTGTGTGATTTGACAGCGAGTTACTGTTGGACAGGTGGGGCCCCATGATTTGACTTGCCATTATCATTTTAGCTACGGCGCTACGACCGACGTGAGTCTCCCGATTCCTGACCACCTCCATACAGGTGCCTCTCCCAATGCTCCACCATGTAGTAGAGGCTGGCTCTTGCATGACAGCCCACTTCTCCACTTTTTCCTTGCCTCTCTTTCCTCCACATATGCAAAAATGCCATGTAAAGCGCACTATTGTACTTACTTTTACTTGCTCCTATAGGTGCTTAAGCTTGCCACATAGGCATAAAGTCTGATGTGGCAAGTTAATCAAGAAGAGAGAGACTAGTTTGGTGACCCAAGGAAGAAACGGTGCTAAGCGCGTGTACCTTGGTGAAAAGACAATTTTGAGTCTATAGCTAATTAAATGAAGAAAACTTAGCAACACCATTTCATTGGAAGAGGTCACTCCTTGGCAAAGGCAATAAATACTAGTACTCCCTGTGTCCCATAATATAAGAACGTTTTTGGCACTACACTAGTGTCAAAAACGTTCTTATATTATGGGACGGAGGGAGTACGAAGAAAGAGATAGAGAGGAGTAAAAAAATACACTTATAGCCAACCTTATAGCCAACCTTGTTGTAGTATGAGTGACTAAGTGATGACTATGTATGACATGCCAACATCAGATAGCCTAACGCACCATGTTAAATCTCCAAGGGCGCGACCGCGCGAGCGACGCGACGGTCGTGGTAGGCGCGACCATGATACGGCCTGCTGGCAGCCCTTGGATCTGAGATCAAACGGTCGCATGCTAAGTTGCTGAAAATTTGCAGAATAACCCTCCAGGATAGGATATTCACCCACAGGTCTAGAATCACGCCATGCAACCGTTCGATCTCAGATCTAATGGCTCTCGGAAGCCCGTATCATGGGAGAATGGAAAGCTACTACCCTGTTGTTCGCACGCTGGCAGTTCGCTCCTACTCGTCCCCGCACGTCCTTTAATACTATGGCGGTTCGCTCCTAGTCATCTCGTCCATTCACATTACAGCAGTTCCACTAATCCTAACCCTCCTCCCAAATCCATGGTGTCCCAAATATCCATGATCGGCGGTGAGTACAAGGTTAGAACCATCACTGGCGATGAGTTCGACGTCATCTACACCCGTTCTTCCGCGACGGTGAAAGGATGCCTTTCTCGCTTCAGACGCATGTTCGAAAACTCAGATGATGAGTGGGTCGTTGGGCTAGATGTTGAGTACACCACAGTCCTGGGACGAGAGAAGGATCTAAAGGACGAAGAGAGGAAGAAGCCCGCCGTGATCTAGGTTTGCGTACATAACGTTTGCTTGGTCTACCACATATGCCATGCCGACGTTGAGTGCCAGGATTTTAAGAACTTCTTCAAGGACAAAATAGTGAAATTCGTTACTGTAGACTTTAAGAACGACAAAGAAGTCCTGGTTCGGATAGGCCTCATTGTAGGAAACCCCTTCGACCTCCAGAAGAATCGGCTGGTGCCCTCTCGTCAGCCTTCAATGCTGACCCTGGCAGGAGCCGGCCAAGTGTCCGGTTCAAGCAAAGAAGTATCGGCCAAGAGGAAGAGGGACAAGGACGAAGTCGAGGACGTGGACGAGGACTCCGAGTAAGGTGGCAGTGTTGTTGCTCATGGTGGTTCTAAACTTCTAATGTAGTGTATACCGGATTAGTTGCATAGTTTAATTTCAGGTGTGCTTAGTTTAATTTGAGGGGTGTGTTGTGATGAGCCCCCAGCAGAACTATGTTATGTTTCTTCTCGTTACTTTAACTCTTCAGTATGTACATACTACTAGTATTTCTTTAATAGAATTTAGCACCCCAATTAAGCACGTACTAGCTTTTTTAGTACTATATGCATAATTTGGCGACGAGCGCTCTCTATATGTACCACCTTTTTTTTTAATTTCAATTTTTGCTCCATGGCGCAATCCATCGTAGTACTACTGTACAAAAGTATACATTTTTTAAAAGGCTAAAGTATTGTTCATCACATATATAGCTAGTTAAATTCTCAACCTAGAACGACGTGCATGCCATGTAGTAAACCGATACGGAGGAAGTATAGTAAAAATGAGGTGATTTTACCTAGCGATCGGCGGGGGAGCATGGCCTGTCATGCGGTCCCACGTGTCATGATGTACCAAGGCGATGCGCGTGTCGCTCTTGAGGCAGAAGCAATACTATGCGGCTTGAGATGATGACGAACCGAAGTGTGAAATAATGGTTGCTTTGTCCGTCTGGGAAGGTGTGGCATTGTGATTTGACGTCTCATTGCTCATTACTACTACTGGGCCGGTACGAGTGGGGTGCGTCCCCCCTGCTGTTCTGCACTGTTATTTGGTGCTTGACACGTCGACCCGGTTGCTATATGTTCCACATGTTGGCGAAAGGAAGTACAAAATTCATGAAAGGGAGCGTCGACGGAGGAGTATACTACAGAATTCATGAAAGGGAGTGACTTAGTTTTGGAAAAATCTGTTTTTACAGAGTACGTACCCACTAGGGTTTATAGGGATCATCTAAAAAACATTCGTTTTTCCGTTTGATAAGTCTCAATTCTACTATACTAGTAGTAGTAGTAGTACCATTACATGTTGGATTTTGAGGTGCGTTAGATCACCCGACGCAAGCAGTGTCAAGAGGAAACTAACCAATGCATGTACAAGTTCAAGGAAATTTAGTGGTCATTCATGCATTTGTTCTAATTAATGCCTCGGTAAACATAAATTCTTGAGAAAAACAAGCGTACTAATTACTTGTGCAAACTACGAAATTAATTCGAAAACTCACCATCTACCTTGGTTGGAGAGATTTTGAAATTGAGCCATAAACTGGAAAGGAGGGAGTTTTTGTCTCGATTACTATTTGTGGCCTTGTATAGATGCAAAATGTATTTTTTATAGTTGCCTTGTATAAGTAAATGGAGGGACTACTAACCAAAGTACGTAGTAGAGACGAGGAGTAAACGGAGGGACTAGTAAAATTTTCTCCTCGTGCTGCGAGCCACCGCGCGC
Organism: Aegilops umbellulata; assembly: GCA_032464435.1. Lineage (NCBI taxonomy): Eukaryota > Viridiplantae > Streptophyta > Magnoliopsida > Poales > Poaceae > Aegilops > Aegilops umbellulata. Next base: position 160,477,022 of record CP136058.1, on the reverse strand, counting down.
GTGGGCGAGGGAGTGGGCGTAAAGGCGTACAGTAGTACTACTACTACTACTACTCATAAGCAAGCTTCACCTCATCCTGCAAGCCACCGCGCCCGTGGGCAGGGGAGACGGCGTACTAAGCAAGCTTCTCCTTGTTCTGCGAGTTGACGGGACACATCAAAAGTACTCCAGTGTATAGAGCCTTGGCTCTAAGGTAGGCCCCACATGGTTTGCCTCTTTTTTTTAATTTAACATAACGCGTCAAGTCGCAATTTGTTTGTTCACCCGTGGTAGACGATCCTCCCTCCACCAAGTGGACAACCAGTACACGTGCCAAATTACCATGTGGGCTGCCTTTTTCGTACAGAAATGAGCTCCACCATGTACCCGCGCGGGTGTGGTTGGGAAAGAGACGGGAGTACGTGCGTCGTGCGTGCACCTCTTCTCTTCGTGCTCGTCCCCCAACTACATGGGTGTGTGTGAGAGAGATACAAACCTAGACATAATGCACCGTCCATCCCCATGCCTCTGCCCAATCCGACCACCAGTCACCACCATGCCCCACTCCTCCTCACCTTATCTCTCATCTTTCTCCCTCCATTTTTATATACATGGGGCCACTATCAAAATTACAATTTGCAGATATACAAGGCCACTAACACTAATCGATGCAATATTAATGGTGTTTGCCTCGTGGTACTAGCAAAGGAGGACATTAATTATCCCTTGCATGCATGCGGGAGTTTGTAAAAAAATGCATCTTGATGTTCCGTGCAATGCACGGGCATCTTGCTAGTCCATGAAAACAACACATGGCAAAATTCCACGGCGAACGAAGGATTTGAATCTGTTGGGAGGGGCTGTTTGGATCTTGCCCGGGCTAGCCAAAATATTGGCGACCCTTTTGTCCACCGGTGCCTATGCCACCGATGAACGAGGAATGACTCGCGTGCTCATGCTGTCATGCATCCTCCAGCGCGCACGTTGGAGACGAGCTCGCACGAGCTGTGTATTTTTGTCCCACAACGCCGCCCGAGCCGCCTGCAGACTGGCCGACGACCCGCAAATTACGCCATCCAACCGTAGCCGCACACATTATGACAGCAACTCAACCAACCGGACGAAATTCATGCAAACACGTAGACAAACTGATATTTCATATAAACATCGATGGAAATCATATAAAATACCAGATTTTCATACAAACATGACGGATTTCATTACATCCAAATGAACTACGCGGTGCTAGTTCTGGATAGCACAGGTATGTAATACCTGGCCTAAATGGTCGCTCGCCGATCGATTTGTGTTCCTCATGTCCGACAGCACGATCACCGGACTGTCGGGAGCCCCGGAGGTATATGCTTCAGCGCAAAGGATGGCTCGCTTCCCCACTGCCCAACTGATATCACTGGCTGGTGCCGAAGATGATGGTGGCCGGCACCGGTTCGAGTTCATCACCGGCCACTACTTCGCCATGGCCGGCACCGACTCGAGTTCATCCTAACATTCCCCTCTTCCATGGAGCCCATGCGGGGTCGATGAAGGTCCTCGCAACAAAAGGATCCGGCAAGACACCTGCTGTGTACGCCGGTGTCGCCTCCGCGGAGGCCTTCATGGAACCCAAGCGGCGGCGGCCTCCCGTGTTCTACTTCTCCTTGTGATGGCGGCGGACGCGGAGGCGCTGGCCACCGACTCGTCGCTCTCCGCGCACCCGGCTTCTGTCGCTGCTTGCATGGTGCGGCCGCCGGCATGGGAGTCTCGGCCACAGAAACTGGAGACGCGGTACAAGGCGGCAGCGTGGACGGCAGCAATGACGCCCGTGCGCCGCTCCTCGTCGAGCTGGCCTGGAGCGGCGAGTTGCTGAACTGCGCATTGGCTTGGGGTGGCAACTGGCTCCGTAGGGCGAGGGGAGGGAGGTGGATCAGCGAGCTACATAGCTCGTATCCGGCGGGCTACCCAGCCGACTTGGATGTGGAATAACTACTCTTCGTAAGCCATTGTAAGAGTGGACAAAATGGTGGAGGAGATAGGGGATTGGCGGAGGTGTGCGATTCTTGGCCGGCGTTTGGCCTTGTTTAAATAGGAGATTAAATAGATGGTAGATGGGAGGAGCTCGGTCGGCGTTGCGTTTAACGCCGGCCCGGTCATGAATGGACATGTGTCCAGAGTTGGTTTCTCGGCTTCCACACGGGTGGGTTTCTTGGAGGCGTTTGAATGTGGCACGGAGGCGTGTTCAGCCGGGCATGCCGCGAGTGGCGCCCTCGACTCTGACGTAGGACACCGCGCCATTCTTCCACTGACATGTGGGCTCTTTGGGTGCATGGCCTGCATGTCAGTGACCCAGCGCAAGCAGTGCACAGCAGAGGAACCTTTGGTGGGCCAGGGCGGTCAGAAGCGGGCATTTCATAAACCGATGATTGTTCATTGAGTGTGACGTCATCTTTTTCATGTAGATAAGCCTACTATGTTGATAGCCCGTTCGATACGTTGTGATTCATAAAGACCGCTGGAAACATCAATGTTCTGCTTATCACAGATAAGATTGATTAATACCTGTAACAATCCATGTCCTTAACAAAGGGTGCATGCACGTATAGGTTGAGCGTGTGTCTTGCGTCGTGTGCTGTGTGCATGCAGGCGTGCGAGTGTTGCATGCGTGCAAGGGTACATTTCAGTGTTGCATGCATGGGTGCATACATGCGTGTGTTCGTGAGTGCATGTGTACGTGTCAGTGTTGCACGCCTACATGTGTGCATGTCTTGTGTGCGTGCATGTGTACGTGTGGGGTGAGGCTACACGTCAGTCGACTGACTTTTTCATCTCTGGTCATTAGATTTTCCAGCCGTTGGATACGAAATCAAGGGCCTCCAGTTTATCATCAAACTCCAACCCCCCCTGAGCCGCCAGCCACCACCGGCTGAACCGCCAGCCCCCGCCGCCCGCGGTCGGCCCGCCCTCCCCGAAACCACTCCCCACCGCCGATCCGCCGCCGCACTGGCCATCCCTCTAGCCCCCTCCCCCCCCCCCCCCCGCCGAGCTTTTTCTCCGGGGATCCCCACCCCACCGCCCAATGAACGCCCCCCCAACCGCCGGTGACTGCCAACCAGAGGTCTCACGACTTCGAATACCCACCGACCACTAATTTATTACCATTTCTGTCCTTCATATACGCGCTGACGGGTGGGCCCTATGGTAATGTGCGCTACTGAATGTGGACCGTTTGACTGGTCAATTGATCATGTTATCAACAAATTACAGAGCTGTATGGTGAGCCAGTGACCGTATGATCACCCTAAAATGTACTCCTATTTTATTAACACAGTACAGACTCAAACTACCATTTCTTTCTTTCATATACGGGCTGACAGGTGGGCCCCAAAGTTACGCGCCCCAATGGTGCAACACTAGTTGCGCCGTGTGGAACGTTTGACTGGTCAATTCATGGTGTCATCAACAAAATAGAGAGTTGTACGGACAAGCCAGTGACCGTATAATCATGATATGTATTTGTTTAACACGGTACAGACGCAAGGGCTCATATATACGCGCAAGCACTCGCCGCTATAAGCGCACACACGCGAACCCTACCCCTATGAGCACCTTCAACAGAGTGGGGCAACATATATGATCTTGAGATTTTACGAAGTGACCATAGGTGCTTAGTCGTCGAGTGGAACGTCTCCTCCCACTGAACGTACATCGCCGGAAAATACTGAAATTAACACAAGATAAATGCGAGCACCGGGACTTTAACCTTGGTGGGCTTGAGAAACCATTGTCCTCTAACCATCCAACCACATGTTGGTTAGCACGACAAAATGCATGTGGTGACCGTGATGAGCTTATTCTGAAGTCCAGTGACCATATCGTGCTTTCGCTTCAAATACAATGACCGTAAGTGTCGTCAACAAAATAGCACGCATCAAATGCAAAGTCCGTCAGTGTCATCAACAAAATATGGAGACGTATCGTGAGCTAGATACCGTTGTACTATTGTATATGCTTATTTTCTTAGTGGCCGATTGCGTGTGTGGTGTGGTGGGCACATCATTTCTAGTTGTGGTGGGTCAACATGAAGACTCATGGGTCGGTTCCATCCTGCGCCACATATAGGTTGGACCGAGACCTATTATACAAAGACCCATGGGGAGGACTCGGCGTACAACACGAAGCTACCAGAGTAGCGGAGGACTCTATCCTCACTGGTGATAAGCCGATTATATATGATTTGTAACCCTAGGCCCTTAGTATGTTATACAAGCTTGGGGGTTTGTTCGTCGATAGTATACACACACGCACAATGCCTGGTATTCACGTGTACTTTTTACACACCCTATCACTAATATACAGTACCAGGAGTAGGCTCTTTCTTCAACTGCAATGGTCCGATCCGAACTAGGGTAAAACTTTGCCTCGTATTACCATCCAGCCTAACAGCCAGGGATATCCTACCGAATGATATGATGAAATCATATCTGCCAACTACTAAGAGAGAGGTGTGTCAGGGGGGGCAATGTGTGTGAGAGAGGCCTAAAGATAATGTGTGTGCAGGAGACACGTAGGCACATATATGTGCGTATAGAGGGCTAGTAGAGACCGTGCATGTGTATATATGCATGTCAGAGAAATAGTGTTTTCCAACTGAGATTAGTGAAAAGAGTGGTACATAGTAGTCAGAAAGAGAGAGAGAGAGAGAAACAGAGAGAGCATGTGCATGAGACACCCCGACACCCTGAGAGAGATTGTGAGCATGTGTGAAAGAGAAATGCCGATGCATATAAAGTGTGTGCACTTATGCATTAGATAGAGAGATATATAACGCGTTTGTGAGAACGGGGCGAGGCATAGTGCATCTAAGTGTAAAAGGCGGTTCTACGCATTAAATTAAAATATAAATGGCATTATTATTTTTGGATGAGATCATGAATTTTGCAAATTGCGTATGGACGAAAATCGGTCTATCAGACACCCATACTCTATTGAATTCTAGCATGTGCATGTGTTTATTTCATATTATCAATCCATAGAGTGAGAGCAGTTTGAAATACATGCAAAGGATGCTTTTGCAATTCATATATAAAAATTAATTAGTGCACTCCATGTTGTTAGTGTGAAGCACTTTATACATTAGTCACTTGCATGGATACATTCCCAATTGCTAGCTACGAAATAGAATACATGTCGAATTCAACATAAAGGGGGTTTCGAAGATTCAAATTCATAGGAAGTGCATTCATCTATTTGAACCCGAGATAATGGCATTTGTAAATCAGATGTAAAAGGGGGCATTAATATTTGTTGTGAGTTTGAACATGCTATATATATTCATATTCATATCTAACTTTTTTTTGCAACCAAGGAGATTATATCTGGAACTATGCATGAACTGAGGTAAGTTGCATATTTTTTAATATATACTCGTGTACAATGTATATTCAAATGTACCACCTCCATTCCAAAATAATCGTAGCTTTAGGATTTTCAAGAGTAAAGATTTGTGAAGTTTGACAAATCCTGAAAGTTCAATTCAAGAGAGCTGAAAACGTTAATGCTTCTGCTCCCAAATATTGAACGAAGCGCCAAATAGGCCTCTGGTCACCCAAAACCGCGTGAGACTAATGTTTTGTTGGTAGGAAATTACTGTCCTGACTCTGGCCCGTGTAGCCTATCGGCCTGATGTCCAAAGGTCTAAACCGGGGTAGGTTTGTAACTTCACCAAGATGCCAGTCTCAACCGCATCTGAGAAGCATTCATACGCCATGGGCGCCTACCCATGCGCTCGGCCGAAATCTACCCCGCCCACATTTGGGACACCTGACATGACTGTCCTACCCCCAACCCGCAATATGTCCAAAATTTTAGATGGGGGCAAAGTTTGTAACTTTCTCCAAATTTCAAACAAGCGCGTCTCAAACCGAAACATTATTCCCCCTTAGTTCCCCGCCTCCCTCTGTTTCCCCATTCATACTCCGTGGGCGCGAAAACGCCCTCTCCACCAGCCGCGAAACCCCAGCCTCCTCCGTCCTCCACCCCATAGCGGTCAATCCACCGCCGCCCTCCTCCATCACGCCGGAGCCTGTACCCCGACTCGTCGTCCAACGCAACCACAGCCGCAACGCCCTCAAGGACTTAGCAGCTGAAGCCAAGGCAGAGCTGCCTCCACGACGCCGACACCGACGTGCGCCATACCTGAACCACTCCAACCACGCCGTCCTGCGCCTCACTGTTGCGGCTCCACTATCGCAACCATCCACCGCACCGGAGCTGTTCCCGCTACGCCGTCGTTTGCCGCCTCGGATCTGCTTCCCCGCCGCCGACAGACGGCCACCGCACCACACTCAACAACTTGTCCATGGGTTCGTCCAAGGTTGCACCGTCCTCCACAACTTCTGGTTTTCGGCGAACAACAAGAAGATCGTCGGAAAAACAGAAGGAGGACAGAGCACTGCCAGCAGAAAGAGGTACTCCTCTTCCCTTATTCGTGCAAATCTTACGTCTCCGCTCACACCGTATTCATCCCACGCAAGAAACTAGTTGAGCGCTTCTTACTGCATCTTCTCCGTGATACTAAATGCACAAGGTTTCCTCCCTTTTACTATTTCACCTTTGCTAGAGGTCAGTAGCCAGCCTGGAGTTCAATTCAGGGTCAGTCGAACCGCAACTAAAAGAAGCAGCACCCGCTTAGGCGCACGGAGCACCTAGTCCGCCTGTTCCCCGGGGAAGCGGCGCATCAGTGTCTATCATAGGGGTGTGGGGCGCAGGAGCTGCTTGCGCCCGATCTGGAGGTCGGCGGGGCTTGAATGGATGGCCGGGGGGCGGTGCCAAGCACAGCGGTGCGATGAGGTCGAGGGGAGGGCGCGGGCAGGGGAGGAATACCGGGCCGATGGTCGCTGCCATTTGGAGGAAGATCGTCAACACTGACTGGCTAGTGGTAGATGAAGGCGATCTGCCCGTTCTTTGTACATCGGAAAGTGCAGAAAAAATGGACTGACGAATTTGCTTTTAGTTGACTGTTATTTTCATAGAATCCTGTAGTAATTTAGTGTGCCATTCATGTTGTAGAGCTATCATATGTCTCCCGTCATTTATTTCTCATTGGCCTGCTATCTGCTACCTTTACATTATACTAATTGCGCACACACTTCACCCATACTCACACTATTCTTTTTTTATGCATGGGTATTTCAGACTCTGACATAGTGTTGATGAATGCAGAAAAGAAAAGACAGAAGTCGCTCCAGTGTAATTCGAAGATAAGCACTAAGCGTTTCAGCGCTCTAATGGGTGCAGTGTCAGCAGTTGGAGACAGTAAACATAGCTCTGCAGTTGATGATCTCAATTGCCACACACAACCATCCCAGGTGCTTGCTTTAACTTCGCGCTGTCCAATGTGGTTGCATGTTGCATATGGTGTCTAGCTTGTATTGCTTCCAATTTGGTTAAATTGCATCTGCTTACTTTACACATTATACCTTTCATAATGACATGCCTTCCTATTTTTGATACATACTACATATGTCTATTAACCATGTTCGTACATCAAACTAATGCTCTTTTGTATCCCTCGTCAATCACTTATGATGAGACAGTCACCCGAGTGGGTTACTGTGAGACGCCCTACTCGTTTACAGAGTGCAGTGTCATCCTCCCCACATGATTCTCAAGAAACAGCAAGGCTAAATGAAGATAGTCAACGTAGCTCTCTAGTTGATCACCGCAATTCCCCCACACCACCGTCGCAGGTGCTTGCTCTTACTTGGCAGTGTGATATGTGGTTGCATGGTGCATATGGTGTCTACCTTGTAATGCTTCTAATTAGGGTAAATTGCATCTGCTTAGTTAACACATTATACCTGTGAATATGACATGCCTTCCTGTTTTTGGTACATACTACGTCTTTCTATTAACCATGTTCTTACATCAAACTACTTTTCTTGTGTATCCCTCATCAATGCTCCTAATTTGTTAAATTGCATCTCCTTAGCTTACACATTATACATGTGAATATGACACGCCTTCCTGTTTTTGGTACATACTACATCTGCCTATCACACCATGTTCTTACATCAAACTACTGTTCTTGTGTATCCTGCGGCTATTGCTTATGATGAGACAGTCACGCGCGTGGGTTAATATGAGATGCAATACTCTTATAAAGAATGCAATTTCATCCTCTCCACATGATTCTCAAGAAACAACAAGCCTAAATGAAGATATTGAACGTAGCTCTGTACCTGAAGACCGCACTTCCCCTACACCACCATCATAGGTGCTTGCTCTAACTTCACAGTGTGATATGTGGTTGCATGTTGCATACAGTGTCTAGCTTGTAATGCTTCTAATTAGGGTAAATTGCATCTTCTTAGTTTACACACTATACGTGTGAATATGACATGCCTTCCTATTTTTGGTACACACTACATCTATGTGTTAACCTTGTTCTTACATGAAACTACCTCTCTTCTGTATCCTGCATCAATCACTTACGATGAGTCACCTTTATTCGTTACATATTGCATATTATTTCTAGCCTGTTGCCATGTATTGCTTCTAATTTGGTCAAATACATTTGTCAGGGCACCCTTTTAATTTGGCAGAGTGATATTGGTTTCATCTTTCATATGGTTTCTAGCTTGCATCGATTCTAACAAGTTCAAGCGCCTTGTGCTTAGTTTACACTTTATACATCATGCATGTCAATATGTCACGCCGTCCTGTTTTTCATACATATTTCATCCTCCTATCATGCGGCAGTATTATGCATCAGTATTATGCATCAATGAGTTCTGAAGAGCAAATTTTATTCCTTTTTCTTGTGGGTTTGACTTGACAAGGCAAAATCAAGAAAGAGGCAGGAAAAGAGTAAGGAAGGCGATGGTGGTGGTCCTCTGCAGCAACGTAAACGGAGCATCTGTACCGACTCTCCTTGTACTGATAGTGCATTACAAGGTCCAAGTCTTCGCTCCCCTACTCCACCATCCAAGGTGCTTTCTCTAACTTGGAAGTGTGATATATGGTTGCATGTTGCATGTGGTGTCTAGCTCCTACTACTCCTAATTAGTGTAAACTGCATCTGCTTAGCTTACACACGATACATGTGAATATGACATGCTTTCCTGTTTTTGGTACATACTATATCTATCTATCACACCATGTTCTTACATGAAACTACTCTTCTTGTGTATCCTGCATCAGTCACTTATGATGGGACACCTTTAAGTTGGCAGTGTGATATTGGTTTGCGTCTTGAATATGATTTGTAGCATGTATTGCTTCTAGTTTGATGAACGCCACCTATGATGAGACAGTTTTAACTTGGCAGAGTGATATTGATTGCACCTTCCATATGGTGCCTTGTAGTGTTTCTAATTTGTTGAAGTGCCTTCTACTTAGTTACCACATCATAGGTGTGAATATGTCAAGCCGTCCATTTTTTCGTACATATTCCATCCTCGTATCATGACTTTGCCTTTCATCAGAGTAGTGTTCGTTAGTATCATGCATGAATGAGTTCTGAAGAGCGAATGATATTCCTTTTTCTTGTTGGTATGACCTCACAATGCAAAATCAATAAAGCTGAAGGAAATTGGCAAGGCATTGGATGATGGTGGTCCTTCCGAGCAACTGAAACGGAGGTTCTCTACAGATTCTACTCCGCCATCCTCCCAACAAGATTCGCAAGGCAACGCAAGGCTAGACAGTCAACGTAGTTGTGTAGATGATGAGCACATCTCCCCTACTCCACCATCACAGGTGCTTGCTCTAACTTGGCACTATTATATGTGGTTGCATGTTGCGTATGATGTCTAGCTTGTATTGCTTCTAACTTGAATTGCATCTGCTTACTTTACACATAATGCCTGTGAATATGACACGTGTTCCTGTTTCTAGAACATACGTGTACATGATGAGCACATCTCCCCTACTCCGCCATCACAGGTGCTTGCTCTTACTTGGAACTGTTATACGTGGTTGCGTTTTCCGTATGATGTCTAGTTTGTATTGCTTCTGATTGTGTTGAATTGCATCTGCATAGCTTACAACTTATACCTGCAACGATCACTTACCCATAAGACACATTTAACTTGGGATTGTGATGTAGGTTGCATCTTGCATTGTCTTCTAGCTTGTACTGCTTCTAATTTCTTGAAATGGCACTTACAACGAGACACTTTTTACCTGATAGAGTGATATTGGTTGCATGTTCATATGGTGGCTCGCTTTCATTTCTTCTAATTTTGTTGAATGCCTTCCGCTTACTGTTTTTTCATACATATTCCATCCTCCTATCGTACGTGTGAATATGAAATGTTGTCTTTTTGTGTATATATTCCATCCTCCTATCCTGCGCTTGCCTTACATCAAAGTAGTGTTTGTCTGTATCAAGCATCAACCAGTTATACAGAGCTAATTTTATTCATCTTCTTGTGGTTTTGACTTCATAAGGCAATATCAGAAAATAGGAAGGAAAAGAGTAAGTTAGGTGATGTTGGTGGTCCTCCGCACTGACGCAAACAGAGACTCTCTAGATTTGCCACTGCTACTGCTAATGAAGTTGAAGTCCCAAGACTACATGATGAGTTCATCTCCCGTACTCCACCATCGTAGGTGCTTGCTCTAAGTTGACAGTGTGATAATTGGTTTCATGTTGCATATGTTGTCTAGCCTGTATTTCTTCTATTTTGATTAAATTGCACCTGCTGAGTTTATACGTTATACATGTGCATATGACATGGCTTTCTATGTCTAGAATACACTGCATCTATCTATCATACCATGTTCTTACATCAAAGTACTGTTGTTGTGTATCCCGCATCAGTCACTCATGATTGGACGCTTTTAACATGGCAGTTTGATAGTGGTTGCATCTTGCATTGATTTCTATGTTGTACTGCTTCTAATTTTTTGAATTGCCACTTATGACAAGACACTTTTAACTTGGCAAAGTAATATTGGTTGCATCTTTCATATGGTGTCTAGCTTGCATTACTTCTATTTTCTTGAAAATCCTTCTGCTTAGTTTGCACATCGTAGTTGTGAATTTGTCATGCCGCCCTGTTTTTCTTACATATTCCATCCTCAGACGGTTTTCTTACATCAAAGTATTGCTTGTCTGTATCATGCATCAATGAGTTCTGAAGAGTGATTTTATTCTTTTATGTTGTGGGTACATCATGACATGGCAAAGTCAAAAAAGAGCAAGGAAAATAATATAGTAGGGAGTGCTGTTACTCGTCGGGTGAAACGGAAAAGGTTCTGCCATCGAGATTCTGCTGGTACTTATAGTGCAGTAGAAGGTCCAAGTCCATCGGCTAAATCTACAAACACAGTATCACCTGCTCCACCAGCTGCACCATCCGCTTCAACTGTACCAGCATCTCAACCAGTTACTCGTTCGTTTGCTCCGGAACTGGCCAGTTCCCAAGCTGCCTTCACACCTAACACTACTTCCGAAGCACTGCTGACACAACAGGACTTGGCAAGATCAGATGAACCTCATGAGCATCAACACCAAGACGGTACCTGACCGAGTCAAGTTGCAGTTGCATGCTCCTTTATATGTACTCTCACAGTTTGATGTACACTAACACTTTCCATATTCGTTGTTGAACTAGCACCACGGCGTAAGTGGAAACAGACATCAGGGATAATGCTTGACAGCGAGGAAGAATGGAGATCCATTTTGAGGCAGGTTTAAAAAGGCCACATGATGCTACAGAGTCAGCCAAGTTAGTATGAGAGGCAGCCGTTGCCGTTAGGTGTCAAGCACGTATCCTCCCAACGTGGATCCAGTACAGGAATGAGAAAGACAATACCCCGTTTACACCTTCCTTGACCATTTATTCGTAAGTAATATTATTCATCGCAATTAGTAATATTGTCTTGCGTTGTCCCATACTTTCTAGCTTCCTCCTAATAAGACTCACATTCTTTTTTTCAACAAATGAGGTTCAAGTTGGATCCGAAAGATGATGCAACTAAACAAGCATGCACTCATGTTTTTCAGTCTGCTCTGCGACAGTATCGGTACCACCCTAGAAAATCTCACTTTGAAGGCAAGGCTAACAATGAAATCGCCCAAACATCTCTAGTGGAATATATTACAGATGAAGACTGGACAGCCCTCGTTAAACACTGGTCTGATCCAAAGTATCAGGTAGGCTATATGTATTTGATCAGACCACATATTGAACTTGTATTTATGTATGTGCCTTACAAGCGTATCTTCTTCTAGGCTAACTATTTGAAGAACAAAACCAACCGTTCGAAAGTGAAATTCCAACAGACAACAGGATCTCATAGCTATATTGCACACTGCGAGGCTCTTGTAAATAGCTGCTACTTCCTTTTTTTGTGCCATATTATCGTATCTGTATTGACTTGTTCCAAATACAGAGGAAAGCCCGTGCGGACCAAAAAGAACCTGAACCGAATGCAGTGCAAATCTTCAAGGATTGCCACACCAGCAAGATGAAGGGCATGAGCACACCAGTTCAAGCCGATGTTGTAAGTCCTTACTCCTCCTGCCTTGAACTGATTGGTACTGTGATGTGTTCATTTAACTACTTGGTTTGCAGCCAATGTCAGTTACTCTGTTCACTTTTATTCACAGTTGTCTTAACGTATCATTTCACCTTACATGGTTTAAAAGAGATGAAGGGTATTCTTTTGGTCTTGATCTGTAATCTAGTTGTTATGTTCACGTGCGCACACAATGATAAAATAGCATGTTTGTTTTATATCTGTTTGCCCATGATATGAATGATGTCATACTATGTTCATCCTACTTTAAACCATGTCTCTTTATCCTTAGATGTCAACGAATGTGAGGAAATAGACAATACAGTAGGCATGCTACATGGACATATGTAACATCCCAAAATTCTAAATTTTGGAATGTTATAATAAATAGATAGATTTGACTGATTGTTTGATTGTTGTGTGATTGATTGGGTTAAATTCAAAACTTTTTGAAAGTTAAATGAGAGGGAATAAATGGACTTTCCCAAACTTTCATTTTGCATTTTATGATCTCTGTGAATTCAAATTCTTTTCAATACAAAACCCTTGAGCGAAGATGATATGACTTCTTCCATTTAATTAAATGAAAGGATATTTGAAAATATTTGAATTTCATTTGGAAATATTTCAATTCATAAACTTCATGCAGCTCAATGATTTTCATGAGAGGAGATAAAATGACTTCTTCAAATTATATGAAATATGAGTTGGGAGTTTCAAAGAATTAAAAGTTCTTTTGAATATGGAGTTATTTGAGTTATTTTTCTCCAAAAATAAAATATATGGAAATTAGGGTAACATGATTCCCTACAATAGAAAATTGGAGAGAAATAAATTTGAATTCATTTTGGTATTTTTAAAATGATTTTTATTAGATTTTATTAGACCAGTAGCACTCTTAGAATTATCTGATTTTGTGTGCATTATATTTGGAATCATAAAAATGTCCAGGTTGTAGAAAATCTTTTTCTGCAAATTTTGATATATTATATGCCTATATAATATTTCTTTTTTTTGTTTTTGCTTTTCTAAGAAAAAATTGTTTATTTAAAAAAATCCCCTCACCGACTGGGCCGGCCCAGCTAGCCAGCCAGGCCACGGCCCAGCCAGCCCACGTCACCCGCGCCGCTCGTCCCCGACCTCGGGACGGAGTCCCGAGCCGCCACGGCATCGCCGCCGCCGCCGTGTCCGCCCCGGCCTCCCCTTGCCCCTCCTCCATGCCTCCACCTCCCCTCCTCCTATAAATCCGCCACCCCGGGCCCCGCCTCCTCTCCTCTTTTCCCCGCCGCGCCGCAGCCGGAGATCGCCGCCACCAACCGCCGCCGCCGCCGCACTTTTGTTGCCGCCGTCGACCCGCGCGGTGCGCTGCCGCCGCCCGCGCCTCCATCCGCCGCCTGCTTGCGCGCGCCGCCGTTCCGCCTCGCCTCGCCGCTGCTGGCGCCCACCGCCGCACCCCCGCCGCAAATGCCGGAGCTCGCCGAACTCGCCGGAGTCCACAGCCTCGCCGGAGAGCTGCCGATTTTCCGCCAAAGACCGCCGAACCGCCAAAGACCGGTATAAAAACCGAACCCTAGATCGGTTTTCTACAGAAAACCTAGATTTGATTTTTTTATGTTTAGTTATGTAGTGAGCGTTCACTAGTTAGGCCTCTGGAGCGAACGGATTTCGTCGGTTTTGTTTCTGTAGCGAACGTTCGTTCGATAGGATTTTCTTTTTCTTTTTAATTTCGGCCAGGGACCCATCCGTGAATATTTTCTTTACAGATCAGCCCCTGGTTTTCAAACGACTATAACATTTTACTCGTTAGTCCAAATTCAACGAAACCAACGCCCACTTCTTCGTTATGATCTCATCTATCCAGTAATCCAACTCAAACATGTTTTTGAAAATTTAAAATTTGAATTAGACCAGATTTGAATTTGAACTTTGTTTGATCATAACTTGAGTTTTATAACTCCGATTTAGTTGATTCTTTTTGGCAAATCGAAGCTATTGACCTAAACTTTCTGATAAGGCCAAATTCACATAATTTTGGTACTGTTAGAAATTGTTTTATGTTGCAAGAGCTATTTTCTTGGTTTTGATGTTTTCCGAATCAACTTCTTCGATCTTTCTGGTCTTTTGAGTGATTGTTTATGTGTGGTTACTATTGCTTGCTTACAATAGATTGACCGGAGTGTGACGAGTAGAGCTACCAAGAGTTTTGAGTGCGAATCATCTTCATCAACATTGCAGGCAAGTTCATACTTTGATCATATCCCTTTTCATATTCAGTTTTTATGCATTAGTTTCGCCCTCAAACATTGCATGAGTAGGATTTATAACATGTGGGTATTGGGAAGTAGTTGAGGTAGTACCTATTACCTGTTTATTATCAAACCCTTGGGAGTTACTATTACGCTATGCTTATGTTGCCATGCTATGCTCGTAGACGTGGATTGGGTTTGATAGTGTTCATGACAGGTGTGAGATTGTTAATTAATGGTTTACTTAAGGTGGCAACTTAAACACACATCTGGTTGGATTGAGGTACCTGGGTATTCCAGGACTTGCCTGTCTAGGCACCTGGACAAGCCATTATGGGCTTTGGCATAGTTGATTAAGTCGTGCGAACTCTTACAGGGTAGACTAGAAGATGTAGGGGAAAGTAGGTGTACCGGTCTATCCGTCGTAAGGTGCTAGCGCTTTTGAAAGACTATGTCATGGTCATCCGTTTCTCAAACACCATGTAGTGCGAGAAATCCAATGGAGGCGATCGAGTCTTGTGGGGAAAAGTGCGCAAACCTCTGCAGAGTGTACAAACTAATCATGATTAGTCGTGTCCCCGGTTGTGGACAATTTGAGTATCTTGTTCTTGGATTATCATGTTGATCTCATCACGTTACTTAAATAATTTTTTGGGTTTTAATGATGATGCTTAATTGGGATTGAGAATGCTGTCAACCATTCTCAATGTTTAACAACCACCATGATAGTAAATAAAATTTATTCCTTTGTAGTAGGGAAATATTGGCTTTTCGCAAAAACCATAATCATAGAGTTTTACCACCAGTCATATATGCATGTAGTGATAGCCATTGTTCATCATTCTCTATGGTGTGAATTTGCCAGTACATTCAATGTACTGACCCTTTGTGGCTGCAACGTCTCATGTTGCAGGATTATCTTACGACGAGTAAGTGATACGTTAGGGTTACGATTTCTACACTCAACTTTGCCGTTGGTGTTGATGGTAATCCACAACCTTGTTGCTTCTGCTATATATTTGGATTGAGGTAATAGTATTTACGTTACTTTATACATGTGATTTACCTCTGTTACAAATCCTCGAGTACTGTGTGTGTCAGCATACCGATCCAGGGATGACACTTAAGCACAGAGACTTGATCCATTCGGGTCGGGTCGCTACAAGATGGTATCAGAGCACATGTTGACTGTAGGACGTGACCCTAGAAACTGGCAAGCCCATAGGAAAGATTTTCTCTATAATTTTCTTTTCAAAAGATCTTTTACCTCTCTTCTCTTCTGAGCTTATTCAAATATTCCCTTTTAGTGAGACTATACCCCCTTTTTTCCCTTTTGACCACTCGAAGATTCGACTGATGAGACCACTTCAAGAAGTACAAGATATCCGACAACTAAGAACATTCGGAATGAAGGACATTTTACCGTGCATCTGAATAATGGAAACTACAACGGTTGAAGACTCCGAAGACTAGGAGAATTTGAAGGCTTTGAAGAATCCCAGATATTTTATGACCTAGGAAGGCTACCCTGATGGAACTTGGCAGACTTTTTGACGCTGTCAATACCCGAGATCAAGGTGTGTTGGAGAAAGACCGGAACATGGAGCTATAGAACTCAAAGTTCTGTCAAGGAAAACCCTAAGGCAGGAGATATCAACAATGGAGACATAGCTCATGGCAATGACAAGGGAAGAAACATGGCTATCCATGATGTTATCGCCCGCTTATGCTATTTGTCACCGTGCTGGGTTAAGCATGCATATGCATGGAAGGATTGGATAGTAGAAGGCTGATGGAGCACCTATTAGCAAGATGAAGTTTTATCCTTAGACGGTGTATCACCAGGATCTGGAGTGTTACATCAAGAAGTTTTTAGATGGACCTTCAGGAAGCTATATTTGACAAGGAAGTATTTCATGAAGAACTCTGGACCCTGAAGATGAGAGTAGCCAAGCTGGAGGAGCAAAACCTCAAGATACAGGAGATTCGTCAGGAACTGAAGGACAGTAGGACCGTGGTTCATACCAAGGATGTTGAAACCCAGAAGTTTGGAACGCAACCCCAGAACATTAACGGACGCCATGAGAGACTTCGCGTCAACATAGATGATCTGGCAAAAGAACTTGAGAAGGACAAACACAATCGGAAGAAGCCATCGGAGACATGAACAAGACTTTAAGAGTTTGGCGACGTTGACCTTTAGAAGACCAAACCCCCATTATATACCTACGTTAGATGCGATGATTGTGAGCTATCATTTGTTTGTTGTTTTTCCAACAGCCACAATAAAATATGTCTTTTCAAAACCTTTGTTTGTATTGTGTGCATCCCTCTCTATCTCTCTTGTCCCACCCCAAAACCTATGTACCCATTAGAGGATGAACGGAGAAGAGCTTGTATTTTCTGGACCGATGATTCAATTGGAGATGGACCGATGGATTCAGAACATGGAGGATCAAATGGAGAATAACCTTATAGCCGGAAAGGATATGACCCAGCATGCTCTTCAGTGCTTTGTAAGAGTCGCTGTTACTTGGTAGAGGATGTACCAAACCATCAATGGATGGCAAGGAGTAACCACTTGGAAGGAATTTAAGTGGACTTTGTTAAAGTCTTGGCTTGTGTCCCAAAAGTTGAGGCCTTATAGAAAGGATATGAAGAAACCTTGCGCATACAAGCTTTCTGGATAAATTTGACCCAACCATAAAGAAAACAAGGACGAATACCCTCATAATCGGAGGATTACCAAAGGAGTTAGCCGAGGATCTCAGGGAACTTCAGTTGGAGATTGTTCCCAAAGGTTTTGTTCCAGCGATGGAAGTTCAGTCTACATTGTTGGGAAAGATCCGTGAAGCTCAGAAGAATGACAAAGAAATTGCTGAGGTAAAAGAGAGGATGAGAAAAGGAAAGGCCAAAGGTTTTCGTAAGGATGAGCACGACACCTTATGGTTCGAGGACCGTGTATATGTGTCCAATAATGCAAAGATCAGGAAATTAATACTTCAGGAGGCTCATGATTCACCATACTCGATTCGCCCTGGAAACACCAAGATGTATTTGGATTTGTAGGAGTGTTTCTGGTGGACTAGTAAGAAGAAGGATATTACAGAGTATGTAGTCGTAAGAGAAGTATGCCAGAGAAAGTAAAAGCAGAGCATCAGAAGCCAGCAAGATTACTACAGCCTATGCCGATACTCGAATGGAAGTGGGATAAGCTTGGCATGAATTTCATTACTGGATTTCCCAGAACTCGAACGGGGTATGATTCTATCTGGGTAGTAGTTGATTCGCTTGACCAAAGTGGCTCACTTTATCCCAGTAAAAACCACCTATACAAGTGCAAAGTTGGCCAAGATAAACTTGACCAGGATCGTATGTCTGCATGGAGTTCCGAGGACCATCGTCTCAGACAGAGGAACACAGTTTACCTCAAAGTTTTGGAATCAGCTGCACCAGACTTGGGGTATTAGGCTAGAGTTTAGTACAACCTTTCATCCGCAGACAGATGGACAGAGAGTCAGTCGGATTCTGGAGGACATGTTGAGAGCTTGTGCGCTTGATTATGGATCTGGTGGGGATGATAATCTGCCTTACGCGGAGTTTTCATACAACAACAGTTACCAAGCCAGTTTGAAGATGGCCCTTTTGAAGCTTTGTATGGGAGAAGGTGCAGGACATCATTGATGTGGGATGAAGTTGGAGACCGTCTGTTGTTTGAACCAAATGTGTTCAAGGAGTTAGAAGAGAATGTTAAGTTGATTCGAGATAGACTGAAGGTAGCTCAGTCCAGGCAGAAGAGCTATGCAGACTCAAAAAAGCAAGGAGGTAGTCTATGAAATTGGAGACAGAGCATGTCTTCATGTGTCCACTCTGCAAGGGGTTAAACAATTGGATTTAAGGGAAAGTTAGCCCCGAGATTTGTAGGACCATACCGAGTTTTGGAGCGTATGGGAGAAGTGTCCAACAAGTTGGAGTCACCCAAAGGACTTGCGGGAGTTCATGATGTGTTTCACGTTTCCCAGTTGAAGAAGTGACATGCAGAGATGGCCAATATTCCCCTGTAAGGACGCTTGACCCTGGAAAGGATAATGATGTTCCTCGAAGTAGAGTATGGACTTCAGAAGTATAAGTTTTTATCTCGGTATGTGGGATATCCCACGAGGATGAAGAGATGAATTACTGTTGGATATAAAGGGAAATATGGATCAAGGGAAATTCCATGATGAGTCTGAGTAATCATGTCCTAGTTGGGTGCCAATAGAAGGAAGAAGGACAGTACAATTGGATGGATTTAAGTATGCTATGAAGTTGGATGTTGGATTAAGGATCAGTTGCCCCGATGATGAGTTCAAGGTTTGCAAGTGATGAGATGGGCCATAACCCACAGGCCCCAGGACCTGCCAAGAAGCAAGCACACTCTTGCTGAAGGAAAAACCCTGGAAGGAGTTACGATTTTATCGATAGACGATTTTATAGGAGTTTACGCAAAACCTGAGAGTTGTGAAGGGACGATAGATGTTTGTTTGGCTTGCAGAATCCACGTATTTATCCGAACTTGGTTCGTTGATAAGAGAAATTCTGCAATGCTTGTGAGGATGACCGAGTGTTAGAATGCGAGATTCGCTAAACCATATACATGGTAATGATTTGGGTGCGGGATGGATTGATCACCATACCGACTTACTCTTATTATTCGCCTTGCTATACGGGATGGTAAATCTGAGTGACTTACCTATAGTAGAGAGACGACAATATTAAACCTTGTTTGAGCCTTAGAATGGTATAGAATTTTTTTCCCTTGTACAAGGCACGTGTTGCCAACCGTAGGTTATACGGTGAGGATCAAGCAGACCCATTTCCTGCAGGAGAAACCCTAAATTGTTGACCACCATGAGATATCGATAGTTGTTTAGTTTTGGCGCCAGACCCGTCAGCTAAGAAGACCCAGTCTCGGAATAACCTTACTAAGAGGAAAGGACAGAAGGATTGACGAAAAGGTTATGCCGCTACCGGAAGAGCCCAGAGACGGAATTTTCCCGAGATCTAAGAAGATCGACACTGTCAAGAATAAGGATGGAGTATATGAGTTTTGATGGAACTGTAACAATGATTCTAAGGGTGGTAGCGCCACAGACCGCGAAGACGATCGATGGATTTTGAGAATACCCCCGAACCCAAACCTATTTTCTTTCTAGCCTCTCCGAATCTCGAGGACGAGATTCATTTTAAGGGTGGTAGGTTTGTAACATCCCAAAATTCTAAATTTTGGAATGTTATAATAAATAGATAGATTTGACTGATTGTTTGATTGTTGTGTGATTGATTGGGTGAAATTCGAAACTTTTTGAAAGTTAAATGAGAGGGAATAAATGGACTTTCCCAAACTTTCATTTTGCATTTTATGATCTCCGTGAATTCAAATTCTTTTCAATACAAAACCCTTGAGCGAAGATGATATGACTTCTTCCATTTAATTAAATGAAAGGGTATTTGAAAATATTTGAATTTCATTTGGAAATATTTCAATTCATAAACTTCATGCAGCTCAATGATTTTCATGAGTGGAGATAAAATGACTTCTTCAAATTATATGAAATATGAGTTGGGAGTTTCAAAGAATTAAAAGTTCTTTTGAATATGGAGTTATTTGAGTTATTTTTCTCAAAAATAAAATATATGGAAATTAGGGTAACATGATTCCCTACAATAGAAAATTGGAGAGAAATAAATTTGAATTCATTTTGTTATTTTTAGAATGATTTTTATTGGATTTTATTAGACCAGTAGCACTCTTAGAATTATCTGATTTTGTGTGCATTATATTTGGCATCATAGTTGTAGAAAATCTTTTTCTGCAAATTTTGATATATTATATGCCTATATAATATTTCTTTTTATATTTTTGTTTTTGTTTTTCTAAGAAAAAATTGTTTATTTAAAAAAAAATCCCCTCACTGACTGGGCCGACCCTGCTAGCTAGCGAGGCCACGGCCCAGCCAGCCCAAGTCGCCCGCGCCGCTCGTCCCCGACCTCGGGACAGAGTCCCGAGCCGCCACGGCATCGCCGCCGCCGCCGTGTCCGCCCCGGCCTCCCCTTGCCCCTCCTCCACGCCTCCACCTCCCCTCCTCCTATAAACCCGCCACCCCGGGCCCCGCCTCCTCTCCTCTTTTCCCCGCCGCGCCGCAGCCAGAGATCGCCGCCACCAACAGCCGCCGCCGCCGCACTTTTGCTGCCACCGCCGCCCGCGCCTCCGTCCGCCGCCTGCTTGCGCGCGCCGCCGTTCCGCCTTGCCTCGTCGCTGCTGCCGCCCACCGCCGCACCCCCGCCGCGAACGCCGGAGCTCGCCGAACTCGGCGGAGTCCGCAGCCTCGCCGGAGAGCTGCCGGTTTTCCGCCGAAGACCGCCGAACCGCCAAAGACCGGTATAAAAACCGAACCCTAGATCAGTTTTCTACAAAAAACCTAGATCTGGTTTTTTTTATGTTTAGTTATGTAATCAGCGTTCACTAGTTAGGCCTCTGGAGCGAACCGATTTCATCGGTTTTGTTTCTGTAGCGAACGTTCGTTCAATAGGATTTTCTTTTTCTTTTTAATTTCATCCAGGGACCCATCCGTGAATATTTTCTTTATAGATCAGCCCCTGGTTTTCAAACGACTATAACTTTTTACTCGTTAGTCCAAATTCAACAAAACCAACGCCCACTTCTTCGTTATGATCTCATCTATCCAGTAATCCAACTCAAACATGTTTTTGAAAATTTAAAGTTTGAATTAGACCAGATTTGAATTTGAACTTTGTTTGATCATAACTTGAGTTTTATAACTCCGATTTAGTTGATTCTTTTTGGCAAATCGAAGCACTTGACCTAAACTTTCTGATAAGGCCAAATTCACATAATTTTGGTACTGTTAGAAATTGTTTTATGTTGCAGGAGCTATTTTCTTGGTTTTGATGTTTTCCGAATCAACTTCTTCGATCTTTCTGGTCTTTTGAGTGATTGCTTATGTGTGGTTACTATTGCTTGCTTACGATAGATTGACCGGAGTGTGACGAGTAGAGCTACCAAGAGTTTTGAGTGCGAATCATCTTCATCAACATTGCAGGCAAGTTCATACTTTGATCATATCCCTTTTCATACCCAGTTTTTATGCATTAGTTTCGCCCTCAAACATTGCATGAGTAAGATTGATAACATGTGGGTATTGGGAAGTAGTTGAGGTAGTACCTATTACCTGTTTATTATCAAACCCTTGGGAGTTACTACTACGCTATGCTTATGTTGCCATGCTATGCTCGTAGACGTGGATTGGGTTTGATAGTATTCATGACAGGTGTGAGATTGTTAATTAATGGTTTACTTAAGGTGGCAACTTAAACACACATCTGGGTGGATTGAGGTACCTGGGTATTCCAGGACTTGCCTGTCTAGGCACCTGGATATTCCAGGATTACCTATTTTTTTTATGGACCGCCACCCAGGCTCAAAGGGATCATGAGATTATTCATACTAGAGACTTCCGTGTGCACCCACAAGCCATTATGGGCTCTGGCATAGTTGATTAAGTCGTGCGAACTCTTACAGGGTAGACTAGCAGATGTAGGGGAAAGTAG
The DNA here is from genome assembly GCA_032464435.1 of Aegilops umbellulata. Taxonomy (NCBI): domain Eukaryota; kingdom Viridiplantae; phylum Streptophyta; class Magnoliopsida; order Poales; family Poaceae; genus Aegilops; species Aegilops umbellulata. Next base: position 160,454,661 of record CP136058.1, on the reverse strand, counting down.
GTGTACCGGTCTATCCGTCGTAAGGTGTTAGCGCTTCTGAAAGACTATGTCTCAGTCATCCGTTTCTCAAACACCATGTAGTACGAGAAATCCAACGGAGGCGATCGAGTCCTGTGGGGAAAAGTGCGCAAACCTCTGCAGAGTGTACAAACTAATCATGATTAGCCGTGTCCCCGGTTATGGACAATTTGAGTATCTAGTTCTTGGATTATCCTGTTGATCTCATCACGTTACTTAAATAATTTGTTGGGTTTTAATGGTGATGCTTAATTGGGATTGAGAATGCTGTCAACCATTCTCAATGTTTAACAACCACCATGATAGTAAATAAAATTTATTCCTTTGCAGTAGGGAAATATTGGCTTTTCGCAAAAACCTTAACCATAGAGTTTTACCACCAGCCATACATGCATGTAGTGATAGCCATTGTTCATCATTCTCTATGGTGTGAATTTGCCAGTACATTCAATGTACTGACCCTTTGTGGCCGCAACGTCTCATGTTGTAGGATTATCTTACGAGGAGTAAGTGATACATTAGGGTTATGATTTCTACACTCAACTTTGCCGTTGGTGTTGATGGGAATCCACAACCTTGTTGCTTCTGCTATATATTTGGATTGAGGTAATAGTATTTACGTTACTTTATACATGTGATTTACCTCTGTTATATATCCTCGAGTACTGTGTGTGTCAGCATACCGATCCAGGGATGACACTTAAGCACAGAGACTTGATCCATTCGGGTCGGGTCGCTACAACATATGTTTCGAAAGTGATTTTATTATGTAGTTGGCACTACAATACATGCTAATGTATTATAGTAGTTCACCAAAATAACTTATGTATAAACGTTTAACCTACTTTGTTTGTTTTTGTCTCATTAGTAACTTATCTGGTACACTAATCTACAAGTTCAAACTTTCAGGAAGCTATGGAACAAATGATTGAACAGCCAAAACTACCTGAAGGTGAGGAGGCTACTACAGGCACAATGTCACCTCTTGCTACAGTGCGTCAGTATCTCTCCACTAACAGTGCAAAAAGCACCTTCCTGCGTAATTATGGGTTGTTGTCAAGGTAACCTCGTCCAAATCGCCTACTGAACAAAATCTTCCCGCTAGACAGAGTGATATATCTATGCTCCAGACACAAGTCCAATCCCTAATGGACGTTGTTTCGGAAACAAGAATAGTGGTTGAGAAATGTCGTCAAGATATGAATGGTTTTGAAACTAGACTATCAGACATTCGCTTCGTTGTTCAAGAGCAATGGCGGAAAAAAAGGTGGAGATCGTGCCGCTCCATCAGATTCTACAGCCTGAAACATTAGCACTCAGGTCAAATGATCTGTGCTTCTATACATCTTTATTTGGAAGGACTGTAAACTTTATGCCAACAGGCCTTTTGTTGTATGGTTGGAATTTATTTTGTTGTGATACAACATTGATGATGCTGCCTCAGGCTGCAGTAACTACGACGCTATTTTTGTATAGTGTAGGTTTATCTTAGTAATGTATTCGGCCGAAAGCTTCATAGGAGCCCAACATGCCAACATTCGTCGGGCCCATTCCAATTGGGCTAAAAACAATTACGGGACGAAATTGGAATGTAGCCCACTAAAATATCTAGGCCTAAATCAGCATAAGCTTTCATATTTTTCTGGTAGGCCTATGCCCATAGTGGGCCTTTAACAGGCCTAAACATAATTTGGGCCCTCAGTAAAAATAGGCCGTTTACAAGTGTAAATATATCGATCCCATAAAAAACATGGGCCTTTAATAGACCGAAAGTGAGATTGGGCCCTGATTGTGCCAAATAACCCACTGGACTTAGCAGGCCGAAATGGTGGCCCATTTACGATGCGGATCTTTGAGAGGCCGAAATTCGGACGGGCCGTAAATGCGCCGACCTAATACACGGGCCTTTAACAGGCCGGAACTTCAGTCGGGCTAGATAATCGTCATTTTTATATGGCCCGTTAATGGGCCCAATATGACGTTGGGCCACATATGGCCCATGGTTTACGTCCAGCGTTAACAGGCCGAAAATGACAACAGGCCGAAAGTGGCCCAAAGCTATAGTGGGCCTCTAACAGGCCGAATGTCAGACATGGCCGAATATGACCCAAATCCTTCACGGTCGTTTATGGGCCAAAAGTTTTGATGGCCTGTAAATGGGCCCAAATGAAGTCGGACCTTTAACAGGCCGGAAATACACCGGGCCGTAATTCGGCCCAATTACTTAGCGGACTATTAATGGGCCAGAAGTGACCATGGGCCGCATTGATGACAAGTTTAGGACAGGCCGTTTACGGGCCGATTTGACAGAGAATGTTGGGCCTTTAGCTGGGCCGGCCCATTATGGTCTGCAGAATCTTGTGGGCCTTTAGCTGGGCTGGCCCATTGTGGTCCGCAAAATCTTGTGGACCTTTAGCTGGGCCGGCCAATTATGGTCTGCAAAATTGTGTGGGCTTTTAGCTGGGCCGGCCCATTATGGTCCGCTAAATTTTGTGGGCCTTTAGCTAGGCCAGCCCATTATGGTCCGCCAAATCTTATGGGCCTTCGATTGGGCCGGCCCATTTAAACTTTGTGGGCCACTTTTGGGCCGGTCCACGTGTCAACATATCATAGGCCCATCTCGACCGTTGGATGAGTGACACCTATGCCAATGCGGAGCTAACGCGTGGATCCGTCAGCAAATGAGAATTTTACACGTGGAAAATTGGCATTGGTCGTGGCTGTTAACGGGTTATCGGATCCAAAATCCGACCCGATAGCTTAACGGAGTTCCATTACAGTGGATGCCACATGTCGGTCACCCTTGATGAAAGCACTTCTGTGACGCGCGATTTATCGTCATGGAAGTGGACACTTCTGTGATGATAATTTTGGCAATGTCATGGAACACTTCTACGACAGCACAGGTATGACTATCTTGATTCTGTCATAAATTTGTCATGGATGTACATGCATGACAGAAAACGTGACCTACTGTGACAAACACGTATCATCACGGAAGTGTATTTTTTTGTAGTGGTAAGCTTAAAATCGTTGGGGTCGGCTCCATGCTATGAGGCCATCTCGAAGCTTTTTTATTAAATAATCTTTTATCCCTACCTGTCATCCTCGTGATTGTAGTTTTCACGCTCATCTGGTCAAGACAGGAATATATATTTTAGTTTGTGGTGGGGTAAATGTTAGAGGTTGCATCAAATATATTGTACACTATGGGTCTTTCAGCCAAGTTTAGAGGCAACCATGTGGGCTGGTGCAATAATGTGTAGCGTCAACTCGTAGGAGAAGCTTGATTTTACTACTACATGCCTTCTCTCTCGCCCATGCGTGCGGTGGCTCGCAGACGAGGACAGGCTTTTTCTTATACTGCAACAAGCTATCCCTCCCGCACACGGTGGACGGACATGCGGAAGTGGATTCTATACTGTAGAAGTAGTAGTTGTCTTCTTGAAGAGTCGAAGAGCCAAGAGCAACCCGAACATGGCAGTTGCGAACCTTGGAGCACGCATATAGCCAGGCTCTTGCATGAGACAAAATTGCTATGTGAGCCCACTATTGTAGTACTCGCTAGTATAGCCCTGTAAACCAGAAAGGAGTATTTGCCTTTCTAGAGATTTCAACAAGTGACTAGACTACACTGAGACGGAGTACATATGGAGAAAAATGAGTGAATCTACACCATAAATAAATATGTAGTTCTCTCATTTTCCTCTCCGTATTGGTCGCGGTGCACAATATTGAGTATACTAGTACTTACGAGTCTCTTTTTGACACGCACTTACGGGCTTTTTTTAACATAGTACAGACGCAAGCGCTCATATACATGCGCATAAACTCACCCCTATGAACGCACACATGCACACCCTACCCCTATGAGCACCTCCGAAAGATTGAGCCGGCATAACATCTTGAAATTTACGAAGTCACCATAGGCACCTCGTCGTCGACGGGAACGTCTCCTGACACGCGATAGACGCGAGTGGCAGTCGCCTCCATAGGTGCTTGAATGCCAAGGAGGGAGAGGGTAGCGTTTCCCGAGATGTTGAACGGTCAATAATGCATCCTCAGTTAGCATGTAGAGGGAATTAATTGGAGAAGCATAATAGAGCCAGCACGATGTGAATGCAACAGAGTTTGGACTCTCATATAAAGGCGCCCCATCACTCCAATCCATCTACTCCTAGTCTCAGCGCAACACTGCTCACTCCAATCCAAGACCAAGTGACTAGAAGCCATAAGCACCTATGTAGGCGATGGACGCGAGCGGCAGTCGGCTGTGCCAAATCATCCAAGACGGCAGCATGCAGCCCCGCACCGTGCAGCATTTCCAGACGGTGCTGGCGACCGCCGGTGTCGTAGCCCTCGACAACGCCGTCTTCGCCTCTTGCATGGACGACATGATGGTCCCCTCCATCCGCAAGTTCATCGCCATCAAGAAGCGCGCGGACAACCTTGTCGTACTGCTCCAGCCCGCGCGCCCAGGCTCCACATTGCCTGCCACCCTCATCGACCTCCATGGTGATGAACTCTTTCAAGCCCTGGTGGCCCTGCAGGTGCCAGAGGACGCGACGAAGAATGTGCACCTCGAGGCAGCGCTCGCCGTGCAGTGCCTCGCCATGCAAGAAACTATCGACCTGCACATCCACGTCTACGAGGAAATCGTCTACATAATCCACTACAAGGCCAGCGAGGACAGAAAGACGTTGGCCTTCTTCCAGCAGCTAGAATCTTTGGACGCCATTGTTCAGAAGCACGTCGACCTGGCCACGAAAGGTGCTGCTACTTAGCCGCCGTTCGGTGGGTCAACACCCTGAGTCGAGGAGGTGGACGTCATTGATGGATGCATCTCTTCTTCTTGCCTCCTGTAACCAGCACTCAATCGCCTCGTGGCCTTAATGTTTGTTTAGTATAGTACTCCCTCTGTTCCCAAATATAATTCTTTCTAGAGATTCCAGCAAGTGACAACATACTGAGCAAAATGAGTAAATCTACACTCTAAAATATGTGTGCATACATCTATATGTTGTATTCCATTTGAAATATCTAAAAAGGCCTATATTTAGGAACAGAGGTAGTATATGGCATTTTTATTCTAGTCGTAACATTTTCACTGTGAGGTGGGGCCGCAGTTGAGCAAACCGACCATCGGCAAATCCCCACCCCACCACTTGGGCGTCGGCTGAGTTTAGAATGAGAAGAGAGAAACGAGGGAGAAGAGCTAGCTGTAGCACGAATGTTGTTGTCAGATGGGACTCGTGTTGATAGAATAGGAGTATTGACCACTCGTACCTCCACTACAAGAAAAACGCTCGTTTATGACAAAAATTAGTGACCGCGGTTTAATTAGTCATAGATCCATGACCAAAATTCACAAATTAGTCATGAAGGGTGTAGAAGGGTTCAAACCCTATAATCTCATGACAATTCGGGGCCAAAAGGTCGTTATTTGATTTCATAGAAAGGTCATAAAGATGTGAATGGTGCATACTACCTTATTTCGGTCCATAATGACCAAAATATATCATCATAAAAACTTGATGAAGGTGACTGGATGACAACTCAGCAATTTTGTCTACGTGGCGTTCCTAGTTGTCAATCATCATAGGAGATGAGGGTGACTAGATTACAACTCAGTAATTTAATTACATAAAGTTGATAAAAAAAGGAATTTAATTACATAAAGTTGATAAAAAAAGGGCTGCACCGGAGAAGAAAAATCGCTCATCCAAACGGCCACTTACCAGTTAGACCTCATAGTGTAATTTGTTTACGTTGCGATTGAGTATATTTTAACCAGACATATATGTGATGAGTGGGCCTCCTTTGGGCCAAAACTGGACGGTCACTTTTTCTTGATTACCTGGGCCAAGTCCCTTTTTCTGAACAAAAGAAAATAAACTAGGCCAAGTACGTGACTTAGAAACGAACCCTAGAAACAAAAATCCCCAATCGTGTTCGGCGGCGGCGCGGCTGACCATCACCTGCGTCGGGCAGGCAGCGGGCGGCGCAGCTGACCGTCACCTGCGTACGGCAGGCAGCGGGCGGCGCGGCTGACTGTCACCTGCGTCGGGCAGGCAGCGGGCGGCGCCGCGGCCGACCATCATCTGCACCGAGCGGGGAGAGTTCGGCGCCGTGGCCGTCCATCAGCTGCACCGATCGGGTGGCGGGCAGCGCCCGGTGGCAGAGAGCGTCATCTAGTGAGTACAGACGGCGGCGGACGGCGTCATCTCCAGAGCAGGCTGCGTAGGACGGACGGCATCCTTGCCGTTTCTAAGTGCTGCAGCCGAACAAAGCCTCTGTTCTATGGTTAGTGCTCTGAAGCTGCTGTTCATTCTCAGTTAGTATTGTAGCTCTTTTCTAAGTGAGTCACTCAGCACACAAGCTTACTCCAGAGTATTGTAGCTCTTTTCATTCTCTGATCATTTGTGTGGGGAAAAATACTCCTGAGTATTGTATCGTACTTAAATCATCTCAACTCTGCTATATGTTTACCTGCCATCTCAACTCTGCATCGATATATAATGGTTCAAAATTTGAGAAAATTTTCCATCTTACACACATGCATGATATTACATTATCAATTGTTATGTGAGAAATCTACTCTTTCTAGGATGGTCATATCTGTTGAATAAAGCCAAGTCTTCAGTAGCTAGTGTTTATTTCTTCAGTTTCGCCAGTTTGATCAGTTTCGTCAGTAGTAGTTTGAGGTTGTTTTCTGTCAATGAGTTTAGCTCGAGTTAGTTAGCGCCAAGAGCGAGTCTGGCGCCCCCTTTGATCGCTCGTGGGATGGCACGAGCTCCACGATCGGTGGTGGCTCGTAGTTAGGGGCCATGAGCCCGTTTCCTTTGCTGTACTGGAAGTAAATTCGGTGAATGAAAAGCAGAAAAGCCACAAGTTCTGCGCGGCGCAAACCTCCCGGCAGCAAAGTTTTTAAAATACTGTGGTATTCCAAAACCTTTGTGTTAGCTACTTTGGGTCTGTGTAATTCAATTCCTAAATTGTAGCCTTTTTTGTTCATTGGCAGATGGACAGAAGTTGGATAAAAGCTAGGAAATTTTCCAAAGAATACATCAATGGAGTGAAAGAGTTCATGAATTTCGTTCGTGAAACCTATGTCGAGGATGCTCAAATTCTTTGCCCGTGCCGCAAATGTCTCAATGGTAAACAAGAACCTCAAGGGAAAGTGGAGGATCATATTCTTATTTATGGGATGTCTAGCACATATGATAGGTGGATTCTTCATGGAGAACCATTAAATGTTGAAGCTGATGCAGATGCACATCATGTGGTTGGAGCTACTGATATCGTGGTAGATGTTGCTGAAAAGGATGTTCGTTTGGAGGAGGAGGATCTATATGAAGATGATAGAATTCCTAACATGATACAGGATCTGTATGGATCGGAGGACACGGGTAGACAGCAGTCAAAGTTTGCAAAAGTGATAGAAGAGGCAAAGTGCTCACTTTACGAAGGGTCTAAAACTTCAAGATTTTCATTTGTCGTGAAGTTACTCCACATCAAGTCTTTCTATCGGATCTCCAATGTTGCATTTAATGCAATACTCGCGTGTTGGCCAAGTCATTCCCGAAGTGCTCGATTCCCAAATCTTATGATGAAGCACTGAAATTTATCCGTGCATTGGGGCTAGGCTATGATTCAATCCATGTGTGCCCAAATAATTGTGTCCTTTTCAGAAAACAATATGCCAACCATGACGAATGTCTGGTATGTGGTGCATCGAGATGGAAGGACTCAGATGGGAAAAAACAGATTCCAATGAAAGTATTGAGACATTTCCCGTTGATCCCGAGGTTGCAGCGGATGTATTGTTCGAAGAAGTCATCGGAAGACGTACAATGGCACAAGCTGAAAAAGAAACCCGTGGAAAATGAAATAAGTCATCCAGTTGACGGTGAAGCATGGAAAGACTTTGATAAAAAACATAGAGATTTTGCTAAAGATGCACGGAACCAGAGAATTGGCGTTGGTACAGATGGGTTTAATCTGTTTGGAAAAATGAGTGCTTCCTACAGCATGTGGCCTGTATTTGTGATGCCTTATAACCTGCCACCATGGGCATGTATGGATCAGTGCAACCTCATGATGGTCTTACTTATACCCGGTCCAAATTCTCCAGGGAAGGATTTTGATTTGTTCTTGGAGCCTCTCGTCGAAGAGTTGCTTGAGCTTTGGAAGGGTGTAAGTACCTATGATGCCTTAAGTGAAAAAAATTTAATCTACGTGCAGCAGTCCTATGGTGCATCCATGATTATCCAGGATTGAGCACTCTGTCAGGAAGAGTCACGAGTGGCTACTATGCGTGTTTGCACTGTGACAAAGATCCCTGCTCACAGAGGATAAGAAACAAGATATGTTATATTGGACATCGTCGTTTTCTTCCTCGAGCGCATCGCTGGCAAAGAAGCAAAGCTTTTAATGGTAAGAGTGAAAACCGTGACAAGCCAGAGGAATTCAGTACAGAAGAGCTGCTGCTGCAATTGGAGAATGTCAAAGATGTAAGACCAGGAAACCATCCTCAAAACAAGAAAAGAAAGCGTAAAGATGCTGGTCAATGCTGGAAACGGAGGGTTTGTTTGTGGGACCTGCCATACTGGATAGATTTGAAACTGAGGCATAATCTTGATGTAATGCACATCGAGAAAAACATATGTGACAACCTGCTTGGGACATTTCTTAACATTGATGGTAAGACAAAGGATACGGCTAATGCTAGGCTTGATTTGGAAGACATGGGTATAAGACCAGATTTACACCTCGACCGTGATGAGGATGGAAATCCAGTTGGTTTGCCAGAAGCATGGTACACAATGACAAAAGAACAGAAGCTTGCATTCTGTGAATTTATAAGACAAGTGAGATTTCCAGATGGGTATGCCGCTAACTTAGCAAAATGTGTTAGTCCTGATGGATGCAAGCTTCAATCACTGAAAACCCATGATTGCCATATCCTCCTCCAAAGACTTATACCAGTTGGTATCCGTGGAATCATGGATAAGGAGATATATGAAGCTGTCGCTGATTTGGGAAATTTTTTTAGAGAGCTGTGTTGCAAAACTTTGAAGCTAGATGTTTTAAAAAGACTTAAGGAAGAAATCCCAGTTATTCTTTGCAAACTCGAGAATATTTTTCCTCCAGCTTTCTTTGATGTCATGGTGCATCTAGCCGTTCATTTACCAGATGAGGCAATTCTTGGAGGCCCGGTGCAGTACGGATGGATGTATCCAATTGAGAGAAGGCTACTTACTTGTAAGCGTTATGTGAGGAACATGGCCAGACCTTAAGGATCGATTGCAGAAGCATATGTTGTTGATGAGTGCCTAACATTTTGCTCGAGGTACTTGGACGATGTGGAAACAAGATTTAATCGGGAGGGCAGAAATAGAGAGTGCGCTGATCTACAAGCTTTTGATTTGTTGGTTTTCAACCACGGTGTGAATTTACTTGGAGGTTCGAGAAAGAAATATGCTAGGGGTGATTATGACAAGATGGTTTGGTATGTTCTCAATAATTGTATTGAGGTTCAGCCATATCTCCAGTATGTGATCTCTTCTAAACATGTAAAATTTATTTTATATTGATCCATTTATTTAGGCAGGATGTTTTAACTCACTCTCCTTTGCATTGCAGACTATGCAAGGAAGAATTGCGGCAGGAAGATAGTCATAATGTTGATGAAAGGCTTGAGAAAGGATTTGCCAGATGGTTTCAGAATCATGTGACTTTCAGCTTGTGTGTGTTGTTTATCTACCTTTCAAAGCATCAGCCCACTTTATATTTTTAATAACTTGTAACTGCTATGCTGCTCCCTAGGCCATTAACTCGTCCAGCAAGCAAGGCAAGTAAACCAGCCAACAACCAAGCTGACTAGCACAGTTCCAGTTCCCATGAGATCTACTATGACAAAGATGACAAGGAGCAAGAAACTTGCAGGTATACGACTTGTTTGTTTAGTGTGCTGTTTGGTTTTCTATGGACGTGAATTGTGCTTTGTATAGTTTCGTGCCTAGCTAATGTTTGTAACCTATTAATCGAAATTTACGTCTTCTAGGATTGCTAATAGTTTGCTCCTGATATGTACTCTGTATAAAAAATAAAATAGTTCGCTCCTGATTTGTATTTGTATTCTAGGATTGCTAAGAAACTCGCAGCTCAGTTGTTTGTGTTGTCTTGCTTCTCCTATGCATTTCAACCATTAAGTCTTACAATTATATTTTTTGTTCATGTAAAGAAGCGCCAACTACTGAATATGAGAAGATTAGGGCTAAAAATATGATGAGGAACAACCGCATATTCCAATCACTTGGCATCGCTGCATTACGTATGATGGTTAGGAACTCAAATCAAATGCAGCAAGGTAGTGCCATCACCGGTGGGGACTCAGCTTCTGCCATAACACAACAAGGCTCAAGCTCTGAGTACAGTCCTGACGATGAGGTCATTGAGGAGGATGAAGTTGATGATATTGTAGTGGAGAAGGAAGATAAGGTGCTAATTCTACCTTTGTTTTTGAGGGATGGGGGCTATTTGTATGCTATATGTGCTTGAGTGCTTTTACTAATTTTTGAAAGACATTTTTTTGCATGAGATCTAATAGTTGTCTCTTTTTTATTATAATGCTTTGAAGGTTTCTAAGAAGGCAAGGAAGTCGATCAATAAAAATACTAAGAAGAGTTTTGATAAACCTTCTGAGATGGCTCCAGGAAAAACAAGGGTGATTGCTCCAGCCTCAGGAGGCTCAAAGAGGGTGCTACCTGATTTGAACTTGGATGAACATGAATCTGCTCGAGTCACTAGGCAGAAAACAAAGCTGTCTCTAACCAACCATGAAGAAAGTCTTGTGCAAATGGATGTAGGAAGCCTAGCAAATGTGGATGAAGGAAGCCTCCATGTGCACGTGGATGTAAGAAGCTCGATGCACGAAGATGAAAGAAGCCTGATGCATGGGGGTGAAGTAAGCCTGATGCAGATGGGTGAAACAAGCCATGTCCCATCTACTCTGTGCACAAATCAGCCAATTGAAGTTCCTGAGTTCTCTGACCAACAGCTTGACCAACAGCGGCAAATGGACGTTGAAGGCAAGTAATAATAACACATGATCAGTTATGAAATCATGAAATGCAAACTTGATTTATCTTAACTGTATGAATGTCTTCTTTTTCAGCTACACCTATTGTTGATAAGTGCAGGAATGGGAAAGGGCTCGAAAGAATCACTAAAGAGTTAGGCTCTAAGATTATCATCCAAGTGGCCGAGGGGAAGAAACGCCCGGACAAACCAGCACAGGCTGCAAAGCTTGCATCCCAGGGTGGGGTCGCTGCGAGGCAGCATCTACCACTCCTTCCCCACTTCAAGGAGTACAAGGCCAATGGGCATCATATTGACAATTTCATTGGCAAAGTTGTTGTAAGTTTATTCTTTCTCAGCCAAATGTGATTATTTCTGTTCACTTGTTATATCATTCTAAATTGTGTCCTTGCATTATATGTTATCTACTCAGATCAATTTTGATATGGACACCCGTTCCGATGCCGTGAAGTATGCATGCACTGACATCCTCAAGACCGCGTTGAAGAATAGGCGCCACCATCTCAAGAAGAAGCATTTTGACAATGTACCCGCCAATCTAGTGAGTGTCAAATCTCCTGATAAGAATGTGACAGATGCGGAGTGGCAAAGGCTGGTCAAGATGTGGTCTACCCCAAGGCACAAGGTATTCATACTATAGTTCTATGTGAAGGAGTTCATTGTGTCTATGTTTACCATTGTGCTTGTTTTATCTTGCCATGTTCATACGGTAGCTATTTAGCTGGTATAATAATTATGATGTGCTTGTTTACCATTGTGTCTATTGTGCTTATTTTATCTTGCCATCATTGTGTTGCTTGGAGAGATGATGATAACATTGTTTTCATGCTATTATGGCTGCATACACTTTTGAATTGCAACTTGGATTGCAATCTGTAGGAGCCTTTATGGTTGCTCCATTAATTCTCATGTTTCTTTTTCCATGGTACGAAACCTGTCAGTCGAACAAGGAGAACCGTTCCAAAGTTAAGTTCCATCAGAAAACTGGTTCTCGCCCCTACATTTCCCATGTGCATGCTTTGGTAAGGATCTCTCATGTTATCATTTGCTACTACAGTGATTCTTTCAATTGTTTCTTATTGTTCCATTGTGTTGTGAACAATTTCAGAAAGAGGCTCGTAAGGGTGAAGAGTTGACTGCGTTTGATCTATTCAAGGAGTGCCACAATGGCAAGAAGACTGGTTTCTCTGAGCCAGTTAAGAAGGCAATAGTAAGTTTCTAGTATTCTTTTTCGTGTTGATGAGGCTTGTTTACCTCATCCTTGTTACACTTGATTGCATTATATGACTTCTGCTTCACGGATTTGATAGAGATGGTTTTTTCAAAGTAGTACCGTATATGATTCATGTTTTGTTATAGTTTGTTTGTACTGCATCTGTTTCATTGCATTGCATATTCATTTTGGTACTGGAAATGCGACAATATTCAGGCAATTTTAGTTCTTGTTGTAGTCCAGCAGGTATTGCTTGTCGTTGGACACTGTTAATTAAGAGAGAGCATTGTATGTTCTTTGATTATATGTCTAGTGATTGCCTGAAGCATCTATCTTCCCATCTTTCGGAGTGGAGAAACTCTGTCATTTCATATACGATCTGAATGAAATGTTTAGGACTTGTGGAAGTGGATTTCTCTGATACTGTATACTGTACTAAAGAAACAACATATGCACTCCTGAAACGTACTACATTCTTCTCTGCTCCATGTTCCCATTTAAGCTAAACAGAGATGCACATAGTTGCCTAATTTAAATTTCAACAATGGTTTGTTGTGTATGCTTACCTGTTTAATAAACCTGGTGCCATGCTTCTTTCATGTAGCTGATAGTAACTTGCAAAAAAAGTGATTCCCAAGGATGATTAATTCTGCTTGCCTGCTTCAAAGTTTTCAAATAACTAGTTAATTAGTAGCATGGAGACTGGATTATTATTTAGTCAACATTCTTGAGTAATTTGCTTATAAAGTTTCCTAGTTATTCAGAACCAACTTCAATGACATGTGTGCATCTTTCTTTAAATGTCAGGCTGACATGGAAAAAGCTATGGAACAAGGGGTACCAGAAGGTGGAGAACCAAAGAATGTTGCTGCTGTTGTTGCTGACATTCTCACTAAAGAATGTACCTCCAGCACATTCCTTCAAAATGTTGGCCTTGAGTCGAGATCCAAGAAGAAGTTCAACAGATCTGCAGCTGCTTTGGATGCTCATGTACAAGAACTAGAGTACAAGCTTGAGAAGGAGAGGCGAGTCGTTGAGTTGATGCGAGAGGAGCTTGTTGAGGTCAAGAAGAAATCAGAGGAGACCGAAGCTGCACGCGCCGCAGAGTACCAGTTGTTACTGCAAAGAGTTGAGGCCACCGATGCTAGATTTGCGCGTCTCATGGATCGGTTCGAAGGTAAAATAGTTTAGTACGGCATGGTTGATGTTGGCTTTGGGACTTTTGATGTTGAGTTGTTTCGACCTGGGGTTGATGAGTTTCTTTGACTGGACATGTGAGACACAATATGGACCAGAGATTGGCTGTGGTTTGATGATGTTGTGCTTTGGTTGGTGCATCTTAATCTTATGAACATGGTGTACTGATACTAAGCTACTGGCTATGTTATTTTGGTTGGTGCATCTTGTGAACTTGTGGTGTAATGATACTGTTGGGCCAAAGTTAATGAAATCTTTGAGAATTGTATTGGTTGACTGCCAAACTGTGCAATGATTTTTTTAGCTACTGTTGGTTATTGGCTGGACCGAAAATACTAAATTGTATGAGTGGGCTGGCTCGTCTCAAGGCCCAATATAGATTTTTTTTGATAGAAAAATATTCATATATTTTTGTTGGTTAGAGCGAAGGGCTGGCCCAATTAATGATAGATTGAATAAATGGACTGCACATTGCCTGAGCCCAAGAACTAACATTAAAAGGCCGTGGCCCAAAAGTAAATGTAAAAATGGGCTAAATTATTGGGCTCAGCCCATTAAAACAACTGATTTGGACTGATCCTACGTGGCATCCACGTCATCATTTTTTCCACGTCAGCGCCACGTTGGTTCAGCCACATCAGATCCTACGTGGCTTAGGTTCATTAGTAATGACCATAATTTTGGTCAAAGATTTAACGACCAAAATTTTGGTCAAGGGCGGCCATGACCGAAATTCCAGAAAAGGTCACGTTTGTTTGTTCTTGACGGCCAACTGTTGACCTTCCGAATTTGGTCAAAAAAAGGTCAATAAACGAAAGCAATGACGAATTACTGACCAAAATGGGGAGTCGTAATTGACCGTATTTCTTGTAGTGCTCTTTTTTTAGGGAAAAAGTAGTCGTATGTCTAGTACCACTAGTTGGGGCATGCGACCTATACCTATCATCACTTTGGGTCTCCTTTTCGAACCGCAGCTACGCTTCACAGTACATATTTTTTCACGCATTTATCCTCCTATATGTACTCCTAAGCTATTTCCACGTGCTCCCTTTCGCCGACATGTGGGACATAGAGCATCTGGGTCGTAGTGCATGCACGACTCGGAGCATATGCCGGGGTACTTTACATTTCATACCTCACGAATTACATGCAAACCCGCCGCGGAAGAATAAATAAATAAACAAATTACTACATGAAACTAGATTATTTTCGTAGAAACCGGAGCACATTCATTAAATTTTGGACATAACACGTTTATAAAAAAATGACTGGACCTAAACCAGTCTAAGGGCCTATTTGATTCGCAGGATAGTGAAAACACAAGAATTGGGAAAGTGTGATGGCGATGAACCGAGACGAGGATAACTCTAACACAGTTAGAGGTTAGAGTTAGATTCTAACCCTGAACTAACCCTGAACTAACTCTAAACCAAAGAGGTGTATGGATGGCAGGGTTAGATTGACAATAAATGCTCTTTCTCAATCATTTGACTACTTTGGACCCTATTTCCTGCCGGATTTGGTGTGGCCGGCTCTTGTGTGGCCTCCTCCCGCTCACAGTTGACATAAATGAATCATCTTTACAAATCAAGCATGCAAAACATGATAAATTTTACTTTGTCCATACAAATGAGATATCCCACTTAAACATAAAAGTCGTCAATCAAGCTTCACAAACAAAAATACACTCCATGAAACAAAGCATGAGCTAACTCATCACAGAAGTCATTCACAATAGGGAGGGAGCCCAGAGCCCCTCAGGCACCCAGGAAGGAGCTCGTCATCATCGCTCTGGAGGAAGGCTCTGTAGAGCCCAGGCCCCGGGAACCCCTCCCACGCCGGCGCTTGCGAGTTGAGGTCGACACCGGCATGGGTAGCAGGGCCGCTTGCCAGCGACTGCGAACCAAATCTTTGGGCCTCTAGAAATAATGCAAGCCTGAAACTAAAATACCTAGAAAGGTGAACCAAATCTTTGGGCCTCTAGAAATAATGCAAGCCTGAAACTGAAATACCTAGAAAGGTGAACTGAATCTTTGGGCCTCTAGAAAGATTTATTACCTCCTCAAGCAGCATCAAACAATTCCATGTGTGCACCACAAATCTATACCAAGTTTAATATGGATATACTTTTCCAAATCAAAATTAGTGCTAGAGCGAGCAAGATTAATGATATGGCTGTGAGACGGAGAAGGAACGAACAAACTCACCCCTCTCGCGACCTCCCTGGTAGATGTGCCGCCACCACGCACGACAGAGGGAGAAAAATGATCGGTGAAGGGGGAGGGGGGCGAGCATCGAAGGCCAGAGGGAGAGGGCGGCTGGAGGAGAGAGAGGGCGAGTGGCGAACCGGTGCTTGGGCGGGCAGCCTGATGGGGAACAGAGAGGAGTCGTGCGAGGGGGGTAGAGGGAGCGATCTGGTGCGAGCAGGGGAGATATTTTTAGTTATCTTCTAGTGGGCCCGAGGAGAACTAACCCAATTAGAACCTCTCCACCAGCTTAGTTTTTTTAGCTGGGTTAGAGAAAACTAGCTCAAACTAACCCCTCTTGTTTGGATAATCTGAGGCTATTTTAACCCAAACTAGCTATAACTCAGGGATCCAAACAAAGGCCTTGTTTGGTTCCATGAATTAGAGTTAGTTTGGGTTAGTTTGGACTCAACTAACCCAAAAATATCCAAACGCGAGGGTTAGTTTGGGTTAGATGCATCTAACCCACCCAAAAAATTTAACCCACCCAAGAGGTGCTTATTTGGGTTAGTTGTCATGCCCAAGATGCGACCCTACCCTAAAGGAACTCGAAGGTCCCACCAAGGATAGAAGCGCATCTTGAAGACGCTTTTGCAAGGTGGATATCATTACATCAATATTACATAATAGTGGGGATACATCCAAAACATACAAATGCCGAAAGAATACAACAATATCATACAAGAGGTCAACATCCGACTACGGATGAAACATAAACAGAAACTCAAACGACATCCACCCTGCTAGCCTAGGCTGCCGACCAGGAACCTATCCCTCAACCGAAGAAGAAGCAGAAGAAGAACTCCAACACAAATAAACATCGCTCTCGCGTCAAGATCATCGCATAACCCGTACCTGCAACTGATGGTGTAGTAATCTGTGAGCCACGAGGACTCAGCAATTCCATTACCATGGGTATCAAGACTAGCAAAGGTTAATGGGTAAGGAAGGGGTAAAGTGGTGAGGTTGCAGCAACGGCTAAGCATGTATGGTGGCTAACTTACGCAAATAAGAGCGAGGAGAGAAGCAAAGCAAGCGGGCGTCAACTAGTAATGACCAAGAAGTGATCCTGAACTCCTACTTACGTCAAACATAACCCGAAACCGTGTTCTCCTCTCGATCAACCCCGAAAAGAGACACTCACGGTTACGTACCCAGTTGGTGTATTTTAGAAGAGTTTACTTCAAGTTTACTACAACCGAATATCAACAAATTCCCATCTGCCACATAACCGCGGGCACGGCTTTCGAAAGTTCAAACCCTGCAGGGGTGTCCCAACTTAGCCCATGATAAGCTCTCGCGATCAACGAAGGATATTCCTTCTCCCGGGAAGGCCCGATCAGTCTCGGAATCCCGTTTACAAGACATTTCGACAATGGTAAAACAAGACCAGCAAAGCTGCCCGGATGTGCCGACAAATCCCGATAGGAGTTGCACATATCTCGTTCTCAGGGCACACCGGATAAGTCAAGCTACGAGTAAAACCAGGCCTCAAGTTTCCCCGTGGTGGCCCCGCAGGTTGATCGGTTCGGACCAACACTCGGAGGAGCACTGGCCCGGGGGGGCTAAAATAAAGATGACCCTTGGGCTCCGGTAACCCAAGGGAGAAAAAAAAAGGTATAGGTGAGGCAAATGGTAAAACCAATGTTGGGCCTTGCTGGAAGAGTTTTATTCAAAGCGAACTGTCGAGGGGGTCCCATAAATCACCCAACCACGTTAGGGACGCAAAATCCGGGAACATAATACCGATATGACGGAAACTAGGGCGGCAAGAGTGGAACAAAACACCAGGCATAAGGCCGAGCCTTCCACCCTTTACCAAGTATATAGATGCATTAATAATATAAGAGATATTGTGATATCCCAACATAAACATAATCCAACATGGAGCAATCTTCATCTTCACCTGCAACTAGCAACGCTATAAGAGGGGCTGAGCAAAAGCGGTAACATAGCCAAACAACGGTTTGCTAGGAAGGGTGACAAAGGTTAGAGGTTGATGGCAATTTGGGAGGCTTGAGCAGCAAGTGGTAGGTAACGCGGAATAGCAATAGAACGAAGCAACTAGCATAGCAATGATAGTAATGAGATCCAAGATGACGGTCATCTTGCCTGAAATCCCGCTAGGAAGAAGAACGAGTCCATGAAGAAGACAAACGGACGTAGTCGAACGAATCCTCACAAACGCGACGTTATCGGAACTAACCCGAAGAGTAACACCGGAAAGAAGCAAACAACATGGTAAACAACCATCACATCAACATGGCATGATGCACAATCAAGTATGATGCATATCCGGTTTAATGATTCATGGCATGGCAAATGCAACAACAACACTACAAATTAAGTGGAGCTCAATATGCAACGAGTTGCATATTGACGAAACACCACATGACTCATTTAGTTCTCTCTCGGTTATGTACCCAACAATATCAAATGTTATTAAACATGGCAAGGGGTGAAGCATAAGTAAACTAACTATTTTGGCAAGTTTAAATGAGGTCGGAACAACAAACAACAATTCCGGAAAATCCTCATATCCATAATATGAATTTGTTACTGTTCTGCCCTAAACCATATTTTATAGTTGTTAAACAGCAAAATAAAGTGCACCACGTTAATCTATGCATTTTTCTACCCCATTTACAAATAAAGTTTAATAAATTCCGAGTTACGGTTAATTAGTTATAAAATAAGTCATTTTAACATGCTATATATGCAAAATAAATACAAACAGCATTTTAAACATTTTAACATGGAATGAAAGTGGCATATTATGAAACTAGATGAAATTCTAAGCATTTTACATATCTAAAACACTTTAATATGATGCACGGTTCATGAGTTATTATATGCATGAAGATGAGGGTTTTTATGTAAATATGCAGTTTCTGGATAATATGAGATTCGCAGCCAAAAAAATAGCAACGGGCCGAATGCAATGCACTGTGCAAGCCCAGCAGCAGATCTGGCCCGAAGCAGATGTGGGAGTGCAAAATAACAGGAAAACTAAGCAAAAATGGGGCGGCTGGGACTCGAAACCGAGACCCCTCAAATGGATAGAGGCTGCGCTAGCCACTGGGCTAGCTGATATGCTTGCGGTGGAACATAGTGGCAACTCTAAATAACCTCTACATGACAGAACGGCTCTAGGAAAAGATCGAAGCTTCGGTTATGCAGGAAGTTGCTCACAGCGGGAAGACAGAGGCCGGCGACCATGGCGACAGGAAGCAGGGGGTCGCCGCGGCGGGGCTCCTTCCGGCCGGATCACGCCGGATCCCGCGGGAAAGGAGCGAGGGCGAATGGATCCACGCACGAGGAGTCGAGGCAGGGGCTCGAGGCGGCGAACTTGAAGGAGGCTACTGTTAACTGAAGAAAAGACAGAGTTCAGAGGGAAACAGGGGAAGGAAGGAGAGAAAGAGACGCAGTGAGATGGCAAGGGCGCGATGGGACGACCTGGGGTTGCCGGCGATGACGAGGCCGGTCGTCGGAGGAGCAAAGGCGAGGCCATGGTTGCAAGGGCGGCAAGGCAAGCCTCTGCTTGTGGCGTCCATGGCTGCAGGAGCGACCTTCCTGTAGAAAAGCAGAGAGAGGGAGTTGAGAGAACGAGGACGACAGGAGAAGGAAAAGGGGCTGCGCGCTGCTCATCTGTGGCGGGGACGGAGAGGACGGAGCAAGGCTGCCGTGGAGCATCTGGGCACGGGGAAGTGGCCTGGAGAAGCTGCACGAGGCCGAGCGCCATGGTGGATGCAGCGGCGTCGGTCTCCACGCTAAGGACGGCAGACCTTGGCGAGGGGGGTGCGGAGAGGAGGCATGCGAGGCAGGGGATGGAGTGGACGCGGAGGGAATGGAGCTCCGTCTGCTTGGCTGCTCCGGGCGAGGCTCAAGGAGCTCGGGTGCGTGTCATCCATGGTGCTGCTCCTGGTCGACGGGGAAGACAGGGCCCGGTACAAGGTGGCTGGGTTGGATCGGCGGCTGGTTCGGGTAGATCGAGGGCAGGGCGAACCCACGTTAACCCACAGGTAGCACAGGACACCGGGTAAAAAAAACTCTTTTACCTTATAAATATAGAGCCCGAATACAATGGGACACCCCTAATTTTCCCTAGAAGGACACCCGTACATCACGCAAGTGCAGCCCAGTTGTAGCAGCGCGTGATGCCGTATCGATTGAGGAAGCCACGAAGGCGCAGTCCAGCCTGTCCAGGATACGAGCAGTACATTGATCGATACTTGCCTTCGGCCCTTCGCCTCGCCTGTTCGTCTGATCCACTTTGCGCTTCGTGCCCTTGTTCTTTCGCCTTCCCCTGTATCCCCGTACGTCGGACACGCCGCCTATTCTACAGATCGGGGCAAGTCGCCGAATCAGTTGCAGGCGGCGTGTGACAGAAATATGTGGTAAAGGCACAGGTATGGTAAATATAGAAGGTTCGTTCGGGAATGGTTTGATGAGTTTGGGAGCTGGCTTGAGTATAGTGAGTCCAAATGAAAAGCATATTGTTTTTGTTGTTTCTTGTTTAGACCGCGCAAGAAGAAAGAAGCCGGATATGATGCATTTGTTGCAAATGGTTGGTCAAGTTGGAATGAAAAATATAGATTAAAGGAGCATGTAGGAGACATCAATAGTGCTCACAACCAAGCAAAAAGAGATTGTGATGCTTTGCTGAAACAAAAGCAACACATCTATGTTGCTCTAAACAACCAAAGTAATGTTGAGAGGAATGCTTATTATACTCGACTAAATGCCTCAATTGATGTTACTAGAGTGTTACTGAAGCAAGGGTTGCCTTTCCGTGGCCACGATGAGTCTGACGAGTCTCTCAATAAAGGTAATTTCAAGGAATTGCATGCTTACACAGCAGAGCAGAATCCGGAGGTAAGAAAAGTTGTGGCCCATAATGCTCCAGGTAATAATCAGTTGACTTCTTCAAAGATTCAGAAGGACATAGTTAAATGTTTTGCAAAGGAGATATTGCATTCTGTTCTTCGGGAAATTGGGAATGATGTATTTTCTTTGCTAGTTGATGAATCAAGGGATGTGGCTGGTAAAGAGCAAATGGCGGTGGTATTGCGGTATGTTGGTAAATGTGGAAGTGCCATAGAGACATTAGTTGGCCTTACTTATGTGAAGGAGACAACTTCCAAGTATCTCAAGTCTGCCATTGATGATTTATTTGCAGAATATAAATTAAGTTTCAAGCAAGTTAGAGGGCAAGGATATGACGGTGCGAGCAATATGCGAGGTGAGTTTAATGGCTTACAATCCTTAATCATGAGAGAGAATAGCACAACATATTATGTTCACTATTTTGCCCATCAGCTTCAGTTAGTTGTTGTGGCTGTTGTTCGGAAGCACAAATGCATTGGTAATTTTTTTGATATGATCTCAGTCATGTTGAATGTGGTCTCTGGATCCTCAAAGAGAAAGGACATGATTCGAGACAAACATAAAGAACAAGTGTGTGAAGCTTTAGGTTGTGGACTGCTAAAAAGTGGGACAGGATTAAATCAAGAACTAGCTCTTCAAAGACCTGGAGACACTCGATGGAGTTCTCACTACAAGACACTTAAGAGTTTGATTGATATGTTCCCTACAGTTGTCGAAGTGCTCGAATATGTGGAAGAAGAAGACAGGGATGACACAAATAGAAGGCACGCATGTGGTCTTCTTGTTTATTTCCAGTCTTTTGATTTTGTGTTCTACATACAGCTTATGTCCACTATATTGATAATCACAAACACATTATCATTGGCTCTACAACGGAAGAATCAGGACATTGTGAATGCTATTAATTGTGTGAATTCAACCAAAGCCTCCTTGAAAGATCTAAGAAGAAATGGATGGGAATCTGTCCTACATGAAGCATGTGTCTTTTGTGACAAGCATGACATTTCCAAGTTGCAAATGGAAGACCAATATGTGAACCCAAAGAAGCCACGGCAAAAAACAGGTATCACTAATAGGCATCATTATGAAGTGGATTGTTTTAATGATGTTATCGATTGGCTGCTTCAAGAACTTGATAATCGCTTCAATGAGAAAAATTCTGAACTACTTGTTTGCTCAGCGGCTTTGAGCCCAAATGAATCATTTCATGATTTCAACTTAGAGCATTTGATGAGTCTAGCTAAACTATATCCAAAAGATTTTGATGATGGAGAACTCAGGGACCTTAGGCATCACCTTCATCTTTACATTGCTGATGTCCGAGTAGATGATCGCTTCTCTGGATTAAGTAATATTTGTGAGCTCTCTCAAAAAATGGTGGAGACAAGAAAACATATTGTCTATCCCTTGGTTTGTCGACTTTTGAAGCTAGCACTAGTATTGCCTGTTGCCACTGCTACAGTTGAGAGATCTTTTTCAGCTATGAGAATTGTGAAGACATATTTGCGCAATCGTCTTGGTGACGACGCCTTGAAGTATGACCTTATTTGTTATGTGGAGAAAAGAGAAATGAGGAAGGTTACTAATGATGCGGTAATTGATCGCTTTGAAGCCATGAAAAAACGTCGGAAACCATTTTAGGAAGGTAATGTTTTTAACTTACCTATTATTACGCAACTGTAATTAATACGTTACTAAGTGGTTTTGTTTCTTTTTTATTTGTAGGCAATCAGGATCTAGTGTTGCATTTTCTTGTCGGTGGTTATACTTTATTCAGATTTTGGACACTTCAATTTTCCTTTAATATTCAATTTCCTACGATCAATTAATATTTCAAGTGAAACTCTTTATTTTGGATTCTCGGTAAGCACATTCACGGTTATAGCGTATTCTATGTATATTGTATTGTTAACTGTTACTTTTAGATATATTAGTACATCATATCCAAATATACGTGATAGACATGGGACCCCGGGTCATTTTTATCCTGGGTCCGCCCCTGATCGAGGGGAGGAGATGGTTGGACCTTGCTGAAAACGAGGGAGATGGTCGGTTCGGCTAGATCGGGAGGGATCCCGAGGAAAACGAAGTGGCGGCGGCGCAAGCGAAGGATGGATGGGCCAGGCTAGGACTAGGGTTTAGGCTGATATATATAGTAGATGGTTAAAGTGAGACTATTTGGTCCCTCCAATCATAATTGGATGGCCGAGAAATAAATAGGTAGGGAGCCCAAATAAGAAAACGAAGATGATTTACAGATGTTTGGGGATGATCCGGACCCAACAATAACGACTGAGTGGGTCGGGTTCGGGGAAGTTTCAGACACGGGCGAGGAGACGATGCACTGCGCAAAGAGGGATTAGGCAAATGAGGTCAAGTGTGAAGCGGAAACCCGATGGGACTCGGAACCGTCAACAAAGGCAGGGGGACACGGCAACTACGAACAGATGCAAGCTTTATGAAAACATGCAAATGCAATGCGCATGATGCGATGATGAATGCAACAAACAAATAAAAAACACAGCTGACACGCAAAACAAGGAAGACATCTGGAGCATCGGTCTTGGGGCGTCACATTAGTTCTCCTTGGGACCACTAAAAACACCTTTTTCTCTCTCTCTCCCCACAGCAAATCCCTCCCCACTTCGTCGAAGCTTCTCGTCCTCTCCCTCTGTCCCTTTCGCACGTCCCGTGAAGGCGCCTCGCCATATCCACGCTCTCGTACGCCGCAGGTAAGCGGACCCGCCCTATTT
Organism: Aegilops umbellulata; assembly: GCA_032464435.1. Taxonomy (NCBI): domain Eukaryota; kingdom Viridiplantae; phylum Streptophyta; class Magnoliopsida; order Poales; family Poaceae; genus Aegilops; species Aegilops umbellulata. Next base: position 160,431,244 of record CP136058.1, on the reverse strand, counting down.
TCCCGTTCTAACCCCCTCGTCTCCTCGCGGCCCGTCCGCCCGCCGGTAAGCAGTCGCGGCCCCTTGTGCTGCTCTTCCCCGTTGGCCTCGGCCAGCGCAACTTCTTGCGCAGGGACGGTGGATTCAGTCGGCGTGTTGTGCGAGAGGCCAGCGCATCCCCGTCTGCCTCGGCGAGGGCTCTCTCCGCTAAAACCCGTAGGAAATAGGGTCCAAAGTAGCCAAATGATTGAGAAAAAGCATTTTATTGTTAATCTAACCCTGCCATCCAAACACCTCCTTGGTTAGAGTTAGTTCAAGGTTGGAATCTAACTCTAACCTCTAACTGAGTTGGAGTATCCAAACAAGGCCAAAGAGGAGTAGTACTGTACATGCTACAGTCTGGACCGTAGCACATTGTTTTTTATGGCCATATCACCACATTGTTTTCTACTGCTGGTTCATTGGGCTGTCGTGGTTCGCACTCCTCCGACGTGAGTAGTAGTACTAGTATATCTGCATGATTCTTTACTCCATCTTACTACGTACTTCGCCGACATGTGGGAGAACCATCATCCAGGTCGACGCGTCATGCACCAGATTAGAATGCGGAACAGAAGGGGGGCATCACCCTGGTCGTATTGCAAGTAATTCATGACTATAGTGAGTAGTCATATCACAAGTCTTTCCAGCAGTAACGCGCCATCAAATCGCACAGCCCGGCCTTTCCAGCAGTAAGTAAGTTGAATCCACTACTCCCTCACCCTCCTCGCCTCTCTGTCAAACGGCCTACGCGAAAACTGTCGCGTGTACTTCTTGGTAAAAGCCCCGCCCTCAACTTTTAACTATGCGAAAATAGTCCGAGCTTGTTCGTTCTATCTAAAAACTAGTATTGTATGTTTATTCACCCGTGGGGTTGTTCAATGAATGGAGGGCGGGGGAGCACACGTGAACAATATTACTACTAGTAGTGAGTAGGAGTTGTATAGTTAGTCACCTTAAATAGAGAGTTTCTTTTCTTTAATGCCATGTACACAAATTGAAACGCTTGTTGTGGAGAGAAAAAGATAATCACTCCACTATATATGTATGTAGGGGCCTGAGCGCTTGCTTTACTAGGGTTGCTCTCCTCATTCTCTCATCCTCTCCAGATCTAAACAAGACAGGGATAGCGACATTTTCTCTCTACTCACCGCTGGTCACAGATCCGGCCGGATCCCTTGGGCTGGTGTGTGTAGAGGACTAAAAGGTGCATCGTTCACGTAGTCATCACCGGCGAGGGAGGAAACCCATAGCTGCTGGCGGGGCCCAATCCTCTGCCCGTGTCATTCTCTCCGACACAGCGCCGGATCGGGAGGTCCTCCGACCTTTCTTCCTCCTTGTCGTATTGTGCGCAGATCGGACCTGCCACCGCCGACATCCCGACGACCATCAGGTACAAGTTCTTCGAAAGCGGCCTTGCTCTACTACCCCAGCTCCCCACGTGTCCGCATGTGCATCTTTTTCTACTTCCATCAGCTCTTCCAAATCCACCTAAATTTTTAGTATTATTAGAGGTAAAGCTACTTCATGCATTCGATCTAGGACTTGGTTCAAACAACAAAGAAGGGGGGAAAGTCGTAGCATGAATCTAGGACTTGATTCAAAGAGGAAATAACGGGGGGAGTAGTAGAGACAGGATACCCAACCGATCTCTTGGTTGAAAAGGGAATAATGGGAAAACTCAATACAAACTGGATAAGGAACATATCTATTATTGGTTTTAAAAATGATAGAAAGTGGCGGCTGGTGGACAAGTCAATAGAGTATTTCCAGGATTAGATTTGTTGTCCTCACATAGTAAAAGGTCTCCAGGATTAAATTTGCTGCCCTCACATAGTAAAAGGTCTCCAGGATTAGATTTGTTGCCCTCACAAAGTAAAAGGTTTCCAGGATTAGATTTGCTGCCCTCACATAGTAAAAGGTCTCTAGGATTAGATTTGCTGCCCTCACAGAGCATGAACAAACTCGGCATCACCACTTTATGCCTCCTTGTAGGTACATTGTGGTGATGCGTCCACTGTCGCATGTCCTTATACCAACCTTTTGCTGTTGTTAATGTAAGGGCGCATGTAAAATGAAGCAATCACACTGTTACCTTAAGGACATGTCTAACCAGTGTTATTGTTAATCTAATGCCTCCAGTGATATGATGCAATTAAACTATGTTACAAATGGTACTCCTGCTATTTTCCCCAATATGAGAAGTAAGTTGCTTCTTTACGCTGCTGTGTGACCTGGTGTCCCCACGGTCCCATGCCCTTAAACAAACTCTTTAGCTGTTGTTGATTTATTGTATCTGGTAAACAAGCAATGCCACCATTAAAGTAATCCCATATTTGACGAATGTCATAGTTGATCGTAATGCTTCCAGTAACATAAAGCATTGCTCACGTTTTAAAATTTCTACTGTCCTTGCGTGATTGCCATGAACATAATTAAGATGCTTCTTTTCATTTCGTGTATATTTCGTATAGTCTTATTGACCAGCAATTGTTTACTTTCTATATTTTTGTGCAGATAGGGATATCCATTTCACCTTGTTGCTATTGTGACCTTTTGGTGAACTGCACAAAACATTTTTTTGGAATGAGTGTCTTGTGCAGTTCAACTAAAATGTCACATGGGAAAGATCTCTCAATTTTGGTGGAACTACACAAAATGGTGATTGGAGTTTCCAAAATCTCCATCAAATTCTGCTGGTAATCTCGTGCAACATTCTATTATCTTTTAAAAGATGAGTCGTCACTGTCACTACAATGGCACATTATTTTAGTGGAACTGCATAAAAGGATAAGCAAATTATAGTTGCAACTTACATGAGCAGGACAACCAACCTTAATGTTGCTGAATTTTAGTGCAACTACTAAAAAAGAACCTGCCAGGTCACGAGAGCAAGTACTTCTCGCTAGCTGAATGATGCAATCTTTGCTTCATTTCAGGTGAACTGAAGAAAAAGGCGCATGAATTGAATCATGGAACTCCAGGTTGGCCTCATCCGAGTGGATTTGCAGGTTCACCACATCAAGTCGTGGCGGCATAGGGCCCCTCACACCGGTCAGTACTGTCCTTTATCAACATGATTGTGCTTTGTCATACTGTGCTGATTTTCTTTTTTTAAATAAAGCTATTCTATCGCAATCTTTTCTAGTTTTGGAAATAAAGTTTGCTTCAACTAGTGCCTCTATTATAGTAGTCATGCTCTTTCTTATCTGTGCAAACAGGAATACTCAATTACAGATGTTGTGATGGTCAAGAGCATTCGCCAAGTTCTTGGGTTGTATGACACGGCTAGGCAAGATGGATTTAATCCCGATATTCAGTTTATCAAAAGGCTCTAATGGGTTGTTTCTGAATCTTGCAAGCTGGGAATCAGTGAGATGTGTAGGCACCTTTGTTGTACTTATTGTTTGAATCTTATTTGTTGGTTCTGAATCTTGCAAGCTGGGAATGAATGAGATGTGTAGGCATCTTTGATGTACTTATTATTTGAATCCTATTTGTTGGTTTTGAATATTGCAAGCTGGGAAACACGGCATGATGATGCAGAGGAAATCAACCATAACAAACAGCTCAAACTTGGTAGTATTATCTGCGCGAAAGTGCGACAAATGTGCTAATCATGTGCGTCCTGAGAATAATATTTCTAATTGTTGTGCATGTTTACCCTGTGGCACTGATAGAACGAGCCAATGCATTGCTTGTTTTAAGAATAAATTTCTATTAAAGCTAATTAAATTTAAGTAAAGTGACCACTAACACTTGTTATTACAGTACCAATACAGACCTGCTCGTGAACCGACGTGTGGCCGGAATAGGTTTCTTAATGGAGGCGTTTGAATGCGCCGAGGGTGCATGTTCTGCCGGGCATGCAGCAGGCGAGGGAGGGGTAGTAACTGTTGTCTCATGTACACACTCAGTTTACTGTTGAATCCAGTTCCCCAAGAGCTGAAAAACTAACCACTGCCACCGCCTATCCACTCGTTCACTTGAACAGACTCCAATGGCGATCCGAGGGGTGAGCCTGCTGGATATGGACTTCAGCAAGGAGTTCACCTTTGAGTTCGCCATTAAGTCCCATGGCTGCACCAAGTTGAATGTGATGTACACCAATGATCCAGACTCGGTGAAGCTCTGCCTCGCCAAGTTCAAGCAGTACTTATAGGATGAGAAAGCACAAGGTCGCAGGACTAGACCTTGTGCCCATCCATTCGTCTCCTGACAGGGACCAGCGGATCGCGGTCGCCCAGGTATGCGTGCGGGGCGGGGTTCTCGTCTACCATTGATTTAGGGCCATCAGATGTTCTGGAGCATTTGCCCGTTTCATTGGTAGCGCCAACTGCACCTTCGCTAAGGTGGAGGGACGGAAGAATGCGAGGATTCGGCCATCTGGTGCAACAAGCTTGTCCACATCCAGAAGCAATACAAGATCATCGGCAACGGGCGGGTGAAGGACTCCATGGTTGACATCACCGAGACTATCATCGACCCCTGCTACGCCAACATGAAAGAAGACAACGATGCCAAGGACCTGAACACAGGGGAGGTACCTCTGAATCTAGCCTACATAACCTACGCGGCCAAGGACGCATACGCATGCTACGACATGTACAGGCGGATCTTGGACATGAGGGCTTGTTTGCTTCCCGTAACCGACGAGTACACGGACAGCCGCAGCGTCATGATCAAGCGTGCCATGAAGGTCTAAATGTTGTACTTTATCTGTTTATAAGCACCTTTATCATCTGAGTGTTTCATGCATTAGCCTATGTGTCGTAATTATCTGTTTTGTCCGAAATATTTCTTCTAAGAACCCATTAACCTGTTTGCTTTTTTTAGTGGCTATTTGCTTATGTATGTAACTAGTTCACTCGTCCCTTTCAAAAAAACTAGTTCACTCGGCTGCTGTGCTTTGAATCTCCTTCCTCCCAACATATTTCCCTTCTCAGGTGGACCCAGCATGTCTCGCACACAGACATATGGGAACAACCACCTATCCATTTGTATTTCTTTATTTTGTTCAATCTTTCATCCTCTTCCTATACAGCGGCTGGCCATCATAGCCTATGGCGTTGGCTAGGACATCCCTCTACTCCCACACATTGTTCGGCGGCGGCAGCTCCACTGGCCCACCCTGCACCCGAAAAAATCAACCCTCGTACTCCCCTCCGCCTGCGTCTTCCCCTGCTCCAGTTTGTTCGGTCCGAGGTCTCGACGTCGTTCTCTGTCTTGGTGCTCTCGCCACGGCGCCGCCGTTTGTTGTTCCCAACTTGGTCAGCAAAACAAGAGGAATCGGGAGACAACTGTTTGTCGAGAGGCTGACAGTCCCGGGCCCACCAGGTCCATGGCCTAGGTTTTATTGTTTAACATGGGCAGCCCACGACATGTTTCAATGTTTTTTGGATCCAGCATGTATCAAGCAGCCTCTGGGCATCCCAACATCCGCAGCCCAAGTTATGTTTGTTTTTTCAAGACGACGCACAACTCAGTTCTATTTTTCTATAAGAATGCAAAACTGAACCTATGTTTTCCCTTCTATAATAGTATATATATATATATATATATATATATATATATATATATATATATATATATGTCTTATTTTATTACATATATATAATAGAAAAAACATAAGGTCTCGTTAAACCTGTCGTTCGTCCAACCATTTTATAGACCTTCCCACTTCCTTTATTTTTCGTTTTCATTAATCCTATATGTGAATTTTCTCCCACTTACTTTTTCGATGTAAACTAAATTTTCTCCTAGTACTTTTCCCTAGAACCAACTCAATTGTCCCACGTCTAGACTAAAAAATAATAATACCCCACGTCCTAATAACTCATCAAATTAAAATTATATTTTATTTCGTAAATTGAAAGTTCTTACAAAATAATAATAATAATTGTTTATATATAACTTGGCAAGTTAACTCCTAGTGATTGCGTACATAATCTTGCAAAGATTTTACTAACCAATGCAGTAATAGATGTGCAATCATGTGTTTATGTTTTTATAACATTTCTCCATCCATCCCAATATGATATTTTCACCCAGCCCAGCAAGTCCATGGATTTCGAGAAAAATGCAAATGGGCTTTAAATTCTACCATATATATACGGGCTGCATAGATGCTACATCATTGTTTCACCCAGCCCACCAAATGGACTAAAAACAAAAGGGCTGGCTGACATGTGGGCCATTAGGTTGAAGCCTAAGCAAGGCGTTGGATTTACATCCAACTACCGGCATTCTTCTTCAATCTCTCGTCTTCTTCCCCCTGCGCTGCCAGGACCGCTTGCTCTAGCCTCCGGCATCCAGCGGCGTTGTTTTGCACGCCTCATAGCGAAACGCTACCCCGCCGACGGCCAGGCCATCCCTCCATGCCATACCTCCTGTTATTCTTTGCTGAGTCTAGGCCCACCCCACACCCGAACCAGTCAAGTTTCCCACTCCTCTCCATCTGTGACTCCACTGCCGCGTCTTCCCCATCTCTGGGTCGTTCCAGTCTGGGGCCTCGCCATCATCCATCGCCTCGCTGCGCTCGGCGTGGCATGGTCAACAAACGAGAGTCATCGGAAGAGGACTGTACGTGGAGATCCTGACAGCTGGGACCCACGAGGTCCATGGTCGCACGCAAGGAAAGATCCTCCTTATTAAGATGTTTCCTCCCCTTGACAGCTGGGACCCACCGGCTTTATCTTCGCATGAATGGAAGTGCCTCCTTGTTATGAGAAAAAAACTATTCCTCTCGATGACAGCTGGGACCCGACAGATTTGGTGGCTAACTTGTGGGCCTACTAAGCAGACGTACACGCAGGGCTTTCTCAACTTAATCAACAAACGATTCTAGCAGCTGGACCGTTGGATGTTAATCCAACAGCCGTGCTCCTTCTTCAACCTCTGTTCTTGCTCATGTCTCTCGTGGGCGGTTGTGCTACCGTGCACCCGAACCAGTCAAGTTTCCCACTCCTCTCCATCTGCGACTCCACTGCCGCGTCTTCCCCATCTCTGGATCGTTCTAGTCTGGGGCCTCGCTGTCGTCCACTGGCCTTGGTGCGCTCGGCACGGTGTGGTCAACGTGGTCAACAAACGAGAGTCATCAGAAGATGACTGTACGTGAGAGGCTGACAGTGGGGACGCACCACGCCCATGGACGCATGCATGCAACTGCATCCTTTTTACCCTGAAAAATAATGTTTTCTCCCCCTGACTGCTGGGACCCAGCAGCTATATCTTCGCACGCAAGGAAGTGCGACCTTATCCTCCCTGACAGCTTGGACCCACCTGGTCGGAGCGTATGTACCGTTGTCTGTCTTGTCGGAACGTGTACGTACATACTTGTCAATTGGTCGCTCTGCAACGATGAACCGTGGCCGAGTAAGTAGAGGCACATGTCATAGTACAACCCCCACGTAGCAGTTCAGGCTGTCCCGTCTAAACCGTGTACACGTACATACAGCCACATGCCAAAAAATACAGGCACATACGTACATACGGGCAGGGTCTCGAACGCCTACTCGTGCACACGTACGGCCGGGGCTCGTGTACATGGCTGGGTCGGAATGGAGAAACTGCGTCATCGTGTTCATGGGGAGGCAACAAAATACGTCATGTTCATCGAGAGCCAACCGACTTGGACGGAACAGCCGATCGAAACGAGGCCTGGCATACCGCAGAACGGAGGAAACGGCCTTGTGTTCGACCGGGCACGGTGGAAACGGGGTCTTGTTCATCTGGAGGGGTCTGGCATATCGCAAAAAGGAGGAAACGGACTTCTCTTGGACCTCCTACAGTCGAAACGGGGTCCTGTTGATCGGGAGGGGTGTGGCATACCGCAAAACAGAGGAAACAGACTTGTGTTGGAGCGCTACGGTCAAAACAAGGGTCCTGTTCATCGGGAGGGGTGTGGCATACCGCAAAACGGGACACAGTATACTGTTCATCTCCACCGTCGACCTCCTCCAGCCTCCACGGGCTACTGTTCATCCACCGTCGACCTCTATAGCCTCCACCTGCGACTATTCATCCACGAGGTCCTGTTCATCCAGCCTTCACCGCTCCTCCACCGGCTACTGTTCTACCAGCCCTCTCCACGGGGTCCTGTTCAACCACCCCTCCATGGGCTACTGTTCATCCAGCCCTCCACTGGCTACTATTCAACCAGCCCTCCACGGGGTCCTGTTCATCCAACCCTCCACGGGGTCCTGTTCATCCACCTGCCAACCGGCTCGATCAGGGTCCTGTTCATCCAGCGGCAACGGCCTCTACTACCACGGGGTCCTATTCATCCAACCCCCCACTGGAAACTGTTCATCCAAACCCCCAACAACGCTCACTGTTCATCAAGAGGCAACATCGATCGGCTTCAGTTAGCAGCAGTAGCGAAGGAATCACTTGGGTTCAGTTAACAGCAAGGGATCGATCACTCGGGTTCAGTAACGTAGCTAGTGCAATCACTCGGGTTCAGTTAGAGCCCAATGCCTCGCTCGGGTTCAGTTAGAGCGCAACACTTCGCATGTAACATCCCAAATTTTCAATTTGGAATGTTATACATTAGATCATCATTGCATATCATATTTTATTTGCTTTTGGTTTTGATCCAAGAAATTCTACGCAACTCAAGGACCCACGGAGAGAGTTGGGGATTTCGTTATTTTCATATTTGAGTTTTCTCAAATTTTGGGAATAGGATCATTTGATTTTGATTATTTATTTTCAATTATTTCTTTTACAAAAATATGAGAGAGGGAATAAAATGACTTTCCCAAAATAAAGAAATATTGAGGATTTAATCATAAAATCAAATAAGATTTTATTTCGGAGTTTTCGCTATTTTATTTGAATTTAGGAATAATATGCGTTCTCGAAATTGCATTTAGGCCCCAAATAAATGTTCACTTTGCCCGGCTTGATTTTAGAAGTCGGGTTAAATTTATTTCGGGATTTTTGGAGTCCGTTTATTATTTTGTTTCCTTGTTTTTCTGCGCGTAATAATTGAAAAAAACGCACCACCGACCAACGGGTCGTGTCCGACCCGGATACTAGGCCCGTCCAGGCTTTATAAGCCGGGAGCCCAGCCCGGGAGCCTCCCCACCCAAACCCTAGCGCCCGCCGCCTCGAACCACGCGCCGCGCCGCCGCCGCCGCCCGCCGCCCGCGCCCGACGCCGCCGCAGCCCGCCGCCCGCGCCCGACGCCGCCGCCGCCACCCCGCCGGACCCCGGCGCCGCCCGAGGTGCCTCGATTTCCGTGCCGCCGGTTTTCTTGAAAAACCGTTCGGTTTTTCTTCTATTTTTTTTAGTTTCCTTTTTTTATTTAGATTGGTTTTTATTCGGTTTAGATTATTTAGCGAGCGTTCGCTCGTTCATTCGTTTTAACGAACGTGTTCGTCGTTTAGATCCAGAGAACAAACGTTCGTTCGTTAATTTGTTCGTTGTTTTTCTTTTTCTCGGATTTTCCGTGATTATTTCTGATCCGATTTTCGTTTTAGTATAACTTTTCACTCGTTTATCGGAATCAGGCGATTCAAGCGCCTGGAGTTTCATCTCAAAACCCTCTATCCGTTTAACCAACTTAAACAAGTTTTTGTTTCTGTAAAATTTGACTTAGATCCAGATTAGTAGAACGAAGTTTGTTTGTTTCGCCGTTTGACTTTCGTTGCTTCGTTTGATTTGATTTTTTTTGCAAACCGGAGTTCTTAAGTTGAACTTTCTGGTTAGATCTCTTATTTGAGTTCTACTTGTGCATTAGATTGAGTACTTATTGTATGCTTGTTTTTTTGTCTGTGATAGAATACCCGGAGTGCGCCGCCTGTTACTTCGAATCTCTAGGTTTCGCGGATCATCAGCAAGGCAAGTAACACTTTGATCATACCTCTTTTACTACCTAGTTTTGTTGCATTAGATCAATCCTCAAACATTGCATGATTAGGATCTAATTAAGTTGTGGGATGGGAAGTAGTTGAGGTAGTACCTATTACCTGTTTTATTATCAAACCCTTGGGAGTTACTTCTACGTTTGCTTATTATGCCATGCTATGCTAGTAGACGTGGATTGGGTGAGTGATATCCATGACAGATGTGAGATTGTTAATTAATGGTTTATCTAAGGTGGCAACTTAAACACACATCTAGGTGGATTGAGGTACCTGGGTTTCCAGGATTGCCTGTTGTTTTTTTTTCTTTATGGACCGCCACCCAAGCCCAAAGGGATCATGAGATTATTCATATTAGAAACTTCCGTGTGCAGCCACAAGCCATTATGGGCTCTGGCATAGTTGATTAAGTCGTGCGAACTCTTACACGGTAGACTAGCAGATGTACGGGAAAGTAGGTGTACCGGTCTATCAATTGTAAGGTGCTAGTACTTCTGAAAGACTATGTCTCGGTCATCCATTTCTCAAACACCATGTAGTATGAGAAATCCTACGAAGGTGATCGAGTCTTGTGGGGAAAAGTGCGCAAACCTCTGTAGAGTGTACAAACTAATCATGGTTAGCCGTGTCCCCGGCTATGGACGTTTTGAGTATCTAGTACTTGGATATCATGTGAATCTCATCATGTTACTCTAAATTAATATTGTTGGGTTTTAATGATGAATACTTTAATGGGATTGAGGATGCTGTCAACCATTCTCAATGTTTAACAACCACCATGATAGTTAAATAAATTTTATTCCTTTGCAGTAGGGAAAATTTTGCTTTACGCAAAACTGTAACCATAGAGCTTTCCACCAGCCATATATGCATGTAGTATATGCTTAATCTTTCATTACTCTCTATGTGTTACATTGCCAGTATATTCCATGTGCTGACCCGTTTTCGGGCTGCAACGTTTCATCTTGCAGACTTTTCAGAAGACGAGAAAGGTGCTTTTAGGTCGTGGTTCTATGCTCACTGATGCCGTTGGAGTTGATGGACTCGCTTATCTTCCAAGCCTTCCGCTGTTATCGTTATTAGATGGCCTTAAGCCATATTTATTGTAATAAGTTCTCTTTTGAGACATTCGATGTAATAAGTGTGTGATTGCTACTCTGTTATAAATCCTTCAAGTACTGTGTGGTGTCAGCATTACTGATCCAGGGATGACACCTGAGCACAGAGATCAGACTGTTTGAGGTCTGGTCGCTGCAAAGATGGTATCAGAGCACACGCTGACTGTAGGACACGACCACTAAGCTAAAGCCCTAGATCACTACTCTCTTCTCATTTCTGACTCCTCATATTTTCTACTCTTTTAGGATGACGGAAGCGAGGATCAAGTTCACGCAGCCGGATGAAGATACACCTTTTGGGCGACACCTGAAGGAAGTCACTAAGTACCTGAACATTGGAATACCAAGCTTCACCGGGACCTACAACGCCACTTTACACGAAGAGGAGCGTTGGAAGATTCAAGATCAAGTTCCAGGAAGGACGTTCACGCCAGTCACGGAGCCCATAGAGTGTGTTTTTAATGCACCAACCTGGAGTCTGGGAAAGAGCATGGCAGCTCACATAACCATGGGACGCATTGGAGAAGTCTACCAAGAAGACCTCAAGGATACTATCTACCAGATTTGCGGACGCCGAGATGAACAATGGGAGATAGTTAGCACCAAGAAGGATAGATCCATTGCAGCTTTCACCCAAGAGTTAAACCAGCACATTCGACACCAGGAGAATCAGATGTGCGCAGACATGATGGAGTTGAAGAAAGCAAAAGCCAAGATTATTGAGCTAGAAGGAGAACTGAAGGCCACTCGCAAAGACTACATGGATGAGATTGTAGCTCTAGTGAGACAAAACGGCGATCTTAAGGAGAAGATTGAAGAACTCATGGGGAATTCAGCACCCGGAGGAGAAGATGAAGATTGCACCTGTCCAGATAACTACATCATCATCGACGACACTGATTCCGGTCCTAGTGATGATGATTTCGAAGACGAAGCTGGAGCAGATATCATGGAGTCTTCATCGGAGCAGTTTTTCTAGTAGACTACCATAACAGTAGTAGTGTTCCACCATGAACAACAACAACAACAACAACAACAACAACAACAACAACAACAACAACAACAACAACAACAACAACAACAACAACAACAACAACAACAACAACAACAACAACAACAACAACAACAACAACAACAACAACAACAACAACAACAACAACAACAACAACAACAACAACAACAACAACAACAACAACAACAACAACAACAACAACAACAACAACAACAACAACAACAACAACAACAACAACAACAACAACAACAACAACAACAACAACAACAACAACAACAACAACAACAACAACAACAACAACAACAACAACAACAACAACAACAACAACAACAACAACAACAACAACAACAACAACAACAACAACAACAACAACAACAACAACAACAACAACAACAACAACAACAACAACAACAACAACAACAACAACAACAACAACAACAACAACAACAACAACAACAACAACAACAACAACAACAACAACAACAACAACAACAACAACAACAACAACAACAACAACAACAACAACAACAACAACAACAACAACAACAACAACAACAACAACAACAACAACAACAACAACAACAACAACAACAACAACAACAACAACAACAACAACAACAACAACAACAACAACAACAACAACAACAACAACAACAACAACAACAACAACAACAACAACAACAACAACAACAACAACAACAACAACAACAACAACAACAACAACAACAACAACAACAACAACAACAACAACAACAACAACAACAACAACAGCAGCAACAACAACAGCAGCAACAACAACAACAACAACAACAACAACCCACCGCCACCACCTGTTGATCACTTAACCCGTTTTCTTAGGTTGAATCCGCCGGTGTTCTCCAGTAGCACCGAGCCGATAGTAGCAGATGATTGAATCTGCAAGACAGGGAGGGAGTGGACCACTGCAGGATGTACAGATGGGGAAAAGGTGAAATTTGCTGCACATCAGCTTGAAGGACCCGCAGCAGCATGGTGGGAGAATTTTACAGCCACTTACCCTGTAGACACTGTCACATGGGATCAGTTTCAGCGAGCTTTCCGTACTGCCCATGTTTCAGCAGGAGCTATGGCCATGAAGAAGCATGAGTTTCGCAACTTGCGCCAAGGAGGACGGACAGTTGGCCAGTATGTGGATGACTTTAGTAAACTAGCACGTTATGCCCCGGATGACGTTGCTACGGATGCAACTAAGCAGGAGAAGTTTCTGGAAGGACTGAATGACGAGCTGAGCATGCAGTTGATGGTAGCAAGCTTCAAAAACTACCAAGAGCTGGTAGATCATGCTCTTATGATTGAAGGGAAGCAGCAGCAGATTGAAAACCGCAAGAGGAAGTATGGATAGGGGAAGTACAACTCAGGAGCTCAGCAGAAGCCCCGTCTTATCCCTAAACCGGGAGTTCATTTTTAGCATACCCATGGAGGAGGTAGCTCGCACAACCATAATGGCCCCAAGAATGGTAATGGGAATGGAGGAAGCAACGGCCAGAACCGCACCACCCCATCAATCCCAGGCAAGAGAGACCTGAGCCAAATCACCTGTTTTAAGTGTCAGAAGACTCGGCATTATGCCAATGAATGTCCTGAAGGCCAGAATGGCAATGGAAGCTCTGGGAAGAAGCCAAACCCTTTCAAAAGGGGACAGGTGAACCACGTTAACATGGAGGAGGTTGAAGCTCAACCTGATGCAGTAATAGGTAAGTTTTTTGTTAAGTCATTTACTAGACTCTTTCTTTTTGATACTGGTGCATCGCATTCATACATATCAAGGGGATTTGTGGATAAGTATAGCCTGCCCACTGGGATTCTTAAAACACCTATGCTAGTAAGCTCACCAGGAGCGGAGTATATGGCCAGTGAAGGATGTTTTCAAGTGCCATTGAGTATAGGAAGGCATGTTTTCCCTTCGGATTTAATTATTCTGGAATCACAAGGTTTGGACGTGATTCTCGGCATGGATTGGCTGTTGATGTATGGGGGAAACATCGATTGCGCCAGTAAGACAATTTTGCTTACAACGCCAGAAGGAAGAAGGATCAAGTATGTATCCAGGCATGCGCCAAACAGGACACAAGTAAATTCCTTATCAGGAGTTGTGCAGGAGGAAGTACCAGTGGTAAAGGAGTTCCCTGATGTATTTCCAGAGGGGTTGCCAGGCATGCCACCGGATAGAGATATTGAGTTTTTGATTGAGCTTTTGCCAGGCACAGGGCCAATATCGAAGAGACCATACAGGATGCCCACAAAGGATTTGGTGGAGATTAGAAGCATATTAAGGAGTTACTGGATAAAGGTTATATTCGCCCAAGTTCTTTGCCTTGGGGATCACCAGTACTTCTAGTGGAGAAAAAGGATGGATCATTAAGGATGGTTGTCGATTACCGCGGATTGAATGAAGTAACGATCAAGAACAAGTACCCACTACCAATGATCAATGATCTGTTCGATCGGTTGCAAGGACCTAAAGTGTTTTCCAAAATCGATTTGCGATCAGGGTACCATCAGTTGAAGATTCGAGAGCAGGACATACCTAAGACAGCAGTCACCACAAGATATGGGTTTTATGAGTATACCGTTATGTCATTTGGTTTGACTAACGCACCTGCCTATTTTATGAACATGATGAACAAAGTGTTTATGGAGTTTTTGGATAAGTTCGTCATGGTGTTCATTGATGACATACTGGTTTACTCGAAGAATGAAGAGGAGCATAAAGAACATTTGCGATTGGTACTGGAGAAGCTCAGAGAACATCAGTTATATGCCAAGTTCAGCAAATGTGAGTTTTGGTTGAAGGAAGTAGGATTCCTCGGACACGTTATATCCTGAGAAGGAATAGAAGTTGATCCCACAAAGGTTATCACTGTGACCACTTGGGAAGCACCAACAAAAGTTGGAGAGATCCGGAGTTTCCTTGGACTCGCAGGATACTACCGGAGATTTATTGATAATTTCTCAAAGATTGCAAAGCCTATGACGGAGTTGTTAAAGAAGGATACCAAGTTCATATGGACTGAGGAGTGTGAAACTAGTTTCCAGTAGTTGAAGAAACGTTTGGTTACCTCACCAGTGTTGATTTTGCCGGACCAGACCAAGGATTATGAGGTGTATTGCGACGCTTCACGTCGAGGACTTGGATCAGTGCTTATGCAAGAGGGAAGAGTTGTTTCATACGCTTCACGACAACTGAAGCCTCACAAATTAAATTATGCCACGCATGATTTGGAGTTAGCAGCTGTAGTACATGCATTGAAAACATGGAGACATTTCCTCATTGGAAACCATTATGAGGTGTACACGGATCACAAGAGTTTGAAGTACATCTTCACGCAGAAGGAGTTAAACCTCAGACAAAGGAGATGGTTGGAGCTCATCAAGGATTATGATATGAGATTGCATTACCATCCCGGAAAGGCTAATGTAGTAGCTGATGCATTGAGCCGTAAGAGCCATGTCAATACACTATTGACGGGAGGAATACCAAAGGAGTTAGCCGAGGATCTTCATGAGCTATGTTTGGAAATAGTTCTGAGAGGCTATGTAGCAGCATTGGAGATTCAGTCAACTTTGATGGATAGAATCAGAGAAGCTCAGAAGACTGACAAGGAGATTGCCTCTATAAAAGACAAAATGAGCGAAGGAAAGGCTAAAGGATTTCGCGAGGATGAGCACGATACCCTATGGTTTGAAGACCGGGTTTATGTGCCCAATGACCCAGAGATCAGGAAGTTAATTCTGCAAGAGGCACATGATTCACCGTATTCGATTCACCCAGGAAATACCAAGATGTATTTGGATTTGAAGGATACTTTCTGGTGGACCGGAATGAAGAAAGATATTGCGGAGTATGTAGCAGTTTGTGATGTATGTCAGAGAGTAAAAGCAGCGCATCGGAAGCCAGCAGGACTGCTACAGCCATTGCCAATACCCGAATGGAAGTGGGATAAGCTAGGCATGGGTTTTATCACGGAATTACCCAAGACTCGTTCAGGCTATGACTCAATTTTGGTTGTAGTTGATCGATTGACGAAGGTAGCTCATTTCATCCTGGTAAAGACCACTTACACTAGTGCTAAGTTGGCAAACATATACATGACCAGGATAGTATGTCTGCATGGAGTTCCGAGGAGTATCGTATCAGATAGAAACCCAGTTTACCTCAAAGTTCTGGAAGCAGTTGCACGGAACTTTGGGTACCAGGCTAGAGTTCAGTACAGCTTTTCATCCACAGACAGATGGACAGACCGAGAGAGTCAATCAGATTTTGGAGGATATGCTGAGAGCTTGTGCGCTAGATTATGGATCGAGTTGGGACGACAATTTGCCATATGCAGAATTCTCTTACAACAATAGCTACCAAACCTGTTTGAAGATGCCCCTTTCGAAGCTTTGTACGGAAGGAGGTGCAGGACACCGTTGTCGTGGGACGAAGTTGGAGACCGCCAGTTGTTTGGACCTGATTTGATTAAGGAGTCTGAACAAAAGGTGAAGTTGATTCGCGATAGGCTCAAGGTAGCGCAGTCCAGGCAGAAGAGCTACGCAAATTCTAAACACAAGGAGACAGTTTACGAAGTCGGAGACAGAGTTTATCTTCGAGTATGTCCACTTCGGAGAATTAAGCGTTTTGGTGTTAAAGGGAAGTTAGCGCCATGTTTTGTAGGACCATACCGAGTTTTGGAACGTATGGGAGAAGTAGCATACAAGTTGGAATTGCCCGAAGGATTGTCAGGAGTTCATGATGTGTTCCATGTTTCTCAGCTGAAGAAGTGCCATGCGGAGATGGCTGGTATACCGTTGAGAGACACAGTGCCATTGGAAGCAATTCAGTTGGATAACAATTTGACCTATGAGGAGAAACCAGTTAAGATTCTCGACTTTGCCAACCGAGTCACTCGCAACAAGGTTATCAAGTTTTGTAAGGTTCAGTGGAGCCACCACACGGAGGACGAAGCCACCTGGGAACGAGAGGAAGATTTGCTCAAGGACCACCCTCACCTATTTTCTAGCCAACCCGAATCTCGAGGGCGAGATTCATCTTAAGGGGGGTAGGTTTGTAACATCCCAAATTTTTAATTTGGAATGTTATACATTAGATCATCATTGCATATCATATTTTATTTGCTTTTGGTTTTGATCCAAGAAATTCTACGCAACTCAAGGACCCACGGAGAGAGTTGGGGATTTCGTTATTTTCATATTTGAGTTTTCTCAAATTTTGGGAATAGGATCATTTGATTTTAATTATTTTATTTTCAATTATTTCTATTACAAAAATATGAGAGAGGGAATAAAATGACTTTCCCAAAATAAAGAAATATTGATGATTTAATAATAAAATCAAATAAGATTTTATTTCGGAGTTTTTCGCTATTTTATTTGAATTTAGGAAAAATATGCGTTTCTCAAAATTGTATTTAGGCCCGAAATAAATGTTCACTTTGTCCGGGTTGATTTTAGAAGTCGGGGAAAATTTATTTCAGGATTTTTGGAGTCTGTTTAGTATTTATCTTCCTTGTTTTTCTGTGTGTAATTATTTAAAAAACGCGCCACCGACCTACGGGCCGTGTCCGACCCGGACACTAGGCCCGTCCAGGCTTTATAAGCCGGGAGCCCAGCCCAGGAGCCTCCCCACCCAAACCCTAGCGCCCGCCGCCTCGAACCCCGCGTCGCGCCGCCGCCGCCGCCGCCTGCGCCGCCGGAGCCGCCGCCTCGCCGACCCGCCGCCCGAGGTGCCTCGATTTCCGCGCCGCCGGTTTTCTCGAAAAACCGTTCGGTTTTTCGTCGGTTTTTTTAGTTTCCGTGTCAGGACCCCGATCCTAAGCCACATCGATCCAGCGTGTAACACATCATATCACTTTGCGGCCTCATGCACGGTACTCCCACGGGTGCCACCTTACCTGGCCCGGGACCGTTTGCGCCTTTTGGCTCACGTATATGATAGTGTCGCTAGCATCCATATGACAGAGAACCCGGGCCGACATGGCTAGTCGTGAATCCAAAGCGGCGCTAGCCTATGAGGACAGGCATACATGAATCACATCGACCATGTCGGTCATCAACGTGTCTATTCGGGCTGTAGCACTGGGCTAACAGGACTCCGGTAACCCGGGCTGTAGCAGGCTAGGCAGGACTCTGAATAACAGTGCGTGACATTTCCCCGAAGGGACAGACATAGGAACGACGTGAAACACATGCCGGCCAGTCAAGTGTCCAAGCAGTAGTGCTGGGCTAGCAGGACTCCGGTGAACCGGGCTGTAGCGGACTACTATCGCTCAGAAGCACTAGACTTACATTTCCCCATATGAAAGGCTGCCAAGGATAAACAACTAGATAGTCGGATCCCACTCATACCAAGCATTTCAATCATACACACAATATGCCCGATATGAGTAAATACAACATGGCATCACAACAGTACTCTACGACTCAAGTACTTTATTTAGAAGGCTCCGAAGAGCCATACATATCATCCATACAGATAGGGGTCACATGACCCAACACTCAAGTCATACAAACATACAAGCACATGCGGAAGCAAAGTAGTCTGAGTACAGACACTAGAAAGAAAGAAGGCTTGACGAAGCCTGTCTATCTACAACGACCCTTCACAAGTCTTGGATCACCACCTGGGTGATAAGTCACTCGTCAACGTCGAGGTCTACATAGAACCCATCAGAGGGGTTGGTGCAGTCGTCTGAAAAACATGATTAAAGCAACATGAGTACGGAGGTACTCAGCAAGTCTTACAACAGGAACCTACTATACATGCACATTCTCAAGAAGGTAGTGGGGTTATTGCAGCAAGCCAGCTTTGACTCTTGGCTAAGCTATCCTACAATAGACACCACTTGTAAATCATTTGTCGCACACGAGTCCACTAACACCAACACAATACTCCACCGTGGATCCTCTCTCGCCATCCTACGAGAGGGCCATCCGCGGTACTCACACTTATCTTGAGATTTTTAGTAGTATCCATTTACTTTTCTATGAACTGTATAGGTGACCAAGTAGTCCTTTACCGCGGACGCGGCTATTCGAATAGATTTATACCCTGCAGGGGTGTACTTCTTCACACACGCTCTCACCACTTATCGCCGTTTACACGACATGTACTCGGCAACCTTCAAGCGGAAGCCCAGCGAGGGTGTCGGCCACGGCCTACCTAAACACCCAAGTCTCTAGTCCAGGTTTATCGCCTATTCGGGTTCCATCCGCAGGGAGTCCAGCCGAGGTTTCCACTAACGGCCCCAAACGATGTGAACAGGGTTCGCGAGACACCAAACGGGCGAGTCGGTACACCGTGCCACGTGCCTACCGCAACACAGCCCACCCCGATGGTCAGCGCCGCGTGCGGCGCCCAGCATGCTACAAACACCAGAAACTACTTTGCAACTCCTGGACAGAGGACAAGCGTGATCAAGAAGCCGAGAGGGTCCATTGGTTTCGGGCCCAATGCGTGGTAGTAGCTGAGTCTTAAATCACACACACAGATCTCAGTTCTTAAGAACGGCCTCAATGAAACAACCCACCATGTACTCCTACATGGCCTTCCATCGATTCCTTTACCAAATCGTGTTCAACACTTCCACACTATTGACAACGATACAACCTTTCACTCCGGATCATCATCCCGATGAGCCAGACCTGACATAACTCTAAGCATAGCAAGCATAGCATGGTAGGAACACACACACACATGTATTGGCTCAATCAACTCCTACACATGCTAGTGGGTTTCATCTAGTTACTGTGGCAATGACAGGTCATGCAAAGGAAGTGGGTTCAACTACCGCAACACACAGCAGTTTGGAAACGCGTTGTCTTAATGTAGTAAACGAGAGCAGAAGCGAGAACATGGGTTTGTATCGGAATGATCAATGGGTTTCTTGCCTGATGGAGTGGTCGTGGGATACTGCCCTTCAGTTGGATACGCGGAGATATCCTCGGAGGCAGAACCTACCACGATGAACACATCGGAACACAATCAATACATGGCGATATGCAACAATATGATGCATGCTATGACATGGCAATATGAATGTGTCCTCACCTAGTGCAAGTTAAACCAGAAGGAAATGAACCCATTTAAACCAAAGATTCAAATGGAAACTCATTAACTAGGATCATATTAGTGTATCAACTTGTAATGCCTAAACAGTGGGTTTAACTTGTTCTGACATGCATGAAACCAGCACCAATGGATAGGTTGGATTTTTCTGATAATTTTTCATATATAAAACTTTGCATTTGGAGTTATAGATAATTTTCTATGAATTTTTGAAGTTTGAACTAATTTCTGGAATTTCCTGTGCAAAAATAAATCCAGAAAATTAATTGTGGCGTCAGCATGAGGTCATGCTGACCTCAGCAGGTCAACAGACCCGGTCCAGGTCAAACCTGACGCGTGGGTCCCGCGTGTCAGGGTCATTAGCTTAAACAGATTAGATTATTTCTAATCCTGGATTAGTTAGCGGGCGGGGCCCACATGTCATAGACCCAGGGGGTCAACTGGGCCCACCCGTGGTCAAAAAAGGGGGTCAACGGTTCAACTCCGCCGGCGTTGAGCCGCCGGCGACGTCCAGACGCGGCGGAGGAAGTGCAGATTCGCGCCCCGGCGACCAAATCGACGGCGGAGCACGTCTACGTGATGCGGGAGGTGAGCCGCATCGAGTGGTGGTGGTAGTTGGTCTCGGGGTCGCCGGAAATGACGCCGGTGACGTGTTTGGCGGCGGCCAGGCTCGGGTGAGCTCGGACTCGTCGCTAGAGGGCAAGGCGAGGCGCGTGGAGTGCCTTGTGGGACTCCTGGAGATGCGGTAGGGCCAGTGGACAAGGTGGCGTGGCCGTTAGGTGGCCGGAGCCTCGTCGGCGACGAGCTCCGCGGCGGCGGGTGCGGTTGAACTACGTGCAGTCGCTGTGGTGCACGAGAAGCAGAACGAAGGGGATGGGAAGCTAGCTAGGCTCACCGCGGTTGCGATGAAGCTGACGGCGAGGTCGGGGACGAGCTGGTGCGGCGACGGCGTTGAAGGGGATCTCTGGCGACGGTGGACTCGGGTGGGGTCGGTGCGGTGGCTTCGGGACACGCGAGTGCTCGGGGCTCGTCTTGCTCGAAGAAGAAGAGGGTGGCGGAGCTCGTGGACACGGTCGGGTGGCGCGGGGACGACGGTGGCTACGGCTACGACGGCGGAGCGGCGACGGTGGCGTCGGCCATGGCGAAGGGGAGTGAGGGAGGCGAGGCAGGGCGAGTGGGCGTGTCCAGGGGCTCGGGGCGGCGACGTGGAACGCGTCCAGGGCAGCGAGGCGGCGGGGAGGTGAAGCAGGGCGGCGGGGAGCTGCGTGGCGCTCGCTGGTGCCGGCGTCGAGCACCTGCGTGCCTGCCTGGCCGAGCCAAGCAGCTCGCTGGCGCGGCAGCTGGGCTGGGCCGGCAGGTGGGCCGGTTGCAGGCGCCAGGTAAGTATTTCCCTTTTTTTTATTTTCCTTTTCTATTTTTCTGTAACTTTGTGGACTTATTAAAAATACTTAGACACCTCCAAAATTCACCAAACTACATCTGGTCCTTAGTTAGAATATTTCCAGCCAGGAACATTTTAGTTTGGAGATATTTGAGCATTTGAAATATTTTATAAATTTTAAATGCCCAAATTCAAATACTAGTGCATTAATTCAATGACCTTCTGTTGACCTAGAAAAATGTGCACAATTTTTGCCAGAGGTTTAAGACCAAAGCAAAGATGATGAACATTTTAGAAGGGCATTTCAGGTTCATTGAAAAAGATTTTAGTAAACCCTAGTTGATTCATAAGGGGTGCTGGGGGTTCTGCCTTCCCCATTTCACTTTTCTTGTCAAAAGAAAACATGATGCACACTCTAATGCATGAGCTAGGTGGGATGTGACAACTCACCCCCACTCAAAAGAATCTCGTCCCGAGATTTAGGATCTGCCGGAAAGAAGGTGGGGTACTCAAGTCGAAGACGATCCTCCCTTTCCCATGTAGCTTCTTGCTCGGAATGGTGTGACCATTGAACCTTGAGAAACTTGATATTGTGGCGTCGAGTGGTACGCTCGGCTTGATCAAGGATACGAACGGGGTATTCCCGATAGGTGAGGTTATCTTGGAGATCAAGCGTTTCGTGGTCCACTCCACGGATAGGATCCGCGAAGCAACGCCTGAGTTGAGAAACGTGGAAGACATCATGAACTCTGGAGAGATGCGGAGATAGTTCTAGTTGGTAGGCAACTTCCCCTCGTTTGGCAAGAATGCGAAAGGGTCCAATGTAACGAGGAGCCAATTTGCCTTTGATACCGAATCGATGGGTTCCCTTTAAAGGTGTAACCCGAAGGTAAGCCATCTCGCCGACTTCATTAGCCATGGGCTTATGCTTGCGGTCATACTGACTCTTTTGTCGGGATTGGGCGGTTTTCAACTTCTCACGAATAATGCGAACCTGCTCTTCTGCATCCTGGATCATGTCCGGGCCAAAGAGTTGTCTCTCGCCGGTTTCTGACCAGTTAAGAGGCGTTCGACATTTTTGTCCATAGAGAACTTCGAAAGGAGCTTTACCCAAGCTAGCTTGATAACTGTTGTTATAAGCGAACTCGGCGAATGGAAGGCACTTCTCCCAATTCATACCGAAAGAGATAACAGAAGCTCGGAGCATATCCTCCAGAATTTGATTGACTCGTTCTACTTGACCACTTGATTGCGGATGGAAGGCGGTGCTAAAAGAAAGTTGAGTTCCCAAAGCATTTTGGAAACTTTCCCAAAATCGAGAGGTGAAGAGACTTCCACGGTCTGAATTAATTTCCAATGGAACACCATGGAGAGATACTATTCGAGAGATGTACAAATCAGCTAGCTGGCTAGCGGTTATACTCTCGCGAACAGGTAAGAAGTGGGCTACTTTGGAGATTCGATCGACAACAACGAAGATAGCATTATTCCCTCTTTTGGTTCTGGGAAACCCGGTAATGAAATCCATACCGATTTTATCCCATTTCCATTCAGGAATCTCCAATGGTTGAAGGGTGCCAGCGGGCCGTTGATGCTCTGCTTTGACACGACGACAGACGTCGCAACTAGCAATGTATTGAGCGATTTCTCTCTTCATCCTGGTCCACCAAAACCTCTGGCGTAGGTCTTGATACATCTTAGTGCTACCGGGATGAATGGTGAGAGGGGATTCATGAGCTTCCTTAAGGATCAATCGTCTCAAGTTGTGTACCTTGGGAACCACTAGACGGTTTCCAAAGAACACAACACCTTGATCATCAATGGAGAAACAATCTGCAACTCCCTTCTTGATGTTTCTCTTGATACGGGAAATTCCCGGATCCACCTTTTGTGCCTTGATGATCTGATCCGTAAGGTTAGGTTTCGCCATCAGGGTGGAAAGGAATCCTCGAGGAACAATGTGAAGGTTAAGCTTACGAAATTCCTCGTGGAGAAGTGGTTGACCTTGTTGTAACATCAGATTGTTACAATAAGATTTACGACTTAGTGCATCAGCCATGACATTGGCTTTGCCTGGGGTGTAAGTTATTCCTAAGTCGTAATCTGAGATCAACTCAACCCAACGTCTTTGCCTAAGATTCAAATCCGGCTGGGTGAAGATATATTTCAAACTTTGGTGATCAGTGTAGATTTCGCAACGGTTACCCAGGAGGTAATGTCGCCAGGTTTTGAGTGCATGGACTACTGCTGCAAGCTCTAGATCATGAGTGGGATAATTATCCTCATGTGGACGCAACTGTCGAGATGCGTAGGCAATCACATGACGATCTTGCATGAGTATGCAACCTAGTCCTTGTCGCGAGGCGTCGCAATAGATAACAAAGTCCTTAGAGAAATCTGGTGGTACCAGTACGGGAGCAGACGTCAGGCGTCTTTTCAGTTCCTGAAAGCTGAACTCGCACTGTGGGGTCCACTCGAACTTTTTATCTTTCTTGAG
Source organism: Aegilops umbellulata (assembly GCA_032464435.1). Taxonomy (NCBI): domain Eukaryota; kingdom Viridiplantae; phylum Streptophyta; class Magnoliopsida; order Poales; family Poaceae; genus Aegilops; species Aegilops umbellulata. Next base: position 160,407,242 of record CP136058.1, on the reverse strand, counting down.
GAGTTCAGTTAGGGGCTTAGCAACCTTGGAGAAATTCTCGACGAAGCGGCGGCAATAGCTCGCCAATCCAAGAAAACTCCGAACTTGCTTGACCGTTTCAGGTGGAGTCCAGTCAAGGACGGCTTGAACTCGCTCGGGATTGACAGCAATGCCCTTGCCAGAGATTACATGGCCCAGATAGGTCACTTCTGGCAACCAGAATTCACACTTGGAGAATTTGGCATAAAGGCGATGCTCTCGAAGTTTCATCAATACTAGCCTTAGATGTTCGGCATGTTCTTCCTCATTCTTGGAGTAGATGAGTATATCATCGAGGTAAACCACGAAGAATTTATCCAAATACTCCATGAAGATTGAGTTCATTAACCGAGAGAAGGTGGCTGGAGCATTGGTTAAACCGAAGGACATGACGGTGTACTCGTATTGGCCGTAACGAGTGACGAAAGCCGTTTTGGGAATGTCCCCATTCTTGATTTTGATTTGATGGTAGCCCAACCTCAAATCCATCTTGGAAAAGACTGAGGATCCAGCGAGCTGGTCATACAGATCGTTGATCCTGGGGAGCGGATACTTGTTCTTGATAGTGACCAAGTTGACAGGTCGATAATCCACAACCATCCGATCCGTTCCATCCTTCTTCTTGACGAAGAGGACGGGGCAAGCCCATGGAGATGAACTAGGACGGATGAAACCCTTTTGCAAGGACTCATCGAGTTGTTTCTTAAGCTCAGCTAGTTCTAGGGGTGCCATCTTATAAGGTCTCCTAGAGATTGGGACGGTTCCTGGAACAAGGTCTATCACGAGCTCGACATCTCTGTCAGGTGGAACACCTGGCAGTTCCTCTGGAAAGACATCCGGGAAGTCACGGACTACCGGAATATTTTCGAGGTCTGGAAGGGGATTGGCATTTAGAGAGTAGAGCTGACGCTCCGATACTCGGGTCAAAACATTGACTGTCTTGCCCGATGGATGGGTAAGTTGAACAGTTCTAGTTGAGCAGTCAATCTTGGCGTAATGAGCTGACATCCAGTCCATACCCAAGATGATGTTTATGTCTGAGGACTTGAGAGCTATTAGTGACGCAAGGAAGACCAATCTGTCAACAAGAATTTCATTTCCATGGCTGATTCTAGAGGTTTGCCACTTAGAACCAGGGGTTTGAATTACCATGGAGGTGGGCATGTCACAAAAGGTGGTGTTGTGCAAACGAGCATAGTTCTCAGAAATAAATGAATGAGATGCTCCAGTATCAAAGAGAACAGTTGCCGGGTGGCAATTAACAAGGAGCGTACCGAGAACGACGTTGGGGTCCTCTTGAGTCTCTTCAGCTGAAACGTAGTTGACATGGCCACGAGCAGTGGTGGCTGGCTTGGCGACAAGCACCTTCGCTGTTGACTTACCACGTCCAACAGACTTTCCGAACTGGCTGGGGTTGTTCTGGGGACACTCACGGATGTAGTGGCTCGGCTCACCACACTTGAAGCAAGTTATCATATTGGGGCGTGGAGCAGCATTGGCAGTGGGGCCACCAAAAGTCTTGGGCGGCACATACTGCTGATTGGGGCGAGGCGCCTCAAAGGATGGCCTCGGAGTATACCTGGGTGGCATAGCAGAATTTGGAATCCAGACCCGGCGCTTCTGAGATCCAGAGCCGGATGATGAACCATAGTCACGGGAGTGTTTGCGTGAAGCTTCAAAATCATTCTGCCCTGTCTCGGCACTCATGGCCTTATTGACTAGCTTCGGAAAGGAAGTGCATTCATGCAGACGAAGGTCACGACGGAGCTCAGGGCTAAGTCCCTTGCGGAACCTTGCCTGCTTCTTGGCATCGGTGGATACCTCTTCGGGAGAATAGCGTGCAAGCTTACCAAACTCGCGACTGTATGCATCCACAGTCAGCTTCCCCTGGGTGAAGTTACAAAACTCCTCCCTCTTGCGATCCATGAGGCCTTCCGGGATATGATGCTCACGAAAAGCGGCACTGAAATCAGCCCAAGTAGTGAGTTGGCCGACTGGGCGCATAGCTTCATAATTCTCCCACCAAAGGCTGGCAGGACCCTCAAGGTGATAGGCAGCAAAGGTGACTTTATCATCTTCAGCCACGTTGGCAGAACGTAGCTTGTGGGCGATGCTGCGGAGCCAGTCATCCGCATCGAGAGGTTCGATGGAATGATTGAACTTTGGCGGGTACAGCTTGACAAAGTCATTGATGGACACCGAATTGATCCTCTGCTGACGTGCAGTGTTCTGCTCAATCCGCTCTAACAAGCGGTTGGTGTCGCGCCTGTTGCGCTCTGCCTCCAGCATCACTTCGGCCAGAGAAGGTGGTTGAGGCAGACTTTCCTCTCTAGGTGCACTAGCTTCTCCCTGCTCCGAAGCAGCAGGGTTGCTGCGGGTGTTGACCATCCTGGGAAAACAAAACAACGATTTAAACCAGGATGGCAAAATCTGGCCAAAGAAGTGCGGAATGTAATGGGTAACAAGGAATGCAGAGATGATCATCCGTATGACGTGGTAATATAGAAACTGCCATATATATACCAACGGTCATACTCATCATACATAGTTTAGTACAAGCTCAAGCTGGAGTACAACTAAGACGAAAGACGTTACATCTCATCGGAGGCATTCCAAGCTCCTATACATTATTTTTCTACACCTCCGGAATTGATACACACTAAGTTATATTCCACAATCACGCAGGACGGTGGACATACAACTATTACAATACTAGCGAGACTACTACTAGCTCAGACGGCTCCGTAGAAGTCCTCATAGAAGTCACCACCCAGACCTGGAAGCGGAACATGGTCATCTGGGAACAGACGGTCCTGCGGTGCTTGTGGACCATAGGGACTTGGGTGCGGCCTCGGTCCAACAAATGGCGGCAGAAGAGGCCCACGAGGAGGGGTGATGCCTCCCACCTCACGCCATTCCATGAAGTCTGGCAGACTAGCCCGCACAGGATACAAGTCTCTCGTGTCCATGTATCCGGCTTGCACAGCAGGTGCAAACCTCGTCAAGGTGGCCCAATGATCAGCACGAGCATTAAAGAGCTCCATACGCAAGGCCCGGTTTTCACGGTCCTTATCTTCCAACATCTCAGTAGTGGTGCAAAGGAGTGAGTCCTCATGGGATGCATCACTATACATGCCCTGAAGGTAACCATGCGCCCCAGGGAGGGATGCTGGCATGTAGCGAAATTCAGTGTTGCTCAACAAGGCAGTTCTAGCTCGCATAATGGTCGTCATCGAGTAGGCTGCATCTTGAACGGACATCCCAATAGTGATCCCGAGTCCATAAGAACGGTGGAGTGGTTCCGTGGCTCCGGGATAAGATGGATATATCCTGACCGTGCACAGATATTGGCTCTGGTTAAAATCTCTAAACTGCTCTTCGACGGTGTATTCAGGATACCATCGGTAACCTGCCTCAACCATCACTCGAACCAACATGGCGGTATGACCACATACACCGATGCAACGGGTCAGACGAACCACTTGGTTTTGGGGACGGGTAGCCATCTGAAAGCACAAAATAGTGCAAAGGCATTAGAATTTCTGGATGAAATTGGACAGCATAACGGCTGTAAATGCTCAGAAAACGAATTGAGACATCCACAACAGTTTGCGAAACCACTCAAAAACAACATATCAAGGTTCTGGTTCAAACGGCAACATACTAAACTTTAGTAGAACTGGACTGGGTTATGACCAACAATCCTATAAGTTACTACGGATTTAGCAGCACGTGAACCTGATAGAGAGAAGAGAGCCTAGTCCTTAACCCAGGTAGAATGAGAAGAGAATGACTCAGAATAGAGGGCATAAGGTAAAGGAGTAAAAGAGCCTTACGTTCCCTCCCACAATCAATTCCCCTACATATAACTAAAGCATTTCTAGACTCGACATCGACCAGTTTGGCTTAGCGAACCTACAGGCAGTCCGGCTCTGATGCCAACGCTGTCAGGACCCCGATCCTAAGCCACATCAATCCAGCGTGTAACACATCATATCACTTTGCGGCCTCACGCACGGTACTCCCACGGGTGCCACCTCACCTGGCCCGGGACCGTTTGCGCCTTTTGGCTCATGTATATGATAGTGTCGCTAGCATCCATATGACAGAGAACCCGGGCCGACATGGCTAGTCGTGAATCCAAAGCGGCGCTAGCCTATGAGGACAGGCATACATGAATCACATCGAACATGTCGGTCATCAACGTGTCTATTCGGGCTGTAGCACTGGGCTAACAGGACTCTGGTAACCCGGGCTGTAGCAGGCTAGGCAGGACTCCGAATAACAGCGCGTGACATTTCCCCGAAGGGACAGACATAGGAACGACGTGAAACACATGCCGGCCAGTCAAGTGTCCAAGCAGTAGTGCTGGGCTAGCAGGACTCCGGTGAACCGGGCTGTAGCGGACTACTATCGCTCAGAAGCACTAGACTTACATTTCCCCATATGAAAGGCTGCCAAGGATAAACAACTAGATAGTCGGATCCCACTCATACCAAGCATTTCAATCATACACACAATATGCCCGATATGAGTAAATACAACATGGCATCACAACAGTACTCTACGACTCAAGTACTTTATTTAGAAGGCTCCGAAGAGCCATACATATCATCCATACAGATAGGGGTCACATGACCCAACACTCAAGTCATACAAACATACAAGCACATGCGGAAGCAAAGTAGTCTGAGTACAGACACTAGAAAGAAAGAAGGCTTGACGAAGCCTGTCTATCTACAACGACCCTTCACAAGTCTTGGATCACCACCTGGGTGATAAGTCACTCGTCAACGTCGAGGTCTACATAGAACCCATCAGAGGGGTTGGTGCAGTCGTCTGAAAAACATGATTAAAGCAACATGAGTACGGAGGTACTCAGCAAGTCTTACAACAGGAACCTACTATACATGCACATTCTCAAGAAGGTAGTGGGGTTATTGCAGCAAGCCAGCTTTGACTCTTGGCTAAGCTATCCTACGATAGACACCACTTGTAAATCATTTGTCGCACACGAGTCCACTAACACCAACACAATACTCCACCGTGGATCCTCTCTCGCCATCCTACGAGAGGGCCATCCGCGGTACTCACACTTATCTTGAGATTTTTAGTAGTATCCATTTACTTTTCTATGAACTGTATAGGTGACCAAGTAGTCCTTTACCGCGGACGCGGCTATTCGAATAGATTTATACCCTGCAGGGGTGTACTTCTTCACACACGCTCTCACCACTTATCGCCGTTTACACGACATGTACTCGGCAACCTTCAAGCGGAAGCCCAGCGAGGGTGTCGGCCACGGCCTACCTAAACACCCAAGTCTCTAGTCCAGGTTTATCGCCTATTCGGGTTCCATCCGCAGGGAGTCTAGCCGAGGTTTCCACTAACGGCCCCGAACGATGTGAACAGGGTTCCCGAGACACCAAACGGGCGAGTCGGTACACCGTGCCACGTGCCTACCGCAACACAGCCCACCCCGATGGTCAGCGCCGCGTGCGGCGCCCAGCATGCTACAAACACCAGAAACTACTTTGCAACTCCTGGACAGAGGACAAGCGTGATCAAGAAGCCGAGAGGGTCCATTGGTTTCGGGCCCAATGCGTGGTAGTAGCTGAGTCTTAAATCACACACACAGATCTCAGTTCTTAAGAACGGCCTCAATGAAACAACCCACCATGTACTCCTACATGGCCTTCCATCGATTCCTTTACCAAATCGTGTTCAACACTTCCACACTATTGACAACGATACAACCTTTCACTCCGGATCATCATCCCGATGAGCCAGACCTGACATAACTCTAAGCATAGCAAGCATAGCATGGTAGGAACACACACACACATGTATTGGCTCAATCAACTCCTACACATGCTAGTGGGTTTCATCTAGTTACTGTGGCAATGACAGGTCATGCAAAGGAAGTGGGTTCAACTACCGCAACACACAGCAGTTTGGAAACGCGTTGTCTTAATGCAGTAAACGAGAGCAGAAGCGAGAACATGGGTTTGTATCGGAATGATCAATGGGTTGCTTGCCTGATGGAGTGGTCGTGGGATACTGCCCTTCAGTTGGATACGCGGAGATATCCTCGGAGGCAGAACCTACCACGATGAACACATCGGAACACAATCAATACATGGCGATATGCAACAATATGATGCATGCTATGACATGGCAATATGAATGTGTCCTCACCTAGTGCAAGTTAAACCAGAAGGAAATGAACCCATTTAAACCAAAGATTCAAATGGAAACTCATTAACTAGGATCATATTAGTGTATCAACTTGTAATGCCTAAACAGTGGGTTTAACTTGTTCTGACATGCATGAAACCAGCACCAATGGATAGGTTGGATTTTTCTGATAATTTTTCATATATAAAACTTTGCATTTGGAGTTATAGATAATTTTCTATGAATTTTTGAAGTTTGAACTAATTTCTGGAATTTCCTGTGCAAAAATAAATCCAGAAAATTAATTGTGGCGTCAGCATGAGGTCATGCTGACCTCAGCAGGTCAACAGACCCGGTCCAGGTCAAACCTGACGCGTGGGTCCCGCGTGTCAGGGTCATTAGCTTAAACAGATTAGATTATTTCTAATCCTGGATTAGTTAGCGGGCGGGGCCCACATGTCATAGACCCAGGGGGTCAACTGGGCCCACCCGTGGTCAAAAAAGGGGGTCAGCGGTTCAACTCCGCCGGCGTTGAGCCGCCGGCGACGTCCAGACGCGGCGGAGGAAGTGCAGATTCGCGCCCCGGCGACCAAATCGACGGCGGAGCACGTCTACGTGATGCGGGAGGTGAGCCGCATCGAGTGGTGGTGGTAGTTGGTCTCGGGGTCGCCGGAAATAACGCCGGCGACGTGTTTGGCGGCGGCCAGGCTCGGGTGAGCTCGGACTCGTCGCTAGAGGGCAAGGCGAGGCGCGTGGAGTGCCTTGTGGGACTCCTGGAGATGCGGTAGGGCCAGTGGACAAGGTGGCGTGGCCGTTAGGTGGCCGGAGCCTCGTCGGCGACGAGCTCCGCGGCGGCGGGTGCGGTTGAACTACGTGTAGTCGCTGTGGTGCACGAGAAGCAGAACGAAGGGGATGGGAAGCTAGCTAGGCTCACCGCGGTTGCGATGAAGCTGACGGCGAGGTCGGGGACGAGCTGGTGCGGCGACGGCGTTGAAGGGGATCTCCGGCGACGGTGGACTCGGGTGGGGTCAGTGCGGTGGCTTCGGGACACGCGAGCGCTCGGGGCTCGTCTTGCTCGAAGAAGAAGAGGGTGGCGGAGCTCGTGGACACGGTCGGGTGGCGCGGGGACGACGGTGGCTACGGCTACGACGGCGGAGCGGCGACGGTGGCGTCGGCCATGGCGAAGGGGAGCGAGGGAGGCGAGGCAGGGCGAGTGGGCGTGTCCAGGGGCTCGGGGCGGCGACGTGGAACGCGTCCAGGGCAGCGAGGCGGCGGGGAGGTGAAGCAGGGCGGCGGGGAGCTGCGTGGCGCTCGCTGGTGCCGGCGTCGAGCACCTGCGTGCCTGCCTGGCCGAGCCAAGAAGCTCGCTGGCGCGGCAGCTGGGTTGGGCCGGCAGGTGGGCCGGTTGCAGGCGCCAGGTAAGTATTTCCCTTTTTTTATTTTCCTTTTCTATTTTTCTGTAACTTTGTGGACTTATTAAAAATACTTAGACACCTCCAAAATTCACCAAACTACATCTGGTCCTTAGTTAGAATATTTCCAGCCAGGAACATTTTAGTTTGGAGATATTTGAGAATTTGAAATATTTTATAAATTTTAAATGCCCAAATTCAAATACTAGTGCATTAATTCAATGACCTTCTGTTGACCTAGAAAAATGTGCACAATTTTTGCCAGAGGTTTAAGACCAAAGCAAAGATGATGAACATTTTAGAAGGGCATTTCAGGTTCATTGAAAAAGATTTTAGTAAACCCTAGTTGATTCATAAGGGGTGCTGGGGTTTCTGCCTTCCCCATTTCACTTTTCTTGTCAAAAGAAAACATGATGCACACTCTAATGCAGGAGCTAGGTGGGATGTGACATTCCGTTTTTTATTTAGATCGGTTTTTATTCGGTTTAGGTTATTTAGCGAGCGTTCGCTTGTTCGTTCGTTTTAACGAACGTGTTCGTCGTTTAGATCCAGATAACGAGCGTTCGTTTGTTAATCTGTTCGTCGTTTTTTCTTTTTCTCGGATTTTCCGCGATTATTTCTGATCGTGATTTCTGATCCGATTTTTGTTTTAGTATAACTTTTCGCTCGTTTATCGGAATCAGGCGATTCAAGCGCCTGGAGTTTCGTCTCAAAACCCTCTATCCGTTTAGCCAACTTAAACAAGTTTTTGTTTCTGTAAAATTTGACTTAGATCCAGATTAGTAGAACGAAGTTTGTTTCTTTCGCCGTTTGACTTTCGTTGCTTCGTTTGATTTGATTCTTTTTGCAAACCGGAGTTCTTAAGTTGAACTTTCTGGTTAGATCTCTTATTTGAGTTCTACCTGTGCATTAGATTGAGTACTTATTGTATGCTTGTTTGTTTGTCTGCGATAGAATACCCGGAGTGCGCCGCCTGTTACTTCAAATCTCTAGGTTTCACGGATCATCAGCAAGGCAAGTAACACTTTGATCATACCTCTTTTACTACCCAGTTTTGTTGCATTAGATCAATCCTCAAACATTGCATGATTAGGATCTAATTAAATTGTGGGATGGGAAGTAGTTGAGGTAGTACCTATTACCTGTTTTATTATCAAACCCTTGGGAGTTACTTCTACGTTTTCTTATTATGCCATGCTATGCTAGTAGACGTGGATTGGGTGAGTGATATCCATGACAGATGTGAGATTGTTAATTAATGGTTTATCTAAGGTGGCAACTTAAACACACATCTGGGTGGATTGAGGTACCTGGGTTTCCAGGATTGCCTATTGTTTTTTTCTTTATGGACTGCCACCCAGGCCCAAAGGGATCATGAGATTATTCATATTAGAAACTTCCGTGTGCAGCCACAAGCCATTATGGGCTCTGGCATAGTTGATTAAGTCGTGCGAACTCTTACAGGGTAGACTAGCAGATGTACGGGAAAGTAGGTGTACCGGTCTATCCATCGTAAGGTGCTAATGCTTCTGAAAGACTATGTCTCGGTCATCCGTTTCTAAAACACCATGTAGTGCGAGAAATCCTTCGGAGGCGATCGAGTCGTGTGGGGAAAAGCGCGCAAACCTCTACAGAGTGTACAAACTAATCATGGTTAGCTGTGTCCCCGGGTATGGAAGTTTTGAGTATCTAGTACTTGGATATCATGTGAATCTCATCATGTTACTCTAAATTAATATTGTTGGGTTTTAAATGATGAATACTTTAATGGGATTGAGGATGCTGTCAACCATTCTCAATGTTTAACAACCACCATGATAGTTAAATAAATTTTATTCCTTTGCGTAGGAAAAATTTTGCTTTACGCAAAACTGTAACCATAGAGCTTTCCACCAGCCATATATGCATGTAGTATAGGCTTAATATTTCATTACTCTTTATGTGTTACATTGCCAGCATATTCCATGTGCTGACCCGTTTTCGGGATGCAACATTTCATGTTGTAGACTTTTCAGACGACGAGTAAGGTGCTTTTAGGTCGTGGTTCTATACTCAGTGATGCCGTTGGAGTTGATGGACTCGCTTATCTTGCAAGCCTTCCGCTGTTATCGTTATTAGATGGCCTTAAGCCATATTTATTGTAATAAGTTCTCTTTTGAGACATTCGATGTAATAAGTGTGTGATTGCTACTCTGTTATAAATCCTTCAAGTACTGTGTGGTGTCAGCATTACTGATCCAGGGATGACACCTGAGCACAGAGATCAGACTGTTTGAGGTCTGGTCGCTACATCGCACACACGCGCGTACGTGTACGAGAGAAACGCGCATCGCTCGGCCCCTGACCACCCACCGTAACATGGAACTCGCCGATATTTTCCTCGCCCTTGCTTCTACCATGGTTTTTTCTGTCATGGACGACCCAAAGAATGTCATGCAGCTGCGTCTCTGGCCCGCCCAGGACGAAAAGCCCATTTTTTGTCATGATTTTTTATCATAGAAGTAGGAGCCCACCACATCTATGATGATACCGGGTTTTGTCACAATTATCGTCCTAGAAGTGTCATAAGCATGACAGAAAAAAATCCGTTCGGCCCAAAATGTCACGGATGTGTCTTTTTGTCACACCCTCACGCCCTGACGTCTGGGCCCCGCCCGTCAGGTTTGAACCTGGCGCGCGCGCGTGCACCGGTGCGCTGGGCCGCCTCTCTGGCTGGGCCTGCTGCCCTGCGGCTGTTCTGGCCAAGTGGCACAGTGCCACTTTTCTTTTTCCTTTTTCTTTCTGTCTTATAAAAATTCCACATGATAAAATATTTGTCCAAATGGAATAATTCCAACTCCTAAAATCTTAGAAAAATCCCACCTATTTAATGGTGTAACTTTCATATATGTCCATCAAACTTTACTGCACTGTTCAAATTTAAATTCAAATTTGAGCATTTAAATTCCCCTCTAAAAATCCATTTCTCCTATTCCACGACTCCAAATCCAAAACTAAGAATTTTCCCCTTCTTAGTTTTCAACCTAGTATTTTACAAAAGTGAGTTGGCATTTTTCTAAGCACTTTGGTTTTTGTGTTTTATTATTGCCTTATTTTCTCGTTATTATTTTTGCGACGATAGATTGCGTTGCTGACGAAGGAGTTGGACCAGAAGACTTTGAAGACCCAGAAGACTTTGTTGAACCAGGCAAGCAGCCCTTTGACCATGTCTATGAAACCCCTTTTTATGCATGTCATGTAGCACTTTATTATTGTTGCTCCGAAATCATGATGTGATGGTAACCACTTTGGTGGGTTGCCTTCGTTACTTCCTCGTTGGTACCTGCATTACGCATGACCCTACCTTCTTATGAGGGTTATGCTGGTGGGAGTAGATAGGATGCCAAAGTAGTTGCTATGCAAAAAGGAACGGGTATATGCATGGTGATGGAGTCAAAGTGTTTTCAAAGACTTTTCGAAAACCCCATCGGGTGCCACTTATGCCCGAGGGAGACAATGAGATGGGTAACCACTTGATGACGAAGTGGTGTACCAAGGCAGGTGTGTGTGTTGTTTTCGAAAACGGATTAGATTTAAGATTTGTCGAGTGTCCCAACCTTACATGCGGAACCACTCTACCATTATATGGGAAAGGGCATTATTGATTACCTAAGTCGATACTAGCTTGGAGCCCGCATTACTAGTGACGGGGGAGAGTTGGTGCTCTCTCTCAGGACGGGGTCGTGCCAGGTAGGGCGGCCATGACTGTTTTCACAGGGCACCGGATACACCGTTGTGTCCCCTCTCGGATGTTACGATCTCGAATGAATCTCGCAAGATGTTCATCGTGAGGATACGGAACAACAAGTGGACTCCATGTTAGTGTCGTCTAGGGAAAGATAGTGATCGGGTACTTACCCTGGGTACTTGAGGTACCGCGGGTCGTGGATGACACGGAAGTTCCCCGGATCTTGTGGGTAAAGTGTGCAACCTCTGCAGAGTGTTAAAACTATTCGAATAGCCGTGTCCACGGTCAAGGACAGTTGGGCGGTGCTGCTTAAACTACGTCCACGTGTTTACAAACCAGTGTGTGTTGGATAAGTGGGAAGAACTACTGGGTCAGGTCAAGGACTTGACATGATTGAGTTGGGTTGGTGCCCACCCTGTATATGTTGATATCTGTAACCTGTCCTCATGGTTACTTGAATTCTCCTGATGCATGTCTTACAAGTTGTTGAACATGTCATTGCACTCAAAACTAGCTTTCCGCAAAAGTTTACCTATATCATGCATTGTTGTATCTTGAACCAAAACATGGGTTGCTTGAGAGTACATTCAAAGTACTCATTGGCTTGCCACTGGTTATTTAATTGACCAGGCATGGAAGAACAGGAGTTCGAGGAAGAATTCTTTGGAGACGAACATGCGAACTAGGACGTTTCCCGGTCAGAATGCCTGTAGGGTTAAGGCAGATGGCATGGGTTCTACTTATCGACGAAGATTTCCGCTGCTTGTGTTTCATTTGATGTTCAGCCCTTAAGGCTTTATCTATGTAAGACTTGACCATAATGGTCATAATTTGTGTAAGACGGTATGTATGGATGTAAGACTCTTGTTATTCAGCTTCTGTGTGTTCAGTGAGCATTGATCTCTGGGATCACTGTACACGTGCATTCGGTGATCACGACTTGTGAGTCGGGGTCCCCACAGAGCTGGTATCAGAGCCATCCTGACTGTAGGAAGCCTTAGTTAGCATGGACGTTAGTTAGCCTGAGACCATCTAAACTTCTCTTCTTTTCTTAAGCTTACCCAACCCAAGGTATATTTCCCTTATTGACCTCTCCCATTCAACCTTTGTAGATGGCTGCCATACCTGAAGACTTCCTGACCACCGGATTTCCCGTGCTTCTCGAGGATAGCCTCAAGAAGTGCCAGTTCCACGGAGCCCCCATGTTCACCTACCATGAGCACTGGATCAATGACACCGAGACGGAGTATCATGTGGAAGTGATCGTGAAGGCCAATGACTCACCAACAAGCTGGTTCTTTGAGGGACCCCAGATGGCAACACTAGTTCTTGCCGTCGAGACGGCAACCCTCAAGGCACTCACCCGCCTTCGAGAACTTCTCCCCGAGATGGCAGACGAGATGGCAACCCGCTTCTTGCCTTACCGGAAGGAAGGTGAGGATGAGAGTAGTGCATCAGCTCCACCACTAGAAGAAGGACTTCCACTCCGATTCCAGACCTACTTCAGCCTTTGTGCCGATAGTTTGGCACAACACTTGGCCTCGGAATCAATGGAACTCCAAAAGGAACTCCATGAGACCAAGGCACTTCTTCGCCAAACGCAAGGGAAGACGGATAGGATCAAGAAGGAAGGTGCTCCCCCTGGTCAACCCGCAATCGCTACCAAGGCGGAAGACCCCCAAAGGATGGAGAACCACCACAGCAACACCGCATGAGCGCAAAGGAATACCGCAAGCTCTTCGCACCACCGGCAAAGCAACGCCGTGTTGAGCTCCTCCACTCCCCCACCCCTTCAAGTGAAGAGGAAAGTCAGGCCACCGATGATGAGGAGGAAGACCCAGAACAGCCAGACTACGCGACCGAGCATTCCGCCACTTAGGCATCATTCACAACCCAGATGTGCCCGTTAGTAACCCCTACGGTAGGATAGGTCGTGTACCCCTATGCGGAGTCGAGTCCTTGTAATGGTTCATATGAAACCATGTAGCGTGTATTTGCTTTTAATGTGTTTGATGGATGTCGTGCTTTCCTACGGGGACTTGTAAGCGACTACATCACCCATTTGGGTTTTAATGAATGTGTTTGGCCTTTTGGCCCTTGCATGAAAACAATTAGTGTCATACCAACCCCCTTACTAGGCATCCCATCTATATTGCTTTCCCCATCTTTCCCAATCATGAGACCTTGATCGCTCCAACAGGATGCCTGTTGTAACCCGTACTAGTGCTTCTACCCAGCAGCAAGAAGCCGGAGAAGGAGCCAGTCAGGACCAAACCCAAGGACAAGCTCCACCACCACCACCACCTCCAAGCATGGATATGGCTCAGCTTCTCCAAGCCTTCCAAGAGGAACGCCAAGCCAACACTGCAGCCCTCTAGATGATTGCTCAAGCTGTCAACCGCCAGCCGGCGGGAAACGGCAATGGACGTTCCACATTGGTGGAGTTGAAGAAGCATGCACCACCCACCTTCATCGAGACTGCTGAACCCCTGGATGCAGACGACTGGGTCCGCACCATTGAGGATCTGCTGGAACTAGTCGGATGCACTGAGGACCGTGAGAAGGTGGCTTATGCTGCTCACTGTCTCGGGGGAACTGCTAGAGCTTGGTGGGATGGATTCAAGGCCATGCATGCTGAGCGAAACATCACTTGGAATGACTTCAAGGCAGAATTCCGCAAGGCCCACATTCCTTCCGGAATCATGGCCATCAAGAAGCGTGAGTTCCGAGCCTTGAAGCAAGGCAGTAGCACTGTCAAGGAGTACATGCAGAAGTTCAGTGTTCTCTCAAGGTATGCCCCTGAAGATGTCAGCACTGATGCTGCCAAAAAGGAGCGCTTCATGGAAGGCCTTAACCAGACTCTGCAGTACTCGCTTGTTGTGTGTGACTGCTCGACCTTTCCTGATCTAGTGAACAAGGCACTCATGCTTGAAGACAAGTGACGTGCTTTGGATGATACCCGTAAGCGCAAGATGATCAGCAAGGGTAGCTCCAGCAATCAGAAGCCTCGCCCGTGGCAGCCAGCCCCGGTCAAGCCAACCTATCAGCAGCCAAGAGATCCTACACCCCGCACCAACTATCCACCTCAGTAGTATGCCAACCCCAGGCCAGCTTACAACAACCCCAATAACAATGCCAGCAAGGGCAGCAACCCCAACCAAGTCACTTGCTTTGGATGTGGTCAGCCAGGACACTACTCCAAGAATTGCCCCAACAAGAAGCCCGACGCCCCGCGCCCCAATGAGCAGAACCCAGGACAAGACCGTGGAATGCCACTAAGGAACCAAGCTCCCCGCAACCCGCCCAACAACGGCAAGGGTCGTGTGAATCATGTCACTGCAGAAGAAGCCCAGGAAGACCCGGACGTCGTGCTGGGTACGTTCCTTGTCAACTCAACACCTGCAACTTTCTTGTTTGATTCTGGAGCCACGCATTCATTTGTCACCCAAAAGTTTGCATTAAAAAGTGGCATGACCCCTACACCCTTGAATAACCCTATGGTGGTACAAACCCCCAGAGCAGAGATGAGAGCCAAGATAGGATGTAAGGGAGTCGGGATTGTCATTAATGGGGTAGACTTCCAAGCAGACCTTATCATCTTAAGATCACAAGGCTTGGATGTGATCTTAGGAATGGATTGGCTCATCAAGCACCAAGGCTTGTTAGATTGTGCCAACCGGTCAGTCACTATGACCAATGACCAAGGAGTCGAAGTAAAGTTTGCTCCCAACCCCTCCTCTGCTCGAGGCACCCAAGTCAACTGCCTGACTAAAGATGGATTGGAGCAAGTGCCGATAGCATGCGAATACCCCAATGTATTTCCTGATGAGCTACCAGGAATGCCTCCTGACCGAGACATCGAGTTCATCATCGAGCTCATGCCCGGAGCAGGACCCATCTATAAAAAGCCTTATAGAATGGGATCGGAAGAGTTAGCAGAGTTGAAGAAGCAACTGGAAGAGCAGTTGAGGAAGGGATTTATCCGCCCTAGTGCCTCCCCTTGGGGATCGCCAGTTCTGTTTGTGGCAAAGAAGGACGGTACCATCCGCTTATGCATTGACTACCACTCCTTCAATGAAGTTACAATCAAGAACAAGTATCCACTTCCCAAGATTGAAGATCTGTTTGATCAACTCAATGGGGCCAAGGTGTTCTCCAAGATTGACCTTCGATCTGGGTACTACCAGCTGAAGATCAGACCCCAAGATATTCCGAAGACGGCATTGGTAACCAGATATGGCCTGTATGAGTGCACGGTCATGTCCTTTGGATTAACCAATGCCCCAGCTTACTTCATGTATCTCATGAATAAGGTCTTCATGGAATATTTGGATAAGTTTGTCGTTGTCTTCATTGATGACATTCTTGTCTTCTCGAAGACGGAGGAAGAGCACGAGCAACACTTGAGGATGGTCCTAGACAAGCTTCGAGAGCACCAACTGTATGCCAAGTTCAGCAAGTGTGAATTTTGGCTGCATGAGGTTGGATTCTTGGGTCATGTTTTGACTGAAGAAGGATTGTCGATCGATCCCGCTAAGATTGAAGCCGTGACTGAATGGCGGTCCCCAAGCAATGTGAAGGAAGTCAGAAGCTTCCTCGGACTCGTAGGATATTACCGCAAGTTCGTTGAAGGATTCTCAAGCATTGCCCGACCCATGACTCAGCTCTTGAAGAAGGACAAGAAGTTTGAATGGACGCCGAAGTGTGAAGAGAGCTTCCAGGAGCTGAAGAAGAGATTGACCACCGCCCCAGTTTTGGCCACACCAGATATACACAAGGAGTTTGTGATATATTGTGATGCGTCAAAAACCGGACTGGGAGGTGTTCTGATGCAAGAGGGAAGAGTCGTAGCTTACCTTTCAAGGCAACTACGACCTCATGAAGAGAACTATGCTACTCATGACCTCGAGTTGGCCGTTATAGTTCATGCCCTGAAGACATGGCGACATTACCTCCTAGGGAAGCGGTGTGAGATATACATGGATCACAAAAGTCTGAAGTATATTTTCACTCAGAAGGAATTGAACATGAGGCAAAGAAGATGGCTAGAGTTGATCAAGGATTATGACCTCAGTGTTCAATACCACCCTGGGAAGGCTAATGTGGTAGCAGATGCATTAAGCAGAAAGGCTTGTACCTTGAATGCTATGCTTAAGAAGAGGCTACCCGCCTTGTATGAAGAACTTGAAAGCTTCGGGTTGGAACTGGTTGCACCAGGATTCTTAGCCAGCCTTGAAGTCAAGCCTACCCTGATGGATGATATTAAGGAAGCTCAAAAGGGACACGAGAGTATCGAAGGCATTAAGAGGAAGATCAAGGCCGGCAAGGCCCCAGGATTCTCAGAGGATAAGCAAGGAATCGTGTGGTTTGGAAATCGCATTTGCGTACCCAACAAGATTGAGCTCAAGAATTTGATCTTGCAAGAAGCTCATGACACCCCGTATTCCATCCACCCCGGAGGAACCAAGATGTATCAAGACCTGAACGAAAGATTTTGGTGGCACGGGATGAAAAGGGAGATTGCCACCTATGTTGCAAAGTGTGATGTATGCCAAAGGGTCAAAGCTGAATATCAGCGACCTGCTGGATTGCTCCAACCACTCAAGGTTCCCGAGTGGAAATGGGATAAAGTCGGAATGGATTTCATCACTGGACTACCTAGGTCAAACAAGGGACATGACTCCATCTGGGTCATAGTCGATCATTTGACTAAAGTAGCCCATTTCATTCCTGTGAAGACTACCTATGATGGCAACCAGCTAGCAACTTTATACATCAACAAAATCGTAAGCCTTCATGGTGTTCCCAAGGAGATTGTGTCAGATCGTGGAACCCAGTTTACCTCAAGGTTCTGGAAGAAGTTCCAAGAGGCCATGGGGACCAAGTTGTCCTTCAGCACTGCTTTCCACCCACAGACTGGAGGTCAGACAGAACGAGTGAATCAGATACTCGAAGACATGATCCGAGCCTGTGTCTTAGCATATGGAGCTAGGTGGGAAGATTGGCTCCCTTTTGCCGAGTTCTCCTAAAACAACAGTTATCGGTCAAGCCTCCAGATGGCACCATTTGAGGTATTGTACGGTCGGAAGTGCCGCACACCCCTCAATTGGTCAGAAACCGGAGAAGGACTAGTATTTGGGCCTGAAATCCACCATGAAGCAGAAGAGCAAGTTCAGCTAGTCAGAGAGCAACTGAAGACCGCTAAGTCCAGATAGAAGAGCTATGCTGACACTCGTCGCCGACAGGTAAACTTCCAAGTCGGAGACCATGTGTACCTGCTAGTAACTCCTCTTAAGGGAACCAAACGTTTCCATGTTAAGGGAAAGCTCGCACCAAGATTTATCGGCCCCTTCGAGATCACCGCACGACGCGGAGAAGTGGCTTACCAGTTGGAACTGCCACCTGAACTATCCGATGTGCACAACGTATTCCACGTGTCACAACTCCGGAAGTGTCTCCAAGTCCCAGACAAGCCTGATCTTTACAAGGACGTCAATCATCAAGCCATTGACCTTCAGCCTGATTTGACCTACCGTGAGAGGCCCATCTGCATTTTGGATGAGGCTGAGCGATGCACTCGTAGCCGCACGATCAAGTACTTCAAGGTCCAGTGGAGCAACCACACTGAAGCAGAAGCGACCTGGGAACGTGAAGACTACCTTAGATCCGAGTTTCCATGTCTCTTTAAAGCCTAGTTTAGGAATCTCGGGGACGAGATTCTTGTAAGGGGTGTAGGTCTGTCACACCCTGCATTTTGTAACATGTCATTTGCATTAATAAAGCATGAAAATTTGGACCAACAAAAACTTTTGCATTATTTGGCTTTTATTTTGAAGTTGGTTTTCTCTGTGTGGTTTTTCAAGTGCTCTTAATAGTCAACTACTCCACCTTCTATACTTCATCTCCTTGACCCAAACTTCTGCCCAATGATCATGCCATGTGTATAGAGCAATATAGTAATTTCTTACAAAAATAATTTGGCCAAAAAGTATTTTCAAAAATTAGTTTCCCAAAAACCCCTGGATTGAGGTTTGCACTGCAAATACTTAATTAAGGGCAGTAAAAATATTTCAAAAGGTATATTTGAAACCTATTAGATATAGGATACCCAGAAACCACAAAAAAATAATTTTGAAAGTTATTTTCCTATTTTATTTAAAGGATTTTTCTTAAGGCCAGAAATGGTCTTAAATAGGTTTAAATTATTTAAAAGCTTTAAAAATATTTGAGAAAAATTAGGGAGACTCAATGGACATATATTTTCCATACATATGAGTTTCAACACATGGTTATGATCAAAATATTGGACAAAACCTCCCAAAACCATTTCTGCCATTTCAAGGATTTGAAATATTCCTACAGGAAATATTTTCATAAAAATCCAAGGAAAATCCAGCAAGTCACAAATGCATATTGTGATCACCTTGCAAAGCCTCATGTCAATTAAAGTCATTTTGGTTCACCAAAATGCCCCAAAACCCTCTCTGACCAGAATCAAATTTGATCAAGTTTGTACTACCAACTTTCTCTCCTTGACCCCAACTTTTGTGACCATGTTCCCATGACTAAATGAGGCCACCGCACCAAGTGGTGCACCAAGGAGAAGTGATTTTCTCAACTAGATCTATACAAGTCTATTTCTGCTCATTTCTAGGATTTACAAAAGTTGCATTGGCAACTTTGCCCAATTAAGCTCCAAATTGGTGGAAGGCCCTAATTATATGTGTCATTTCACCTTGTGGAGTATCATGGCAATTGGAGATCATTTGCTTGCCAAAACCCTTACCAAACACCTTCTGCCACTTTTCAAAAATTCCCATTTTGACCACTAAAACTATTCTCCTTGAGCTAAGCTTTTTACCACAGCTCCTCCTAGACCCCTTTCACCTCCAGTAACAATGGCAAGTCCCCAGCTCAATAATTGAGGGGTGAAACCCCCCTCTTTCTCTCTCTGGACAGCCCACTTCTCCCTCTTCCTCACCTCCCTCCTCACTCTAGTGGCCATCCATGGCATCCAATGCACCACCCCATTTCTTTACTCCCTCCTAGACCTGCTAGACACCAAAGGACGCGCTCACCATGCATAAAGAATGGCCATGCCGGCCATTTGGGCGCTCTGGAGTGTGCTACAGTGCGCTCCCGCACTGTAGCCGCCCCCTTCCAACCACCTCCGGCCACCTCGGCTCTCCCCCTCACGCCAGCTGATGCTCCTCGACGTCCGCAACACGGAGACTGGTCGGCCCCCTCCTCCTTCTCTCTCTCCTGCCCCTGCTTGCACGCGCTCCATGGCCGCCCGAGCGCTCCAATGAGGGAGCTCACACGCGCGGAATCTCTGACCTTTTCCCGCTCCCTCTCTTCTTCCCCTGGGCGTAGTCGACCGCCACGAACACCTCAGACACAACCAAACAGGCCCCCGTGACCCGTGGCGACGACAACGAGCTCGCCGGCGCACAGGTCCACGGTGGACCATCGTGCGGCTATATAAGCCCGCCCTGGGCCGCTCCAGTGGCATTCGCCTCCTTCTCACACCCCCAGGAGCACGCCCGCACCACCCAATCAACCCCGAAGAGCCTCTGTGCTCGGGATCGACCGGAGCTCCACCGCCTCGGGTCGCCGTCGATCTCAGGGTACGGGCTCCCTCCGCCCCTCCTCTCTCTTGATCTGGACCCTCCTCACCTCTGATCATTTCCCCTCCGTTTCCCCTCTCTTTTGCAGCCGGAAACGGCCGGAGCCGTCGACACCCGAAGCTCCTCCGCCGCGAACCTCGTCGTCGGCGAACCCCTGCACGCCGGCGACCAACTCCGGCACCACCCGAACGGTGACACGAGGAGGAGTCCAGCGGTGCCATCAGCTCACCTCGCCGTGCCCGGAAACGTCGCCGGTGAGCTCGCCGCCCCTCTGACCCAGGGTTGACGGCGACAGTCGTGGGCCCGTCCGTCAGCCTCACGCCCTGACGCCTGGGCCCCGCCCGTCAGGTTTGAACTTGGCGCGCGCGTGCACCGGTGCGCTGGGCCGCCTCTCTGGCTGGGCCTGCTGCCCTGCGGCTGTTCTGGCCCAGTGGCACAGTGCCACTTTTCTTTTTCCTTTTTCTTTCTGTCTTATAAAAATTCCACAGGATAAAATATTTGTCCAAATGGAATAATTGCAACTCCTAAAATCTTAGAAAAATCCCACCTATTTAATGGTGTAACTTTCATATATGTCCATCAAACTTTTCTGCACTGTTCAAATTTAAATTCAAATTTGAGCATTTAAATTCCCCTCTAAAAATCCATTTCTCCTATTCCACAACTCCAAATCCAAAACTAAGAATTTTTCCCTTCTTAGTTTTCAACCTAGTATTCTACAAAAGTGACTTGACATTTTTCTGAGCACTTTGCTTTTTCTATTTTATTATTGCCTTATTTTCTCGTTATTATTTTTGCGACGATAGATTGCGTTGCTGACGAAGGAGTTGGACCAGAAGACTTTGAAGACCCAGAAGACTTTGTTGAACCAGGCAAGCAGCCCTTTGACCATGTCTATGAAACCCCTTTTTATGCATGTCATGTAGCACTTTATTATTGTTGCTCCGAAATCATGATGTGATGGTAACCACTTTGGTGGGTTGCCTTCGTTACTTCCTCGTTGGTACCTGCATTACGCATGACCCTACCTTCTTATGAGGGTTATGCTGGTGGGAGTAGATAGGATGCCAAAGTAGTTGCTATGCAAAAAGGAACGGGTATATGCATGGTGATGGAGTCAAAGTGTTTTCAAAGACTTTTCGAAAACCCCGTCGGGTGCCACTTATGCCCGAGGGAGACAATGAGATGGGTAACCACTTGATGACGAAGTGGTGTACCAAGGCAGGTGTGTGTGTTGTTTTCGAAAACGGATTAGATTTAAGATTTGTCGAGTGTCCCAACCTTACATGCGGAACCACTCTACCATTATATGGGAAAGGGCATTATTGATTACCTAAGTCGATACTAGCTTGGAGCCCGCATTACTAGTGACGGGGGAGAGTTGGTGCTCTCTCTCGGGACGGGGTCGTGCCTGGTAGGGCGGCCATGACTGTTTTCACAGGGCACCGGATACACCGTTGTGTCCCCTCTCGGATGTTATGATCTCGAATGAATCTCGCAAGATGTTCATCGTGAGGATACGGAACAACGAGTGGACTCCATGTTAGTGTCGTCTAGGGAAAGATAGTGATCGGGTACTTACCCCGGGTACTTACCCCGGGTACTTGAGGTACCACGGGTCGTGGATGACACGGAAGTTCCCCGGATCTTGTGGGTAAAGTGTGCAACCTCTTCAGAGTGTTAAAACTATTCGAATAGCCGTGTCCACGGTCAAGGATAGTTGGGCGGTGCTGCTTAAACTACGTCCACGTGTTTACAAACCAGTGTGTGTGTTGGATAAGTGGGAAGAACTACTGGGTCAAGTCAAGGACTTGACATGATTGAGTTGGGTGGTGCCCACCCTGTATATGTTGATATCTGTAACATGTCCTCATGGTTACTTGAATTCTCCTGATGCATGCCCTACAAGTTGTTGAACATGTCATTGCACTCAAAACTAGCTTTCCGCAAAAATTTACCTATATCATGCATTGTTGTATCTTGAACCAAAACATGGGTTGCTTGCGAGTACATTCAAAGTACTCATTGGCTTGCCACTGGTTATTTAATTGACCAGGCATGGAAGAACAGGAATTCGAGGAAGAATTCTTTGGAGACGAACATGCGAACTAGGACGTTTCCCAGTCAGAATGCCTGTAGGGTTAAGGTTGATGGCATGGGTTCTACTTATCGACGAAGATTTTCGCTGCTTGTGTTTCATTTGATGTTTAGCCCTTAAGGCTTTATCTATGTATGACTTGACCATAATGGTCATAATTTGTGTAAGACGGTATGTATGGATGTAAGACTCTTGTTATTCAGCTTCTGTGTGTTCAGTGAGCATTGATCTCTGGGATCACTGTACACGTGCATTCGGTGATCACGACTTGTGAGTCGGGGTCCCCACACTTTTTTTGTAGTGCAACTATGTGCATGGTCGCACATGTTTCCTCTATGTGAACCATGTTGGATTATGATGTATATCACACACATTTGTGATTTACAGAGCGTGTGCGCCATAATGACATATAGAGCGTATTTTCACCCCAAATTTAATCACTGCTACTTAAAATTGTACCGAATTTGAATTTCAAACTAGGCTATAACTTTATACATATCCATCAGGTTCAACAACAAATGCATTATTCCATTCACATGTACATATGTTTAAAAATTACATAAGAACCAAATAAAGAATGATGAACTAGGGTTCTATACTTGCACTATTAAAGACAGTAAAGAAAGAGGTGAAAGACATTCTGGTGGCATAACAAGGTGAAGTGGACTATATTGTGCCCTCCTCCATGCAGAAGGCACACACGACTCTAGTACAACCCCTTGTGATGGCCGACCGCCCATCCTTCACTGTCTTCATGAGGACATCTAGATAGTCATCATGTTGTGATAGAAATACTTTAACCTTTGCATGCCCACCAATCATGTATTTTGAGAGGTAATCTTGAGTAAACTGCTTTGGAACCACCGCAAAGGAAAAAGATTCACACATTGTCATCTGACACAACTCATTATGGGCAGTAAAAAGAAGGATGCAAAGTTCTTACTTACCATCCTGCAGTTCACTGTTGTCTTAGATAAACTGTAAACAAATAGTTTAATCGTCATCTTTTGACCCATTTTACTAACAGTCTTTATCAGTTTCCTCACTTGATGCTGGTTCATGAATATGTCTTGCCCCATACGCAGAAAGGGTCGAAGCATGGATTTTTACCAATGACATATGTACCTAAAAGCACCAAGTTAATGTTAGAAGCTAAACAACAATTGCACAATGACGTAGTACTACACTCCCTCCGTCCCATTATATAAGATCTTATTACATCCAATATACTAACATATTGGATGAATTAACATCTTATATTATGGGGCGGAGGGAGTTTATTACATTGTTACAAATATCAATCGATTAACTGCAGTTAACTACTGCTACTCTTCTATGTATATCTAGACATCATCAGAACATTAAGGTAACACTCTTCCTTGTTGCTACGTAGCCTAGGATTGCATATTTAGACATTTAGTACAATGCAATGTGCTATGTAGTGTCGGATATATTATATATGGCTCTAGTTAACCTACCGATAAATGGGTTATGGATATATTTAGCTAAATGTCCGATTCGCCGATTAATCCCTTATCAGTCCCGGCCTATATGGTACCAGCTACTGATATCCTGAACAGTGAGTATATATAAGCCATGGGATGAAACTAACCTCGATGGAAAACAACAGTCGTTCCCAATATTGTCCTGTGTAAGTACATTGAAAGGCATGTTAAGCACAATATGCTAAACATCAACCAAACATGTCCATGGTAGAAAACATAATCTCCAAATGATAGCTTCGCCGTGCAGGTTTAAGCACGCTAGTTAAGCAAAACAAGAAGTGGAAAGGTGTGTTAATTGCAACATGTCTAACATTTAGCAACAAGCAAATATAGTCATTCAAACAGATATTGTGCAGGTCTAAGTACACTAGTTATTGTTAAATAAAAATGGAAAGGCTTGTTAACTACAACAGGCTTAACAACCAAATATAGTCATCCATAGTGATATTGTTGAAACTGGTATTGATGAAATTGAACTGCATAGTTCATACTTGCACATATAGAACAACACATTGTGAATAACTGAAATAAACAAGGCATACTACGAAAAACCAAAGATAGCAATGGAAACTGGACATATGCTAACTACAAACAACTGAACAACCTAAAAATGTTAAAAGAGGCATATGCCCGCTACAACAGGCTTAGCACCGACCACATATAGTTATTCCTATTGGTATTTGTTGAAACCAGTATTGACGAAATTGTACTGCACAGTAAATAGTTGCACATATAGAGCATCACTTTGTGAATAACTGAAATTAACAAGGCATACTACAAACAACCAAAGATAGCAATTTAAATTGGACATACACTACTATAGGATGCTGCTAACGCGACACTACGATTAGAAACCCTTTGACGAAACTGTGTGCAATGCATTAATAACAAATGGGGATGTAAAAACGTGTCAGAAAAGGTGCAAGTTTGCGATTGCGGAGCCATCAAACACGGTTAAGATTTTAGTTACGTGTGTGATTCAAGGCACACGGTTAACCCGTTTGAACTATTTGCGATGAGGCGGAACAATAGAAATGGGCAGCCATATCAATGTGTGTGCGATATACGACATACAGTTCACTCTGATGAACTGTTTGCTATTAAGGAGTGCAACAGAAACGGTTAGCCAGATCAATGTGTGTGTGATATAGGGCATACGGTTCACTCGGACGATCTGTTTTCCATTAGCGAACACAACAGAAACGGTTCAACTTAACAAGATGTGTGTGATACATGGCAAACACCCGACTCAACGGCGAGCAACCACGTGTTCAACCTTCTGCCATCAATAAATTTTGACATTGTTTCTCATCACATAGCAGATTACAATGCAATAAGTAATTGCAAATCTGTTCACACTATCAAACTAATATGTGTTCAGACTTAACACCGAGCTATAAAAACTACCCAGTCGAAAATTACTTCACAATTCCTCTCCTCATCACCCACAAAACTGGTCTTTCCTGTCAAGTCATTCCTCCATGACCGGTAGGAGGAGTTTAGGGTGGACATATAACCAGGCAGCAAAGACCAAGGCCGCGGAAGCACTAAAGAGGTCCCGCCGCGAAGCCGCAATAGAGATGTCCCGGCGCACCGCGGAGCCCTCGAACGAGCTCTCACGGGCTCGCGAGGGCTCTCACAAGCACATTCGTGGTGGCGGCCATCGCGACGAGCCGGCGTTCCTGAAGTCCTTCGCCGGTGACGACGACATTCTTGCCGGTGTTACTACGCAGCAGGAGCTGGTCGACGGCTTGATGAAGCTGCTCAAGATCAGTGATGCCTCGGTTGACAAGGCAACCGGCCTCATCGAGCAACTCATGGGCGACAATGCGAAGCTCCTCAAGTTGGTCTCCAAAAAGGAGGAGGAGGCCGCTGGCTGGAAGATGATGCATGAGCAAAGCAGTGCCTCGGAGATGACGCTGAAAGCGGTCGTCGAGGAACTAATGGGTGGCTTGAGGAAGCTCCAGATCGAGCACGAGCAGGAGGTGGAAGAATCTGTGGCTGCTTTCAAGCAAAGTCATGAGGAATTGAAGAAAGAGCTAGAGGATTTCGTCGCTCGGTGATCCATCGACGAGTACAGACAGTAGCGACCCAGATCGTTGTCTGCAATTTCCTTCTTCTCTTGCCCCCGTGTCTTCTGGGCTTTGCCGCATGTGGCATCTTAAATTATCCAGAATATGTAAGACAATTATTATCTGTGCCATTGTAAATTTATCGTTGTATTATTCGTTGCCGTTTTATTTGTGGTCGTATTATCCGTTGCCCTATGTGGAAATTTAAATTAGGGCGGAATACAAGTTCAAAACACGAACAAAGTAAATGCTGCCATGGGATCACAAGCAAACACCCTCCGTCCAGGTGCTTTAATTAACCCATTAATGGAGAAGTGAGCGAGGCGGGCGGCGGCTGGTGCATGGAGGTCAAAGAGCACGCTTTTCGGTGAGCATGGGCGGCCTTGCTACTCGCACGTGTCCCGTCAAGCCTGCGACTGCGAGGTGGACAGGATGCGCGCGTCCCATTGAGCCTTCGTGGCGGACTGCTCGCACGCGTCCCGTCGAGCCTACATGGCAGACCTCTCGCGCTCGTCCCGTCTAATCAAACAGCTGCACGCACGCCACTGAGTATGGTTAAATTTTGACACGGTTAATATAATACAACCGTTTGCGATATATTAACATGTCAGCTTTTTGTTTCAAAAAGGACTTCGTTGGCTACTAATGTGTACGCCTCTTCTCAAACTGGACAATTTTTTACCATGGCATATATGTGCCATGTCATGAAACCATGCCAAGTTTCATGTTTTTTGGGTGAGTTTTTTTATTTACTGGCATTTAAAAACCGAGATTCTCAATGTTTCAGGACGGCGATAAGTTTGTAATTCATTCCTATTCCTTAAATGAGACCTAAACATGCACCCAATGACACATGTACGATTTCCCATCCATTTTGCTACACTGGAGCATGTGCTTGTAGTTCAAATTTGAATTATGGACTACATTAAATGCATAGAAAACTTAGTAATTAGTACGTACAATGGCCAAACGAACCCTGAATAGTTTCAAATTTCAGCTCGACACTCCTGTTATTCTATGTTGCCTGTGGAAAACAAAATTCAAGGCAAGAAGAGGCATCGATTATCGTTTCACCGACAAGAGGGGCATGTTTCCCTACCAGAACCACGAGGGTTGCGACAGGCTCCGGTTTGTAAGAGGATTGTAATATAGCTTCGCCCAAATTGGACAATTATATGTACCATGTAGTGACAACATGCCAAGTTTCATGATTTCCTGGTGAGTTTTGGATTTACAGAGATTTAAAAACCGAGATACGCAATGTTTGTGGCCAAGCCAGGATGGCGAGACGGTTGAATTAGTTCCCATTCGTTCCATCGGACCTAAAGATGCACCCCTAAGGAAACATGTACTTTTTTCTAGCCATTTTGGTCCACTGGAGCATGTATTTGTAATTCGGATTTGAATTATGGACATTAAATGCCTAGAAAACTCAATTAATGAATAAAAAGGGTCAAACGAACCCTAAATAATTTCAAAGTTCAGCGCGAACATCCCATTGTTCCGTGTCGCGTGTAGAAGAAAATACGAGGCTAAAAGAGGGAATGATTATCGTTTGGCCCACAAGGGGACACGTTTCCCAATCAAAACCACGAGGGTTCTTGCGACAGGCTCCATTTTGTAAGAGGTTTGTAATAAAGCTTGGCCCAAATTGGCAATGTTTTTACCACGACATATATGTGCCATGACATGACACCATGCCTCCTTCGATGACTTTCTGGTGAGTTTTGGATTTATGGGGACTTAAAAACCGAGATTCGAAATGTTTGAGGACGAGCCAGGACGCCGGTACGGTTGTAATTCGTCCCATTCCTGGCATGGGACCTAAACATGCACCCAAGGACACATGTATAATTTTTCTAGCAATTTTGGTGAACTGGAACATGTACTTGTAGTTCAGATTTGAATTATGGACATTAAATGCCTATGAAACTCAATTAGTGTATAAAAAGGCCAAATGAACCCTGAATAAGTTTACATTTCATCACAGATATCATGTCGTTCCATGTTGCCCGTGGAAGAAAATACAAGGCAAAAAGAGGCAGTGATTACATTTCGCCCACAAGGGGAACAAGTTTCCCTATCGGAACCACAAGGCTTCTTTGAGAGAAGCTCCAATTTTTGTAAGAGGTTTGTAATAAATCTTGGCCCAAATTGGACAATGTTTTTACCATGACATAGATGTGCCATGATGTGACACCATGCCACCTTTGATGACTTTATGGTGAGTTTAGGATTTACGGGGATTTAAAAACCGAGATTGCAAATGTTTGAGTACGAGCCAGGACGCGGGTACGGTTGTAGTTCGTTCCCATTCCTAGCATGGGACCTAAACATGCACCCAAGGACACATGTATAAATTTTCTAGCCATTTTGGTGAACTGGAGCATGTTTTTGACGTTCAGATTTGAATTATGGACATTATATGCCTAGGACACTCAATTAGTGTATAAAAAGGCCAAACGAACCCTAAATAAGTTTAAATTTCAGCACGGATATCTTGTCGTTCCATGTTGCCCGTAGAAGAAAATACAAGGCGAAAAGAGGCCGTGATTATGTTTTTCCCACAAGGGGGACATGTTTCCCTATCGGAACCATGAGGCTTCTTTGAGAGAAGCTCCGGTTTGTAAGAGGCTTGTAATAAAACTTGCGCCACAATGGACGGAAAAATTCCTCGACATATAAGTGCCATGTCGTGACACCATGCCAGGTTTCATGATTTTCGGCTTAGTTTTGGATTTACCGGGATTTAAAAACTGAGATTCTTCTCACAAAATGTTTTCAAATAGCACACAATTCATTCACGAAAGCCGATATTCAATGAAAACTTCATGGAAACCATATTTTAAAGTTTCATAAAAATCTGAAAAAAAATGTGGGATGTTAAGAAGGTGATGCTTTATTGCGACACAAAATTTCAAGTTGAAAAACATTACGAGATGTGAGCTATGAGAAAGACAAATTCAACCATGAATAGTGACATTACTATTCGGCACTATTCAACACTGATTTTGTCTTTTTTATAGCTCACATATCGTAATGTGTTTTATCTTGAAATTTTGTGTGGCAATAAACATCATCCTATTAACATCCCGCATTTTTTTCAAATTCTTTTGAAACTTGAAAACATCTTTTTCTCATGGTTTTCATTAGTTTCCACCGAATTTTGGTTTCCGTATGATATTCTTCCCCCTGTTGCGCGGGAGATATGAGTCGTGTGTTCTGATTGGACAGAACCCAAACCGCACGAATCGTATGTGTGCACCGTTGGATGCTCCCAGATCGAATGGCAACCCTGAGCCCTTCCGACAACACATGCAGTACATGGGTATGCATTGTCCGCATGCGTCGTGCTAGCTCACGCTTCCTTCTCTACTAGCTTTTCAAAATAGACTACCGTTTCTCGCTACGTCTCTCATCGGTTTCCCACCTCTTCTCCCATCGTTTTCCCGCTACTAGTGTCAGTGCTCATTGAAGGCTAGCGGCGACACACTGGCCATGTAAAATATCCCACACAGTTTCTAAAAGCACAAATGCGTGTGATAGGAGGGAGTAGGTCCCGTAGGGTGACCATCGTGAAAGGCCTTAATGGTAAGGAGGCAATTCTTATCAGCAAGGGCCGGCTTCCCATCCGCTAGCCTAGTCGAATAGAACGCAGAAGTTAAGCATGCTCGGGCTGGAGTAGTCCAAGGATGGGTGACCCGGTGGGTAGTTGCATATCTCAAGCTTCATTTAAATGCCATGACATGGTCATTATAGAGATATATTATATCTCTATAGTGACCTATCATGGCAATTATATAAACCCTGGGATCCTTGTTTTGCTAATTTGTAGACTATGTTTTTATTGGTTATTTTTGCTCTTAAAAATTAACGGATGATTGACTGGACCTGTCATGGCGATTATATAAACCTATTATATTTTTATGGGTTATTATTTCCTCTAAAAAATTAAAGAATGATTGACTTGACCTGTCATGGAGATTATATAAACCTTTTTCAGGTTGCATGCAGTGTATAGGGGGCAGGGTGTTCTTCTCGAGCATGTCTCGCTTGTGCGGCTTATAGATGCGGCACATATATGTGCGCCCCCCGAGGTATATATACTATCCTTTACCGACAATTAGGGGGGGCCCACACAATCTATCCCTTTGACCCAACAACAAGAAGGGTTTGAGCATGATGGTTTCCTATTGATACTAGTAAGACACACGTGCATTGCACACATGAGATTTGGTAACTAAATTATGAATAAATACCACACTATAGCATGTAAGCTTTGAGTCATATATGCATGATGTAGATGTTCGTTTAATTCTTATAGTTCATCTCATCCAAAACCAATTAGTTTTATAAAAAATCTATTTTAAGATTAATGGAATTGTGCATTGTAAAGGTAAAAATAAAAAGTGACAATTCATTTAGAAAAAAAAGTTTGGGCAATTAAGATATGGAAGATTCTAGAGAACAAAGGAGAAGTGCTTGTGTTTTGAGGTTTGTGCAAAATCTGGTAGAATGTAGATGATATCCAACGGCCAGTAGTGCTCGGATTTGCCATCTCTGTACCGTCGGATTGGGTTCATCCAATGACCAACTTTCAAAGTTATCCGCACACTATATAGGTGTATAGATGTATAGATGTGTCCCATTATAGACCAAATAAAGTTTGAGCGCATGCGTGGGATGACCCCCCCCCCCCCCCCCGCCACTGCCTCGAAGTTGGGAAACTGACGTCGTACGTATTGAACCAGGCTTGGAGTCGGGTACGGTGTTCGATTTTTAATGTACTTGGTGGCCCATCGAAGTTGTGCATTTGGGATTTAAACACATCACACACCACCGTACCCATACATATTTTTGGGCCGCATGCAGTGTATACGGGGTCTTCTGATCGGCCACGTCTCCCTTGTGCGGTTTTATGTGACGACAGACATATTTGTGGGCTACCTGAGTGTATATATATCATCCATTGGACCGATAATGAGGGGTATGTGTTGGCCATGAATGGATTCCTCCAAGTTCGTGTTAGGGCCGGTCACCGTCATATGTCGCTCAACCAAAGCTCGAGCTGATGCGTTGTCTGGATTCCCTCCCACATGCTCAGATTGCTGGGTTCGACCTACATCAAACCCTACGTATCTCATCCTTAACTACCTTGCCTTCATGGTTGTTGCCTGTATCGAGAGGTAGGCACCACATCTAAATTTTACATTATTCTATATTGAAAACACACATCACCCCTTCCCAACGTACATCATTTTGGGCCGCATGCAAGAGGTGCTAGTTTTGTGGTCCCTCTCATGCGATTTTTATGATGGTTCAATCTATTGGCCCAAGCGGTTTATCGACAACAACAACTGTCGTTTGACCAAAAGATAGATTTATTGGTCCGTCTTATGGTAGATCATGGCGACATGCATGTATGACCAAAGTACCGATCATTACGTGCATCCGCCCCGCTGACACAAAGTGGGAGGTGGTGGGCCAAGCATCCTAGCTAGGTACGACATTATGTCATTATATATATATATATATATATATATATATATATATATATATATATCCAAGGGTGCTCTCGGGTTTGTGAGGCCGGTGCCACCAAAGTTATGCATTGTGTATTCAAAGTTTTAAACATCCCCAATAATCCTACATATATCTGGCCACTTCTAGGTGGTTCTTGACTTCTGGCCCCTCTCATCGATCTTCGACGACGCGCCCAACCATGGGTCTGCGCGGTTGAAGTTGTGCATTGGAATTTTGAACATCACAGACCACCCTTTTCACTCATATATATTTGGGCCACATGCTGGTGTGGCTGTCTTCTGACCCTCTCTAACGTTATTTTTTGCTGCAAAGACTCTGATGACGCTCAACGGACACGGGTATAATATCTTAATAATGTGCGATACAAGTGCACTGTGAATCACCATGTCTGCGTAAGCGCGAACAAAGGTGGAGGTACTAGCTCTACCATGTGCAATGCAAGTGCGCTGTAAAATCACCATGACCGCGCAAGCACGAGCAAAGGGTGGAGGTACTGGCTTAACCATGTGCGATGCAAGTGCGCTATAAAACAACCACATGTGCAAGCTAAAGGCGGGTAAGTTTATTTGGAACTTAGGACAAACCGTGTGCGATTGACCAGCTAGCTAGAAATATAAAACAAACTACCCTCCTTGAGCGTTGCAAAAATCGGTGGTTCCGCGCCACTTTTCCTTATTATCATACACGCATATTGTTATTGGACCGTCCGCGATCTTGGGCACTCCCGCCCCGCATAAATTCCTTTACCCAAATTTTAGTAGCCGCTGATACGTCTTCAACGTATCTATAATTTTTGATTGCTCCATGCTATACTATCTACTGTTTTGGACTATATTGGGCTTTATTTTCCACTTTTATATTATTTTTGGGACTAACCTATTAACCGGAGGCCCAGCCCAGAATTGTTGTTTTTTTTGCCTATTTCAGTGTTTCGAAGAAACGGAATATCAAATGGAGTCCAAACGGAATGGAACCTTCGGGAACATGATTTTCTCACCGAACGTGATCCAGGAGACTTGGACCCTACTCCAAGGGAGCCAAGAGGCGGTCACGAGGGTGGGGGGCGCCCCCCCCCTCCTTAGGGCGCGCCCCCTGCCTCGTGGGCCCCTTGGAGCTCCACCGACGTACTCCTTCCTCCTATATATACCTGCGTACCCCCAAACGATCAGATACGGAGCCAAAAACCTAATTCCACCACCGCAACTTTCTGTATCCACGAGATCCCATCTTGGGGCCTGTTCCGGAGCTCCGCCGGAGAGGGCCGTCATCACGGAGGGCTTCTACATCATCATAGCCCCTCCGATGAAGTGTGAGTAGTTTACCTCAGACCTTCGGGTCCATAGTTAGTAGCTAGATGGCTTGTTCTCTCTTTTTGGATCTCAATACAATGTTCTCCCCCTCTCTTGTGGGGATCTATTCGATGTAATCTTCTTTATGTGGTGTGTTTGTTGAGACCGATGAATTGTGGGTTTATGATCAAGTCTATCTATGAATAATATTTGAATCTTCTCTGAATTCTTTTATGTATGATTGGTTATCTTTGCAAGTCTCTTCGAATTATCAGTTTGGTTTGGCCTACTAGATTGGTTTTTCTTGCCATGGGAGAAGTGCTTAGCTTGGGGTTCGATCTTGCGGTGTCCTTTCCCAGTGACAGAAGGGGTGGCAAGGCAAGTATTGCATCATTGCCATCGAGGATAACAAGATGGGGTTTATTTCATATTGCATGAATTTATGTCTCTACATCATGTCATCTTGCTTAAGGCGTTACTCTGTTTTTAACTTAATACTCTAGATGCACGTTGGATAGCGGTCGATGAGTGGAGTAATAGTAGTAGATGCAGGCATGAGTCGGTCTACTTGTCTCGGACATGATGCCTATATAAATGATCATACCTAGATATTCTCATAACTATGTTCAATTCTGCCAATTGCTCAACAGTAATTTGTTCACCCACCGTAGAATACTTATGCTCTTGAGAGAAGCCACTAGTGAAACCTATGGCCCCCGGGTCTATTCTCATCATATCAATCTCCATCACTTTAATCTTGCTTTGCTTTTTTACTTTGTCTTTTACTTTTCACTTTGCATCTCTATATCAAAAATATCAAAAATATTATCTATCATCTCTATCAGATCTCACTCTCGTAAGTGACCGTGAAGGGATTGACAACCCCTAATCGCGTTGGTTGCGTTGAGCTATTGTTTTTGTGTAGGTATGAGGGACTTGAGCGTGGCCTCCTACTGGATTGATACCTTGGTTCTCAAAAACTGAGGGAAATACTTACGCTACTCTGCTGCATCATCCTTTCCTCTTCGGGGAAATCCAACGCAATCTCAAGAGGTAGCAAGAAGAATTTTTGGCGCTGTTGCCGGGGAGTCTACGCAAAAGTCAAAATACCAAGTACCCATCACAATCCCTATCTCTGGCATTACATTAGTTGCCATTTGCCTCTCGTTTTCCTCTCCCCCACTTCACCCTTGCCGTTTTATTCGCCCTCTCTTCCCCAATCTCCTTCCCTTTTTCCGTTTGCCTTTTTCTTGCTTGCCTTTTGTTTGCTCGTGTGTTGGATTGCTTGTTTGTCGCGATGGCTCAAGATACTACCAAATTGTGTAACTTCACCAATACCAATAATAATGATTTCGTTAGCACTCCGATTGCTCCTCTTGCCAATACTGAATCTTGTGAAATCAATACTGCTTTGTTGAATCTTGTTATGAAAGATCAATTCGCCGGCCTTCCTAGTGAAGATGCCGCTACTCATCTGAATAGCTTCGTTGATTTATGTGATATGCAAAAGAAAAAAGATGTCGATAATGATGTCGTTAAATTGAAGCTATTTCCTTTTTCGCTTAGAAATCATGCTAAAGCTTGGTTTTCGTCTTTGCCAAAAAATAGTATTGATTCTTGGAACAAGTGCAAAGATGCTTTTATCTCCAAGTATTTTCCTCCCGCTAAGATCATCTCTCTTAGAAACTATATTATGAATCTTAAGCAGCTTGATCATGAACATGTTGCACAAGCTTGGGAGAGAATGAAATTAATGATACGTAATTGCCCTACTCATGCTTTGAATTTTTGGATGATTATACAAACAATTTATGCCGGATTGAATTTTGCTTCTAGAAATCTTTTAGATTCGGCCGCGGGAGGCACTTTTATGGAAATCACTTTAGGAGATGCTACTAAACTCCTAGATAATATTATGGTTAATTATTCTCAATGGCATACTGAAAGATCTTCTAACAAAAAAGTGCATGCGATAGAAGAAATTAATGTTTTGAGTGGAAAGATGGATGAACTTATGAAATTATTTGCTACTAAGAGTGTTTCTTCTTATCCTAATGATATGCCTTTGTCTACTTTGATTGAGAATAACAATGAATCTATTGATGTGAATTTTGTTGGTAGGAATAATTTTGGTAACAATGCTTATAGAGGGAATTTTAATCCTAGGCCTTATCCTAGTAATCCTTCTAATAATTATGGAAATTCCTACAATAACTCTTATGGAAATTTTAATAAGATGCCCTCTGAATTTGGGAAGAGTGTTAAAGAGTTTATGAATTCACAAAAGAATTTTAATGCTTTGCTTGAAGAGAAATTGCTTAAAGTTGATGATTTGGCTAGGAACATTGATAGAATTTCTCTTGAGGTTGATTCTTTAAAGCTTAGATCTATTCCTCCTAAGCATGATATCAATGAGTCTCTCAAATCCATGAGAATTTCCATTGATGAGTGCAAGGAAAGAACCGCTAGGATGCGTGCTTCCAAAGATGCCTTTATTAAAGCGTGTTCTTCCAATTCTTATGAAAATCAAGATGAAGATCTAAAAGTTATTGATGTGTCCCCTATCAAATCTTTGTTTTGCAATATGAATCTTGATGAAACTGAATATGATCTTCCTTTACCTAGAAGGCGTTTCGAAAATTCGGAGTATTTAGATCTCTATGATGAAATTAATGAAAGTGGGATTGAAAGAAATAAAACCATAGATGTTGCTAAACCCACTATATTGGATTTCAAGGAATTTAATTATGAAAGTTGCTCTTTAATTGATTGTATTTCCTTGTTGCAATCCGTGCTAAATTCTCCTCATGCTTATAGTCAAAAGAAAGCCTTTACCGAACATATTGTTGATGCCTTGATGCAATCTTATGAAGAAAAACTTGAGTTGAAAGTTTCTATCCCTAGAAAACTCTATGATGAGTGGGAACCAACTATTAAGATTAAAATTAAAGATCATGAGTTTTATGCTTTGTGTGATTTGGGTGCTAGTGTTTTCCACTATCCCCAAAACTTTGTGTGATTTGCTAGATTTTCGTGACTTTGATGATTGCTCTCTAAACTTGCATCTTGCGGATTCCACTATTAAGAAACCTATGGGAAGGATTAATGATGTTCTTATTGTTGCAAATAGGAATTATGTGCCCGTAGATTTTATCGTTCTTGATATAGATTGCAACCCTTCTTGCCCTATTATTCTTGGTAGACCTTTCCTTAGAACGGTTGGTGCGATTATTGATATGAAGGAAGGGAATATTAGATTCCAGTTTCCATTAAAAAAAGTGCATGGAACAATTTCCTAGAAAGAAAATAAAATTGCCATATGAAACTATCATGAGAGCCACTTATGAATTACCTACCAAAGATGGCAATACTTAGATCTATCCTCGCTTTTATGCCTAGCTAGGGGCGTTAAACGATAGCGCTTGTTGGGAGGCAACCCAATTTTATTTTTAGTTTTTTGTGTTTTTCTTATGTTTAGGAATAAATAACCCATCTACCTTCTGTTTGGATGTGGTTTTGTGTTTTTAATTAGTATTTGTGCCAAGTTAGACCTATAGGATCTTCTTGGATGATAGTTATTTGATCTTGCTGTAATTTCCAGAAACTTTGCGTTCAGTGGCCGAATTGTTAAAAATCACCATAACGTGATAAAATACCGATTCCAATTGCTGCTAATCAATAAAAAAATTGTCTAGGTCGTCCTATTGTGGTAGATATTTTCGAGTTCCAGAAGTTTGCATTAGTTACATATTACTACAGACTGTTCTGTTTTTGACAGATTCTGTTTTTCGTGTGTTGTTTGCTTATTTTGATGAATCTATGGCCAGTAAAATAGTTTATAATCCATAGAGAAGTTGGAATACAGTAGGTTTAACACCAATATAAATAAAGAATGAGTTCATTACAGTACCTTGAAGTGGTCTTTTGTTTTCTTTCTCTAAAGGAGCTCACGAGATTTCTATTGAGTTTTGTGTTGTGAAGTTTTCAAGTTTTGGGTGAAATCTTTTGATGGATTATGGAACAAGGAGTGGCAAGAGCCTAAGCTTGGGGATGCCCATGGCACCCCCAAGATAATCCAAGGACACCAAAAAGTCAAAGCTTGGGGATGCCCCAGAAGGCATCCCCTCTTTCGTCTACTTCCATCGGTAATTTTACTTGGAGCTATATTTTTATTCACCACGTGATATGTGTTTTGCTTGGAGCGTCTTGTATTATTTGTGTCTTTGTTTGCTAGTGTGCCACAATCATCCTTGCTGTACACACCTTTTGATAGAGCCATACATGAATTGGAATTTGATAGAATACTCTATGTGCTTCACTTATATCTTTTGAGCTATGTAGTTTTGCTCTATGTGCTTCACTTATATATTTTGAGCGTTATAAACTTGCTCTAGTGCTTCACTTAGATCTTTTAGAGCACGGTGGTGGATTTGTTTTATAGAAACTATTGATCTCTCATGCTTCACTTAGATTATTTTGAGAGTCTTAATAGCATGGTAATTTGCTTAATAATAATATGCTTGGTATTCAAGATTTGTCAAACTTTCTTTTGAGTGCGTTGAATACCAAGAAAAGATTGATACTTGATAATTGTTTTGAGATATGAGGATGGTGATATTAGAGTCATGATAGTTGAGTAGTTGTGAATTTGAAGAATACTTGTGTTAAAGTTTGTGATTCCCGTGGCATGCACGTATGGTGAACCGTTATGTGATGAAGTCGGAGCATGATTTATTTATTGATTGTCTTCCTTATGAGTGGCGGTCGGGGACGAGCGATGGTCTTTTCCTACCAATCTATCCCCCTAGGAGCATGCGCGTAATACTTTGCTTTGATATCTTCTAGATTTTTGCAATAAGTACATGAGTTCTTTATGACTAATGTTGAGTCCATGGATTATATGCACTTTTTCCCATCCTTCCACCATTGCTAGCCTCTCTAATACCGTGCACTTTTCGCCGGTATCATACACCCACCATATACCTTCCTCAAAACAGCCACCATACCTACCTATCATGGCATTTCCATAGCCATTCCGAGATATATTGCCATGCAACTTTCCACCGTTCCGTTTATTATGACACGCTCCATCATTGTCATATTGCTAGCATGATCATGTAGTTGACATCATATTTGTGGCAAAGCCACCGTTCATAATTCTTTCATACATGTCATTCTTGATTCACTGCATATCCCGGTACACCACCGGAGGCATTCATATAGAGTCATATTTTGTTCTAAGTATCGAGTTGTAATTGTTGAGTTGTAAGAAAAATAAAAGTGTGATGATCATCATTTTTAGAGCATTGTCCCAAGTGAGGAAATAATGATGAAGACTATGATTCCCCCACAAGTCAGGATGAGACTCCGGATGAAGAATAAAAAATAACAAAAATAAAAAAAGAGGCCATAAAAAAGAGAAAAGGCCCAAATAAAAAAATGAGAGAAAAAGAGAGAAGGGACAATGTTACTATCCTTTTACCACACTTGTGCTTCAAAGTAGCACCATGATCTTCATGATAGAGAGTCTCTCATTTTATCACTTTCATATACTAGTGGGAATTTTACATTATAGAACTTGGCTTGTATATTCCAATGATGGGCTTCCTCAAAATTGCCCTAGGTCTTCGTGAGCAAGCGAGTTGGATGCACGCCCACTTAGTTTCTTTTGTTGAGCTTTCATATACTTATAGCTCTAGTGCATCTGTTGCATGGCAATCCCTACTCACTCACATTGATATCTATTGATGGGCATCTCCATAGCCCGTTGATACGCCTAGTTGATGTGAGACTATCTTCCCCTCTTTTTGTCTTCTCCACAACCACCATTCTATTCCATATATAGTGATATATCCATGGCTCACGCTCGTGTATTGCGTGAGGATCGAAAAAGTTTTGAAAATGTTAAAGTATGAAACAATTGCTTGGCTTGTCATCGGGGTTGTGCATGATTTAAATACTTTGTGTGGTGAAGATAGAGCATAGCCAGACTATATGATTTTGTAGGGATAACTTTCTTTGGCCATGTTATTTTGAGAAGACATAATTGCTTTGTTAGTATACTTGAAGTATTATTATTTTGATATTAATATAAAATTTTGCCTTGAATCTTTCGAATCTGAATATTCATACCACAATTAAGAAGATTTGCATTGAAGTTATGCCAAGTAGCACTCAGCATCAAAAATTCTCTTTTTATCATTTACCTACTCGAGGACGAGCAGGAATTAAGCTTGGGGATGCCTGATACGTCTCCAACGTATCTATAATTTTTGATTGCTCCATGCTATATTATCTACTGTTTTGGACTATATTGGGCTTTATTTTCCACTTTTATATTATTTTTGGGACTAACCTATTAACCGGAGGCCCAGCCCAGAATTGCCGTTTTTTGTCTATTTCAGTGTTTCGAAGAAACGGAATATCAAACAGAGTCCAAACGGAATGAAACCTTCGGGAACATGATTTTCTCACCGAACGTGATCCAAGAGACTTGGAACCTACTCCAAGGGAGCCAAGAGGCGGTCACGAGGGTGGGGGCGCCCCCCTTAGGGCGTTCCCCCTGCCTCGTGGGCCCCTCGGAGCTCCACTGACATACTCCTTCCTCCTATATATACCTACGTACCCCCAAACGATCTGATACGGAGCCAAAAACCTAATTCCACCGCCGCAACTTTCTGTATCCACGAGATCCCATCTTGGGGCCTGTTCCGGAGCTCCGCCGGAGAGGGCCGTCATCACGGAGGGCTTCTACATCATCATAGCCCCTCCGATGAAGTGTGAGTAGTTTACCTCAGACCTTCGGGTCCATAGTTAGTAGCTAGATGGCTTCTTCTCTCTTTTTGGATCTCAATATAATGTTCTCCCCCTCTCTCGTGGAGATCTATTCGATGTAATCTTCTTTTTGCGGTGTGTTTGTTGAGACCGATGAATTGCGGGTTTATGATCAAGTCTATCTATGAATAATATTTGAATCTTCTCTGAATTCTTTTATGTATGATTGGTTATCTTTGCAAGTCTCTTTGAATTATCAGTTTGGTTTGGCCTACTAGATTGGTTTTTCTTGCCATGGGAGAAGTGCTTAGCTTTGGGTTCGATCTTGCGGTGTCCTTTCCCAGTGACAGAAGGGGCAGCAAGGCACGTATTGCATCGTTGCCATCGAGGATAACAAGATGGGGTTTATTTCATATTGCATGAATTTATCTCTCTACATCATGTCATCTTGCTTAAGGCGTTACTCTGTTTTTAACTTAATACTCTAGATGCATGCTGGATAGCGGTCGATGAGTGGAGTAATAGTAGTAGATGCAGGCAGGAGTCGGTCTACTTGTCTCGGACGTGATGCCTATATACATGATCATACCTAGATATTCTCATAACTATGCTCAATTCTGTCAATTGCTCAAGAGTTATGTGTTCACCCACCGTAGAATACTTATGCTCTTGAGAGAAGCCACTAGTGAAACCTATGGCCCCCGGGTCTATTCTCATCATATCAATCTCCATCACTTTAATCTTGCTTTGCTTTTTTACTTTGTCTTTTACTTTTCACTTTGCATCTCTATATCAAAAATACCAAAAATATTATCTATCATCTCTATCAGATCTCACTCTCGTAAGTGACCGTGAAGGGATTGACAACCCCTAATCGCGTTGGTTGCGTTAAGCTATTGTTTTTGTGTAGGTACGAGGGACTTGAGCGTGGCCTCCTACTGGATTGATACCTTGGTTCTCAAAAACTAAGGGAAATACTTACGCTGCTCTGCTGCATCATCCTTTCCTCTTCGGTGAAATCCAACGCAAGCTCAAGAGGTAGCAACCATCGTACTTCAACTGTCGCCCACACTCCTCCAGCACCGACCTTATAGTAAAATTGTAGTAGCTGAGGCATTTGAACCGTCGCCCTCCCTCGTCCACCACCATATCCACCCACCATTACTAAAAATTTCAGTAGCCACAGCGTATCCTCAAATACCAACCCCCCTCCATAGTCCCCCACCCGCCCCCTCCCCCCCCCCCGAACCCTAGCTCGCGGCCGGCGTCGGCGCCACCGCCAACCCCTGCCGGTCTAGCCGTTCCTCCTAGCTTAGATAATAAAGTTCAGGTTACATAGTGATTCCCATACCGTCGCCCCACTCCCCTGAGTTTTTAGATGTGGCTTGCGGTGTCCCTCCCCTCCAGATCCACATCCCCTGCTCCGGAATGTCACAGCCTAAGCTCAACCACGTATCCCGGGGAGCCCGACGAGCGTTCGACCAAGAAGAGGTTTATCATGGCCTCTCCGGCGGACGTTGGCAAGGTGGCCGCCGTTCGCCCCGACCTGTTGATCTCGGAGTAACACATCGTCGCAGAAGCCGGCGAAGACGTTGACTACGTTGCCATCCCGAAGGCTTCATGTCAGTGGGCTAGCGTATTACTATATCTCGGGAAAGCTGGCTACGACATCAAGCTCGTCCACAGCGATGGCTTCACGCGGGCCATGTCACAGGTTAAGTGGTCCATCCCCAACCCCTTTGGTTCAGCTGCCGTCGATTTCTTCAACGGCCCTGCCGCTGATCTCCTCCGCCAAGCGGTCAAGGATTTGCGAGCTTTATACGCCATCGAGCCTATTTTTTTCATTTCTGAAGGACACGTTCTACGGCAGCGGCTTGGGATCCTCAATTGCCAAGTCAGATCTCATCGACCATGACCACGACCACGAGGAGGGCACCCACGAAGGTTCTTGCAAGGTGAAATAGCCCATTTGTGACATCAGAGAGCGCACCATGGGTCTGTGCTCTTCCAACTGGAAGGATCCCGTCCATGAAATGTGAGGCAACATTCTATCAGCAATCTTACCTTTTCTAGCTTGCCAACCCATACCCTTTTTTGTAGTAGCATTTGCCGTGTGGTGCCTTAACTATGCCGTGTTTAATTATTTCAGTAATGCAAAAATGTATTGTTCAATAGGGCTATGTGATGTTTAAGTATGAATTGTCCACTTCAGTTTCACGAATGGATATATTTTGTTGTTTATAGTGAGTAGATGCCTTATTTATCTGTATTTGGTTGTTAGGTTGGTTGGAGTGAGCATTTTTTTTCAGTTATCAAGCAGATGCCCTGTTTATATGTATTTGGTTCTTAGTTTGGTTGTAGTGAGCATTTATCCAGTTATCAAGCAAATGCCTTGTTTATCTGTATTTGGTTGCTAGGTTGCTTTTTTTAGCATTTGTCCAGTTATCATGCAGATGCCTTGTTTATCTGTATTTGGTTGTTAGGTTGCTTTTTTTAGCATTTGTCCAGTTATCAAGCAGATGCCTTGTTTATCTTTATCTGCTTGTTAGGTTGGCTGCAGTGAGCATTTGTCCAGTTTTCAAGCATATGCCATGTTTATCTATATTTGCTTGTTAGGTTGGTTGAAGTGAGACTCTGTCCAGTTTTCAATGGCTATATTTGGTTGTTATACTAGTCATTTATGCCTTATTTATTTCAGTCATTCACAATGTGTTGTTCATTATGTGCGAGTCGGAACTGTGTCGCTCGACTACATCAATAAAAGTTTGAATGGCTATATTTGGTTCCAGTTATTCCTGGTGTAGTTAACACATGCCCTTTATTTCAGTTTTACACATTTATCCAGTGTGATGTTTAAGAATTACCTATGTTCTATTCATTTTCAACAATACCAGTTTGAGTTGCAATCACTAGTACGCGTCGGTGCTATACAATGGTTTTTAACCCCTTTCCGCGACGGCATTTGGAACCATCGCCTAGTGAGTGACGGCGATAAGGGGGTCCTCCCCACACGACCCATAAACCGTCGGGGATATGCGCTCCTGGCACACACGCTCGGCAAAATGAGGCCGTGTGCGATAGGCGAGCGCTCAAATACGGAAATACATACAGTAGAGCTAAAAAATACAATTATACAGGCGAAATTGTTTCCGGTCGGAAGTACATCCCACACAGTCGCTCCAAGGAAAATGTTCCGTTCACGGGTACATCCCACACAATTTTTCCCGTTAAATTGTTTGTGATAGTGTTGCCATTACACACAATATTAACAATTTTATCGTTTGCGTTATTGAATGTATCGCACACGGTCCGTAGAAGAAACAGTGTGTGAAAGGCTGTCCATCACACACAGTTTTTATGTGGTAAACGTTTGCGCAAGGTGGCCAAACGCAAACAGTTTTCAAGAGAAAGTCGTGTGCGGTTGTTCATTGATCCAACACGGTTTATTACTAGAAACAATGTGAGTTGCCTGAGGTCATCGCCCACGGTATTTTTTCAAAAACCGTTTGCAATAGCAAAACCCAATTAGTAGGTAATTCACCATTAGCAGGCTAATTGACCTATTATTAATAATTCATTTATTAATCTAATTGACATTCATATTAAGCACATAATATATTTCATTTCCATATTAAGGAAGCAGAATTTCATAATTGAAATACATCAGAGTACAACATGATATAGATTCAGCACTCAGCTACCCCATTACACAAGTGCACCAGCACCAAGTTTCACATGCAACATGTAGAACCTTTCGAAAGTAGCATCATAGACAGTATATAGACAGATGCATCTCATCTAGAAAACTGTTGAAGCGGAAGGCGAATATTGATCCTTCATTCATGTTGAAGGTCTTTGCAAATTTAGGCCAGTTCCTGTGGATGATTGCACGTCCGTTCTTCGTCCTCTCTAGAAACACTTCAAAATTGAACCGTGCGTGTTGTATGAAAACCTTCCTCGCCTCCTAACCATAGAGGTGGTTTGAGAGGTAATCATCAGTGAACTGCTTTGGAAAGGCCTGAAAACAAGGATGTGCATAAATGACTTCTCTATATTGTGTGTTTTTTATTAAACACACAATATCTTTCATTTTTGTATTAAGGAAGCAGGATTCCATAACTGAAATACATCAGGGTACAACATCATATAGCTTCAGCACTCAGCTACCCCATTACACAACTGCACCAGCACCAAGTTTCACATGAAACATTTATAACCTTTCGAAATTAGCATCATAGACAGTACATAGACATATGAATCTCATCTGGAAAACTGCTCAAGCAGAAGGCGAATATTGAGCCTTCATTGATGTTGAAGGTCTTTGCAACTTTAGACTAGTGCCTGTGGATGATTGACCGTCCATCCTTCGTCCTTTTCAGGAAGACTTCAATATTGAACCGTGGGTGCTATATGCGCGCGAGCGGCCAGCGGCTGTGCCAGATGGTCCACGACACAGGCCTGCGGCATGGCACCGAGGATCGTCTCCAGACGGTGTTGGAGACCGACTGGTGGATGGCCGCCGTCGACGCCAGCTATGACTCTCAGTTGGACCAGATGATCGTTGCCACCACCAACAAGTTCACCGTTGTCAAGAAGCTGCACACGGGTAGTCCTAGGGAATCGTGTGTGTTGCATACCCGATCGCAGACAGTTGTTGCGTCTGACTCATCTGCTATTTATAAATTTGGCGAAAAACGCGGGAAAGGGTCAAAACATGAACACACTTGCATGTGGACCAAATATATGTATGAAAAGGGTGGTTTGATGTTCAAATAACCAATGCACAACTTTGATGTGGCACCTGTCACACAAAGCGCACGTTATTATTGCTACCCCCCCCCCCCCACACACACACACACTCTTTGTGTTGGTGGGAGGGGAATCCTAGCTATGAGTACATGCCCCAAAATAGCTAGGTCTCACATCTCACCCTACCATAACACAAAACCGAAAGGAGTACATCATGGCCAACCTACT
The DNA here is from genome assembly GCA_032464435.1 of Aegilops umbellulata. Lineage (NCBI taxonomy): Eukaryota > Viridiplantae > Streptophyta > Magnoliopsida > Poales > Poaceae > Aegilops > Aegilops umbellulata. The sequence continues at coordinate 160,363,022 of CP136058.1, read as the reverse complement.
CCCCTTTGCTTTCGATCAAATGTGGACCGTGTGCGGGCCCACAGATGTGTTCTTCTGGCGTGAGATGGGTGAGACCACACATGAACCACACCTGTGGCTAGACCGATGTGTGTGTGTGTGTGTGAAAACAATGCGGTGTGATACTTAAATAACCAAATCACAAATTTGATGTGGCACATGTGCATTGCAAATTAACTGGACATCCCCGACCCCACGGAGGTTCATCTAGTGCGAAGTAGTACTGTGCCCCCCCCACACACACACACTTTGAGTCGGTGGGAGGGGCCATCTCACCAAGGCGTATTGTAACACTGACCAAGAAGAATCACAACCTTGGTCGTATGACCTCTCTCGTTGTTGGGTCAAAGTCATGCATGGACGTCCACACGCGGCCCCAAAAATAGGCTAGCTTGTTGCCAATAACCATGCGAAAGAGTGCCTGAAGACAACCACTGCGTGCATGTGGCCCAAACATATGTATGAAGTGTCATGTGGTGTTTGAATATACCAAATGCACAACTTTGATGTGGCACCGTGCTTTTGGTACCAGAAAGTCCACACACGGGAGCGAGGGTTCATGACGCGTATACTACGATCAACGGCCTTTATATTTGTGGGCCCGCGTGGGCGTCCATCACTTTGACCAACAACGCGAGAGAGGTTACAAGGGTGGATTCTTCTTCTCTTGGTTCGCGTTACCGTATATTCGTACGTCGATCATGGTGAGATTCGAGACCTAAGTCACTTAGGTCGTTGATGATAACCAAGTGAGGGAGAGTGTCCAAAGACAACCACTAAATGCATGTGCCCCAAACATATGTATGGACATGTGTGATGCATGCATATATGTTTGAATACCAAAAGCACAACATTTTGATGTGGCGCATGCATGCATAAAAAATCGCACAGTCCCAACACAAATCTGGTTCATGATGCGTCGCGTGCTCGTCGCCCCCCCCCCCCACCCCCACTTCGACCTGGTGGGAGGGATTCATGCGTACACATGACCTCAAAGTATAATATGTTATCTCTCACATCATGACATGCATGTACCGTACCGTATAAGACGAACCAAAATTTAATCCCCTACTAATTATAAGTCAAATTAACCTCTATCGTTATCGGTCAAAGTGATTGACCAAGCGGGCACACACAGATGGACGAAGAATCTCGCCGATAACCCCATGAGTGAGTGCTAGAGGACGCAGAATATTATTCTGTTACCCTACTTGAACTGACGTATTTTATAGGTTAGACTAACATGGTTTACTACCTGAACTAATTTTCCTGCGTCTTCCACGGACGAAATAGGGCATACAACGGGGAGCTTCCGGGGGTTCTCCGACGCGGTGCCGCGGGCCATTCGTTGCCAGAGGAGACATGTACGAGGTTCCGCACATGCGCACGCTCACCTGGTCGTGTTTTCGGATCTCAAGTCATCGGAGGTGACAGCATGGGCATTTGGCGGCGGACGTGTTTTGGACGTTGGTGTTTACCGTGGTGTTCGTAGCCGTCAATTTTACGTCTGGTTTGTTTTTTTATGTGTTGTTTTGGATGTGAGAATTATCGGTGTGTTAGAGTTTTTGGAGATTATTTTCACCGTAATTTCTGATTACAAGTTTTGGTGTTCTTGGTCGTTCGCCACGTCTTCCGTGCAAATGTGTTCTTCTTTTTCTGATGTTTTACTTTCGAATTGGCGTTGAAGGGAGAGAGATGAGGATTGTATGAAAATATTTGCGTTGTCAATTTTGCTTCTTGAGTTGTTTCTACCCCGGATTCCCGGCGGAGGTGGTGTATGATGGCGGACTGTAGCCTGTGATTTCTTGTAATCTAGTCAAACTGTGTAATTAAGTTGCGTGTTTTCATTGTTGTTTGAATTGCTGTTGTATGTGTAGTTGTACTGCTTCATGTCAAAGTTGAATTACTGTTCGTTGACATCAGAGTAAGCATTTTCTACTGGTTGCCTACTGTAGGATCGGAAGTATGTCTAGAGGGGGGTGATTAGACTACTTGACCAAATAAAAATCTATCCTTTTCCCAATTTTAGTTCTTGACAGATTTTAGCTATCTTAGCACGAGTCAAGCAATCTCCACACAATTCAAGAAAGCATGCAAAGAGTATATGAGCAGCGGAAAGTAAAGCATGCAACTTGCAAGAATGTAAAGGCAAGGGTTTGGAGGATTCAAACGCAATTGGAGACACGGATGTTTTTGGTGTGGTTCCGATAGGTGGTGCTATCGTACATCCACGTTGATGGAGACTTCAACCCACGGAGGGTAACGGTTGTGCGAGTCCATGAAGGGCTCCACCCACGAAGGGTCCACGAAGAAGCAACCTTGTCTATTCCATCACGGCCGTCGCCCACGAAGGACTTGCCTCACTAGCGGTACATCTTCACGAAGTAGGCGATCTCCTTGCCCTTACAAACTCCTTGGTTCAACTCCACAATCTTGTCGGAGGCTCCCAAATGACACCTAGCCAATCTAGGAGACACCACTCTCCAAGAAGTAACAAATGGTGTGTTGATGATGAACTCCTTGCTCTTGTGCTTCAAATGATAGTCTCCCCAACACTCAACTCTCTCTCACAGCATTTGGATTTGGTGGAAAGAAGATTTGAGTGGAAAGCAACTTGGGGAAGGCTAGAGATCAAGATTCATATGGTAGGAATGGAATATCTTGAGCTCAACACAAGGGTAGGTGGTTCTCTCTCAGAAAATGTGTATTGGAAGTGAAGATCTGTTCTGATGGCTCTCTCCTCGAATGAAGAGTGGGTGGAGGGGTATATATAGCCTCCACACAAAATCTAACCGTTACACACAATCTGCCAAACTCGGTGGGACCTAATCATTAAACTCGGTCGGACCGATTCAGCAAACCTAGTGACCATTAGGATTTTCGGTGGGACTGAGATGCAACTCGGTAGGACCGATATGGTTAGGGTTTGGGCATAACGTAATCTCGGTGTGACCGATTACACAAACTCGGTGGGACCGATTTTGGTAATAAGCTAACCAAGGGTTAGTCAGGTAAACTCGGTGGGACCGATCCGCTCTTTTTGGTGAGACTGAAATGTTACGAAAAGGAAACAGTGAATTTACATTGCAATCTTGGTGGGACCGATCGCTCACTTCGGTTGGACCGAAACATTACGAAGGGAAACAGAGAAATTGCAATCCCATCTCGGTGAGACCGAGATCCCTATCGGTGAAACCGATTTTCTAGGGTTTGTGGCAGTGGCTATGACAAATGAAACTCGGTGGCTCCGGATAGAAAGAATCGGTGGGGCCGAGTTTGACTTTTGGTTTAGATCATATGTGGATATGGAAAGGTAGTTGAGGATTTTGGAGCATATCACTAAGCACATGAAGCAAGAGGCTAATTAAGCAACACCTCATCCCTCCTTAATAGTATTGGCTTTTCCTATGGACTCAATGTGATCTTGGATCACTAAAACATAAAATGTAGAGTCTTGTCCTTGAAATTTGAGCCAATCCTTTGTCCTTATAATTTTGAGGGATCCACTTTCCTCATTCATGCCATGCCATCCATTGAGCTTTTCCTGAAATATTCATCTTGGAATAATGTTAGCTCAATGAGCTATATGTTGTTAGGAATTACCAAAACCACCCAGGGATAGTTGCACTTTCAATCTCCCCCTTTTTGGTAATTGATGACAACATATAGATCAAAGCTTCGACAAAAGATAATAGGAGTGAAATATATCGTCGCTTTGAGAAGTATGTGACAAGTAAGAGCTCCCCCTAAATTTGTGCATGTTTTAAGATTTGCTTTGGACTGCAAATGCACAAAGAGTTAGAATCATGGGTTACTCTTCCATGTCACATACATCTTGGTGGAGCGCTCAAAATGATAAGAATTAAATACATGCACTCAACACCAAGCAAACTGAATGATCAAAATAAGGATAACATCCAACAAGCATTAAGTGTAGCTTATGATCAAACACATGATCATCAATGTCTCACAGATTAAGGCATAGTATCTCAAGCACTCAAAAGCAAATAAAGTTCAACCAAGAAGACAAGAGAGAGCAAATGCAAACTCTCTCTCTCTCTCTCGAAGCCTATGATCTATACATTTTTCTCCCCCTTTGGCAACAAGTTACCAAAAAGTTCATAAAAAATGTATAGTACTAAACGACTCTTAGGCTTGGTCTTCAGTTGGTGGAGTCCGGATAGCGCCAAGGACGAAGGCTTCGGTAGAAGTGGTTGCAGCTGCTGGGGTAGGAGCTGGAGCTGGTGGAACTGAAGCTGTAGCTGGTGCAGAAGTGGTGGCTCTGGTGTCAGGAACTGGCACTGCAGATGATCTCTGAGCTCTGGGCACTCTGGCAAATGCATCAGTTGTGGTCTTGCCCTTCCTCTCCTGCATATCATCTTGTAGTTGTTCCACGGCAGACTGAATCTCTGTTACTTTCACATCCAGGTCATAGAACTTTTGTTCCATGATTCTTTCCAAGCTCTCATGGTTTCGAGTCAGGGTGGCCAATCCTTTCTCAATCCTCAGAGTGGATGCTATCACGTAACTGAGCTGCTCCTGCTTGTTCTTCAAGAAGTACTCAGATGCCTCCTCTTGAGTTGGCATCCTGGCAGCTTTCTCCATCTTTGCCTTCTCCTTCTTTGCTTGAGCTGTTGGGGAACGCAGTAATTTCAAAAAAAATTCCTACGCACACGCAAGATCATGGTGATGCATAGCAACGAGCGGGGAGAGTGTTTGTCTACGTACCCTCGTAGACCGAAGCGGAAGCGTTGACACAACATAGAGGAAGTAGTCGTACGTAGAGGAAGTAGTCGTACGTTCTCCTCGCGATCCAACCGATCACAGCACCGTTACTCCGGCACCTCCGAGTTCTTGGCACACGTTCAGCTCGATGACGATCCCCGGGCTCCGATCCAGCAAAGCGTTGGGGAAGAGTTCCGTCAGCACGACGGCGTGGTGACGATCTTGATGTGTTATCGGCGCAGGGCTTCGCCTAAGCACTGCAACGATATAATCGAGGTGGAATTTGGTGGAAGGGGGCACCGCACACGGCTAAGGAACGATCCGTAGATCAACTTGTGTGTCTTTGGGGTGCCCCCTGCCCCCGTATATAAAGGATCCAAGGGGGAGGGGCTGGCCGGCCAGGTTTGGTGCGCCAGGAGAGTCCTACTCCCTCTGGGAGTAGGATTCCCCCCCCCCCCAATCCTAGTTGGACTAGGATTGCTCCAAGGGGGAGAGAGAGAGAGGGGGCGCCCCACTTCTCCTAGTCCTAATAGGACTAGGGAAGGGGGGGAGGCGCGCAGCCCCTAGGGCTGCCCTCTCACCTTTCCTCCAAGGCCCATGTTGGCCCATTATGCTCCCGGGGGGTTCCGGTAACCCTCCCGGTATTCCGGTAAAATCCTGATTTCACCTGGAATGCATCCGATGTCCAAACATAGGCTTCCAATATATAATTCTTTATGTCTCGACCATTTCGAGACTCCTCGTCACGTCCGTGATCACATCCGGGACTCCGAACTCCTTCGGTACATCAAAATGCATAAACTCATAATAACTGTCATCGTAACGTTAAGCGTGCGGACCCTACGGTTCGAGAACAATGTAGACATGACCGAGACACGTTTCCGGTCAATAACCAATAGCGGGACCTGGATGCCCATATTGGCTCCTACATATTCTACGAAGATCTTTATCGGTCAGACCGCATAACAACATACGTTGTTCCCTTTGTCATCGGTATGTTACTTGCCCGAGATTCGATCGTCGGTATCCAATACCTAGTTCAATCTCGTTACTGGCAAGTCTCTTTTCTCGTTCCGTAATACATCATCTCGCAACTAACTCATTGGTTGCAATGCTTGCAAGGCTTTATGTGATGTGCATTACCGAGAAGGCCCTGAGATACCTCTCCGACAATCGGAGTGACAAATCCTAATCTCGAAGTATGCCAACTCAACATGTACCTTCGGAGACACTTGTAGAGCACCTTTATAATCACCCAGTTACGTTGTGACGTTTGGTAGCACACAAAGTGTTCCTACGGTAAATGGGAGTTGCATATTCTCATAGTTAAAGGAACATGTATAAGTCATGGATAAAAGCAATAGCAATATACTAAACGATCGGGTGCTATGCTAATGCAATGGGTCATGTCAATCAGATCATTCAACTAATGATGTGATCTCGTTAATCAAACAACAACTCTTTGTTCATGGCTAGGAAACATAACCATCTTTGATTAATGAGCTAGTCAAGTAGAGGCATACTAGTGACACTCTGTTTGTCTATGTATTCACACATGTATTATGTTTCCAGTTAATACAATTCTAGCATGAATAATAAACATTTATCATGATATAAGGAAATAAATAATAACTTTATTATTGCCTCTAGGGCATATTTCCTTCAGTCTCCCACTTGCACTAGAGTCAATAATCTAGATTACAAAGTAATGATTCTAACACCCATGGAGTTTTGGTGCTGATCATGTTTTGCTCGTGGAAGAGGCTTAGTCAACGGGTCTGCAACATTCAGATCCGTATGTATCTTGCATATCTCTATGTCTCCCACCTGGACCAAATCCCGGATGGAGTTGAAGCGTCTCTTGATGTGTTTGGTTCTTTTGTGAAATCTGGATTCCTTTGCCAAGGCAATTGCACCAGTATTGTCACAAAAGATTTTCATTGGACCCGATACGCTAGGTACAACACCTAGATCGGATATGAACTCCTTCATCCAGACTCCTTCATTGGCTGCTTCTGAAGCGGCTATGTACTCAGCTTCACATGTAGATCCCGCCACGACGCTTTGTTTAGAACTGCACCAACTGACAGCTCCACCGTTTAATGTAAATACGTATCCGGTTTGCGATTTGGAATCGTCCGGATCAGTGTCAAAGCTTGCATCGACGTAACCGTTTACGACGAGCTCTTTGTCACCTCCAAAAATGAGAAACATATCCTTAGTCCTTCTCAAGTACTTAAGGATGTTCTTGACCGCTGTCCAGTGATCCACTCCTGGATTACTTTGGTACCTGCCTGCTAAACTTACAGCAAGGCACACATCAGGTCTGGTACACAGCATTGCATACATGATAGAGCCTATGGCTGAAGCATAGGGAACATTTTTCATCTTCTCTCTATCTTCTGCGGTGGTCGGGCATTGAGTCTTACTCAATTTCACACCTTGTGCCACAGGCAAGAACCCTTTCTTTGCCTGATCCATTCTGAACTTTTTCAAAACTTTGTCAAGGTATGTGCTTTGTGAAAGTCCTATTAAGCGTCTTGATCTATCTCTATAGATCTTAATGCCCAATATGTAAGCAGCTTCCCCGAGGTCTTTCATCGAAAAACTTTTATTCAAGTATCCCTTTATGCTATCCAGAAATTCTATATTATTTCCGATCAGTAATATGTCATCTACATATAATATCAGAAATGCTACAGAGCTCCCACTCACTTTCTTGTAAATACAGGCTTCTCCGAAAGTCTGTATAAAACCAAAAGCTTTGATCACACTATCAAAGCGTTTATTCCAACTCCGAGAGGCTTGCACCAGTCCATAAATGGATCGCTGGAGCTTGCACACTTTGTTAGCTCCCTTTGGATCGACAAAACCTTCTGGTTGCATCATATACAACTCTTCTTCCAGAAATCCATTCAGGAATGCAGTTTTGACATCCATTTGCCAAATTTCATAATCATAAAATGCGGCAACTTCTAACATGATTCGGACAGACTTAAGCATCGCTACGGGTGAGAAAGTCTCATCGTAGTCAATCCCTTGAACTTGTCGAAAACCTTTTGCAACAAGTCGAGCTTTATAGACAGTAACATTACCATCAGCGTCAGTCTTCTTTTTGAAAATCCATTTATTTTCTATTGCTTGCCGATCATCGGGCAAGTCAACCAAAGTCCACACTTTGTTATCATACATGGATCCCATCTCAGATTTCATGGCCTCAAGCCATTTTGCGGAATCTGGGCTCACCATCGCTTCTTCATAGTTCGTAGGTTCATCATGGTCTAGTAACATGACTTCCAAAATAGGATTACCGTACCACTCTGGTGCGGATCTTACTCTGGTTGATCTACGAAGTTCAGTAGAAACTTGATCTGAAGTTTCATGATCATTATCATTAGCTTCCTCCCTATTTGATGTAGGTGTCACAGAAACAGATTTCTGTGATGTACTACTTCTCAATAAAGGAGCAGATACTGTTATCTCATCAAGTTCTACTTTCCTCCCACTCACTTCTTTCGAGAGAAACTCCTTCTCTAGAAAGTTTCCGACTTTGGCAACAAAAATTTTGCCTTCGGATCTGTGATAGAAGGTATACCCAATAGTCTCCTTTGGGTATCCTATGAAGACACATTTTTCCGATTTGGGTTCGAGCTTATCAGGTTGAAGTTTTCTCACATAAGCATCGCAGCCCCAAACTTTAAGAAACGACAACTTTGGTTTCTTGCCAAACCACAGTTCATAAGGCGTCGTCTCAACGGATTTTGATGGTGCCCTATTTAACGTGAATGCGGCCGTCTCTAGAGCATAACCCCAAAAAGATAGCGGTAAATCGGTAAGAGACATCATAGATCGCACCATATCCAGTAAAGTACGATTACGACGTTCGGACACAACATTACGTTGTGGTGTTCCGGGTGGCGTGAGTTGCGAAACTATTCCGCATTGTTTCAAATGTAGACCAAACTCGTAACTCAAATATTCTCCTCCACGATCAGATCGTAGAAACTTTATTTTCTTGTTACGATGATTTTCCACTTCACTCTGAAATTCTTTGAACTTTTCAAATGTTTCAGACTTGTGTTTCATTAAGTAGATATACCCATATCTGCTTAAATCATCAGTGAAGGTGAGAAAATAACGATATCCGCCACGAGCCTCAACATTCATTGGACCACATACATCAGTATGTATGATTTCCAATAAATCTGTTGCTCTCTCCACAGTACCGGAGAACGGTGTTTTAGTCATGTTGCCCATAAGGCACGGCTCGCAAGTGCCAAGTGATTCATAATCAAGTGACTCCAAAAGTCCATCAGTATGGAGTTTCTTCATGCGCTTTACGCCGATATGACCTAAACGGCAGTGCCACAAATAAGTTGCACTATCATTATTAACTCTGCATCTTTTGGCTTCAACATTATGAATATGTGTGTTACTACTATCGAGATTAAGTAAGAACAAACCACTCTTTAATGGCGCATGACCATAAAAGATATTACTCATATAAATAGAACAACCATTATTCTCTGATTTAAATGAATAACCATCTCGCATCAAACAAGATCCAGATATAATGTTCATGCTCAACGCTGGTACTAAATAACAATTATTTAGATCTAATATTAATCCCGAAGGTAGATGTAGAGGTAGCGTGCCGACCGCGATCACATCGACTTTGGAACCATTTCCCACGCGCATCGTCACCTCGTCCTTAGCCAATCTTCGCTTAATCCGTAGCCCCTGTTTTGAGTTGCAAATATTAGCAACAGAACCAGTATCAAATACCTAGGTGCTACTGCGAGAATTAGTAAGGTACACATCAATAACATGTATATCACATATACCTTTGTTAACCTTGCCATCCTTCTTATCCGCCAAATACTTGGGGCAGTTCCGCTTCCAGTGACCAGTCTGCTTGCAATAGAAGCACTCAGTTTCAGGCTTAGGTCCAGACTTGGGTTTCTTCTCTTGAGTAGCAACTTGCTTGCTGTTCTTTTTGAAGTTCCCCTTTTTCTTCCCTTTGCCCTTTTTCTTGAAACTAGTGGTTTTGTTAACCATCAACACTTGATGCTCCTTTTTGATTTCTACCTCCGCGGCTTTTAGCATCGCGAAGAGCTCGGGCATAGTTTTGGTCATCCCTTGCATATTATAGTTCATCACGAAGCTCTTGTAGCTTGGTGGCAGTGATTGGAGAATTCTGTCAATGACGCAATCATCCGGAAGATTAACTCCCAGTTGAATCAAGTGATTGTTATACCCAGACATTCTGAGTATATGCTCACTGACAGAACCATTCTCCTCCATTTTACAGTTATAGAACTTATTGGAGACTTCATATCTCTCAATCCGGGCATTTGCTTGAAATATTAACTTCAACTCCTGGAACATCTCATATGCTCCATGGTGTTCAAAACGTCGTTGAAGTCCCGGTTCTAAGCCGTAAAGCATGGCACACTGAACTATAGAGTAGTCATCAGCTTTGCTTTGCCAGACGTTCATAACATCTGGCGTAGCTCTTGCACCAGGCCTGGCACCTAGCGGTGCTTCCAGGACGTAATTCTTCTGTGCAGCAATGAGGATAATCCTCAAGTTACGGACCCAGTCCGTGTAATTGCTACCATCATCTTTCAACTTTGCTTTCTCAAGGAACGCATTAAAATTCAACGGAACAACAGCACGAGCCATCTATCTACACAACATAGACAAGCAAGATACTATCAGGTACTAAGTTCATGATAAATTAAAGTTCAATTAATCATATTACTTAAGAACTCCCACTTAGATAGACATCTCTCTAATCCTCTAAGTGATCACGTGATCCAAATCAACTAAACCATGTCCGATCATCACGTGAGATGGAGTAGTTTCAATGGTGAACATCATTATGTTGATCATATCTACTATATGATTCACGCTCGACCTTTCGGTCTCTGTGTTCCGAGGCCATATCTGTATATGCTAGGCTCGTCAAGTTAAACCTGAGTATTCCGCGTGTGCAACTGTTTTGCACCCGTTGTATTTGAACGTAGAGCCTATCACACCCGATCATCACGTGGTGTCTCAGCACGAAGAACTTTCGCAACGGTGCATACTCAGGGAGAACACTTCTTGATAATTTAGTGAGAGATCATCTTATAATGCTACCGTCAATCAAAGCAAGATAAGATGCATAAAAGGATAAACATCACATGCAATCAATATAAGTGATATGATATGGCCATCATCATCTTGTGCTTGTGATCTCCATCTTCGAAGCACCGTCATGATTACCATCGTCACCGGCGCGACACCTTGATCTTCATCGCAGCATCGTTGTCGTCTCGCTAATCTTATGCTTCTACGACTATCACTACCGTTTAGCAATAAAGTAAAGCATTACATCGCGATTGCATTGCATACAATAAAGCGACAACCATATGGCTCCTGCCAGTTGCCGATAACTCGGTTACAAAACATGATCATCTCATACAATAAAATTTAGCATCACGTCTTGACCATATCACATCACAACATGCCCTGCAAAAACAAGTTAGACGTTCTCTACTTTGTTGTTGCAAGTTTTACGTGGCTGCTACGGGCTTTAAGCAAGAACTCATCTTACCTACGCATCAAAACCACAACGATAGTTTGTCAAATAGACTCCGTTTTAACCTTCTCAAGGACCGGGCGTAGCCACACTCGGTTCAACTAAAGTTGGAGAGACAGTCTTCCGCAAGCCATCTCTGTGCAAAGCACGTCGAGGGAACCGGTCTCGCGTAAGCGTACGCGTAAGGTTGGTCCGGATCGTCTCATCCAACAATACCGCTGAACCAAAGTATGACATGCTGGTAGGCAGTATGACTTGTATCGTCCACAACTCACTTGTGTTCTACTCGTGCAAATAACATCAACCATAAAACCTAGGCTCGGATGCCACTGTTGGGGAACGCAGTAATTTCAAAAAAATTTCCTACGCACACGCAAGATCATGGTGATGCATAGCAACGAGCGGGGAGAGTGTTTTTCTACGTACCCTCGTAGACCGAAGCGGAAGCGTTGACACAACGTAGAGGAAGTAGTCGTACATAGAGGAAGTAGTCGTACGTTCTCCTCGCGATCCAACCGATCACAGCACCGTTACTCCGGCACCTCCGAGTTCTTGGCACACGTTCAGCTCGATGACGATCCCCGGGCTCCGATCCAGCAAAGCGTCGGGGAAGAGTTCCGTCAGCACGACGGCGTGGTGACGATCTTGATGTGTTATCGGCGCAGGGCTTCGCCTAAGCACTGCAACGATATAATCGAGGTGGAATTTGGTGGAAGGGGGCACCGCACACGGCTAAGGAACGATCCGTAGATCAACTTGTGTGTCTTTGGGGTGCCCCCTGCCCCCGTATATAAAGGATCCAAGGGGGAGGGGCTGGCCGGCCAGGTTTGGTGCGCCAGGAGAGTCCTACTCCCTGTGGGAGTAGGATCCCCCCCCCCAATCCTAGTTGGACTAGGATTGCTCCAAGGGGGAGAGAGAGAGAGAGGGGGCGCCCCACTTCTCCTAGTCCTAATAGGACTAGGGAAGGGGGGGAGGCGCGCAGCCCCTAGGGCTGCCCTCTCACCTTTCCTCCAAGGCCCATGTTGGCCCATTATGCTCCCGGGGGGTTCCGGTAACCCTCCCGGTATTCCGGTAAAATCCTGATTTCACCTGGAACGCATCCGATGTCCAAACATAGGCTTCCAATATATAATTCTTTATGTCTCGACCATTTCGAGACTCCTCGTCACGTCCGTGATCACATCCGGGACTCCGAACTCCTTCGGTACATCAAAATGCATAAACTCATAATAACTGTCATCGTAACGTTAAGCGTGCGGACCCTACGGTTCGAGAACAATGTAGACATGACCGAGACACGTTTCCGGTCAATAACCAATAGCGGGACCTGGATGCCCATATTGGCTCCTACATATTCTACGAAGATCTTTATCGGTCAGACCGCATAACAACATACGTTGTTCCCTTTGTCATCGGTATGTTACTTGCCCGAGATTCGATCGTCGGTATCCAATACCTAGTTCAATCTCGTTACTGGCAAGTCTCTTTTCTCGTTCCGTAATACATCATCTCGCAACTAACTCATTGGTTGCAATGCTTGCAAGGCTTTATGTGATGTGCATTACCGAGAAGGCCCTGAGATACCTCTCCGACAATCGGAGTGACAAATCCTAATCTCGAAGTATGCCAACTCAACATGTACCTTCGGAGACACTTGTAGAGCACCTTTATAATCACCCAGTTACGTTGTGACGTTTGGTAGCACACAAAGTGTTCCTATGGTAAATGGGAGTTGCATATTCTCATAGTTAAAGGAACATGTATAAGTCATGGATAAAAGCAATAGCAATATACTAAACGATCGGGTGCTATGCTAATGCAATGGGTCATGTCAATCAGATCATTCAACTAATGATGTGATCTCGTTAATCAAACAACAACTCTTTGTTCATGGCTAGGAAACATAACCATCTTTGATTAATGAGCTAGTCAAGTAGAGGCATACTAGTGACACTCTGTTTGTCTATGTATTCACACATGTATTATGTTTCCAGTTAATACAATTCTAGCATGAATAATAAACATTTATCATGATATAAGGAAATAAATAATAACTTTATTATTGCCTCTAGGGCATATTTCCTTCATGAGCATGTGCAGATGATGGTTCATTCTCATTCATGACAACCTGATTGTCTTCAAAGTCTGGATGGATGGGCAGGTGTTCCTTGTCCAGCAGGTATGTGCCTGTGCCCATCTTTGAGTTGATCAGCTCTTGAATTTGTGGGGCATATCCACAGCTCCTCTTCTGATCAGCTGTTGTCCTCTTAATGGTCTCTACCATGAGGCTCATCACCTTGAATTTCTGTGGCACATCAAATATGTGAAGCAAGTTTATTGCATGGCCTCGGATCATCTTGTGATCACCTGACTTGGGAAACAGAGTGTGCCTCAGAATCTAGTTGATAGTGGGCAGCCCTGACAGATGTGGCTTCCTCTTCTCCCACATAATCCTCATCCTCTGACTCAGAAGTTCTCTTCTTGCTAGCTCTTGTGGCAGCCTTAGGCAAGTTGCTTGGGGTGCTCCTGCTACCCTCATAAGAGCTGCTAGAGGGACTAGTGCCCTCACTCATTTGAACCTGCTCCTCAGATTTGTTCTGGCTGTCACTCTGATCAGACATGTTGCAAACACAGACTGCTGACCCTATGAATAGTTTATAGATGAGATAGAATGGATGAGCATCACAAAATGCAGAGATTTTTGCAAAAAAATGAGTCAAAAACTTAGTTTTAGTTTTCCACAGAAAGCATTTCGGATCAACCGATTTGCAAACTCGGTGATACCGAAGCAGCTTTTGGGACCAAAACTAGTGAACTCGGTCAGACCGAGTCACAGTTCGGTGGCACCGAGACTGCTAGGGTTTCACAAAGTCCTGAACTCGGTCTCACCGATTTGTAATTCTTGGTCAGGCCGAGGACCACATGTGCAATGGTCGTGGCCGAATTGGTGGAACCAAGTTCCACAACCCGGTGGGTCCGAGATGGTTTCGGCGGAAACCTAAACCTAAATTTTCGAATCTCAACTATTCTACGGATTGTTTTGACTGGATAGGATTGTTTCAAATGTAGCAAGAATCATAAAGAACACAATGTGCTAGGAATTGGACGGGGAATAGCACTGTGATCGAGTCCATACCCTAGTTCGGCGGCGGACTCGCTATGGCGGCAACGGCGGAGACGAATTCCGTTGACGGCGGCGGAGACCAGCGACAGGAGGCGGCTGGCGACGAGGAGGATGATCCGGAGACCCGGGAGGCAGAGCGAGCTATGCGCGGGCGAAGGGGTTTCGGAGAAATTTCCAAAATTTTGCCCGTGAGTATATATAGCCCGACCCTGTCGGTGTTACCGAGTGGAACAACTCGGTGGCACCGAGATGCATAACTGTTGACAGTTACAGCAACTCGGTGTGACCAAAAAGTTCAAATCGGTTGCACCGAGGTGAAAACTTAGATCGACTTAGTGATCTCGGTATGACCGAAATGTAGGAATCGGTCAGACCAAAAAACACAAAGAAGTTTTGGAAGTTTAAGTCTATGACAAATCGGGGACTCCGAGTGCTCCTCACACAGAGTGGTTTGAATCTGACTTGATCAAAATTTGTGATGTAGCGTGAATAGAGTTTGAGATGAGAAAAGCATAGATAGCTAGAGAAGGTTCTTAGGCATTCTTGTCCATCCACTTGGCAAGAAAAGAAAACCAATCAATCAAAACAACAAGTGGATGTCCTCGAATGAGTAAAATATGCACTCAACATGCTCACACAATAAAATGGCAATTGAAATATGTGGCAAAGCATGCACAACCAATTCTAGCATCTATCAAGCAATTGGCGATGACTAGGTCATCTATATATGAGTATATTGACTTAGGAGTCAAATGAGAACATTTGATCATCGGTCATACTCATCGTTTAAGCACAAGTGGGGTTACCACTTTTACATAAAGCATTGTTGTGTTCACATCATTAGAGTTGCTTTAGCTCAATTCTTAGAGTAAAGCTCCCCCTAGATGTGATATCCCCCCTAAGAGGGATGAACTAACCTTGGGTTTTGTCGATGATGACTTCATGTAGATGTTGAAGATGTGGATGCTCAATGTCGATGTTGATCAATTGGAGCTATCCATTGGAGTGAGTTGCACTTTCAATACCTACATGGGTTAGTCCCACAGGAACAAACAAGGATATCCATAGACATAGAGTGATGCACACATAAGATGATGTCTATGAAAGCTTTTAGGTTACCTTGTCCCTTGACTTACCAACAAGAGGGTTTGTGACTCCTTGAACTAGTGCAAGATATGGAAGTTGATTGCACTTGTTCTTGCCAAAATGATAAGAGTGAAGTATGTTGGCAAAGTCACCCTCAAGAACTCTCTAGTTCTTCTTCTTTTGGATCCACACCATCTTGATGGGAATCCTTGGAGTTGTAGTCGTACTTGATGAAGTGAAACTTGAAGTAGTCTTGGGAATCCACTTGACTAAGGTCTTAGGAGCTTCTTCAAATGCATCAATTTCCTCTTGAAGCTTGTCCTTGCCTTTTTGCTTGTAGTCTTGTGGTGGAAGATCATCTTGAGCTTGTGTACCTTTGAAAGAAGTAGGATCATACCTCTCTTGTTGAGGAACAAACTTTGTCTTGGGGTATTGATCTTCTTCCCACTCAACTCCATTGGCATTGAACTTTCGTTCAAAACCAACACCTTGATTCTTCCGGTGCCTTCCTTGCTTGCGTACAATTTCCTCGAATTGCTTACTCCCGGCAAGGCTCTTGTACACTCCTTTCTCTATAATTCCCTTCAATAGGCTATTTTGTTGCTCAAGTGTAACTTGGCTAAGAGAATCATTAGTGGAATTAAGAGAGCTACTAGAAGTAACAATATTGGATTTAACATGATCATTGTTACTACTAGAGGAAGAATCTTTCTTGTTCTTGTTACTAGACTTGACTTGAGGCATGTAAGTGGATAAGAGTAAACGCTTGGCAATGTAAGAAGAACTTTTCTTACGAAGATCATCATTGATTGCTTTTAAGAACTCATGCTCTTGCTCAAGGTTGAGCTTTTCAAAGCGTAATTTCTCATGTGTCCTTAAAAGTTCTCGATGATCTCCTAAGATAGTTTCATGAGCTAACTTAAGAGTGTTTAGTTCTTTAGTTAGAGACTCAATCTTCTCCTTGTCATTGTCATTCATTTTATCTTGATTAGCATACTTGTAACGCCCTCGATGCGGCTATATCTCCCACGTGTCGAAGCACGACTTAGAGGCATAGCCGCATTGAAAGCAATGTCGCAAGTGAGGTAATCTTCACACAACCCATGTAATACATAAGGGTAAGAGATACATAGTTGGCTTACAATCGCCACTTTACACAAATACATGAATAAAACAATACATCATACAGTTACAATCAGGGCCCGACTACGGAGCCAAAATAAAAGAAGAAACCCCAAAAGCGACAAAGGTCCACGATCGACCCCAACTGGGCTCCACTACTGATCGACTAGAACGAAACAACAAAAGGACAAGATATTCATCGAACTCCTCCTTGAGCTCGGGTGCGTCACCTGCACGGTCTCATCGGCACCTGCAAACTGGTTTTGGAAGTATCTGGTGAGTCACGAGGACTCAGCAATCTCACACCCGCGAGATCAAGACTATTTAAGCTTATAGGTAGGAAAGGATAGTGAGGTGGAGCTGCAGCAAGCGACTAGCATATATGGTGGCTAACATACACAAAATAGAGCGAGAAGAGAAGGCAAAGCACGGTCGAACAACTATGATCAATAAGTGATCCTGAACTACTTACGTCAAGCATAACTCCAACAACCGTGTTCACTTCCCGGACCCAGCCGAGAAGAGACCATCACGGTTACACACGCGGTTGGTGTATTTTAATTAAGATCAACTTCGGGTTTTCTACAACCGGACATTAACAAATTCCCATCTGCCACATAACCGCGGGCACGGCTTTCGAAAGTTCAAAACCCTGCAGGGGTGTCTCAACTTACCCCATGATAAGCTCTCGCGATCAACGAAGGATATTCCTTCTCCCCGGGAAGACCCGATCAGTCTCGAAATCCCGGCTACAAGACATTTCGGCAGCAATAAAACAAGTCCAGCAAAGCCGCCCGATGCGCCGACATCCTGATAGGAGCTGCACATATCTCGTTCTCAGGGCAACACCGGATGAGCAGTCCGTACAACTAAAACCAGCCCTCAAGTTTCCTTGAGGTGGCGCTGCAAAGGGCTCTAGTTCGGACCAACACTTAGACAAGCATTGGCCCGGGGGGGCTGAATAAAGATGACCCTCGGGTTGATCAGACCCAAGGGAAAGGGATAGGTGGTAGGCAAATGGTAAAACCAAGGTTGGGCCTTGCTGG
Source organism: Aegilops umbellulata (assembly GCA_032464435.1). Lineage (NCBI taxonomy): Eukaryota > Viridiplantae > Streptophyta > Magnoliopsida > Poales > Poaceae > Aegilops > Aegilops umbellulata. Next base: position 160,345,315 of record CP136058.1, on the reverse strand, counting down.
AAAAGTCTTATTCAAAGCGAACTGTCAAGGGGGTCCCATAAATCACCCGACCGCGTTAGGGACGCAAAATCCAGGAACATAACACCGGTATGACGGAAACTAGGGCGGCAAGAGTGGAACAAAACACCAGGCATAAGGCCGAGCCTTCCACCCTTTACCAGGTATATAGATGCATTAATTGAATAAGATATATTGTGATATCCCAACGAGTAAACATGTTCCAACAAGGAACAACATCTCCATGTTCCAACAAGGAACAAGCTTCATCTTCACCTGCGACTAACAACGCTATAAGAGGGGCTGAGCAAAGCGGTAACATAGCCAAACAACGGTTTGCTAGGACAAGGTGGGTTAGAGGCTTGGTTTGACAATATAGGAGGCATGATAAGCAAGTGGTAGGTATCGCAGCATAGGCATAGCAAAAGAGCGAGCAACTAGCAAGCAAAGATAGAAGTGATTTCGAGGGTATGGTCATCTTGCCTGAGATCCTGCAAGGAAGAAGAACGAGTCCATGAAGAAGACATACGGACGAAGACGAACGAATCCTCACAATCGCAACGTTATCGGAACTAACCCGAAGAAGCAACACCGGAAAGAAGCAAACAACAAAGTAAACAACCAACACATAAACATGGCATGATATGCGAGATGTGGTATGCAAAGCATATGCATGCTCCGGAAGGAAAAAGGATGAACAAGGCATAAACTTGGCAAACCAAGTATGCCACTGGAAAGGTGAGGTGATTTCGGTTGAAATCGATATAAAGATCACCGGAATCGGATGCACGGTTTGCAAATGACAAGCAAAGCAAGAATGACAAGATTCTGCCATTAACATCATGATGCTACTTAGCAAGCCACAAGAAACTAAGCTACTGCACCCAAACATAACAACAAAGCATATTACAGTAATCTACTCAAGATGCTTGATAAAAGATGAACACTGAGCTATGGCTAAATCACACCACAACAGGTCCAAACAAGCATGGCAAAAGTGCAAAAGATAACAGGTTCACAGACTTAGTGAAAATACTATCATGCCAGAAATTAACATCAGGATGACATGTTTAGAGCAATGAAACAACATGCTACAGGAACAGGACATAGCAAAGCAAGGCATGGCATGAATCTAATCAAAGCACTTAACAAAAGTTACTTACTGACCATAAGCCAAAAAGGACTAGAAAATATAATAACACCCATGTCAATTAAGCAAGTTTCGTTACAGGTTTCAGACTTAGTAGAAAACTGGACATGTCAAAAACAGATAACGAGTAGGCATGTTTACGAGCTCGATGCACTCACTACAGCGCATCTCATGATAATCTAAGCATACATACATCAAGAAGACATGGCATAGAAGCTAGAAATGGCAAAAAAACATCATAGCATGCAAGGATCAACTACACCAAGCTTGGCAAAATCGAATAACATGTAAACAATCTGCCAGTAACATTTTGAAGCAAAAGTAGAGCTCGATTGACTCAAGCTATGACACTCCATAAATACAAACAAAGGCACGGATGGATATAGGGAATCCTCAACTTCAAAACACCCTTACTGATCATGCTCAAAATATGCATAGATCTCTCAGAAACAACATGAAGACATGGCATGAAAATAACAGCAGTCAGGGACTTAGTGAAATCACTAAGTCTCTGAAATCAGCAACATCAAGTAACCTAGTTTGCATACTTGTGCTAGTCACCACATAGATCACAAAAATACATGGCATAATTCCCTGGAAAGGTAACATAGCATATTACAAAACTCATGTAGAACTCAACTTCATAGGAGGTACACATCAATCATGGCAAAAATAACAAAAGTGCATGTTCAGATAAGATCCAGCAACTAACGTCAACTAGCCCTCTTCTAACAGCATTTCGGGCACCAAGATGAGCTCAAATGAAAATGATGCAATGGAATGAAATGATGTACTCCTCGATACGAACAATTTGACATATTATACACCCAAAACGGAGCTACATGCAGAGAGTTATGGCATGATGAACATGGCATGATAATGATAGAATGTCGGGGACTTAGTGAAAATTATACCCTCCAAGAAGTCAACGCGGGATAGAAGGATCCGGGACGGAGAGATCCGGGTACGGGGAAGATGTTTGGTAGGAGGGAGTGGTGGATCTGATCCCGATCCGGATCCCACGAACTCCGGCGAGGGCGACGAACTCCGGCGAGGATCCGGCGAGGGGGAGGCCGGCGAGGGGCGCGGGACGCGGAGGCGGCGGCGACGCGGCGCCGGCGCGGGACGACGGCACGGCGGGAGCGGCGCACGGGAGCGGCGCGGTAGCGGCGGGAGGAGCCGCGGCGAGGCGGTGGCCGGCTCCGGCGGGCGCGGTCGCCGGCGAGCCGTACTGCAACGGCGACGGTGCGGGGAGGCTCCTGGGCGGCGGGGACGGCGGAGAAGCGGCGGGGCCGGCCGGGCGGAGGCGAGGGCGAGGCCGGGCGAGGCCCTGACGGTGGCGATGGGAGGAGCACGGGCAGCGGGCGAATGGGCCGAGCGACGGCGGGATCGGGCCCGCGCGGGCCCCGGATGGGCTCCGCGGGCCGGCGGCGGAGGAGAGAGAGGGACGGTGAGGTGGCGGGCGCCGGTTGGGCGAGGAGGCCGCGGCGATGATGTGGCAAGCCCTGATTGGCTGCTGCGACGTGGCGGGATTTCGTCCGGCGGGCGCGGACATGTCCGGCTGCGCGCGGGGAATTTTGCTAGGGTTTCATCTGCGCGAGGAATCCGGGGGGAGCACTTATTTATAGGTAGAGGGGCTAGGAAGATCCAAATGGAGTGCGGTTTTCGGCCACGCGATCGTGATCGAATGACCGAGATGATGGAGATGACTTAGGTGGGTTTTGGGCCACTTTGAAAGGGGTGTTGGGCTGCACCAAAAGAGGCCTTCACGGATACCCGGTTAACCGTTGGAGTATCAAACGACCTCCGATTGACCCGAAACTTGACAGGCGGTCTACCGGTACTATACCAAGGCCACTTGACAAACCTCGGTCCATTCCGAGAAAGTTTAATACCCGCTCACGAAAAAAGGTAAAGGAGGACGCTGGGGAACATAGGAGCGCCGGATTGCAAAACGGACAACGGGGAAAAAGCTCGGATGCAAGAGACGAACACGTATGCGAATGCGATGCACATGATGGCATGATATGAAATGTAGATGATGACATGGCAAAGTGCAACACGCAAGCACATGACAAGGCAACGACGACGAATAACTGACGGACACCTGGCGCAACAGACCCGGGGCGTTACAGATTTATTGACGTTTCATCATAGTATTCATCACTAGAGTTGTCAACAAGTAAATCATCATCACCTAACAAGTCATCTTCATCACTATTGAAATCAACATACTCGGGGTGTGATACCTTTGGGCCTTTAGCCATGAAGCATGTTCCAACTCCTTCATTTGGTGAGTCAAATATGTCGTAGGAGTTGGTTGACACAAGTGCTAGACCGGCAACACCTTCATCTTGAGTATATTCGGAATCGGAGTGATAACTTCTCTCGGAGTGGTTGTCGGAGTCGGAGCCGGATACCCATTCACCAACATGAGCTTGATGTCTTCGTTTTGTATAGCTCCTTGATGACTTTTCTTTTCTTTCCGAATCCTTGCTTCTCCGTGAGTGTCTTCGTTCATAACGATCATCTCTACTCCTTCTTTCTCTAGATGGCGATTCTTCTCTTCTACTTCTTGTTTTGGGAGAGTCTTCTCTTCTCTTGTAGGGAGCCGTACACTCATTGGAATAGTGTCCGGGTCTTCTACAGTTATAGCAGTTTCGCTCTCGACTAGAAGATCTTTTGTCATTGTAGGACCTTGACTTAGAGCTTCTATCTTTGCTTCTACTTTTGTAGAACTTGTTGAAGTTCTTCACCATTAAGCTCAATTCTTCATTGAAGGTTTGCTTCTTACTTGATGATGTGGGGGCTTAACATGAGGCTTTGTAAGCTCCACTTGATTTGTTGTGAAGTTCCTCTTTATCCTTGAGTGACATCTCATGAGCAACAATTCTTCCAATGACTTCTGTTGGCTTGAGATCTTTGTAATTGGGCATCATTTGGATCAATGTGCACACGGTATCATATTTTCCATCCAAGGCTCTGAGGATCTTCTTGATGATGAATCTATCAGTCATCTCTTCACTCCCTAAGCCGGCAATCTCATTTGTGATAAGAGTAAGCCTAGAGTACATTTCAGCAACACCTTCACCATCCTTCATTTTGAACTTGTCAAGTTGACTTTGAAGCACATCCAATTTGGATTCCTTGACGGAGTCGGTACCTTCGTGCATATCAATCAAAGTATCCCAAATTTCCTTTGCATTCTCAAGACGGCTGATTTTGTTGAATTCTTTGGGGCACAATCCGTTGAAGAGAATATCACAAGCTTGAGCATTGTATTGCAGCATCTTTAACTCTTCTGCGGTAGCTTCACGGTTTGGTTCTTTCCCATCAAAGAAGTCACCTTGCAAGCCAACACACACAATAGCCCAAACGGCAGGGTTATGTCCAAGAATATGCATTTTCATTTTATGCTTCCAACTAGCAAAATTAGTACCATCAAAGTAAGGACCTCTACGGTGATAATTTCCCTCGCTAGACGCCATACTCTCCTAGGTTGTGAAACCAAGGCTATGACCACCAAAAGCTATGGAAATCAAAGCAAATGGAGACAAAAGCTCCACACAATTCAAGCAATCGGAAGTATGTCTAGAGGGGGGTGATTAGACTACTTGACCAAATAAAAATCTATCATTTTCCCAATTTTAGTTCTTGACAGATTTTAGCTATCTTAGCACGATTCAAGCAATCTCCACACAATTCAGGCAAGCATGCAAAGAGTATATGAGCAGCGGAAAGTAAAGCATGCAACTTGCAAGAATGTAAAGGGAAGGGTTTGGAGGATTCAAACGCAATTGGAGACACGGATGTTTTTGGCGTGGTTCCGATAGGTGGTGCTATCGTACATCCACGTTGATGGAGACTTCAACCCACGGAGGGTAACGGTTGCGCGAGTCCACGAAGGGCTCCACCCACGAAGGGTCCACGAAGAAGCAACCTTGTCTATTCCATCACGGCCGTCGCCCACGAAGGACTTGCCTCACTAGCGGTACATCTTCACGAAGTAGGCGATCTCATTGCCCTTACAAACTCCTTGGTTCAACTCCACAATCTTGTCGGAGGCTCCCAAGTAACACCTAGCCAATCTAGGAGACACCACTCTCCAAGAAGTAACAAATGGTGTGTTGATGATGAACTCCTTGCTCTTGTGCTTCAAATGATAGTCTCCCCAACACTCAACTCTCTCTCACAGCATTTGGATTTGGTGGAAAGAAGATTTGAGTGGAAAGCAACTTGGGGAAGGCTAGAGATCAAGATTCATATGGTAGGAATGGAATATCTTGAGCTCAACACAAGGGTAGGTGGTTCTCTCTCAGAAAATGTGTATTGGAAGTGAAGATCTGTTCTGATGGCTCTCTCCTCGAATGAAGAGTGGGTGGAGGGGTATATATAGCCTCCACACAAAATCTAACCGTTACACACAATCTGCCAAACTCGGTGGGACCGAATCGTTAAACTCGGTCGGACCGATTCAGCAAACCTAGTGACCGTTAGGATTTTCGGTGGGACTGAGATGCAACTCGGTAGGACCGATATGGTTAGGGTTTGGGCATAACGTAATCTCGGTGTGACCGATTACACAAACTCGGTGGGACTGATTTTGGCAATAAGCTAACCAAGGGTTAGTCAGGTAAACTCGGTGGGACCGATCCGCTCTTTTCGGTAAGACCGAAATGTTATGAAAAGGAAACAGTGAATTTACATTGCAATCTCGGTGGGACTGATCGCTCACTTCAGTTGGACCAAAATGTTATGAAGGGAAACAGAGAAATTGCAATCCCATCTTGGTGAGACCGAGATCCCTATCGGTGAAACCGATTTGCTAGGGTTTGTGGCAGTGGCTATGACAAATGAAACTCGGTGGCTCCGGATAGAAAGAATCGGTGGGGCCGAGTTTGACTTTTGGTTTAGATCATATGTGGATATGGAAAGGTAGTTGAGGATTTTGGAGCATATCACTAAGCACATGAAGCAAGAGGCTCATTAAGCAACACCTCATCCCTCCTTAATAGTATTGGCTTTTCCTATGGTCTCAATGTGATCTTGGATCACTAAAACATAAAATGTAGAGTCTTGTCCTTGAAGTTTGAGCCAATCCTTTGTCCTTATAATTTTGGGGGATCCACTTTCCTCATCCATGCCATGCCATCCATTGAGCTTTTCCTGAAATATTCATCTTGGAATAATGTTAGCTCAATGAGCTATATATTGTTAGGAATTACCAAAACCACCCAGGGATAGTTGCACTTTCACCTACCCATACCTCTACACTTTGAGTATAAAACCCAAGCCCTCTGCCACTTTCACTCCACCAGCTGCAACCAAAGAAAAGCCAAATGGATCCTGAGCTGGGAGAGGTCACAGAGGAGGAGGGGGATGTCGTCGATGTGAGGGCTGCAGTAGCGGAGCAGAGGAGGAGGTGGAGGCGCAGGCATAGGGATCGACGTGCTACCGAGGAGGAAGTGGAGGCAGAGTTCAACAAACGCCTTGCGCATGAGGTGATGGACACTTGCAACTCCAATGAACTGGAGCTAGTTTTCCCAGAGGACATGGGAAGGAACCATATTCAGATCATCAGTTGGGCTAGGGCGAGAGCAGCCACGGCTCCACATCCATCCACCAGGGCCAAATGGTGTCGTTTCTTTGATCGTTATGACTGAAGTACCGAATTTTTATGTTTTTAAGATTGTGTTGTGAGGGAGCAGATTGTTGAATGACTAAATGAATTCAACTGTCTACCACTGAATGTGTTGTTTTATCTGCATATGTTTGGTATGTGCAGTTTTGAACTGTTGTTTTATCTAAAGTTGAACTAATTTGCGGTCAAATGTTGCATGACTTGTATAATAACTATTTTCTACCAGCTGGCTGCCCACCTGCCTATATATTAATTTTTTAATCTGTGAGTCTCCCTGGCTATAAATTCTATCCATCTATGTGTGGTGTGTGGATCAGTCTCCCTCTCCTTTTTCTTCCTTCTTCCAGAATCAGATCTAGGTTCCTCCCTCTTCTCCCTGTTGTTTTCTTCCCTTTTCCTGTGTTTTCCATGGAGGATTGTTCATGCGGATGTATGGCAAAGATGGTGCACATAGCTGACGGATGTGTGTACGAATCTGGTTTTGAGCTCACCGAGACTCAGCGCCGTGGGCAACTTTTGTGTCTGCTATACAACAACCATGGGTTTCATGCACCCTATGTTTGTCGGCTGACGGTTGGGGACTTGAAGGAATCATGGGTATGTGTTTCTATTCGTTTTGTTTTGTTCTTTTTATATGTCTCATTTTGAATCCTATGGACTGAATCTGTAGTTTAGTTTTATTGATAGTTTGTCTATAATTTTTATTTGGTTTTGTCAGAATTTAACAGTAGGGATTTGTGTGTGTATTTGTTCATTACTTAACATTATTTATCCATTTTTTATAATCCTTGTTCTGTTTTTGTTAGATGTTTTTACTGTAGGTGTATTGATATGTATATTTCTTCAGTTTAGTCAGGTCATATGACTAGTTAGTTTGGTGTTTTTGTTTTGGTTCAGATATTTTCTTTTCACTTTGTTATGCAACCGTTCCTAGATCTGTGTAAAAATTCAGTTCTGTCAGGTGTTCACTTTGTTTTCTACTCCCATGCCGATTTGCACAAAATGTCACCAGAATCAGGATTGTTGCTCCTAGTTCCGGGATACTGAAGATGGAGACTTCAAACAAAAACGGGTATCAGTTGATGGAAGTTACCTACCACATCGACTTTGATGGTTGCATCAACCTAACTACTGGGTGGAAAGAGTTTGTGGCAGAGTCTGGATTTGAGGATGGTGATGTGGTTATGGTTATGTTCTCCAGGGAAGATGACCCTCTGACGTTCAGAATTTATGTGATGTAGGTTTAAATGTGGCAAATGATGCTGGTTGTGAGGTTTGTGTGCGTTTGATTATGTTGCAGTATTTTTCTTTAAAACAATGCATGTGAGATGGTTGAATTCTATGTTATTACCAGATGGTTTGGAACAATTTGTTTGTATGTTATTGTATGCGCTATTTTTTAATTTATGTAATGCTTCCTATTTTTTTGCTCAAGCACAACTATTTTTTTTTATATATTCTTTATATTTGAACTGGAACAATTATAGCTGAACTGATGGGCATCCTTTGTTTTAACTGGGATGTTTTAATGTACATAGCTCGCAGACGGAAAATATAAGTTGATGATGGTTGTAGGACCCCTTTTGGGTTTTGAGTTTGTTGAACTTACATGCTGTTAATGATAGTACTGAACTATTTAGGATGTCAATGGCCAATCACATTTGTTTGTTGTAGAGCATATTTTCTTACTATTTTACATGAATTTTAGAGCACAATTTTTATTTTTTAGTTGAACTAGCAAAATGGCCCGCTCGATGCGCGGGCTAGGATTTTTTTGAAGTCAATTTTTGAGAAAATATTATGTAATTTGTCCATAGAAAATTTAAACAAATGTGATGATATTATCAAGTATTAGAATTTTGTGAACTTTTTTTCTTTGGTATGTTTGGTTTTTTATTGGTATATAAATATATGTGTTGCCCATTCTCATTTTCCGTACTAATTGTAGTTTTATGATCGACTGCATTTTTGAAATTATATTTGTATGTTCTAGTCTTAAGATCGACTACATTCTTCAAATTATATCTATATATTTTTGCTAAGATTTTTATCATGTTGCTTAGTTTTTTTATACAAATTTATTACTTTCTTTATTAGTTAATAGTTGGCGCTGATTTAGTACACATCAACAGCTAAATTGGAACTAAGGAATAGTCCTGGTTGCTTTTGTTTTAATGTAGTCACAAGTTAGTTGCTAATGGTACCCAAGATTGGTATATTTATTTATTGTTTTTACTGAAATTGATTTAGATTTTTTATAGTCTTTTTTTAGGGGAGATTTTTTATAGTCTTGATATCCATATAAACTTTGCTGGTATGTATTTGTTTTTATAGACGTCCACAACAGTACCAAGGGTGAGCGTACTGTGTTAAAAAGAAGAGAAAAGTCCACTTTTCGTCCCTTAATTCTTGGGTTTGCTAACTTTTAGTCTCTCAACTCTAAAACCGGACAGATTGCACCACAAACTCTCGAAACCAGCCATTTTTCGTCCCTGCGGGGTTTCGCCGTCAAGTCAACCCGGTTTTGACCACGGGATGAACAGTAAATCAAAAGAAAAATAGCAAAACAAATCAAAAAAATCTGAAATTTTTTTACGTCGAAGATACTCAAGTGCTCAAGGTGCGTGCCAATTCTTCTCATGTTTGGACGTTTGAGGAGCTCGTAGCAAAAAAACCTAAATGTACTCGGCGATGAACAGTAAATTCAAAAAAATAGCAAAAAAATTTAAAAGAATCTGAATTTTTTTTGGCATCAAATATTCTCAGGGGAGCAAGATGCGTGCAAATTTTCGTGCTGAAGTGACATCCGAGGAGCTCGTGGCAAAAAAAAAAAACAAAATAGTGTACGTGTGCGCGCCGCTTTGGGTGGTTTTCAAACCCTCGGATGTCATTTCAGCACGAAAATTTGCATGCACATTTCCCGCCAGAGAATCTTCGAAGTAAAAAAGTTCAATTTTTTTTATGTTTTTGCTATTTTTTGAATTTACTGTTCATCAAGGAGTATATTTAGTTCAGTTTTTTTGCCGTGAGCTCTTTGAACGTCCAAACATGACAAAAATTGGCACGCAACTTGCGCACCTGATTATCTCCGACGTAAAAAAAGTTCAGATTTTTTTGATTTTTTTTTTTGCTATTTTTTTTGTTTTACTGTTCATCTCATGGTCAAAACCGGGTTGACTTGGTGGCAAAACCCCGCAGGGACGAAAAGTGGCTGGTTTCGAGAGTTCGTGGTGCAATCTGTCCGGTTTTAGAGTTAAGGGACTAAAAGTAAGCAAACTCAAGAATTGAGGAACGAAAAGTGGACTTTTCTCTAAAAAGAACGAAGTGAGGACTCTGGGAGAGCAAACAATATATCGTTAAAATATAAGCCTCCCTTTATATTTTGGCTATCGTACCAATCCATTACTCTTATTACCAGAGAACCTTGATATATTTTGTCTTTTTGGTTTGAACTCATTGATATATTTTGTCTTAATATCAGACACGTGCACTCACAGTAGCTAGGTGTGTGTAGTACTACGAAACTTCATTAGTTAATGGGAAAAGCTTACCTTCAGCCGACCGATCTCGTGCGCGGATCCGCCGGCTCCGTGTCCGTTGGATCGCCTGTTGATTAGACGGGCGAGAACAGCCCCGCTTTCCGTGTCACGCGCGTTCGTTTTCTGAAACAGAGCTATTGTTTCAGGATAAGCAATCGTGCAACTTGCCTCTGTTGACTCGTGTCTCTGGGAGGGCGACGCTTGTGGATTTGGGAGGGCGGCGGGGGCGGCGGCGTTCGGCGACTGGGGCATATCTAGCGCGGTGGCGACGGCGACGGGTTCAGCGGTGGCTGGCTTCGACTCCAGCAGGTATGGATCGAAGACCCCCCCCTCCCACTCCTCCCGCATTTCTGGGCGACCAACATTCTGGCACCACCAACGCTAGACACAGCCATATCACAAATGCCTTACATCCACGCACACTCCAAGTTTCTGCAACAACAACGTTGTTGCTGAACGGCAACAGCGAAGACTGCGTGACGCGACCGGAGATGTTGTTGCAATTTTTGTAGCAAGGGTCTTGTTACAGAAAATTAGGTGCGGCATCAGATATCTTTTCAATTTTTGCAACAAGGGTCTTGTTGCAGAAACTTAAAGAATAAGAGTTTTTGTAACATGGGACTTGTTGCAGAAAATTAGAGAAAAGGAGTTTTCGCAACAAAGCTCTTGTTGCAGGAAATTAGAGATGAGAAAGTTTTGCAACAAAGCTCTTGTTGCAGGAAATTAAAGAAGAGGAGGTTTCGCAACTAGAGTAGCTCCTACACGCCGCCGGTAGGCTAATTTTGCGATGGGTTGGCGGCGGCGGCGCGCGGGGCGCAGCTCAGTCGAGGTCGGGTCAAGACTGTCTTGTTTCTGCAACAGAGCGGTTGTTGCGGAAAATAACGAGTGCGCATGCAAGGCGCGGACACCGGGATCAGATGCCTATCAGCTCGGGTATCCAACTGCCGTCGAGACGACGGATAAAATCTAAACATCGGCCGGCGGACGCATAGCAGCGTCCTTAGTTAATGGGTCCCACCATTATTATTCTCCACTTTCCTATTCTATAGACTTCTTGACTTCTCCGTTCCTTCTTTTCCCCATCCATCTCCTCCGATCCCCTTTCTCTTTTCCTAAATCTTGCTTCTCACTGAAAAATTGCTGCTGCTGGATATCTCCCATCAGCTTTCTTTGCTGATTCGCTTCATGGAGGTTTATCTTCCTCACCTGGAGCCACCCCCGCAGCTGGTTATGGCACATGTTCAGCATGGACGGCGGCTTGCCTGTGTCCTCAGACGCCTCTTCGGTCGCCTAGGCTTGTAAAGGGCGGCGGTGGCGTCCGTGCAGTTTCTTTGGTCGTTGATTTCATCTCCTGCGGACCTGCAGCCCTCTTGCATCTAGCTTGAGTATGAGATTGCTGGCTACGTTTTCTTTCATAAGTGCGCAAAGCACACACATGGTTTCTATTTCTGGTCGAGGTAGCCCGGCACATCACCCTCATCCTTCACAGCGGGTAACATTCTTCAAAGTACCACCTGATGTTCCCTATTTTTCCTTTTCCGACTCTGTAATTTATCCCCCTTTTCTTATCCTTTTCCTATGGTTGTGCGGTTGAACCAATATAATGTGATCAACGAAATGACTTTTAGTGGTAAACATTTTCATAATTTTTCTTTCTAATCTCGGAAAAATATATGATTTTTTTTGTAAGTGGTCTATAACTATTGAATGAGGTAGTACATAGTACCTAGTAATAAGTTCATGGAAATTTTAAAATGTAATTATATGTATGAGCAGACATACCAATCAAAATTAGTACTATATCGGTAATATTAATTTATATTAATCCAAATTAGAACACAGAATGGGACTTTGTGTTTATCTTAAAAACAATACAAGTAAGTATGTACTTTTGACCTCATTGTTAGATTTGTTTGTTTTCACAACTCTTCGCGGTTTCTTGTCGGTAGGCCTTTTGACATGTGTATAGTTTTGTTCGCAATCTTTATCATAATCACCTTCTATGGTAATCATATATAAACCTGTAGCTCAAATGTTCCGTACCTCTCGAGCGACGCCGACGCGCCGCCCCCGTCGATCCGTGGCACACCGCCGCCACCACGGATCCACAGACGCCAGCCGGAGCAGCCACGCCCCAGCCTGCCCGCCATGCGCGGAGGCCCGCATGGAAGCCACCGCCCTGGCCGGATCTGGGAGAGCACGGACCCCCGAAACGAGGCCATCCCGTAGCCCCCACGCCGGGAACCGCCGGCCACCGCACTCCCCTGCCTCCACGTCCCCGGGGCCGCCGCCCCGGCATGCCCGCGCTGGCCAGCCGAACTAAAACCACGACGAGTAATTTGGAACGGAGGGAGTAGATTTTCCAGTTTTTTGTCGGCGATGTCATACAAGAATAGTAGTATTAATATATACGGAAGAGGGAAAGTAATTTGAACGAATACCTATCGAACAGATTGTTCTCTATAAGAACTTTTTGTTATTTCGTGAAGCCTTTCTTTTCAAATCCTGTTTACATCTCTTACGTTTTGTCTGTCGTTTTATCTTTTGTGAAACAGTTTTTGGCTCTGCCTGTGTGGTTTGTGATTTCATAAATAAATACGCCGTAAAAACTATAATGCATATACAGGGTGACAATGTTTTCAATTTGTTACCTTGTCATCAGGAGCTTCAATTTTAACAATTGGTTTTCTGCTATTTCTGGAAGCAAACATTGACACATCTTTTGCTAGACTTCCGTCTCTTTGTCCTCCATTGTTGTTTTTTTTAGATGATTTAGAAGTTACCTTTGTGCATATATCCTTCTTATCATCTTTTGTCGCAGTCTTGGAAGAGTGGTTGCCCTATAAAAATGAAATTATTTCTTAATATTTTAAAGAAAAATGTGCACACTTGTGACAGCAAAACCATTAATTAGTGGCAATACCTCATTATCTGACTTCTGCGTAATAGAATTTGAAGAACCTTGTGTATCTTGCCTTTCTAGTATGCCCTATAAAGAACGTAGTGACATTATAATTTTGTAAACCATTTAAAATACTGAAATGTGCATGTGCATACCTCTTCAACTATTTCATTTGAATATTCCATCTCAAGTTTGTTGTCAACTTCAAAAGTGAAGCTCGCTTTAAAATATTCCATGCACTCTTGTAGATTCCTTGAATATCAAATAGCTAACTATAGCCCCACTATAGCTGATGTGAAGGACCGCTTATATATGGCATAGCCCGCTATTTGATACATTGGTTCATACCTGAGCACTGTTTATCAATATTCACCCTACTCTACAAGGTATCACTATCAGCAAATTCGAAGTGGTAGTCCAAAAACTGGATTTTCCTCCATCCACTTCCTTCACTGTTGTATAAAAAAGAAACTGATTTTGAGATTGTTCTTCAATGGTCGGTATTTTTTATACTTCCACACTTTGAAGGTCTTAGTTATGTAGATGTAGTCCTCTTTAATTTTTGCTTTAAATTTATTGACCAGTTTGCTCCCAATAGAAGCATGGATCACATTGCCCTACATAGAGAGAAAACATTAGCAAACTTTGGAAAAGGAAAACTGAAGAGACATTATATATGTAATACCTGCACCTTTTTATCTAATAAAATCAATCAGTGCTAATGAGTTCATTAGTTAATAAGTTAATTGTGGCCCAAAGTCTTAAACTTTGATTGTCCATGCCTCGTTTCGTGTAGTCAATGCATTCAATGGTGTATGTGCCATATTCTTTGAGGCCCTAAAAATATAAGAACAAAATGTTGATTAGTAAAGTACCATGCAAGCTTTATAAATACAAAAAAATTGTTGCAACTGCCTCCAATGATTGTGTGACAACAAAAAAGATTGAAGATTTTTTAAACTGGAATAGATATATGAAATCATAGTAGACGAATAAATACAATTTTATTGATAGCTGGTCTAAAATTATTGTTTCAGATGGAGCTGTTGGCATTATGACAGGAACCTCGAATTTGAGGTTGGTCAAATATGAAAACCATGTATATATGTTTCTGTATATTGCAGCAAGCAACCCCATTCATTTCTGTTATAGCTGTAGTATGGATCTAGTCTTCTAGAGTATATTATCTTAACATGAATACACTGGAACCAACATCCATGGCATCAACTTTCTTTAGATGAATAAAAGTATGAACGTGCAACCATTAAGATATGAACGTGCAACCATAAAGATAGGAACCCATACCTATAGAATTGCATTACTTAATGTAGAATACACTTCATAGTTTCTTTTGTTTCTACATAACAAACCTTGTGAGGTAACATGTCTAATCTTTTAAGATTAGCACTGCCTACAGTATAATTGAAGTACTATTGATCCATTAAGAGGTCTGATCTATAATATGAAAACCATCTGATGCACCATATATGTTACTCTTCGCAGCAGGCAGTCCCACTTGTTTTTGTTATAGTTGTAGTATAATTCTAATTTATAGTAATACACTGGATGCACCATCCATGACATCAGCCTTCTCTAGATGAGTAAAAAGCATGAACGCTACACCATTAAGATAGGAACCCACACATATTGAATTCTACATAATCAACCTTCTGAGGTAACATGTGAAATCTTTTCAAATGAGCGCTGCTTGAGCATAATTGAACTATAATTGATCCATTAACATGTCTGATCTATTTTTTTTTGCAGATTGTACTTACTTGATATGGTCTGATTGCTCGACAGAGCTGGCTTGTGCCTGCTGGAGGAAGACAATTCTGAAGTGCCACTGGTTGGGGGAAGTTGACCTCGAAGTGTTGTTCGTCGGAGGAAGATAATGTAGAAATTGTACCCTAAAACGGTTTTAGAGGACAATGAACCTCTGAGGCTTTGCAGATTGTACTTACTTGATATGGTCTGAGAGCATTACTAGTAGAACCCTCAAACCCTCAAATCTAAAAAGCAGTTTTAAGGGTTGAGTTGTGCCACTTTTTGACACTTTTAAGGGTTGAAAAACAGAGGCAAATACTAGAACCCTCAAACCCAACCCATAAACTGCTTTAAGGATTGGATTTGAGGGTTCTATTCTTTGCCCGACCCCAACCTTTAAATCTATCATTTGACATCTCACAATTCATGACAACAAGAACACAATCAACTTCCAAACAAACTACCAAATGACAATCATTGATGCATGGTTTAATAGTTTACATCACAAAATCATCATCTTCCTCCTCTCATCGGCACCATCACCCAAAAGTTGCACCTCGGCGCCATCTCATAGACCACAAGCGAGCTCCATCAAGCATCTTCATGGGCACCGGTGGAGTCGTACACACCGCCATCATCACAACTACTCATCGGAGTGTCACCTCGAAAAGTAGAGGACGCAACACGGAACATCCGCTTCCTCTCTGCGATGTCTTCCTTGTAGTCCTTCCACCATTGCAATTGGTCTTCATCCATGTCCTTCTTGGACATCATCATGTGCTCTTTCTCCTCCACCATGAGTTCTTTCCATACCTTTGCCTCTTCGAGCTTGATCATCCTCTCCTCCAACTCGACCTTGCGCTTTGCTTCTTCACGCTTTGCTTCAACTTGTGCAAGCTTGACCTCTTTCTTCTTCTCGGTGATAAGAAGCTTCGTCTCCAATGTCTTCGTTGTCAATTCTTCTCTTGCCTTCATCATGTGGTCCATCTTCTTCCTTAGGCTTGACGCCTCTTCTTCCATCTTCACCCTTAGCTTGCCCTTCTTGGTTCCCTCGGGCTTGCCCAAGTTCCTCTCCTCCTCATCTTCACTATCATCCATCCTTAGCATGGCCAACTTCTTGGGTGCGGTCTCTTGATCCCTCAACTTCCACTTGTCAAAGGTTTGAAGAATTGACCAAACATGCTTAAATGGGAATGCCTTGCCCTTGGAAGCGGCCTTGTACCTCATGCCGGCAATTGTCTCCTATCAACCACACATAAATCACATAAGAACCCACCAATAGCATAGTGCACACACATAATCAAAAGAGTGAAGAAATATGTACTCACATAGTCACTCTCCACGGTTCCACTAGGTGGTGCATCTATCACTTGGTCCATGGCCGCACTCCAACGAGAACAAGCGGGCTTGATCAACTCCCACCGGCCTTGAAGCGACCGGAAAGAGCGATGGATGAACCCACTATTCTTCGGCTTGATCTTACAATAGACGTCCTCGATCCTTTGCCAATACCGTTTACCGGTTTGATCGGTGCCGGTGGTTGCATCCATTCCCACAGCTGCCCAAGCACGAACCAAGAGGACATCTTCCGCCTCGGTGTAGTTTGTCGACCGCGCGTGTGGGCGGGAAGCGGCGGTGAATGCCTCCTCCCCTATCTCAGCCACCTCCTCCTCGTCATCCCCCACCTCTTCCTCATCTTCCTCCTTCTCCTCCAAGTCGTCTCCAACCCTAAAGGGGGCGAGAGGCGGAGCTTCGAGGTCCACCTCCGCGTTTTGGAGGAGGTCCATGAACGAGGATGGGTTTGCCATTTCCTCGAACACCTCGTGCGCGACGGGAGGAGGTTGGGCGACGGCGACCGCCTCGGGCTTCTTCCGCGGCTTCGAGGCCGCCCCTCGCGGCCGAAGGGAGGCCGCCTTCTTCCTCATCTTCTTCACAGCCGGGGCGACACGCGGCGGTGAGGCGGCGAGGGCGGGTGCCGAAACGGGCGGGGCGGTGACGGGGGCGGGAGGGGCGGCGGGGGCGGGTGCGGGCGCCGGGGCAGGCGATGCGGCGGGGGAAGCGGGCGGGGCGGGAGCGGCGGCCGCGGCGGGCCGCGGCGCGGCGGCGGAGACGCCTTCCATGGCCGGCGCCGATGAGGAGGGCAGCGGGACGCGGGCGGAAGGGAGCAGTTGGCTCCCGCGCCAAAGAGGAGGCAGCGACGAAGAAGAGTGCGGGTTGGGGGGAGATTTTCCCCTCAACCCCTACTTCTACAGATTGAAATTTGGTTTGAGGGTTGGACCTCTAAATTTTTTTACGGGTTTGAGGGTTTAGAGGTTCTAGTCTACGGCATTTTTCCGGCGAAAACTGTAAAAAAAAGCGGTTATTTTTAGGGGTTTGAGGGCACTACTAGTAATGCTCTGATTGCTCGACGGAGCTGGCTTGTGCCCGCTGGAGGAAGACAATTCTGAAGTGCCACTGGTTGGGGGAAGTTGACCCCAGAGTGTTGTTTGCTGGAGGAATATGATGTAGAAATTGTACCCTAAAACCTAGAGGACAATGAACCTCTGAGGCCGTGGAAGCATTGCATGGGGGGTTTACCAAGTTTGCACGATGGAAAGAAAGATATTCTGTTTGTAGAGATTGAATCTTTGTACATTATTGATGATAGTTTGGATTTGTAATGGGGCGAACTACTATATTGGGCCATCCGCCGGAGCCATTGTTTTTGGCCCAGATAGCTCGTGTGCGCGGTTGTGCAGTGCGGCGTGCGCGTGCGCTATACGTTTAGTTCCACATCACTAGTCGAGGGGGCTCTTGACCTGTTTATAAGCGCGGCCGAGGCTCACTGGTCGAACTCCTTTGAATACTTACCTGAGCGCTTATACACGGCGCTCGCCCTCTGACATGACCTGTGGGCCCTGGTGGGTTGGCCCCCCCAGTCTGGTTTACAAAAGATTCACCGGTTGTTTCGTGGTTGGCTTGAGTCCTAGTACCCACCTACGTTGGGCCAGCCTATCCCTTGGGCGGTCAATATTTTTTATTCTTATCATTTTTTCCTTCTAGTTTTTATGATTTTTTTGCCTAATATAAGCATTTTTTTAATACTGAATGTTGTCCTCTACTTGAACTGACATCTTTTTTTATAGTGTGTTTCCCTCGCTTTCTCTTTGTTCTCATTCTTTTTCAGCATTTTTGGATTTTTAATGAATATCTGTGTAAGATATATAGGGACCGCGCCGAGTGGCATAGTTGTACCGACACATTTTTTCTATGGACTGAAGGACATCTATCTTTTTAGGGTGTGTGGCTTGGGGTGCGTGGGGGGACAAAATAACCACACTATGCCTGCCAAATAAGCGCACTGCCGCGTTAGCGCGAGGCCGAGCCGGGGGGAGGGGGGTCGGGACCCCCCCTCCCCCATCCCGGCGAGGCCGAGCCAGGAACAAGCCATAGCAGGCGACGACGCGGCATGCCGTGGCGTCGCATGCAGAGGCGAGTCCGTAACATGACTTGCCCCCATTATCTTACCTTCTTTTAGGGGAAAAACCAGCACCGCACCGAGGGGCATAGTTGTACTGACACATCTTCCGTGTATGGACTTGCCCCCATTGTCTTATCTTTTTTAGGGGGAAAACCAGCACCGCACCGAGGGGCATAGTTGTACTGACACAACTTCCTTGTATGGACTTCCCCTATTATCTGTCTTAGGGTGTGTGGGTGCCTGGGGGGAGACAGAATAACCGCACTGCTCCTGTCAAACGAGCGCACTGCCGCGTTAGCGCGAGGCCGAGCCGGGGGGACAGGGGTCCCGACGAGGCCGAGCCAGGAACGAGCCGTAGCAGGCGACGACGCGGCGTGCCGTAGCGTCGCATGCGGAGGCGAGTCTACAACATGACTTGCCCCCATTATTGTATCTTTTTTAGGGGAAAAATTAGCACCACACCAAAGGGCATAGTTCTATTGACACATCTTCCTTATGGACTTGCCCCCATTATCTTATCTTTTTTAGGGGGAAAACCAGCACCGCACCGGGGGGCATAGTTGTACTGACACATCTTCCTTGTATGGACTTGACCCCATTATCTATCTTAGGGTGTGTGGGTGCATGGGGGGACAGAATAACCGCACTACGCCTGTCAAACAAGTGCACTGCCACGTTAGCGCGAGGCCAAGCCGGGCGGAGGGCGATCGGGACCCTCCTCTCCCATTCGGGCGAGGCCGAGCCAGGAACGAGCCGTAGCAGGCGAGTCTGTAACTTGACTTGCCCCCATTATCTTATCTTTTTTAGGGGAAAAACCAGCAATGCATCGAATGGCATATTTGTACTGACACATCTTCCTTGTATGGACTTGCCCCATTATCTACCTTTGGGTGTGTGGGTGCGTGGGGGGGGGGGGGGACAGAAAAACCGCACTGCGCCTGTCAAATGAGCGCACTGCCGCGTTAGCGCGAGGCCGTGCCGGGAGGGAGGGGGTCCCCCTTCCCCCATCCCGGCGATGCCGAGCCAGGAATGAGCCGTAACAGGCGACAACGCGGCGTGCCGCGATGTCGCATGCGGAGGCGAGTCCGTAACATGACTTGCCCCCATTATCTTATCTTTTTAGGGCAAAAACCATCACTGCACCGAGGGGAATAGTTGTACCGACACATCTTCCTTGTATGGACTTTTCCCCATTATCTTATCTTATTTAGGGGGAAAACCAGCACCGCACCGAGGGCATAGTTGTACTGACACATCTTCCTTGTATGGACTTGCCCCCATTATCTATCTTAGGGTGTGACGGTGTGTGGGGGTACAGAATAACCGCACTGCGCCTGTCAAACGAGCGCACTGCCACGTTAGCGCGAGGCCGAGCCGGGAGGAGAGGGGTCGGGACTCCCTCCCCCATCCCGGCGAGGCCGAGCAAGGAACGAGCCGTTGCACGCGATGACGCGGAGTGCCGTGGCGTCGCATGCGGAGGCAACTTGCCCCCATTATCTTATTTTTTTAGGGGAAACACGAGCACCGCATCGAGGGGCTTAATTGTACTGACACATCTTTCTTGTATGGACTCGCCTCCATTATCTTATCTTTTTTTAGGGGAAACACGAGCACTGCACCGAGGGGCTTAATTGTACTGACACATCTTCCTTGTATGGACTTGCCCCCATTATCTTATCTTTTTTAGGGGCAAAAAACAGCACCGCACCGAGGGGCATAATTGTAGTGACACATCTTCCTTGTATGGACTTGCCCCCATTATCTTATATTTTTTCAGGGGAAAACCAGCACCGCACCGAGGGGCATAGTTGTACTTACACATCTTCCTTGTATGGACTTGCCCCCATTATCTATCCTAGGGTGTGTGGGTGCATGGGGGGACAGAATAACCGCACTACGCCTGTCAAACGAGCACACTGCCGCATTAGCGCGAGGCCAAGCCGGGGGTGAGGGGGTCGAGACCCCCCTTCCCCCATCCCGGCGAGGTCGAGCCAGGAACGAGCCGTAGCAGGCGACAACGCGGCGTGCCGTAGCGTCGCATGCGGAGGCGAGTCCTATAATTACTTGCCCCCATTATCTTATATTTTTTAGGGGAAAAACCAGCACCGCACCAAGGGGCATAGTTGTACTGACACATCTTCCTTGTACGGACTTGCCCCCATTATCTATCTGAGGGTGTGTGGGTGCGTGGGGGGGGGGACAGAATAACCGCACTTCGCCTATCAAATGGGCGCACTGCCGCGTTAGCGCGAAGCCGAGCCAGGGGGAGGGGGTCGGGACCCTCCCTCCCCCATCCCGGCGAGGCCGAGCCAGGAACGAGCCGTAGCAGGCGACAACGCGGCGTGCGCGGCATCGCATGCGGAGGCGAGTCCATAACATGACTTGCCCCCATTATCTTATCTTTTTAGGTGAAAAACCAGCACTGTTATTAAGTATTATTTCAATTATACTTTTTTGATAATTTTTATTGTACTGTTATGAGTTATTATTTGTACTTTAGCCGTTTGTTTTCTCCCTCTATATTTTTTTATTGTATTGAATTTTTGCTATTATCTTTAGTAACTGCCCAAAGATAGTGGGATTTGCCCTTTTTCTTTTTCTTCCACGATCGTGGGCTTTAGCCGTCGGTTTTCTCCCACTCACCTTTTAACCTCCACTCTCCCCCGTTCCGCTCGCCTCCCGTCCTCAAATCGATTCCTTTTTCGTTCCCCTCCGCTCCTCTTCTCACGTAGAAGCTGCTTCTCCTGTTTGACCGCTGGAGCGTCGGCCGGCGGGTTGGACTCCAGGGGTGGAGGTCTGGGTGCTCTGTTTTCTTCTTTTGCTTTGCCATCGACTCCTCTTGCGTCCCCTTATGTATAGATTCTCCTTGTATTTCTAAGTTATTGCTCTCGTGCTGTCTCAGGCTGGATTCGCTAGGGTTCCTTTTCTCTTGAACGAGCAATTCGCGTCAGTGATACTGGATTCGGTGGTGGATTTTGTGTTTTCTCGTAAGAGTTTTGCTTTGTATGGCATGCTTCGTTTCTGAAATAGGTAAGAACCCTAATTTTTGTTCATGTGTCTTGCAGTTCTGGTTCGGCAGATTTTAGGTCTGTAGATCTCAATGGGTACATCATCCAGTCCAGACAAGTTGAATGCATGTATTTTTTCCTGTAATTCAGATGATGTTTTATCAGATTAGGTGCTTAATAGGTTTTAGTTGTACTAGATGACCTGGTTGCGCCAATGGCGCAAGAAGCCAGTTAGAAGCAATGTTAGTAGGAGATGTAGCTTGTAATATAATGCAATATGGATTGTATTACAGATAGTAGTACATATAGTAGAATGACTTGTATCGTTACAGAAACACAGTGTGTGACTACCATGATTTTTAAGGCAGTAAGGCGACCTAAGGTGAGCACCCACCGCTCTGACGCTAGGCACCTAAAGTAGACGTCTAAGCTCCTAAAGTGGACATAATTGCAAGACAATGAAAATCTCAAAAAATAGATATATCAAATTTATTTGGATGAGAGAGAATGGTATATAAGAAAAATGCATGCAACAATTAGAAGACAATGAAAATCTCAAAAATTAGATATAGAAAATTCATCAGAATCACATGGAAACGTTGGAGGTAGGTATGTGTCAAGTATATATAGAAATAAGAACAGAGAGGTCAAACTATTTGAGACCATTTGAAACCATGCACGCTTTGAAAATATTTGCATTTTTTCGTAACTTCAAGTTTGAGCAAGCTCATAGACCGTGTCAAAACCGAAGTGTTTTGAAAATATTTGACTTTGTTAATAAAAGTTGGTTTTAGCATTTGACTCTGTTAGTAGAAGTATGTTTTAGTAGGATATCAATTCAAACACTTTATAAGATGAAAAATGAAGGATAATTCATCTTTGAAAATATATACTTAAGCATGCATAGTTTGTTATCTTATTCGAGTAACATAGTCAAATGGCACAAGGTCCAAATTCAAACCCACAATGTTTTGAAACAGTTCGTGTTTCTTTAATACTTCTATCTTTTAAGTCTTAGGTGCATGGCAAGAATCGTTATGCATATGATCGATACATTGACAAATAAAAGAGGTCACTGCCATAGTCAAAATGTAATGGGCTTACTATGGAATTGCACTTTTTGTGAAGATGACAAAGTTTGGTATCACTAACAACCACAATTTTTGAAGGACGGAGCAAGCAAAAAAATTGGAAACTCAGACAATGTAGAGATTGACAAAAACCTCGATTTCAGCATATACATACAGGACATGCCACATAATTAGAAAAATGAGATATACTGCAGATAGCCCATTACATGCTCCAGCGTCAATCAGATGGGTTCTAATCAGAGTGCTGTAAACATTGGTGATCATGATCGTGTGGTAACTGTACATATCAATTATTTACCACCAAAAGAATCTAACGCTAGCTCACACTTAATTCAGAAAAACATATAAAAGGCTAACAGGCGGTTATATGTCCACCCACCACTCCTAGCTGTGACTTCTTGAAAGAAATACGAACCAAAAAGATATTATAGCCTCATGCCCTCTTTGGCCGTTATATTAGACGCATTCATTTCCTGAAACTACACTTGCAATTATTTTTCCCGAGTTCCTCACCTGATAGATAATAACAGTTTCATATTCTAGTTTCTAGACGAGAGTTGCATCAAACAAAATAAATAAACACGAGCAAATATTTCTTTATAAATTAGAACGATGGAAAATTTCATACTGGAGAGCTACATAAGCTACTTTAGAAACCATCACAGTTTACATGTTCACCCTCGCACAAGTAATAAAACATTGAAGTGCATATTTTAGCAACTAAAGTGAAGTATCAGTATCAGTCTTAACTCTTAACCCACAAAGCCACATAATTTTATTTAATGCAAGATCGACAAAAAGCCTCAGGATTAGCAATCTAATTAGAGGCACAACAAAGGTACTGCCATATGGTAATAATACAAAAGACACAATTCAAGTTGGGCACGATGGAGCTATGATTTCAACGCTACACATTCGATACAGGATAGTAAGTTCGACAATGTTAAATGCATATCTGAGCAGGCTAAACACAAGAAATTGCTTCACCTTTTGCAGACATGCTGGCTTTTCACAAGGTATTATGTTTATAACTAAGAACCCGTAGGAAAAATTACTTCCAGAACAATATATGAAATATCAGTCACAGTTGTACTCAGTGTCTATATCTTGTTAAAAGAAATAGTTGCATTTGCTTGCTCTAGGTCAAGGCAAGACTCAGTGGTCGTCTTCGCCTACTTATCTCTCATGGTGCAACATTAAGTACTAAAATTGAAGAGTTATTGAGAGTGACCATTCGTGCATAATTTATCCACGGCTATGGTAATGCATGTAGAGCATATTCATGGCTCAGATTTCTTACGGGTTATAATATAAAGCAAATCACTAGTTAATGTTTCCAAAGGCAATATAAAGCAAATCACCAGATCACCAGACTTGTGGGTACAACTTTAGCTCAACTATGAGGTAGAGTTATATTTGGAACTGGAATTAGCTGAACTATTTTAGCAATAGTCACAAGATAACTGAAAATATTGATTTCTTATGTAGGTTGGGTTCATGTTTTCCTTCTTTTATCCTATCCCCATAATCATTCTCAGTTATCTTGTGACTGAAGTTTCAAGCTTCCTATAAAGGGGTATTTAGATCCTAAACATACTGAGAAAAAGAATCAATCGTGCAATGAAGATATGTAGGTAAACAAAAGAAAGAAAGCTTTTCACCACAAATCTCATATAACACATTAACCGACTATTTAATTTATTGCATAAAATTGTTTGTTTTACAGCAAGAAGTAAAGATTATGGGCATCTGTTTTTCCTATCACACAAAGATACTGGCTTGCCACATAAATTTATTTCCACATATGATGTTCAGAAAATAGCATGGGTTAGCTCTCAGTCCCTTCGTCAACAAAAAGGAACCAGTATATCGAAAACACTGGGACCTAGCAGTCGATTACCCTGATGACATGTCCATGGTTGAAACTGACGGTGTTATATCATGATATCCACTGAAGCAGTGCCACCAAATGTAAGAACAAGCATTAGTGCTAGATGGTTCTTGCTGACTGGGAAAGGCAAACATTACAGTACGACCACGAGTGAAGGAATGTTATTCCAATTTGGTACCCTACTGAATTTGGATATAGAGGGTAAAAGGAAATAAAAAACACAACATGAGATAAATAGGAGAAGCAAAATCGAAGTTGTGTCAAGGGGAAAGCAAAGTTTTGGAGTTCTCACCAGTGTGAAATCGATTTACCTATTGAACTACATAGCTGATGGATCTTCCTTCTATGCCTTGCAAGTTTTCCAGCGTTGCAACTGCACTCCCTTGGTTGACTAAACCTGCAAGTTTTTTGTAATAACCTTGATTAGTCATGTTGGATATGAAAGCGCCAACGAAACCCATGATAAATTAGGACATGTGCTTCAGCAAGCAATTATTGCACATGTTTGGCAACCAGCCACAGGGTCTTTAAGAATGACTATGATATATTAACAAAATAACAGTTCTGTTTCTATAAGAATCTAATAATGAAAAAGCCTATTATATAAGCCTACTTAATTTGGCCATGGTATGTAACCAGAAGTAGTTCTCTAATTTCCACAATTTAGTCCTTAGTAATTACAGGATGGCAGCTGCTAACTTAAGTAAAACCAAGCATGTATGTGCTCTGACTATTTGCAACTAAGTACATTTACGAAAATGTAAAATTAATGCTCGAGGTTTCCTAGGGAGACAAACACAAGGGACAGAGGATGTACAATTGAAACCTGCTGAAGTTTGCTCTGGTCATCCTCTCAAGGACCAACTAAGAAACATAATCAGCAAACCTTTGTGCCTCCTCCATGTCAAGCTTTCCACCTATACCTGACAAGCACCTAAAAAGATGGAATTGACATCACCCATAAATCACAAGTCCTAGGCAAAGAAAGATAATTCCTACAAAACAAGCCAGTGTTCTCAAATTAAGTTTGGTAAGGAAGCATGGGGCAGCCGAGCAGTGACAGCACATACCTCCATGTACCTCATTCTTTGTGACCAATCGCAGATTACCAAGAAGCCATTGCTGCTAGGATAGTCTGCAGACCACCCTACTGTATAACAAAAAACAAATCAGCGTGGGGATTAAATATTTTAGATCAAAGGACGACTCACCAGGGCAAGGGCGAAAGGAAGTGGAGTGCCGCCAATCACAACATGTGAAGGCCGCCGAACTTGAACCGCCACCCCATCCTGCTCCAGCCTGTTTCTTTGCCGGTCGCATGCCTTCCTCCGGCGATGAGGGATTCTGGCGACCGTCGGATCCACCACTTCTCTCCATCTAATCCAGCAGATGGAGATCTAGGCCGACGAGGAGGAAGACCCGGTAGGTCAGGGCGCTGCCAGGGAAGGATGTCTGTTTCTTACCCAGGATAGCCATGAAATTGGTAATCGTATGAAAGTATAGGAATGCAAAGAAATCATGATCATTCTACAATTGTTGAAGCAAGTTATTATATTTCAAGAAAGCCTATAGAAATGAAGCAATCTAAAAGGGGGAAACACCTAGTCACGCACTAAGAAACTGACGAACAATATCTTTCCAACTAAACATCTACACCTGATGAAATCAATATCCTTGCAGAGGGCCCTATATTATTGGAACAAATAAACAATTTTAAAAAATAGCGCTCGAGCAGATTAATTTAACACAATTTAGGATGAGTAGAACTATGATATGAAAACTGAACTAATTGTACTCGCTACTTGTGCTTTCTGATGCCTTGTGGCATTGCTAATGAAAATAGCTTGCGAATCCATTCAAATGAATTTGTACACTTCTGTTGATTTGTCAAAGGGAACATACTGTAAACAGGACAAGCACCTTTACAGAAGTTGACATTACAACAAGCTTAATGACCTTTCGGAATAACTTGTGTGGTGCTAAAAGAGCTGCCCCTGCAATTACAGATGAAAATGTTCATACAGGAAGATCATCATCGATGGGGAGTGGGAAAGTGTTCTGCACTTGGAGATCAAAGCCTGCAAAAATGTATAGAAAGAACATGAACTCTTGACCTGCTGCCATGTCCTCGTTAGAGTGCCATCTCCATGATCAAGTAAAAAAAAATAGCCTGTTCAAGCTTGACTGGATATATAGATTCCTAAGAAAAAATTACAAATCTATTCTATACTAATATAGTGGATATCAAGATTCTTAGGAGAAATGTGTAAACTAAAATACTAAAATAGAATCATAGGCAACCCATTCCAAAACGACTGCATATACATAGAAAGATTTTGAGGAGTAGATATGATTCGGGCATATGTTCAAACCAGGAATACAAATGCTGAAAATGTTTATCCTGAAATTTGTTCTAAAACCTACACATGTTTATGTTGCAAATAGTAAAACATATGCATTAGCATTCCTTTTAGCATAAAAAAGAGGATCAAAACAGTAAAAGGAAGAAGGAACCAGCTTTTTTTGTCAAACCATTCCTTTTCAGGGAACCTTTGTTAGGCAAGCCTTGTAGCATCTGTAACCCTGAAACCACACATAACTCACCATCAGAAAACTGAAGTTTCAAGCTTCCTATAAAGGGGTATTTAGATCGTAAACATACTGAGAAAAAGAATCAATCGTGCAATGAAGATATGTAGGTAAACAAAAGAAAGAAAGCTTTTCACCACAAATCTCATATAACTTCGTCGTATTCTCTTCTCTCCCTTATGTAGTCATGTTTATAGCATCAAAATGAGAGAACAAGGGTTAACAAGAGGGAGAAAAGTACATTGATCTTCTCCAACTCTTTGTCTAAACTTCATCCCCAGATCTGCACATGTCATGTTTAGAAAATGAATATACTGGCAGGTTTAAGTGCCAGCACATTGTCGCAAATTACAATCTAAATCTGGAACATGAATGGGCACCAAGCATCAAGCACTTTAAAAGACCAGTTACCGAAAGGAAACATTAAGCATTACAATGCTAGCTTCACTTACACATAGAAAATACAACAAGGAAAATAACTTAGCCAAAGGAAAATAGAGATTTAATATAAGTACACAACGAGCATACTATGGATAATTGGATCCCACGAGATTAATGAGGTACTTTAGTATACACTATTGGATACAATACACCATTCAAAAGATATATCATACGCCAGCCTGTACTTTACCATCCAAATATAATTTGGGTTCATGACCGACCAACTAACAAGACATTATAAAGTAACAGAAGGAAGGTCCTTCGGAACTGCATCGCAGTTGGTACATCCCCATGTAATAATTCTACACGATGGATTACATGCCCACCATGGTCTACTCCATAAATAGAGAACAAAGGATGAACACTTAATAGAATCCTCAGTTTGCTATGCTTCAGAGAGCCACCAGAAAAAGAGATGGTACCTTTGGGTATCCCATGAAACTGCCACGCCGGGCCTGCAGAATTCCAGAGAAAAGGAAGTCCGCGTCACACATCACAGAACATAAAATTTCTTCATCACGAGCCTAATAAATATTCATATATGTTGTCTTCCGGTTCAGTCAAACAGACCTACTCAAATGATCAGCGATGGACTGATCACTGATGGAATCAGAGGCATGGATGTCTTAAGAAAATAACCAAATTAAGAATCAACGATCATACATATCATACCGCTCATGCTTGACAAGTTCTTACCTCGGGGACACCGATGTCCTTTGTGCTTCCAGAACAGCTGGTTGCTTCTCAACTGTAGAATCAGGCACACCGATGTCCATGTTGCTGCCCTGACCATCGCAATTTAAACTCAGCCAGTGAATTCCATTCTTCTTGAATAGAAACAATAAGAACTGGTGCCCTCCCATTTCAACAAAACCAAATTAAATAGTACTAAATATTACCTGTCAGTTGATTCATATGCAGGAGATGTGACATTCAGCGAAATGCCCTCATCTTTTGACAGGTCTGCACCTGTACCGTTAGGCTCGGGGCTTCCCACCATGGTAGAATGCTCCTCGACCCTGATCAGAACATGCACAACAGAACATAGGTCAATGACTCTTATGATGAAGATATCACAAACGATAACTTGTGGGCATTCTGTTTCTTCTATTAGAAAGGAATAGCAAAAAAAGGCGAATACAGTTGGAACTTTCTAGCAGAGATAGCCATACGGAAAATAACAATCAAAATAATATTGGAACCCCCTTGGACCAGATTTTATCATATCAGACGTCTGGGTCATTACAGTACCTAACTACCTATTATTTCGATGAACAAAAGTCTTGGCTAATCAAGGAAGAACAAAAAATGATATACCTATCAGATGATTGAAGTGTAGGAGGTGTGGCATTCAGCGTCAGGGCATCGAACTGTAACAGGTCTGCACTTGTATGCCCAAGCTCACTCCTGCTCACCTCACATATATGCTCCTCCACCCTGAGCAGAACATGTGCAGCAGATCATTGTTCAGACTTGTAGTAGATGTTTTATTTCTTCTATGAAAAACAGAGTGCAAACAATAGAAGCGCAAGCACACATCTTTTCACAACTAACAGACTTTATCTAAAGCCCACCCAATAACACAAAATCTAACTTAGAATCTAATCAAACAAGTAAAGAACTATTTTTTATACCAAACAAGTAGAATCCTGCCTTCCTCTGGCTACAGTTTAGTCTTGGCTAAAATTTAACCTAACAAACAGAAACCTCATCAGAATTCAATTTAGAATATGAACGGCAATAAAACAATTCTAAGCAAAGAGGGGAGCAAAGCTGACCGGAAAAGTTTGTCGGGGCGAGCTGAGGGCTATCGTTGAGAAAAACTCTCCCACGGGCTTGCTTGCCTGGCGCATGGGTGAGGCAACGGCAAGCCGCACGACTCCCCACGCACCGTTCCACTCGACCACGACCATCGCCGGAGCGCCGCCGCCCTCGGGCCTCCCTCTCTTCCACGTGCGGTTGCACCTCCGCCTCCATGAACAGCGCCGCAGCCTGGTGCGCGCGCCGGCATGACCATGGCCTCCTCCTCCCCCTCACGCATCTGCTTCACCGCAGCCATTTTTTCTGCCGAGCACAGGCAGATGCGGCCATGCCCGAGAGGAGGAGCGGCGCCGCCGCTGCTGCACCTCGAGCGACGAGGTAGAGGCCCAGAAGAACGTGCCAGGCTGCCAGCAGGGTGGTGAACGATGAGGATGTGGAGAGGCGGTGGCGGCGCGAGAGGGGAGGCAGGACGGCGCGAAGGGGAAGAAGAGGGCGTGGGGCTTGAGGATTCGTCCCTGTGCGCTAGGTTTTCGGGAGTGGATTGGCTCGACGCGGTGCGGGTCACAAGCTCTCGGTCCACCCTCTTTTTACCGCAGGACGCCTCTTTTCTCACACGAACTCACGCACGCAACATACACTGCACCGCTGGTCCCGCGCAAATGCCTGGCCCAGATGTCATCCACCAAAACCCAAAGCCATGGCGTAAGTTAGAACTGACGGCCCGATGTATGCCAGGCAGATAAAAAGTACAAAAAACTTTACACGCATGCAAAAGGAGCGACCCAGATCGCCATCGCGCGGTGATGCCTCCGAAACAGCGGGTACTTTAGGAGGATTTATATGTTCAATAGGTGTTGTCGTAGGGACTTTACAAGTTGTATGGATTTTGATAGTTGTTAATTTTTGCCCTGGAATGTGTGGTGTGTCTAGTTTTGATGTTGTTGTGACCTGCAGACAGGTTGCAGTACTGATCACCATGTGTTGTTTGAACTGTTGTCCTGGCATTTGAATAGTTCGTAGCAGTCTGAGAAGAACTACTATGATGTTGAAAGAGTTGTCATTTTGAAGTTTGGTGTGCCAATGGTGGGGTGATATTGTTTTATTGGGTGCACTTGTAGTGTTCATATAGTTGAACTGAGTGCTTGTTCATGTACTTTTCTTTTTATTACTTTTTTGCTGATTATGATGTTGTTCAGATGTTGGAGCGCCGGTGCCTCCTGATTCTGACAAACCAGAACGCTTTCAAGATCTTGTGAATGTTATTTTTGAGATACCAAATCCTCTCTAAGAACTTGCGAGTGTTTCCCTTATATTTGCTCTTTTTTTAACAATCTTGAATACATAAATATGTTTAGTTACATCAGTTGTTCCTTTTGTTTGTGTCTGATGCTATGCGCTGTAACAACCGCAAAATTGGGTTATCAATTTTTGAGCTGCTATTCCTTCCTGGTACTCATTTTCAAAATCTTTCTCCTGAGTTTGTTGGATGACTCTGAGAATTCTTGTCATTTTCAACCTTTCAAAACCTTGCTCATGTCTTTGTCAGTGGGCAAGACCTCTTCTGCATCATCTCAAATCCTCTCAAACCCTAATTCCAAATTTTTGGAATTTGAATGTGGCCTTTCTGATTACAAAGAATCCATCATTTTCCTTGATCTGTTGATCATCCCATCTGTTCCCAAAGACCCTCCTATCCTTCTAATCCTTGGATATGCAAAAATATTGCTAAGTCTTATGCAATATTTTTGAATTATGATTTATTCCTTCCCTTGCCTTTCTGAGGAATAAATCCAAAGGCATAGCTATCCATCTCCTAAATTCATGTGAATTGGTGGAGTTCATATTTATGCCTAATCCAAGCTCTCGCAAATGTATTGGCCATAATTAAATAAGGAAAATTGCCTTTTCCTATTTAATACCAATATTGCATTTCTGCCATTTTCCAAAGGAGCTACCATTTTTATAGCAAGGAAAATTCCCAAATAATTTGTGGAGCTTGCAATTTCTATATCTTCACCATTTCCATTCAAATCCATGCTCCAAAGATCATAATTTGAGCACATGATCCAATGCAAGTTTTTGCCCTATCTGATATTTTTGCAAAGGAAGTGCTTTATTCCTAATTCTAATTGAGCTGCAATTTGGCAGGGTGATTAACATTGATAAATCACCAATGTATACCAAAGATGAGCTAAATCCATTCATCCTAGCTCCCTGTATAAGTTTTCAAAGTTTCTGACCAGATGGCATGCTTGTGAAGGAAGTACCTTCATAGAGTTTCCAAATGGGATGAAACTTTTCCATCTTCTCAAGTATCTCAAATAATTAGGCTCCACCTAAATTCAGATCATTCCATTGAACTATGTGAGCACAGGAGCAATTCTTTGATTTTTTCCAAATTTTCCGTTTGTGAAGCAAGTATATTTTATCTAGCTCCATTATGGCTGAAAATATTCCTAAGCCTTCTTCTATCCATATAACCTATCTCCAACAAATTTTGGCTCATTTCATGTAGCCAATATTTTCTTGGATTTTTCGGAAGTTTCTGGTCAGATGTGATGCTTGTGAAACAACTACCAATTTGGCAACTCCCTTTGGTATGATCTTTTTGCAGCATCTAAACATGACCAAATCATGGAGCTTTGCCAAGTTTTAGCTCAATCCAACACTCCTAGTGAGTGCTTCTTCATCATTTGTTTTCTGGGCCATATTTCCTAGTTGCACTGCAGCCATGTTAAATACTTGCCCAAACCCCTTCCAACTTTCCAGGACTGTAGTCCTTGCTACCCTAAGCCTCCCAGACATCCCTTTTAGCCCTTAATCCCACTGTCTTAATCACCAAGATGTGGCCAAGTTTGCAACAGCAAACTTGTCATGCTCGTGTCCCTCTGCTCCCTACACTTATGCTCGTGCCCTCACTTGTCAGCGCCCCCACACCAGAGCCACGCCCTGGCACTGACGAACCGGGCCCAGCCGGCAGCGACTCGCTGCGCTCGTCCCCGGCCCAGAGGCCAACTCGCACCAAGAAGCCCAACGAGCGCTACGCTGGGCCGGAGTGGACCCAGTAGGCCCAGCTGCGTTGATACTTAAGCGGCATCGTCACGAGAGGAATCCCATCCAGTGGATCAGGAACCCGGCGGCGGCACGAACCCTAGTCTTAGCTGTTCTTCTTCCCTTCCTCAATTCGTGTATCTGAGCTTGTACTTGAATCCAAAGACAATTTACTACCAATAGATCATTCCCCGCTATCACTACCCTTACATCTGGTATCAGAGACCACTCCCACCTCCTTTCCCGCGCCGATCTGGCCCAATTTGTGGAAACCAGATCCCTCCGCCAAGCGCGAATCCGCCTCATGGCCATGGATCCAGCCGTCCAGTCCTTCCTGGAGCGTCTGGAGACCACTCTCAAGGAGCACACCGCCGCAATCCACGCCTCCAACTCCAAGATCGACGATCTCGTGGCTTGGCGCCCCGATCTCGAACGGCGCGTCGCCGATCTGTCCGACGCGGTGACGGCACTCCAGCGTGCCCCGCTGCCACCACCGCCGCCTTCATCGAGTCACCCACCGCCTGCGACAACCGGCACCCACATCGGGGCCGCGTCTGGCGCGGCAGCAAATCAACAAGGGCCCGAAGGCCACGGCGTCTACAACATCCCACGGGGCCATCGACGGTGTCCTTCCTGACACCGCCTCCTCCCCCGGCAAACGGTCAGTACGACGCCCCCCCCCCTTCACCCCCTACTCTCTCCCCGTTTGCGCACGCGAGCCAGCTGCTCAGCGGCCTCGACCAAGCGCACCCATCCATCCAGTTTCCGCAGTTCACGGGCGACAACCGAAACTGTGGAACACACTTTGCGAGTAGTACTTCAGCATGTTTGCCATTCTGCCTTCGTTTTGGGTGCCCATGGCCGCGCTGAATTTCTCTGGTTCTGCGTCCATCTGGTTGCAATCCATTCAGAAGCGACTTAGTGATTTTGACTGGGAGTCGTTTACTGCTCTGTTATGCACCCGTTTTGGCCGTGATCGGCACCAAACTTTGATCCGTCAGTTTTATACTGTTCGGCAAACAACTACAGTAGCAGATTACATTGAGCAATTTGAATCCATTATCAATCATCTCAGTTCATATTCTGACACCATTCATCCTTTTTACTTTCTCACTCGCTTTGTCGAGGGCCTCCGAAAGGATATTCGAGCAGTGGTGTTGGTCCAAAGGCCGCCGGACCTGGACACGGCTTGCGCTCTGGCACTGCTTCAAGAGGAGGTGGCTGAAGGCGCAGCATCAACCAGTAGGCGCCCCCAGGACACGCCAGCCCGAGCGGGCCTGGCGCTTCCCCTGCCTCCACCACCTGCCCGACCGGAGCCACCCACAGTGCCCACGACTGCTGTGGACCGTCGCGGCACTGACGCCGAGCGGGCTGACACATCCAAGGTCAAAGCTCTGCGGGATTTTCGCCGCGCTCGAGGATTATGTTTCAAGTGCGGCGAGCGCTGGGGACACGAGCACGTCTGCCCAAGCACTATCCAACTGCATGTTGTCGAAGAGATGCTCGCTCTTTTGGGGGCTGATTCCATCAGTGACAGCGAGGGGGACATCCAGCAAGTCCATGCAATTTCGCGGCCAGCTCTGGATGGTGGCGTCTCACCCAAAGCTTTCCAGCTACTAGCCACCATGCAGAATAGAGAGGTGTTGATCTTAGTGGACAGTGGCAGCTCGGCTTCTTTCATCAACAAGAAACTAGCTGATCAGCTTACAGGCGCAGTTCCTCTGCTTCGGCCCTCATGAGTTAAGGTAGCTGACGGGGGCGAACTTCTCTGCACCGAGTCTATACCAAGCTGTCAGTGGTCGTCGCAGGGGCTTGATTTTGTCACTGATATGAAGATCTTGCCGCTGGGTGTATACGATGCTATCCTTGGCATGGATTGGTTGGAGCAGCACAGCCCGATGACCGTTGACTGGAAGCACAAACATCTCCAGATTCCTACACCAAGGGGCCCAGCTCACTTATTTGGCCACGAAGCAAATTCCACCACCTGCCATGTGATCAACAGTGCACAGTTGCAGCAGTTACATCGGCAAGGGTCGCTCATGCACATCTGTTTACTGTATCCTATCAACAAAGAGCAAGAGCTCAAGCAGGCAGAATCACCAGAGCTGAAGCAGCTGTTGGCTGAATTCGAGGATGTCTTCGGCGAGCCACACGGACTCCCACCCTGACGTGCCTGCGACCACACTATACCGTTGATGCCAGGGGCACAACCGGTCAATATCAGAGCCTACCGCCACAAGCCTGAACTGAAGTCAGAGATTGAGCGACAAGTGCAAGAATTGCTACAGTCCGGAGTGATCCAGCGCAGCCAGAGCAGCTTTTCTTCACCAGTCATCCTCGTCAAGAAGAGGGATGGCACGTGGAGAATGTGCATCGACTACCGCCATCTTAATGCGATGACTCGCGTCAGTAAATTCCCGGTGCCTGTCATTGAGGAGTTGCTCGATGAGTTACACGGCGCGCGTTGGTTCTCCAAATTGGACCTCCGCGCAGGCTACCATCAAATCAGACTGGCTCAAGGCGAAGAATTCAAAACAGCCTTTCAAACTCACTCAGGCCACTACGAATTTAAGGTTTTGTCCTACGGCTTAGCAGGGGGACCGGGTACCTTTAACGGCGCAATGACAAATACGATGCATCCCCTTCTGAGGTTCTGTGTGCTGGTATTCTTCGACGATATCCTAGTGTTCAGTAAAACCTGGGAAGAACACTTGGACCACGTGCGCCAGGTCCTCACCTTGCTGCGTCGCGACCAATGGAAAGTCAAGAAGTCTAAGTGTGAATTTGGACAACAACTATCTTATCTAGGGCGCGTCATCAGCTCTCAGGGAGTAGCCACGGACCCGAGCAAGATCCAGGCAGTTGAATCATGGCAAACACCTAGTGATGCAAAAGAAGTGCGCAGGTTTCTGGGATTGGCTGGGTATTACCGCCGATTCATGCGAGGATTTGGCATCATTGCCAGACCCCTTTTCAACCTACTCAAGAAAGGTGTGCCGTTTGTATGGACAGACAACACCAACCAAGCCTTCCTGCTCCTGAAACAACAACTAGCTTCTGCACCAGTGTTGGCACTTCTGGATTTCAGTAAACAGTTTACTGTCGAAACAGATGCGTGTGATCGAGGCATTGGAGCAGTTCTACAACAAGAAGGGCATCCTATTGCTTTCATGAGCAAAGGCCTAAGCCCGCGTTACCAAGGGCTGTCCACGTACGAAAAAGAGTACCTTGCCATCGTAGTGGCTGTTGACCAATGGCGCCCTTATTTGCAACACAACGAGTTCATCATCTATACGGATCAAAAGAGCCTCATCCACCTGGAAGAGCAACGGCTGACTACCCCGTGGCAGCAACGAGCTTTCACCAAGCTACTCGGGCTCCGCTACGTCATCCGCTACAAGAAGGGATCTGAAAACACAGCTGCGGATGCCCTTTCCCATGCGCATACACCTGATCTGCTGTTTGACATCACCACCTGCCGTCCCAGTTGGCTGGAGGACGTGGCTGCCAGCTATCATAGCAACCCGCAAGCCCAGAAACTTCTGGAACAATTTGCCATCAAGGAGGATCCGAAACAGCGTTTCACTTTGGAGCAAGGGATTTTGCGATTCCGTGGGAGAATTTGGCTCGGGGGCACTACAACAATGCAGCAGAAGATCATCTCTGCTTTTCATGACAGCCCAATGGGCGGGCACAGTGGGTTTCCAGCCACCTTTCGGCGGATACGGCGTCTTTTTGCCTGGCCCAAGATGAAGGTGCACATTCTGCAGTACGTGCGCTGCTGCTCGGTCTGCCAGCAAGCTAAACCTGACAGGTCAGCATCCCCCGGCTTGTTGGAACCTCTCCCAATTCCTCATCAGGCCTGGGACATGATCACAATGGACTTTATCGATGGCTTGCCACAGTCAGGGAAAGTCAATTGCATCTGGGTGATCGTCGATAAGCGCACAAAATTTGCCCACTTCCTGCCTTTGGCTGATCCGTACACAGCCTCCAAAGTGGCACAGCTCTACATGACAAGCATCTACAAGATTCATGGTTTCCCGCGCTCGATTGTCTCAGATCGCGACCCGGTATTCACCAGCCACTTTTGGCGCGAGCTTTTCAAGTACGCGGGCACAGAGCTGCGCATGAGCTCCGCTAACCACCCTCAGACGGACGGTCAAACGGAACGGGTGAACCAGTGCCTGGAAACTTACCTGCGCTGTTTCGTCCATGCATGTCTGAGCCGCTGGAGTCATTGGCTTCCACTAGCGCAGTTCTGGTACAACTCCTCGTACCACTCCAGCATTGGGATGTCGCCATTCAAGGCTATGTTTGGTCATGAACCACGAACTTGGGGCATCTCACCCACTGACGAATGCCCAGTGCCCGCTCTGCAGTCCTGGCTGGAGGAAAGAGCGGTGATTCAAGACCTCCTCCAGCAGCATTTGCATCGAGCGCAGCAGCATATGAAGTTGCAAGCGGACAAACACCGATCCCCAAGAACCTTCTCGGTGGGCGACCAAGTCTACCCCAAGTTACAGCCGTACATTCAAACGTCGGTGGCCAGAAGAGCAAACCATAAATTGTCCTTCAAGTATTATGGGCCATTCCAGGTGATCGCCAAGGTCAACGAAGCAGCTTACAAACTGGAACTCCCATCAGGCTCTCAAGTGCACCCAGTCTTCCACGTGTCTCAACTACGACACTGCCTTCGCCCAGGTACGAACTCGTCAATTATACTTCCACAGCTTGCTGACATCCCTGCTGTTCCTGTGGCCATCCTACAGCACCGTTGGCGCAAGAAAAATGGCTCAATGATCGAGCAAGTCTTGATTCGTTGGTCGAACCAAGCTGTTCTCGGCGACACCTGGGAAGACAAGATCGCATTGCAGGCTCGGTTCCCTGGAGCAGAGGCTTGGAGGCAAGCCTCATCCCAAGGAGGAGGGGATGTCGGCGCCCCCACACCAGAGCCACGCCCTGGCACTGACGAACCGGGCCCAGCCGGCAGCGACTCGCTGCGCTCGTCCCCGGCCCAGAGGCCAACTCGCACCAAGAAGCCCAACGAGCGCTACGCTGGGCCGGAGTGGACCCAGTAGGCCCAGCTGCGTCGATACTTAAGCGGCATCGTCACGAGAGGAATCCCATCCAGTGGATCAGGAACCCGGCGGCGGCACGAACCCTAGTCTTAGCTGTTCTTCTTCCCTTCCTCAATTCGTGTATCTGAGCTTGTACTTGAATCCAAAGACAATTTACTACCAATAGATCATTCCCCGCTATCACTACCCTTACATCACCTCTTCTTTAATGAGCCTTGGAAGGACTCCACTGTTGACAAGGTTTGGCACCAAGTAGACGACCAGAGCGCGCGACATCGGTGGTGACCACGGGGCTATGCAGGCCAAATCGGTGGTCTAGCCACTGTTGGCAACAGCAGCGCAGCTCCGGCTGGCTCTGGCCCGTCCAAGCTTGTCAACTAGCTCAGCCCCATCGTCGCCGTGCGCCTTGACCTGTTTCCCCCTTCGTTTGCTTCCTCGTTGAGCCATCGTCGTTGCCGCACAGTCCCTGTCCGTGAGCTCGTCGCCTTCCTCGCTCTTGTCTCCTTCTACCCCTCGTCCGCGAGCGTACCTCGTCTCCGCAACCCCTTGGCACTCGTCCGCGTCCCCCTCGTCGCCTTCCCGCTGCTCCCCGTGACCCTTGGCCACGCATGCGCATCGCCGGCGCACAGACACGTACCCGCGCCGCGTGTCGCCTCGCCCCTCCCTCTAAAGCTCTTCCCCGCGGCTATTTAAGCACGCCTCGAGCTTCATCGCGGTCCTAAACCCCTCCCAAGCCTCTCCCCCGAGCTCCCGAGCCTCTCCTCGCCCGCCATTGCCGCCATGGCCGCCGCCTCGGTCCTCCTAAATTGAAGCGACCCGAGACACCCCTCCACTCCCTGACCGCACCCACGTCTTCCCCGTGCTCCAGTGATCCTCCCCAGCCCCTCACCTCGTCGCCGGAGTACCTAAAGCCGCCGCCCACAAGATCCAGTGCCGCCGCGGTCGCTCTCCCTTCCGGTGGCCATCTCCTCCCTGCGCCTCCCCGGCAGCCACCCTTCCTCTGAATGGATGCAGCAGGCCACGCCGAGCTCTCCGGTGGCCGTGCCACGGCCAGATACGACCGGAGCCGGCCGACCCCCTCGCCTGAAGCTCGCCTCTACCTCGCCTGGTCCTCCTCTGTTCCACGCGAGGAACAGACGGAGGAAGAAGACGAGCGCTCGGCCCCCTCCCCCTGCGCCTGGGCCCCACGCGCCAGTGGCCCAGCGCCCTGCTGATGTGGATAAATGGACACGGCTTTTGGTCGTGTACGCTTTCATCCAACGTAAGCGTATTTTCCTCTGCTTCAGCTCAAAGTACGTTTTCTTTTATTGAAAGCGTATTCCCCTCTGCTTCAGGCCGGAATGCGTTTACTTGAACAGAAAACGCATTTCTAATTTGCGCCTCTGTCTTATCCACTCAGGGACCCGTGTGTGAATATTCTTTTTGCAGAAAAGTCCCTGATTTTCATCACTTCATAACTCCGCAACCGTAACTCCGATTGAGGTGAAACCAACGCTCACATCTTCGCCTCGTCGAACTCTTTCCGTTGGTATCATTTTCATTATGTTTTTACACAGTGAAAATGACCACTTTGCCCTTGCACGTAAACAGCCCCCTCCGAGAGAGAACTGTTTCCGGCAAATCTTTCTGCGATCGTTCCGCACTTTTTTCAGAGTATTCCTC
This sequence comes from Aegilops umbellulata, assembly GCA_032464435.1. NCBI lineage: Eukaryota > Viridiplantae > Streptophyta > Magnoliopsida > Poales > Poaceae > Aegilops > Aegilops umbellulata. Next base: position 160,306,281 of record CP136058.1, on the reverse strand, counting down.
GACCCCAGGCAAGCCAACCTCTTATCATGAGCCCTAAACTTTCATGTTGACTTTGCTTGCACCTTGTGTGTGTGTTTAGTTGCAGTAGTTTCTTGTCTGTTCCGTCTGCTGTTATTTTAGTCGTGATATATGTTTTTGTTATCTGTCTTGCATGCTTAAGTTTCAATTAAATAAGTTGCCATGCTAGTTTGATGTTGTTACTAAGAATATCATGCCTCTTTCTAGTTTAGTTTCATGTTAGTAGTATCGATGTTATGATAATTCTGTTGCACTGATAAGTTTGCTAGTACTTGGTATTGCCATGTATCGCATGCTATCATTGTTCTTTTGAAATGCTTGATGTTTTGTTACTGCATCGGTATGTTGCATGTTAGTTGTTGCATTCATGTTAACAATACTCGTATGATGATTGATGATGGAGAAGTTAATAGTATGAATTAATAACAAACCTCCTCCGTCATCACTGGGATATCACGGTGCCACCCAAATCGAGCTTTCTCCAGTGCAACCACATTTACCTTATGGGAAGGTCCTAGCTGGGTCTATTGTCATGCCTCTCGCCGGTGCCTCCCGCGAGGGAAGGTTATGGGCAGGCGCTACCCTAATCAGGTAGGCGAACATAACCTTGTGTGCTCGTTTTTGTTTTTATGGTACCTTGTCCCCGTTTGGGACCGTTTTGCCACGACGGTGGCCGTTGGTGTCTTTGGTAGACACGGGGCCACCCAGGACTGAACCCCAAGGGGGTGTTGGTCGGAGTGGCCGGGAGAGTGTCATGGCAGTAGCTCGGTTTTGTCGGAACACCGTGGTCCGCACGTATGGGAGTGTGAGGCCAGGTGTTCCGTAGTGTGGGTAAAATGCGCTGCCTCTGCAGAGTGTGTGTTTAATCTATCGATAGCCGCGTCCTCGGTCATGGACACAAGTTCGTAGTAGGTCACACTATCAGGTCTTGGTCGAAATGGAGGATAAATCTGCTAATAACTTGTGTGATAATTAAAATGTGATAAATCATGTGATGAATTGGACTATGGGAAAATCGTGAGAGGTCACGATGATGTGTTGGTATGACCCCGAGACGAGGTCTTGGTAAGTCATGCGTGTGCTCCGAGGAGTTGTGGCAGAGTAAGTGATTGTTGCATAAGTTTAATATAACATGTCTCCACGGAAGGTAACTAGTAGTTTATTTCCAGCATAGTTTCATGATGCCATGACATGTTTTGATCTGCTATGCTTTGCTATTGTTATGTTAGAAGTAATTTTGATATGCCATGCTAGTAGATGTTGTGCTCTTACTCGTGCTTGGTTTGATTTATGATTCTAGTTAATATCATGCCATGCTTAAAAGTTGTGTTGGAGTAGACTCTTGCATATGCTTGGTTCTTGCTTGTCATCTGTTTGTTTGGATGCTATGTATTTGGTTGTCTTGCAAGTACATTCAATGTACTGACCTGGCGTGTCATGCCAGTTTTGTAGGTCGTGCCAACTAGTTCGCTTGTTCCGTCGTGCTAGGCCATAACCTTGTCAGTCCTGTGAGTTGTGGAGCCCAACCAGAGTTGTTACGCTGCCAAACCAAGACTTCCGCCGCCATTTAAATAGACTTCCGCTGCCAGCTAAATAGCCTTAGGGCTATGCCAGATAATTGTATTCATCAATGATGTAATCGTATACACATGTATTTGATGAATATTATTTTACCTGGAATGCTATATCATGGACCTGTCATGCGTCAGGTGTTATCCCGGGCTGACGTGCGAAGGCCCCCTGCTACATGCGGATCGGGGTGCCACATGCGCCTTATTTATCTTTTCTCTGCAATGTTAATTGTGTTTTAATTTTATATGTGTGTGCTTATGTTGTTGGTTTATGCAGTTAATGGCAGCCATGCTGCTGGTGAGGACATTGCTGATGTTGTCAAAGATATTAATGATGGAATTTATTATCTTAACTTTGATGGTGGTGATGGGACCTTGCAGTTGTCTGTTACTTAGTCACAGAGTGTTGATGGCACTGAGCCTGTTACTCAAGCTGAGGATGTTCCTATGCAGTTACAGCTCGAGGATGAAAGGATAAGAAAGAAGAAGTGTGATTTCAAGAGAGAAAGGAGTTGGAACGGCGTCAAAAGGCTGCTTGCATGCAATGAAGTGATGAGGATGTTGCTCAAGCTCCTAAAGGTGCAGGTGATGAAGGTGGTGACGCGACCTTTTCAACTGTTGATGCTGGATCTCATGGAACTGACATGCGTGTGAAGACAAACCTGTTGTAGACTTGTTTTACGCAAGTGTTTACTCGTCATGCAGTTAAGGAAAAGAAAGTTGTTTGAAGAGGGAGATGTCAGATCCAAATCCTGATGGCACACAGAGGTGTAGCCCACGTGTGAAAGCTGGTTCCCAACCTGGTAATAGCAAAGCTGATGGAGATAGTGTTGCTGTGAAGATTGGTCCAAGCCCACTTGGTGGCTCTCCTGTTCGTCGGAGTCCACGAGTTTTGTCAAATAAGAAGCCTTCTTCGTCTCCTCTTCCAGAGCGCTCTTTGTTGAAGGAAAATAAGAAGCGTAAGGTTGCTCCTGCCAAGGTGAACAAAGGTGTGAAGAGGCGTTCTCGTGTCGAAGCTGAAGATCCTGTATCTGAACAAGATGATATCGACGTTGATTCTAAACATGAATATGCAGTGATACGTGTTTGTACTGTATGTGACTTACTAGTTGTACTTGCAATGATTTAACTGTGTCTAGGTTGGTATGCTGGCCAGGTGAGGGCTGGTCATTGTTTTGCATCAATTGAGGGTGGTACTGATGTTGATTCAAGAGTTGAACTTGTGCAATCTTTCTTTTTTTCTTCTTGCCTTCCTATGTTTGTTTTGTTTTCTATATTCATTTAATTAAGTTGTGCCTTCTTTATTTTCATTTACAGCCTGTTAGCGTTATGGGTCCTGTCAAGCGGGTGAGAGGCAATGCCGGAAAAGTTGCTTTGGATGAAGGTGACCTACAGCGATTGAACATAACTGTGCGATGTTCATTGAGAGAGATTGATGCTTGTGCTAAATTGATTGAGAGTCGCCATGTGGCTAGTGTTCATGCAGCTGGTTTTGGTTCTATCTTCAAGTGGAAGGTGAAGTCTAACATTTCCCGCCCTCTAATGGGAGCTTTGTACCTGAAGATAGATCCTGATATGATGACTCTTAACATGGGTGAGGCTAATAAGAAGCTTCGCATCACTAGCGATGGTATACATCAACTATTTGGGTTCCCTCATGGTGGTCGTTCTGCACCAAGGCTGTCAGAGGCTGGATATGACGACGCTCCGATGAAGTTAAGATCGGAGCTTCACATTAGCGGGAACAAAGATATCAGGATAAAGGATTTGAGGGATAGGCTCAAGGTGCTTGTCAAGGATCCTAGCAAAGATGACCTTGCTCTCAAAGTGTTCTTCTTTATTGTGTTTATGAAGGTTGTGTCGCCTGGTGCCGCCCCGCGTGTTTCCAGAGAGGCACCAATGTTTGAGGATCTCATCATTGAGGACATGGCTAATATGGATTATTGCCAGCTGATGGTTGATGAGCTTAGAAGGGCTGTTGTTAGGTACCAAGATGGTGTTACCCTTGGGAAGGCAATCACAGGCTGTGCTATAGGTCATGTACTAATGTACCTTAACTGCCTTATCCGTGGCAAGACTCTGGAACCTAACATGCGAGTCCCCCGCATATGTTTCATGGATCCTGACAAGCTTTCTGATCTGGCTGATGCAGATTCGATAAAAAAGGCAATGGAGATCCAAAGACTTGGGTGTTTGGGATGCTTCCGGTGATTTTTATTTCTGTCATGTCTTGCAGAACTTTTTCTTATTTAGGTAGAGCTATTTTTGCTGGAGTGAACATGTGTACTTCGGAGTTACCTGTTTAGATTTTGTCATTTCTTAATCTTTGTGAGGTTTAGGTATGATTTCTAGTACTGTTGTGTCATGCGTGGTTGAACTGAATCTCTTGTTCAACCGCCTTGTTTGTAAATACTAACAAATTGGCACTGATAGTGAAAGATCGTTAGTGCTATTAATTTAAATCTGTTAATATAATGTTTATTTTTTCTTGTGTGTTGCATTGATTAATTAACTCTTTTTCCTCTTGCTTGTAGTGGAAAACTCAAGAGGAAGTTGTCTTTTTCCGAGTGTATAAGCGGCTAGTCCTAGAGATGTCACCGTCTCAGGTTCCCAAGATTTCATTTGTGCACGATGAGTTGAGAGATGGTCGTGGTGTTGAGGGTGCTGGTTATGTTCCCCTGGCCCTTGTAAGGCTTGTACTTCATAGAGGCAGGGTTTTGGTATTGATGTAGTTGTTTCTGCGTTGGAGCGTGCTGAGCATATTTTTAGTAAGAGAAAATTGCTTATTTACCATAGACAACCTCGGCTATTGCTTACTTGCCATCGAACAAACCAACTTTGCTCTTGTACCGCTTACAAGCTCATTTCGTTGCCAATTTGCCATCGCCGTTACTCTACCGTTATACATCCGCCGTTAGATTGAATAACCCCTGTCAGTTTACCATAGACAACCTCGGCTATTGCTTACTTGCCATCGAACAAACCAACTTTGCTCTTGTACCGCTTACAAGCTCATTTTGTTGCCAATTTGCCATCGCCGTTACTCTGCCGTTATACATCCGTCGTTAGATTGAATAACCCCTGTCAGTTTATCTGAAAATACTAGTACTACCCTCATCTATCACCCTCTTATTTTCTTGTAAAAAAAGGAAAAACATGTGGTAAAAAAATCCTTTCTTTCCTCCCGCACAACTCACCCCACACAACTCCCCCGATTCCAACCCTAGCCTGGCCGCGGCGTGGCCATGGCGGAACCGCCGCCGCCGCCGCCACCCCTCCCGCATCTGTTCCCGCTGGCCGGAGGTCCTCCTCTCGTGGTCGTCTCTCCATCCACAGGCTCTTCCGCCCCCTGCCTTCTAGCTGCTGCTCCCGCTGGTGGTCCTCCAGCTGCTGCTTCGGCCACAGCCGGCCCTCCATCTGCTGCTCCCACTGCCGGCGGCCCTCCAGCTGCTGCTCCCTCCGCTGCCGGCCCTCCATCTGCTGCTCCCGCTGCCGGCCCTCCAACTGCTGCTCTCTCCGCCGCCGGCCCTGCAGCTGGGGATCTTGCCGCCACTGGCCCTGCAGCACCCGATCTCGGAGCTGCCGGCCCTGCAGCTGGGGATCCCGCCGCCGGCGCCCCTACAGGTGCTTCTCCAGCCGCCGGCCCTGCAGATGCTGCTCCAGCCACCGCCGCCCCTGCACTGTCTACTGCCGCCTCATCCCTAGCAGCCGGCGCCCCTACAGCCGATGGACCTCCTGTTCCAACCGGTGAGGATGTTGCTTCTTCAACATCTGCTCAATCCCCACGAAGAATTCCTGCAGTAAGGTAGTTCATTGTCTCATGTGTTCGTGATATGTTCTCTCATGATATTTAGTTGCACATTGCGCCTAATCTTTAGACAAATTGGTTGATGATTGTCATGGTTGCGTCTGCAGGATGGACCAGGCATCAACATGTGTGCTAGAAGTTAGGATATGTAGCAGTCGCCGTAACTTCAGCGGAGGTTTTTCCTTCAGTTGGAGCATTGATTTGCATGCTATCACTACTATGAAGGGGTTTCTAGATGCTATTTCTGCACATTACTCTTGGGTTGTGTGGTCTGATGATGAAACTATCATTGTAGAATGGTTTGATAGTGTTAGTGAGAAATACAAACCTGTTGCAAATGATGAAGAGTTGATGACAATGTTTGAGTGTTTTAAGCAAGCTAGACATGGAAAAGTAGCACTTAAAGTTCTAAATGAACATGAAAAAAGGGATGAGTTAAATGCTGATATGCCATGTACTCCTTCACATGCAACACCTTCTCTAGCACTGCCTAGTCAACCAAGTAATGTCAGTGAAGAAACTGAAGAACCTACGGATACATATCTAGCGAATCCACACGAGGAATATGAACATGTAGGTGTTGATGAGGAAGACCAGTACTCAATTGGTAGTGCTTGCTCGGATTTCGATAGTAGTGAGGATGAGGTTGATAATGTTGTAGTTGATGTGGACGGTGTTGAGGACAGCAGTGATGGTGAGGAGTGGATTGCAGAAGATGCTATACCAGATGATGCTCCTCCGGATGTAGCGCATAACATGGAAGACCCACCCATGGTTGTGGGCACTATATACCCGAATATTGAAGTGTTTAGATTGGCAATTGCTCAATACTCTATTAAGCGTGAATTTGAGTACAAAATTTAAAAATCTGAACCTACTCGATTCAGAGCTAAATGTGCACAAAAAGGATGCAAATGGAGAATACATGTCAGTACAATTGACGACGGTGTCACTATGGAGGTATGTATATGATACTTGATCATATGTTATGTTACTTCAATTTATGTCTAACTTCAAAGTGAATTAGTATTTAGTACTGATTGTTATATGGTTTGTATTTGCAGGTGAAAATCCATGATGAAGAACATAATTGTCACAGCACAAGAAAAATTGATAACCCGAAGGCTGCTTCAAAGTCTTGGATATGTTCCAAGGTAATTGATTGGGTAAAAGAAGATCCTAGTGTTGATGATTACTATAGTGTTGCCAAGTTCGCAGCAGCATATACTCCTGTAATGCCGGGGCTTACTAATGCATCTCAATGGCCAAAGAAAACCCATGAATTCTTTTTGCACCCTCCAATCCTTCGAAGGGCTCCTGGGAGGCCAAAAGTAGAGAGGCAAAAGAGTGGTGCTGAGCATAGCAAGAGCAAGAGAAGAAAAGGACAACATCAGTGCCCAATTTGCAAAGACTATGGTCATAGATGGCAAGGTTGCAAAAATGCTGATCCAGATGCAAAAGAAGCGTATGCTGACGTGGCAAAAGAAAGAAGGTAAGAGTGTAATTTTGTTAACAATTATCATGCATATAACAATGCTAATGTTCTTTTGGTCATGTAGGAAAAAAAGAAACAAATCCAAAGTTGCAGCAAGGAGTGGTGACACTAATATTCAAGCAATCGAAGGTACCCAACCAACGCTGCCCCTTCCATGTGCAACTACCAACCCAAGTGAAGTAGATGTGGTGAAGTCAACATCATCTAAATATGTGAGGTAAATTACACCTTAGTTTTCAATATTATATTGTTCTTCTCTTTTGCAACCATATCATCTACTTATACATGAATTGTTAATTTAGGTCCAAAACCGGTTCGAACCAAATTGAGAGCACCTCAATGGAAATTGCGTCAACACCAAAGCGGCGCAAGGGCAAGTCGAAGGCAAAGGTGATCCCAGCTGCAGCGGACAGCCCCGCAATGGCCACTCGAAGCAAGAAAAGGCAACCAAACAGCCCTGCGATGGCCACTCGTAGCAAGAAAAAACTGAAAGTGTGAACTTGTTTCTTTCTATGACATTTGTGGACTTGTTTTCTTGCACTGGACATTGGTCTCTTTTGTGCATTTCAATTTCTTGTACTGGACATTGGTCTCTTTTGTGCACTTCAGTTTCTTGTACTGGACTATGAGTACCATGTCTATTTCTCCTGTTTATTATCCTCATTATGTGTTATGATGGAAATAACTTGTCTGCTTATAACTGTTTGATATCCTCTTGTTGTTTGTCATGCTTATAACTGTTTGATCCTGAAATTACAAGCAAGGTGCTGCCAATTTTTTTTATAGAGAAATATGTTATCTTAATATACGTTATTCTCATGCAAGCTAGCTCCAGCAAGGTGCTAACTTTTATCCTTGTTATGTGTTATGATGAAAATGCTATATTGTTCTCATAAATTGTTTGATCTATAATTACAAGCAAGGTGTTGCCAATTTTTTTTACAGAAATATGTGATCCCAATATGTACTGATAATTTCAACAGAAGTGGTTCAGCATGGTTAAAAGGAACAATAGCTAAGGTTGCTCATTTGCCATTGAGGGCAAAATCGTCATTTTGCTTACTTTAACAGAAGTGGTTAACACCAAGTAAACGGCTGATGGCAAATTAGCAACGAAACAAGCTTGTAAGCGGTACAAGAGCAACGTTAGTTTGTTCGATGGCAAATGAGCAATGACCGAGCTTGTCAATGGTAAATAGGCAATTGTCTCTTTTAGTAATGTGTGTTCTGAGCTACAAAAGGTCCCAACTACAATTGAGCATCTGAGCTGTATCAATGGTATCCTTCCTGAAGGTCATCAATTTAATGCTGGGGAAGCAGCGGACTATATTGAGATGGAGAGAATTTTAATTAGTGATATGCGTGATGGTGTTGCTCAACTAGTTCATAGCTCGCTTCGTCTGTTGAACAACATGAAGCATTTCAAAAGTATGCAAGACTATCGTGGCAAGCCATATGAAGAAAGTGCCAATGTTGTTATCAGGTAGATTGAGTGGGATGAGGCTGCTGCCACTGACAGCAGGGCTGGTGATGGTACTGAGGCTAATGTTTCTGACCACCATACGAATGATGTTGGCTTGGAGCCCCCTGTTGTTGATGTGAGTCAGTCCTTGATGTTTGCATTTTTTACTATGTTGTTCTGCTATCAGTGTAGTTGAACTTTCTCATGTTCATCCACTTATTAATTTTTCTTTCATGTAGGAGACCAGTCATAATGTTGAGGCTGCTGTTGACTGTGGAGTTAATGATCCATCTACTGATAAGTGCAAGGTTATTTTTATTTTTTATTGTGTTTATATATATTCTTGAATTTTCATGCGCACCAATGTGCCTTACATGTTCATTTTTCTATCCCATCCCATTAATAGTTTGTAGGTGATACCTTACCTTTGTTTGTGTAGTTTAATTCCTTGTGTTTATTGTTGCTAATTATAGCATTGTTTTCTGCTTCATTACTATGAATCAGGGTCCTGTTGTTGGTGACGAGCCTTGTTCGACCATTGGTGATGTTCCTTTGAATGTTAGTAGCAGCAAGATCGATGATGTTGCTGTGAATGCTGCTAAGGTTTGTTTTTCTATGCTTGCATTAATTTTATATGTAGTTTTCGCTGCCGTTTCTTTTTAGCCGTAACAGTTAGCCTGTGCACCTCTTGCTAGCTGTTTTTGATTGTTAGTTTTGCTCATATTATTCACTTTTTCTTATTTTTTATTTTTTTCAGATGAATGATGTTGAGCATGAGGCTGCCGTTAGTGGTGGAGATGATGCTTGTGGTGTTCCATTGAGTAGTGGGCACGGTGTTGGTACCAAAGTTGCTGATGAGGATGTTGGTGCTGCCAGCATACTTGATGCCAAATCGTCTGGTGTTGGTATTGCTGGGAATGAAAATCTTTCTAATTGTGAAGATTTGCTGCCGGAAAATTTCCCGCCTGGAGGGCTTGATTACGGTGATGCATTGCAAGATGCCTCTAGCATGGAGGAGGTGCCATCTGAGGATGATGATTTACTTCTGTTGATTTCTTCTGGCCCCTTGACGCAGGAGGCGCTCCTGTCATCCCAGGATTTTCTTTCTCCAGACCCTGAAAGCGCAGCCATATTGCTGTCCTCACAAGATCTTCCATCGTCAAACCCTAAAACTGGAGGCATATTGGTGTCATCACAGGAACTCCCGTCGTCAAACGCTGATAGTGCAGGTAAGGACTTGTAAATGAGGCGTACTTCTCGTTTATGGCATTTTGGACATGTTCACTTGTAGTGCTTGCAGAAGGTGCTAATGTTGCTAAGGTTGATTTGTTTTTCTTTGCTGTTACGAGGTTGCGCATGAACCGTGGGAAACGAATAGTTTGGGATTTGGCCCGTATCATTTTCGTCTATTTTTCTTTCTCTCATATGAATATTGTTGTTATCGCAGTAGTTTTAATTCATGTCATCTTTTGTGTTTTCCTAGTGACAAGCCGATGTTTCAAAATAGCGAATGTGATGCCAGTGTTGGTTCTGTTGCTAAAGCGTTTGTCTCCACTGGCATGCTCAACTCAAACAGTGCTGACGTTGTTTTATATTCTCTACATCAGAAGTACCGAGACACTGACAAGTTGATAGCTCCCAGACGGGCGACGGTCAGTATTTTGTTTTCTACATAGGCTGATAAGTTATTTTGGCAATTTTCTAACTGTTGTTGTTCTTTTTGTACAATAGACCAAGATCCGTGATGGAAATATTGATGCCAATGTGCTACAGTGGTTCACGAGATCAGGGGCTGATGGTTTTGACCAAGTATGTGAACTTGAACTTATTATACTCATGAATTAGAACTATCATGTTTTCTTGCAAGTTTGGGAGGTGGGAATGAACTTGAGTAGCCTGATTTTTAACCCTTGTACTTATGAATGATGTGTGCTTCTTTTTTTAAAGCTGCACTTATTGTCGCAAGGAAATTGAACTGATATGTTTGTTGCAAGTTTGGGCGGTGGATATAAACTTCAGTAGCATTTATTTTTTGTAGTGGGTTGCTTACTCAATTAGAACTTATGATTATCTGATTTGTTTGTACTTCTGAATTTCAATTTCCCTCTTTTATTTTATTGTTTGGAGGCTGAATTTTTTGTTTCATTAGGATTTGTTAAATTCATTTTTCCTCTGCGATTTTTTTGTCAGCTTCTTTTCCCTACTTTTGATCCGCCGTCATTTGCGGCTGCCATGAAGCCTAGTGAAGAATCTGGGCATTGGTGCTTGATTGTTCTGAATTTGAGGTTCCGTCGTTTCGAGTGTCTTGATTCACTCCGCGATGAAACCTAGAGTGATGCAGTTAGATTCTTAAGGACTATGACAGATAACATAAAGAAGCTTTGGAGGGAGTCCAGCGTAGACATGGCCAAAGCGTTCTCGCTGGCGCATATTGATGGTTTCTCTTGCGAGTTTCTGCGGGTGCCGCAACAGAAAAACATGTGAGTATTCATTTTTAATAATTTTTATTTGTTTTTTTTGTTGCTGGGAGGATGGTGTTCCTGTATTTTCGAATTTTTTGTTGTGTTCCTGTATTTCGAATTTGTGATGTACCCTTTTGTTTCTTTTGTTAACAGGCATGATTGTGACTTCTTTATGCTACAAAGTTGCAAGACCTATCATTGCCGGGAGGATGGTGTGATTGAAATGTTGGATTACAGCCACGAAGACATTCTTGACATTAGAAAGACTTTGTTGTATACTTGCGCAACTAGCGATGTGTCGATGTTGACTTCCGGGGTTTGTTTGGCATAGAACCCTGTACGTATGCATGACCTTTCGTAATTTTTTCCAGCTTGTACTTCTTGACTAGTGTCATGAATTATGTATTTGAACTTACGCTTGATGCGCTCCTTCTTTTTTTATTTTGCAGGTGAGTGGCTGGATGTTGGTGAGTATGACTACAGGATCTTTGGCAGCCAGTTCACGGAGCTCGAGCATGTAGCTATTGATTTTAGCCAGTGGCGTTCTCCCGAAAAGATAAGATCTGGTGTTATGAAGGGGCGGTTGGGAGCTCTGAAAGGTTCTACGGTTGCTTGTGCAGAGAGCCCCTCTACACCCAAGAATCCCATTGTGGAATTGATAGATAGTGATGATAATGCGTTTGACAATATTGCTGGCATGGGAAGAGTCACCAGGAGCGCTGCTGCCAAGGGTGTATCTCCCCTTGCTGGAATAGTGGCCCGTAGAGCTGGTGGTTCTAGAAAGGATCCTGCTTTGAATTCTGGCAATGTTGTAAGCACGAAGCGTGCACCCAGAGCTCCTATAAAGTTTTGCTCGCCTATGCAGCAGCTTCACCCTCATAAATTCCTTCACCTGGACAAGGCTCACAGGTTGTATAATCTGTTCTTAGTGATGAAGGACGTGAGAAGTATGCCGAGTGAGTATCTCTCATTATGTTTCCTCTTCTTTTCTTCTATTGTTTCTAACTGCTAGATAAATATGGCCTGAACTGCTACTTTTTATACAACTTGAACTGCTATGAATGCCTTATCTTGCTTCCCCTGCCTTTTGTTCTTGTGTCTGCTGCAGGACTGCATTCTCAGTTGTTGGGGATATGATTATTAGATATGACCCGCCCAGGAGGGGCCGGGTCATCCCTTTGGCAGTTCATCTAATGAAGCCCAAGAGTATATTCAAGTGGCGGTTCATAGACAGGCCTGTTAGAGGGCCCAAACCCGAAGGCGGGTTAAGGCCCGTAAGTATAAACTGCCATGTATACGTAAACTTGTATTACAAGGCATGTGAGATAAGTCATCGAGCCGGACACGTTATATGAGTCGGCCGGGACTCTGTAGGCCACAGGGCGTCAACCCGTGTATACAAGGGGATGACCCGGCAACGGCTTAGGGCAAGAAACGTCAGATCGAGGGCCAGGCAAAGCATGTTTGCTCCCTGGTCATCGAAACCCTAGCAATACCACCTCAGCTAGATTAGGCCTTTACCTTCACCGCAAGGGGCCGAACTAGTATAAAATCCTTGTGTCCTTTGTCCCGTTTAACCCCTTTAACCTAACCTCACCGAAATGGCTCCGCAACTAAGTCCTTCTATGAGCACATCTGTCGTAGCACTTCCACGACAGTTGGCGCCCACCGTGGGGCTCGCGCACGGTGGTTTTGAGTTCTTAAACGGCAGCTTTGAAGGGATCAAGGGATATGCCGTGGGCCGAATGACCAAGAGTCGTCGTGGCAATCTCTACGTCAACGACGCAGGCTGGGGCCCCGAGGCTGGCTCAATTGAGTACGGGTACTGGGTCCCCTTCGGCGGAATCCATGTTTTCATCGGCAAGATCAGCGAACCGGGCCCTGAGCCGGACATCTGCACCGACATCATCGAGACGGCTCAGCGTGCGTGACCCGCCCGGGTTCAACCCGCCGTGAAGCATGCCTTTGTTGGATGTATCCATGGGGCAGAATTGGACGGCTCTGTGTCTGGCGGTGAGACGGCCATCTACTCTGATGGTGAGTCGTCCACAGGCGAAACCGACTCAATGTATCAGCTGCAAGACAGACGGCTTGGGGTCTATTCCGATGGCGACAGCATTCCGGACCCCTATGAGCCGTCGAACATGGTGGCGATCTTCATGGCTGGCACCCAGCCGGTTCTTGGTTCAACAGCCACTGCGGCCATGACTTCCAGTGCAGCGAAAGTGACAGCAGCAGGTGCTGGCGGTTCAATACGCCCGCCGGCTCAAGTTCTGGCAGATCTACTACACGCTCTGGCGACTCTGATGGAGGTTGATGTGACCCCAGAGAACCTGGAACAACATAAGGCGGAAGTAGTTAAATTGCGTGATGGGATCGCACAGGCTAAGGCAGACTTAGCAGCAGAAAAATCTAGGATGGTTGTAGAACGGGCTATTTTGAACACCCGAGCGTAGCGGATTCAAACAGATTCGTACCAGCTTATGGTGGATTATAATGCTTCAAACGAAGTCTTGAGGAGGAAGCATCGGAGTCGTCTGCCCTCAGTTTATGAGTCAAGAGACCTCTTCAACACACCCGAAGCGGGGGCTAGTAATCCACCGGTGATAAACCAGATGATTGAGGCGCCAGGGGCTGGAGTATCGGGTCAGCCGCGTGTTGTAGGATCTCCGCATGTGGACAACACCCCGCCTTAGCACGTAGTGACGCCGCCGAGTCATTACTCCACCCCATTAGACAACATGATTGCTGCGCCTACATGGTTGGCAGCTCTGCCGGTCGAGGGCGAGACACCAGCGGCGATTGAAACCAGAAGGTCCAGAGAACTTCAAACGGCTTTGGTGCAGCAGTAGGCTTACTCCTATAGCCGTGACCGGATGCATTCAACCCCTCGTCCGAGCCAGAGCTACAGTAGGCATATTGACTCACCAGCAGTTTCGAGTACTAAGCGACGTCGTCACCAACCTCATGGCCATGACCCGGCGCGCAACGGTGCCGGCGCACAGGATTTGGTGGACCAGGACAGAGCACGACGAGAGGCTGAGCTGGCGGCTCAGCTGGCAGCTCATCAGCATGCACCGGTTTACCCAACGGCTTTAGTCGAGGTGGGTGTAATTTCTAGAACTTTTGGTGTGCCGTGTCTAATGGCGGCTCTACGGAACGAGCGCCTGCCCAAGGATTTCAAAGGCCCTCATAAGGTGCCCAATTATACAGCAGATGAGCCTCCTGAGGCCTAGGTTGAGAGTTATGAGATGGCTATGGAGATAGTGGATGTTAGTGAGGCTGCATACACCAAATCCTTCACCATGATGCTGGAGGGGACGGCTCGTACCTGGTTGAAGGGGCTGCCGGCTAATTCCATCGGGTCATGGGAAGAGTTGAAGGCTCGGTTCATCCAGAATATCAGAGATACATGCAAGAAGCCCATGTCAATTGTGGATTTGGCTTCTTGTGTTCAAGCTGAGGGCGAGTCAACCACCAGTTGGGTACGCCGGGTCTCGACTATCATGCACTCTTCAGATAACATGAACGTCGGTTCAACGATCCTGATGTTGGAGAAAAATTGTCGTTTTACTCCACTCAAGCATAAGCTTGGATGGCTCAAATGTCATTGCAATGACATGGGTACTCTAATGGCGGCTCTTGTTTAGTATGCCGACTCTGATGGTACCAAGGACCTTGACTTTGAGGATGAAAGATCGGGAAAGCGAAAGAAGAGTAGCGGCGTGAAGGGACAGCATTATAATCCTACCAATCAGGGCGGCAACGGTAAGCGCAAGGATGATGATTTTGTGGCTAACACCAGTGCGCGCACTTATAACCAGCATCATAAAGGACAGACAGCTCCAAGGGCAGGATTCGACCTTGAGGCAATGTTAAATCAACCATGTTCGAAACACGGAATGGATCAAAAGCCGGCTACTCATTCATGGAAAGATTGCAGCTTAATGAGAAGCTTTAGGGAGTCCATCCAGCGCCACCACGGCTCGAACGGTGGATCAGGGTCCGGTTCTCATGGTTTGGGTCATGGCAGCGGTGGATCAAATTCCGGGTTTCAGGGCCACGACAACTAGGGTGGTTATAATCAGCAGAGTAATCAGGGGAATCAACAGCAGCAGCAGTCTAGTTATCAGAGCAACCCGAAGCAGTTGAATAGTGGGCAGTATCATGTCTTCACCACTAGCTTATGTAAGCGGGACTAGAAGCTTCATAAGAGGGCAGTCAATCTGTTGAGCCGGCGGTGCCGCGTTATTTACGATGGTTAGAGCAGCCTATCGTGTGGAGTTGAGAGGATCACCCGCCCCGGGTCGACAATCCGGGTCACCTGGCTCTGGTGGTGGCACCTCAAGTTAGAGGCGACAAGTTTACTAAGGTTCTCATGGATGCAGGTAGCAACATTAACATCCTTTATTACGAGACCTTCCGTCGCATGGGACTAAAAGATAAGAATCTTAAGCCGTCAAACACTGTCTTCCATGGTGTGGTGTCGAGTAAGTCAGTCTACCTAGTGGGTAAGATATCTTTGGAGGTGGCCTCTGGAGATGAGCATGATTCCAGCTTAAGATGTCGGGTCATAAGGGCACCATCATAGTACATGGGAGTCGCAAGGTGGCCTTGGAATGTGAGGAAGGCGATGCGGCTTATGCTGAATCGGTTTGTGCAATGGAGGAGCTAAAATTTTACAAAGACAATGTTGACCCGGCAGACATGACGTCCTTGAAAATGCCAACCATAGAGCATGATCCATCGTTAAAATTTAAGTCGGCAATTGAGACTAAATTGATTGACTTTGTTCCTGGCGACTCATCTAAGCAGTTCAGCATCAGCGCGAATCTGGATCTGAAATAGGAAAGCGTGCTCATCGAGTTCATCCGTGAGAACCGGGACATCTTTGCATGGAAGCCTTCAGACATGCCGGGTGTACCGAGGGAACTCGCTAAGCACACTCTTAATATTTATCCGAAGTTTAAGCCAGTCAAGTAATTTATTCGCAGATTTAATGAGGAGAGGCGGAAGGCCATCGGTGAGTAAGTGGCCCGGCTCTTGGCGGCCGGGTTTATCATTGTAGTTTTCCATCTTGAGTGGTTGGCTAACCCGGTGCTGGTACTCAAGAAGAATGGCACCTAGGGGATGTGTGTGGAGTACACGGACTTGAACAAGGCTTGTCCGGCTGATCCGTTTGCTCTCCCTCGTATTGATCAAATCATTGATGCTATGGCGGGTTGTGAACGTTTGAGTTTTTTTGGATGCTTATTCTGGTTATCATCAGATCAAGATGGCAGTTAAGGACCAGGAGAAGACAACTTTCATTACTTCGTTTGGAGCCTTCTGTTATGTGTCTATGCCTTTTGGGCTTAAGAGTGCCCAGGCGACTTATCAGCGGTGTGTGAAAAAATTGCCTTCACAATTAGATTGGGAGCAATGTTCATGCTTATGTAGATGACATTGTGGTGAAGTCAAGAGAGAAGGTGAAAGTGCAACCATCCCTGGGTGGTTTTGGTAATTCCTAACAACATATAGCTCATTGAGCTAACATTATTCCAAGATGAATATTTCAGGAAAAGCTCAATGGATGGCATGGCATGGATGAGGAAAGTGGGTCCCTCAAAATTATAAGGACAAAGGATTGGCTCAAACTTCAAGGACAAGACTCTACATTTTATGTTTTAGTGATCTAAGATCACATTGAGTCCATAGGAAAAGCCAATACTATTAAGGAGGGATGAGGTGTTGCTTAATGAGCCTCTTGCTTCATGTGCTTAGTGATATGCTCCAAAATCCTCAACTACCTTTCCATATCCACATATGACCTAAACCAAAAGTCAAACTCGGCCCCACCGATTCTTTCTATCCGGAGCCACCGAGTTTCATTTGCCATAGCCACTGTCACAAACCCTAGCAAATCGGTTTCACCGATAGGGATCTCGGTCTCACCGAGATGGGATTGGAATTTCTCTATTTCCCTTCGTAACGTTTCGGTCCAACCGAAGTGAGCGATCGGTCCCACCGAGATTGCAATGTAAATTCACTGTTTCCCTTTCGTGACATTTCGGTCTCACCGAAAAGAGCGAATCGGTCCCACCGAGTTTACCTGACCAACCCTTGGTTAGCTTATTACCAAAATTGGTCTCACCGAGTTTGTGTAATCGGTCACACCGAGATTACGTTATGCCCAAACCCTAACCATATCGGTCCTACCGAGTTGCATCTCAGTCTCACCAAAAATCCTAACGGTCACTAGGTTTGCTGAATCGGTCCGACTGAGTCTAACGATTCGGTCCCACCGAGTTTGGCAGATTGTGTGTAACGGTTAGATTTTGTGTGGAGGCTATATATACCCCTCCACCCACTCTTCATTCGAAGAGAGAGCCATCAGAACAGATCTTCACTTCCAATACACATTTTCTGAGAGAGAACCGCCTACCCTTGTGTTGAGCTCAAGATATTCCATTCCTACCATATGAATCTTGATCTCTAGCCTTCCCCAAGTTGCTTTCCACTCAAATCTTCTTTCCACCAAATCCAAATCCCGTGAGAGAGAGTTGAGTGTTGGGGAGCCTATCATTTGAAGCACAAGAGCTAGGAGTTCATCATCAACACACCATTTGTTACTTCTTGGAGAGTGGTGTCTCCTAGATTGGCTAGGTGTTATTTGTGAGCCTCCGAAAAGATTGTGGAGTTGAACCAAGGAGTTTGTAAGGGCAAGGAGATCGCCTACTTCGTGAAGATCTACCGCCAGTGAGGCAAGTCCTTCGTGGGCGACGGCCGTGATGGAATAGACAAGGTTGCTTCTTCGTGGACCCTTCGTGGGTGGAGCCCTCCGTGGACTCGTGCAACCGTTACCCTCCGTGGGTTGAAGTCTCCATCAACGTGGATGTACGATAGCACCGCCTATCGGAACCACGCCAAAAACATCTGTGTCTCAAATTGCGTTTGAATCCTCCAAACCCTTCCCTTTACATTCTTGCAAGTTGCATGCTTTACTTTCCACTGCTCATATACTCTTTGCATGCTTGCTTGAATTGTGTGGAGATTGCTTGACTTGTGCTAAGATAGCTAAAATCTGCCAAGAACTAAAATTGGGAAAAGGATAGATTTTTATTTGGTCAAGTAGTCTAATCACCCCCCTTCTAGACATACTTCCGATCCTACAAGTGGTATCAGAGCTTTGGTCTCCATTTGCTTTGATTTCCATAGATTTTGGTGGTCATAGCCTTGGTTTCACAACCTAGGAGAGTATGGCGTCTAGCGAGGAAAATTATCACCGTAGAGGTCCTTACTTTGATGGTACTAATTTTGCTAGTTGGAAGCATAAAATGAAAATGCATATTCTTGGACATAACCCCGCCGTTTGGGCTATTGTGTGTGTTGGCTTGCAAGGTGACTTCTTTGATGGGAAAGAACCAAACCGTGAAGCTACCACGGAAGAGTTGAAGATGCTGCAATACAACGCTCAAGCTTGTGATATTCTCTTCAACGGATTGTGCCCTGAAGAATTCAACCAAATCAGCCGTCTTGAGAATGTAAAGGGAATTTGGGATACTTTGATTGATATGCATGAAGGTACCGACTCCGTCAAGGAATCCAAATTGGATGTGCTTCAAAGTCAACTTGACAAGTTCAAAATGAAGGATGGTGAAGGTGTCGCTGAAATGTACTCTAGGCTTGCTCTTATCACAAATGAGATTGCCGGCTTAGGGAGTGAAGAGATGACCGATAGATTCATCATCAAGAAAATCCTAAGAGCCTTGGATGGAAACTATGATACCGTGTGCACATTGATCCAAATGATGCCCAATTACAAAGATCTCAAGCCAATGAAGTCATTGGAAGAATTGTTGCTCATGAGATGTCACTCAAGGATAAAGAGGAACTTCACAACAAATCAAGTGGAGCTTACAAAGCCTCATGTGAAGCCCCCACATCATCAAGTGAGAAACAAACCTTCAATGAAGAATTGAGCTTAATGGTGAAGAACTTCAACAAGTTCTACAAGAATAGAAGCAAAGATAGAAGCTCCAAGTCAAGGTCCTACAATGACAAAAGATCTTGTAGTCGAGAGCGAAACTGCTACAATTGTGGAAGACCCGAACACTATTCCAATGAGTGTACGGCTCCCTACAAAAGAAGAGAAGATTCTCCCAAGAGAAGGAGTAGAAGAGAAGAATCACCATCTAGAGAAAGAAGGAGTAGAGATGATCGTTATGAACGAAGAGACTCATGGAGAAGCAAGGATTCGGAAAGAAAGGACAATTCATCAAAGAGCTACACAAAACGAAGACATCAAGCTCATTTTGGTGAATGGGTATCCGGCTCCGACAACCAATCTGAGAGAAGTTATCACTCCGATTCCGAATATACTCAAGATGAAGGTGTTTCCGGTCTAGCACTTGTGTCAACCAACTCCTACGACATATTTGACTCACCAAATGAAGGAGTTGGAACATGCTTCATGGCTAAAGGCCCAAAGGTATCACACCCCGAGTATGTTGATTTCAATAGTGATGAAGATGACTTGTTAGGTGATGATGATTTACTTGTTGACAACTCTAGTGATGAATACTGTAATGAAACGTCAATTAATAGTGCTAATCAAGATAAAACGAATGACAATGATAAGGAGAAGATTGAGTCTCAAACTAAAGAACTAAACACTCTTAAGTTAGCTCGTGAAACTATCTTAGAAGATCATCGAGAACATTTAAGAACACATGAGAAATTACACTTTGAAAAGCTCAACCTTGAGCAAGAGCATGAGTTCTTAAAAGCAATCAATGATGATCTTCGTAAGAAAAGTTCTTCTTACATTGCCAAGCGTTTACTCTTATCCACTTACATGCCTCAAGTCAAGTCTAGTAACAAGAACAAGAAAGATTCTTCCTCTAGTAGTAACAATGATCATGTTAAATCCAATATTGTTGCCTCTAGTAGTTCTCTTGATTCCACTAATGATTCTCTTAGCCAAGTTACACTTGAGCAAGAAAATAGTCTATTGAAGGGAATTATAGAGAAAGGAGTTTACAAGAGCCTTGCCGAGAGTAAGCAATTCGAGGAAATTGTACGCAAGCAAGGAAGGCACCGGAAGAATCAAGGTGTTGGTTTTGAGCGAAAGTTCAATGCCAATGGAGTTGAGTGGGAAGAAGATCAATACCCCAAGACAAAGTTTGTTCCTCAACAAGAGAAGTATGATCCTACTTCTTTCAAAGGGACACAAGCTCAAGATGATCTTCCACCACAAGACTACAAGCAAAAAGGGAAGGACAAGCTTCAAGAGGAAATTGATGCATTTGAAGAAGCTCCTAAGACCTTAGTCAAGTGGATTCACAAGACTACTTCAAGTTCCACTTCATCAAGTACGACTACAACTCCAAGGATTCCCATCAAGATGGTGTGGATCCAAAAGAAGAAGAACTAGAGAGTTCTTGAGGGTGACTCCGCCAACATACTTCACTCTTATCATTTTGGCAAGAACAAGTGCAATCAACTTCCATATCTCGCACTAGTTCAAGGAGTCACAAACCCTCTTGTTGGTAAGTCAAGGGACAAGGTAACCTAAAAGCTTTCATAGACATCATCTTATGTGTGCATCACTCTATGTCTATGGATATCCTTGTTTGTTCCTTGTGGGACTAACCCATGTAGGTATTGAAAGTGCAATTCACTCCAATGGATAGCTCCAATTGATCTACATCAACATTGAGCATCCACATCTTCAACATCTACATGAAGTCATCATCGACAAAACCCAAGGTTAGTTCATCCCTCTTAGGGGGGATATCACATCTAGGGGGAGCTTTACTCTAAGAATTGAGCTAAAGCAACTCTAATGATGTGAACACAACAATGCTTTATGTAAAAGTGGTAACCCCACTTGTGCTTAAACGATGAGTATGACCTATGATCAAATGTTCTCATTTGACTCCTAAGTCAATATACTCATATATAGATGACCTAGTCATCGCCAATTGCTTGATAGACGCTAGAATTGGTTGTGCATGCTTTGCCACATATTTCAATTGCCATTTTATTGTGTGAGCATGTTGAGTGCATATTTTACTGATTCAAGGACATCCACTTGTTGTTTTGATTGATTGGTTTTCTTTTCTTGCCAAGTAGATGGACAAGAATGCCTAAGAACCTTCTCTAGCTATCTTTACTTTTCTCATCTCAAACTCTATTCATGCTACATCACAAAATTTGATCAAGTCCGATTCAAACCACTCTGTGAGAGGAGCACTCGGAGTCCCCAATTTGTCATAGACTTAAACTTCCAAAACTTCTTTGTGTTTTTCGGTCTGACCGATTGTAACACCCCGGATGTAACTTGCCATATTTGTACTCCAACTCTTGCCATTTTCGGCACTAAGTTATGATATTCCCTCCGTGGTTGGGTTCTTCTTTGTTTTGCATTTTGTTCATGTCATGCATTTCATATCATGTCATCATGTGCATTGCATTTGCATACGTGTTCGTCTCATGCATTCGAGCATTTTCCCCGTTGTCCGTTTTGCAATCCAGCGCTCCTACGTCCTCCGGCGCCCCCTTTTACCTATTTTCGTGTGCGGGTGTTAAACGGTCTCGAAATGGAACGAGGTTTGACATGTGGCCTTGGTAAACCACCGGTAGACCGCCTGTCAAGTTTCGTGCCATTTGGACTTCGTTTGATACTCCAACGGTTAACCGAGGGACCGAGAAGACCTCGTGTGTGTTGCAGCCCAACACCTCTCCAAAGTGGCCCAAAACCCACCTAAACCCCTTCTATCATCTAGGCTGTTCGATCACGATCGCGTGGCCAACAACCGTGCTCAATTTGGGGCTTCCTAGCTCCTTCTACCTATAAAAACACCCCCTCCCCCGAAATTCCGGATCAAATCCACCCTAACCCTAGCTCCACGCTCCTCTCCCCGCGCCGGACACGTCCGAACGGCGACGGACGCGTCCGCCGCCATGCCCGAAGACAACCAGGGGCTGCCATGTGGGCACCCACGCCCACTTCGCCGCCCCCGCGCGCTGGCCTGCCGGGGCCCAGGCGGGCCCCCCCGAGCCCGCGAGCTCCAGCCTCCGCCCCGCGCCTCCAGCTCGCCGTCGCCTCCGCCTGGCGCGACCCGCGCCGCCTCGCCAGCCACCTCCACCGCCGGCGCCGCCCGCTCCGCCTCCCTCGCCGCCCGCTGCTCCCGGCGCGCCGCCCGTCCCGCGTCTCCGCCGCCTCCGCCGCCCTGCCCCGGCGCCGCTCCGCCGTCCCCCGTCGCCGCCCCGGCCAGATCCGGCCGCAGGAAGGCCGGATCCGGCCTAGAAAAGCTCCGGCCGCTGCCTCCTCGTCGTCTCCGGCGAGATCCCGGCCGCCTCGGTTCGCGCTCTCTCGACGAACCCTAGATCTCGGAGGTCGATTTCCCGTCTAAGTCATTTTCTGTCAGTAAATTGTTGCATGTTCATCGCATCATAACTTTGCACCCGTGGATCCGTTTTGGGCTTATAGCATATCGAATTGTTCCACTTGATAAGTAAATCATTTCATCTCATTGCCTCATTTTCATTTGAGCTCATCTTGGTGCCCGAAATGCTATTGGAAGAGGGCTATGTGACGTTAGTTTCAGATCTGTTTCAGTAAATGCACTTTTGTCATTTTTGCCATGATTAATGTGTGCATCCTATGAACTTGAGCCCTACATTTGTTTTGAAATATGCCATTCCATCTTTACAGGAGTTTATGCTATGTATTTTTGTGACCTCTTTGGTGACTAGCACAAGCATGCAAACTAGGCATCTTAATGTTGCTGATTTCAGGGACTTAGTATTTTCACTAAGTCATGTCCTGTTGTTATTTTTATGCCATGTGTTCTTGTTGTTACAGAGAGATCTATGCCCATTTTGAGCATGATCAATAAGGGTGTTTTGAACATATGGATTTCATCCATGCCTTTGTTTATAATTATGGAGTGTCATAGCTTGGGTCAATCGAGCTCTACTTTTGCTATGAAATGTTACTGGCAGATTATTTATATGTTATTCGATTTTGCCAAGCTTGTTGTAGTTGATCTTTGCATGTTGTGATGTTGTTCTTGCCATGTCTAGCTTTTATGCCATGTCTTCTTCATGGTTGTATGCTTAGTTTATCATGCAATGCTCTATAGTGAGTGCATCGAGCTCGTAAACATGCCTACTTGTTATCTGTTTTTGACATGTCCAGTTTTCTGCTAAGTCTGAAAACTGTAACGAAACTAGCTATGTTTACATGGGTGCCATCATATCTTCTTATCCCTTTTTGCCCATGGTCAGTAAGGTAATTTTGTTCAATGCTTTGAGTGGATTCATGCCATGCCTTGTTTTGCTATATTATGCTCCTGTAGCATGTTGTTTGCTTGCTCTAAACATGTCATCCTGATGTTAATTTCTGGCATGTTATTTCCACCAAGTTTGTGGACCTGTTATCTTTTGCACTTTTGCCATGCTTGTTTGAACCTTCTCTGGTGTGTTTTAGCCGTAGCTCAGTGTTCATCTTTTGTCAAGCATCTTGAATAGATCACTGCTATGTGCTTTGTTGTTATGTTTGAGTGCAGTAGCTTAGTTTATTGTTGCATTATAAGTGGCAACATGCTGTTAATCGCAGATTATGCCATCCTTGTTTTGCTTGTTATTTGCAAACCGCGCATGCGATTCCGGTGATCTTTATACCGATTTCCACCGAAATCATCTCACCTTTCCAGCGGCATACTTGGTTTTCCAAGAATATGCCTTGTTCATCTTTTTCTTTCCGGAGCACGCATATGCATTGCATACCACATCTCGCATATCATGCCATGTTTTGCATCATGTTGCTTGCGCATTGCATCGTGGTTGATAGTTGTTCCGTTGTTTGTGTTCTTGTTTTGGGTAGAGCCGGGAGACGAGTACGTGAATGAGGAACCTGTTGAGAACGCTTACGAGGAGCAAGCTTTCGACAACCCTGAGAACTTTGCAGGCAAGATGACCATACCCTCGAAATCACTTCTATCTTTGCTTGCTAGATACTCGCTCTTTTGCTCTGCCTATGCTGCGATACCTACCACTTGCTATATCATGCCACCCATATTGCCATGTCAAACCTCTAACCATCCTTTCCTAGCAAACCGTTGATTGGCTATGTTACCGCTTTGCTCAGCCCCTCTTATAGCGTTGCTAGTTGCAGGTGAAGATAAAGTTTGTTCCATGTTGGAACATGATTATGTTGGGATATCACAATATCTCTTATTTAATTAATGCATCTATATACTTGGTAAAGGGTGGAAGGCTCGGCCTTATGCCTGGTGTTTTGTTCCACTCTTGCCACCCTAGTTTCCGTCATACCAGTGTTATGTTCCTTGATTTTGCGTTCCTTACACGGTTGGGTGATTTATGGGACCCCCTTGACAGTTCACTTTGAATAAGACTTCTCCAGCAAGGCCCAACCTTGGTTTTACCATTTGCCACCTAAGCCTTTTTCCCTTGGGTTTCGCGGACTCAAGGGTCATCTTTATTTTAACCCCCGGGCCAGTGCTCCTCTGAGTGCTGGTCCAAACTAGAGCCACTTGCGGTGCCGCCCCTAGGCAACTTGGGGTATCTTTAGTTGCCGTACGTAGTGTTCATCCGGTGTGCCCTGAGAACGAGATATGTGCAGCTCCTATCGGGATTTGTCGGCACATTCGGGCGGCTTTGCTGGTCTTGTTTTACCATTGTCGAAATGTCTTGTAGCCGGGATTCCGAGACTGATCGGGTCTTCCCGGTAGAAGGAATATCCTTCGTTGACCGTGAGAGCTTATAATGGGCTAAGTTGGGACACCCCTGCAGGGTATTATCTTTTGAAAGCCGTGCCCGCGGTTATGAGGCAGATGGGAATTTGTTGATGCCCGGTTTTAGAAAACCCGAAGTTGATCTTAATTTCAAATACATCAACCGCGTGTGTAACCGTGATGGTCTCTTCTCGGCGGAGTCCGGGAAGTGAACACGTTGTTGGAGTTATGTCTGACGTAGGTTGTTCTAGGATCACTTCTTGATCACTTCTAGCTTCACGACTGTCCCTTGCTTGTCTTCTCACTCTCTTTTGCGTTGTTAGCCACCATATATGCTAGTCGCTTGCTGCAGCTCCACCTCACAATCCCATCCTACCTTTAAGCTTAAATAGTCTTGATCTCACGGGTGTGAGATTGCTGAGTCCCCGTGACTCACAGATTCTACCGAAACAGTTGCAGGTGCCAACGATGCCATTGCAGATGACGCAACCGAGCTCAAGTGGGAGTTCGACGAGGAACGTGGTCGTTACTATGTGTCTTTTCCTAATGATCAGTAGTGGAGCCCAGTTGGAACGATCGGGGATCTGTGTAGCATTTGGGGTAGTCTTCTTTCATTTTGGTTCCGTAGTCGGACCTTGAGTGTAATCTGGATGATGGATGTTTATTTATGTATTGTGTGAAGTGGCGACTGTAAGCCAACTATGTATCTCTTTCCCTTATGTATTACATGGGTTGTGTGAAGATTACCTCACCTGCGACATTGCTTTCAATGCGGTTATGCCTCTAAGTCGTGCTTCGACACGTGGGAGATATAGCCGCATCGAGGGCGTTACAAGTTGGTAATCAGAGCCATCCCCGACTTAGGAGCCCCCTGCTTGATCGAATCACTGGCGTTGTTGAGTCTAGAAAAATGTTTTGAGTCTTAGGATTATATATATCGGAGAGTAGGATTCTTTTTACTCCCCAGTCCCTTCGTCGCTCTGGTGAGGCCTCCTGACGTAGAAGTTTTGACTCTACTCTCCTCAAATTTCACTAATTTTTTTTAGGATCACGCGGGTATCTTGGAATCGTTCCGATGGTTTTGTGACGAGAACATTGTTCTTAGTGCCTCCTGACATTTAGGGGTTGTGGCAGTGTCCCGGGGAGTTGAGCTCCAAGGTGTTGTCGTCACAATTTTATCGTTACAGTTGTGGAATACCTGAGTTTCGCCGACATCGAAAATCTCTTTTGTACAGTTGTTGGTGAGATAACCCTGATAACCCAGTACTGGGGCAAGTTCGGGAGTATTGCCA
This sequence comes from Aegilops umbellulata, assembly GCA_032464435.1. Lineage (NCBI taxonomy): Eukaryota > Viridiplantae > Streptophyta > Magnoliopsida > Poales > Poaceae > Aegilops > Aegilops umbellulata. Next base: position 160,280,428 of record CP136058.1, on the reverse strand, counting down.
TAACTCGTATAACGGATGAAGGTTGAGGTAAACGATTTCTGAAGGTTTCTTGGTTATGTGTTGAAGGATGGATACAGCTGGATCTAGGTATTGTTAGTTTGGGTGATATATTTTGTGTCCCCTGTATCCCCAACACCTGATTGCATAACCAGAGAGTTTTGGGAGTTTATAAGTGGGAATTCTAGTAGCTTATAGGTTATCTTTCCGACAGATGTATGATTTGAGATTGGTGTCCAACGTCTAGTGGTCCGCCTATTCATGGTCGATTTACAGTGGTCGCGAGGCGTCTTAAAGAATCCTCGGCTATGCCGATTCGGGGACGTCTTGTTTGTCATTCGTGACATCCGCTGTACGTCGTGCCCGTGTGGGCCCCACCACGAACACTTTGGGCGAAATCTCTATCATGTGTTTGTTCCGGCTTATTCTACAAGCCAATCTTTTGTTTTGTTTTCAGTTGTGATATTTGAGTTGTTTTGAAGGCAGATGGTGATTCCATACCTTTATCTAAATGGCTTCTCTGCTTATGGAAGTGTGATGCTTTACTTTGGAATTCATTCGTTCATTCTTGTTCGAATGTTTATTGTGAATACTATATGTTGCAATTTCGATCCTTTGATTCAGCTTGAATATATGTCTTTCAAGATGCTAATGGATGTCACCCTCTTCAGGATGGCTCCGCCAACGCGTCAGAATCCGGAACGCAATGATGGGAGTCAGGCGAACCCTCCGCCACCACCTCCGCCTCCGGAGGCATGGCAAGCCTTGATGACAACCACCAATGCCAACGCTCAGATTCTGATTCAGCTCTTGCAAGATCGCAACCAAGGGCAAGGTAATCAGGGAAATCAAGGCCAAGGCAACAATCAGCCGCACTTTGCTACCCTCAATCAGTTCCTTGCAAATCAGCCAAAGACTTTCAGCTACTGTGTCGAGGCCACAGACGCCGATGATTGGCTCGTGGACATCAACAAGCATTTCGAATGTAGCAATGTCAGACCTGAGGACTTTGTCAAGTTTGCCTCTTTTCAACTCAAGGATCAAGCTGCTGAGTGGTACCAACAATACAAAGATTCTAGAGGAGGTCGTGTGATTACCTGGGATGATTTCCGCCGAGACTTCAAAGCTCATCACATTCCAGAAAGTGTTGTTGAGAGTAAGCATGAGGAGTTCCGCAATCTCAATCAAGGCAGCATGTCTGTGTATCAATACAACACTGAGTTCCAGAAGCTCTCTCGTTTTGCTAAGCAACACATCCCTGATGAGAAGAGCATGATTTACCAATTCAGGCGTGGCCTCAGAGAAGACCTGCAACTAGCTCTCGTGCTTTTTGAGCCGAAAAAGTACGATGAATTCTACAACATGGCACTGAAACAAGAGGCTACCCAGCTTAAGTGTGAGGCTTCTAAGAAGAGAGTCAGGGACGCAATTCAGTCCTCTTCTTCCTCACTAGTGGCGGCCAAGCAACAGAAGTTCTGGTTGCCTCCTCCTCCTCCGTTTCGTCAGCCTTACCAGCAGAAGAACTCAGGTGGTCGTGGATCTTCCCACCCACCCAACCCAGGCTATCAGAATAAGTCAAATTCTCAAGCTCCAAGGTCAAATGCTCCTTATCACCGTCCGCTCTCAGAGGTGACTTGTAAGAAGCGTCAGCAAAAGGGTCACTATGCGAACAAGTGCTTCAACCAAAGGCGCCTTCCACCTCCTCCTCCTGTGAGATCTTCAAGCAATGCAGTGGTCAAGCATAATTCCAAGCATGCTAAGGTCAACATGATGAACGCAGCTCAGGCAGAGGATTCTTCAGAAGTGATCATGTGTAACCTTCCTGTTAATGATATTCCTGCAAAAGTCTTATTTGATACTGGTGCATCGCTTTCTTTCATTTCGAGACCTTTTGTTGCCAAGCATGAGTTTGTGTCCAAGAAGATTCCTTTTCTGTTGAAGATTGTGTCCCCGGGCAAGCAAATGACATCTAATATTTGCGTCCCGGATGTTTCCATCAAGATGGGAGACTATAAATTCTTGTCTAAACCAATTGTTCTTGGCGACTCTGATATTGATCTAATTCTCGGGATGGACTGGCTTTCTAAGCACAAGGCTCAGCTTGATTGTGCTGCCAGGGAAATTCAATTGACACACTCTTCTGAGGATGTGATCATTTATGCCGCTCGTGATGAAACCATAAGGTTATTTTCTCTCAATGAGAAGGGCGATCTAGACGCAATCTCTCAGATTCCAGTCGTTTGTGAGTACCAAGATATCTTTCCAAAAGAACTTCCGGGTATGCCTCCTCATCGGCCAGTTGAATTCGTTATCGATCTTGAGCCTGTCACGGAACCCGTTTGCAAGCGTCCTTACAAGCTTGGTCCAAAAGAGTTGAAGGAATTGAAGAATCAACTCGATGAACAAGAGCGTCTGGGACTGATCAGACCGAGTTCATCTCCTTGGGGTTGTGGTGTTCTTTTTGTCCAGAAGAAGGATGGCACGGACCGACTTTGCGTCGATTACCGTCCATTGAACAAGAAGACTATCAAGAACAAGTATCCACTTCCCAACATCAATGAGCTATTCGAGCAACTTAAAGGTGCTAAAGTGTTCTCCGAGCTTGACCTTCGTATGGGTTATCATCAGATTCGCATTCGTGAAGAAGAGATTCCCAAGACAGCATTCAGAACAAGCTTTGGTTCTTATGAATATACTGTCATGTCTTTCGGCCTTGTCAATGCTCCTCCAACTTTCTCTCGAATGATGAACTTCATCTTCAACCCCTACACCAACGAATTCGTCTTGGTCTATCTCGATGATATATTGGTCTTCTCCAAGAATAAGAAGGATCATGCCAAACATTTGCGATTGGTGCTCGACAAGCTCAGAGAGTATCAATTCTATGCGAAGTTCTCCAAATGCGAATTTTGGCTTGATGAAGTTCTTTACCTTGGGCATATCATCTCTGCCAAGGGCATTGCTGTTAATCCTGATAGGGTGTCTGCAGTTTTGAATTGGGAACCTCCTCAGAATGTGAAGCAGCTTCGCAGTTTTCTTGGACTTGCAAGCTATTGCCAAAGATTCATTGAGAATTTCTCAAAGATTGCAAAGCCTCTTTCCAACCTCCTCCAGAAGCATGTGAAGTATGTCTGGTCTCCTGAGTGTGACGTTTCTTTCAACACTATCAAAGAGAAACTCGTCACTGCTCCAGTTTTGACTCCTCCTGACGAATCCAAGCCTTATGAAGTTTTCTGTGATGCTTCTCTTCAAGGTCTCGGTGCTGTGTTAATGCAAGAGAAGAAGGTTGTGGCCTATACCTCTCGTCAGTTGAAGCCCAATGAAAAGAACTACCCCACTCACGACCTTGAGTTGGCGGCAGTTGTCCATGCACTAATAACATGGAGACATCTCCTGTTGGGAAGGAAAGTGGACATATTCACCGATCACAAGAGTCTCAAGTATATCTTCACTCAACCCAACCTCAACCTCAGGCAAACTCGATGGGTCGAAATGATTCAAGAGTATAATCCGAGTATTGAATATACTCCAGGCAAGGCCAATGTGATTGCAGATGCTTTGAGCAGGAAGGCTTATTGCAACAGCTTAATCCTCAAGCCCTTCCAACCAGACCTTTGTGAAGCTTTTCGCAAGTTGAATCTCCAAGTTGTTCCTCAAGGATTTCTTGCCAACCTCATAGTCTCTCCTACTTTGGAAGATCAAATTCGTGAGGCTCAACTCCTGGATACCATGGTGAAGAAGGTGAAACGTGGTATTGATAAGGGCATTTCCAAATACAAGTGCTATCGCGTTGATGACAGAGATACTCTTTTCTTCGAGGACCAGATTGTGGTTCCTAAGGGTGATCTTCGTAAAGTCATTATGAACGAGCCTCACAATTCACTCCTATCCATTCATCCTGGAAGTACGAAGATGTACCATGACCTCAAGCAGTCGTATTGGTGGACTCGAATGAAGCGACAAATTGCTCAATTCGTGAATGAATGTGATGTCTGTCGAAGGGTGAAAGCATAACACCAACGACCAGCTGGTCTACTCCAACCTCTTGCTATTCCAGAATGGAAGTTTGATCATATCGAAATGGACTTCATGACTGGATTTCCTAAGTCCAAGCGCAGAAATGATGCTATCTTCGTCGTCATCGACAAGCTCACTAAAGTGGCTCATTTTCTTCCTATCAAAGAATCTATCACAGCAGCGCAGCTGGCAGAGCTTTACACCTCCAGAATTGTCTCCTTGCACGGCATTCCACAATTGATCTCTTCAGACCGTGGCAGCATCTTTACCTCCAAGTTTTGGGATTCTTTTCAGAAGGCCATGGGCACAAATATTCGCTTCAGCACAGCTTTCCATCCTCAAACTAGTGGACAAGTCGAGCGTGTCAACCAAATTCTTGAAGATATGCTCAGGGCTTGTGTTATCTCTTTCGGCATGAAGTGGGAGGATTGTCTTCCATATGCTGAGTTCTCTTACAACAACAACTTTCAAGCAAGCTCGGGCAAAGCCCCATTCGAGATTCTCTATGGCAGAAAGTGTCGTACTCCTCTCAATTGGTCAGAGACGGGCGAACGCCAACTTCTTGGCAACGACTTGATCACAGAGGCTGAAGATATTTGTAAAGTCATTCGTGAGAATCTCAAAGCCGCGCAATCGCGCCAGAAGAGCTATTATGATAGCAAACACCGTGATTTGGCTTTCGAGATCGGAGACCATGTCTACCTCTGTGTCTCTCCAATGAAAGGCACTCGTCGCTTCGGTATCAAAGGGAAGCTTGCCCCTAGATACGTGGGTCCTTTCAAGATCATTAGCAAAAGAGGCGATCTCGCCTATCAACTTGAGCTTCCTCCAACTTCGCAAACGTGCACGATGTGTTTCACGTGTCACAACTGCGCAAGTGCTTCAAGATGCCTGAGCGCACCATCAACTTTGAAGAGATTGATCTCCAAGAAGATTTGACTTATCATGAGCATCCCCTTGCTATTCTTGAAGAAACTGAGCGCAAGACTCGCAACAAGTCCATCAAATTCCTGAAAGTGAAGTGGTCACACCATTCAGACCGAGAAGCCACCTGGGAGCACGAGGACCACCTTCATTCCGAATATCCGGAGTTCTTTCAGTCCTAGATCTCGGGACGAGATCCTCTCGTAGTGGTGGAGTGTTGTAACACCCCAGATGTAACTTGCCATATTTGTACTCCAACTCTTGCCATTTTCTGCACTAAGTTATGATATTCCCTCCGTGGTTGGGTTCTTCTTTGTTTTGCATTTTGTTCATGTCATGCATTTCATATCATGTCATCATGTGCATCGCATTTGCATATGTGTTCGTCTCATGCATTCGAGCATTTTCCCCGTTGTCCGTTTTGCAATCCAGCGCTCCTACGTCCTCCGGCGCCCCCTTTTACCTATTTTCATGTGAGGGTGTTAAACGGTCTCGAAATGGAACGAGGTTTGACATGTGGCCTTGGTAAACCACCGGTAGACCGCCTGTCAAGTTTCGTGCCATTTGGACTTCGTTTGATACTCCAACGGTTAACCGAGGGACCGAAAAGACCTCGCGTGTGTTGCAGCCCAACACCTCTCCAAAGTGGCCCAAAACCCACCTAAACCCCTTCTATCGTCTAGGCCGTTCGATCACGATCGCGTGGCCGAAAACCGTGCTCAATTTGGGGCTTCCTAGCTCCTTCTACCTATAAAAACACCCCCTCCCTCGAAATTCCGGATCAAATCCACCCTAACCCTAGCTCCACGCTCCTCTCCCCGCGCCGGACACGTCCGGACGGCGCCGGACGCGTCCGCCGCCGCGCCCGCAGCCAATCAGGGGCTACCACGTGGGCACCCGCGCCCACTTCGCCGCCCCCGCGCGCCGGCCTGCCGGGGCCCAGGCGGGACCCCCCGAGCCCGCGAGCTCCAGCCTCCGCCCCGCGCCTCCCGCTCGCCGTCGCCTCCGCCTGGCGCGACCCGCGCGGCCTCGCCGGCCACCTCCGCCGCCGGCGCCGCCCGCGCCGCCTCCCTCGCCGCCCGCCACTCCCGGCGCGCCGCCGTCCCGCGTCTCCGCCGCCTCCGCCGCCCTGCCCCGGCGCCGCTCCGCCGTCCCCCGTCGCCGCCCCGGCCAGATCCGGCCGCGGGAAGGCCGGATCCGGCCCGGAGAAGCTCCGGACGCCGCCTCCTCGTCGTCTCCGGCGAGATCCCGGCCGCCTCGGTTCGCGCGCTCTCGACGAACCCTAGATCTCGGAGGTCGATTTCCCGTCTAAGTCATTTTCTGTCAGTAAATTGTTGCATGTTCATCGCATCATAACTTTGCACCCGTGGATCCGTTTTGGGCTTATAGCATATCGAATTGTTCCACTTGATAAGTAAATCATTTCATCTCATTGCCTCATTTTCATTTGAGCTCATCTTGGTGCCCGAAATGCTATTGGAAGAGGGCTATGTGATGTTAGTTTCAGATCTGTTTCAGTAAATGCACTTTTGTCATTTTTGCCATGATTAATGTGTGCATCCTATGAACTTGAGCCCTACATGTGTTTTGAAATATGCCATTCCATCTTTACAGGAGTTTATGCTATGTATTTTTGTGACCTCTTTGGTGACTAGCACAAGCATGCAAACTAGGCATCTTAATGTTGCTGATTTCAGGGACTTAGTATTTTCACTAAGTCATGTCCTGCTGTTATTTTTATGCCATGTGTTCTTGTTGTTACAGAGAGATCTATGCCCATTTTGAGCATGATCAGTAAGGGTGTTTTCAACATATGGATTTCATCCATGCCTTTGTTTGTAATTATGGAGTGTCATAGCTTGGGTCAATCGAGCTCTACTTTTGCTATGAAATGTTACTGGCAGATTGTTTACATGTTATTCGATTTTGCCAAGCTTGTTGTAGTTGATCTTTGCATGCTATAATGTTGTTCTTGCCATGTCTAGCTTTTATGCCATGTCTTCTTCATGGTTGTATGCTTAGTTTATCATGCAATGCTCTGTAGTGAGTGCATCGATCTCGTAAACATGCCTACTTGTTATCTGTTTTTGACATGTCCAGTTTTCTGCTAAGTCTGAAAACTATAACGAAACTAGCTATGTTTACATGGGTGCCATCATATCTTCTTATCCCTTTTTGGCCCATGGTCAGTAAGGGAATTTTGTTCAATACTTTGAGTAGATTCATGCAATGCCTTGTTTTTCTATATTATGTTCCTGTAGCATGTTGTTTGCTTGCTCTAAACATGTCATCCTGATGTTAATTTCTGGCATGTTGTTATTTTCACCGTCTGTGGACCTGTTATCCTTTGCACTTTTGCCATGCTTGTTTGAACCTGCTCTGGTGTGTTTTAGCCGTAGCTCAGTGTTCATATTTTGTCAAGTATCTTGAGTAGATGACTGCTATATGCTTTGTTGTTATGTTTGAGTGCAGTAGCTTAGTTTATTGTTGCATTCTAAGTGGCATCATGATGTTAATCATAGATTATGCCATCCTTGTTTTGCTTGTCATTTACAAACCGTGCATGCGATTCCGGTGATCTTTATATCGATTTCCACCGAAATCATCTCACCTTTCCAGCGGCATACTTGGTTTTCCAATAATATGCCTTGTTCATCTTTTTCTTTCCGGAGCACGCATATGCATTGCATACCACATCTCGCATATCATGCCATGTTTTGCATCGTGTTGCTTGCGCATTGCATCATGGTTGATAGTTGTTCCTTTGTTTGTGTTCTTGTTTTGGGTAGAGCCGGGAGACGAGTACGTGAACGAGGAACCTGTTGAGAACGCTTACGAGGAGCAAGCTTTCGACAACCCTGAGAACTTTGCAGGCAAGATGACCATACCCTTGAAATCACTTCTATCTTTGCTTGCTAGATGCTCGCTCTTTTGCTATGCCTATGTTGCGATACGTACCACTTGCTATATCATGCCACCCATATTGCCATGTCAAACCTCTAACCATCCTTTCCTAGCAAACCCTTGATTGGCTATGTTACCGCTTTGCTCAGCCCCTCTTATAGCGTTGCTAGTTGCAGGTGAAGATGAAGTTTGTTCCATGTTGGAACATGATTACGTTGGGATGTCACAATATCTCTTATTTATTTAATGCATCTATATACTTGGTAAAGGGTGGAAGGCTCGGCCTTATGCCTGGTGTTTTGTTCCACTCTTGCCACCCTAGTTTCCGTCATACCGGTGTTATGTTCCTTGATTTTGCGTTCCTTACACGGTTGGATGATTTATGGGACCCCCTTGACAGTTCGCTTTGAATAAGACTTCTCCAGCAAGGCCCAACCTTGGTTTTACCATTTGCCACCTAAGCCTTTTTCCCTTGGGTTTCGCGGACTCAAGGGTCATCTTTATTTTAACCCCCGGGCCAGTGCTCCTCTGAGTGCTGGTCCAAACTAGAGCCACTTGCGGTGCCGCCCCTAGGCAACTTGGGGTATCTTCGGTTGCCGTACGTAGTGTTCATCCGGTGTGCCCTGAGAATGAGATATGTGCAGCTCCTATCGTGATTTGTCGGCACATTCGGGCGGCTTTGCTGGTCTTGTTTTACCATTGTCGAAATGTCTTGTAGCCGGGATTCCGAGACTGATCGGGTCTTCCCGGTAGAAGGAATATCCTTCGTTGACAGTGAGAGCTTATAATGGGCTAAGTTAGGACACCCCTGCAGGGTATTATCTTTTGAAAGCCGTGCCCGCGGTTATGAGGCAGATGGGAATTTGTTGATGTCCGGTTGTAGAAACCCGAAGTTGATCTTAATTTAAAATACATCAACCGCGTGTGTAACCGTGATGGTCTCTTCTCGGCGGAATCCGGGAAGTGAACACGGTGTTGGAGTTATGTCTGACGTAGGTTGTTCTAGGATCACTTCTTGATCACTTCTAGCTTCACGACCGTGCCTTGCTTGTCTTCTCGCTCTCTTTTGCATTGTTAGCCACCATATATGCTAGTCGCTTGCTGCAGCTCCACCTCACAATCCCATCCTACCTTTAAGCTTAAATAGTCTTGATCTCGCGGTTGTGAGATTGCTGAGTCCCCGTGACTCACATATTCTACCAAAACAGTTGCAGGTGCCAACGATGCCAGTGCAGATGACGCAACCGAGCTCAAGTGGGAGTTCGACGAGGAACGTGGTCGTTACTATGTGTCTTTTCCTGATGATCAGTAGTGGAGCCTAGTTGGAACGATCGGGGATCTGTGTAGCATTTGGGGTAGTCTTCTTTCATTTTGGTTCCGTAGTCGGACCTTGAGTGTAATCTGGATGATGGATGTTTATTTATGTATTGTGTGAAGTGGCGACTGTAAGCCAACTATGTATCTCTTTCCCTTATGTATTACATGGGTTGTGTGAAGATTACCTCACTTGCGACATTGCTTTCAATGCGGTTATGCCTCTAAGTCGTGCTTCAACACGTGGGAGATATAGCCGCATCAAGGGCGTTACACCGATTCCTACATTTCGGTCATACCGAGATCACTAAGTCGATCTAAGTTTTCACCTCGGTGCAACCGATTTGAACTTTTCGATCACACCGAGTTGCTGTAACTGTCAACAGTTATGCCTCTCGGTGCCACCGAGTTGTTCCACTCGGTCACACCGACAGGGTCAGGCTATATATACTCACGGGCAAAATTTTGGAAATTTCTCCGAAACCCCTTCGCCCGCGCATAGCTCGCTCTGCCTCCTGGGTCTCCGGATCGTCCTCCTCATTGCCAGCCGCCTCCTCTCGCTGGTCTCCGCCGCCGTCAACGGAATCCGTCTCCGCCGTTGCCGCCGTAGCGAGTCTGCCGCCGAACTAGGGTATGGACTCGATCACAGTGCTATTCCCCGTCCAATTCCTAGAACATTGTGTTCTTTATGATTCTTGCTACGTTTGAAACAATCCTATCCAGTCAAAACAATTCGTAGAATAGTTGAGATTCGAAAATTTAGGTTTAGGTTTCCGCCGAAACCATCTCGGACCCACCGGGTTGCAGAACTCGGTTCCACCGATTCGGCCACGGCCATTGCACATGTGGTCCTCGGTCTGACCGAGAATTACAAATCGGTGAGACCGAGTTCAGGACTTTGTGAAACCCTAGCAGTCTCGGTGCCACCGAACTGTGATTCGGTCTGACCGAGTTCACTAGTTGTGGTCCCAAAAGCTGCTTCGGTATCACCGAGTTTGCAAATCGGTTGATCCGAAATGCTTTCTGTGGAAAACTAAAACTAAGTTTTTAACTCATTCTTTTGCAAAAATCTCTGCATTTTGTGATGCTCATCCACTCTATCTCATCTATAAACTATTCACAGGGTCAGCAGTCAGAGTTTGCAACATGTCTGATCAGACTGACAGCCAGAACAGATCTGAGGAGCAGGTACATATGAGTGAGGGCACTAGTCCCTCTAGCAGTTCTGATGAGGGTAGCAGGAGCACCCCAAGCAATCTGCCTAAAGCTGCCACTAGAGAAAACAAGAAGAGAACTTCTGAATCAGAGGATGAGGATTATGTGGCAGAAGGGGAAGCCACATCCAAGAAGAAGGTGCTCAAGAAAGAGTATGGCTCAGCTGCAGCCATCAAGCCTGGAATGTTGAAAAAGGCACCTGCAAGAAGAGTTCCCACTTCTAAGCCTAGGAAGGCTGTAACTAAAGAAACCATGAAACTTGTCATGGAATCTGAAGAGGAAGCAAGTGGCGAGGATAAAAAGAAGAAGAGAGTCAGAACTACCACTGCCAGAGTTATTGGCAAACCCTCCATGAGGAGAGACTCAGATGAAGAAGAGGAAGAAGAGGTTGCTGCACCAGCACCCAAGGCACAGAAGCTTATGGGTGATGCCATAAGGTCAGGGGCTACTGCATCCAAGCCCAAGGAAACACCCAAAGCTGCACCTAAGCCCAAGAGTGCACCTAAGAAGAACACCAGGAACATATCTGCTGCTGAAAAGAACAAGGCTCTAGTGCCTGACATTGCTGAAGAAGAAGAAGGACAAGTGCTCAGGAAGCTCAAGCCCAAGATCCCAGACCACAATGATGCTCATCCTGTGGCTGAGGACATGAAAATTAGAAGAGATTCAGGGCTAAGGAAGTGGAGAGGAGAAGATCCATATGCTTCAAGGAGAAGAACTGCTGTGGACTACAGGTTTCACACCAAGGAACAACAGGACTTCTATGAGACAGTGCTGCTGGATAAGAAGCCCATAGTATGTGACATGAGATGGGTTGATTGGGATTACATCAAGAAGCACGAAGAACACTATCCTGGAGTATATGACAGCTTCAGTGCTTGTGGAGTTGCAGACTTTGTTGGGCAGAAGCTCACAAAGTGGAATGAGGAGCTCATCATGCAATTCTACTCCACAACACACTTCTATTCAGATGGCAGGATAGTGTGGATGTCAGAAGGAACCAGATATCAGTCTATAGTTGTTGAATGGGCACAACTGATCAATGCCCCAGAAGAGCAGGAAGATGACTTGGACATCTATGCCAAGAAGAATATGGATCACAATTCCATGTCCAACATGTACAAGGAGATCCCAAGCAAAGCACTTGACACTTTCAAGTTTGGCTCAGTGCATTTCCTTCTGTCAGGGCTGCCCACTATCAACTGGATTCTGAGGCACACTCTGTTGCCCAAGTCAGGTGATCACAAGATGATCCGAGGCCATGCAATAAACTTGCTCCACATATTTGATGTGCCACAGAAATTCAAGGTGATGAGCCTCATGGTAGAGACCATTAAGAGGACAACAGCTGATCAGAAGAGGAGCTGTGGATATGCCCCACAAATTCAGGAGTTGATCAACTCAAAGATGGGCACAGACATATACCTACTGGACAAGGAACACCTGCCCATCCATCTAGACTTTGAAGACAATCAGGTTGTAATGAACGAGAATGAACCTTCATCTGCACATGCTCAAGCAAAGAAGGAGAAGGCAAAGATGGAGAAAGCTGCCAGGATGCCAACTCAAGAGGAGGCATCTGAGTACTTCTTGAAGAACAAGCAGGAGTAGCTCAGCTACCTGATAGCATCCACTATGAGAATTGAGAAAGGACTGGCCACCCTGACTCAAAACCAAGAGAGCTTGGAAAGAATCATGGAACAAAAGTTCTATGACCTGGATGTGAAGGTAACAGAAATTCAGTCTGCAGTGGAACAACTACAAGATGATATGCAGGAGAGGAAGGGCAAGACCACAACTGATGCATTTGCCAGAGTGCCCAGAGCTCAGAGATCGTATGCAGTGCCAGTTGCTGACACCAGAGCCACCACTTCTGCACCAGCTACAACCTCATTTCCACCAGCTCCAGCTCCTACCCCAGCAGCTCCATCTACTTCCACTGAAGCCTTCGTCCTTGGCATTATCCGGACTCCACCAACTGAAGACCAAGCGTGAGAGTCGTTTAGTACTATGCATTTTCTATGAACTTTTTGGTAACTTGTTGCCAAAGGGGGAGAAAAATGTATAGATCATAGGCTTCGAGAGAGAGAGAGTTTGCATTTTGTTCTCTCTTGTCTTCTTGGTTGAACTTTATTTGCTTTTGAGTGCTTGAGATACTATGCCTTAATCTGTGAGACAGTGATGATCATAAGCTACACTTAATGCTTGTTGGATGTTATTATCAGTTTATCCCTTGGTGATGAGTGCATGTATTTAATTCTTATCATTTTGAGCGCTCCACCAAGATGTATGTGACATGGAAGAGTAACCCATGATTCTAACTCTTTGTGCATTTGCAGTCCAAAGCAAATCTTAAGACATGCACAAATTTAGGGGGAGCTCTTACTTATCACATACTTCTCAAAGCAAAGATATATTTCACTCCTATTATCTTTTGTCGAAGCTTTGATCTATATGTTGTCATCAATTACCAAAAAGGGGGAGATTGAAAGTGCAACCATCCCTGGGTGGTTTTGGTAATTCCTAACAACATATAGCTCATTGAGCTAACATTATTCCAAGATGAATATTTCAGGAAAAGCTCAATGGATGGCATGGCATGGATGAGGAAAGTGGATCCCTCAAAATTATAAGGACAAAGGATTGGCTCAAACTTCAAGGACAAGACTCTACATTTTATGTTTTAGTGATCTAAGATCACATTGAGTCCATAGGAAAAGCCAATACTATTAAGGAGGGATGAGGTGTTGCTTAATGAGCCTCTTGCTTCATGTGCTTAGTGATATGCTCCAAAATCCTCAACTACCTTTCCATATCCACATATGACCTAAACCAAAAGTCAAACTCAGCCCCACCGATTCTTTCTATTCGGAGCCACCGAGTTTCATTTTCCATAGCCACTGTCACAAACCCTAGCAAATCGGTTTCACCAATAGGGATCTCGGTCTCACCGAGATGGGATTGCAATTTCTATGTTTCCCTTCGTAACGTTTCGGTCCAACCGAAGTGAGCGATCGGTCCCACCGAGATTGCAATGTAAATTCACTGTTTCCCTTTCGTAACATTTCGGTCTCACCGAAAAGAGCGAATCGGTCCCACCGAGTTTACCTGACCAACCCTTGGTTAGCTTATTACGAAAATTGGTCTCACCGAGTTTGTGTAATCAATCACACCGAGATTACGTTATGCCCAAACCCTAACCATATCGGTCCTACCGAGTTGCATCTCAGTCCCACCGAAAATCCTAACGGTCACTAGGTTTGCTGAGTCGGTCCGACCGAGTCTAACGATTCGGTCCCACCGAGTTTGGCAGATTGTGTGTAACGGTTAGATTTTGTGTGGAGGCTATATATACCCCTCCACCCACTCTTCATTCGAAGAGAGATCCATCAGAACAGATCTTCACTTCCAATACACATTCTCTAAGAGAGAACCACCTACCCTTGTGTTGAGCTCAAGATATTCCATTCCTACCATATGAATCTTGATATCTAGCCTTCCCCAAGTTGCTTTCCACTCAAATCTTCTTTCCACCAAATCCAAATCCTGTGAGAGAGAGTTGAGTGTTGGGGAGACTATCATTTGAAGCACAAGAGCTAGGAGTTCATCATCAACACACCATTTGTTACTTCTTGGAGAGTGGTGTCTCCTAGATTGGCTAGGTGTTACTTGGGAGCCTCCGACAAGATTGTGGAGTTGAACCAAGTAGTTTGTAAGGGCAAGGAGATCGCCTACTTCGTGAAGATCTACCGCTAGTGAGGCAAGTCCTTCGTGGGCGACGACCGTGATGGAATAGACAAGGTTGCTTCTTCGTGGACCCTTCGTGGGTGGAGCCCTCTGTGGACTCGCGCAACCGTTACCCTCCATGGGTTGAAGTCTCCATCAACGTGGATGTACGATAGCACCACCTATCGGAACCATGCCAAAAACATCCGTGTCTCAAATTGCGTTTGAATCCTCCAAACCCTTCCCTTTACATTCTTGCAAGTTGCATGCTTTACTTTCGCTGCTCATATAATCTTTGCATGCTTGCTTGAATTGTGTGAAGATTGCTTGACTTGTGCTAAGATAGCTAAAATATGCCAAGAACTAAAATTGGGAAAAGGATAGATTTTTATTTGGTCAAGTAGTCTAATCACCCCCCTTCTAGACATACTTCCGATCCTACAGAAGGAGACCCTTTTTGATGATTTGAAGGAGACGTTTGACAATCTCCGGGTCTACAAAATGGCTAAGTGTGCCTTTGGTGTACCAGCAGGCAAGCTCTTAGGATTTCTGCTTTCCAGTAGAGGGATTGAAGCTAACCCACAGAAGATCAAGGCCATCACTTCGTTGGCTAAGCCGGCCTGTGTTAATGATATTCAACGTCTGGCGGGTCGTATTGTGGCTCTGAGCCAGTTCATAAGCCGGCTAGGTGAGAAGGCTATTCCTCTTTATCAGATGATGAAGAAGACAGATCACTTTGTTTGGAGTGAGGCTGCTAATCAAGCATTTGAGGATATGAAGAAACAGTTGGTTGAGCCGTCCGTGCTTGCTGCCCCTATTGTTAAAGAGCCTCTGTTGTTATATGTGGCTGCTAATAGATGGGCCATCAGTGTAGCCATCATGGTGGAGAGGAAAGAGGCAGGCAAGGAGTACCCGGGTTAACGATTGGCTTACTATATCAGTGATGTGCTTATCGAGTCCAAACAGAGGCATCCACATTGGCAGAAGCTTGTGTATGGGGTTTTCATGGCAAGCCAGAAGCTTAAGCAATACTTTCAGGGTCATCCCATCACTGTGGTTAGTTCTGCTCCTTTAGGAGACATCATCCAAAACAGGGAAGCCACAGGACGGGTTGCCAAATGGGCCATTGAGCTTGGACCTCACGGCTTAAAATATGTGCCACGTACGGCCATCAAGTCCCAAGCACTTGTGGATTTCATCAATGATTGGATAGAGTTACATGCACCTGAGGAGAAGTCGGATAACACATATTGGACTATTCACTATGATGGATCCAGACAGTTGGAGGGCTCGGGGGTTGGAGTTGTTTTGCCTTCCCCATGAGGTGAAAAAATTTCTTATGTTCTCCGGCTCATGTTCCCTTGTACTAACAATGCAGCTGAGTATGAGGCCTTGCTCCATGGTCTTCGGATGGCTAAGGAGATGAATTTAAGCCGGGTGAAGTACTTTGGCGATTCAGATTTGGTGGCTCAGCAAGTTTCTAGCACTAGGGATTCTAAAGATCCTCTCATGGCAGCTTATCGTCGAGAGGTTGATGCTATTGCGGGTCATTTCAAGGGTTATCAAGTTGAGCATATTGATCGCAGTAAGAATGAGGTGGCAGATACTTTAAGCCGGCTAGGGTCTCAGCGTAAGCCGGTGCCACCTAACACATTCCTGGACATTTTATTTAACCCTTCTGTCAAATTACCTACAGACGAAGATCTTGCTGTCCCTGACTCGGAGGCGCAATTGGTTGCGGCTCTTCACGCTATTCCTGATTCGACAGTTCCGTATTTGGCTTACACGACCCGGGGCGAGTTGCCGGAGGGTGAAATCTTGGCCAGACAGATAACTCGGCGGTCTAAGTCAATGACAATTGTCAATGGGGAGTTGCATCATTGCAGTGTCACAGGGGCATTTCAGCGTTGCGTCTCTCCTGAAGAAGGCCATGAGATTCTACGGGAGATTCATGAAGGAGATTATGGTCATCATGCCGGTTCTAAATCTCTCTTAGCCAAGGCTTTTCGTCACGGTTTCTATTGGTTGACGGCTCAAGCTGATGCTGAGGACTTGGTCAGTAAATGTGACAGCTGTCAGAAGTTTTCACGACGAGCTCACGTTTCGGCTCAGGAGTTAAGGATGATTCCAATCACTTGGCCGTTTGTGACTTGGGGGCTTGACATGGTTGGGCCTTTTAAAAGGTCCAATGATAACAAGACACACCTTCTGGTGGCGGTTGACAAGTTCACTAAGTGGGTGGAGGCAGAGCCAGTCAGTAAGTGTGATGCAACAACGACGGTTCAATTCATGAAGAAGGTGATCTTATGTTTTGGCTTTCCACACAGTATTATAATAGATAATGGCACTAATCTTTCTAAAGGTGCTATGAGAGAATTTTGTCAACAAGAGCATATCCAGCTTGACGTTTCATCTGTGGCTCACCCTCAGTCCAACGGTCAGGCAGAGCGAGCAAATCAAGAGATTTTCTGAGGTATCAAGCCCCGGCTTATGGTCCCTTTGCAAAGGACGCCGAGTTGTTGGGTGGAAGAGTTGCCTTCGGTGTTATGGAGCATCAACACGACCCCTAACAGATCTACGGGTTATACCCCCTTTTTCATGGTTTAAGGAGCAGAGGCGGTTCTCCCTAGTGACATCCGTCATGATTCACCCCGGGTGGCGGCTTATGTGGAAGCGGATAATGAAAAGGCACGTCAAGATGCACTTGACTTGTTGGATGAGGAGCGTGATCTCGCGACAGCTTGTTCGGTGATTTATCAGCAAGACCTACGTCGTTACCACAGCCGCCGGGTCAAAACCAGAACCTTTCAGGAAGGCGACTTAGTGCTCCGGCTCATCCAGGATCAAACAGACATGCATAAACTTTTTTTTGACTATTTACTGTGGGGTAAGACCCCACAGCCCATTTTATTATAAAAACAAAAGTCCAGCAAATTACAAAGCACTGGGAAAGTGCCAAAGCAAATATGAGTCTTATATACAACTTACCTAGAGTTAGAAGGTATAAGTTAAGAAGAAGCTATCCTAGAAAATTACAGAAGGGCATTAACCCAGGCTAACAGTTGAGCTCTAAGAGAACTGTTAAGTCTGTGGGAGAGGAGGAGGATATCATGTACAAAATTGCATTGCCAGGCAGCAAAACGAGCCTGCTCTCCCCTGAAGATCCTCCCATTCCTGAGAATCCAAATATTCCATGTTGCAGTCAGCATCACCTCGAAAAAAAAAGGGTTGGCGAAAATTTGATCTGGCACTGGCAACACACTCCTGGACATTAGCACCCTGGGACCAGTCAATCTGAAGGTAGTTCCACACTCTTGAGCTGAAATTGCACTGGAAGAACAAATGGGTTCTGTCCTCATGTACATAAGCATTACATATAACACAAAGATTATCCTCAGCTTGAGACCTCCAATGTCTTCTGACCAGCATGTACATGCATAAACTTTCACCACCTTGGGAAGGACCTTTTGTGGTCAGCAATAATCTGCATAACGGGTCATATTATGTTATCGACGTTCGAGAACACAAGGATTCACGTAAGTCGGAGTAGGAGACCCATCGGCCATGGAATATTGCTCATCTTCGGCCCTACTATACTTGAGCCACCGGCTCTCCTGATGTACATAGTTCGGTGATGTATATATTATAAGCAGCATAATAAAGCCGACATCCCTGATAATTCAGGGCCTCTGCTATTTCACTTCCTCGAAGCTGAGTCTTTATCATCATCTTACATATTCATTTAAGAAGCTTGATGCCCAACTTCACGGACCAAAGAGGGTTGGATGATGGCACAACTGAAACATAGGTCCCTGACCAGTACGGCTTATTTTATTATGGTCACTTGTGGGCTTCCTGCTCAACGAGCATAGCTATCGGTACCCTCTTGATCGGCGCAATGCCAAAACTAATATGGTCACTTGGGGGCTTCCGGCTCATCGAGCATAACTGTCGATACCCTCTTGATCGGCGCAATGCCAAAAATTATATGGTCACTTGGGGGCTTCCTGTTCAAACATAGGTGTATTCACCAAAGAGAGCATAGCTGTCGGTACCCTCTTGATCGGCTCAATGCCATACTTGTCAGTATGTCATTTGGGGGCTTCCTGTTCAAACATAGGCGTATTCAACCAAAGAGAGCATAGCGTTACTACCCTCTTGTCCAGGTTTGTCCAAACATAGGCGTATTCGACCAAAGAGGACATAACCTTTCCGGGTCATCCTACTTGTAGCCAGCTGCTTCAACTCCATCGGGTGATCCCGATTGACCCATCGAACTCTTAAACGATCAATCTTATGGCGTATTCGACCAAGATCTGAGATCGTGAAGGTTCAAATAGTGGCTTGTCATGCGAGAGCACAGTTTACAGATAGTCAGGATAGCTCCAGGCTTCATAAGCCGCCTTCCTTGAAACTTGGATAAATCGGCCCGTGATATATGCTGTTACTCTGGCCCCGAGTACTCCTGATAAGTATTTGAGCAAGACCAGACTTTATCTAGGGTTTAAATGTCGATTGGGCACACTGTGAGTCAGGTTCACGGAACGCACGAACAATCCAGTGGCTCCGGCTAGTTTCATTGAAGAAGACTCTTTGGCTTGGTAGCCCACAAAAGCCTTGAATTTCTTTTGATTTTTCATTCAAAGATTTCTTCTTTGACTTCTAGTTTTTTACAAATCGGGCCTAGCTGCCCCATTGATGGCTCATATTTGAAGCATCTTCCGGGTCTCTATATCCCGCCAGGCTTGCAGACTCTAAGTCGCTAGAGTATCATACTTTATGTTTACAATTACGGCTCTACCGCCTCTCGCTGCATAAGGCTGCTCAACCGGCAGTCTAAGAATACAGCCACATGTATGATATTTTATGTTAAACATTACGGTCAGACTGGCCCTGGCTATGGACTATTTGTCCCTAGTGGTTTAAATTGGGTATCATGACCCGCCCGGCGGTAAGCTGCCAGGGCATTATACTTTCTTGTGTGCAGGATAAATATCATGCAGATCTGCATAAATCAAAGGCTATCATACCCATAATGATTTTCGAAAACCGGTGGATCAGTAGTATTAAAGCAAAAGGCAGGAACATGCACGATGGCACGGCAGATTCAAGTTTTTACTACCCTATTACATGGCTCCATGAGCCGAATGAGATCAAGTGTTTTCAAAAAGATCAAGTATCTAAACCGCCTGGCGGTTCCATCTTCCTGACCTTGTTGACTGGAGGCTTCTGCGTCATCCCTTGCCGGTTCTTCGTCCTCTTCTGCCGGCTGAAAATTTGGTGATGACCAATCGATGCCAGATAAAGCTTGAAATTCAGCTTCGTCATCTGTAAGATCAGACGGTCAACTTCAGGGGCAAAAGTATGCTTACGGATTGGAGGGATCAGATCCATCACTCTATAAGCCGGTGTAGGCATCTTCTGATTTTGATTGTCATAAGCCGGATGGTACTTTGAAATATCTGAATCATTGGCAATCTGGGTGGCCATTGGACGAATTTCCTTCACACAGGCTGCAAAGTCATTTTGGTCAAAATGAGTACCATCCTCTTTTAAGCTTGGGTATCCCGTGGCCACATCATCCGACTCTAATTCCGGTACCCACGCTTTAGCCCGACTCAAAGCTATCATAGCACCGGCTCTTGCAGATGATCGTTTCATCTCATCGTTCCTGGCAGGCAGCACAAAGAGATTTTTAAAGACATCTATCAAAAGGCTAGGAGCTTGTTTAGTTGAAGAAATTTTGGCCACGACACGTTGAGTTCCAGTGTACATCTGTTTAACAAGAGTATAGACAGCTTTCATCTTTACAATTATGTCTTGGTCAAGATTGCTGCTCCTGGGACCTGAGTTAATCACAAATTGGTTAGAGGCAGCTTATACTATAAAGAAAGGATTGATGTTGGACGGTGAAGCATGGCGACTTACCAAAGATAGCAGAAACCATCTGAGATACATGGTTTTTTAAGCCGGTGAGCTCAGTGGTTACCTCTTGAAGAGCTACCTCTGCTTTCTCAGCCTACTGCGTTAAAGCAGTATTTTCTTCAGCCCAAGTATTTTTCTCTGCCTCGAAACTGGTCTTCAGCTTTTCCGACTCAGCCACGCTAAACTGGAATTTTTACTCAGCTTTCCGGGTCTCAGTTTCCTGACTCGCCAGCTGGGTCTTGGAATCATTCAATTGAGACTCCAGTTCAGCAGTAGCAGCCTGTATGAAGTACAGAGTTATCAACATTTATATCAAGGTTACGAGAATATAAGTCCCAAGTCTTTTGGAAGGAACAATACTTGACACTTGGGGGCTAATGTTTGTCAAAGAAATTGTTCACTGGAACGGCTATTATAACTAAAGTCCCAAGCACTTTGCAAGCAAGACTACTTGGCACTTGGGGGCTAATGCATATCACTTGTTTTTCTTCTTCATCATGAGCCAGAAGTGCTGTAAACAATCCCAACCGACTCATGGGGGCTATGCAGTTAAGCTCTCTTTTCTTATACAAGGACAAATAGGACCGGCTCATTCACGTTGATTAAACCGTCCCTTGGGGACTATGGATGCAAAACTAAAATTGTGTAAATATCCGGTTTACATTTAAACCAGACAAGGAGGGATTCTAGGATAGAAGTTTATGGATTCTTCTAAAGTCCATAGCCTATTCAATCTTGTCATAGCCAGTAGACTTGGTGGCTGGCAGGATATGTATATAAATTACTTAAATCTGGAAGTCATACCTCATATTTTTGGTGCATCTGTTTCACCATATCAACTTCAAGCTCGCGGCTGGAGTGGACTTGGCTGAGGTAACTAGAAAGGATCTCATTGCTGCTCAGTTGCACATAATTGGAGATGTCAAACTTCATTTTCCGCCTCTCAATAACCTCTTGCTTGGCAGTATGTTTAGCTAAAGCTATTGGATTTCCCGGTTCAACAAACCCGGTGCCAGTAATCAACACGTCATCATTATGAGTCTCTGACGGCTTAGGTGAGCTCGATGGGGCAGGATTTGAAGGATTAGTAGTAGTGTCATCAACAAGGAGATCCGGAATCTCAGGTGGAGTGTCAGTGATAGTTTCTTCCGGTTGTTTGTCAGAGGTTTCGGGCACAGGGTTTTGCTGCTCCGGCTCAGCAACTTCAGGTGCCTCAGTTAGCTTGGTCACCTTTGCCTTCTTGTTAGGCTTTGCTTGTCCCCTGCGTGGATTATGACGAATCAGTATAGTTGTCAGAATATAAAGAGGTGCAGTGTAAGAGGTGGTTATCATTACCCAGGGACAGTCTTGAAAGCTGGCAATTCAGTTTGCGATGAGTCGCTAGAGGAAGAACAGGCAAGTTCCTGGTCAATGATCATCAACAGAGTTAAGTAATAGACAAATAAGACTGCTAATGGGTCAAAAGAGTAATTTAAAAAGAACCTCGTTTCACCGTTTTCGAGGAATGGGGGTGTTGGGTAAGCCGGAGGACATCTCTTCAACGCCGCTCGTCCGGGTCTGACATCGATTTTCATGTTGATGTTGCTTCAAAAGAAAGTGAGGATCTAAATAAGCCAAGGGGTGTGAAAACCTTACTTTCCGGGTTACTTGTCGAAGTTTCTGACTTGGCAAAGGGTCTGAGCCGGAGGAAATGATAGTTACCTCTTCTTCAGCTACTTGGCAGGCTCCCGTGTCAGCTTGATCATAGTCAGTTTCAATAAGATGATTGAAAAATGAGCCAAGAGAGTCAAGGGCTACCTCTGACTCAGAGGTATCGTCCAGTTTGAGCAGGTCAGAGGCGCTTGGTTTCTTCTTCTTCTTGACGGTCTTCTTAGCAGTTTTCTTAGCAGCTTTTTTGGTAGCCCTGGCCTTCTTAGCAGCCTCATGATCATACTCCGCTTTCCAAAATTCAGACTTAGCCTGCAAAGGTTATTAAGGGTTGAGTTTTCAAGGTATTTAATGAGGTAAAGATAAGTAAGTTCAGGACTTACATCTGGTGGTGGGTTCAGCTTACAGAAAGGGGATAGACCCACTTTAACACAGTCTTTCGGGTCCATTCAGAAGAGACTTAACCATTTCATTTACTGCTTCATCGGTTAATGGTGCGGAGCTGTGATGCAGTGAATCTTTTTCCCCACCAGTGTAAGTGCGCATTAAGCCGGTGCGGCGACTTAAGGGAATGACCTGCCAAGAAACCCAACACCTGACTAAATAAATGCCAGTTAGCCCATTTCTTAGCAGAGCTTTGACTTTCACAATGGTAGGAGCAATTTTCTTCCGTTCAGCAGCAATAAGTTTTTCAGGACGGTTGTGCTTTGGGTCTAGGCGCTCGGCACGGTAAACCGGCAGTGGATTCTCGTTAGCTGGAGAAGTATCTTTGCAATAAAACCATGTCTGGTTCCAGTCTTTTGGGTGACTCAGCAGGCAGGCATAAGGAAAGATGGCATCTCTTTTGCGTTGAATTGATATTCCACCGAGCTCCAAACTAGGACCATTTGTGAACTCCGTCTGGCGGTTCAAGTAAAAATACTCTCTAAAGAGATCAACACTGGGCTCCTCTTGAAGGTATACTTCACAGAAGACTTGAAAGTTGCAGATATTTGACATGGAATTAGGTCTGATGTCTTGAGGATGGAGTTGAAAAAAGTGTAGAATGTCCAGGAAGAATTTAGAGCCGGGTGGCGAGAAGCCCCGGTTCATGTGGTCAGTAAAAACGATGACTTCGCCATCCTTCAGCTGAGGTCTTTCTTTGCCCGGGTCAGGAGCACGGTAATGCATCACACTCTTGGCGGGCAGATACCCGGTTTTGAAAAAGTCCTTAAAAGTGCCCTCGGTGACGATGGAGGGGACCCAGTTGCATGTGTAGACTGTTTTTGGTGGCATTGTGAACGAATGAAAGCCTAAAGAAAAGGAAAAATTTTCCGGTTCAAGTCAACTGGTGAAATCACAGGTTAAGCAATGACATTATACAGAATGGCAGCTTAAGTGAGGACTAATGATATATGATTAATTGTAAGCCGGGCGTGTAAGCTGCCATGAAAGGTACAGGTATTCAAAATCTGACAAAGAGCAAAATTCAACTAAGTGTTGGACAAACAGGTTTCATAGATTAAGGCTATAAATTTGGATCTGCAACTAGTCAGAAAAAGGGAATAAATTCGAAACCTATAGAGGCGGCAGTAGAAAAGCGGAGGTGCCCCAGAGGAGATCTATCACGATGAGGATATATTCTAGTATAAAAACAGGTGCTAAAACTACTACCATGCAAGATTTATGTGGTTTTTGGATCTAATCCATGGATCTAAACAAGAATAAAGAAGGGCGGCGACGAACACCGACGAACACCGATGAACACTAAAACCCTAATGACATATGTATGACGAAAGAAAGGAGGGCTTACTGATGCTGATAGGGCAGCGGAGAGGCGCCGCGGTTTTTTGATCCGTTCAGGGTGATGCAGCGACCGGAGTTGAGGTCGGAGACGAAGGTCGATAGCGGCGGAGCTCAAGCGGTTTGGTGTGTCGCGAGGAGGAAGAAGAAGGTGATAAGGAAAGTGGAGAGAATGAGAGGAGAGTCCGAGGTCTTATTTATAGGGCTGGAAGGACAAACGACAGGCGTGAAAATCGAGAAGGCAGAAAATTTATAAGTGACGGCGTGGACGCCTCGATTTTTGGAGGGATAGTAAAGAAAGAGATTTATTAAGATTTGGGTTCTGTGAAGCATTAATGGCAGGTGACGTCACGGCAGGTTACCATGATCTCCGAAGATGATGTCATGGCGGGTTGCAATATTTCACAGTAAGATGAAGAGGGATTTTTTCCAGGTGTTGAAGATTGACATGAACAAGTTCAAAATCAACCTGGGGCCTAATGTTGGGGATATGATTATTGGATATGACCCGCCCAGGAAGGGCCGGGTCATCCCTATGGCAGTTCATCTAATGAAGCCCAAGAGTATATTCAAGTGGCGGTTCATAGACATGCCTGTTAGAGGGCCCAAACCCGAAGGCGGCTTAAGGCCCATAAGTATAAACTGCCGTGTATATGTAACCTTGTATTACAAGGCATGTGAGCTAAGTCACCGAGCCGGACACGTTATATGAGCCGGCCGGGACTCTGTAGGACGCAGGGTGTCAACCCGTGTATATAAAGGGACGACCCAGCATCGGCTTAGGGCAAGAAGCGTCAAATCGAGAGCCAGGCAAAGCATGTTTGCTCCCTGGGCATCGAAACCCTAGCAATACCACCTCAACTAGATTAGGCCTTTACCTTCACCGCAAGGGTCCGAACCAGTATAAACTCCTTGTGTCCTTTGTCCCGTTTAACCTCTTTAAGCTAACCTCGTCGCAATGGCTCCGCAACTAAGTCCTTCTATGAGAATATCTGTCGTGACACTTCCACGACATCAGTGATACCTCAGCCCAATGAGAACGTAACGACCTTCACTGGGAAATGCATCTGGGAAGTTTTTGCACCTAGGCAAATGACGGAGGGTGATGTAATGGACTTCCTCATTGAAGATTGGAAGCTGATCCCGAGAGAAATGCCGATTTTGCATCTAGCAAAAGGATATTGCTGAGTCCATATTTCAGCATGGTAATCAATCAGATCATTTGTTTCTGTAAAATAGGACTGCCTATTCTTTTATGATTTTTAATAATACTTTGCTTGTTGATCCTTTCCCCTGTCTATTTCTTTTTGGCTTTTTGCAGGTTGTGCTTGACTGTACGTTTTACGGTGATGAAGATAAAGAGTTTAATGTGGAGAGTGCAGTGAGAGATTTCAAGAGCTATGTTAAAGATGAGAAAGACTTGCTCAGTGCCGACCTTGTGAGATCTACTAGCCGATTTTTGGTTTTATTTGTTTGATGTGATGCTGGTTTTTATTTTGAATATTTAATATCTCTTTTTTGGTCTGATGCCTCTATTCAAACCTATGGTTTTATCAAAGGATATGAAAGTGAACCACTTTTCCTTATATGTCATGAATCGGTACCGAAGTAGCGTTGACATCCTTGACCCTTTACCTTATAAGAAGAACAATCGTCCTTCAAAGAACACCTATCATAAAGACTGCGAGAAGATTGTGAGTGACATTTATTATCTGTACTGGATTAATTTCCCCCCTCTTTGTTTCTTCTTTTCTAAGATCTAAAAATTTGTGGTTTCTTTTCTTTTTTACAGATCTCTAGATTGGTCCAAGTAATGAAGGTTGTGTATGGTGATGCTCAGTATAATGCGAGCAAGCAGCCCAAATGGGAGGTTTTTGCAAAGAAACCAACGTTTGTCAAGGTTCTACTTCAAGGGGCGAATGAATGTGGCCATTATACTCTGAAGTATGCGGGAACCTATGATGGTGAAAAGATCATTGAGAACATTCGAAATAATGACGTGGGTTCTAGTTGAGCTTTCACTTTCTGTGTTTGGCTGACTGTCTATTCTTTTTATGTGTCATGATTTTTGATAATTTGTTTTATTGTTTTGTACCCTCGTATTGTTGATTGTAACACTGAGGATCTGCATACAGTTGTGTTCAACCGGAATAACCAGGTTATGGTGTTGGAGCTTCCCAAGGAGGTTCAGGCTTTGGCTCCTGGTGCATAGAAGAAATGGTCATCATTTGCGTAGTGAATGGGACACTTGTGTGATATATCTCTTGAAAGCATTGTAGGCTTTGTTTGTAGTGTTTGAATGTCTTTTCAACTATTATGTAATAACTGGTATGATTGTGATGTTTTTAAGTGTGGCACAATGTTTAACAAACTTTTTTTCCATGATGATAGTGTGGTTGAATAGGTGTTTCACTTGTGTATGTTTCATCGGGAATTCGTTTTGGTTAAGTTTTATTTTGTGTATTGAAGTCTTATACACTAGTTGAACTAAAAACACCTTTTTCAAGTGCATTACGAGTTGTTGCTAAAAAGGTGAGATTTATTTTATTTTCATCTGTCCCAACCTAAGTTGGACCTTTATAGTTTCTGTACCATCTTTTCTTGTACTTATGGTATAGTTCTATGAGTACTGAAACTGTAATCTGTTTCAATGTAAGGCTTTTAAAATTTGGTGTCACAATAGCACTTGTGTATCTAGCGTGAGTGGAGTGACACTTCCTTGTTATGTAGAACTGATGTGATATAATGTATTAGAACTGAAGTTTTTTTGGGGATTGAGATTATTTACGACGAAATTGCTACGTGATCTCTAGCCAGATTTTATTTAAGTATAAGAAATTTAGCAAAATTGAGAGCCACATTTTTGTTTGAACTTCTTGAATTTTAGTAGTTGAACTTCATAGTAAAAGTTAAAGCACTGGTTTAAATTAGCTACATTTAGCAAATAGCCCTGTTAAGTTCATAATTACTTCACTAGTCAATGTGGACTGATGCTTCTGTTTTTTGTTTTTGTGATTTTTTGTCCTTGGTTGAACTGTTATCTATTTGGTTGAGTCTTGGCCTTCTTTCTCAAGGCATTAATTGGTATCATCATATCACTTACCAAATAAACTAACTTGTACTGAGATTTCAATTGTGCTAGTACTGTGATCATTTTTGTTGTTGTTTGAAACTAGTACCTCACTGGTCAATGTGGGCTGATGCTTCTGTTGTCTTTCTTTTGATTTTTCTCCTTGGTCGAACTGATATCTTTTTTATTTAGTTTTGGCCTTCTTTTTTCTAGGTTGTGGTTATTCTCAAGGCAATATTTGGTATCATCATAGTACTTGCCGTATAGACTAAGTTGTACTGAGATTTCAATTGTGCTATTACCATTATTCTTAGTATGTCACTGTTTTAGGGAATGCGAACTGAAGCTTCCTGTTCCTTTTTATTTTTGTAGAATGGATGTACTGTGTGTTCAAGTGTACCAATACTTTTCAATCCTAGTATGTTAGTGACTAGGAAATACGTACTGATGGTTCTTTGCTTTTCCTGTTGCAGTACTTAGTAATTTCTAACTACTATTAGCATGATGCTGTTAGTACTGAATGTTGACTCGGCTGTAACTTAGTCTTTTTAGTGTTCTTCTGAAACTAAAAACTGATTTTTAGTGTGATAGTACTACCGTACAAGACTAAGCTATACTGAGCATCCAAGGCTACTATTTGATGTTGTCCTTAGTCTGCCACTGTTTTTGTGAAAATATGCATGTGTGATTTGGTGCTCCATGACTAGTGCTGCATAACAGCCATCAAGTTTCATTCACAACCCACTTCAACTTCAAATGATGGATAAACAAAATAGGAAGCTACCAAACTTGTTGAACGCCATAAGCAAGCGATGTACTTGATAGACATAAGCAAACTTGTTCAAACCCTGACACATAAGACATAAGAAAGCTAGTTCAACCTAACAAAAGCAAACTACAAATTTGAAAAAACAAGATAAATGACAAGCACAAGCGCAAGCAACACGAAGGCAGATTTTCATGTCTCTTCATCCCGCGAAGTGGCAGTGCTAGTAGGGGTCAGCTGAGGGAGTCCTGGACTAAGGGGTCCTCGGGTGTCCGGCCTATTGGACATGGGCCGGACTGGTGGGCTATGAAGATACAAAACCGAAGACTCTCACCCGTGTCCGGATGGGACTCTCCTTGGCGTGGATGGCAAGCTTGGCATTCGGATATGAAGATTCCTTTCTCTGTAACTGACTTTGTACAACCCTAGTCCCCTCAGGTATCTATATAAACCGAAGGGTTTAGTCCATAGGGACAATCATAATCATACAGGCTAGACTTCTAGGGTTTAGCCATTACGATCTCGTGGTAGATCAACTCTTGTAATACTCATATTCATCAAGATAAATCAAGCAGGAAGTAGGGTATTACCTCCATAGAGAGGGCCCGTACCTGGGTAAACATCGTGTCCCCTGTCTCTTGTTACCATCGACCTTAGACGCACAGTTCGGGACCCCCTACCCGAGATCCGCCGGTTTTGACACCAACATTGGTGCTTTCATTGAGAGTTCTGCTGCATCGTCGCGAAGAGGTTCGATGGCTCCGTCATTCATCTACAACAATGTCGTCCAGGGGGAAGTTTTTCTCCCCAGCCAGATCTTCGTATTCGGCGGCTTCGCACTGAGGGCCAACTCGCTTGGCCATCTAGAGCAGATCGACAGCTATGCCCCTGGCCATCAAGTTAGGTTTGGAAGCTTGAACTACGTTCCTGATACCCACGGAGACTTGATCTTCGACGGATTCAAGCCCATGGCAGCTGCTCCCTGCCTCCGCGATTAGCATCACCTAAATCTGTCATCGGAACATACCCATGAGGTAGCACCTGTAAGTGCTCTGGCCCTAGATCCGGAGCAGATTGCGTCGTCCAAGGACGGGAAGCTCAACCCCGCCACGGGAGCCGCAGACTCAGCAGCACTGGAGCCGCACACTGACCCAACCTCGAGCGGGACCTGCGTCACCCGAACCTCGGATTCTTCTCCGGCCATAGGTTCCGAACCACGCGCATACGCGTCCATCGAGCCCGATCAGGCGCCGGTCATCGAATTCAGTGCCACGGACATCTTCCGGCACTCACCATTAGGCAATGTGCTAAACTCATTAAAAACCCTCTCCTTAGCAGAGGACTCACAACCAAATTATACCTGGTTTGAACTGGGGGTTAATGACGCGGAATTTCGCTTCCCACCCACCTCCCACTTCATAGCCACTGTCGAGTACTTAACCCATATGCTCGATTATGGCTCCGAAGACATCGACGGTATGAGCGATGATGCCTGAGATGAGCAGGCCCAAAGCCCACCGTTTATCGGACGCTGGTCGGCCACCTCTTCGTATGACGTGTATATGGTGGATACACCCAAAGAGAATACCGGCGATGAAAAAAAGACCCAGTTGAGGATAAACCTCCTGAGATACCGCCAAAGCACCGGCGTCAGCAGCGCTGCTCTAAATCACGCCGTAGAAAAGACAGCAATACCGGCACAGGAGACAATAACACTTCGGACAGTGCCGAAGATAGAGAAGACCCCGTCGAGCCAACTGCCGAATATGACGATCGGGAAGATGGGCAAGTCAGCCCTGAGGAACAGACCGCAAACGAAGACTCGGAGGATAGTAATTATCTCCCACTCTCTAAGGATGAGGTGAGCCTCGGTGACGAAGACTTTATCGTGCCCGAGGAACCTCTTGAGCAGGAGCGCTTTAAACGCCGGTTAATTGCCACTACAAGGAGCCTGAAAAAGAAAAAGCAGCAGCTTCAAGCTGATCAAGATCTGCTCAATGACAGATGGACCAATGTCCTGGCAGTCGTGGAATACGGCCTCGAGCGCCCGACCAAAAGTAATCCGCAGCTGAAATTGTTACCTCAATTTGATGACGAGGTGATGGAGCCTGTACCTTCAGCGTGTAATGCGGCTGACCGACCACCACGTGGCCGGGACAAAGCGGCAACTCAAGCCAAACACCAACACATACTACCCCGCTGTAAAGGCAGAGACATAACAGCTCGGGGTTATACATATGACCTGCGACAGGACCTGGACAGTAGAGCAAATCAGAACAGATCGATCTATGGATCACGGGGGCGTGCCCCGACACGCGACAACGGCTATCTAGCCGGACGCAACAAGCATAATCACGCCTGGGCCGAGAACCGCAGACGGACACCATCCGAGCTACGTCGCGATGTGGCCCGATATAGAGGCGCCGCACACCCCCTTTGCTTCACTGACGAGGTAATGGGGCACGAATTCCCAGAAGGGTTTAAACGCATAAACATCGAATCATATGATGGGACAATAGATCCCGCGGTATGGATCGAGGATTTTCTTCTCCATATTCATATGGCCCGCGGTGATGATCTCCATGCCATCAAATACCTCCCACTAAAACTCAAGGGACCAGCTCGGCACTGGTTGAACAGCCTGCCCAAAAACTCCATTGGGAGCAGGGAATACTTGGAAGAAGCCTTCCTTGATAACTTCCAAGGTACATATGTCCGACCTCCGGATGCCGACGACTTAAGTCACATAATTCAACAGCCCAGAGAGTCAGCCAGGAAATTCTGGACTAGTTAACCAAAAAGAACCAGATCGTCGACTGTCTGTATGCCGAAACCCTAGCGGCCTTTAAACATAGCATCCGGTACGAATGGCTCGCCCAACACCTCGGCCAAGAAAAGCCGAAGTCCATGGCAGCCCTCACGACGTTTATGAACCGCTTTTGCACGGGCGAAGATAGCTGGCTAGCCCGTAGCAATAACAATGTAAGCGAACCTGGCACTTCGGAAGCCAGAAATAGCAACGGCAAGCCCTGACACAACAGACACAAGCGTCAAAGCAATGGTGATAATACCGACGACACGGCGGTCAACACCGGATTCAGTGGCTCCAAGTCCGGCCAGCGAAAGAAGCCGTTCAAAAGGAACATTTCAGGCTCATCCAACCTAGACCGCAATCTCGATCGTCCATGTCAGATACATGGCACCCCCGATAAGCCAGCTAATCTTACCAACAGAAGCTGTTGGGTCTTTAAGCAGGCCGGCAAGATAAACGCCGAAAACAAGGAGAAGGGGTCGCAAAGTGAGGACAATGACGAGGAGCCCCTTCCACCGAACACAAGGGGGCAGAAGAAGTTTCCCCCTCAAGTCAAAATGGTGAACATGATATACGCCACCCATATCCCCAAGAGGGAGCGCAAGCGAGCACTCAGGGACGTCTATGCAATAGAGCCAGTCGCCCCAAAATTCAACCCATGGTCGTCCTGCCCGATCATTTTCGATCGCAAGGACCATCCGACTAGCATCTGCCATGGCGGTTCAGCCGCACTGGTCCTTGACCCAATAATCGATGGATTCCATGTCACACGAGTCCTCATGGACGGGGGCAGCAGCCTTAACCTGCTCTATCACGATACATTGCGCAAAATGGGCATCGATCCATCAAGGATCAAGCCCACCAAAACTACCTTTAAAGGAGTCATACCAGGTGTAGAGGCCCGTTGTACGGGCTCAACCACACTGGAAGTTGTCTTCGGGTACCCAAACAACTTCAGAAGCAAAGACTTGATCTTCGATATTGTCCCCTTCTGCAGTGGCTATCACGCACTGCTCGGACGAACCACATTCGCTCGATTTAATGTGGTGCCACACTATGCTTACCGCAAGCTCAAGATGCTCGGACCAATCGAGGTCACAACAGTCAATGGAAACACGGAGCCCTCCCTCCGTACTGAAGAACACACCTTGGCCCTGGCAGCGGAAGTACAGAGCGGCCTTTTAAGGCAGAATTTTAATTCAGTGGCCAAGCTCCCGAACACTGTCAAACGAGTTCGGACTACTCCGCAGCTTGATAGTCCGGCTTGTCAGGAGTTAGACTAGCAATTCGTCCTACATCTCAGTCCTTACCGAATTGCGGCATACGTACCGCGCGTACATAACTACGCACTCAAAATACCATGGGCAGAGACGGAGGCATAACCAAACTATGGTCCACAATATGGCTCGACCTTCCCCGGACACACACACTTTCACTTTTCTTTTTATCCTTTTCAGGTTTCTTTTCCGCAGGCCCCTAGCGGTGGCCTGATCATCGGTCCTTTCGAAGGACAGATACACCAAGGTGGCAGGCGGCACAGACGTGTGGAGGAATCTCTAGACGTTCTCTTCGATGATCGTCCTACCTGTTTTCAGGACCCGCACGCAGCTCCCCCTTGGTCTTGGCTTGTTAAATAGAGAGGTTTCTTATCGCAATATTTGTACAAATACGTTTTGACGCATCAACCAAATTATAACGAGAACTGTTTGCGGCCTAAATTATGTGGCACTAGCTTACAATTTATTTTATTTCATTATTCTTATCGATTGCACACGTACACTTTGGTACGCTTTAATTGGCCAGGGGCTTCACTATGCTTCATACTATGGCAACAAAAGTCCGAACACTTTTACAGTACAACTCGGTGCCCCGAATTTTAGCATTATATGCATTGGCTCTGAATCATGTCTTTGGTCAATAGTTGGATTGCCCGGCTCCTATGCTTACTACCTTATGTTCCGCTCTATCGGCTTGGGTAGTAAAGGTAGAACTACTGCGATTGTGTCCTGGTTTATCCAGATGAGCACCTTAGTTGAGAAAGCCGAAAACTGACTGTCATGATGCGGCGTGAGCCGGTCAGTTGTTCGGAGGTTACCAATATTTTGCGATTTTTTTCCACATTATGCGACGAATCGGTCTTTACCCGATCAGGTGTTTACATCACCCTAGTTCGGACTCACGAATACTAGGGGCTGCGCCTAAATTTCTATTGACAAACTCCTATGGCTAAGTGAGGGTGATAAAGCCACATAGTCCGATTGCCTGGTTCGTTGCGCTAAACACCTCCTTCAAGGACCAAATTTTTTGGATCAAGAGTGTTTAGATTCCATCCCGAACACCCCCATACTACCTACATGGGGGCGGAAGCCGACGATTGGCCAACTCTCAGATTTAATAAAAACATCCGCAGGAGGTAAAATTTTAAAAATAACAAGCATTATATTACATAATGACTTCGTTTCATCATAAAAGTTAAAGAGAACACAAATGTATTCATTCGAAGATAATGTCTTTTGCACATTACGCTGCCACAATGCGGGACCCCTCCAGGACATCTTCAAAATACCGCTCGGGAGTGCAGTGCTCCTTGCCAGCGGGCGGTCCCTCGGCCGCGAGCTTCACGACGTTCATCTTCGCCCACTTCACCTTGACGCGGGCGAAGGCCATCCGCGCACCCTTGATGCAGACCGACCACTTGATGACGTCAAGCCAGGGGCAGGCATTAACCAGTCTCTTCACAAGCCCGAAGTAGCTGCTGGGTATAGCTTCGGCAGGCCACAGTCGGATTATTAAATCCTTCATGGCTAGTTCGGCCACCCTATGAAGTTCGACCAGCTGTTTTAGCTGGTCTCTAAAGGGCACCAGATGTTCTGGTGCAAGGTATTGCGACCAGAACAGCTTCTCCGTCAAGCTCCCCTCTTCGGCTCGGAAGAACTCCACAGCGTCGGCAACACTACGCGGCAAATCCAAAAACACTCCTGGAGACCTCCAAATCCGGGTTAGTAAGAGATACCTCTTCTTCACATATTTGCTCTGCATAATGAAGGCCTTACCCGCCGCGATTTTTCTGGCCTCTTGGATTTCGTGGAGGGCACCCTGGGCTTCAACCCGGGCATCTTTTCTGCTTTGGCGAGCCTTGGCGAGTTCAGTCTCTTGATCCGCATTATTGTGCTCCAAGGACTCGCATTTCTTCATGGTGTCCTGGAGCTCCTGTTGGACCTCATCAACCCTGGCCTCGTGTTTTTCATGGGCGGCTTGCACCTTTGCCGCTTTCTCTTGGGCCTCAGCTAGCATTCTTGAGGGTTTCCACCTCAGTCGCCACTCCTGAAGATTAGTGTTCTTTTTTGAAGATTTAATTCTTCATTTTTGTTTTGTTTTGCAAGCGATGAATCCATGAGGTAGATACTTATATACACAAAGTTCCGAAATTAAATTCAAGTAACACCATGTCATTTTTCTTTTTTGGTATCTTTAATGCCTCACCAAATGCTTCACCAAGTTCAAGAACCTACAACCAGAGTAAATGATCTATGTGCTGCTTACTTCAAGTTTAGTTTTCTTTTTGTTGAATAAAAGACCTATACCAGTGCTTCACCAAATTCTTACTTTATTTTTTGCTGCTGAAAATTACATCAGACCAGGTTCGGAAACTACTTGTGTACATCAAGTTCAGAAACATATTTTATTACATCAACTCTGTAAACTACACTAGTGCATCAAGATCAGAATCTATGCTAGTACATCAGTTGGCAAATTAATTTGGTGAAACAATTTTCAGATGCTAATCTGGTGCATCAGTTTCAGATGCTAATCTGAAACTACTTGTGTACATCAAGTTTAGAAACATCTTTTATTACATCAACTCTTTAAACTACACTAGTGCACCAAGATTAGAATCTATGCTAGTACATCAAGTTCAGAAATTAATTTGGTGAAACAATTTTCAGATGCTAATCCAGTGCATCAGTTTCAGATGCTAATCTGGTGAAACAATCCACTTCCCAATTTTAGAAATGCATGTAACTTGAGAAACATGTACTCATGCATCCACTTCACAAACTATAGTAGTTCATCTAGTTGGGAAACAAGTTTAATGAAATTTTTAGGGGGTAGTACTAGTAGGACAGATGAATGAACAGTATTATGGGTTACCATTTTGTGGCCGCTGCGATGTGTGTCGGGGGATATCGGCCTCCACGAGCACCTACGGGGACGGAGCCCCTTGTCGGTTCGGCGGGGGGGGGGGGGGGGGGCGGAGGTTGCACAAAGAGCAGATCGAGGCGACACACACACAACGATTTTACCCAGCTTCGGGCCGCATGGATGCGTAAAACCCTACCGCTGCTTGTCTGGTTGATTTGAGTTCTTGCTCTGGAGCGCAAGAAGCTACAGTAAGTTGGAGCTGGACGTAGACGAGGGTCTACTGGGTGTCCTTCTTCCGGTATGGATCCTCCCCCTCTCCTACGTGCGCATGGGCCTCCTTTTATATGCTAAGGGGTTTCCCACAGGTAGCGACGCAGGTGAGGGTAAAAATGGCAAAGAACTGTGCGAACAGTGGCCGCACAGTGCTATCGCACCTAACTCTGACGGCAGGGGACAAAGGCATTAAATGCCCGTCTGGATCGCCTGAACAGTGCCGAGGCGGACCGTTAGGGGCGCCTCCGCTTGCCACGGGGGTGACTCTGCCAACGTCGCATGCCACCGCGCGCCCCAGGTTGCGCGGAGCCCCGCCACGTGCCTCTGGGGAAGCCCCAGAGTGGCGCGTGGGCAGGTGAGCTGGAGCGCATGCCTGAGGTGGTGGTTTGCCGCGGCAAGTGGCTTGCCGTGGTGGTTGTCTTGCCGCACCTGAGAGCTTGCCGCTCGTCAGGCCTTGTCGGGGCGCCCAGCGCGCCGCGGCGAGCTTCTCTTGGGGTGCCTTGGTTTGGCCGTCCCGGCGAGCTCCTCCCGCCGGGGCCTTGGTGCTTCGGCTTAGTCGTCCCGGCAAGCTCCTCTTGCCGGGGCCTTGTCGCCTCGTCCCGGCAAGCTCCTCTTGCCGGACCTTGCCTTCTTGGCCCGGCAAGCTCTTCTTGCCGGGGCCTGGTCTTCTAGGCTCGATCACTTGGCCTTCGTCCAGCCCAGAAAGGGCCGTGGAGACTCTTGTCGCTCCCCGGGCAAGCCTTGCCGCGGGACGCTACTACTGCCCGTGCACAAGTTCGGGGTACTAAGGTACCCCTACTTTAGTACACCGACAGGAGCCCCCGGGTCTGGGCCATACACGGTGCCGAGCGTTGTTGGGCCAGGCCCTAACAGTGCACGGGCACACGTGGCCTGGGTTGCGCTGCTCCTTAACTCTGTGCTCGTCGAGCCCTCCCCAAGTGGCGCGCGCTTATCGCGGCGTCGTGGGGGTGAGGCGTGCGTGACGTGGGTGGCGTGCGCGGGGCCTGAGGCCCGCAGGCATGCGTCACGTCAGGCACGATTCCTTTATTTGGAAAGGCGAAACGTCCGACCCCACTTTCAAGTGGGGGGGAGAGGTCGCCTCATCTGTCGCCTCGGCCCTGCTCGCCCGCCACGCGTCCTCCATGCGCTTGGGGTTGCGGTGGTGGAGGCGGGAAGCCGGGCTGACGCGGGTCGAAGTAGAGGGTCGGCCCCGTCACCTGCCCTTCCTCTGCTTTGATTGGTCGGGCGGGGCGGCCGAGCCCCCACTCCGCCCCTCTATAAGGAGCGGAAGGGGATGATGAGGGTCCGCACTCCTTCCTTCTTTCTTCTCTTAGATCCCTGGTCCCCTCTCCCCAACTGTCATGGAGAAAGGGAACCCTGGTCCTTCTTCGGTGGCGGCAAGGGTTGCCGCCAGGCAGCGCGCCCCTCCTCCCCTTGCACCCACGGCGGTGGAGCCAACCGTAAGGGGAAGGGGGAGGGGGCGGGGTCGTGGACGAGGCCGAGGCGCTCGAGGCGGGCGGGGCGGCGCGCCGGCCTCGCCTCCGCAGGCGGCTCCGTTCCCCCCGACGGTTCATCTCGGGGACGACCCCTGCGAGTTCATCATCAGGCTACGCCGGGCACCTCGCCGTCGCCTCCGCCTCCCGGCTCCCTTCGCGGACGTCCTGGAAGCAGAGCAACACGAGACGCTGAGACTGCGCATGAGGGGCTGCGGGATCAGTGGTATGCGAGTCCACGTCGAATCCCGAGCCCCCGGCGTGATGTGTCTTGGCCGAGGGTGGAAGTCGTTCACCCGGATCCACAGCTTGATGGAGGGGTTCACCCTCCATTTTATGCTGATGGAGGGTGATCCCCTCTCCGTCAAGGCCTTCGGGGACCTCGGCACCCGGGCCCGGTGCTGCGTGGATAGCTCCTCCGATAGCGAAGGCTCCTCCTCGAGCGAGAGTGACGAGGAGGGGAGCGACAACGACGACGAGGGGAGCGGTCACCGGGATGACGGGTCCGACTAGGTGCCGGTCGCAGCTCCGCGTGGCACCGGCGGCCCCCATCGTCCGCGTCGCTGGCGCCGTGAACTCCCCGGGGTCGTCTCCTTGGGCGGCTGGCGTAGGGAGGCTGCGGAAGAGGAAGAGGGCGGGCGGCAAGGCCGCTGCCTCGTCTTCCAGCTTCGCCCCAGACGCCGTCACCACCCCTGCTCGCGGCGACGACCACCGGGGTCTTCTCTTCGGCCCGGCAAGCTCCTCTTGCCGGGGCTTCGTCTTCTCGGGCGGCCGGAGTGGCGAGGCTGCGGAAGAGGCTGGCGGCAAGGCCGTCAACTCGGAGTACGAGGGCTAGATGCCCTCGACAGCGTGTTGACGTCCCACAGCCTCCTTCTCGAGCTCCGCTTCCGGCGTCGCCGTCTCCATCCGGCCTCCGGAGCCCCGGGGCGGAGCCCCGGATGCTCTCTTGGCGTCTTCTGCCACCCGTAGCTCGTCTAGGCGCCCCTTTTGCCCTTCTCGCCTCCTTGCCCTACCTCCTGAGGAGAGAGACAAGAAAGGGATTACGGGCACCTTATCTCTTTTTATCTTGTAAGCCCTCGGGCCTTAATTGTGTTTAAATCTTGTAATCCCATCTTTCATGTTTTTCATTCTCTCTGAGCTGTACCTGAGTGGAATGTTTTTAATGAAAAGGGAGTGTTTGCCGGACCATTTGTCTCGCGGGTACATCCCGCGGCAAGGAGCAAACCCTTTGCATCGTTAAGATAGACACTTCCCCGCCCGGCAACGGACCCTGCCGTCTCCCCGCGCCCCTTGGCCCTCCTCACGCTCTTGGCGGAGGTAGGGAGAAGGCGGGTTCTGGCCCCTTGCTTCCTCCTTTTGCCGCCGTGGCTACTATCAGAAGCGGGCCCCGGGAACGCGCTCCGGGGTTTGTCGCTTAAGAGAGCACGACAACTTTTAGGAGGAAGCAAGGTTTTCGCATTCCGCAGCTCACGAGAGAATGCATGATAAGGGATGTAAAGACTTATCTGAGGTTGCAGCCCCCGGTAACTCTGGCTTGCCGGGGCGCGGGTGCTGGCTCGCCCTTCTCCCCTTCTTCGTCCTTGAGCGGCCCGGCAAGGGTATGCAATTCCTGCGAGCCAAAGGGAAAGGACGGGAAAAAGACGCGGACTCGACCTCTAAGTTAGGGGTTAGTGACTGTTAGGCACTATCAACCCTAACCAAGGACGAGACTCGACTCAGCATGCATGC
The DNA here is from genome assembly GCA_032464435.1 of Aegilops umbellulata. Taxonomy (NCBI): domain Eukaryota; kingdom Viridiplantae; phylum Streptophyta; class Magnoliopsida; order Poales; family Poaceae; genus Aegilops; species Aegilops umbellulata. The sequence goes on along the minus strand of CP136058.1, from coordinate 160,242,692 downwards.
TAAAACTTGGGGGCGCCAGCGCTTCATTGCTGCCAGGGTCTGCGCCTGGCTTTGTACAAAGGATTACATGCAACTGCGGCAAGACTTTTGTACAAAGAGTTGGTTGCCGGACGGGGTCCGACAACCGCGCCTTACAGGTAAAACTTGCGAAGATGCTCAATGTTCCAGGAATTGCTCACCGGAGTACCATCTTCGGTCTCGAGGCGGACGGCGCCGGGCCTCGTGACTCGTTTCACCCGGTAAGGGCCTTCCCACTTCGGCGTCAACTTGTTGTGTATCTTGGCCGACTGAACGCGCCGAAGAACAAGGTCGCCTTCCTCGAGGCTCCTGGCTTTAACTTTGCGGCTATGATAGCGATGCAGAGCTTGCTGGTAGCGAGCGGATCGCACAGCACCCTGGAGACGATCCTCCTCGAGGAGCAGTGCGTCATCTTCACGCGACCGCTCTTGCTCAAGCTCATCATAAGCGAGCACTCGAGGTGACCCGTATACGAGTTCCGTGGGGGTAACTGCTTCTGCTCCATAGACTAGAGCAAATGGTGTCTGGCCGGTGGCTCGATTTGGCATCGTTCTGACCGACCAAAGAACCGCCGGCAGCTCCTCGATCCAGTTCCGTCCGCGCTTGAGCATCTTGTCAAAACTTCTGGTCTTGAGCCCGCGCAGTACCTCGGCGTTGGCCCTTTCCGCTTGACCGTTGCTCCGGGGATGAGCAACAGAAGCGAAGCAGACCTTGGTGCCGAGGTTTTGGGTGTACTGCATGAAAGCTCGGCTTGTGAACTGCGTACCGTTGTCGGTGATGATCCTGTTGGGGATCCCGAAGCGGCAAACAATCGACCTGAAGAATTTGATCGCGGACTGGGCAGTCACCTTCCTCACCGGTTCCACTTCTGGCCACTTTGTGAACTTGTCGATGGCAACGAACAAGTACTCAAAGCCCCCGACGGATCGGGGGAAGGGGCCGAGGATATCGAACCCCATACCGAGAAGGGCCAGGACAAAGGGATCATCTGGAGAGCTTGAGCTGGCTGGTGTATCTTCTTGGAATGGAACTGGCACGCTTCACACTTGGTTACTTGTGCAGTTGCATCCTGGAGGGCTGTGGGCCAGAAGAAACCTTGCCGGAACGCTTTGCCGGCAAGTGCTCTGGCACCAATGTGGTGTCCACATATGCCTCCGTGTATCTCCGCCAACAGCTCCTGTCCGTCTTCCCGGTGAATGCACTTCAATTTCACCCCATTGCGTCCTCTTCTGTACAGTGCGCCGTCGACGAACTGGTACATACTGGACTGCCGGGCTACTCTTTCCGCTTCTTCTTGTTCTTCGGGAAGTTCTCCTGTCTGGAGGAAACGGACGATCCGCTGTGCCCACGTCGGAGCCTGTGGCTCGACGACGAGGACCAAAGGCATGTCGGCGGCTGCGGGAACATCAGCTTCTACGGCGAGGACTTGGGGCTCAGCCGGAGCTTGACGTTCCCCGACAAGCTTGCCGGGGCATGGCTTGCCGGGAGCGCCTGCTTCGTCGGGACAAACCCTGGGGCTTGCCGGAGCGGGCAGCTCCTCAGCACTCTTGGCGTCGATCTTGGGGACTCTCTTGGCGGCGGCTTCGGGAAGCTCTGCCGGGTGATAGTCACCGGAGACCGATTTTCTCTTCTTGCTTGGCCCAGTCGATGGTGTCACGGATGGCTGAGTCAGCTTGAGCACAAAAGTCCCTGGTTCCACAGGTAGCTTTAGTGCGGCGCATTTTGACAGGCCGTCGGCGATGTCGTTCTCTGCTCTTGGAACGTATTCCATTTGCAGGCCGTCAAAGCGCTCTTCCAGCTTCCTCACTTCATCAACGTAAGCCTCCATCAACGGGCACTGGTAATCCTTGTTCACTTGGCGGACGACGAGCTGCGAGTCACCCCTGACAATGAGCTTCTTGATCCCAAGTTCCGCCGCGATCCTGAGACCGGCGAGCAAACCTTCATACTCTGCCGTATTGTTGGTTGCTTGCTCCTTGGGAAAGTGCATCTGGACGATGTACTTGAGGTGCTCTCCGGTGGGCGCGATGAGCAGCACGCCGGCACCGGCGCCTTCCAGCGAAAAGGCACCATCAAAGTACATCAGCCACTCTTTGGTTGCTTCCTTGCCGGGGATGCTCGTCTCTGGAATTTCTTCGTCCGGTGTCGGCGTCCACTCTGCTATGAACTCTGCCAATGCTCTGCTCTGGATGGTCGATGTGCTCTCGAACTTGAGGCCAAAGCTTGATAGTTCTAGTGCCCACTCGACAATCCTGCCTGTTGCTTCGGGATTCTGCAGTATCCTCTTAAGCGGAAAGCGAGTGACCACTGTGATCTCGTGTGCTTGGAAGTAATGGCGCAGCTTCCTCGAGGCCATGAGAAGGCCGAAGAGCAATTTCTGCACACCAGAGTACCTCGACCTAGCCCCCTGCAGGAGGGAACTGACGAAGTAAACTGGGCGCTGCACCATCCTCTTCTTCTGCACTTCCCCTTGCGCTTGCGCGGATTCGCCTTTGCCGGGGCCAGAGCTTGTCGGGGAAGCCCCCTGCTTGTCGTCGGACGCGCTTGCCGTGGTTGCGGGCTCGTCATCAGCTTCCCTCTCCGCTACTAACGCAGCACTAACCACTTGATTGGTTGCCGCTAGGTAGAGCAGCAACTTCTCTTGCGGTCTAGGCGCGACAAGTATAGGAGCGGAGGACAGGTATTTCTTCAAGTCTTGCAGCGCAGCCTCCGCTTCCGGAGTCCATTTTACTGGACCTGCCTTTTTCAAGATTTTGAAAAACGGCAGGGCGCGTTCCGCAGACCTGGAAATAAACCTGCTGAGAGCCGCCACGCAGCCGGCAAGTCTTCGCACGTCCTTGACACGCGTTGGTGCTTCAATCTGCTCGATGGCCTTGATCTTGTCGGGGTTGGCTTCGATCCCACGCTGAGACACGAAGAACCCGAGAAGCTTGCCGGAGGGAACTCCGAACACGCACTTCTAGGGGTTGAGCTTGAGGCTGATCTTGCGCAAGTTCGCAAAGGTCTCTTCCAAGTCTTGAACCAAGGTTGCCTTGTCTCTGCTCTTGACCACAATGTCGTCCATGTAGGCCTCCACATTTTTGTGGATCTGTGGCTCGAAAGTAGTGTGGACAACCCTCGCAAACGTCGAGCCTGCGTTCTTCAGTCCAAAAGGCATCCGCACAAAACAGTACATGCCGCATGGAGTGATGAACGCAGTCTTCTCTTCGTCTTCTTCAGCCATGAAGATCTGGTGGTACCCGGAGTAGGCGTCAAGGAATGAAAGCAGGTCGCATCCGGCCGTGGAGTCAACAATCTGGTCGATGCGCGGCAAGGGAAATGGATCTTTAGGGCAAGCTCTATTGACATCGGTGAAATCGATGCAAAGCCTCCACTTCCCATTTGCTTTGCGCACGACGACAGGATTGGCCAACCACGTCGGATGGAGCACGCCTCTGACGAGGCCTGCCGCTTACAACTTCCTGATCTCCTCCACGATAAACTCTTGGCGCTCCACCGCTTGTTTCCTGACTTTTTGCTTGACGGGCCGCGCATGAGGACAGACGGCGAGGTGGTGCTCAATCACTTCCCTGGGAACACCAGGGATGTCAGATGGTTGCCAGGCAAACACATCGAAATTCGCCCGCAGGAAAGCAACGAGCGCGCCTTCCTATTTGGGGTCGAGAGTGGCACTGATGGTGAAGGTACCACCAGTGCCGTCCTCCTTGCGGGCACCTTCTTGGTCGCTGGTGGAGCAGCCATCGTCTCCTTGTGTTTACCGGCGGGGCTCGATGGTGCGTCCTCAACGGCAGCGCAGCGCTCCAAAGAGGCGCGCTTGCCGGAGTGGGCACCAGAGCATTCGCCGGGCTTGGCCTTCTTGCCGGCGGGGCTCGATGGCACGTCCTCGACGGCAGCGCAGCACTCCGAAGAGGCGCGCTTGCCGGAGTGGGCGCCAGAGCACTTGCCGGGCTTGGTCTTCTTGCCGGCGGGGCTCGATGGCACGTCCTCGACGGCAGCGCAGCACTCCGAAGAGGCGCGCTTGCCGGAGTGGGCGCCAGAGCACTTGCCGGGCTTGGCCTTCTTGCCGGCGGGGCTCGATGGCACGTCCTCGACGGCAGCGCAGCACTCCGAAGAGGCGCGCTTGCCGGAGTGGGTGCCAGAGCACTTGCCGGAATTCTTCTTTCCCCCGGAAGCTCCAGCGGCGAGTGGGCCGCGGGCCGTTGCTGCTGTTGCGTCCCGGTATATTTGGTCGGCGCAGATAAGGGCATCCTTCTTGTCGCCGGGGACAGAAATGACGCTTATCGGGCCAGGCATCTTGAGCATGTTATACGCGTAGTGAGAGGCCGCCATGAACTTGGCGAGCGCTGGTCGGCCGAGGATCCCGTTGTAAGGCAACGGAAAGTCGGCGACATCAAAGGTGACCTTCTCAGTCCTGAAATTCAGCTCGCTGCCAAATGTTACCGGCAGCGTGATCTTTCCCTTCGGCTTGCTCCTTCCAGGGTTGATTCCTTGGAATGTGCCGGTTTCTTCGAGCTTGCTGTCGGGAACTTGGAGTCTTCGGAGAACAGCAGAGGAGATCAGATTCAAGCCGGCCCCGCCGTCAACTAGCATCTTAGTGACCTTGAGGTTGCGGATCGTTGGGGAAACCAACATCGGCAAGCACCCGACCGCGGTTGTGCGATCCGGGTGGTCCTCAATGTCGAAGATGATAGGCGTGCTGGACCATCTCAGGGGTCTGCGTGACTCGACGGGTGGCTCCGCTGCATTGACCTCCCGCACCCACCGTTTAAGCTGGTGGTGGGAAGCGTGCAGGGAGGCACCGCCGTCCACACACAAGACCTCAGTGGCTTTCTGAAACTCCTGCTCGCTGGTCTCGGGGTCTTCCATGTCTTCGTCGTCGTCATCGTCTTCGCCCTTGTCGCGTCCCCAGGGAGGTCTGTCTGCTTGCCGCTGCTTGTCCTTGCCGCGGCGCTCCCCCGGGCCGGGACGCTTCGTGCCGGATCCCCCGCCGCCTGCTTGGGCTCTCTCCTTGTCGCGTCGTGCGTACTCGGCCTTCTGCAGGTCGACGAGTCGCTCGACTTGCTTGCAACTCTGGAGGTCGTGGCCCCTGGTACGGTGGATCTTGCAGTACTTCTTGTCGGTACCGTCTCGCTTATCGGCAGCAGCCACCGCCCGGCAGTTGGCGCACCCGACAACCTCCTTGCCGGGGCCTCTCGCCTGGGCTTTCTTGGCGGAGCCCTCGCTGCCGGACTTCTCGACAACCAGTACCTCTGGGTTTTTCTTCTTTTTGCCATTCCGCCGCCGGCCTCTCCTTGCCGGGGCGGTACCTTCACTGTCGGATTCTCCTTCTCCAACACTTTCTCCGGGGAGCTTCCTCCCCTCCTTAGCGCGTGCACACTTGTCGGCCAGGGCGTAAAGCTCGCTAACCTCCTTGATTTTGCACATCGCCATCTCCTCCCGCATCCTGCGGTTGCGCACGTTCTGATGGAACGCGCTGATCACCACGGCGGGGTGGACGTCTGGGATGTTGTAGTGCACACGGCTGAACCTCTGGATGAACTTGCGCAAAGGCTCCCCCTCCTTCTGAATGAGTTCATGTCAATCCTTAGCAGAAATCTTCACATTCAGTATCTTCCCTTAATCGCTAAACCGCCATGTCGTCATCTTCTTTGGTTGCTGTAAACCGGCATGACGTCATCATGAAACTGGCTTTTATGATGCCTTCTTTGTTTAACAGATCCGCAATAATCGAGGCGACAGCTCCACTTCCGAAATCTGCGGCTCCTGGATTCGCGCGCCTGACACATGTTTTTTACCTCATAAATAGGGACGAAGGGTCATTTCCTTTTCCCCTTCACCCCTTTCCTCTTCGTCTTCTCCGCGTCGCCAACTTCGGAGCTCCGCGGTCGTCGCTGACTTCCGCATCATCCTGGGCCGCTGCATCAACCTGACCGTACCAAAGAACTGCGGCATCCTTCCGCGTCCCTCCGAGCTCCGGTAAGATCTCCGTCCTCTCTATCTAGATCTGTTTTTCGGGTTACTGTGTTCCTCGTGTTCTTCGTGTTCTTCGTCCGCCTCAAACTTCGGCTGAGATGCCTCTTCAGATGATCCCATATCCTTTGCTCCGTACAGCGGTAGTTTCCCGCATCTGTTTTTACTATAGTATAGCTGGACCGTAGTTCTGATCCATAACTTTCCCTTGCTGCTCTTGCATAACTTCTTTTAAATCATGAATATTTATCCTTTTTATGAAATCACCCCAGATCCAATGCTAAAATGAAATTGTGTGAAACCTGTTTCTGCACACTTGCTTATTTGTAATTCCCAATGTTTCGCGGTTTTAGATCTAGCGGTTTAACCTAGAAGAGGATTACCAAATTAGCACATACCATTAGTCCCCTTGTTAAACCGCCAATAATCCCGTGATGAATCACACCGCTTTACCAATGCTGGTTTATGATTGACTTCCTCCGGTTTAACATTGATAATATCAACATGTAACCTGTGCACAACACAATCTTGAACCGGAATCATTTTCCTTCTGTAGACTTCCTCATGGCTAAACAAGTGTACGAGTGCAACTGGGCTCCTTCTCGGGTCACGGAAACGCAACTGAACAATCTGGTCCTGACTGGCGCTTTAAGCAGCAGAAAAACCATTCACTGGAGGGTCCCAGGCAAAGAGTGTCCCCCTACACCTCGAGACGGAGAAGTTGTAGTCTTTGCAGATCACTTAGCCCGCGGTTTTAACCTGCCCGGTTCAAAATTTTACCGTGATGTTTTGGCCAACTTCCAACTCCATCCGCAAGATATCGGCCCTAATTCTGTTACCAACATATGCCACTTCCAAGTGCTCTGCGAGGTATTCTTCCAAGAGGAACCCACAGTGGAGCTGTTCCGAGATTGCTTTCACTTAAACCGCCGTACAGAATTCCCTAACGGTTCCAACATGGAGCTGGGTGGCGTGGCGATCCAAAAGAGGAAAGAGGTCACTTACCCTCATGCCAAACTGCATAGTCATCCCCAAGAGTGGAACAACTCCTGGTTTTATTGTAAAGACACCTCCCCGGATAATGAAAATATCTTGCCCGGTTTTCGCCCAGAACGGCTCAGCAACACACATCCTTTTCCTCAGCGGCTGACAGGCAAAGAGAGGATGAAATACGCTCCTCAACTGTCCAAACTCCGAGCTTTTATGGCTAACGGTTTAACAGGAGTCGATCTTGCTCGTTGCTGGATATCCTGGAGTATACTGCCACTCAGTCAACGCTCCGGTTTAATGTGCGAGTATACAGGCAGCGTTGATGATCCGTTGCGTCACGTAAACATCCAGCTTACTGATGAAGAGGTCACCGAAGCTGTAAAGAAAATTCTGAATGAACCGAAACACGTCTGTGCCCGAACCGGCCTTCTTCCCTTCTGCGCCACCAATAAACCGCCAGCGGTAAACCGAACTTCCTTCTCACCGAGTCTGATACTATTGTATGTGCTTATGACTGATACCGATATCTGTTGGTGCAGGGTGATGATCCGTTTTGGAGCAAAAAGATCCCGCAAGGAAAAGCGGATAAACCGGAGAAACCAATCCGGCCTAAGACAAGGGTCGTCAAAAAGTCTGCTCATAAAAGGAAGACTACAGCCTCCTCTGATCCACCTACGGACGATGATGTGGGTAATCTGAACTTTGAAGCTGGACTTGATTCTCTCGGTTTACTGTTTATGCAATTTATTGATGATACAATTTGTCAGGATGATGCTGAAGCTAGCCACGTTGACGATGTTGAGGTAATTACTCTTTCTTCTGATTCAAGCCTTCCGCCTTCGCACAAAGTCCGTCAGGAAAACCGCAAAGTTAAATTTTCCCATCCTCTTGCTTACTTGGATCCCAACTTTCTTATGAAGACCCGTCAGCATGAGGTTCGTCGTACAACTCGACACAACGGCCAGGTAGTTACCTCCGCCGGTTTACCGAATAGTCCGGTTCGGAGACGTCGTTCAGAGGTCTCTAATTTGCTTGTCAATATTTGTCCTAAAGCGGGCTGTTTTCGTCAACCGCTTAATCCGTCTGACTCTGATTATCAGGTCACCTCACACTCATCTTCCGGTGAGTCAACTGGCACTCAGCTGCTTCCACTCAAAACCGTGCTTGGGTAAGCTTTTGCCTTTATCATCAAGTTGTTGACTTTTGTAGCCTTCCATATATACTGTCTTTTAATTTTGCTGCTTCTTTCAGGGCCAAACCGAGGCCAAGTAAGAAAGCTCGCCAGGATAAGGCAGCTGAAGGGGATGCTGCTCCTGAACCGGATGCTACCCCAAATGTTGAAGCGATCATCCATGAAGATGTATGTTGATGACCCACCAGCAAGAGATGAAGTTGTTCTTCAAGAAAAAAGTTCTGTGAACCCCTCCGGTCCTGCTGACCAACCAGCCAGTCCAATCCGGATTGAGAAAGTTATCAGTCCCTCCAAGCCTGCTGATAAACCGACTATGCCAGTTCAGACCGGCGAGCTTAAGGATGATGAAGTCGTAATTACTGGCATAGGTCGTACTGAACCGGGAAATCCCATCGCTTTAGCCAAGCATACTGCTAAAGAAGAATTCTCCGCCCTGAGCAAAGGAAAATGGGATGTTGATCTGGCAACATACTCTGCTCTCAGTGCTCAAGACATTCACTCTGGTTACTTAAACCGGCTATATACTAGACGTGATTATGAAGCCAATCTGGTAAAGATGATGAAGGAAAAACTTGAGGTAATTTCCATGCATTTGTTCTTGCTTCTTGCCGCTGTAGCCCCCAAGGGTCGGTTCAACTTGTAGTATAATTGAATCGGGACTTTTAATAACATCCGTAAGACCGCCAGATCAAATGGCCATTAGCCCCCAAGTGCCGAGTTGGAATACTTGTATTCAGCTTGGGACTTTTAATAATTAACTGGTAGCTGTAGATCAACTAGGCATTAGCCCCCAAGTACAAAGCGCCTAACTTGTTATGTGGTTGGTACTTCCTTTGTTAAACCGTATAACTGTCGGTCTGCAGGCTGAACTGAAAGTTAAAGAGAACCAAGTCGCCGACCTTCAAGAGAATTTAGAATCCCAACAAGCAGAAACTTCCAAGGCCAAAGAGGAATTAATCAGCGCTTTAGGCAGTATGGAGCAACTGAAGGAAGGTTATAAGAAGGAACAGGCTGACTGGGCCACAGAAAAGGCCGCTTTAACCAAAAATATTGAAGATGCAGAAGCTGCCCTCAAACCGTTAACCGATGAATTAACCAGCATGAAACGACAAGTGCACGCAATGACTGCCGCCATCTTTGGTAAGCTTCCTATGACTTTTGTAATAATCTTGATTCTCCTATAAACAGCTCGGTTTGTAAACTGCTGATTGTATTATAGGCACCCGCATTAATCACTTGGGGTCGGATGTGCGGATGAAACTGAAAGCCGTCTATACTTTAGTCGAGCAGCTGTATACTGGTGCGCAGCGGATCATCACCACTGCATCCCATAACAATCCAGCACCCACGTTGATCCAGGATACACTGAGGAGATTGTCTATGCTCCCTGCTCGGATTGAGGAGTTAAAAAAGTCTGCTGCCCGAACCGGAGCCATTAATGCCTTAATCCGGGCCAAATCATGGGTGCCCGATTTTGACCCCGTTGAAGCGGCTCAAGGCTATCCTAGCTTGAAGGAGGATGGCTCCGAATTCGACGAAGAAGAGTTAAGAAAGATAAACCGGGCAGTGCGCCCTCTGGCCTGCCAGTTGGTAGAAGAAGCAAACTTGTCACATTATCAATCCCGGTATGATGACCAGAACAAACGAGTGGCTGCACCAATCCCTGAAGCGGAAAACTTAATTCCTCCAATCCGTAAGCATACTTACGCCCCTGATCTTGAACCGTCTTCACTGATACATGAAGAGGCTATTTTTCAAGCATTAATGGGGATCGACTGGACCACTGTTGACTTCCAGCCGCTGGGTAGGGAGGAGGAAGCTGACACGACGCGGGATGATCCAGAACCATCAAACCAGGATGGCACGCAGGCGTGAACCGAGAGCAGCCTTAATTAGCTTCCGTGTTATATCTTGTCAGGAAAAACAATTGTCTTATTGAGGCACCATGTTGCCTTGTAATAGGATAGACCGTACTTGTGCTTTGTGAGATGCCTTCATGCATCAGTACTGAAAACCTTCATTTGGAAAATCTTCCTTGCCAACTTATATCTCCTGCAATCACAAAATTTTAAACTGCCAGGGCGGTTGTATCGCCATCCGGTTTATGAACCTTTATATAGATACGCAGGGAGACTTGCCAGTACGATCAAATTTTGTGATGCGAAATACCTGCCATGTAATGGGCATGAAGTAGGCGTTTTTAGCCAATCTTGAGACGGGGGCTTGACAGCCCTAAACCGTCGGAGGAGAAAGCAGCTCCTTTTTGATCATGATATCCTTGTTGCTCCAAAAAGGATGTTTCATAAGAAAAATCAAACCGAGCAAACAAACTTAGGCTTAAAAAAGAGACCGTGTTCTGCCAAATTGGCTGTATGAACCGGCACAAAATACCGTCGGTTTAAAAAACGCAACAAAGATAAACTAGCAATTCCTTAAGAAATGCTATTAAAGCAAAAGCAATGGCAACAACTCTTTATAAAAGAAAGGCTCTAATGAGCTGGTCAGATGGTATTACCATGGTCAGACGCAACCAGGCTCCCCGAAGGCGTAGCAATGGTGCCAGTCTGCCAGGTCCCCAAAAGACTCGTGGCATTACACCGGCCAAGTGGCATGACATTGGTTCGGGTTCGACCAAGCCCCCAAGTGACTCTAAGGCCTGTAGGACGACCAAGAGGCGTGACCGGTTCAGACTTGACCGTGTCCCCAAGTGATCTGGTGGCTTTCGCCGATCAAGAGGCATTGCATCGGTTCGGACACGACCGAGCCCCCAAATGATCTGGTGGCTTTCGCCTATCAAAAGGCATTGCATCGGTTCAAATATGACCGAGCCCCCAAGTGATATTGATAAACTTTGCAAGGGGTAAACCGGAGGTCGTTTTACAGCAAACAACTCCATGTAACCACACATGATATAAAAGAATAGATACCCCGCTTTAGCTGAGGATCCGGTTTATTATAATATATACATTTTCATAACATGTACATAAGCAGAGCCCATGGCTCAAGTATAGTAAGGCCGAAGATGAGCTATATTCCACGGCCTGTTGGTCTCCTGCTCTGATTTACGTGAGTCTTTGTGCTCTCGAACATCGATCAGGTAGTATGACCCGTTGTGCAGATTCTTGCTGACCACGAAAGGCCCTTACCAAGGCGGAGACAACTTATGCATCTCAGTTTGATCTTGAATAAGTCGAAGCACCAAATCTCCTTCTTGAAAGGTTCTGGTCCTGACCCGACGACTGTGATAGCGACGAAGATCCTGTTGGTAGATCGCCGAGCGGGCAGCTGCTATGTCTCGCTCTTCATCCAGCCGATCCAAAGCGTCCTGTCGACCGTCTCGTTATCCGCTTCAACGTAAGCCGCAACACGAGGTGAATCGTGACGGATGTCACTAGGGAGAACTGCCTCCGCCCCATAAACCATGAAGAACGGCGTGTACCCAGTGGACCTGTTAGGCGTGGTGTTGATGCTCCATAACACAGAGGGCAATTCTTTGACCCAACAACCCGGCGTCCTCTGCAAAGGAACCATAAGCCGAGGTTTGATGCCTCTCAAGATCTCCTGTAGCTCTTTCTGCTTGACCATTGGACTGTGGGTGTACCACCGATGAAACATCAAGGCGGATGTGCTCTCGTTCGCAGAACTCCTTCATGGCACCTTTAGATAAATTGGTACCATTATCTGTGATGATACTGTGTGGAAAACCAAATCGGAAAATCACCCTTTTGATGAACTGAACCGCGGTGGCCGCATCACACTTGCTAATGGGCTCTGCCTCTATCCACTTTGTAAATTTGTCAACCGCCACCAGAAGGTGGGTCTTCTTGTCCTTGGAACTTTTGAAAGGCCCGACCATATCCAGCCCCCAGGTTGTAAACGGCCAAGTAATTGGAATCATCCTCAATTCTTGAGCCGGAACATGAGCGCGTCTTGAGAATTTTTGGCAACCATCACATCGTCTGACCAGATCTTCCGCATTAGCATGGGCAGTCAACCAATAGAAACCGTGACGAAATGCCTTCGCCACTAAAGATTTTGAACCGGCGTGGTGACCACAATCTCCTTCGTGGATTTCACGCAAAATTTCACGGCCCTCCTCAGGAGATACACACCGTTGAAACGCTCCTGTTACACTGCGATGATGCAGCTCGCCGTTTTCAATTACCATGGATTTGGACCGCCGTACTATTTGTCTGGCCAGAGTCTCGTCCTCTGGCAACTCGCCTTGGTTCATGTATGCCAGGTAAGGCAGCGTCCAATCCGGGATGACGTGTAGCGCCGCCACCAACTGAGCCTCCGGGTCAGGAACCGCCAAATCCGCCTCCCCAGGTAGTTGAACCGATGGGTTGTAAAGCACATCAAGAAACACATTAGGTGGTACCGGTTTACGCTGTGAACCCAGCCGGCTTAAAGCGTTTGCCGCCTCGTTCTTTCGTCGGTCCACATGGTCCACCTGATACCCCTTGAAGTGACCTGCGACCACATCAACCTCACGACGATATGCAGCCATGAGTGGATCTTTAGAATCCCATGTACCAGACACCTGTTGGGCCACCAGATCCGAGTCTCCGAAGCACTTAACTCGGCTTAAATTCATCTCCTTAGCCATCCGGAGACCATGGAGCAAGGCTTCGTACTCTGCTGCATTGTTAGTACAAGGGAACATTAAACGGAGAACATAACAAAACTTGTCACCTCGTGGGGAAGTTAATATGACTCCAGCCCCCGAGCCCTCCAATTGACGTGATCCATCAAAATGAATGGTCCAATATGTGTGATCCGGCTTCTCTTCAGGGACTTGCAACTCCGTCCAATCATTGATGAAGTCAACAAGTGCCTGAGACTTTATCGCAGTGCGAGGCACGTATTTTAAACCGTGCGGTCCAAGCTCAATAGCCCATTTGGCAATCCGACCAGTTGCTTCTCGGTTTTGGATGATATCACCCAAAGGAGCAGAGCTGACCACTGTGATGGGATGCCCTTGGAAATATTGCTTCAACTTCCGGCTCGCCATAAAAACTCCGTATACCAGCTTCTGCCAATGCGGATATCTCTCTTTGGATTCAATAAGCACCTCGCTGATATAGTAAACCGGATGCTGGACCGGGTACTCTTTGCCCGCCTCCTTCCGCTCCACCACAATAGCCACACTAACTGCACGAGCATTAGCAGCTACATATAGCAGCAATGGTTCCCTATCAATGGGAGCGGCGAGCAGGGGCGGATTGGCCAGCTGCCGCTTTAAGTCCTCCAATGCCTGATCCGCAGCAGAATTCCAGACGAACCGATCCGTCTTCTTCAACATTTGATACAAAGGAATCGCTTTTTCCCCGAGGCGGCTGATAAACCGACTTAGTGCAGCGATCCGACCCGCCAGGCGTTGAACATCATTAATACACTTCGGTTTAGCCAGAGAGGTGATAGCCGTGATCTTCTCTGGATTAGCCTCAATTCCCCTATGGGATACCAGAAAACCCAATAACTTGCCAGCTGGTACACCAAAGACACATTTGGCCGGATTGAGCATCATCTTGTACGTCCTGAGGTTATCAAAGGTCTCTTTCAAATCATCGACCAAAGTCTCCTTCTTCCTTGACTTGACCACAATATCATCCACATAAGCATGCACATTACGGCCAATCTGTTTGTGGAGACAATTTTGCACACACCGTTGATAAGTCGCCTGGGCACTTTTGAGCCGAAAAGGCATAGACACATAGCAGAAGGCTCCAAATGGAGTTATGAACGCCGTCTTCTCCTGGTCCTTAACTGCCATTTTGATCTGATGATAGCCGGAGTATGCATCCAAGAAACCTAAGCGCTCGCAACCTGCCGTAGCATCAATGATTTGATCAATACGGGGGAGGGCAAAAGGATCCGCAGGGCAGGCCTTATTAAGATCTGTATAATCCACACACATGCGCCAGGTGCCATTTTTCTTAAGGACCAGCACCGGATTAGCAAGCCACTCAGGGTGAAAAACTTCAATGATGAAACCAGCTGCCAATAGCCTGGCCACCTCTTCTCCAATAGCTTTTCTCCTCTCCTCATTGAACCGGCGGAGGAACTGTTTCACCGGTCTGTATTTAGGATCCACATTAAGGGTGTGCTCAGCGATTTGCCTCGGTACACCTGGCATGTCAGAAGGCTTCCATGCAAAGATGTCCCGATTCTCACGGATGAACTCGATGAGCGCGTCTTCCTATTTCGGATCCAAATTGGCACTGATGCTGAACTGCTTGGACGAATCGCTGGGTACGAAGTCAACAAGCTTGGTCTCAGCCGCCGATGTGAATTTCAGGGTCGAATCATGCTCTGTAGTGGGCTTCTTTAAAGGAGTCATATCCGCCGGATCAACGTTGTCTTTATAGTACTTGAGCTCCTCGGTAGCACAAACCGACTCCGCATACGCGGCGTCTCCTTCCTCGCACTCCAAAGCGATCTTACGGCTTCCGTGAACCGTGATGGTCCCCTTATGACCTGGCATCTTGAGCTGTAGATACACATAGCAGGGTCGTGCCATGAACTTGGCATAGGCTGGCCGGCCAAACAGGGCATGGTACGGGCTTTGGATTTTCACCACCTCAAACGTCAGTGTCTCTGATCGGGAATCGTGATCATCTCCAAAGACTACTTCCAAGGCTATTTTGCCCACGGGGTATGCTGACTTGCCAGGCACCACACCATGGAAAACCGTGTTTGAAGGACGGAGGTCTTTATCCTTTAGCCCCATACATCGAAAGGTCTCATAGTATAGGATATTAATACTGCTACCCCCATCCATGAGTACCTTGGTGAACTTATAACCTCCCACCTGAGGCGCCACCACCAAAGCTAGCTGACCCGGATTGTCAACCCGGGGAGGGTGATCCTCTCTACTCCATACAATTGGCTGCTCTGACCAGCGCAGATATCGTGGCACAGCCGGTTCAACAGAGTTAACCGCCCGCTTCTGGACCTTTCGGTCCCGCTTGTCCAAGCTGGTGGTAAACACATGATATTGTCCACTGTTTAACTGCTTTGGATTACTCTGGTAACCCGACTGCTGCTGTTGCTGACTGTTTTGATTATGCTGATTGCCATGTCCGCCCGGATTACCGTTAAACCCTGAACCGGGATTTCCTCCACCATGACTCGGCCCGGATCCTGAACCGCCACCGGAGCTGGGGTCATACCGAAAAGCATTGGAGCTCTTAAACTCTTGCATGATATAACAATCCTTCCAAAGGTGGTTTGCTGGCTCCTCTCTGGTCCCATGCTTTGGACAAGGCTGATTCAACAGATAATTTAAGCGCTCCGGATTGGGTCCAGGTCCGCCACTACGGTTTTTACCTCTACATCGTCGGCCTCTGTCCTGCACATTAGTGTTAGCCACATAATCCGTGTTGCCATCCGCCTTACGCTTGCCACCACCAACGTTTCCTGCCGAGTTATGCTGCTGACCTCTGGGGTTGCCGTTCCTCCTTCCCTTCCCTGTCTTTTCATCATCAGACTCGGGATCCTTGGTACTATCAGAATCAGCATACTTCACCAGAGCAGTCATGAGCGTTCCCATGTCGGTACAATGGCGTTTCATCCGTCCTAATTTTAACTTTAAAGGCCCAAACCGGCAATTGCCTTCCAGGGTTACAACCGCGATGTCCACATCGATACGGTCTGATGAATGCAGGATCTTTGAGACTCGGCGCACCCAGTGAGTTGTTGACTCTCCTTCCTCCTGGACACAAGCCGCTAAATCCACCACCGACATGGGTTGCTTGCACGTGTCTTTAAAATTGCTTATGAACCGGGCTCGCAACTGTGCCCATGAACCGATAGAATTGGGCGGCAAGCTTTTTAACCAAGTACGGGCTGTCCCTTCAAGCATCATGGTGAAATATTTTGCGCACGCCGCATCATCCACGTCCAGCATCTCCATGGCCATCTCATAACTCTCCACTCACGAATCTGGGGGTTGATCCGCCGTATAGTTCGGCACTTGCGCGGGCCTTTGAAATCCTTGGGCAGGCGCACATTGCGGAGGGCTGGGACGAGGCAAGGTACTCCCAAAGCGCTAGAAGTGAGTCCCGGTTCAACTGAAGTGGTGGGACGAAACGGTGTAATTTGATGAGCCTGATGCGGTGCTGCTAACTCAGCTTCCCTACGCGCCCGGGCCCGGTCTACCACCTCCTGGGCGTCGGGGGCCGGATTGTTGCCGTGGGGAGCCCTACGCCGTGCATTACTTGACTCGGCTGGTTCTTCCATATTTCTACTGTAACTCCATCCTGGACGCGGGGTGGAGTGAATCCGTTCACGGCTATACGAATACGCCTCCTGCTGAACCAATGTTGTTCTGAGGAGCTCCTTAACCCGGCGTGTCTCTATCGCTTGCAGTGAATCTCCCTCGACCGGAATAGCTTCCAACCATGCCACCGCTGCAACAAGGTTGTCCAGCGGGTTAGAATAGTGATCCGGAGGGGTATGCACAACCCGTGGCTCTCCCGGGTTATGACGGGGCAGATCTATTACACGAGGCTGAACCGGCACGCCCGTCCCGGGCGCCTCCGCCCGGTTCACCACCGGTTGGTTACTGGTCCCTGCCCTAGGGGTATTGAAAAGATCCCTTCCTTCAAAGACCGAGGGCAAGCGAGATCGGAACTTTCTCCTCATGACTTCCTGCGAAGCGTTCTGATCCAGCATAAGTTTGTAGGCTTGCGCGTCCAAAGCGGCCCGCTCCGCGGTCATCCTGACCTCCTCAGCTGCCAGATCCGCCTTGGCCTTGTTAATCTGTTCTCTCACCTTTGCAATCTCTGCATTATGAGCATCCTGATCCGTCAGATTAGCATCTGCCATGAGCGCAGCCAACGCGTCGAACAGATCGGATAACACTTGAGCTGGTGGGCGCACAGAGCCTCCTGCTCCGGCAGCCGTTGCCGCCGCTGAACCAGAAACTATTGCTGCAGCCGTTGATGACTGAGGTGCTGCCTGGGTACCGGCCATGAATATACCGACCCGGCTAGGCAGATCAGAGGGGTTCGGAATACTGTCGCCATCGGAACAGCCCCCAATCCGACCATCTTGTACTTGATACAAGGACTCAGTTTTCCCGGTTGACGACTCATCGCCGGAATAAACGACGGTTTTGCCACCAGATCCTGATCCGTCCTCATAGTTCCCTCCATGGATGACTCCCACAAAGGCACGCTTCACGGCTGGCTTAACCCGGGCAGGTTGCGCACGCTGAGCTGTTTCAATGAGGTCGGTGCAGGTGTCCAGCTCAGGGCCCGGTTCACCGATTTTGCCGATGAAGACGTGTATACCGCCAAAGGGGACCCGGTACCCGTACTCAATTGAGCCGGCCTCGGGCCCCCAGCCTGCGTCGTCGATGTAGATCTTGCCGCGACGACTCTTGGTCATCCGGCCCACAGCGTATCCCTCAAGTCCTTCAAAGCGGCCCTCCAAGAACTTGAAACCATCGTGCGATAGCCCCACGGTGGGCGCCAACTGTCGTGGTTTTGTCACGGCAGATGTCCTAGCCAAAGGACTTAGTCGTGGAGCCATCGCAACGGGTTAACTCGAAGGGGTTAAAGCGGACACAGGGACGCAGAGAGTTTATACTAGTTCGGCCCCTTCGATGAAGGTAAAAGCCTACGTCTAGTTTGTGGTGGAATTGATGAAGTCTCGATGACTAGGGAGCAAACAAGCTTCGCCTAGGCCTCGAGTTGTGGTTGTCTGTCCCTGAACCGCTGTCGGGTCGTCCCCTTATATACACGGGTGACGCCCGTCGGTTCACAGAGTCCCAATCTCCGGTTTATACTCGTACCCGGGTTGGTCTCTTTCTTTCCCTATCTTATAGTACAAGTTTGTACAAGCCGGTTTATGGCTACCGATACTAAACCGACTACGGCCTTGGGCCTTTACAAGTTTATCGGGCTTTAACATCCTTGAACTACTGTTGAAGTTAATCCGGCCCAAGCAGGCCGGTTTACGCCCAGTAGTGATATCCCCAACAATTATGATATAAGGAAATATAAATAACAACTTTATTATTGCCTCTAGGGCATATTTCCTTCAGTCTCCCACTTGCACTAGAGTCAATACTCTAGTTCACATCGCCATGTGATTTAACACCCATAGTTCACATCACCATGTGATTAGTTCACATCGCCATGTGAATAATACCCAAAGGGTTTTACTAGAGTCAATAATCTAGTTCACATTGCTATGTGATTAATACCCAAAGAGTACTAAGGTGTGATCATGTTTTGCTTGTGAGAGAAGCTTAGTCAATGGGTCTGTCACATTCAGAGCCGTATGTATTTTGCTAATTTTCTATGTCTACAATGCTCTGCATGGAGCTACTCTAGCTAATTGCTCCCACTTTCAATATGTATCCAGATTGAGACTCAGAGTCATCTGGATCGGTGTAAAAGCTTGCATCCGCGTAACTCTTTACGACGTACTCTTTATCACCTCCATAATCGAGAAATATCTCCTTAGTCTTCTAAGGATAATTTGGACCGCTGTAAGTGATCCACTCCTGGATCAATATCGTACCCCCTTGCCAAACTCATGGTGAGGTACACAATAAGCCTGGTACACAACATAGCATACTTTATAGAACCTATGACTAAGGCATAGGGAATGACAGTTCATTCTCTTTCTATTTTCTGCCATGGTCGGGTTTTGAGTCTTTACTCAACTTCACACCTTGCAACACAAGCAAGAACTCCTTCTTTGACTGTTCCATTTTGAACTACTTCAAAAACTTGTCAAGGTATGTACTCATTGAAAAAAATTTATCAAGCGTCTTGATCTATCTCTATAAATCTTGATGCTCAATATGTAAGCAGCTTTACTGAGGTCTTTCTTTGAAAAAATCCTTTCAAACACTCCTTTATGCTTTCCAGAAAATTCTGCATTATTTCTGATCAAAAATATGTCATTCACATATACTTATCAGAAATTCTGCAGTGCTCCCACTCACTTTCTTGTAAATACAGGCTTCACCGCAAGTCTGTACACTACAAATAAATACACTTCCGTGATGATACGTGTTTGTCACAGTAGGTCGCGTTTTCTGTCATGCATGTACATCCATGACAAATTTATGATAGAATCAAGATAGTCATACCTGTGCTGTCGTAGAAGTGTTCCTTGACATTGCCAAAATTATCATCACGGAAGTGTCCACTTCCATGACGATAAATCGCGTGTCATAGAAGTGCTTTCATCAAGGGTGACCGACACGTGGCATCCACCATAACGGAACGCCGTTAAGCTATCGGGTCAGGTTTTGGATCCTCCAGCGCTTGCTGTTGCACTAGAAAATATGCATCTGAATTCTGTAGGGACTTCCTCAGTCCTTTAGCTTCCTGTCGCAGCACATCTGATCGATGTCTTTCAACTTGAAGTTGAGACTCAAGAAGACGAACTGATTCAGGCAGCGAGTTCGAAGAGCTTGTGCCAGCAGTAGTGGCCAGTAACTCGAACACTACATCAAGATAGGACTTTTGGGTTCCCTCATCGTCGTCAAGATAGTTATTAGCAGCTTTCTTGGAGACCAACAGGGATGTCTCACTATCTTGAACCTTATCTGCATTACTTCCTTTACCATTGGATAACGCGGTACTGTTCTCCAATATTTTGTCTGCATTCTAAAAGAGAAACAAGCAGACACATCACATGTTTACCATGTTGTATATGAAACTCATTTTGGTAAATGAGTTCAGTAGTAAAGTGGACAGGATAACAGCATGAAACAAACATATATCTATGTACCATGGTCACTTTATGGTCTATATCATTCTAGTTTTTGTTGCCAAATCAAGATAGAGACACAGTTCAAATAATATTTGTTCAAGACAAAGTAGAATAGACAGAATATAAGTGTGGGTAACTATAGAGCAATAAGAACACTTGTAATGTGCATGACATGAGAACATAACTATTTATTCAATTGAAACTGAAATCAACATAGAGCAGGTTACAATAGCAAACCAGTTAAAGAACCAGGTTTAAAACATACGTGTTGCGCCATTGGAGTTTCAATTCCATCCTTCAAATTTGAAAATAGTTGGTATGAGTAAATACAGTCATGCAAGAGCAAAGGAGTATGAACCATAGCTACAGAACCTGACCTGAGAACAAATCTTCTTCTCCTTTAAGCGTTGAGTTGGGATTCGGACTAGTAGTCCTCGTGCTTTGGGCACTGCAGTTCCCTTACTAACTGCTCGTGTTTGGGTGCTCTGTGGTGGAGACGGTGCTGTGTCAACTGGAACTGGGTTACTATCTGCCGGGGTTGGGGTTAAAAGGGGTGTAGCTAGTTCCCTGACCAACTGGGAAGGAGTACAATCTGCGAGAGTCTGGGTTATGTGTGGTGGATCTGGTCCTTGGGCAAGTACAACCGTGGTTGTATCTGCATCAACTGGTAGCACTATCTTTTCTGAAGACCGTGTTGTTACTCCCTTAGATACTGCCATCATGCTCTCCAATTCAAATGGCTGATAAACAAGAAAAGTAATTGAAAGTATAGACATTGTATGATAGACAGGTGCAATGGATAGTGGGGAATAAAAGAGGGCATGAAATAATTCATATTTACGTTGTCTAACCAAACAGGATAGCATGACACAATTTCACATATATGATGGCTAACTAAACAGGATAGCATGACACAATTTCACATTATGATGGCTAACTAAAAAAGATGGAAAGACATAGTTCAAAATATGAGACTATGTAAACAGGATGACATGAAATAACTATATAATGTGTTTATTAAATAGGTTGGCATGCCATAATTCACATACATTCACGGATAGAATGCCATAATTCAAAATATGATGACTGTAAACACTAAACAGGATGAGATGATATAACTATATGATGTCTTTATTAAATGGGTTGCCATGCCATAATTCAGATAGATGATGTGTATGTACTATGTAAACATGATGGTATAATATAATTCAAATATATGATTTATATAGTAAGCAAGTAAGCAGATGGCAATCCATATATGATGAAAAAACTAAGCAATGCAAGACAACATGCATGACATGGGTAATATAACCCTGCCAAGTTTGAGCATAGACCTCAGGGGGAAAATAGGACTGGTCATCAGTCTCTGAATCCTCCTCTAAGGAGCTCTCTGTAACCAGCAAGATGTCTGCTTCAGCAAGTAGCATTGTCTGCTCTGAATACCTTGTTTTCACTCCAAATACTTCCTTCACCGCTTCAAATGGCCGATGCACAGGAAGAGTAGTTGAATATACAAACGTTGTCGACAAATGGAACACGTAATCCAAAAAAATGATAGCATGATATAATTCACATACATGATGATTGGCTAAACAACATGGCATTGCATAATTCACATATATAATGCCTTTGCAACAAGATAGCATTGTATAATTCACATATATAATGTCTTGCAACAAGATGGCAATGCATAATTCAAATATATGGTAATTAGACACTGAACAGGTGGCATTCACACAAAGCATGTCCAAACTAATCAAATGACATAGCAATGCGAGACACCATACGCACGATATGAGCAACATAACCCTGCCAAGTTAGAGCATACACCTCGGGGGGGGGGGGATAGGGCTAGTCATCTGTATCTGAATCCTCCTCTGAGGAGCTATCCGTAACCAGCGAGATATGCGCTTCGTCAGATAGCATAGTCTGCTCTGAAGACCTTGTTTTCACTCCAGAATTTGCCATCACCGTGTCAAATGGCTGATGCACACGAAGAGCAGTTGAATGTAATAACATTGTTGACAAATGTAATATGTAATGAAAAAAAAGGATGGCCTGATATAATTTACATATAAGATGACTGGCTAAGCAGGATGGCATTGCAAAATTCACATTTATGATGCCTGGCTAAACAAGATGGCGTTGCAAAATTCACATAAACGATGAATAAACTAAACAGATGGCATTCGCACAAAGGATGTCTAAACTAAGCAGATGACATATTAGATGTATAATGTAAGCAATGCAAGACACCATATGCATGATATAACCAACATCAGCATGCCAAGTTAGAGCGAAGACCTCAGGGGGTAAATAGGAGTTGTCTTCTCCTTCTGAATCCCCCTCAGAATAGATATCTTCCTATCGATTACAATCCGAAATGCGTGGAGGGGGGCTGCCTTTGCGCCTACCATGGAGCGACGTCTGCATGAAATTTTATTGCCACGCAAGGCTAGTCTCTTTTGCCCTACATGTTCAGTTCCATTGTTTACAATAACTGTCATGCATAGGAATAAAACATAGTGAGATTATGTAAGGAGTGCATGCAGAAATCCAGAGTGATGGTAGCAACCTGTGGATAGACCCAAAACCAATAATAGCAGTCAGATAATGGCTTCAGTTAAAAAATACAGATAATGGCTTCTTTACTGTTTGTTTCCCACCCAACATGAAACTCATAGTAGACACTGAAGATTAACCAGATAGTAGATAGATACTATTAATAGCGGCCCCGATATGTACCCCACAACCATTTAAAAACTCAAGTTTGACCATTAGTTTGGAGCTGACTCAGAGTCTAATCGGTGAGCAGGACGATGAAGTAGCATGTAATATTAAGCGATGCATAACGTAAGCAGGCACGAAAGAGTGCGACCTCTCTTGCGGACCCATGTAGTCCTCGAGGTCATCTGCTCGGTTGATGATGGTAATGCAGTTTTCATGGCTGCCAGCGGCGGGGAAGAAGATCTGAGGCGGCGAAAGACAGTCTGGACGCCGGATCCCTACTGTGCTGGACCCTTCTATCATTGGAGCAGCTGAGCTGGGGTGGACGACGGCGCAGCCGGAGCCGGACAAACCACACAAGGTTTTCTTTGACAACTATCTGTAAGAGAAGTAATTCTGTAAGGGCTCGCTTGAATTGGAGGATTCCAACAATGCAGGGATAGGAAATAGACAGGAATAGGATAGGAATGCACGTGCAAAACAGAGAATTTAAAACACATGATTTCTGCCAATCTGGGTGTTTGATTCACAACAATTGGAACATCACAGGATGCAAAGAAGCATGGTGAGATTAAGTCAAACCACAAGAAAATGTACGGTTATAATGCTATTATGCTA
The DNA here is from genome assembly GCA_032464435.1 of Aegilops umbellulata. Classification (NCBI taxonomy): domain Eukaryota; kingdom Viridiplantae; phylum Streptophyta; class Magnoliopsida; order Poales; family Poaceae; genus Aegilops; species Aegilops umbellulata. Next base: position 160,219,435 of record CP136058.1, on the reverse strand, counting down.
CTATCTCTTAGTCTTGTGCTTCATGAATAGGAATTTGAAAAGGAGGACAAGTGAAAAATTAAAATTCCTATGTTTTTTCTTTCAAGGAGACACTAAAGGAACAAATCTGTGTGCTCAGTGGACAATATATATAACATGTAGATTAAAAAAGAGATGCAACAAGTGTACTGAAGGAAATATGCCCTAGAGGAAATAATAAAGTTATTATTTATTTCCTTATATCATGACAAATGTTTATTATTCATGCTAGAATTGTATTAACTGGAAACATAATACATGTGTGAATACATAGACAAACAGAGTGTCACTAGTATGCCTCTACTTGACTAGCTCATTAATCAAAGATGGTTATGTTTCCTAACCATGAACAAAGAGTTGTTATTTGATTAACGAGATCACATCATTAGTTGAATGATCTGATTGACATGACCCATTCCATTAGCATAGCACCCGATCGTTTAGTATGTTGCTATTGCTTTTATCCATGACTTATACATGTTCCTTTAACTATGAGAATATGCAACTCCCATTTACCGTAGGGACACTTTGTGTGCTACCAAACGTCACAACGTAACTGGGTGATTATAAAGGTGCTCTACAAGTGTCTCCGAAGGTACATGTTGAGTTGGCATATTTCGAGATTAGGATTTGTCACTCCGATTGTCGGAGAGGTATCTCAGGGCCTTCTCGGTAATGCACATCACATAAAGCCTTGCAAGCATTGCAACCAATGAGTTAGTTGCGAGATGATGTATTACGGAACGAGAAAAGAGACTGGCCGGTAACGAGATTGAACTAGGTATTGGATACCGACGATCAAATCTCGGGCAAGTAACATACCGATGACAAAGGGAACAACGTATGTTGTTATGCGGTCTGACCGATAAAGATCTTCGTAGAATATGTAGGAGCCAATATGGGCATCCAGGTCCCGCTGTTGGTTATTGACCGGAAACGTGTCTCGGTCATGTCTACATTGTTCTCGAACCGTAGGGTCCGCACGCTTAAGGTTACGATGACAGTTATTATGAGTTTATGCATTTTGATGTACCGAAGGAGTTCGGAGTCCCGGATGTGATCACGGACATGACGAGGAGTCTCGAAATGGCCGAGACGTAAAGAATGATATATTGGAAGCCTATGTTTGGACATCGGATGCATTCCAGGTAAAATCAGGATTTTACCGGAATACCGGGAAGGTTACCGGAACCCCCCGGGAGCATAATGGGCCAACATGGGCCTTGGAGGAGAAGTGAGAGGGCAGCCCTAGGGGCTGCGCGCCTCCCCCCTTCCCCTAGTCCTATTAGGACTAGGAGAGGTGGGCGCCCCCCTCTCCTTCTCTCTCCCCCTTGGAGAATCCTAGTCCAACTAGGATTGGGGGGGGGGGAATCCTACTCCCAGAGGGAGTAGGACTCCTCCTGCGCCTCCCTCCTTTGGCCGGCCAGCCTCCCCCCTTCATCCTTTATATACGGGGGCAGGGGACACCCCAAGACACACAAGTTGATCTACGGATCGTTCCTTAGCCGTGTGCGGTGCCCCCTTCCACCAAATTCCACCTCGATTATATCGTTGCAGTGCTTAGGCGAAGCCCTGCGCTGGTAACACATCAAGATCGTCACCACGCCGTCGTGCTGACGGAACTCTTCCTCGACGCTTTGCTGGATCGGAGCCCGGGGATCGTCATCGAGCTGAACGTGTGCCAAGAACTCGGAGGTGCCGGAGTAACGGTGCTGTGATCGGTTGGATCGCGAGGAGAACGTACGACTACTTCCTCTACGTACGACTACTTCCTCTATGTTGTGTCAACGCTTCCGCTTCGGTCTACGAGGGTACGTAGACAAACACTCTCCCCTCTCGTTGCTGTGCATCACCATGATCCTGCGTGTGCGTAGGATTTTTTTTGAAATTACTACGTTCCCCAACAGTGGCATCCGAGCCTAGGTTTTATGGTTTGATGTTATTTGCACGAGTAGAACACAATTGAGTTGTGGACGATACAAGTCATACTGCCTACCGGCATGTCATACTTTGGTTCAGCGGTATTGTTGGACGAGACGATCCGGACCAACCTTACGCGTACGCTTACGCGAGACCGGTTCCCTCGACGTGCTTTGCACATAGATGGCTTGCGGAAGACTGTCTCTCCAACTTTAGTTGAACCGAGTGTGGCTACGCCCGGTCCTTGAGAAGGTTAAAACGGAGTCTATTTGACAAACTATCGTTGTGGTTTTGATGCGTAGGTAAGATGAGTTCTTGCTTAAAGCCCGTAGCAGCCACGTAAAACTTGCAACAACAAAGTAGAGGACGTCTAACTTGTTTTTGCAGGGCATGTTGTGATGTGATATGGTCAAGACGTGATGCTAAATTTTATTGTATGAGATGATCATGTTTTGTAACCGAGTTATCGACAGCTGGCAGGAGCCATATGGTTGTCGCTTTATTGTATGCAATGCAATCGCGATGTAATGCTTTACTTTATTGCTAAACGGTAGTGATAGTCGTAGAAGCATAAGATTAGCGAGACGACAACGATGCTGCGATGAAGATCAAGGTGTCGCGCCGGTGACGATGGTGATCATGACGGTGCTTCGAAGATGGAGATCACAAGCACAAGATGATGATGGCCATATCATATCACTTATATTGATTGCATGTGATGTTTATCCTTTTTATGCATCTTATCTTGCTTTGATTGACGGTAGCATTATAAGATGATCTCTCACTAAATTATCAAGAAGTGTTCTCCCTGAGTATGCACCGTTGCGAAAGTTCTTCGTGCTGAGACACCACGTGATGATCGGGTGTGATAGGCTCTACGTTCAAATACAACGGGTGCAAAACAGTTGCACACGCGGAATACTCAGGTTTAACTTGACGAGCCTAGCATATACAGATATGGCCTCGGAACACAGAGACCGAAAGGTCGAGCGTGAATCATATAGTAGATATGATCAACATAATGATGTTCACCATTGAAACTACTCCATCTCACGTGATGATCGGACATGGTTTAGTTGATTTGGATCACGTGATCACTTAGAGGATTAGAGAGATGTCTATCTAAGTGGGAGTTCTTAAGTAATATGATTAATTGAACTTTAATTTATCATGAACTTAGTCCTGGTAGTATTAGCATATCTATGTTGTAGATCAATAGCTCGCATTGTTGCTTCCTTGTGTTTATTTTGATATGTTCCTAGAGAAAATTGTGTTGAAAAATGTTAGTAGCAATGATACGGATTGGATCCGTAATCTGAGGTTTATCCTCATTGCTGCACAGAAGAATTTTGTCCTTGATGCACCGCTAGGTGACGGAGCTTTTGCAGGAGCAGATGCAGACGTTATGAACGTTTTGCTAGACTCAATATGATGACTACTTAATAGTTTAGTGCACCATGCTTAACGGCTTAAGAATCGGGACTTCAAAGACGTTTTGAACGTCATGGACCATACAAGATGTTCCAGGAGTTGAAGTTAATATTTCAAGCAAATACCCGAGTTGAGAGATATGAAGTCTCCAACAAGTTCTATAGCTAAAAGATGGAGGAGAATCGCTCAACTAGTGAGCATGTGCTCAGATTGTCTGGGTACTACAATCGCTTGAATCAAGTGGGAGTTAATCTTCCAGATAAGATAGTGATTGACAGAATTCTCTAGTCACCATCACCAAGTTAGTAGAACTTCGTGATGAACTATAATATGCAAGGGATAACGGAAAATATTCCCAAGCTCTTCGCGATGCTAAAATCGGCGAAGGTAGAAATCAAAGAAAAACATCAAGTGTTGATGGTTGACAAGATCACTAGTTTCAAGAAAAGGGCAAAAGGAAAGAAGGGGAACTTCAAGAAGAACGGCAAGCAAGTTGCTGCTCAAGTGAAAAAGCCCAAGTCTAGTCCTAAGCCTGGGACTAAGTGCTTCTACTGCAAAGGGACTGGTCACTGGAAGCGGAACTACCCCAAGTGATTGGCGGATAAGAAGGATGGCAAAGTGAACATAAGTATATTTGATATACATGTTATTGATGTGTACTTTACTAGTGTTCATAGCAACCCCTCAGTATTTGGTACTAGTTCAAGTTGCTAAGATTAGTAACTCGAAACGGGAGTTGCAGAATGAACAGAGACTAGTTAAAGGGTGAAGTGACGATGTGTGTTGGAAGTGGTTCCAAGATTGATATGATCATCATCGCACACTCCCTATACTTTCGGGATTAGTGTTAAACCTAAATAAGTGTTATTTGGTGTTTGCGTTGAGCATGAATATGATTTGATCATGTTAATTGCAATACAGTTATTCATTTAAGTTAGAGAACAATTGTTGTTCTGTTTACATGAATAAAACCTTCTATGGTCATACACACCAATGAAAATAGTTCATTGGATCTCGATCGTAGTGATACACATATTCATAATATTGAAACCAAAAGATGCGAAGTTAATAATGATAGTGCAACCTATTTGTGGCACTGCCGTTTAGGTCATATTGGTGTAAAGCGCATGAAGAAACTCCATGCTGATGGGATTTTGGAATCACTTGATTATGAATCACTTGATGCTTGCGAACCATGCCTCTTGGGCAAGATGACTAAAACGCCGTTCTCCGGAACAATGGAGCAAGCAACAGATTTGTTGGAAATCATACATACTGATGTATATGGTCCGATGAATATTAAGGCTCGTGACAAGTATCATTATTTTCTAACCTTCACAGATGATTTGAGCAGATATGGGTATATCTACTTGATGAAACATAAGTCTGAAACGTTTGAAAAGTTCAAAGAATTTTAGAGTGAAGTGAAAATCATCGTGACAAGAAAATAAGGTTTCTACGATCTGATCGCGGAGACAAATATTTGAAGTTACGAGTTTGTCCTTCAATTAAAACAATGTGGAATAGTTTCACAAACTCACGCCACCCGGAACACCACAACGTAATGGTGTGTCCGAACGTCGTAATCGTACTTTATTGGATATGGTGCGATCTATGATGTCTCTTACCGATTTACCGCTATCTTTTTGGGGTTATGCTCTAGAGACGGCCGCATTCACGTTAAATAGGGCACCATCAAAATCCGTTGAGACGACGCCTTATGAACTGTGGTTTGGCAAGAAACCAAAGTTGTCGTTTCTTAAAGTTTGGGGCTGCGATGCTTATGTGAAAAAGCTTCAACCTGATAAGCTCGAACCCAAATCGGAGAAATGTGTCTTCATAGGATACCCAAAGGAGACTATTGGGTATACCTTCTATCACAGATCCGAAGGCAAAAAAATTTTGTTGCTAAAATCGGAAACTTTCTAGAGAAGGAGTTTCTCTCGAAAGAAGTGAGTGGGAGGAAAGTAGAACTTGATGAGATAACAGTATCTACTCCCATTTTGAGAAGTAGTACATCACAGAAATCTGTTCCTGTGACACCTACATCAAATAGGGAGGAAGCTAATGATAATGATCATGAAACTTCAGATCAAGTTTCTACTGAACTTCGTAGATCAACCAGAGTAAGATCCGCACCAGAGTGGTACGGTAATCCTATTTTGGAAGTCATGTTGCTAGACCATGATGAACCTACGAACTATGAAGAAGCGATGGTGAGCCCAGATTCCGCAAAGTGGCTTGAGGCCATGAAATCTGAGATGGGATCCATGTATGATAACAAAGTATGGACTTTGGTTGACTTGCCCGATGATCGGCAAGCAATTGAGAATAAATGGATCTTTAAGAAGAAGACTGACGCTGATGGTAATGTTACTGTCTACAAAGCTCGACTTGTCGCAAAAGGTTTTCGACAAGTTCAAGGGATTGACTACGATGAGACTTTCTCACCCGTAGCGATGCTTAAGTCTGTCCGAATCATGTTAGCAGTTGCCGCATTTTATGATTATGAAATTTGGCAAATGGATGTCAAAACTGCATTCCTGAATGGATTTCTGGAAGAAGACTTGTATATGATGCAACCAGAAGGTTTTGTCGATCCAAAGGGAGCTAACAAAGTGTGCAAGCTCCAGCGATCCATCTATGGACTGGTGCAAGCATCTCGGAGTTGGAATATGCGCTTTGATAAGTTGATCAAAGCACATTGTTTTATACAGACTTGCGGTGAAGCCTGTATTTACAAGAAAGTGAGTGGGAGCACTACAGCATTTCTGATAAGTATATGTAAATGACATATTATTGATCGGAGATAATGTAGAATTATTCTGTGAAGCATAAAGGAGTATTTGAAAGGAGTTTTTCAAAGAAAGACCTCGGGGAAGCTACTTACATATTGAGCATCAAGATCTATAGAGATAGATCAAGACGCTTGATAAGTTTTTCAATAAGTACATACCTTGAAAAGATTTTGAAGTAGTTCAAAATGGAACAGTCAAAGAAAGAGTTCTTGCCTGTATTACAAGGTGTGAAATTGAGTAAGACTCAAAGCCCGACCACGGCAGAAGATAGAAAGAGAATGAAAGTCATTCCCTATGCTTTGGCCATAGGTTCTATAAAGTATGCCATGCTGTTTACCAGATCTATTGTATACCCTACACTGAGTTAAGCAAGGGAGTACAATAATGATCTAGGAGTAGATCACTGGACAGCGGTCAAAATTATCCTTAGTGGAATAAGGATATGTTTCTCGATTATGGAGGTGACAAAAAGGTTCGTCGTAAAGAGTTACGTCGATGCAAGTTTTGACACTGATCCAGATGACTCTAAGTCTCAATCTGGATACATATTGAAAGTGGGAGCAATTAGCTAGAGTAGCTCCATGCAGAGCATTGTTGACATAGAAATTTGCAAAGTACATGCCTATCTGAATGTAGCAGACCCGTTGACTAAGATTCTCTCACAAGCAAAACATGATCACACCTTAGTACTCTTTGGGTGTTAATTACATAGCGATGTAAACTAGATTACTGAATCTAGTAAACCCTTTGGGTGTCGGTCACATAGCGATGTGAACTATGGGTGTTAATCACATGATGATGTGAACTATTGATGTTAATCACATGGTGATGTGATCTAGATTATTGACTCTAGTGCAAGTGGGAGACTGAAGGAAATATGCCCTAGAGGAAATAATAAAGTTATTATTTATTTCCTTATATCATGACAAATGTTTATTATTCATGCTAGAATTGTATTAACTGGAAACATAATACATGTGTGAATACATAGACAAACAGAGTGTCACTAGTATGCCTCTACTTGACTAGCTCATTAATCAAAGATGGTTATGTTTCCTAACCATGAACAAAGAGTTGTTATTTGATTAACGAGATCACATCATTAGTTGAATGATCTGATTGACATGACCCATTCCATTAGCATAGCACCCGATCGTTTAGTATGTTGCTATTGCTTTTATCCATGACTTATACATGTTCCTTTAACTATGAGAATATGCAACTCCCATTTACCGTAGGGACACTTTGTGTGCTACCAAACGTCACAACGTAACTGGGTGATTATAAAGGTGCTCTACAAGTGTCTCCGAAGGTACATGTTGAGTTGGCATATTTCGAGATTAGGATTTGTCACTCCGATTGTCGGAGAGGTATCTCAGGGCCTTCTCGGTAATGCACATCACATAAAGCCTTGCAAGCATTGCAACCAATGAGTTAGTTGCGATATGATGTATTACGGAACGAGAAAAGAGACTTGCCGGTAACGAGATTGAACTAGGTATTGGATACCGACGATCGAATCTCGGGCAAGTAACATACCGATGACAAAGGGAACAACGTATGTTGTTATGCGGTCTGACCGATAAAGATCTTCGTAGAATATGTAGGAGCCAATATGGGCATCCAGGTCCCGCTGTTGGTTATTGACCGGAAACGTGTCTCGGTCATGTCTACATTGTTCTCGAACCGTAGGGTCCGCACGCTTAAGGTTACGATGACAGTTATTATGAGTTTATGCATTTTGATGTACCGAAGGAGTTCGGAGTCCCGGATGTGATCACGGACATGACGAGGAGTCTCGAAATGGTCGAGACGTAAAGAATGATATATTGGAAGCCTATGTTTGGACATCGGATGCATTCCAGGTAAAATCAGGATTTTACCGGAATACCGGGAAGGTTACCGGAACCCCCCGGGAGCATAATGGGCCAACATGGGCCTTGGAGGAGAAGTGAGAGGGCAGCCCTAGGGGCTGCGCGCCTCCCCCCTTCCCCTAGTCCTATTAGGACTAGGAGAGGTGGGCGCCCCCCTCTCCTTCTCTCTCCCCCTTGGAGAATCCTAGTCCAACTAGGATTGGGGGGGGGGATCCTACTCCCAGAGGGAGTAGGACTCCTCCTGCGCCTCCCTCCTTTGGCCGGCCAGCCTCCCCCCCTTCATCCTTTATATACGGGGGCAGGGGACACCCCAAGACACACAAGTTGATCTACGGATCGTTCCTTAGCCGTGTGCGGTGCCCCCTTCCACCAAATTCCACCTCGATTATATCGTTGCAGTGCTTAGGCGAAGCCCTGCGCTGGTAACACATCAAGATCGTCACCACGCCGTCGTGCTGACGGAACTCTTCCTCGACGCTTTGCTGGATCGGAGCCCGGGGATCGTCATCGAGCTGAACGTGTGCCAAGAACTCGGAGGTGCCGGAGTAACGGTGCTGTGATCGGTTGGATCGCGAGGAGAACGTACGACTACTTCCTCTACGTACGACTACTTCCTCTATGTTGTGTCAACGCTTCCGCTTCGGTCTACGAGGGTACGTAGACAAACACTCTCCCCTCTCGTTGCTGTGCATCACCATGATCCTGCGTGTGCGTAGGAATTTTTTTGAAATTACTACGTTCCCCAACATGTACAACCTCTTTGGCGAAGCCATGTCGATGTCAGCGTGATTGGGTTGGCCGGTGAGGATGCTCCGGCTGACTTTGCTGTCGGAGGAGGGGAAGAAGATCTTAGGCGTCTGGATATGGAGCCCGAGGTACTGCTCCGCTGTGATGGAGGGTTTCGTCGTTGGAGCAGCTCCGGTGAGTTGTACGATGCCGAGGCTGAAGCAGGACAAGAGAGACAACAAACAACGTTAACCTGAGTGGAATTCTAATAGCATCTCCAATACATGACGTAAAATACATAACCACAAAGTTCTAGATGTAAAATACATCAGCCGCTCATCTCTGATCTTAACTGTCGAAACTGAATTTAACTGTCGAAACTGAACTTAACTGTCAAAACTGAATTTTGCTGTCGAAACTGAATTTTGCTGTCGAAACTGAACGCACTAGCAAGGTGAGGCTACACGTCGGTCGACTGACTTTTTCATCTCTGGTCAGTCGATTTTGCAGCCGATGGATACGAAATCAAGGGCCTGCGGTTCATCTTCAACCTCCACCCCCTGAGCCGGCCAAACAACAGCCTCCCGCCGCCCGCGGCCGGTGGTGCGCCGCCCCGCCCGTCCCGAGAACACTCCCCACCACCGGTCCGCCGCCGCCCCGGCCATCCCTCTAGGCCCCCCGTGCCGAGCTTTTTCTCCGGCGATCCCCACGCCACCGCCCCGCCAATGCCACGCCACCGCCGGCGACCACCGCCCCCATCCTGAACCCTAAGATAGATAGTGGGGTACCTCTCTGGGGAGCCCCCCTCCCCGCTGCGGCTGGTTCTTCCTTCACCCTGGCGAGCCCCCCACCCCTGAAAATCGACTGACCCAAAAGTCGATTCAGTCGACTGAAGTGTAGCTAAATTGGAGCAGCATCGCAAGCAAGAGCAAGAGCGAGAGCAGCAACGCGGGCAAGAGCAATAGCAAGAGCAGACCAGGCAGGGGACCAAGAGCAAGAGCAGAGCAGCAGCGCGAGTGAGAGCTAAAGCAGTAGGAGCTCCTACTGATGTGGACGTCGCCGCCGAGGGAGCGACACCTTGGAGGAAGTGGCCGGCGACGCCGCCGTGGATGGAGCCGCGCCGTGTCAGCTCGGGACCGAGCGCCGGCAGCACCGTGAGATCGAATCAAGAAGAAAATGCGGTGATTAGTGTACAACCTCTTTGGTGGCGCCGATTAGGCCGCAGCTTCATCCGAGGAAACGGTGATGATGATGCTCTTCCGGTGGTGCAGGTGAAGACGACGGTGTGGGAATGGAGGTGCGCGAAAGACGAGGGGAACGTCGGGGCAGCTCCTTGGAGGTGGAGGACGGGGTGGCTGAACCGGCGGGACGACGAGATCGACGACAGACCCTCATCCGGTACGGTGGATGAGGGACGTCGAGGTGTTGCTGTGGACGACGTCGTCGGAGAAGAGGCTCTGGCTGGGTGGCGGACGGAGCAGGGTGTGGGTTTCGTCTCAGGTTTCGCGGCCTCGGTGTATGAATGGGTGGGCAGATGGGATGGCAGTGGGGAACCATGTCTTAGAGACGCGCTTGTCCGAAATGTGGGGTAAGTTACAAAAGTACCCCCCACCGATTTGAGGCGGTTCTTTCGGTTCAGGGGTACCACGGGCATTTCACGTGTCGGGATTTCACAGGAGGTGGGAGTTTTCGCGCGTGTTGTAATTTTGGAATAGCAAGGCATGGGTTGAGATGGAGGGAGTTGTTGGAGCACAACGAGACAAAGATATATCTTAAATATTTCGGGCTAACAAGGCGTGGGTTGAAATTTCCGGACAAGCCTAACGTGTACTGTACCAAATCAATGCACACTACAAATGTCATTCAAAACTTTGAATTCATGTTATGTTCAATTAAAATATTTCGCTACGTGTATAATGCATGCAACCTACTACTCAAATGAACGTTTTAGTGCATTCCAAACGTATATACTACCGCTTCAATATGAACTATTTGAATTCGTTTCTCTATTTGAATAAGATCTATAGTAATGATTGTCGTGAAGGCAAAGCATTTGAATTCGTTTCTCTGTTTTAATAAGATCTACAATCATCATTATTGTCAAGTTAAACCATCGTTTGTGTATTATCTTCACAGCACACCACATGATTAGTCTCGAGTTACATATGAACTATGTGTACTATATGAACTCGACCTAGATTTTTTGAATCCACTTTATTTTGATTTCAAATCACATTACATTTCTAGCTCTAGCTAGATCTTCATAATCTAAACCATGTCTCATATGTATAATGTGTTTATCACATTATGTATGGTGCCCCGTCCCCTACGCCTACAAGTATTTAGATGTGAGTTGCAAACACCACACATTACCACAAATTCAAATAAAATGTGATAATGTTTGATATATAGTATTGTTTAGATTGTTCGATATTTAGTTGTAAGCTGAAAACGCCACAGATTATCACAAATTCAAATAAAATGTGAGATTGTTTGATGTATAGTATGTTTTAGATTGTTCGACATTTAGCTGTGAGTTGCAAACACCATGCATTATCACATTATGGTATAACATGTGCACAACATGTGTATCACCGCTATATTCATGCATGCAATGTTTAAAACAGTATGATCTCCTATTCAAATATATGAATCTGCTTTCATATCAAATTATGATCTTTGTTAGTCTCTTACACCCACACAATCCTCTAACATTTGTAGCTACCACTAACTTTCTCTCGTGCATGCACACGCCCTCCTCGCCCTCCCCCTCCCTCGGCATTCTATCCACCGGGCACATTCATTTTTTTCTTTAGGTCGTTCTCCCAGAGTCTCCACAACTCCTTTCCGACACACACCGATCGATAAACCTCTCCAGCGATGCCTGCCTACAACATACACACACATCTTCAATCTCCTCCTTTATGTGTCCTTGCCTCGTGTATCTCATATGGTCAGACACACGTGTAAACTCTCGCCCCTCTTTTCATCGATCTCACATCCGCACACTCCTCCCCCTATCTAGCTAGTAGTTGGGCCTCTCGCACCACCTCCTAGCTCCATTCTCTCTGTCTATCCATCTCGCTGGGCCTTATTTGCCTCTAACAAATGGACGTACACCGACCGATCTCTCGCTATACATATAGCTAGCTAGGTCCTTATAACTCGTTTTTACCCACACGTCAATCGATCTACCTCATTAGTTGTGTCTCTCCCTTCCTCCGACAAACAACAATTGATCTACTGATCGAGTTAGGTTTGCTTACCAAACACATGGTTCCCCTTCATCATCCATGGATGCGTCCCGACAGATCTATCACGCACAGGCACACACAGAAACACATCCCCACTCTTATTGATAACATTGCAGTTCCACCCTCAGTTTATCTAGTAGGCCACTCCCACCATCTTCGAGAAGCAACTCCATCACCCATCCAACACTCTACCCCTCTCCCTCCCTCTCCCTCCCTCTCTCTCTCCTCTTTCTCTCTGTCCCATCATATTTCCGCCCTTCAGTTATGTATGGTCGTCGACCGATCTCCCTCAAGACATAGCTGGGTCTCTCCTTCTCAACACATATATGAGTCGTTCTACCTCTATAGTTAGGCCTCTGCCTACCCCTCCCCCCACCTCCCTCCCCCCACACACACCGATACATTGAGCGCTATAGTCATGTCTCCCTACCACACACAAACTTGGCATGTGCCCTCCAACGTTCCGGTAGGCCAGTCGCCCTATATCTTTGACTTGTACACACACACACACACAATTTCGATGGCTCACTTCATCGATCTCGCACCCACCCACTTGATCCTCTCTTTGACTCTATCGATAGCTATGACCCCTCCCTCTCTTATCGTGGATTGCCCGACCCTCTATGTATGATATGGATAGGCCTCCATTTCACACACATTGCATGCAAATTTTTGTTTGAGATGTCATCAACACATATTCCCACAAATAATTCATGAAATCAACCCCCACCCCACCCCACCCCAAAACAAAAAATACTCACGAATTCGGTTTGTATCTCTCACACACACCCACGTAGGTGGGGGACGTGCACGAAGAGAAGAGGTGCATGCACGGCGCACATACTCCCATCTATTTCCCAACCACACCCGCGCGGGTACACGGTGGAGCTCATTTCTATACAAAAAGGCAACCCACATGGTAATTTGGCACGTGTACTGGTTGTCCACTTGGTGGAGGGAGGATCGTCTACCACGGGTGAACAAACAAATTGCGACTTGACGTGTTATGTTAAAAAAGAGGAAAACCATGTGGGGCCTACCTTAGAGGCAAGGCTCTATACACTGGAGTACTTTTGATGTGTCCCGTCAACTCGCAGAACGAGGAGAAGCTTGCTTAGTATGCCGTCTCCCCCGCCCACGGGCGCGGTGGCTCGCAGGATGAGGTGAAGCTTGCTTACTACGCCTTACGCCCGCTCCCTCGCCCATGCGCGCGGTGGCTCGCAGGACGAGGAGAAAAATTTACTACTCCCTCCGTTTACTCCTCGTCCCTACTACCTTGTTTATAGAGATTATATCATATTTTTTAGAATATATATGTCCTTTAGTAGATTTCAATATGAACTAGTAGTACATACTCCAAACACTGTTGTATATAGACGTATTTTAGAGTGTAGATTCACTCATTTTGCTCCATATGTATCACTCTCCCTCGCCCCTCGACCCTCGCCCACCTGGTGGACGTGCAGCAATTCATTCGGTCTCATATAGCCAGAACGATATATACTGCACTACCATTATTGCTCGACTTCCCGAAGAGGCGAAGAGCCAATCGCAAGTTTAATATTTTGGAGATGCCAAGTGCAAGGTTATAGGAGAACGAGTAGTAGGTGCCACGTCATTTATAAATAAAGTTTTTTCTTCAGTGGCATGTACGCAATATGATAGGTTCATATGGAGAGAAAAGGAAACCGCTCCACTATATACATAGTCAGGACGGGCCAGCCTACACGGTTGCTTGTTGGGGTTGCTTTCTTCACACTCTCTCGCACAAAACGACTGTGGCCACATCTCTAACATCCCGGCGGATCACGTCCGCTTGGGGAAGGGGTGGATGCTTAGTGTAGATGCGGTGGCCGTCGCCGACGGCGAAAACCCACTGTCGGCACGTCCCGATCAGGGGTCCCCGCCGTTCTCTCTCACAAAGCCGGTGAGGTTGCCTTCGTCCCTTTCTCACTGCCGCGACGTGGGCAGTTGCCGCCCCCCGCCGCCCTCCTCAAGGTTGAGCAACATCCCTCAGGTACAACTCCCTTTACAGCCGGCTTGCACCACTGCTCCAGCTGCCCACATCACTCCATGTGGATATTTCTCTACTTCTTTGCCCCGCACATACCTCTACTGGCTTCTACGTACTGTATTTGTGATGAGTTTATGTCTCATCAACTAGTCCTAGTAATCTTATTCTAATCACGCTTGTTCAATTTCTTTGCCACAGGGATGCTCATCTCGATTTTGGTGAAACTGCACAAAATGATCCGATGGTCAAAAGGTTGCAAACTTCATTTATTAGGAAGCTTGAACGTTGCCAGCAAATTGAAGCCTGGTCAGGGTTCACGGTTCAAGGGCTAGGGACTGCATGGATCATTTTTTCTTTAGCCGCCTCTATTCCAAAATAAGTGTCAACTTTAGTAGTAGTACAACTTTGTACTAAAGTTTGCACAAAGTTGAGACACTTATTTTGGAACGAAGGGAGTACATATTTGCTATGATATATCAATCATTGAGATGCAATAGCATGCATGTTAGTCTCCTTTGTATTTGATAAAATGTTGCAACGGGCAACCTTGGACGCAAGATACATGTAACAGAAGCTGGAAGCTTCATAGCATTGTACAAATTTATCTCGCTGATAAATTACAGTACGTACTATACTAGTATTTCCTCCGTTCCTAAATATAAGTCTTTGTAGAGATTTCACCATGAACCACATGCGGATGTATATAGATGCATTTTAAGTGTAGATTCATTCATTTTGTTCCGTATGTAGTGGAATCTCTACAAAGACTTATCTACTAGTAATAGCTAGCCCCCACTACTAGGAATTCTCTATCCTCTCCTTGAGCCACGCCATCAAAATTGATGTAGCCGTTAGATGAAGTAAATCAGTCCATAATAGCCGTCTGATCTAGACGTTGCGAGGCTCCGCACTAAGCCACATGCAAGCATGCAGAAATACTGTGGCACATGCATGTGAGTGGGTTTTAAATCACATC
This sequence comes from Aegilops umbellulata, assembly GCA_032464435.1. Taxonomy (NCBI): domain Eukaryota; kingdom Viridiplantae; phylum Streptophyta; class Magnoliopsida; order Poales; family Poaceae; genus Aegilops; species Aegilops umbellulata. The sequence continues at coordinate 160,204,424 of CP136058.1, read as the reverse complement.
AACATGTCTGCATGCAAGCATGCACCGGTAGCATGCATGTAAGTGAGCTTTTAAGTCCCATTAACATGTCAAAAAGAAAAATATAATCCCATTATGCAGTAGGAGTTGGCTGATCTTTTTTCCTTACGTGGGATGATCTAAATGATGATAGGAGTTTATTTAGTTTGGCTACGGTTATAGAGTTTTTTTAGTTCCATGAAATCGATAATTTTGCGCAAAGAGATATACCGCTGTTCCGCGCCAACGCACGGGGACTCATCTAGTCATATTTAGGAACGGAGGGAGTACTATGTAAAGAGTTAGGTGTCGCACGGTGATAGTGTGAGGTGGGCCATGTAATAACTGAGGCTGCGTGTTTTCACTGCTCTTGCATGCCTCCGCTGTAAGAATGGAGAAAATTTTAATCTATACCCCTATATAGTGTGCGAATAACTTTGAAAGATGGTCGTTGGATGAAGCCAATCCGACGGTGCAGAGATGGCAAATGCGAGCACTACTGGCCGTTGGATATCATCTACAATCAACCAAATTTTGCCACATGTACAATCTAGAAGACTCCATGGTTGAACTTAAGCATAATGCACAAACCTCAAAACACAAGCACTTCTCCTTTGTTCTAGAATCTTCCGTATCATAATTGCCCAATTTTGTTTCTACATGGATTGCCATCAGTTGTTTTTACTTTATGCTTTACAACGCACAATTCCATGAATCTTAAAATAGATTAGCTTTTTTATGAAAACTAAATGATTTTGAATGAGATGAACTATAAGTATTAAACGAACATCTACATCATGCATATATGACTCAAAGCTTACATGCTATAATGTTGTATTTATTCATAATTTGGTTGCCAAATCTCATGCGTGCAATGCACATGTACCTTACTAGTCTAGTAGTAGTATACCTCCTTTCGCCGAAAGCGTGGGACATCCAGCAGTCCTACCACCTTAGTAATAAAGACCAATGAGCCGTCAAATCACATAGACCCATCAATAAGTTGGACGGACGAAGCAACCATCACTCTTGCACCAGTGAGAGGTCGCATCCACTCTGCCCGGGCATGAATGCGTCACCAATTCTTTGGAGCAGCGCTGACCATTTCGGGCGGGAAGCGCGCGGGGGCGATGGAGGGGCTTTGGGCGGGCCAGGCTGGTCAGGAGCGGGCGTGGCAGCTGTCCGCATGTCCCTACCGGACACGCCCGGAAACGAGAGGATGCACTGACTCCCACGGCTAAAATCGTACACTACACAACATCTCTCTGTAGGAGTAGGTCGATCTGTCGCTCTCTCTAACACACACATGTTGTTAAACACACACACGCACCTTGGTCCCGTTGCACCTTCTAACATGACTTATTACACCTAGATGGAGGGAGTACTAAGTATACGAGATACGGTGGCACACTGACTTAAGTCGAATACAAGTGCCCAAAATTTGTGTGCATGTTATAATAAGGGTTCACTTAAAATAGTACGTGAGCGAACAGAGGGATCAATTGGACAGTGTTCCCGAGCAGTAGCGAGATGTGTGAGGTAAGATACACCGCTGGCGCTTTTAATTTTTCTTGTTAATTTGTTTGTTTCACCCTCTGACTGGTGGGACCCAACGTACTACGTACATGGAGAGAGGTAAGGTGACTAAGGCTGCATTATTTCTACACCACTGTGGATAGTCTTACCACCAAAGCCACATGACACGATTAGGATTCAAATCCCAATGACTCCCACACACACACAAAAAACACAGCATGCTTGTCACACGAATGCAGGAATGTATAAAAGGTTATTTCCCTCTCGTTGAACATAACGAGAGGGTTGTGTAGCTGGTTAGCCTGTTCGCTCATCAAACTTGAGGTCTCAGGTTCGATAACTACACTTGAGCATAATTTGTGCCAGGAGGATTCTTTGACTGGTCAAAATGTTTTATAGGGTTTGCACGCTTCACACTCCCTCTCCAGTATATATATACACGCTAGAGCCTCAGCGCTTGTAGTTTCTCTCTTCACACTCTCTCGCCCTCTCCTGCTGGAGCCACAACGCTTGTAGTTGCTCTCTTCACACTCTCTCGCCCTCTCCAGATCTAAACAAGACTTCATTGGCCTCTCTCTCTCCCCTCACTGCTGCTCAAAGAGCCGGCAGGATCCGTCCGCCGGGAAGGGAAGGAGGGTTAACGCTGTCGCCGTCGGCGAGGGACTACCGGCGCAGCTGTTCACTTTCCACCCAGCGGCAGCGTGGGAGGGCCTCCAACCCCTTCTTCTTCGCCGTTGTCCCGTCGCCCACCGAACCACGCCCCAAGAACCTTAAGGTATAATTTACTTACTCCACATGCATTGCTCTAGCTGCATGTATACCATGAATCTAGGACGTGGTTCAAAGAGGAAAGGAGTGGGGGAAAGTAGTGGGAAAAGTTGTATATATCATGAATCTAGGACGTGGTTCAAAGAGGAAATGAAGGGGAAAAGTTGTATAGTATTAATCTAGGACGTGGTTCAAAGAGGAAAGGAATGGGGGGAAGTAGTGGGGAAAGTTGTATCGCATAAATCTAGGACGTGGTTCAAAGAGGAAATGAAGGGGCGAAAGTACTAGTTCAAAATGGAAAGGAAGGGACAAGGCTGTAGAGTTTGAGCAGGACTAGATTTGCTGCGCTCACATAGGGAAAGGTGTCTAAAGATAGACCAACACAAATATGCTCCTTGGTTGTTTGTTCTTTGTTGCAACAGACTGTGCATGACCACAGTACATCGGTAGATGCACATGGTGCTGGTGCGTCCACTGTCCCATGCAACTCATTAGCTGTTGTTAATCTAAGGCCATGTTTGGTTAAAAACTCCCTAGTCCCTACCTGCTCGGTTCTAGGGACTAAACATGGACTAGAGGTTATTAAATGACATGCTAAAAGACCATGTTACCCCTAGTAATGAACTAATAGAGACAAGGTGCGATGCGTGGTGGGGGCAACTATTGGAAAAAGTCCCAAAAAGACTCCCTCGGGGTCTTCTTTCTTTAGTCCCAAATGCCCACTTTTAGTCCCTAAAAGTCCCTCCTGTTTGGTTTAGATGGGACTGACATGGAGTTTTTTTAGTCCCTAGACCAAAATGTCCCTGTAAACAAACACCCTCTAATAATGCCGCTGGAAAATTGATGCAATGCCACAGTTAAAAGAAAATTACATGTTTAACGAATTTTATTGTTAATATTAATCAATGCCACCATTAGAGAAATGCTACTATCTTGCTTTCTTTCCCATTTAGATAAGGTAGATGCTTCTTTTTGTTGGCTTGTGTGTCATCCACTGTTATTGACCACTAATTGTTTCCTTTGCACCTCTGTGTAAACAGGGTTATCTACTTCACCTCGTTGCCATTGTTACCTTTTGTTGCACTGCACAAAACACTTTTGTTCTAAGAGTGTTTTCTGCTTGATTGCTTGATCTTAGTGGAACTGCACAAGAGGAGATATTACTTCCTATCCGTTAAGGCGAATTTGGTTCAGATCTTCTTCTTGTGAGTTGTTTGAATTCCGCATCATGAGAGGTCAGTACTAGCCTTCTTTCACATGATTCTGCAGTGTGCATTCATATGTTGTGCTACTTGTATGATAATGTTGCTTGATTTTAGTGAACTGCACAACTGGAGACAAGACTTCCCATCTGTATGTGCACCGTAATATCCCATTGAGGTAAGATAAGGATATTTCACAACTGTTGGCCTGTATTTTGCCACTTTCATCAGAAAATTTAGTTTAGTACTATACTTGTGCTCCCTAATTGACATGCCAAATCTTACATTGAAGGCGAAGATTGTCTGTTATAGAACCAAGTGATGAAGGGGAAGAACAAGCGGAAGAAAAACAAAAATCAACTCCTGGTGCTGTAATGATGCACTAGAACTGTGATGACACAAGTAATGATATATTTTTGCATCTTAATTTATTGCTATGGCTGGAACGAGCAATTGTTTTGCCACTGATCTGATGCCACTCTTAATGCAATATGTAATTATCTCTACTTGTGCAAACAGGGATCTTCTTTGAAGATACCATATATTTTAGTGGAACTGCACAAGAAGATGTTGGAAACATTAAACTAATCGAGGAGTATATAGTAAGCACGGCCACCACCGTAGATAGCAACAGATGGTTCCGGAGAATTGCCTCATCTGTATGCTCTACACAATAAGCCTCCTGACAAAGGTTGGTACTCGCCCACTGATTTCATCCATATGATTGAGCTTTGTCATCTCTATTGGTGTTGTGTTACTGTTTAGATACTGTCATGAAAAAGTGGTATTGTCCTTGAGAAGTGCTTCATCTGTGCTGTTTTAAATATTTCCTTTCCATTTTTTCGAGCAAACAGTGATGCTAGCATTTAGTAGTCCTCTTGTCTTTGCACAACAGGATCATCTTCCTCTGAAGAACAGTATGGAGTACGTGAAGTGACTAGTTCCGATTATGCCAGGATGAAGAAGCCCTGTCTATCTTATCATCAGAAGGAGCAGTAGAAGGATGATTACATTACTCCCCACAAGACCAAACTAACTTCAGCTCAGAAGGACTGACAAAATCTCCATTTTTTTGTTGTGATGCGCGACTACAATGTTGTTCTAGGATTCTTTATGGTGAGTTCCATTTTTCTAAAAGTGTGCTCTACATGGACCATGCATGTGCCTGTTGAAACTGTCAATTCATAGTACAGTTTGCTTTATACTAATCACTTTTTTGTATTTGTGCAAACAAGGGTGCTCAGCTTGATTTCAATGGGAAATGCACAAAATGTTCATGAATACATTGAATCATTCATTTCCACCACAAGAAAGGAGGAGCCGATAAGTTCAAGGCGTTGCAATATATAAGGGCAAAATCATACAAGCTACGCGCGAATTTGGTTGATTTTGGTGGAACTTCACAAAAAGAACAGCTGGTTTATTTAGCACGAGGTGCCATGTCAATGTCCGAACTGATGGCAAACCCTGCCCATTCCACAATCATAGGCATTTGATATTTTGGAATGGGACAACCTTGTCAAATTTTGCTCATTGATTTTAGCAAGACATGCGTTTGATATTTTCGAATGGGACGCCCTTTGCTGTCAGCAGCGTCGATCATTTTTTCTTTATTCTTTAGTTATGAAGTAAATATTGCTTCTGACATGTGAGTCGCTGAGATGCATAATCATCGATTGTTTTGAATGTTCTCTATGAATTGCCAGGCCTGTGTGTTTGATTGCAATGTACAGAAACACTAAAAAGCTGCTCAAACTCTTTGTACTCCTTCTGTTCCTTTTTACTTCGCACATTGTGAAAGTGCATACTTTTTTGTATAAGATTGGTCAAAGTAGAGATACTTTGACTGCAGACAAAACTTGTATGCAGACTAGAAAGGACCGGAGGGAGTACATGTGAAGCTGCTGCAAACGAGGTGATCACCCTGGGGATAATGCTAGTACGTATTGTTTTGCATGTTCATCCAATGCCAATGATACAGGAATTCGAACTAATCGAAATAAATTCATTCATACACGATCGGATTTCATATAAACATGTCGGATTTCATTACATTTCATACATTCTTCAACTAAAAAGGGTGCTCCGGAGGTATAATTAATTAACTGAAGCTACCCACCTGTGTCCCGCTGAGCCGAACAGAAGCTTCAGTGACTAAACTGCAGGTGCAGTTGCGTAATTGACATGTGGCCTGTTGGGCTCACATGTCAGTCAGCCAACTGCACCAGCAGTTAAGTAGAAGCAACATCCTTCTCCAACGCAGCTCTCCGACTCCACGTCGCCGCCAAGAAGCTAACCGGCCGTCAATGGTTAACCCGCCTAGCTTGGCTTCAATCGGAGGGTAGCAGCGATGGCCTTACTTGGACCCGAGTGGCGGCGACCTACCATGTTCTACTCTTCCTCGTTTTTTGTGTGGCGCGGCCTCGTTGGCAGCGGGGCGGAGCCTCGGCGGAGCCGGCGATGTCCTCTGTCTCATTGTCGGCGGGCGGCACCTCAGCGGGGCGATGGAAATCCTCCCCCACGTTGCCGACAGGGTGGGGCCTCTGCTGAGCCGGCGATGTCCTCTGCCTCGTTGTTGGCGGGGCGGGGCCTCGGCGGAGCCGGCGGTGTCCTCTGCCTTGTTGTTGGCGTCGCGGGGCCTCGTCGACGCCAGCGGAGCGGGGACTCGTCGGAGCCGGAATTGTCCTCTACCTCGTTGTTGGCGCCGCAGGGCCTCGGCGAAGCAGGGCCTCGTCGACGCCAGTGGAGCGGGGACTCGTCGTGCCGGCATTGTCCTCTGCCTTGTCCTCGGTCTCGCCAAACAGCGCCTCGCCCGCTTCATCGCCCTCTTTGCTAGCCTCTTTGTAGGCGGCCGCAGCCTCCGCCACCCGCATGCGGTACCGCCAGCGCTCGAGGCGGCCCTTGCAGGCGGAGCGGTACGAGTCGAGCAGCGCCTCCTGCTCCGCCCGCTCCGCGGCGATCTGGTCCTCCGCCTGCAGGTGCTCCTGGAGGAGATGGTGGTTGTAGGCGGCGTCGGCCTGCGCCTCCCAGAACTGCTCCTGATGCATCTGCCTCACACTGTCCATATATTGGGCACGGGCCTCGCCGATGGTCATGGTGCAATGCACCGGTGAGGATGGCGCAGAGGAGGGGGTTGGCGCCGGATTGTCGACTACCATGTTCTCCATTGGGACGTCGTCGTCCTTCGGCTACCTGCCGGCCAGCCGGTCGGTAGCAATGGCTGCCATCTCCTTGTGGTCTGTCGTCCGCCCGTCCCGAAGAGCGCTGGAGCGCGAGGAAGCCATGGTGGGCAGTAGTGGCGCGGACAGGAGAAAGGGAACGGATGTGGATGATTGCGGCTATGGCTGACGTAGCAATTTTTATAGCAATGATGGGCGGGCGGAGGGACGGACGTGTGGCGCTGGAGTAGCTGCCTCGGCAACCGCGTATCATTAACGTGGGCGGCAGATGGACGGACGGACGGCACTTGTGTCGTTTGAAGGCGGATCAATCACCTGCACCGGGAAGCGGGGCGGGCGGCGCTGACTGTTTCGGGCGAAAAGCGCGCGCGAGCGAGGAGATGACTTTACTTGGAGAGGATGACAATGGGGACCCACCTGGTCCATAGCCTCACGTACGCAAGTGCCTCCTTATTATATATATATATGTATAAAACTATACTCCCTCCGTCTAGGTGAATAAGTCATATTAGAAGGTGCATCACGACCTAGGTGCAAGCAGATTGGTGGAAAAGAAGAATATTTCTCTCTTCTAAACACAACATTTAATCACAGCAGTTAAGAGGATGCCTTATTAGCTACCCATGCAGGCCATCGTAATTCATAGCATGCAAAGCGCTTTTATTTCTTGCCTAATAACCGCATGGACGTGCTGCATGCATTGGTCCTTGCCCGAGCAAAAAAAAGGGAGGAAAGGGGTTTCCACGAGAGACAACGAGGCAGAGGTGTAAGCGCTCGCTGGAGTAATTTATTTTTCTTCCTCCTGGTTTCCTGACATTACGGTCCCACACCATTGTCAACCTATGTAGTAGTCAATAAACGAGAGAATTGCACAAGAAGCGGCCGACAGCTGGGACCAAGCAGCTCGAGTAGTATTTGTGTTTTTGAGGTGTGAGCACTGCAGAGTTTTTCGATGTTTAACCCAGATATTAATTTTTCTCCTCTGAACAACAACGAAAACATCGCTGCAGGTATTAACTGGGCGGGCTGTGGCCCGTCTAGCCCAGGCCAGATATCCAACCCAGATATTAATTTTTTTTCAAGCTGAAAATGGCTAGCCCAGCTATACTTTTTTTAGGAATACCCAGGCAAGGTCAAGTTGTTATTCTCCGCCCCGCTGGGTTGCAAATCTTTCCTAGGAGGGATGCATTAGGCTTAACAAGAAAATGGGCTTTAAGAAATAATAAATGGGATGTAATTATCAAAACTGGGCAGTAACTACAAAAAAGTGCACCAAAGACGTGATTACTTTATAAAATATTATTTTTGGATATTGAAAATTTTAATTTCATTAATTGTTGCGAGCACAATGTTTCGTTGTATTTTTACGTAATATATATTTATATTGAAATTGTATTTAATCTGACTAGAAATTTCGGGATAAAAATATTTCGGATCCCATCAAAATGTGGGAAATTTTATTGAATTCTGTTTTGAACGGTTGGTTGAAATGGGATGTACGTTTAACAAACTGTAAATGGGTTGTAGTAAATTCCATTAGAATTCAAAAATGGGCTACACATTCTTACAAATCTCAAATGGGCTATAAGTTCTCTGCCACACACTTCTAGCCTTACTAAGTTGACGCGTCCCCTAAAAAACCAGAGTTGACGCGTATGCAAGGCTTTGTCAACTTATAGTCAACACAAGGTTCTAGCAGCAGTGGCCATTGGATGTCCATCCAACGAATGCCGTGCTTATTCTTCAATCTCGGATATTCTAGCTTCACCCGCCCAAAAAATGATTCCTCCCCCTGACATCTGGGGCGCACCGTTTCGGAAGCTGACCTGTGGGCCTACTAAGTTGACGTACCAAGGGCTTTGTCAACTTAGTCAATATAAACGATTCTAGCTACAGTGACCATACGATGTCCATCCAACGGCCGTAGTGCTTCTTGAACCTCTGGTCTTCTTGCTCCAGCCGCCCAAAGCAGCGCCAGTCGTGCTGCCTGCTCCTGCCTCCCGTGGCCGGTTGTGCTGTCGCGGAGGCCTCACCGCCCCCTACTATTCCCACCGCTGGCCAGGCCCTGCGGCGACGACAGACTCACACCGCAGCCGAATGAGTGAACCCTCATACTCCTCTCCGCATGGGCATCCACTGCCGCGTCTTCACCGGCTCCATGTCGTTCCCTTCCTAGGCCTCGCCGTCGTCCACTGCCCTGGTGCTCTCAGCGCGGCGTGGTCAACGTGGTCAAGGAACGAATTCCATCGGACGTAGACTGTACGTGGAGAGGCTGACAGCTGGGTCCACGGCGGCAGCATGGAAGTGCCTCCTTATTATGCGGAAAATAATGATTCATCCACCTGACAGCAGGGACCCACCGGACGGGCCACCATATTTCACGAAAAAAGCGTTTCCCCCCTGACTGCTGGGACCCACCAGCTACACCTTCGCACGCAAGGAAGTGTGTCGGGGCAAAAAAAAACAATTCGCCCCCCTGACTGCTGGGACCCACCAGCTACATCTTCGCACGCAAGGAAGTGCGTCCGGGCAAAAAAACCAAAACGATTCGCCCTCCTGACTGCTGGGACCCACCAGCTACATCTTCGCAGGCAAGGAAGTGCCTGACAGTCGGGACCCACCTGGTCGAAGCGTACGTAGTGTTGTCATTCTGGTCGCGAACGTGTACGTACATATATACTGGTCGATGTAGAGGCGCGCACGTGTCGTAGTAGACGCGCGTACGTGTCGTAGTAGAGGTGCGCACGTAGCATGTACACGTACGTACAGCGGCCAGGGTGCAATAAAGAAAATACGGCCACGTACGTACATACGGGCAGGGTCTCGAACGCCTACTCGCACATACGTATGGCAAGGGCTCGTACATGGCTAGGTCGGAACGAAGAAACAACATCGTCGTCGTGTTCATGGGGAGGCAACAAAATGCGTCATGTTCATGGGGAGGCAACGGAATGCGTCGTGTTCATGGGGAGGCAACGAAATGTGTCGTGTTCATCGGGAGGCAACGGAATGCGTCATGTTCGTCGGGAGGCAACGAAACGCGTGGGAGCCAACCGGCTGGGTCGGAACAGAATGCGTGGTCGTGTTCATCGGGAGGGCTTGGACGGAACAGGCGATGGAAACGAGGTGTGGCGTACGGCAAAATGGAGGAAACGGACCTCCTACGTTCGGAACGGGGTCTGGCGTACCGCAAAACGGAGGAAACGGACCTCCTACGGTCGAAACGGGGGTCCTGTTGATCGAGAGGGGTGTGGCGTACTGCAAAACGGACGAAACGGACCTCCTACGGTCGAAACGGGGGTCCTGTTGATCGGGAGGGGTGTAGCGTACCGCAAAACGGAGGAAACGGACTTGTGTTGGAGCGCTACGGTCGAAACGGGGGTCCTGTTCATCGGGAGGGGTGTGGCGTACCGCAAAACGGGACTCCACGGGATACTGTTCATCTCCACCGTCGACCTCCTCCAGCCTCCACGGGCTCATGTTCATCCAGCCTCCACGGGCTCGTGTTCATCCAGTCTCCACGGGCTCGTGTTCATCCAGCCTCCACCGTGCGCTACTCCACTGGCTACTATTCAACCACCCCTCCACCGTCTACTGTTCGTCCAGCCCTTCACACCACGGGGTCCTGTTCAACCACCCCTGCACGGGCACCCCTCCACTGGCGTACCGCAAAACGGAGGAAACGGACCTCCTACGATCGAAACAGGGGTCCTGTTGATCGGGAGGGGTGTGGCGTACTGCAAAACGGACGAAACGGACCTCCTACGGTCGAAACGGGGGTCCTGTTGATCGGGAGGGGTGTAGCATACCGCAAAAAGGAGGAAACGGACTTGTGTTGGAGCGCTATGGTCGAAACGGGGGTCCTGTTCATCGGGAGGGGTGTGGCGTACCGCAAAACGGGACTCCACGGGATACTGTTCATCTCCACCGTCAACCTCCTCCAGCCTCCACGGGCTCATGTTCATCCAGCCTCCACGGGCTCGTGTTCATCCGGCCTCCACGGGCTCGTGTTCATCCAGCCTCCACCGCGCGCTACTCCACTGGCTACTATTCAACCACCCCTCCACCGTCTACGTTTCATCCAGCCCTCCACCATACCACGGGGTCCTATTCATCCAGAGGCAACGCCGCCGCTCATTGTTCATCCAAACCCCCCCCCCCCCGCAACGCTCACTGTTCATCCAATCGATCGACTTCAGTTAGCAACAGTAGCGAAGGAATCGCTTGATCGGGTTCAGTTAACAGCCATCGATCGATCGCTCGGGTTCAGTAACGCGTAGCCTGTAGTGCAATCACTCGGGTTCAGTCAGAGCCCAACGCCTCGCTCGGGTTCAGTTAGAGCCAACGCCTCGCACACATGCGCGTACGTGTACGAGAGAAACGCGCATCGCTCGGCCCCCGACCTCCCACCATAACCGGGAACTCCCCAAAATTTTCCTCGCCCTCGCTTCTACCACGATTTTTTCCGTCATGGACGGCCCAAAGAATGTCATGCAGCTGGGTCTACGGCCCGCCCAGGACGAAAAGCCCATTTTCTGTCATGATTTTTTGTCATAGAAGTAGGAGCCCACCACATCTATGATGATACCGGGTTCTGTCACAATTATCGTCATAGAAGTGTCATATGTATGATAGAAAAAAAAATTGTTCGGCCCAAAATGTCACGGATGTGTCTTTTTTTTGTAGTGGTATAAAACTATATATGCTATGATGAACTCATCAAAGTGTATATTCCAACTCCGAGATGCTTGCACCAGTGCATAGATGGATCGCTGGAGTTTGCACACTTTTGTTAGCACTTTTAGGATTGACAAAACCGTCTTGTTGTATCATATACAACTCTTCTTTAAGAAATCCATTAAGGAATGCAGTTTTGACATCCATTTGCCAAATTTCATAAAATGCGGCAATTCCTAACATGATTTGGACAAACTCTAAGCATCGATACGAGTGAGACAATCTTATCATAGTCAACACCTTGAACTTGTCGAAAACCTTTTGCGACAATTCGAGCTTTGTAGATAGTAACACTACTATCAGTGTCCGTCTTCCTCTTGAAGATCCATTTATTCTCAATGGCTCACCGATCATCGGGCAAGTCAATCAAAGTCCATACTTTGTTCTCATACATGGATTCCATCTCAGATTTCATGGCCTCAAACCATTTTGCGAAATTTGGGCTCATCATCGCTTCCCCATAGTTCGTAGGTTCGTCATGGTCTAGTAACATGACTCCCAAAATAGGATTACCATACCAATCTGGCCTGGAACATATTCTGTTTAACCTACGAGGTTCAGTAGTAACTTGATCTGAAGTTTCATGATCATCATCATTAACTTCCTCACTAATTGGTGTAGGCATCACTGGAACTGATTTCTGTGATGAACTACTTCCTAATTTGGGAGAAGGTACAAATACCTCATCAAGTTTTACTTTCCTCCCACTCACTTCTTTCAAGAGAAACTCCTTCTCTAGAAAGGATCCATTTTTAGCAATGGATATCTTGCCTTCGGATCTGTGATAGAGGGTGTACCCAACAGTTTCCTCTGGGTATCCTGTGAAGACACATTTCTTCGATTTGGGTTCGAGCTTATCAGGTTGAAGCTTTTTCACATAAGCATCGCAGCCCCAAACTTTAAGAAACAACGACTTAGGTTTCTTTTGCTAAACCATAGTTCATACGGTGTCGTCTCAACGGATTTAGATGGTGCCCTATTTAACATGAATGCAGTTGTCTCTAATGCATAACCCCAAAACGATAGTGGTAAATCGATAAGAGACATCATATACCGCACCATATCTAATAAAGTACGGTTACAACGTTCAGACACACCACTACGCTGTGGTGTTCCAGGTGGCGTGATTTGCGAAACTATTCCACATTGTTACAAATGTAGGCCAAACTCGTAACTCAAATATTCGTCTCCGTGATCAGATCGTAGAAACTTTATTTTCTTGTTATGATGATTTTCCACTTCACTCTGAATTTCTTTGAACTTTTCAAATGTTTCAGTCTTATGTTTCATCAAGTAGATATACCCATATCTGCTCAAATCATCTGCGAAGGTCAGAAAATAACGATACCCGCCGCGAGCCTCAACACTCATCAGATCGCATACATCAGTATATATTATTTCCAGTAAGTCAGTTGCTCGCTCCATTGTTCCGGAGAACGGAGTCTTAGTCATCTTGTCCATGAGGCATGGCTCGCAAGCATCAAGTGATTCCAAAAGCCCATCAGCATGGAGTTTCTTCATGCGCTTTACACGAATATGACCTAAACAGCAGTGCCACAAATATGTTGCACTATCATTATCAACTTTGCATCTTTTGGCATCAATATTATGAATATGTGTATCACTACGATCGAGATTCAATAAGCCATTCACCTTGGGTGTATGACCATGGAAGGTTTTATTCATGTAAACAGAATAACAATTATTCTTTGATTTAAATGAATAACCGCATTGCAATAAACATGATCCAATCATATTATGCTCAACGCAAACACCAAATAACATTTATTTTAGGTTCAACACTAATCCCGAAGGTAAAGGGAGTGTGCGATGGTGATCTTATCAACCTTGGAATCACTTCCAACACACATCGTCACCTTGCCCTCAACTAGTCTTTGTTCATTTTGTAACTCCTGGATCATAGCAACTAATCATAGCAACTAAACCAGTATCAAATACCCAGGGGCTACTATGAACACTAGTAAAGTACACATCAATAACATGTATATCATATATACTTTTGTTTACTTTGCCATCCTTCTTATCCGCCAAGTATTTGGGGCAGTTCCGCTTCCAGTGACCATTTCCTTCGCAGTAGAAGCACACAGTTTTAGGCTTGGGTCTAGCTTTGGACTTTTTCATGGGAGTGACAACTTTCTTGCCATTCTTATTGAAGTTCCCTTTCTTTCCCTTGCCCTTTTACTTGAAACTAGTGGTCTTGTCAACCATCAACATTTGATGCTTTTCTTGATTTCTACCTTCGTCAATTTCAGCATCACGAAGAGCTCGGGAATCATTTTTGTCATCCCTTGCATATTATAGTTCATCAAGAAGTTCTAGTAACTTGGTGATAGTGATTAGAGAACTCTGTCAATCACTATTTTATCTGGAAGATTAACTCCCACTTAATTCAAGCGATTGTAGTACTCAGACAATCTGAGCACATGCTCACGGGTTGAGCTATTCTCCTCCATCTTGAAGGCAAAGTACTTGTCAGATGTCTCATACCTCTTGACTCGGGCATGAGTCTAAAATACCAATTTCAGCTCTTGGAACATCTTATTTGCTTTGTGGCGTTCAAAATGTTTTTGAAGTCCCGGTTCTAAGCCGTAAAGCATGGTGCACTAAACTATCAAGTAGTTATCATACCGAGCTTGCCAAATGTTCATAATGTCTGCATTTGCTTTTGCAATAGGTCCGTCACCTAGCGGTGCATCAAGGACATAATTCTTTTGTGCAGCAATGAGGATAATCCTCAGATCACGGACCTATTCGGCATCATTGCTACTATCATCTTTCAACATAGTTTTTCTCTAGGAACATATCAAAATAAACGGGGAGCTACATCGCGACCTATTGATCTACAACATAGTTATGCAAATACTATCATGACTAAGTTCATGATAAATTAAAGTTCAATTAATCATATTACTTAAGAACTCCCACTTAGATAGACATCCCTCTAATCATCTACGTGATCACGTGATCCATATCAATTAAACCATGTCCGACATCACATGAGATGGAGTAGTTTTCAATGGTGAACATCACTATGTTGATCATATCTGCTATATGATTCACGCTCGACCTTTCGGTCTCAGTGTTCTGAGGCCATATCTGCATATGCTAGGCTTGTCAAGTTTAACTCGAGTATTCTGCGTGTGCAAAACTGGCTTGCACCCGTTGTATGTGAACGTAGAGCTTATCACACCCGATCATCACGTGGTGTCTCGGCATGACAAACTGTAGCAATGGTGCATACTCAGGGAGAACACTTGTGCCTTGAAATTTAGTGAGAGTTCGTCTTATAGTGCTACCGCCGTACTAAGCAAAATAAGATGCATAAAGGATAAACATCACATGCAATCAATATAACTGATATGATATGGCCATCATCATCTCGTGCCTTTGATCTCCATCTCCAAAGCACCATCATCACCGGCTTGACACCTTGATCTCCATTGAAGCATCGTTGTCGTCTCGCCAACTATTGCTTCTACGACTATCGCTACCGCTTAGTGCTAAAGTAAAGCAATTACATGGAGATTGCATTTCATACAATAAAGCGACAACCATATGGCTCCTGCCAGTTGCCGATAACTGTTACAAAACATGATCATCTCATACAACAAATTATATATCATCACGTCTTGACCATATCACATCACAGCAAGCGCTGCAAAAACAAGTTAGACGTCCTCTACTTTGTTGTTGCAAGTTTTACGTGGCTGCTACGGGCTTCTAGCAAGAATCGTTCTTACCTACGCATCAAAACCACAATGATTTTTCGTCAAGTTTGTTGTTTTAACCTTCAACAAGGACCGGGCATAGTGACACTCGACTCAACTAAAGTTGGAGAAACAGACACCCACTAGCCACCTGTGTGCGAAGCACGGCGGTAGAACCAGTCTCATGAACGCGGTCATGTAATGTCAGTCTGGGCCGCTTCGTCCCACAATACCGCCGAATCAAAGTATGACATGCTGGTAAGCAGTATGACTATTATCGCCCACAACTCTTTGTGTTCTACTCGTACATATAACATCTACGCATAGACCTGGCTCTGATACCACTATTGGGGAACGTAGTATTTCGAAAAAATCCTACGATCACGCAAGATCTATCTAGGAGAAGCATAGCAACGAGCAGGGAGAGTGTGCCCACGTACCCTCATAGACCGAAAGCGGAAGCGATAAGTAACGTGGTTGAAATAGTCAAATGTCTTCGCGATCCAACCGATCAACTACCAAATGCACGACACCTCCGCGATCTGCACACGTTCAGCTCGGTGACGTCCCTCGAGCTCTTGATCCAGTTGAGGATGAGGGAGAGTTTCGTCAGCACGACGGCATGGTGATGGTGATGATGAAGTTACCGGCGCAGGGCTTCGCCTAGGCACTATGACAATATGACCGAGGTGTGTAACTGTGGAGGGGGGCACCGCACACGGCTAAGACAAATCTTGAGTGCCTTTGGGGTGCTCCCCTCACCCATATATAAAGGAGGGAGGGAGGAGGCGGCCGGCCTAGGGGGCGCGGCAAGCATAGGGAGTCCTACTGGGAATCCCAAGTCCTAGTAGAATTCCCTTTCCTATTCGGAGTAGGAGAGAAGGGAAGAGAGGGGGAGGGAGAACGAAAGGGGGGGGCCGTGCCCCCACCCCTCGTCCAATTCGGTTTGGGCAGGGGGGAGGCGCGTGCCACCTCTTGGCCCTTCTTCGCTCTCTCCACTACAGCCAAATAAGGCCCATTACTTCTCCCGGTGAATTCCCGTAACTCCCTGGTACTCCGAAAAATACCCGAATCACTCGGAACCTTTCCGATGTCCAAATATAGCCTTCCAATATATGAATCTTTACCTCCCGACCATTTCCAGACTCCATGTCATGTCCGTGATCTCATCCGGGACTCCGAACAAACTTCGGAACGTCAAATCACATAACTCATAATACAAATCGTCATCGAACGTTAAGCGTGCGGACCCTATGGGTTTGAGAACTATGTAGACATGACCGAGACACATCTCTGATCAATAACCAATAGAGGAACCTGGATGCTCATATTGGCTCCTACATATTCTACGAAGATCTTTATCGGTCAAACCGCATAACAACATACGTTGTTCCCTTTGTCATCGGTATGTTACTTGCCCGAGATTCGATCGTCGGTATCATCATACCTAGTTCAATCTCGTTACCGGCAAGTCTCTTTACTCGTTACATAATGCATCATCCCGCAACTAACTCGTTAGTCATATTGCTTGCAAGGCTTATAGTGATGTGCATTACCGAGAGGGCCTAGACATAAGGATATATATCATGATATAAGGAAATATAAATAACAACTTTATTATTGCCTCTAGGGCATATTCCCTTCTGTTTTAGCCTTTTTCTGATCTTGCTGTACACAGCTCGTGAGTAAAGCTTTGTCATCTAGGTGTCAAACCCATAGAAGGTCAACGTGTTTTGTTCCTTCTGCCCAAGCAACAGTGATGACCAAATTATTAGTTTTCTCGGAGCAAAAACTTGTCTAACTAATAAAGTTTTACTTCAGTAAGCATGTTATTTTGTCTCATGACAAGTGATAGAGCTATACCAGGTTACCCATTGTCTCCTAGTTTTCTGTGTGCCTCCCGGTTTTGACGCAGGAGTTTACCTGGCTGACAAACCGCTGGAGGTTTTGTCTCTCACTTACGAAGTTCTTTTTGAGCACATAGTTCATGCTATCACTTTGTTGTGTGGATCTCATTTTGGCACAGAAAATTTCTTTGAAGTAAGATGGTATCCATCTCTCATGCTCGTTCCACATGGCCATCATCATGGCATCATCATGGAGGTTGTACTTATCCATGAGTCCTTTCCAGGCAGCCTCAAACTCAGTTGGCATGAGGGGCCAGTTGAGGATTGATGTGAATTCATCCTTAAAGTCTTTGTGGAGGTTTTACAGGTATGTGAGGTGTTCCCTGTACTTC
This sequence comes from Aegilops umbellulata, assembly GCA_032464435.1. Lineage (NCBI taxonomy): Eukaryota > Viridiplantae > Streptophyta > Magnoliopsida > Poales > Poaceae > Aegilops > Aegilops umbellulata. The sequence goes on along the minus strand of CP136058.1, from coordinate 160,187,038 downwards.
GTCATAATGTGCCAGCGGCACAGCTTGTGTATTGTGTTCCTGAAAGCATATGGGATTGCCAAAGCCATTGCCGGGCACTGGTCTGGTAATGAGAAAAGAGACGTGGAGTGGTCAGCAGATGGTAGTGCATATATACAAATAGAACTGACACGACATTTTTACTGTGTTATTTTCCTTTTGGGGGGTGGGGGTGGGGTGGTTTTGGCGGTTGTACCTGTGAGGATGCTTGTAGGAGCCTTCCCTCTCATGCACCTTAAAAATGTCATGAACAACCATCTGAATGAATCTGCATCCTCATCTCTTATCAGGGCGAAAGCAAAGAATGTATTCTGTAAGTGGTTGTTAGTACCCACAAACACCCCCAAGTGGCATATGGTACTTGTTGGTCTTATATGTGGTGTCAAATGTTACGCAGTCATCGAAGTCTTGATACGCCCCACGGCAGCTTGCGTTCGCCCAGAATATGTTCTTAACTCTATCGGACTCATCAAGTTGTATGTCACAAAAGAATTCCCTATTTATAGCTTTCATATCCCTAAAGAAGTTGACAGTTTTTAGGACATCGTCCACATCATCCATCCTTGAATTCTTTGCTTTGCTGCATATTAAAAGTGAACAGTCATTAAAAAATGCATGTTGAACTGGCGTCAGGTCATGCGTTGCGTAATATGTTTGTACTGATAGAGTAAAAAAGACAGAGGGGGTTTATGGGAGGAGAACAAGTTTGTACTTACATGTTAATTAGGTCTTTCGCATTCATCTCAAGGAAGTAGCTACCGGGGTCACCGCCTCCCAGTATGCTCATGATTTGCGTGTGTTCAATGCCTTTGAACTGCTGGTACTTGACGTACTCCAAGATTGTTTTGTCAAAGTTTTTGTGGGAGTGCAAGAAGACAAGCATTTGGGGGAGAGCTGTAGCATGTGGTTGTGTTCCCAGACTATCTCTTTTATGACAAGTGTTCCATCCTTTTCCCTCTTCAGCCTCATTTTAGCCCCGTAGTTAGTCTTGGTTGTCATCTTGTTCCGCTGTCTATTTGCTTCTGACACCTTCGATTCATAGACTCCATAGCACGTGCAATAAAGGTAGACTCTGGTGTGAACCTTGGAGCCTTCCCTGACAGCAAAACCCGCATGCTTTGCATAGACATTGTAGAAGTCCTTTGCTTCTTTGAAAGTTTCAAAGCGCATCTCTAGCCTTGGCAGAAAATAAGCTTCAATGTTAGGTGGCTGCGCACAACAGTGAGCAAACAAAAACACAGTTATGAAAATGTCAGATGGGGTGGTCATAGTACTAGGGTATGGACTGTGCTTGTATGGTTTTTTTGTGAATGGATACTTACATGTGTATAGCTCTGTGCTGCCTCCGGTGTTTGTTGTTCACCCTGGTGTATGGGCACGGGTGGTGTCACAGTTGGCACATGCAGCAATGCATCTCTTGGAGGGAGCAATGTTGATGAAGCTCTTCGTCTCTCATTGTACGGCCGTCTTCCCTCAGATTCGTTGTGAGGTTGCTCCTGTCTATATGGCTCATTTCTTCTACTTTGCACCCTACTAGAGTGGCCAACATTTCTGTCTCTTTGGCCTGGTCATCCCGTCGCAACCACTTTTGCAGTACGAATGATTGATATTGATGGGGCGAGTGGTGGAAGTCTATGTGTCCTTGCCTTACTGCATGCGCTAGGGAAGGAAAACATTTGTTGTTGGGGAAATTGTTAACCTTATTGCAACCCAGCATTGGCAAAGCTTGTATACCCAGATATCGGTGTTTGCTGCATAGAAGAACCTGTCCGTGCTTCTGATGATTCTGGTGTAGCTTGAAATCTGACTGTATTGTTGAAGTATCCAGGTGCTATTTCTGGTGTTACCCAACTAGGCGGTGCCCCATATCTGCTTGGCTCATAAACCCTCAATGCGTGTGCCGCCTTGCATGTTTCTGCAATGACATTCAACAGTTTTGGGATTAATCTTTTCTGCATTTTCTCGTATACATGTTATGGGTAACATGTCATGCACTGAAGGCAATGTACAAGTTGAACTTGCATCGCTGGGTGTTATTAAACTTTGTTCTCTATTTTGTATCTGATTTAGTTTTAGTCGAACTGATGAATGTACATGTTCAGCACTGATGTTCTGATGTACTGATTTTTAACACTGCTTGTAAACTGAACATTGAAATTCATCTGTTATGGAAAGTTTTTTTATCTTTTTCCCTATAACTGATGCATAAACATTTGGTGCACTACTTGCAAACTGAACATTGAACTTCAGAGAAGTATGGATATGCATATATATATATATATATATATATATATATATATATATATATATATATATATATATATAACTAATGCATGTCTTCTCTATTTTTCATCTATAACTTATGCAACTACACTAGAAGTACTCCCAGTTTATGTATCATTAAACTTACTGTGTAACAAGTGTATATTTTTTCAACAACATTATTTTACTCGTTCGAACTGACGCAACTACACGACATGCACTATTAGAAATAACAATATACAACTTGCAGAGGTAGCTGAACCTTATATAAAGCCTAGTAGCTACTTGGACTGCTGCATAAGTTTATGTTTTTTGACTTGAACTGAAGCTAGCATATTAGAGGTACTGACAGTAACCTCGACATCCAAATTGTGCATCAAGTGGCAGGGGTGTGATGAACTGATGCAAGCATTTGCAATGTACTATCAGCTTCTGCATCATAGGAACATGTGTCAATGATGCAACACACATGTAGTACTGATGAATCTGATAGTGTAACATGTAGGCAGAGCATAGTGTGTGCAATTTTTAAACAGAATCTTCTTCATAGCAGGACTGATGAACTGACGCAAACGTGGTATTTTTCTTCAGGCAAACCCAGACATGAAAACATTTTTTGAACTGATCATTTGTGCTTCAGTAGCAAGCTGGCAGATTCAAATTTTGAGGAAAATTATCGTGGGAAGCAGACATCACCTCAAGTGGCATGTTCTTGGATCTGACTTCTTCTTCTTCCTCTCGTGGGCGGCGTACTGGCATAATCTTGGAAGGCGGCGCCATTGATGCGGGCAAGGAGCTTGGGGAGACGACGGTGCTCCTGCTTGTGGTGGAGCTCCGGCGACGAGGTCCGGGGAGGCAGCGGCTGGTGGCAGAGAGCACGGATCCATCGACTCAGCTGCTACAAGGGGGGCTGGTGGCGGAGATCACGGATCCGTTGAAGGAGCTCCGTCGAGAGGCGGAGGGAGCAGGCGGGGATCATGACACCGTTGAAGGAGCTCCGGCGAGGGGGGAGGCGGGAGGTGAGGATCACGGCCCCAACGAGGGAAGGAGGCAGGAGGCGGGGATCATGGCCCCGTCGTTGCTTTTGCCAGCGAGGAAGGGGATGGCGGCGGTGGATCCGTCGGCGGCCAGTCACGGCGCCGCGGGCTACCTCGCTCCGGCTGACACCGTCGTTCGCTCGCCCACGACGGTTGCCTCCGGCGGAAGGAGTTGGGTTGGGTTTGGGCTGGTTCAGGGGGATTCTACGGTGTAGGCGTGTCGCGCCCTTATAGGGCCGGGGGGTACAAGAAAATTATTCTATTACTAGTAACAGAATAGTCCAACCCTATATATATGCAGAACATTGATGTGGCACCTGCCTCGGAAATCAAGTCCCCCACATGACCCGAGGTTCATGACGCGTAGTATATGTTAGCCCCTCCCCTCTTCGACGCATAATATATACTCCTACGTACCGTAACACAACCCAAAAATAATCCTCCTTGTTCGTCAAATTGCCTTTCTCATTGTGTCATATATTAGATGGACGACGACCTTGCGGGCCCATGGAGGGAAGCATCATAGGCGAAGGAGTGACAACCATCGTCTGCACGTGGCCTAAGGTGTTGGCGATGTTTTGAATACCCAATATGCACAACTTCTTTGTGGCACCTGCCTCGGAAACCGAAAAGTCCCCACACGGAGTGAGATCATTCATAACGTGTGTGTAGTATGTGCTTCCCCTCCTCCCCTCTTCGGCGCGTACTATATACTCCTACCGCAACACAACCCAAAAAGAAACCTCCTTGTTGGGTCAAAGTGATGGAGGACAACCTCACGGGCCCATAGATGCAAGCATCGAATGCGATTGACTGTCCTATATGACGCATAGTATATGTTGCCCTCGGCTACACTCTTCAACGCGTACTATATATACTCCTATTGTACGTAACAAAAAAAATGACCATCCTTGTTGGTCAAATTAACCTCTCTCACCATAGGTCATAGTGCTGGAGGACGACCTCACGGGCCCACAGAGAGAGTCACACGTGAATGAGTGTCCTAGGACCACCGCATGCATGTGGCCCAAATATGCATGTCAAACTTTTTCTGCAATGAACATGTGACCAAAGGAGTTTAGTGTTAAAAATTGAAAAAAAATATAACATTTGTCCGTTTTTATACATTGATTGATTTCCCAGGGATTTAATGTGTAAAAATCAAATTTGATCTATATGAGACCCATGATAGTGCATGAAAATGGATTGCAAAATCATATGTGTACGTGTCCTTGGGTGCATGTTTAGTCCCGATGCGAGAAATTTCTAACATCAAGAATCTTGATTTTAAAATCTAGCAAATCCAAAACTAAGTTGAAATTTATGAAACTTACCATGGTGTCATATGGACACCAATAGACTTTGATACTATATATATTTTTTCAAATTTGAGACAAGTTTAGATATATCTTCTTACAGACAAGAAATTGTCAATAATTATCAACCAACATTGTAAACAAACACTTTATTCGAATCGTGTGCGTAATGTACATGTCGTGCTTCGGTTAAGCAATAAAGCGGTAGAATTAATCATCAAAAAGGAAAAAATAATATAATATGTGTCACCATGCATCCTGTGTGCCGTACAAGCATGCGTGAGTTGACGAGACGCATGCTAGAAGTCCGCCACGCAAGCAGACTAGGAGGCCGAGGCATGCGCGTGTTCGCTACGCAGTCACCGTGGGGTGTGCTAGTAGATGTGTGAAATGATGGTAGGCATGCCAGCAGTCTGCTGTGCACGCTCATCGGGAGGCGAGCCATCCCTTTGACCGCCGCCCACCACACTCTCACTGCTCCATATTAATGGTGCGCCCAATCCGCTGGTCATAATAGGCGGTCACCCCCCCCCCCCCCCCGTCCACTATTGTCATCGCCGCATGGAGTGTATTAGGATTTTGCCGAAGCGCACCCTCGGAGGGAGTGGCGATGCCGGGGCTGGTGAAGCACTCGCGCAACGCGTGAAGCTAGGTACAGAGGTTGCTGTCGCTGCCGACGAGGTATCGCACATGCAACAGCGCAAACTTGACTTCATCGCTGTTGTCGTGGCTCCCCAGACAGAGTCGGAGGTCCATAGCTACTCTTTCAATGACTCCGACTCCGGCGGAAAACCGGTTAGCCCCCCCCCCTCTTTTGTTGGGAATAGAAATCCTTGGTTATGTTCACCCAGTCCATGAAATTAGAGTAAGATTCGTTAGATCCGTGTAGTGTATTGATTATTTGAATGGTATCTATGGTTTGTGATTAATTGTTTGTTCTGTACAAATGATTTTTTTGCTAATAATCTGACTAGGGTTAGCGTGCGTGCTAATAATTCGTAGCCAGATCTTGAGAATTGATTTTGAATGTCCTATATATATGTTTGTGCATTTTTTCTTCCAGATCTTGAGACCCGATTTTGAATTTCCTACATGTATGTTTCTCCCTTTTTTCCAGATTGCTATGTACACAGATGAGGCTCCGATCAACGGCGACACGGGCTGTAGATCCTACACTCGGCAGCGCGGACAGAAGTGGCCACGGCCCCTAGATCCGAGGAACCCGTAGATTCGGGTGGACCGCATTAGCGATCTCCCAGATGCCATCCTTGGCGAGATCATCTTCCTTCTCCCCACCAAGGATGGATGCCACACACAGGTCCTCGCGTCTCGCTGGCGCACTCTATGGCGTGTCGTGCCTCTTATTCTTGACTGTCGTCGGCTATCTGTAATTCATGATTTTGAACTCCATGGAGCCATCATCTCCTCCCATAAGGGCTCCGTTCAACAGCTATGCATCCGGACATGCTGCCTGCTGCACATACCCTACACGGTGGATGCATGGCTGACATCCCATCAATTCAAAAAACTACAACATCTTGAGTTCTACCATTACTATGCAAATAGCTTCCCACCAAGCGGTTTAGCTGTGCGCTCACCACCGATGTCCATCTCATGGTTTTCCTTCTCTCTCCACTCTACCACTTTGGCCCGGTTCCATCTAGCAGACAATCTGGTACAAATGCTTCGGCTCTCAATGCTAAAAAACTCGTGCTTGTGGTGGTCGACATGTCGGAGGCCTCACTGCACAGCATCATCCACTACTGCTACCCTGCCCTGGAGCACTTGCTGCTTGTTTTTGGAAAATAAATTTGTATCCGTTGTCTCTAAATAAAGTTGCCTCACCTTTTAAGCATTGGAATTTGCTTTAAAGGAGAGGAGCTCATCATCAATGATGCCCCTCCACTCCAAAGGTTGCTCCTTGATTATTGGTGTTTACCTTCGCAAATAACTGTGGTATCTGTGCCTAAACTGGAGACCTTAGGTGTAATTCCTGATCCGCCTGAAGGTTACAAAATGGTGGTTGGCTCCACACTTATTCAGGTACCGTATATTATCATCAACACTTTTGTAATCGTAAGCTGCACTTTCCATTTGTGCACATAAGTTTTATATCATCAACACTTTTGTAATCATAAGCTGCTTTTTTTCATTTGTGCGCATAAGTTTTATATCATCTTGGAGTACACTATTGGTACTAATATTATGTTCTATGCTCAATGAAGAGTTTGTCCACGGATACCCTATCAATGGTGCTGGATTTTGTCAAGACCTTACATATCACTATGTGGTGTTTTGATCTGAACACGATTATCGGCTTGCTACGATGCTTTCCATGTCTGGAGAATCTGTATGTACAGGTGATGATTTCAAGCACATTGAAAGCCCATATATAATTTACTAGAATTAACTGTTCAGCTGTTGCTCTTGCGACATACTCTTTTTTTAGACATTAACTGTTTCCAGTCTTCATGTCTATTTAGGCAAAAGCACATGGACAAAAGGTATAACCAATTGGTGGCATAAGAAGCTCCGGGATTTTCTTAGTTCTCATGACATTCATTTGAGGACAATAACGCTGGAAGGATATGCATCCAACCATGCAAACACTAGCTTTCTCACATTCTTCCTATTGATTATGAGGGTACTATTGTCCATGAGGATTAAGGTTTTTAACAAAAACTTTCTCACGGATGTACACGTTGAACAGCTTAAAAAGAAGTTTTAGGTGGACAAAAGGGCTTCTGAATGTGCTGGGCTTCTATTTACAACAACTTGTTTTCATGTACCAGTAGATTTTGTGGCCCAGGATCTTGATTTTATGGATCAGACCGCTGCAGTTAGATATTGCGGCCCTTTTCAACTCGGCTTTAACCCATATTTTTCTTTCATACAAACTGGAGCTTATATCAAGAAGCCTCGTGGTTTCGAGAGGGAACTTGGTCACCTTATCTGTGTGTGAAACGACATACTCTGTCTCTTCCTGCCTTGATTTATTTTATAGAGGCAACATGCAACTGTGCTAAAAATACGAAATTATCCTGGGTTCATTTTGCCTTTTTATACATTGATTTTCCTAGGCATTTTTAACAAATAGCCACCATGTTATTATCGCAAACGGTCGTATTAGTCCAACCGTGGGCGTTCAATTAAACATTTACTACCGCGGGCAGCTGTTTGATTAGACGGGATGACTGCGAGCAGTACGCCACGCACGCTCACCATACCGGGAAGCAAGCCACGAGCGCTGCAATTTATTGCTGGTTTTGGACTTTTGTTTCGGCCGCCTCGGGAAGGTGCATAGAACAGTCCTCCGTTCTCATCTACAAGCACCGCCACCGAGGATCGCCGCCTGCTGCGAGATGGAGGACGAGCCGGCCAACAAGCAGGGCGGGTCGAGCCAGAACCGCAAGAGCCTCCGGCGAACATGGACTTCTATAGCAGCCTCCCCGACGAAATGTTGGTAACCATCATATCCCACCTCCCCATCAAATCTGGCGTGCGGACCACTGTCCTCTCGCGCCGGTGGCTCCCCCTCTTGCACTCCACCACCCTGGACTCATCGTCGACGATGAGTTCTATAGAGGGGAGCCGCAACACATGGACACATTGTCCCATGTCCTCGCCACGCACCCTGGGTCGGTCAGACGCCTTGCTATCGACAGGTTCATTCCCAACTACAAGGCCGAACCCATGTTTCACTTCAGGTTCCTATCTACATCCCTGGATCGGCTCGAGGAGCTCAACTTTCATGTTGGACATCCGCGCTCGCTGGCGCCGTCCGCGCTCCGCCTCGAGCCCATGCTGCACCACGCTACATTCAGGCAGTGCATTTTCCCCCTGGTTGATGCCACGCGCGCTCTTCATCTCCCTAAACTTAAGCACCTCGAACTCATTGTCATCCGCATCTCGAAGGAGGATTTGGATCGGTTGCTCGAGTACATTGTGGGTTGTCTCATTGAAATCGTCCTCAGGAACTGAGTTCTGTGTTTGTGATCCATGAACAACTACTACCACACGTTGGGCCCCGCTCGACTTATGAACCGCCCCTGCCCTCTGTCCAGGAGTTGCAACTAGTTTCTGGTGTTTCTAGGATATGTGTTGGAGGCCGTGCGTAGCGCTGACCCTAGGGGTGGGCTATGATGCGGTAGATACACCGTGGCACGATGTACCGGGCGCTCGTTTGGTGTCTCGGGAACCCTGCACACATCGTTTGGGGCTGTGAGCGAAACTCTGGCCAGATCTCCTCGCGGATGGAACCTGAATAGGCGATAAACCTGGACCAGAGACTTGTGTGGTTAGTTAGGTCGTGATCTACACCCACGTCGGTTTTCCCTTGAAGTCTGCCGAGCACATGTCGTGTGCAGACGCTAAGTGGTGGAAACATGTGTGAAGAAGTACACCCCTGCAGGGTTATAAATGATCTATTCAAATAGCAGCATCCATGGTAAAGGACTTCTGGGTTGCCTGTACAGTTCATAGATAAGTGAAAGTGGATACTCTAAAATGTGCAAGATAAGTGTAAGTGCTATGGATGGCATTCTCGTAGGAAGACGGGAGCGGATCCATAGTGGTGTATTGATATGGTGAATATGTGGACTCGTGTGCGCCACCTCAAAAGAGTTACTTGCAGTCATCGTTTACGATAGCCACCGAGTCAAAGCTGGCTTGCTGCAGTTAAACTCCACCACCCCCTTTGTTGATACTGATGCATATGTAGCTAGTTTTGATGTAAGTCTCGCTGGGTACATTTGTACTCACGTTTGCCTACTTTATGTTTTGCAGAGAGACGTCAGTCTCGCTATTAGTTCCGTGTGGACTTCGACATTTATCTTGATACCTCAGCTACGATCTTGTGCCCTCGGCAGGATCAGGTAGATAGTCAGGCTTCTCAGACCTTTTCAGTTGTAGATGTCTGTACTCAGACATGTTAAGCTTCCGCATGTGCTTTGACTTGTATGCTCTGAATGTTGGGTCATGAGACCCATGTTTGTAATATCTCGCTCCTTGGAGCCTAATGAATAAATACTTGAGTCGTAGAGTTATGTTGTGATGCCATGTTGTATTACACATATCGAGCATATTGTGTGTATGATTGAAATGCTTGGTATGTGTGGGATCCGACAACCTAGTTGTTTATCCTTGGTAGCCTCTCTTATGGGGAAATGAGGTCTTGTGCTTCCATGAGCCATAGTAGTCCGCTATAGCACGGTTCACCGGAGTCCTGCTAGCCCAGCACTACTGTTCCGGAACACTTGACTAGCTGGCATGCGATTCACTTAGTTCCTGTGTGTGTCCCTTCGGGGAAATGTCACGCGGTGACATCCGGAGTCCTGCCTAGCCTGCTACAGCCCGGTTCACCGGAGTCCTGTTAGCCCAGTGCTACAGCCCGGATTCGCACGCTGCTGACCGACATGCTCGATGTTGATTCATGTATGCCTGTCCCCGTAAGTTAGTGCCACTTTGGGTTCACGACTAGTCATGTTGGCCCAGGTTCTCTGTCATATTGATGCTAGCGACAATATCATATACATGAGCTAAAAGACGCAAACGGTCCCAGGCCATGGTAAGGTGACACCCGTGGGAATACCGTGCGTGAGGCCGCAAAGTGATATGAGGTGTTACCGGCTAGATCGATGTGACTTGGAATCGGGGTCCTGACATTTGATTAGCATGTGTTCACCGGTTTTCGAAATCCGGTATGCATAGGTGAGATCCGCAGGACGACCTGGTTGTATGTTCAGAACATCAAGGCGACCATTCTGATACATCAGATGAGGCACACAATCCATCGGGATTTTCTGTTGAAAAACATAGTAATAACTTTGTAGTTAGCAATGATGTACTATTTTTAGAAGTATGCAAAAGATGCACGGATGTCGTAATAGTAAAAAATCTTACCAGGGTATCTCCATAGAAGTTATCGTGGTTCAACACGTGCACTAATGGCACGTATTCACCATAATTTGGAGTTGTTCGATAATAGGTATTGTAATTCTCAAGATATGTACAAAATGCGATCAGATGATTTTTCTCCTTATAAGTTAATTCAGAGCCATCGGTGTAGTGTGTTTTGTCTACCATCTTCCGCACATTGTTTGAAGAATCAAAATAAGCTGTCAATGGAAATAAGATGTCAACTATTTTGATATAAACAATATAAATTAGTTAATAACTATGTTTGAGAAACTCACGTAGCGGTAGAATCGGAAGCGTATCAAGAAGGACCCAAATGTCCATATTGTCTTGCTCAATGTTAGGATCACCAAGATCCATGGTGACAATCATATACTCATAAAAACCATACATCTTGTAAAGTGCTTCCCAATTTTGGCAACCAAAATGGGTTACGCTCTGAGAATTGTACAGATTTACTTCAAAATTCATATCATGATGGGTCCTTAGGTGTATTTTCTTTGTTTCAAAATTTTCTTGGTCTTTAAAACCCATCCTCTCAAAGACATAGCGTCTTGCATGGCATGGGATAAGCTAGTCGAATTGTAAAAGATGAAAATTAGGTGTTGAAATAGTTGAAGTCGTGCTTAATTATGAAAAAAACACTTGTCGTCATTGCGTACCGTTTCAACATCGAAGGTCTCCCCGAGCTTAATGCTGAAGCGCCGATCTTCGTCCAGGTGAGGCCTGTCGCACAGACCTCGATCGTCGTGGCACCAGCTGCACTCCCCCAGGAGACTTTCATCGTCCGAGTATGACATTTCCTACGTTCATAATTCAAATATTAAACTTGTACAATTAAATATATGTACCAAAAAACCTAAATTACATCATTATTATTGATCACGAGCTGATTATTGGTCTGTCGAGTCTTTTTTTGAAAACTCTCAGCTCACGTGGTGTATACATTCGACTGTTGGTGATGGTCGCTCCTCCTTTCCTTCCCAAGTGCATTACACCAAAATGTCTAGCACACAGGAACGAAGGAGAAGCGACCCCCATGACAACAGTCAGGATTCTTCGTCCTCTCATATATGGTGGAGACTCTCCCTCACTGATTCCTCTCTGACATTTGCGACCGTCGGTGATGGTCATTACTCTTCCTTCCCCTAGTGCATAACAAAGGTCTAGCACAAGGAGAAGAAGGAGAAACGACCCCCACGACAACAGTCGGGATTCTTCGGCCTCGACAGACTTAAAGTCAACCCGAAATGTCGTTTAATTATTTTTCAAGAAAATCTAGGCCACTCGATATTTCATACATATTCTAGCACAAGTCATGCCAAAATTCACGGAAAATTCCGGCATGACCTTTGCTAAAAAGGGACATATCGAGCGCCTGAAATTTGCCGGAAGGAAATTAATCAACACTCCGGCAAAACATGGGCCACTCGGAGGTGTAACCTGAACATGAACAGCCACTTAGGCAACCACATATCCTACTTGAGCAACACAAGATATACATGTTTTTATCTACATCATATCTTATAGGAATCATATTGACATGGAGATTTGGCTGGTCTCACCTCGAGGTCGGAGGGGGTCGGCGACGGGGACGATGGCGGGGATGATGGAGGGGCTCCTTGATTTCTGCAAAAAAACAAAAAACCCTATAAGTTATCACTAATACATCCCAAACAATTGCTTAAACTAAAAACATAACAACAAATATGACATGTTCAACTAGTTCTATTAATTCAACTAGTTCTTACTAAATATAAACTTACTATAAATAGAAAAACTAGTTCTTTCTAAAAAATAAAGTAGTTCAACTAGTTATATTAATTTCCTTACTAAAAATATATTAGTTCTATTAATTCAACTAGTTTATTAATTTACTTACTAAACTAGTTCAACTAAAACTAAACTAGTTCAACTAGTTTATTAATTTACTTACTAATTATTTTAAACACTTACTAAAAATAGTAAAAAAACTACATTATACAATAGTAAAAAACATCTACTATTAACCATACTGCCCTAGTTAACTAGTACCATCACTACTACTAATCAACATCTACTACTACTAAAAATCATTATCTATGAACCCTAAATTAACATCTACTACTACTAAAAAACATCTACTAACTAAGCAAAGAGGGGGTGGGGGAGGGGTGGGGGGCTTATAGAGAGGGGAGAGACGGTGGCGGGGAGGTGCTTGGGATGGAGGTAGGGGCGGCGAGGGCGGGCTCGGGATCGGGAGGCGGCGGTCCTGGGCGGGCTCGGGCGGTGGCAGTGAGGTCGAGGGCGGTGGCGGTGAGGTCAAGGGCGGCGACGGTGAGGTCGAGAGCGGCGGTGGGTGGCGGCGGTGAGGTTGAGGGCGGGATCGGGCAGCGGTGGTGAGGGCAGGCTCGGGCTCGGGCGGCGGCGACAGAGGAGTAGGGGAACAGGGGGAGAAAGGAGGGACTTCGCAAAATTTTGAGCCCGCGGGTGGTTAAGTCGAACTAGCAGTAGCGCTCATTAGGAAATGCGCTATAGCTAATTTAGCTATAACACGTTTTAGAGAAAAACACTACTGCTAATGGAAGCAGTATTTCTTTTGCTTATCCCAATATCAGTTGCGCTTTGTCCTGGAAAAACGGTATAAGTCTAAGCAATGTAAAAACATCAAAAATATACATTGGTCATCATTGATCTTTTTGTGTAGAATCTAAATAGTCAACATGAATCCTCACTGTACCTGTATAGGTACAGGCGAGGATTCATATTGCAGCCACAAATCCTACACATATAGTTCAATGAAGACCAAGTGCTCGAGATAGTTTGAGAAGTAACATATTTAAGGTGGTAAACACCTTGTTCGCTTAGCAATATGGGACTAAACTTAATTAGTTGAGGTGATACTTAGCAGCAGCGACTTTTGAAGTAAAACGCTACTGCTAAGTACTTTAGCAGTAGCGCGTCCAGCAGAAGGGCGCTACTACTATATCTAGCCTGGAGGCAACGCCGTGGCAATTATAGTAGTAGCGCTTGTTTCACCTAGAGCGCTACTGCTACTCAGCTATTAGTAGCGTGGTTTCCTGAAGCTCGCTACTGCTAATTAGCAGTAGTGTTTGTTTTTAAACCATGCTGCTGCTAAGATTCTATGTATAAGGTTTTCCCTAGTAGTGCATCTTCATCAACAAGGCATTCAAGACCCTCGCGAGGGGCCAAGCCTCGCGAGGTGGACGACGCAAGACCTACTCAGGAGCGGCCTTGCTAGGCAGGCTCGCGAGGGGCGGAGAGATCAAGGCAAGGCAAACCTCGCGAGGTTCTCGTGACATGAGCCATGACGATCGAGACCAGGCGGGCGCCAGCGTGTGCAGCGTCCTTGTTTTCTCTTTGGTGCTAAGGAGGCAAACGCAGGTGCGGAGTACTGAGGCATCAGGCAAATGTTTCCATATCGGTGCAACGAGACCAGGACCAACAGGACGGCAAGATGGAGGTCACCATGGAGCCCAAGGAGGCGTCACCTCCAGAGCATTTTGCAGGCGAAGACCGCTTTTATCAGGATAAGCTGTACTAGCTGTCCCCTTTCAAATTGGCCGTTGTTGGCTCCCTTCCCGCTCAATATTTGGGGAGAGGACCAGGGCCTCTATAAATAGGACTAGCCACCATAAGTAGAGGGCAACAAAGCCTGAGCTGATTGAATCCTCACACACACAAGTTCACAAGAACACCTCAACCTCAGGAGGCTGTTCTTCCCCTTGTACTGTTCATCATCAGCCCAAGAGGCAATCCACCACCACCACACTGGAGTAGGGTATTACACCACAATGGTGGCCCGATCCAGTATAAATCTTGTGTCTCTTGTGTTATGAGTTCATCGAATTAGTCCGAGAGATCTTAGCAAAAATAGGACGTGGATCGGTAGGGGGGGATCTTCGAGCGCACCCAAGTGTTCGAACCTTGAGGGTTTTGCCGGAACCCGTGATCCGATAGATGTCACTCAAGGATAAAGAAGAGCTTCACAACAAGTCTAGTGGTGCTTACAAAGCCTCATGTGATGCTCCTACATCATCAAGTGAGAAACAAGCCTTCAATCAAGAATTGAGCCTAATGGTGAAGAACTTCAACAAGTTCTACAAGAGTAGAAGCAAAGAAAGAAGTTCCAAGTCAAGGTCCTACAATGACAAAAGATCTTCTAGTCGTGAGCGTAATTGCTACAATTGTGGAAGACCTGAACACTATTCCAATGAGTGTACGGCTCCCTATAAAAGAAGAGAAGAATCACCTAAAAGGAGAAGCAAAAGCGAAGAATCACCTCCAAGGGAGAGAAGGAGTAGAGATGATCGTTATGAACGAAGAACCTCCTGCAGAAGCAAGGATTCGGAAAGGAAGGACAAGTCATCAAGGCTATACAAAATGAAGACATCAAGCTCATGTTGGTGAATGGGTATCCGGCTCCGACTCCGACCACCACTCCGAGAGAAGTTATCACTCCGACTCTGAATATATTCAAGATGAAGGTGTTGCCGGTATAGCACTTGCGCCAACCAACTCCTATGACATTTTTGATTCACCAAATGAAGGAATTGGAAGATACTTCATGGCTAAAGACCCAAAGGTATCACAACCCGAGTATGTTGATTTCAATAGTGGTGAAGATGATTTGCTAGGTGATGATGATTTACTTGTTGACAACTCTAGTGATGAAAACTATGATGAACTTGCTATTAATCATGATAATCAAGATAAAACAAATGACGATGATAAGAAGGAGACTGAGCATCTAACTAAAGAACTAAACACTCTTAAGTTAGCTCATGAAACTACCTTAGAAGATCAACGAGAGCTTTTAAAGACTCATGAGAAGCTACGCTTTGAAAAGCTCAACCTTGAGAAAGAGCATGGGTTCAAAGCAATCAATGATGATCTTCGTAAGAAAAGTTCTTCTTACATTGCCAAGCGTTTACTCTTGTCTACTGACATGCCACAAGTAAAATCTAGCAACAAGAACAAGAAATATTCTTCATCTAGTAGTAACAATAATCATGCTAAATCCAATATTGT
The DNA here is from genome assembly GCA_032464435.1 of Aegilops umbellulata. Taxonomy (NCBI): domain Eukaryota; kingdom Viridiplantae; phylum Streptophyta; class Magnoliopsida; order Poales; family Poaceae; genus Aegilops; species Aegilops umbellulata. The sequence continues at coordinate 160,171,458 of CP136058.1, read as the reverse complement.
TCCTTCTAGTAGTTCTCTTGATTCCACTAATGATTCTCTTAGCCAAGTTACACTTGAGGAAGAAAATAGCTTATTGAAGGGAATTATAGAGAAAGGTGTTTATAAGAGCCTTGACATAAGTAAGCAATTTGAGGAAATTATACGCAAGCAAGGAAGGCACCGGAAGAATCTAGGTGTTGGTTTTGAATGAAAGTTCAATGTCAATGGAGTTGAGTGGGAAGAAGATCAATACCCCAAGACGAAGTTTGTTCCTCAACAAGAGAAGTATGATCCTACTTCCTTCAAGGGGACACAAGCTCAAGATGATCTTCCACCACAAGACCACAAGCAAAAATGCAAGGACACGCTTGAAGAGGAGATTGATGCATTTGAAGAAGCTCCCGAGGCCTTGGTCAAGTGGGTTCCCAAGACTAAATCAAGTTATACTTCATCAAGTACGACTACAACTCCAAGGATTCCCATCAAGTTGATGTGGATCCCGAAGAAGAAGAACTAGAGAGTTCTTGAGGGTGAATCCGCCAACATATTTCACTCATATCATTTTGGTGAGAACAAGTGCAATCAAGTTCCACATCTTGCACTAGTTCAAGGAGTCACAAACCCTCTTGTTGGTAAGACAAGGGACAAGATAACCTAATACTTTCATGGACATCATCTTGTGTGTACTTCACTCTATGTCTATGGATATCCTTGTTTGTTCCTTGTGGGACTAACCCATGTAGGTATTGAAAGTGCAACTCACTCCAATGGATTGCTCCAAATGATCTACATCAACATTGAGCATCCACATCTTCAACATCTACATGAAGTCATCATCGACAAAACCCAAGGTTAGTTCATCCCTCTTAGGGGGGATATCATATCTAGGGGGAGCTTTACTCTAGGAATTGAGCTAAAGCAACTCTAATGGTGTGAACACGACAATGCTTTATGTAAAAGTGGTAACCCCACTTGTGCTTAAATGATGAGTATGAACTACGATCAAATGTCCTCATTTGACTCCTCAGTCAATATACTCATATATAGATGACCTAGTCATCGCCAATTGCTTGATAGATGCTAGAGTGTTTGTGCATGCTTTGCAACATATTTCATTTGCCATCTTATTGTGTGAGCATGTTGATTGCATATTTTTCTCATTCAAGGACATCCACTTGTTGCTTTGATTGTTTGGCTCTTTTTCTTTTGCCAAATGGATGGATTAGAATGCCTAAGAACTTCCTCTAGCTATCTATGCTTTTCTCTTCTCAAACTCTATTCATGCTACATCACAAAGTTTGATCAAGTCAGATTCGAACCCTCTAGGTGACGAGCACTCGGAGTCACCGATTCGTCATAGACTTAAACTTCCAAAACCTCTCTGTGTATTTTGGTCTGACCGATTCATTCCTTTTGGTCATACCGATTTCACTGAGTTGACCTAGGTTTTGAATCTCGGTGCAACCGATTAGAACACTTCGGTCACACCGAGTTGCAGTAACCGCTTGCGATTCTGCATCTCAGTGCCACCGAGTCGTTCCACTCGGTCACACCGACAGGGTCAGGATATAAATACCCACTGGTCAAATTTTGGAAATTTCTCCAAAACCCTTCGCCCGCGTGTATCCTACTTTGCCGACTCGGGTCTCCGGATCGTCCTCTCTTCGCCAGTGACCTTCTGCCGCTAGTCTCCGTCACCGTCAACAGGAATCTTCATCGCTGTTGCCGCCGTAGCGAGCTCATCGCCAAGTTAGGGTATGAGTTTGATCCTTTGTGCAATCTTTACCTCTGATTCTTAGCACAAAGTCAATGTCATAATTCCTAATTACCACGTATGAAATTAATCTATCCAATAAAAACTTCCTTTAGATTAGATTTGATTCGAAAATTTAGGGTTAGGTTTCTGCCGAACTCATGTCGGACTGACCGAGTTGTAGAAATCGGTCACGCCGATTTGGCTTAGGCCATTGCACTTGCAACTTTCGGTCTGATCGAAACTTGCAAATCGGTGTGACCGAGTTCAACTCTCAATGAAACCCTAGCATTCTCGGAGTCACCAAACTATGTCTCGGCCGGACTGATCTCACTAGTTCAGACTCTAACATTGCTTCGGTGTCACCGAGTTTAACAAATCGGTAGCTCCGAAATGCTTTCTGTGGAAAACTAAAACTAAGTTTTTGACTCAATTGTTTTGCAAAATCTCTGCACTTTGTGATGCTCATCCACTCTATCTCAACTACATCTATTCATAGGGCCAGCTTTCAGTTTGCAGTGTCAGACATGTCAGATCAAAGTGATAGCCAGAACAAGTTTGAGGAGCAAGTTAACTTGAGTGAGGGCACTAGTCCCTCCGGCAGCTATGATGAGGGTAGCAGAATCACCCCAAGCAACTTGCCCAAGGCAGCAACAAGGAGAAGGAGAAAGAGAAACTCTGATTCAGAGGATGAAGACTATGTTGCTGCTGAGGAAGAAGTCGGTTCCAAGAAGAAAGTTGTCAAGAAAGAATTTGGCACAACAGCTTCAACTAAGCCTGGGTTGAACAAGAAGGCTCCTGCCAAGAGAGTGTCCATGTCTAAAGCCAGAGCCTCAACACAGGAAACCATTGAGTTCACTCTTGAACCAAAGGAGGATGGTGAGGGCAAGAAGAGAAAGGAAAGGGTCAAAAAGACCATGGCCAGAGTTAGTGGCAGATCCTCCATGATAAGAGACCCAGCTGAGGATGAGGAAGAAGATGAAGAAGAGGATGTTGCACCAGCACCTAAAGCTCATAAGCTAATGGGGGATGCCATCAAGTTTGGGGCTGCTCCATCAAAGCCCAAGACTGCCCCCAAAGCTACTGCTCAAGCCACCTAGTGTGCACCAAAGAGATCCACTAGAAATATACCAGCTGCAGAAAAGAACAAGGCCCCAGTGCCTGAAATACAAGAAGAAGTGGAACCCCAAGTGCTCAGAAAGTTGAAGCCCAAGATCCCGGATCACTATGATACACATCCAGTGGCTGAAAACATGAAGATAAGAAAGGATGCAGGTCTCAGACTATGGAGACAGTCAGATCCCTATTGTTGGGGATATTACTACTGGGTGTAAACCGGCCTACCTAGGCCGAGTTAACTTCATCAGTAGTTCGAAGGTGTTAAAGCCCAAAGAGGCAGATAAGGGCCCAAGGCCTGTAATCGGTTTAGGACCTGTAGCCGTAAACCGGCTTTATGTGTAAACTTGTATTGTAAGTTAGGAATAAGGAGAGACCAACCCGGATACGAGTATGAACCGGTGTTGGGACTCTGTGAACCGACGGGAGGACCCGGCGGCGGTTCAAGGACAGACAACACCAACTTGAGACTTAGACGAAGCTTATTTTCTCCCTAGTCATCGAAAGCCCATCAATTCCATCACAACTAGACGTAGGCTTTTACCTTCATCGAAGGGGCCGAACTAGTATAAAACTCTTTTCATCCGTGTGTCCGCTTTAACCCCTTCAAGCTAACCCGTCGTGATGGCTCCACGACTAAGTCCTTTCACTAGGACATCTGCCGTGACAAAACCATGACAGTTGGCGCCCACCATGGGGCAATCGCACGATGGTTTCAAGTTCTTGGAGGGCCGCTTTGAAGGACTCAGGGGCTACGCTGTGGGCCGGATGACTAAGAGTCGTCGCGGCAAGCTCTACATCGACGATGCAGGCTGGGGCCCCGAGGCCGGCTCGATTGAGTATGGGTACTGGGCCCCCTTTGGTGGCATACACGTCTTCATCGGCAAGATCGGTGAACCGGGCCCTGAGCCGGACATCTGCACCGACCTCGTCGAGACGGCTCAGTGTGCGCGATCTGCCCAGGTTAAACCGGCTGTGAAGCGTGCCTTCGTGGGAGTCATCCATGGAGGAAGTTATGAGAAAGGATCAGAATCTGGTGGCGAGACCGTCGTTTACTCCGGCGAAGAGTCATCAACTAGAGAAACCAAATCTCTGTATCAACTGCAAGATGGCCGGATTGGGGGCTGTTCCGATGGCGACAGTATTCCGGACTCCTCTGATCTGCCCAACCGGGTTGGAATATTCATGGCCGGTACACAGGTCGCGCTTCATTCTTCGACCGCTGCGGCAATGATCTCCGGTTCAATAGCGGCGATGGCTGCCGGGGCAGGAGGCTCTGTGCGCCCGCTGGCTCAAGTTTTATCGGATCTGTTCGATGCGTTGGTTGCGCTCATGGCAGAGGCTAACCCGGCAGATCAGGACGCTCGCAACACGGAGATTGCAAAGGTGAGGGAGCAAATCACTCAGGCTAAGGCGGACTTAGCAGCTGAAGATACCAGGATGACTGCAGAGCGGGCCGCTTTAGATGCACAGGCCTACAGGCTCATGTTCGACCAGAACGCGTCGCAGGAAGTCATGAGGAGGAAGTACCGATCTTGTCTGCCTTCGGTCTTCGAAGCCAGAGACCTCTTCAACACCCCCGGAGCGGGAGCCAGTAATCCGCCGGTGGTAAACCGGGTGGAAGCACCTGGGACGGGCGCACCGGTCCATCCTCGTTTAATAGATCTGCCCCGTCATAATACTGGTGTACCTCAGGTTCTACCTCCGGGTCACTACTCCAACCCGATGGACAACCTTGTTGCGGCTGCTGCACGGCTGGAGGCCATTCCAATTGAAGCTGATTCGCCGCAGGCGGTAGAGACGCGCCGGGTCAAGGAGCTCCTTAGGACAGCTTTGGTCCAACAGGAAGCGTATTCGCACAACCGCGATCGGATCCACTCAACTCCTCGCACGAGCCGGAGCTATAGCAGGCATATGGATGAACCGGCCGTGTCAACTAATGCACGGCGAGGAGCGCCCCGTGGTAACAACCCGGCAGGAGGTGTCAATAATGCTCAAGAAGTGGTAGACCAGGCCCGAGCGCGCAGGGAGGCCGAGTTAGCGGCACAGTATCAAGATCGTCAGCTTACACCGGTTTGTCCGACCACCATGATCGAGCCAGGAGTTACCTCTAGTGCTTTGGGAGTACCTTGCCTTGTTCCCGCTTTACACAATGTACGTCTGCCCAAGGATTTCAAGGGCCCACGCAAGGTACCAAATTATACGGCGGATCAACCTCCAGAGACATGGGTGGAGAGCTATGAGATGGCCATGGAGATGCTTGACGTGGATGAGGCGGCTTGTGCAAAGTATTTCACCATGATGCTCGAAGGAACGGCCCGTACATGGTTAAAAAGCTTACCGGCCAATTCTATCAGTTCATGGGCCCAATTACGAGCCCGATTTATCAGTAATTTCAAAAACACATGTAAGCAGCCGATGTCGATAGTGGATCTAGCTGCCTGTGTCCAGGAGGAAGGAGAATCAGTGACGCATTGGGTGCGCCGGGTCTCACAAGTTCTGCATTCATCAGACCGCATCAACGCTAACACCGCGGTTATAACCCTGGAAGGCAATTGCCGGTTTGGGCCCCTAAAGCTGAAATTAGGGCGGATGAAGCGCCACTGCACTGACATAGGGACTCTCATGGGCGCTTTGGTAAAGTATGCTGATTCTGATAGTACCAAGGATCCCGAGTCTGGTGATGAGAAGAGAGGGAAGGGAAAGAAGAACGACAACTCCAAAGGTCAGCAACATCACCCGACAGGTAATGGTGGCGGAGGCAAGCGCAAAGCGGATGGCAACATGGACTTCGTGGCTAATACCAACGCGCAGGACAAGGGCCAGCGGCGTAAAGGTAAACCACAGAATCGCAGTGGAGCACCTAGCCCTAACCCGGACCGCCTAAACTATCTGTTGAACCAGCCCTGCCCGAAGCATGGGACGAAGGAAGTGCTAGCAAACCACCTTTGGAAGGATTGTTACATTATGCAGGAGTTCAAAAATTCTAATGCTTTCCAGCATGATCATGGCTCGGGCGGTGGCTCAGGATCCGGGCCGGGTTACGGTGGAGGAAATTGCGGTTTAGGATTCAATGGTAATCCGGGCGGACATAATAATCAGAATAATCAGAATAGCCAGGGTGGTTACAACCAACAGCAGCAACAGTTAGGTTACCAGAGCAACCCAAAGCAGTTGAATAGTGGGCAGTACCATGCCTTCACCACTAGCTTGGACAAGCGAGACCGGAAGGTTCAGAAGCGGGCAGTCAACTCGGTTGAACCGGCTGTGCCCCGTTACTTACGCTGGTCTGAGCAGCCAATCATATGGAGCAGAGAGGATCACCCACCCCGGGTTGATAACCCGGGTCAGCTAGCGTTGGTGGTGGCACCTCAGGTGGGAGGTTATAAGTTCACCAAGGTACTCATGGATGGAGGGAGCAACATTAATATCTTGTACTATGAGACCTTCCGTTGTATGGGATTGATAGATAAAAATCTCAAACCGTCCAATACGGTGTTCCATGGTGTGGTACCAGGCAAATCAGCATATCCTGTTGGGAAAATAGCTCTAGAAGTGTCCTTTGGGGATGATCATGATTCCAGGACAGAAACGCTGACGTTTGAAGTGGTAAAGATCCAAAGTCCGTGTCACGCCCTGTTTGGGCGACCGGCCTACGCCAAGTTCATGGCACGGCCTTGTTATGTGTACTTGCAGCTCAAGATGCCGGGTCACAAGGGGACAATTATGGTTCATGGAAGCCGTCGTGTTGCTTTGGAATGCGAGGAAGGAGATGCGGCCTACGCAAAGTCGGTTTGTGCCACCGAGGAGCTAAAATTTTATAAAGACAATGTTGATCCGGCAGATATGACTCCGTTGAAGAAGCCAACTACCGAGCATGATCCGGCCTTGAAGTTCAAATCGGCAGCTGAGACTAAGCTTGTTGACTTCATGCCTGGCGATTCGTCCAAGCAGTTCAGCATCAATGCCAATTTGGATCTGAAATAGGAAAGCGCGCTCATCGAGTTCATCTGTGAGAATCGGGACATTTTTGCATGGAAGCCTTCTAACATGCCAGGTGTACCGAGGCAACTCGCTGAGCACACTCTTAATGTGGATCCTAAATACAAACCAGTGAAGCAGTTCCTCCGCCGGTTTAATGAATAAAGACGCAAAGCTATTGGAGAAGAGGTAGCCACGCTTTTGGCAGCTGGTTTTATTGTTGAAGTTTTTCACCCTGAGTGGCTTGCTAATCCGGTGTTGGTCCTTAAGAAAAACGGCACCTGGCGTATGTGTGTGGATTACACAGACCTTAATCAGGCTTGCCCAACAGATCCTTTTGCCCTCCCCCGTATTGATCAAATCATTGATGCTACGGCGGGTTGCGAGCGTTTGAGTTTTTTGGATGCATATTCTGGTTATCATCAGATCAAAATGGCGGTTAAGGACCAGGAGAAGACGGTGTTTATCACTCCCTTTGGAGCCTTCTGCTATGTGTCTATGCCCTTTGGGCTCAAGAGTGCCCAGGCAACTTATCAACGGTGTGTACAAAATTGCCTTCACAAGCAGATTGGCCGTAATGTACATGCTTATGTGGATGATATTGTGGTTAAGTCAAGGAAGAAGGAGACTCTGGTTGAAGATTTGAAGGAAACCTTTGGTAACCTGAGGACGTACAAGATGATGCTCAATCCGGCCAAATGTGTGTTTGGTGTACCGGCAGGCAAGTTATTGGGTTTTCTGGTGTCCAACAGGGGAATTGAGGCTAATCCGGAGAAGATCACAGCCATCACCTCCCTGGCTAAACCAAAGTGTATCAATGACGTTCAGCGTTTGGCTGGTCGGATTGCCGCATTGAGCCGGTTTATCAGCCGCCTTGGTGAGAAAGCAATCCCTTTGTATCAGATGTTGAAGAAGGCGGATCAGTTCGTCTGGAGTTCTGCTGCTGATCAGGCATTGGAGGACCTAAAGCGGCAATTGGGCAACCCACCTGTGCTGGCCGCTCCCGTTGACAAGGAGCCATTACTACTATATGTTGCTGCTAACGCTTGTGCAGTCAGTGTGGCTATTGTGGTAGAGCGGAAGGAGGCAGGTAAGGAGCATCCGGTTCAGCGTCCGGTTTACTATATCAGTGAGGTACTTATTGAATCCAAGCAAAGGTATCCATATTGGCAGAAGCTGGTATATGGAGTCTTCATGGCAAGCTGGAAGGTGAAGCAGTATTTCCAAGGGCACCCCATCACAGTGGTTAGTTCTGCTCCTTTAGGCGATATCATCCAGAACTGGGAGGCGACTGGTCGGATTGCCAAGTGGGCTATAGAGCTTGGGCCGCACGGGTTGAAGTATGTGCCCCGAATGGCGGTAAAGTCTCAAGCACTTGTTGATTTCATCAAGGATTGGACGGAGCTACAAGCACCTGAAGAGAAGCCGGATCACACATATTGGACCATCCATTTTGATGGATCCAGGCAATTGGAGGGCTCGGGGCTGGAGTCGTATTAACTTCCCCACGAGGTGACAAGTTCTGTTACGTTCTCCGCTTAATGTTCCCTTGTACTAACAATGCAGCTGAGTATGAAGCCTTGCTCCATGGTCTTCGGATGGCTAAAGAGATGAATCTAAGCCGGGTTAAGTGCTTCGATGACTCGGACCGAGTGGCTCAACAGGTGTCTGGCACTTGGGATTCTAAGGACCCACTCATGGCCACATATCGTCGTGAGGTAGATAATGTTGCAGGTCACTTCAAGGGCTATCAAGTGGACCACGTGGACCGTCGGAAGAATGAAGGAGCAGACGCTTTAAGCCGGATGGGCTCTCAGCGTAAGCCGGTCCCGCCTAATGTTTTTCTTGATGTGCTGCACAACCCGTCGGTCCATCTCCCTGGTGAAGCGGATTTGGCTATTACTGATCCGGAGGCTCAATTGGTGGCAGCTCTTCACGTCATTCCGGATTGGACGCTTCCTTATCTTGCGTACATGAACTGGGGCGAGCTACTAGAGGATGAAACCTTGGCCCGGCAGATAATCCGGCGATCCAAGTCCATGACTATTGTTAATGGCGAATTGCATCATTGCAGTGTGTCAGGGGCGTTCCAACGTTGTGTGTCTCCTGAGGAAGGCTGTGAAATTTTGCGAGAGATCCACGAAGGAGATTGTGGTCATCACGCCAGTTCAAAATCTTTGGTGGCCAAAGCGTTCTACCATGGTTTTTATTGGTTAACGGCTCATGCTGATGCAGAGGATCTGGTCAGACGATGTGACGGTTGCCAAAAGTTTTCAAGACGCGCTCATGTACCGGCTCAGGAGTTGAGGATGATTCCAATCACTTGGCCGTTTGCAACTTGGGGGCTAGATATGGTTGGGGCTTTCAAAAGGTCCAAGGATAAGAAGACCCACCTCCTGGTGGCGGTTGACAAATTTACAAAGTGGGTGGAGGCAGAACCTATTAGCAAGTGTGATGCGGCCACGGCGGTTCAGTTCATCAAAAAGGTGATTTTCTGGTTTGGTTTTCCACACAGTATCATTACAGATAATGGTACCAATTTGTCCAAGGGGGCTATGAAGTAGTTCAACGAACGTGAGCACATCCGAATTGACGTTTCATCAGTGGCGCACCCACAGTCCAATGGGCAAGCAGAAAGAGCTAATCAGGAGATCTTGAGAGGCATCAAGCCCCGGCTTATGGTTCCTTTGCAGAGAACACCAGGTTGTTGGGTAGAAGAGTTGCCATCTGTGTTGTGGAGCATCAATACCACACCCAACAGATCGACAGGATACACGCTGTTCTTCATGGTCTATGGAACGGAGGCGGTTCTCCCTAGTGATATCCGTCATGATTCACCTCGTGTGGCGGCTTATGTTGAAGCAGACAACGAGGCAGCACGGCAAGACGCTTTGGACCAGTTGGATGAAGAGCGTGACATAGCAGCTGCCCGCTCGGGGATTTACTAACAGGATCTTCGTCGTTATCACAGTCGCCGAGTTAGAACCAGAACCTTTCAAGAGGGAGATTTGGTGCTTCGGCTCATCCAAGATCAGACTGATATGCATAAATTATCCCCACCTTGGGAAGGACCTTTCGTGGTGAGCAAGAATCTGCACAACGGGTCATACTATCTGATCGATATTCGAGAGCATAAAGACTCACGTACATTAGAGGAGGAGACCAACAGGCCGTGGAACATAGCTCATCTTCGGCCTTACTATACCTGAGCCATCGGCTCTACTTATGTACATATTATGACAGTGTATATATTCTAATTAATATAATAAACCGGAGCCTCAGCTAAAGCGGGGTATCTGTTCTTTTACATCATGCGTGGTTACACGAAGTTACTCTATCTTAAAGCGGCCTCCGGTTTACCCCTTGAAAATTTTGTAAACATCACTTGGGGGCTTGGTCGTATCCGAACCAATGCAACACCTTTTGATAGGCGAAAGCCACCAGATCACTTGGGGACATGGTCAAGTCTGAACCAGTCACGCCTCTTGATCGGCCTAAGGCCATAGAATCACTTGGGGGCTTGGTCGAACCCGAACCATTGCCACGCCTCTTGATCGGCATAATGCCACGGTTTCATTTGGGGACCTGGCTGACTTGAACCGTAGCTACACCTATCGGGAGCTTGGTCGTGTCCGACCATGGTAACACCATCTGATCGGCTCAATAAAGCCTCTTTTTTTGCAAAGGTTTTTATCATTGCCTTTTCTTTCAAACATTTTTTACTGTTGCTTTGCGTTTTTTTTAAACCGGCAACGTTTTAAACCGGTTCAAACTGTCAACCGACGGAACACGGTCCATTTTTTTTAATCCGGAGAATATTTGCCCAGTTTGAGTTTTTCTGTTAACATCCCATTATGGAGTAACAGGGTGTTTTTCATAACCCAGCACGGTTTACATGGTAAACCGGCATTGTATACACATGAGCTGTTTTTCTCCATTAACGGTATAGGTTTATAAACCTCTGTTTCAAGATTGGCTAAGCCAACTTCATGCTCAGCGATGGCAGGTATTTTGTATCACAAAATTTGATCATATACCTCAATTTACTTGCATATATATATATATGAAGGTCATAAACCGGCTGGCGGTACAACCGTCGGGGCAGTTTAAGATTTTATGATTGCAGGAGATATAGATTGAAGGTTTCGATCTTTCAAACAAAAGTATCAGCACTGATGCACGAAGGCTTCTCAGAAGCAAGAGTATTGGCTATCCTATTACAAGGCAACATGGTGCCCAAATAAGATCATTGTTTTCTTGGCGGAATATAACAAAGCAGCCATCTAAACCGATCTCCGGTTCAAGCTTGGTCACCGCCCTGGTTTGACGGTTATGGGTCGTCCTGTGCCGCTTCAGCCTCTTCTTCCCTACCCAGTGGCTGGAAGTCAACAGTGGTCCAGTCGATTCCCATTAAGGCTTGAAAGACAGCTTCGTCATGGATCAGTGAAGACGGTTCAATATCTGGAGCGTAAGTATGCTTACGGATTGGAGGGGTCATATTCTCCGCTTCGGGGATTGGTGCAGCCACTCGTTTGTTCTTATTATTATATTGAGCTTGATAATGTGTCAAGTCTGCTTCTTCCACCAATTGGCAAGCCAGAGGGTGCACCGCCCGGTTTATCACTCTCAGATCATCTTCATTGAACTCTGAGCCGTCTTCCTTCAAACTGGGATAGCCCTGAGCTGCCTCCACAGGATCGAAATCCGGCACCCATGCTTTGGCCCTGATTAAGGCATTAATGGCACCGATTCGAGCAGCAGATTTCTTCAGCTCTACAATACGAGCGGGAAGCATTGACAACCTCTTAAGAGTATCTTGAATTAAGGAGGGCGCCGGATTGTTATGTGATGCAGTGGAAATGATCCGCTGCGCTCCGGTATACAGCTGTTCGATTAATGTGTAGGCGGCCTTCAATTTCATCCGAACATCTGACCCCAAGTGACCAATGCGTGTGCCTGTAACATGATAGAAAGTTCACAAACCGAACATATCATAAGAAGGCCAAGTTATTACAGAAGTCAAAGGACGCTTACCAAAGATGGCAGCAGTCATTGCATGCACTTGTCGTTTTACGCTGGTCAGTTCATCTACTACCGGTTTAAGGGCGGCTTCAGCAGTTTCAATTTTCTTGGTCAAAGCGGCCTTCTCAGTGGCCCAATCCGTCTGCTCTTTCTGGAAGCCCTCCTTCAGCTGTTCCATGACGCTTAAAGCGCTGGTCAACTCATCTTTCGCCTTTGAGGTTTCAGCTTGTTGGGATTTCAAGTTCTCTTGAAGATCGGCGAGTTGGGTTTCTTTGGTCTTCAGCTCAGCCTGCATACAAACAATCATATGACTCAACAAACGGTACAAGAATTGAAGTACCAACCACATGACAAGTTATGCACTTGGCACTTGGGGGCTAATGCATATTTGATTTTCATTTGTCAATTGATTGCAAAGTCCCAAGCTCAATACAAGTATTCAACTTGGCACTTGGGGGCTAATGGCTATTTGATCAAATAAATTCTGGTGCTGCCATGTTAAGTTGCTTAAAGTCCCGGTTTAACTACATTCAGTTGAACCGGCCCTTGGGGGCTACATCAGTGAGTTTCGAAGCATTCAGTTCTATCATAGTAAGTCCCGGTTTACAAGAGGATTGCTAAACCGACCCTTGGGGGATAGGAGAGTTAACAAAATTAAAGTATCCAAGCAGGAAACAGCACATGGAAGTTACCTCAAATTTTTCCTTCATCATGTTCACCAGGCCGGCTTCATAATCACGGCTGGTGTACAGCCGGTTTAAGTAGCCGGAATGAAGATCTTGGGTATTCAAAGCAGCGTAAGTCGCCAGATCAACATTCCACTTGCCCTTACTCATAGTCGCGAATTCCTCTTTGGCAGTATGCCTGGATAAGGCGACCGGATTGCTTGGTTCAGTACGACCAATGCCAGTAATCACAACATCATCATCCTTGGTGTCACCGGTTTGGTCAAGGGCAGTCGGTTTGTCAGCAGGCCGGATTGGATTGGTGGATTTCTCAATCCGGATGGGGCTTCCGGGCTGGCCAGCAGGGCCTGAGGTATCAACATGCCTTTCTTCAGCAATGACGTTTTCATCTTGCAGTGGGGGGTCGCTGGGTATGTCTTCGCGAATGGCCGCTTCAGGCTCTGGTGTTTTTTCCGGTTCAGGAACGGCATCCTCCTTGGCCGCTTTATCCAGGCGGGCCTTTTTGCTTGGCCTAGGCTTGGCCCTACAAGGAATAATCAAAATCAAATACAGCATATGTTCCAATATGATGTATCAGAAATATTATGCTAAGTGTGGCTTACCCAAGCACCGTCTTGAGTGGTGGCAGCTGAGTAGCTGATGACTCGCCAGAGGATGAGTGGGAAGTAACCTGATAATCGGAGTCAGTCGGATTAAGAGGTTGACGATAACAGCCCGCTTTAGGACAAGCACTGACAAGCAAATTAGAGACCTCTGAACGGCGTTTCCCAACCGGGCTGTTCGTTAAACCGGCGGAGGTAACTACCTGGCCGCTGTGCCGGGTTGTGCGGCAAACTTCGTGCTGTTGGGTCTTCATAAGAAATTTGGGCTCCAAGTAAGCAAGAGGATGAGAAAATTTAACTTTCCGGTTTGCCTGACGGATTTTTAGTGAAGGCAAAGGGTTCGAATCAGAAGAAAGAGAGATTACCTCTGCAGCATCAGCATGGCTAGCTTCGGCATCATCCTGACAAATATTATCATCAATAAGGCGTGTGAAAAGTAAGCCAAGTGAATCAAGTTCTACCTCAAGGTCCGGATTACCCACATCGTCATCAGCGGGCGGATCAGAGGATGCAGTGGTTTTCCTCTTATGAGCAGGCCTCTTAATGACTTTGGTTTTTGGCCGGATTGGTCTTTCCGGTTTATCTGGTTTCTCCTGAGGAAGCTTCTTGCTCCAAAACGGATCATCACCCTGTTTAAACAGCAGTTGATGTTAAAGAAGATACACAAATAGCAATGACATGTTCAGTAAAAAATAGTCAAAATCTTACAGCTGACGGTTTGTTGGTAGTACAGAAGGGGAGCAGGCCGGTTCGAGCGTAGAGGTATTCCGGTTCGTTCAACATTTTCTTCACAGTTTCTGTGACCTCGTCATCTATGAGCTGGATGTTAACATGACGGAGTGGGTCATCGACACTACCGGTGTACTCGCACATCAAACCGGAGCGCTGGCTGAGGGGCCATATGCTCCATGATATCCAACAGCGTGCGAGATCAATTCCTGTTAAACCACTGGCCATAAAGGCTCGGAGCTTGGACAGTTGATGAGCGTATTTACTTCTCTCCTTGGCAGTCAGCCTTTGCGGAAAAGGGTGTGTATTGCTAAGCCGCTCCGGACGAAAGCCAGGCAAAGGATTTTCATTAGCAGGGGAGGTGTCTTTGCAATAGAACCATGATTGATTCCACTCCTTGGGGTGGCTGTGCAGTTTGGCGTGAGGGTAAGTGACCTCCTTTCTTCTCTGAATCGCCACACCACCCAATTCTGTATTGGAGCCATCAGTAAATTCTGTACGGCGGTTTAGGTGAAAGCAGTCTCTAAACAACTCAACTGTGGGTTCCTCTTGAAAGTATGCCTCACAGAGCACTTGGAAGTGACAGATGTTGGTGATAGAATTGGGGCCAGTATCTTGCGGGTGGAGTTGAAAGTTGGCCAAGACATCCCGGTAGAATTTTGAACCGGGCTGTAACGCCCCCGATGTAACTTGCCATATTTGTAATCCAACTCTTGCCATTTCCGGCTATGTGCTATGATATTTCCTCCGTGGTTGGGTTATCTCCGTTTTGCATTTTGGTCATGTCATGCATTTCATATCATGTTATCATGGGCATCGCATTTGCATACGCATTCGTCTCATAAATCCGAGCATCTTTCCCGTTGTCCGTTTTGCAATCCGGCGCTCCTATGTCTCTCTGCGTCCCCTTTTACATTTCTTCGTGAGCGGGTATTAAACATTCTCGGAATGGACCGAGGTTTGACATGTGGCCCTGGTATAGCACCGGTAGACCGCCTGTCAAGTTTCGGGTAAATCGGAGTTCGTTTGGCACTCCAACGGTTAACCGGGTAACCGTGAAGGCCTTGTGTGTGTTGCAGCCCAACACCCCTTAAAAACAGCCCCATAACCCATCTAAGTCACTCCCATGTCCTCCGCCGTTCGATCACAAACGCGTGGGCGCAAACGGCACTCCGTTCGGAGCTTCCTAGCTCTTCCTACGCCCGAAAACGTCCGATCGAGATCCGAGGTTCCGAAAACCCCCCAAACCCTAATTTTTTTTGCTATTTATAGACCCCCTCCTGCCATTTTCGGCCTCTCTCTCTTCCCTCCTCGAAATCCGCCGCCGCCGCCACTTGTCCGCCTCCAGCGGACGCCACGCGTCCCCCCCCCCCCCGTGCCCACTTCGCCGCCGGCCCGCGGGGCCCAGGGCAGGCCCGCCCGGGCCCGCGCGCGCCGCCCCGCACCCCCGCGTGCATCGCCGCCCGCCTGCGCCCGCGAGGCCGCAGCCCGAGCCCTCGCCGGAGTCCCCACCGCCGTCAAGTCCGCCGCACCCGAGGTCGCCGCCTCGCCGTCGCCTCCTGGGTCGCCGGAGCGCGCGCGCCTCCCCGCGCCTCTCCGCGCCTCTCCGTCTCCGCCGGCGCCGGATCCGGCCAGATCCGGTGGCCCCGGCCCTTTTCCGGCGTCCCCGACCACCTCCGGCGACTCTCCGGCGAAGATCCGGCGAACTTGCATCCGTGCCTGGTTGACTTTTACCCCCTCGAATATTTCTAAGTCCCAGCATTTTCAATCATCATCGCATCTGCATCCCGTGATAACTTTGCATCCATAGCTCCGTTTCGCGCGTATGATATGTCAGTTTGTTCGTCTCAAAGAGTACATCATTTTGTTCCATTGCATCATTTTCATTTGAAGTCATCTTGATGCCCGAAATGCTGTTAGAAGAGGGCTAGTTGATGTTAATTGCTGGATCTTATCTGAACATGCACTTTTGTCATTTTTGCCATGATTGATGTGTACCTCCTATGAAGTTGAGTCCTACATGAGTTTTGTAATATGCAATGTTACCTATCCAGAGGATTTTTCCATGTATTTTTATGATCTATGTGGTGACTAGCACAAGCATGCAAACTAGGTGTCTTGATGTAGCTGATTTCAGAGACTTAGTGATTTCACTAAGTCCCTGACTGCTGTTATTTTTATGCCGTGTGTTCATGTTGTTTCCGAGAGATCTATGCATAATTGGAGCATGATCAGTAAGGGAGTTTGGAAATTGAGTATTTGCTCTATCCATCCATGCCTTTGTTTGCAATTATGGAGTGCCATAGCTTGAGTCATTTGAGCTCAACTTTTGCTTCAAAATATTGCTGGCAGATTGTTTACGTGTTATTCGATTTTGCCAAGCTTGGTGTAGTTGATCCTTGCATGATATGATGTTATTCTTGCCATTTCTAGTTACTATGCCATGTCTTATTGATGTATGTAGGCTTAGTTTATCATGAAATGCTTTGTAGTGGGTGCATCGAGCTCACGAACATGCCTAGTCGTTAACAGTTTTCTGCCATGTCCAGTTTTCTGCTAAGTCTGAAACCTGTAACGAAACTTGCTTATTTGACATGGGCATAATCATATTTTCTGGTCCTTTTTGGCTTATGGTCAGTAAGGGACTTTTGTCAATTGCTATGTGTAGATTCATGCCATGCCTTATTTTGCTATGTTCTGAACCTGTAGCACGTTGTTTCATTGCTCTGAACATGTCATCCTGATGTTGTTTTGCCATGCTTGTTTGAACCTGTTATGATGTGAATTAGCCGTAGCTCAGTGTTCATCTTTTGTCGAGCATCTTGTGTAGATTACTTTCATATGCTTTGTTGCCATGTTTGGGTGCAGTAGCTTAATTAATTGTTGCTTGCTAAGTAGCATCATGCTGTTTATGGCAGTTTCGTGTCATTCTTGTATTGCTTGCCATTTGCAAACCGTGCATCCGATTCCGGTGATCTTTATATCGATTTCAACCGAAATCACCTCATCTATCTAGTGGCATGCTTGGCTTGCCAAGATTATGCCCTGTTCATCCTTGTCCTCCCGGAGCATGCATACGCACTGCATATCACCTCTCGCATATCATGCCATGTTTTGCATCATGTTGATTGCGCGTTGCATCGTGGTTGATATTGGTTCCTTTGCTTGTTCTCTTGTCTTGGGTAGAGCCGGGAGACGAGTACGTGAAAGAGGATTCCGTTGAGAACGCTTACGAGGACCAAGCTTTCGACAACTCTGAGAACCTTGCAGGCAAGATGACCATACCCTCGAAATCACTTCTATCTTTGCTTGCTAGTTTGCTCACTCTTTTGCTATGCCTATGCTGCGATACCCACCACTTGCTATATCATGCCTCCTATATTGCCATGTCAGCCCCTAACCATCCATGTCCTAGCAAACCGTTGTTTGGCTATGTTACTGCTTTGCTCAGCCCCTCTTATAGCGTTGTTAGTTGCAGGTGAAGATGAAGTTTGTTCCTTGTTGGAGCATGGACTTGTTGTTCCTTGTTGGAACATGTTTACTTGTTGGGATATCACATTACCTCTTATTTAATTAATGCATCTATATACTTGGTAAAGGGTGGAAGGCTCGGCCTTATGCCTGGTGTTTTGTTCCACTCTTGCCACCCTAGTTTCCGTCATACCGGTGTTATGTTCCCGGAGTTTGCGTTCCTTACACGGTTGGGTGATTTATGGGACCCCCTTGACAGTTCGCTTTGAATAAGACTTTTCCAGCAAGGCCCAACATTGGTTTTACCATTTGCCACCTAGCCTTTTTCCCTTGGGTTCTGCAGACTCAAGGGTCATCTTATTTTAACCCCCCCCCCGGGCCAGTTCTCCTTCGATTGCTGGTCCAAACTAGAGCACCGTGCAGGGCCGTCCCTTGGCAACTTGGGTTATGTTGGCTCCTGTACGCTTAGCTTATCCGGATGTGCCCTGAGACCGAGATATGTGCAGCTCCTATCAGGATTTGTCGGCACAATCGGGCGGCTTTGCTGGACTTGTTTTATTGCTGTTGAAGTGTCTTGTAGTCCGGGATTCCGAGATTGATCGGGTCTTCCCGGTAGAAGGAATATCCTTCGTTGACCGTGAGAGCTTATCATGGGCTAAGTTGGGACACCCCTGCAGGGTATTATCTTTCGAAAGCCGTGCCCGCGGTTATGAGGCAGATGGGAATTTGTTGATGTCCGGTTGTAGAAAACCCGAAGTTGACCTTAACTAAAACACATCAACCGCGTGTGTAACCATGATGGTCTCTTCTCGGCGGGGTCCGGGAAGTGAACACGGTTGTTGGAGTTATGTCTGACGTAGGTTGTTTTAGGATCACTTCTTGATCACTTCTAGCTTCTCGACCGTGCTTTGCCTTCTCTTCTCGCTCTCTTTTGCGCTATAGCCACCATATGCTAGTCGCTTGCTGCAGCTCCACCTCACTATCCTTTTCCCACCTTTAAGCTTAAATAGTCTTGATCTCGCGGGTGTGAGATTGCTGAGTCCCCGTGGCTCACAGATATTATCACCTCAGTTGCAGGTACCAACGATGTCAGTGCTGATGACGCGACCGAGCTCACTTGGGAGTTCGATGAGGAACGTGGCCGTTACTATGTTTCTTTTCCAGATGATCAGTAGTGGAGCCCAGTTGGGTGATCCGGGGATCTGTTTAGCATTTGGGGTAGTCTTCTTTCATTTTGGTGCCGTAGTCGGACCTTGAGTGTAATCTGTTTGATGGATGTTATTTATGTACTTGTGTGAAGTGGCGATTGTAAGCCAACTATGTATCTTTCCCTTATTATTACATGGATTGTGTGAAGATTACCTCACTTGCGACATTGCTTTCAATGCGGTTATGCCTCTAAGTCGTGCCTCGACACGTGGGAGATATAGCCGCATCGAGGGCGTTACAAGTTGGTAATCAGAGCCTTTCCCGACTTTAGGAGCCCCCACTGTTTGATCGTCTTTAGTGGCCGAGTTGTGTCTAGAAAAAAATGTTTTGAGTCTTTTAGGAATTATATATCGGAGAGTTTAGGAATTCTTTTTACTCCCCAGTCCCTTCGACCTTCTGGTAAGGCATCCTGACGTAGAGTTTTGACTCTTCTCTTCTCAAATTTCACTAAAAAAAATTTTAGGACCACGCGGGTATATTACAATCGTTCCGATGGTTTTATGATGACAACATTGTCTTGGTTGCCTCCTGACATTTAGGGGTTGTGGCAGTGTCCCGGGGAGTTGAGCTCCGAGGTGTTGTCGTCATAATTTTATCGTTGCGGTTTTGGAATACCTGAGTTTAGTACGACCGACATCGAAAATCTCTTTTGTACAGTTGTTGGTGAGATAACCCTGATAGCCCAGTACTGTGGCGAGTGCAGGGGTATTGCCATGACTTGTATAACGGATGTGTTTTCGAAGGTTGAGGTAGACGATTTCCGAAGGTTTCTTGGTTATGTGTTGAAGGATGGATACAGCTGGTTGTAGGATTTGCTAGTTTGGGTGAGATATTATGCTTCCCCTGTATCCCCAACACCTGATTGCATAACCAGAAAGTTTCGGGAGTTTATAAGTGGGAATTCTTGTAGCTTTAGTATTTCTTCCGCAGATATTTGGTTTGTGATTGGGTAATCCTTACTAAGTATTTGTTCACTTCCGTACCTTGTTGATTTTATTCCTTACCATGTCCTAAGTGGCTTCTCAGCTTATGGAAGTGTGATATTTTACATTGGAATTCATTCGTTCATTCTCGTTCGAATGTTAATTGTGAAGACTATATGTTGCAATTTCGTTCATTTGTTTCAACTTCAATATATCTCTATCAAGATGCTAATGGATGTCACCCTCTTCAGGATGGCTCCACCAACGCGTCAGAATCCGGAACGCAATGACGGGAATCAGGCTAACCCTCCGCCACCGCCTCCACCTCCGGAAGCTTGGCAAGCCTTGATGACTGCCACAAATGCCAATGCTCAGATTCTGATTCAGCTCTTGCAAGATCGCAACCAAGGGCAAGCTAATCAAGAGAATCAAGGCCAAGGCAACAATCAGCCGCACTTTGCTTCACTGAACCAGTTCCTTGCTAATCAGCCAAAGACCTTCAGCTACTGTGTCGAGGCCACTGACGCTGATGATTGGCTCGTGGACATCAACAAGCATTTCGAGTGCAGCAATGTGAGACCTGAGGACTTTGTCAAGTTTGCCTCTTTTCAACTCAAAGATCAAGCTGCTGAGTGGTTCCAGCAATACAAAGATTCCAGAGGAGGTCGTGTGATCATTTGGGATGATTTCCGCCGTGATTTCAAAGCGCACCACATTCCAGAAAGTGTTGTTGAGCTTAAGCGTGAGGAATTCCGCAATCTCAAGCAAGGCAACATGACTGTCTATCAATACAACACTCAGTTCCAGAAGCTCTCTCGTTTTGCAAGGCAAGACATTCCTGATGAGAAGAGTATGATCTACCAGTTCAGGCGTGGTCTCAGAGAAGATCTGCAACTTGCTCTCGTGCTTTTCGAGCCATTAAAGTATGATGAATTCTACAACATGGCACTGAAACAAGAAGCTGCTCAGCTCAAGTGTGAGGCATCTAAGAAGAGAGTCAGAGACGCAGTCCAGTCTTCTTCTTCCTCACTTGTGGCAGCTAAGCAACAGAAGTTCTGGTTGCCTCCTCCTCCTCCGTTCCGTCAGCCTTATCAACAGAAGAATTCAAGTGGTCGTGGATCTTCCCACCCACCCAACCCTGGTTATCAGAACAAGTCTCAGAATCAAGCTCCAAGGCCAAGTGCTCCTTATCATCGTCCGCTCTCAGAGGTGACTTGTAACAAATGTCAGCAGAAGGGTCACTATGCGAACAAGTGCTTCAACCAGAGGCGCCTTCCGCCTCCTCCTCCTGTGAAATCTTCCAGCAATGCAGTGGTCAAGCATAATCCTAAGCACGTCAAGGTGAACATGTTGAATGCAGCTCAAGCGGAGGATTCTTCTGAAGTGATCATGGGTAATCTTCCTGTTAATGATATTCCTGCCAAAGTCTTATTTGATACTGGTGCATCGCATTGTTTCATGTCGAGATCATTTGTTTCAAAGCATGACTTCGTTTCTGAATTATTGACTAAACCCTTGGGGGTTGTTTCTCCGGCCAAGCCTATGAGGGCCACCACAATGATTCCGAATGTTTCTATCAAGATGGGCGACTATAAATTTCTATCTTCTCCAATGGTGCTTGGTGATTCTGATATTGAATCTTATTCTCGGGATGGACTGGCTTTCTAAGCACAAGGCTCAGCTCGAATGTGCTGCCAGGGAAATCAAATTGACTCACACTTCGAACGATGTGATCATCTATGCTTCTCGTGATGATACCATTCAGTTGTTTTCTCTCAATGAGATGGGTGAAATGGAGGCTATCTCTCAGATTCCAGTCGTTTGTGAGTACCAAGATGTTTTTCCAGAAGAGCTTCCGGGTATGCCTCCCCGCAGGCCAGTTGAATTCGTTATTGAACTTGAGCCTGGCACAGAACCCGTTTGCAAGCGTCCCTACAAGCTTGGACCAGATGAGCTCAAGGAATTGAAGATTCAACTCGATAAACAAGAACGTCTGGGTCTGATCAGACCGAGTTCTTCTCCTTGGGGTTGTGGTGTTCTTTTTGTCAAGAAGAAGGATGGCACGGACCGACTTTGCGTCGATTACCGTCCATTGAACAAGAAGACTATCAAGAACAAGTACCCACTTCCCAACATCAATGAGCTATTTGAGCAACTCAAAGGTGCTAAGGTGTTCTCCAAGCTTGACCTTCGTATGGGTTATCATCAAATTCGCATTCGTGAAGAAGATATTCCCAAGACAGCATTCAGAACAAGCTTTGGTTCTTATGAATATACTGTCATGTCCTTCGGCCTTGTCAATGCTCCTCCGTATTTCACTCGATTGATGAATTTCGTCTTCAACCCCTAGATCAACGAATTTGTCTTGGTCTATCTCGATGATATTTTGGTCTTCTCCAAGAATAAGAAGGATCATGCCGAACATTTGCGGTTGGTACTCGACAAGCTCAGAGAGTATCAGTTATATGCGAAGTTCTCCAAATGTGAATTCTGGCTTGATGAAGTTCTTTATCTTGGTCATAACATCTCTGCCAAGGGCATCGCTGTTAATCCAGAGAGGGTGTCTGCAGTTTTGAATTGGAATCCTCCTCAAAATGTCAAGCAGCTTCGCAGTTTTCTTGGACTTGCAAGCTATTGCAGAAGATTCGTTGAGAATTTCTCCAAGATTGCTAAGCCTCTTTCCAACCTCCTCCAGAAGCATGTGAAATATGTCTGGTCTCCTGAGTGTGACGTTGCTTTCAACACTCTCAAACAGAAACTCGTCACTGCTCCAGTTCTGACTCCTCCTGACGAATCCAAGCCTTATGAAGTATTCTGTGATGCTTCTCTCCAGGGCCTCGGTGCTGTGTTAATGCAAGAGAAGAAGGTTGTTGCCTATACCTCTCGCCAGTTGAAGCCCAATGAAAGGAACTACCCCACTACGATCTTGAGTTGGCGGCAGTTGTCCACGCACTAATAACATGGAGACATCTCCTGTTGGGAAGGAAAGTGGACATCTTCACCGATCACAAGAGTCTCAAGTATATCTTCACTCAGCCTCATCTCAACCTCAGACAAACTCGATGGGTCGAAATGATTCAAGAGTATAATCCGAGTATTGAATATACTCCAGGCAAGGCTAATGTGGTTGCAGACGCTTTGAGCAGAAAGGCTTATTGCAACAGCTTAATCCTCAAGCCCTTTCAACCGGATCTATGTGAGGCTTTTCGCAAGTTGAATCTCCAAGTTGTTCCTCAAGGTGTTCTTGCCAATCTCATTGTCTCTCCTACTTTGGAAGATCAGATTCGTGAGGCACAATTGTTGGATACCATGGTGAAGAAGGTGAAACGTGGTATTGAAAAGAGCATCCCCAAATACAAGTGCTATCGAGTTGATGACAGAGATACTCTTTTCTTCGAGGACCGGATTGTGGTTCCAAAGGGTGATCTTCGTAAAGTCATTATGAACGAAGCGCACAACTCTCTCCTGTCTATTCATCCTGGAAGTACAAAGATGTAACATGACCTCAAGCAGTCGTATTGGTGGACTCGAATGAAGCGTGAGATCGCTCAATTCGTGAATGAGTGTGATGTCTGCAGAAGGGTGAAAGCAGAACACCAACGACCAGCTGGACTTCTCCAACCTCTTGCTATTCCAGAATGGAAGTTTGATCATATCGAAATGGACTTCGTGACTGGTTTTCCTAAGTCCAAGCATGGAAATGATGCTATCTTCGTCGTCATCGACAAGCTCACCAAAGTGGCTCATTTTCTTCCTATCAAAGAGTCTATCACAGCAGCGCAGCTGGCAGAGCTCTACACCTCCAGAATTGTCTCGTTGCACGGCATTCCGCAATTGATCTCTTCAGACCGTGGCAGCATCTTTACCTCCAAATTTTGGGATTCTTTTCAGACGGCCATGGGCACCAACATCCGCTTCAGCACAGCGTTCCACCCTCAGACTAGTGGACAAGTCGAGCGTGTCAATCAAATTCTTGAAGATATGCTCAGAGCCTGTGTTATCTCTTTCGGCATGAAGTGGGAGGATTGTCTTCCTTATGCTGAGTTCTCTTACAACAACACTTTTCAAGCCAGCTCGGGCAAAGCCCCATTCGAGATCCTCTATGGCAGAAAGTGCTGTACTCCTCTCAACTGGTCTGAAACCGGTGAACGTCAATTGCTCGGCAATGATTTGATCTCAGAGGCTGAGGCCATGTGCAAGGTGATTCGTGAGAACCTCAAAGCCGCGCAGTCGCGCCAGAAGAGCTATTACGACAGCAAACATCGAGATGTGGCATTCGAGATCGGAGACCATGTTTACCTCCGTGTCTCGCCAATGAAAGGAACTCGTCGCTTCGGCATCAAGGGGAAACTTGCTCCCAGATACGTCGGTCCCTTCAAGATCATCGGGAAACGAGGCGATCTCGCCTATCAACTTGAACTTCCCTCCAACTTTGCAAATGTGCACGATGTCTTCCACGTGTGACAGCTTCGCAAGTGCTTCAAGACGCCTGAGCGCACCATCAACTTTGAAGAGATTGATCTTCAAGAAGATTTGTCCTATATTGAGCATCCAGTTGCCATTCTTGACGCAACTGAGCGCAAGACTCGCAACAAGTCAATCAAATTCCTCAAAGTGAAATGGTCACATCATTCAGACCGAGAGGCCACATGGGAGCGTGAAGACCACCTACGTTCTGAGTATCCGGAGTTCTTTCAGTCCTAGATCTCGGGACGAGATCCTCTCGTAGTGGTGGTGTGTTGTAACGCCCCCGATGTAACTTGCCATATTTGTAATCCAACTCTTGCCATTTCCGGCTATGTGCTATGATATTTCCTCCGTGGTTGGGTTCTCTCCGTTTTGCATTTTGGTCATGTCATGCATTTCATATCATGTTATCATGGGCATCGCATTTGCATACGCATTCGTCTCATAAATCCGAGCATCTTTCCCGTTGTCCGTTTTGCAATCCGGCGCTCCTATGTCTCTCTGCGTCCCCTTTTACATTTCTTCGTGAGCGGGTATTAAACATTCTCGGAATGGACCGAGGTTTGACATGTGGCCCTGGTATAGCACCGGTAGACCGCCTGTCAAGTTTCGGGTCAATCGGAGTTCGTTTGGCACTCCAACGGTTAACCGGGTAACCGTGAAGGCCTTGTGTGTGTTGCAGCCCAACACCCCTTCAAAACAGCCCCATAACCCATCTAAGTCACTCCCATGTCCTCCGCCGTTCGATCACGAACGCGTGGGCGCAAACGGCACTCCGTTCGGAGCTTCCTAGCTCTTCCTACGCCCGAAAACGTCCGATCGAGATCCGAGGTTCCGAAAACCCCCAAACCCTAATTTTTTTTGCTATTTATAGACCCCCTCCTGCCATTTTCGGCCTCTCTCTCTTCCCTCCTCGAAATCCGCCGCCGCCGCCACTTGTCCGCCTCCAGCGGACACCACGCGTCCCCCCCCCCCCCCCGTGCCCACTTCGCCGCCGGCCCGCGGGGCCCAGGGCAGGCCCGCCCGGGCCCGCGCGCGCCGCCCCGCGCCCCCGCGCGCATCGCCGCCCGCCTGCGCCCGCGAGGCCGCAGCCCGAGCCCTCGCCGGAGTCCCCACCGCCGTCAAGTCCGCCGCACCCGAGGTCGCCGCCTCGCCGTCGCCTCCTGGGTCGCCGGAGCGCGCGCGCCTCCCCGCGCCTCTCCGCGCCTCTCCGTCTCCGCCGGCGCCGGATCCGGCCAGATCCGGTGGCCCCGGCCCTTTTCCGGCGTCCCCGACCACCTCCGGCGACTCTCCGGCGAAGATCCGGCGAACTTCGGCATCCGTGCCTGGTTGACTTTTACCCCCTCGAATATTTCTAAGTCCCAGCATTTTCAATCATCATCGCATCTGCATCCCGTGATAACTTTGCATCCATAGCTCCGTTTCGTGCGTATAATATGTCAGTTTGTTCGAATCAAAGAGTACATCATTTTGCTCCATTTCATCATTTTCATTTGAAGTCATCTTGATGCCCGAAATGCTGTTAGAAGAGGGCAAGTTGATGTTAATTGCTGGATCTTATCTGAACATGCACTTTTGTCATTTTTGCCATGATTGATGTGTACCTCCTATGAAGTTGAGTCCTACATGAGTTTTGTAATATGCAATGTTACCTATCCAGAGGATTTTGCCATGTATTTTTATGATCTATGTGGTGACTAGCACAAGCATGCAAACTAGGTGTCTTGATGTAGCTGATTTCAGAGACTTAGTGATTTCACTAAGTCCCTGACTGCTGTTATTTTTATGCCGTGTGTTCATGTTGTTTCCGAGAGATCTATGCATAATTGGAGCATGATCAGTAAGGGAGTTTGGAAATTGAGTATTTGCTCTATCCATCCATGCCTTTGTTTGTAATTATGGAGTGCCATAGCTTGAGTCATTTGAGCTCAACTTTTGCTTCAAAATATTGCTGGCAGATTGTTTACGTGTTATTCGATTTTGCCAAGCTTGGTGTAGTTGATCCTTGCATGATATGATGTTATTCTTGCCATTTATAGTTACTATGCCATGTCTTATTGATGTATGTAGGCTTAGTTTATCATGAAATGCTTTGTAGTGGGTGCATCGAGCTCACGAACATGCCTAGTCGTTAACAGTTTTCTGCCATGTCCAGTTTTCTGCTAAGTCTGAAACCTGTAACGAAACTTGCTTATTTGACATGGGCATAATCATATTTTCTGGTCCTTTTTGGCTTATGGTCAGTAAGGGACTTTTGTCAATTGCTATGTGTAGATTCATGCCATGCCTTATTTTGCTATGTTCTGAACCTGTAGCACGTTGTTTCATTGCTCTAAACATGTCATCCTGATGTTGTTTTGCCATGCTTGTTTGAACCTGTTATGATGTGAATTAGCCGTAGCTCAGTGTTCATCTTTTGTCGAGCATCTTGTGTAGATTACTTTCATATGCTTTGTTGCCATGTTTGGGTGCAGTAGCTTAATTAATTGTTGCTTGCTAAGTAGCATCATGTTGTTTATGGCAGTTTCGTGTCATTCTTGTATTGCTTGCCATTTGCAAACCGTGCATCCGATTCCGGTGATCTTTATATCGATTTCAACCGAAATCACCTCATCTATCTAGTGGCATGCTTGGCTTGCCAAGATTATGCCATGTTCATCCTTGTCCTCCCGGAGCATGCATACGCACTGCATATCACCTCTCGCATATCATGCCATGTTTTGCATCATGTTGATTGCGCGTTGCATCGTGGTTGATATTGGTTCCTTTGCTTGTTCTCTTGTCTTGGGTAGAGCCGGGAGACGAGTACGTGAAAGAGGATTCCGTTGAGAACGCTTACGAGGACCAAGCTTTCGACAACTCTGAGAACCTTGCAGGCAAGATGACCATACCCTCGAAATCACTTCTATCTTTGCTTGCTAGTTTGCTCACTCTTTTGCTATGCCTATGCTGCGATACCCACCACTTGCTATATCATGCCTCCTATATTGCCATGTCAGCCCCTAACCATCCATGTCCTAGCAAACCGTTGTTTGGCTATGTTACTGCTTTGCTCAGCCCCTCTTATAGCGTTGTTAGTTGCAGGTGAAGATGAAGTTTGTTCCTTGTTGGAGCATGGACTTGTTGTTCCTTGTTGGAACATGTTTACTTGTTGGGATATCACATTACCTCTTATTTAATTAAT
This sequence comes from Aegilops umbellulata, assembly GCA_032464435.1. Taxonomy (NCBI): domain Eukaryota; kingdom Viridiplantae; phylum Streptophyta; class Magnoliopsida; order Poales; family Poaceae; genus Aegilops; species Aegilops umbellulata. Next base: position 160,144,336 of record CP136058.1, on the reverse strand, counting down.
GCATCTATATACTTGGTAAAGGGTGGAAGGCTCGGCCTTATGCCTGGTGTTTTGTTCCACTCTTGCCACCCTAGTTTCCGTCATACCGGTGTTATGTTCCCGGAGTTTGCGTTCCTTACACGGTTGGGTGATTTATGGGACCCCCTTGACAGTTCGCTTTGAATAAGACTTTTCCAGCAAGGCCCAACATTGGTTTTACCATTTGCCACCTAGCCTTTTTCCCTTGGGTTCTGCAGACTCAAGGGTCATCTTATTTTAACCCCCCCCCCCCCCGGGCCAGTTCTCCTTCGATTGCTGGTCCAAACTAGAGCACCGTGCAGGGCCGTCCCTTGGCAACTTGGGTTATGTTGGCTCCTGTACGCTTAGCTTATCCGGATGTGCCCTGAGACCGAGATATGTGCAGCTCCTATCAGGATTTGTCGGCACAATCGGGCGGCTTTGCTGGACTTGTTTTATTGCTGTTGAAGTGTCTTGTAGTCCGGGATTCCGAGATTGATCGGGTCTTCCCGGTAGAAGGAATATCCTTCGTTGACCGTGAGAGCTTATCATGGGCTAAGTTGGGACACCCCTGCAGGGTATTATCTTTCGAAAGCCGTGCCCGCGGTTATGAGGCAGATGGGAATTTGTTGATGTCCGGTTGTAGAAAACCCGAAGTTGACCTTAACTAAAACACATCAACCGCGTGTGTAACCGTGATGGTCTCTTCTCGGCGGGGTCCGGGAAGTGAACACGGTTGTTGGAGTTATGTCTGACGTAGGTTGTTTCAGGATCACTTCTTGATCACTTCTAGCTTCTCGACCGTGCTTTGCCTTCTCTTCTCGCTCTCTTTTGCGCTGTAGCCACCATATGCTAGTCGCTTGCTGCAGCTCCACCTCACTATCCTTTTCCCACCTTTAAGCTTAAATAGTCTTGATCTCGCGGGTGTGAGATTGCTGAGTCCCCGTGGCTCACAGATATTATCACCTCAGTTGCAGGTACCAACGATGTCAGTGCTGATGACGCGACCGAGCTCACTTGGGAGTTCGATGAGGAACGTGGCCGTTACTATGTTTCTTTTCCAGATGATCAGTAGTGGAGCCCAGTTGGGTGATCCGGGGATCTGTTTAGCATTTGGGGTAGTCTTCTTTCATTTTGGTGCCGTAGTCGGACCTTGAGTGTAATCTGTTTGATGGATGTTATTTATGTACTTGTGTGAAGTGGCGATTGTAAGCCAACTATGTATCTTTCCCTTATTATTACATGGATTGTGTGAAGATTACCTCACTTGCGACATTGCTTTCAATGCGGTTATGCCTCTAAGTCGTGCCTCGACACGTGGGAGATATAGCCGCATCGAGGGCGTTACACGGGCGGATTAAAACCTCAGGCTAAGTGGTCCGCGAAAATGACAACCTCTCCCTCTTGAGGTGTGGGAGGACATTCTTTGCCAGGGACCCTCCAATGGATGGTGTTTTTGCTGCTTAAAGTGTCAGTCAAGACTAAGTTGTTCAGTTGAGTTTCTGTGACGCGAGAAGGAGCCCGGTTGCATTCATATACTTGTTTGGCCATGGTGAAGTCTACAAAATAAGTTATTCTGATTCAAGATTGCGTTCGGTAAAAGGTATACACCGGTATGAACAATATTAAACCAGAAGCAATTATATCTAAACCGGAGTTCTATGAAGCGGCGTCATATGGCTAACGAGTTCTGGCGGTTCAACCAGGGGACTAATGGTATATACCGGTTTGTTAACTTCTTCCATACTAAGTTAAACCGCCTGATCTAAACATTGAAAGCAGTTGAGGTTGCGGGTGGCTAAGTATGCAGAAACAGGTTTCACATGGTCTTGTTACAGCAATGGATCTGTGGCAGGGTCAGAAAAACAGGAAAATATTCAAAAGCATAAGGCAGAACAGTGTTGATTCAATGGACAGGAAAGTATGTGAGATCTATAGATTTGAGCATGAAGCTACAGGCGGATGCTAAAAGCTACTGCTAATTAGAGCAGAGTTTCACAGGTCTATCCGGAAATCTGGGTACGAGTATGAACAGTGATGGAGCACCGCAAGAACAAGAAACCCTAGAACAGATCTAGGGCGAAGAAAGCGAAGGACTTACCAGGGCGAGGAAAGCGCGGAAGATCGCAGCAGTTTTCTAGTGCGTTCAGGGTGATGCAGCAGTCCCAAGATGGTGCAGAGGTCGACGGCAGCGGCGGAGCTTCGAGGCTGGCGACGTGGGGAAGACGAAGAGAAAGGGGACGAAGGGGAGAAAAGAAATGACCCTTCGGTCCTATTTATAAGGCAAGAGACATATGTCAGGCGCGTGAATCAAGGAACCATAAATCTTGGAAGCGGAGCTGTCGCCTCGGTTATTGCGGATCTATTAAACAAAGAAGGTATCATGAATGTTATCTCTATGATGATGTCATGCCGGTTTACAGTAACCAGAGACGATGACATCACGGCTGTTCAACAACTACAGAAGACGTTGAAGATGAAGCTTTTTTGCTAAGGATTGACATGAACTCGTTCAAATCAATTTGGGGCCTAATGTTGGGGATATTACTACTGGGCGTAAACCGGCCTACCTAGGCCGGGTTAACTTCATCACTAGTTCGAAGGTGTTAAACCCCAAAGAGGCAGATAAGGGCCCAAGGCCTGTAGTCGGTTTAGGACCTGTAGCCGTAAACCGGCTTTATGTGTAAACTTGTATTGTAAGTTAGGAATAAGGAGAGACCAACCCAGATACGAGTATGAACCGGTGTTGGGACTCTGTGAACCGACGGACGTCACCCGTGTATATAAGGGGACGACCCGGCAACGGTTCAAGGACAAACAACAACAACTCGAGACTTAGGCGAAGCTTATTTGCTCCCTAGTCATCGAAACCCCATCAATTCCATCACAACTAGACGTGGGCTTTTACCTTCATCGAAGGGGCCGAACTAGTATAAAACTCTTTGCGTCCGTGTGTCCGCTTTAACCCCTTCAAGCTAACCCGTCGCGATGGCTCCACGACTAAGTCCTTTCACTAGGACATCTGCCGTGACAAAACCACGACACCTATGCTGCAAGAAGGAGAACTGTTGTAGACTACAGGTTCCACACTAAGGAACAACAGGACTTCTATAAGACTGTGCTCCTAGATAAGAAGCCCATAGTCAGTGATATGAAATGGGTTGATTGAGAATATATTGATGAAAATGAGGATCACTTTCCTGGAGTTCATGATAGCTTCAGAATGAATGGAGTTGATGCCTTTGTGGGTCAGAAATTGACCAAGTGGACATGATGAGCTTATCATGCAATTTTACTCCACAACTCACTTCTATCCAGATGGAAGAATCGCCTGGATGACTGAGGGTACAAGGTAACAGTCTACCATTCCTCAGTGGGCCAAGCTAATCAATGCCCCTAAAGATCATGAGGATGATACAGATGTGTATGCAAAGCCTAGGAAAGGACACAACTACATGGCACATATGTACAAAGAGATTCCAGATGCAGCCTTGGAACATCACAAGTTTGGCTCTGTCTATTATCTCCTATCAGGACTGCCCATAATCAACACTATTCTGAGGCACACATTGTTTCCCAAGTCTGGTATGTTAGGATGATAAGAGGACATTCCATCAATTTGCTGCATCTGCTTGATGTGCCAGAAATGTTCAAGGTAATGACACTGATTGTAGAGACAATCAAGAGGACAGGTGTTGATCAGAAGAGATCATGTGGGTATGCTCCACACATCCAGATGCTCATCAACTCCAATATGGGCACATGCACATACCTGTTGGACAAAGAACACCTTCCCTTGAGGCCTGACTTTGAGGAGAACACAGTTGTCATGGATGCTATAGAACCAACATCAGTAGAGGCTCAAGACAAGAGAGCAAAGGCAAAAGCAGAGAAGGCAGCCAAGATGCCAAGTGCTGAAGAGGCTTCACATGTTTTTCTCAAGTCAAAACAAGACCAACTTGGCTATCTTATTCAAGCCACTTTGAGGACTGAGAAAGGATTGGCCACCCTGACTCAGAATCAAGAGAGTCTTGAGACAATCTTTGGCACCAAACTTCATGAATTGGATGTCAAGGTGACAGAGATTCAGACTTCTTTGGAGAAGATCCAAGAAGAGCTTGAGGACAAGAGTGACAAGACCACCACTGATGCCTATCAAAGGGTGCCCAGAACACAGAGATCTGCAGCGTGCCAGTGTCAGATACTAGAGCTACAACCTCAGCTCCTGCAGCCACAGCCTCAGTTGCCCCTCCAGTTGCAACTTCACCAGCTCCTTTAACCTCTTTAGATGCATTTGTTGCAGGACTCCTCTCCACGCCACCTCCCGAAGATCAAGCTTAGAGAGCCGCATAGCACTATGCATTTTCAAGCTTTTTGGTAACCTGTTGCCAAAGCGGGAGAAAGTGTATAGATCATAGGCTGAGAGAGAGAGAGAGAGAGAGATACGTGTATGATCATGTGTTCTTATTTTTGCCTCATTTGCTGCTATTTATTTTCTACCTTGTTTGCTTGCTTGGATGATACTTTATGGTTATGTGTGTGAGATACTTGTATGATCATGTGTTTGATCATATCATACTCTAATATTTGTGCTTGGATGATGATATTATCTATCTCTCATGTATGATCATTCACTTTGTCTTCGTGATGAGTGTATATTTCATATGCTATCATTTTGAGCGCTCCACCAAGATGTATGTGACATGGAAGAGTAACCCATGTTCCTAAACAATTGTGCATTTGCATTCAAAAGCAAATTTTAAATAATGCACAAATTTAGGGGGAGCTCTTGCTTATCACATACTTCTCAAAGCGACGATGTATTTCATTATTATTATCATTTGTCGAAGCTTTGATCTACATGTTGTCATCAATTACCAAAAAGGGGGGATTGAAAAGTGCAACTAATCCCTGGGTGGGTTTGGTAATTCTTAACAACATATAGCTCATTGAACTAATACACTTTCAAGATGATCATTTCAGAAAGTTGGCATGGCATGGACTAGAGATGTGGACCCCTCAAATGCTAAGGACACATATTGGCAAAAGCTCGAGACTCTACATTTTCATTTTAGTGATCCAAGATCACATTGAGTCGATAGGAAAAGCCAATACTATTAAAAGGGGATGAAGTGTTGCTTAATGGCTTGCTTGCTCAAAATGCTTAGTGATATGCTCCAAAAGCCCTCAACCACTTTCTCAATTCCACATATGTCCTAAACCTAAAGTCAAACTCGGCCCCACCGATTTGATCTATCCGGCGCCACCGGGTTCATTTCACATAGCCATAGCCAGAAACCCTAATCAGTTCGGTCTCACCAATAGGGATCTCGTTCTCACCGAGATGGGATAGCAAACTCTCTGTTTCCCTTCGTGATTTTTCGGTCTAACCGAAATGAGCGATCGGTCCCACCAAGTTCACAATGCAAACTCTCTGTTTCCTTTTCGTAATGATTCAGTCTCACCGAAATGAGCAATCGGTCCCACCGAGTTTGCCTGACCAACTCTCTGTTTGCCTATCACTGAAACTGGTCTCACCGAGTTCATGTGATCGGTCTCACCGAGATCAAGTTATGCCCTAACCCTAGCACATCGGTCCCACTGAGTTGATCATGTCGGTCTCACCGAAAAGCCTAACGTTCACATTTTGAACTAAATCGGTGTGCCCGAGTTTGGTAAATTGTGTGTAACGGTTAGAATTCGTGTGGAGGCTATATATACCCCTCCACCCTTCCTCCATTCATGGAGGGAGCCATCAGAATGTGCCTACACTTCTAGCATTCATTTTCTATGGGAGAACCACCTACTCATGTGTTGAGATCAAGACATTCCAATCCAACCACAAGAATCTTGATCTCTAGCCTTCCCCAAGTTGCTATCCACTCAAATCATCTTTCCACCATATCCAAATATGTGTGAGAGAGAGTTGAGTGTTGTGTAGACTATCATTTGAAGCACAAGAGCAAGTAGTTCATCATCAACACACCATCTATTACCTTTTGGAGAGTGGTGTCTCCTAGATTGGTTAGGTGTTACTTGGTAGCCTCCGTCAAGATTATGGAGTTGAACCAAGGAGTTTGTACGGGCAAGGAGTGTGACGCCCCCGATTCGACCGTACACTAATCATACACGCAAATGTGTACGATCAAGATCAGGGACTCACGGGAAGATATCACAACACAACTCTAGACAGAAATTGAAATAAAACAAGCTTTATATTACAAGCCAGGGGCCTCAAGGGCTGAAATACAGAAGCTCGAAACACAAGAGTCAGCAGAAGCAACAATATCTGAGTACAGACAAAAAGTTAGATAAGACTGCCTTAAGAAGGCAAACACAAACATCAACGATCGAAGAGGCAAGGCCTCCTACATGGGACCTCCTAACTACTCCTGGTTTTCAGCGGCCTCCATGTAGCAGTATCCGTCGGCGGTGGCATCTGGCTCCAGGGATCCACCATCTGGTTGCAACAACCGGAAAGAAGGAAGAAGAGGGAAAAGGGGTAGCAAAGCAACCGTGAGTACTCATCCAAAGTACTCGCAAGCATCAGATCTATACTAAGTATGCATTGGTATCAAATGGAAGGGTTGTATCTGTGGACTGAACTGCAGAATGCCAAAATAGAGGGGAATGCCTAGCCTATTGAAGACTAGCATCTTCAAGCAGCTCCAAGCATCTTGCATCATGTAGAAGAGTAAGAATAGCAGTTTATATTTAACAAGCATGTTGTAACAATAACGCCCAGAGATCCTTCCTCGTCTCCCTGCGAGAAAGCAATCTTGGATCCACATATCCATCACATGTCTCAAGGAACCATTTCTAGTAGTAATAGATCAGGATACAAGTCTGAACGTCCATTACCGTGGACACGGTATTCGAATATATATCTTCCCTGCAGGGGTGCACCAACTTACCAAACACGCTCGATCACTCTGGCCGGACACACCTTTCTAGGGTCAATGCCCGGCCTCAGAAGATCAACACGTCGCAACCCTACCTAGGCTCAGCAGAGAGGTCCCCGGCGGTCTACATCCTAAGTGCCCAAGGGTCTTGGGCCCATCGCCCATTGCACTCTGGATTGTTGCGAGCAGGGTGGATACCAACACCACCTCGGATAGGCAGCACAATCCGACCATGGCACAATGCTGAACTGGACGTCTGACAAAGCTTCGGCTGATACTGCGACGTCGAGGCCCATATCTATTCTCGCATGGTGGTTTGGGTATTTGTTCTGAGTTGGCCTCTGGCATTTACGCACTAACCACCATGCATTGGGGGCTCGCGAAGACGAAGAGAGACTCATGATAATGTGACCCCGTCGCCCCGTCTCATGGACTTACGGCAAGGGCCCAGAATGCCTGGTCGTGCCATGTAGAAAACTCACGGGTGCTCTACGGGCCCGCCCGACTTTCACATCAACTCGCGGGTACCCCTCAGGGCCGACCTGACTTCAACAATTGTCTCAAGTAAAGTCCGTGTAACCGTGTGTCCAAACATCAAGCGGAAAACCCAAGGAATCACCCCCGGTGAATTCCACTTGATGTAATCATCAAGGTGAACATAAGAGGAACCACCCTCAAGGTTCACACTTGAGGGGTTGCACGACAAAGTCGTATCGGGAGTGGTGAAGGAGGAACCACCCTCGTTGACCACGACCAAATAGCTACACTACAGAGTAGTCATCGGGAGCGCGTTGTGAGGTCTCACCCTCAGCACTCGATAGTAGCCCTGCAAAGTCGAGCAACAAAAGGGGCGTGATTTGATGTGAGGTGTCGGGCTCTGGTCGTCGATCATGTTGATCGAGTCGTAGATGATGAAGTAGGGGCAAGAAGGACAAGGTGGGGGTCACAGATGGATCACTAACCAACCTATACTAAGCAGTTTATGACAAGCAGGTAAGGTACAATGAGCAGGTTACAAAAGCAGGCTATGCATCAAAATAGGAGCAATCAATTATAGTAGCAAAATCTAATGCAAGCATGAGAGAATGAAATGGGCGATGTCGGGATGATCAAAGGGGGGGCTTACCTGGAAGCTCCGCTGAAAGGGAAGAAGGGGTCGTCGTCGACGTAGTCGATCACAGCGACGTTGGCAGCGGTCTCGGGTTCTACCGGAGAGAAGAGGGGGAAGAAACAATAAATACAGAGCAAACAAGTGCAATACTATGCATGACAATACAATAAGCAGCGCTAGGGGTGTTCTAACGCAGTGTTACATGATAGTGGCGAAGGGGGAGAACAACCGGGAAATTTTTCCCGGGGTTAGGCATTTTTGGACAGACGAACCGGAGGAGGAAGGTTGCATGTTTGCTATGCTATGAGCATGTTACAGATGAACGAAGAGCGTATTCCGATTCGTCTCGTCGTTCTAAGCAACTTTCATGTATAAAACATTTTCATCCGAGTTATGGATTAATTTATGTGAATTTTTAAAGATTAAAGTATTTTCTAGAATTAATTAAATTAACAGAAAGGAATTACTGCGTCAACATGACATCATTGTGACGTCTGCAGTCAACAGGATGGCTGAGCAGGTCAAACTGACCAATGGGTCCCACCTGTCATAGACAGTGGACTAGCAGAAGTTTAAACTAACTAAAATGAGGTTAAATAACAGTTGGGCCCCACATGTCAGTGGCATATTAGATTACTAATTACTTTTAATTATAAAAACATTTTAATTAGCTTAATTATGCGGTGGGGCCTGCATGCTAGTGGTACTGGGCTGCCCAGTCAACAGTTGATTGGGTCAACCTAGTCAACTTGGGCCCGTGGAGCCCACCGGCATCGACCCTGGGGGTGGCCCCAGGTCGGACACGTCGGCGGCCGGCGCCGGAGTTGCGCCGACGAGCTCTCCACGGTGGCGAGTTTGTTGGAGAGGCTCGGATCTTTGCTACAGAGCGCCAAATCGCGCGTTTTCACCTGCGTTCAAACGCTGACGTTGTCGCGCGCCGAGTGGTGCGACTGGACCGACCGGAAATGGCTGGAACAGGGAGCTGCAAGGTCGCCGGCGGCGCAGTCTACCGTAGCTCGCCGAAAACAAAGAACTAGCGCGCACACGAGCGATCTAAAGGGCTAGGTCGCACTGCTGGAGTGCCCCGAGCATGATGGTGTGCTCGGACGGCCATGGCATCGACGGAAGCGATGACGATGAGCGACACTGCGGAGCTGAGCTCGGCCGTCCATGGCGGAGACGGGTATGCGCGGCAGAATGAGGGGGAGACAGGGGAGGACATGCGGTGCTCACCGTGCGGGCGCAAGGAGGCACCGTGAGTGAACGAGAGTGCAGAGGGAGGCCACGGTCGACGGGAATCACCGGCGGCCGAGGCGGAAGGGGACCAGGTGGATCCGACGATGCACAACACGATGGAGCGAGCTAGCTAGCGCTACGGGGCCCTACGCACGTGCTGAGCACGA